>JAWHQI010000013.1:17645625-18885000 GCA_033032865.1 Dactylorhiza incarnata
GCATAGGACATGAGCCATAAATAGTTGAGTATAATGGACCCTCCATTAGGCTTGAACTGGCTGTTGGAGGAAAGACAGTCATCATAGTGGAAAGTGAGCCAATCAAAGTAGCATCTCTTAAGAAGTCAACAGTTCAGATCAGTGACTGCTCCTCTGATAGTTCTCCGAAGGTTGCCCCATAATTAAGAGTTGCTCCAGAAGAACATGTTGTTGAGGCATCCTCTGCTCCCTCAGGATCCTTGTTCCACATGATCTCAGCAGTACTCAATGCTTAAAGGCAGAAAATGGAAACATTCATCCTGCAAATAGTTGATGGCCTAAGGAATGAAATGAAGGCTGAGGTGAAGACTGTGAAGAAGGAGATCCTTCATATGAACACTCAGTACGCTCACTTCTATAACATAGCAGCTCTAGCCATGGAGCTTCTCGGTTAAGAGGTCAACAAGGTTGGCCATCAGACACAGCAGATCCTGCAAAATCAAGAAACCTTCATAGGCAATGTGGAGCGTGCCTTTGAGCAGATAGAAACAGCCGTTCATGATGATAGAAAGCATGTCCTGAATAGAATAAATGTGAATACTTAAACTTTGGATGGTCATGTGCTAGAAGTTCGAAACAACCTGGATGCAACTGAACAACAAATTCATGAAAGGCTTGTTTCGATGCAAGAAACCCTGGATGATCGTCTCATTGAAGAAGTCCTAAAGGGGGAGAAGGAAATCATAAATGCAGGCTCACATCAAGCTATGTGGACTACCGGTCAAATCAAGCAAGCCTTGCATAAGCCCCCCTCAGGATATGAATTATCTAAACCATCTGTCAGTACATACTCAGAGGAGTATGGTGTTGAATTTGGATAGTCAGCAACTTCAAAGAAAAGGAAGAAACTTCATAGTAGGAAGTATAGGTAGAAAAGGCTGAGAGAAGTTGAGAAGGATCCACAAGCAGGCAAGTGGAGTCCTACTTCCAGGGAAATTATATCAGAAAGCTGGATTGAATTTGAATATCCTCAAGAAAGCTGTGAGAGGGTATACTACTCAGCTGATTGGAATCTGCATCTCGGGGAAATGGAGAAGAGGAGGAATCACAAGCTGGCATTCCCTCATGGTCCTCCTCCCTCTCCAAAGAAGGTTCCAAAGCCCATCCATTTCTATGAAAGGCAGAAGTGGAAAGGCAAAGGCAGCAGCAGCAGAGGTTGAAAGCTACTGTCAAATAATGTTTTGTCTAGGAATGGAATGAGCTAATGATTGAAAATTTTTGTTTGAAAACATTCACTATATTTGTATAATGTTTGGTAGTTGAATCAATTTGAATTGCCTGAATTTTAAATCTTTCTGTGTGTGTCATTTATCATTGAGGTGAGTTAGAACTTCTTCAAATAGGGGGAGATTGGTGGGAACAGTACCCATAAATGTTCCTGATTTAAAGAAGTGCTCAAGTCAATGATAAAAGCATTATGTATTTGATGGTATGCTCAGTTTATGCTTGCACAGATTAAAGCATATGTCCAGTACTTCTCCATTATCACTAAGTCCAAAATCATCGAGAAGGACTGGACATATCGTCGAATAAGCATGTATGCATTGTCGAGATTATACTCAGAGTTAAGCAGAAGGTTCATGTCAGTTATCATCAAGATAACATGAACAATTCAATGATATCATTGTGACATCAAAGTACACACGACGATATCGTCATAAGATCAAGAAGAATCGAACAAATTCCAGTATCGTTGTGTCAACCAGAATCACACGACGATATCGCTGTAAGGTCTAAGAAGAGTTAAGTCAAAGTATTCGATAATGTCGATGACATCGTCATAAAAGAAGCCTTGTCATCGAGAAGGCTAAGGGAGAACTCTTGAAGACAGCTTATGGATGAAGAATCGTTTCATCAGAATGATCAAGACAAGATAGTCGATATAACAATATATTTTCAACGATATCGTCGATAAGAAAATATGGTTTCAACAATATCGTCGATAAGACAGAATGGTTTCAACGACACCATCGAGAAGACAACAAATTGACAACAAGATTACGACGATACCTTTAAGATGACTTTATAATGTCGTCATAAGTGCAAGTGCAGATGTGATATCTTGTATCATCGAGATATCATTCTCTAAAGAAGATTGAAGAAGGCGTGAAGATTTGTCCAAGACCAAGATGGATCGACGTAACGACAAGTTCTATTGTTGAGACATTGCAAATATCATCGAGACAGATCAAGACATTTAAAATTGCGCTGTCTACATTTAATGTCGCCGTCTGATGGTCCAATCATCGCGTGCCATTAAGGAATGGGCCTATGACACTTATAGGACATCCTAGGAGACCGTTAGTCGGCTCCTCAGTCTTATAAAAGAGATAAGTGTCTGCCTTCAAAAAAGAGAAGTGACACAAGCAAGAAATCAAGAGAATACGCAAGATTCAATCAAACAGTATGAAAGTCAATTGATATACCTCTGATACCAATTGAAAGTGAGGTTAGATCTTAAATTAACTATAGAGGTGGGGGGGGGGGGGAATAGAGTATTAAAAAGTTTTCACTTAATTTTATAGCGGAATTAAATTAGTGATATATATATGTGTGTAGCAGAGCGATTTATAAGAAACTGAAAATAATACACAGCACAGCACAAGCACAGAAAAGTAAAGCAATCACAGAAGACACAAGGAGCTATAGTAGTTCCCCAATCAACCTGGGTACATCTACTCTTCTACCAGCCTTGGTAGGAATCCACTAGGATTTTTGATCAGGTGTCCTAACACAAATGAGCTTTTGATAAGGTGCCCAAAAACCAAACATGATTTTTTGATCAGGTGTCTTGCCACCAAGAGGTAAACTTTTGAAGGGAGTATTAACCCTGTACAAAAGGGGATAAATAGGGTTTAGAATGTTCTTCTCTGTCAATAATCTGAGAGAAGACAAATGAAAATTGATGTTGCAAGGCTCCCACTGTCTGATGTAGAGTTGTTGACAGTTTGAGGATGGAAGCTTCCTTTTGAGTGAATGATCTTCCTGTAGCTGATTAAACTGAGAGAATAGTTTCTTCAGTTTGTTGTTGCTCTTTTGAAGATCTAAACTTGCAGCAAAAATACTGAGAGAAGTGTTGATGATGTTCTCAGTGAGATGAAATTGCTGCTTGAGGAAGAAGATCAAGATGATCTGCTTTTGTTCTTCCTGTAGCTTTCTTCTTTCTTTTTCTCATGTACAGAAAATCTGTAATTGTGTTCTGTATGTTTTTTCTGTCGTGAAAAGTGATACTGTATATCTTCTTCCCTTTTCTTTTGATAAGATTTGAAAATCAAATCCCTTGAATTAAGGAATGAATATATCTGGGAACCATAAATCTGACACACCGTATATCTCTTTCCTTTTCCACGAAATGTCCTTTTCCGAGAAATGTCAACGGCTATAATCTTGAAATAATAAAAGTAAATATATTATCTTTACTTATGAGATATAAAAGAGCCGCTGCTGAAGAGATCTGAGTTCAGAGAATGAATAATATTATCTGTCTGAAATAAATCTGATGTAGAGAAATTTTCGTCGATCTCAACAAATTTCGTCGATCTCAGAGCTGTGCTCGTCGATCTGAAGATATTCGTCGAACGCAGACTGAGTTAATTTCGTCGACCGCTGAGAACAAGTCTGTTTGTCGACCGCTGAGATGGAATATGTGCGTCGACCGCTGAGCTGAGGCGCTGAGCCACTGAGATAGTGAGTTCGTCGAACGCAGGAGCAGGCCGTTCGTCGAATGCAGAGAACATGCCGTTCGTCGAACGCAGAGTGGAGTTCGTCGAACGCAGAACCTGAATGATTTCTTGAGTTCTAACAGCCTAAACTCTTGACCCATTGAATATACATTGGGGTCAACTTAATCCTAGTCAACAGATAGTGATCCTAGCCCAAATCAGAAATAGGGTTGTTCCAACAATCTCCCCCTATTTGGGTTATGATACTATTTGACAAAAATTAAAACAAACAAAAATAACAACAGAATAACAGAGCATATATATATCTGATATATTTTAAACATTTCATCAGATATAAAATAAATAGTACTCTGAGTTCTGAAACATTATATTGAAAACAAAACTAATAAAAACATATAATCAGAACCTTTGATTTTCTCTGAATTCTGAAATTGTCTGAACTGTATTTGCTATATTTCAGCTTTCTGAATTTGATCTGAACTGAATCTTTATAATTTGAATTTGATATCTGCTTTAACTGGAATTATTTCTTAATCTGCTTTGCTACCAATCAGAATTTGAATCTTGTCATAACAACTTCTTCTAAATCTGTCATAATCTGAATCTGTATCTGTTGCTTTTTCTATATCAAAAGCTGTATTCTGAAATTGCAACATATGAAGCTTGTTATTAAATCATTTCCTTCTTTCATAAAATATGTTAGCATGAGAGCATCTCACCCTGAGACTGGAGCTTTTTCAGCTTTCTCTTCTTGCCTAGTTTATAGAACATCTCCCCCTGAGCAAAAACTACATTATATGGAGCTTTTTCATAGAACTGAAAACATGCTTCTTCATCAGCATTTCCTCTTGAAGCTTGAGCATCTTCAGAAAACAACTCCCCCTGTCAAAAAGGAAAGTATCTCCCCCTGACAAAAAGAGAGCTTCTTCAATACATCTCCCCCTGCCTAGTTTCAGGAATACCTGGAGCTAGGCCCCTAGAAGAAGGGACTTTTTAGGAGGTAGGGAAGAATGCAATCTTTATATTGCTATTGTTCCTGGTGGTTGTTCCACATAGACTTCTTCTTTGATTTCTCCATTCAAGAATGCACTCTTCACATCCATTTGATAAACCTTGAACTTCTTATATGCATCAAATGCAAGGAAGATCCTGATTGCTTCTAACCTTGCAACTGGTGCAAAAGTCTGATCATAATCTATTCCTTATTCCTGTGAGTATCCTTGAGCTACTAGTCTAGCCTTGTTTCTCACAATAGTGCCTTCTACATCGAGCTTGTTCCTGTAGACCCATTTAGTTCCAATAACTGGATGATTCTTTGGTCTAGGAACCAATTCCCAAACTTTGTTTGTCTCAAACTGATTGAGCTCCTCTTGCATAACAATGATCCAGTTGGGATCTTGTTCTGTATCTTGTAGGGATTGAGGTTCAATCTGAGAGAGAAAACAAGTGTGCATCAGATTCTGATTAGCTTGATGCCTTGTTTGGACACCAGTTGATATGTCTCTAATTATTTGAGATCTTGGGTGATCTCTAATATTGACATAATTAACAGGCATAGTGGGATCATCATTATTTGTAATTAATTCCTCTTGTGGAATGTTACTTAATGATTCATTTTCAGGTATAGTTTCATTGATTTCTTCATCACTTTCTTCACCATCCTGCTGTACAGGATTTAGAGATCCTTCCTTCTATAGAGCTAATTGATCTAGCTGCTCACAGAGTGTAGGTACCTACAGGTTTTCTTTGGTAGAAGAATTCTTCTCCTTGTAAAACATGTTAGTTTTATCAAAAGAAACATGCATAGATTCTTCAATTTTAAAAGAGGATTTGTTAAATATCCTATATGCTTTGCTGATTAATGAATAGCCTAAGAAAATTCCTTCTTCAGATTTTGGTTCAAATTTCCTAAGGTATTTTTTGTCATTATTGTGAACAAAACATTTACAGCCAAATGTTCTAAAATAGTTAACTTTAGGTTTCTTCCCTTTAAGTAACTCATAGGGAGTCTCACCCTTAAGTTTATGTATCAAACTCCTATTCAACACATAATTTGCTGTGCTAACAGCCTCTGCCCAAAAAGATAGGGGCAAATTAGCATCTACAAGTAATGTTGTTGCTGATTCAATTAGGGTTCTATTTTTCCTTTCAACTACCCCATTTTGTTGAGGAGTTCTAGGAGCTAAGAAGCAATGCCTGATACCTTCCTTCTCACAGAATTCTTACATGAGAAGAGACTCAAACTCAGTGCCATGATCACTTCTGATTAATGCAATCTGAGTAGAATACTCAATCTGAATGCTCTTAAGAAAGTCTGTAAGAACTTTAAAGTTATCTGACTTTTCTCTCAAAAAGAATACCCAAGTGAATCTAGAGAAGTCATCTATAATAACTAGAGTGTAAGACTTCCCCCCTAAACTCTTTGTTGCTATTGGTCCAAAAAGGTCCATATGTAGCAAGTATAAGATTCTAGGTGAATAACTTTTAGATAATGATTTAAAACTGTTTTTAGTTTGCTTGCCTAGTTGACATGCCCTGCAAAGACCTTCCTTCTTGTATGAACCAAAAGGTAATCCTCTAGCAAGATTGTCATTAGATAATTTAGCAATGGTCCTAAGATTTACATGTCCTAATTTCTTATGCCAAAGTTCACTAGGTTTGCTCAATTGATTAAATAAACAGATTTCTGATTATGATGAGTTGAAATTTACTAAATAGATATTTCCTTGCCTAATACTTGATAAAATAGTAATATTATCAGAAGACTTAATAAGGCATTTTGATTTATTAAAAGTTACATGATACCCTTCATCACATAATTGGCTTATGCTGATGAGGTTGTGCTTCAGTCCCTTGACATAAGCTACCTCTTTGAAGGTGACTTCTCCAACCTTGACTTTTCCATATCCTTTTGTTAGTCCATAGTTGGAGTCTCCAAATATCACTTTTGGTCCAAGCTTTGCCTTGTAGTTGTTCAGATTGGCCTTGTTTCATGTCATATGCTTTGAGCATCCACTATCCAAGTACCATTGTTCTTTTATTCTTGGATAGCTGTGTACCTGCAAAAACAGAAAAACAATCTATTTGTTCTTGACCCAGGCTACCTTGGGTCTTTTTGAATTTCCACAAAAATTAGAAATAAAGGATATTTCAGGCTGATCCTTATAGCCTTTTGGATTATATCTCCTTGGAGGAATTATCCATTCAGTGAAAGGATTCTTAGTATGTTTATAATAAGAATTCTTTAAATTTTTTGTATAATTTCTGTTCGACGAACTGGGCTGAGTTCGTCGATCGCCGTTCGACGAATGAATGAGATTTCGTTTAGCGCCGTCCATATAATGACTATACTAAAAATCTGTCTTCGGCTTTCGTCGATCTCCATTCGACGAATTGAATTCATTTCGTCGAGCTCTGTTCGACAAATTCTGCTGAATTATTTTATTCTTAACAGTCTTGCTTGAAATATCTTTATTTATATCTACAACCTCTTTGCTCTTAGCAGAAATGAATTTTATAGGTATAGACAGTATGTTCTTCTTAATGAGATGTGGCTCACTTGATGAAGCACCCAAGCCCAGTTTGCTATTAAGTCTAGCATTAACAGTGCTTGTGATGTCCATCAGTTTGATGCTTCTCCCATTAAGGGATTCTTCAAACTTCTTAGCTTCAGACAACTTGTTCTCAATGAGAACAATGTGTTCCCTGGAGGCAGCCAAACCTTTCTTAAGATTGACATTTTCTTCACTTATTTGATTCATTTCAGCTAGCTTATTTCTAAGAGTGATTATTTCCTTCTCAGATTTGAGTAAGTCTAAGCAAAGTACTTTGAATTCATCTTTGAATTCAAAATTAGAAATTACCTGATCAGCATCATTGTCAGCTTCTGATTCTGATTCTTCAGAATTGTGTCCTGAGGCATTGATAGCCATCATGCAGAAACTTCTTTCTTCTTCATCATCCTCATCATCACTGGATGATGATGCATTTCCTGACTCACTGCTTGAGTCATAAATGTCCATCAAGCATTGGTCATTTTCTTTTGATTCTTCTTCATCTTCAGAAGAAGTGGATGAATATTCTGATTCTGTTTCATTCCAGGTTTCAACTACAAATCCTCTTCCCTTCTTTTTGTGTTTGTAGGAGGAAGACTTGCTGGAGTGTCTTCTTTCTTCTTTTTCTTTTCTCTTTTCCTTCTTGTCCTTCTTGTTTTGATTCTCTGGACAGTTAGGTACAATGTGTCCTAGTTTCCTGCAACCAAAACATATAACTTCTTTAGATGGAGCTTTGTCATACCTTGGTTTTTCATAGCTCCTGGATGACTTTTTCCTGAAGTCTTGTCTTGCCATCTTGTAGAATCTTTTGGCAAGTAGACTCATCAATTTCTCATTGTCAAGAGTCTCTCCTTCTTCTTCTGTAGCTTTGAAGGCAATGTTCTTTTCCTTCTTTGTTGCTGGATATGAAGTGGATTGTTCAGCTTCTCTGGATTTGACAAGCTGCTCATAGGATTTGAGCTTGCCTAACAATGTCTCAGTAGTAATCTCATTGAGGCTTCTGGCTTCCTTGATAGGCCAGATCCTAGAGTCCCATGTGTTGGGGAAGCACATTAGGATCTTGTCATTGATCTCAGTGATAGAGATCACTTTGTCCAAAGATTTCAGCTCATTGATGATGAGACTGAGTCTATTGTACATATCACCCACTGTCTCAACTTCTCCTTTCATGAAATTCTCATACTGAGAGATGATATGTGATCTTCTGTCCTTTCTTTCATCAGCAGATCCTTCAACCATATTGTTGAGAGAAGTCTAGATCTCTCTTGCTGAAGTGCATTCCACCACTTTCTGAAAAATGTCATCAGACATTATTTGATCCAGAATGTTCATGGCTTTTGCATCAACACTCCTTTGCTTCTTTTGAGCATCTGTCCACTCAGGAGGTGGGATAACATTGTTATTTGCTGCTGCATCAGTACTTGTTGATGCTGAGAGAGTAGGAGGTCCTGTCAAAATAACATTGAATATTTCTTCATCAATAGAGTTACATATATAACCTAATCCTTGCTTTCCATAGTGCAAACTTATTTAGATTGCACATAGGATGTCTTGTGCTTGAATACTCTTTGTTTTGTGCCATGAGTTTTTAGAAAATAAAACTCTAAAATAAATTAAGATCTAATTGATCTTTATGATTCAGGTGTTAGCCTGTAAAGAATCAACTACCCCCTGATACCAATTGAAAGTCAATTGATATGCCTCTGATACCAATTAAAAGTGAGGTTAGATCTTAAATTAACTCTAGAGGGGGAGGGGAGGGGGGGTGAATAGAGTATTAAAAGTTTTCACTTAATTTTATAGCAGAATTAAATTAGTGATATATATATATATGTGTGTAGCAGAGTGATTTATAACAAACTGAAAATAAAACACAGCACAGCACAAGCACAGAAAAGTAAAGCAATCACAGAGGACACAAGGAGCTATAGTAGTTCACCAATCAACCTGGGTACATCTACTCTTCTACCACCCTTGGTAGGAATCCACTAGGATTTTTGATCAGGTGTCCTAACACCAATGAGCTTTTGATAAGGTGCCCAAAAACCAAACAGGATTTTTTGATCAGGTGTCTTGCCACCAAGAGGTAAACTTTTGAAGGGAGTTTTAACCCTGTACAAAAGGAGATAAAGAGGGTTTAGAATGTTCTTCTCTGTCAATAATTTGAGAGAAGACAAATGAAAATTGATGTTGCAAGGCTCCCACTGTCTGATGTAGAGTTGTTGACAGTTTGAGGATGGAAGCTTCCTTTTGAGTGAATGATCTTCCTGTAGCTGATTAAACTGAGAGAATAATTTCTTCAGTTTATTGTTGCTCTTTTGAAGATCTAAACTTGCAGCAGAAATACTGAGAGAAGTGTTGATGATGTTCTCAGTGAGATGAAATTGCTGCTTGAGGAAGAAGATCAAGATGATCTGCTTTTGTTCTTCTGGTAGCTTTCTTCTTTCTTTTTCTCATGCACAGAAAATCTGTAATTATATTCTGTATGTTTTTTCTGTCGTGAAAACTGTGAAGTGATACTGTATATCTTCTTCCCTTTTCTTTTGATAAGATTTGAAAATCAAATCCCTTGAATTAAGGAATGAATATATCTGGGAACCATAAATCTGACACGTCGTATATCTCTTTCCTTTTCCATGAATTGTCCTTTTCCGAGAAATGTCAACATCTATAATCTTGAAATAATAAAAGGAAATATATTATCCTTACTTATCTAATATAAAAGAGCTATTGCTGAAGAGATCTGAGTTCAGAGAATGAATAATATAATCTGTCTGAAATAAATCTGCTGTAGAGAAATTTTCGTCGAGCTCAACAAATTTCGTCGATCTCAGAGCTGTGTTCGTCGATCTGAAGATATTCGTTGAACGCAGACTGAGTTAATGTCATCGACGGCTGAGAACAAGTCTGTTCGTCGACCGCTGAGATGGAATCTGTGCGTCGACTGCTGAGCTGAGGCGCTGAGCCGCTGAGCCGCTGAGCCGCTGAGATAGCGAGTTCATCGAACGCAGGAGTAGGCCGTTCGTCGAACGCAGAGAACATGCCATTCATCGAACGTAGAGTGGAGTTCGTCGAACGCAGAACCTGAATGATTTCTTGAGTCCTAACAACCTAAACTCTTGACCCATTGACTATACATTGGGGTCAACTTGATCCTAGTCAACAGATAGTGATCTTATCCCAAATCAGTAATAGGGTTGTTCCAACATAGTATCAGGCTGCAAAAAGAAGGAACAAGAACCAGAGAATAAACAATCTTCATCATGTGTTCTCCAAGTTTCAGTCCAGAAACATCGGCTGATAAGAAGTGTTCCAAATTTAAGAAGGGATTGAAGAGAAATCTGTGTTGTCCAAGATATCATCAAAAGCATTCTCTTCAAGTCCAAGAAGACAATCTTCATTCGTCTAGGAAATTTTTATCATTCTATTTCTGTAGGGCTTGCGGGCCTGAGCTTGTAGGATCTATTTCAGATCTGAGTTTGTAGGGCTTGAGGGCCTGAGTTTCTAGGGCTTGTGGGATTGAGGGCCTGAGTTTATAGGGCTTGAGGGCCTGAGTGTGTAGGGCTTGAGGGCCTGAGTTTGTAAGGCTTGAGGGCCTGAGTTTGTAGGGCTTGAGGTCCTGAGTTTGTAGGGCTTGAGGGCCTGAGATTGTAGGGCTTGAGGGCCTGAGTTTTGGTGGAGTTTTACAACCCTAGCACACTGCTAGAAAGGCACAGAGGGACAGTGGACTACTCAAGACACCTTATCTTGAGGACCACTATACATCTGGTGTTCTTGTGTGTTTTGTTTTTGTGATTGGTTGTTGTGCTATGTTAGATTAACTTAATTCTTGTGCATAAATTTAAAAACATCCATATCACCTAATCCCCCACCCTCTCTAGGTGATAGTTCCACAACTAACAGATTGAACTTAGACTCATCAAGGGGCTTAGTAAAGATGCCAGCTATCTGCCTTTCTGTATTGACATACTCAAGGCAGATGTCCTCTTTTTCTACATGCCCCCTAATGAAGTGATATCTAATCTCAATATGCTTTGTTCTACTATGTGCTACAGGATTATTAGCAATAGAAATAGCACTGGAGGAATCACAAAAGAGAGTTCTCATTATCTGCAGATTGTAATCCTCTAATTGGTGTTGAATCCAAAGGAGTTGTGCATAACTACAAGCTGAAATGTATTCTGACTCAGCTGTGGATATAGCAATGTTATTTTGCTTTTTGCTACTCCATGACACAAGCCTTCTCCCTAAGAACTGATAAGTTCCTGAAGTACTTTTCCTGTCCTCTTTGCACCCAGCAAAGTGCATCAGAATATCCACATAACTCAAAGTCATCTGACTTAGGCTACCAGTGCCCTAGATTGGGAGTACCCTTTAGATATCTCAAAATTCTTTTCACTGCTTAGTAATGAGATTCTTTGGGGTTAACTTGATACTTAGCACAAACACATATAACAAACATGATGTCTGGCCTACTAGCAGTGACATAGAGCAATGAGCCAATTATACTTCTATACATGGACTCATTATAGAGTTTCCCCTTTTCATCCTTGTCTAGAAACATATTTGAACCTATAGGAGTTCTCATATGGGTAGAATTCTCCATCCCAAATTTCTGTATGATATCCAAGGTAAATTTGGTCTGAGATATGAAAATTTCTTCCTCGGATTGTTTTACTTGGAGTCCTAAGAAATAGTTGAGTTATCCTATACTGCTCATCTCAAACTTACTTTGCATGAGTTTGGCAAACTTCTTGCAAAGACTCCTATATGTTGATACAAAACATAATGTCATCAACATATATTTGAACCAATAAGATCTGTCCCTTCAACTCTCTCAAGAAAAGAGTCTTATCTATTTTTCCTCTTGAGAACTTGTTTTCAAGGAGAAAGGTAGGCAGTGTCTCATACCAAGACCTTGGAGCTTGCTTCAAGCCATACAAGGCTTTCTTTAGAAAATATTGGTGGTTGAGCTACATAGACTTCTTCTTTCAAATCTCCATTTAAGAATGCTGACTTCACATCCATTTGGTAGACTTTGAATCCCTTGAATGCTGCATAAGCTAGGAAGAGCCTGATGGACTCTAGTCTAGCAACATGAGCAAATGTCTGATCAAAGTTTATCCCTTCTTCTTGCATGTAACCTTGTGCAACCAATCTTGCTTTATTCTTTACAATCACTCCAGCTTCATCCATTTTATTTTTGTAATCCCACTTTTTCCTAATGACATTATGCCCTTGTGGCCTTGAAACAAGCTTCCAAACTTTGCATCTCTTGAATTAGTTGAGCTATTCTTGCATGGCCATAAACCAAAATTGGTCTTGATTGGCCTCCTCAAATTTCTTTGGCTCCAGTTGAGATAGAAAACTGATGTGCAGGCTCTCATTCTGAGCATTTCTTCTGGTTTCAACTTGATGGTTCTTCTATTTCAGTAACTTCTTCAGCTGCTGCTTCAAGATTTTCATTCTGAAGATTTGGGTCTTCAATGGTCTCTTCAACTATTTCTAGAATAGAGTTCTTGTTGGAACAACCCAATTACTGATTTGGGCTAGGATCACTATCTGCTGACTAGGATCAAGTTGACCCCAATGTATAGTCTATGGGTCAATAGTTTAGGCTGATAGAACTTTAGAAAAGACAAGTTTTCTGTGCTCGATGAACTCCATACTGCGTTCGACGAATGGCTTGCTCTCTGCGTTCGACGAACGGCTTACACTCTGCGTTCGACGAATGGCTTGCTTCTATCTCAGCGTCTCAGCATCTCAGCGGCTCAGCGGTCGACAAAATTATTTAGTCTCAGTGGTCGACGAAATCATCCAGTCTCAGCGGTCGACAATTTTATTCAGTCTCAGCGGTCGACGATTTTGCTCAGTTCAGCGGTCAACGAATTTGCCCGTTCGACGAACTCCTCTCAGCGTTCGATGAACTCAGCTTTGTGTTCGAAGAATAAGTATCAGATGTTCAGATCGACGAAAGTTCTTCTCAGCTCAACTAATTCAACTCTTCCAGCCAGATTCAGTTGAGGTCGACGAACTCAACATTATGTTCGACGAAAATCTTGAGATCGACGAAAATTCTTGAGATCGACGAATTCTTATTTCAGTCCAGAATTTTAGAAGGATTATTTTTATTTCATTCTCTGAACTCAGATCTCACATCAGCAACGGATTTATATTCCAGATAAGACAAGATTTCTGCCTTACTTATTATATTCCTTTCTATTCTCTTTCCAAGATTATAACAATTGGCATTTAATGGAAAAGGAACATTTCACGGAAAAGGAATTAAGTATTCTGTAGAATCGTTTTTGTTACCTTTGCAGTCCCAAGAAGGATTTATTACAGATTATTCTATTCCTTATTCTTAGATGATTTGAATTTCAAATCATAGATATAATCTATAAGGAATAAGGAAGAAGATGAAGCAGCAGTTTTCACGACAAGCATTACAGATCATATCACATATAGCTGTACAAAAAAAGAAAGGTGAAGAGGAATACAGAAAAGAGAAATATATGCAGGAAGAAAAAGAAGAACATAAGCTTTACAGATCATCTTCATCTTCTTCCTCAAGCAGCACCCTCATTCACTGAGAACAACTTCAACACAAATCATTCTCTCAGTTTCTGCTGCAAGTTCAGATCTTCAAAAGAGCAACAAACAATCTGAGAAACATTTTTGTCTCTCAAATTCATCATCTATCTGGAAGATACAAGAAATCTCTTTCAAGTGAAAGCTCCATTCTCAAGCTGTCAACAAATCTTAATCAGACAGAGGAGCTTTACATCATCAATCCACTAGAGTCTTCTCTCATAATATTGATAGAGAAGAAGTTCATATCCCTTCTTATCCCCTCTTATACAGGGTTATAACTCCCTTCAAAAATTAACACCTTGGTGGAAGGGCACCTGAACAAAAACATGTGGTTGGGTTAGAGCACCTGATCAAAAGCTCACTTGGTGTGTGGACACCTGAACAAAAACCCCTTGGTGATAGGGCACCTGATCAAAAATCTAGTGGATCCTACCAAGTGTGGTAGAAGAGTAGACGTACCTAGGTTTATTGGGGAACTACTATAAAAATCCTTGTTTCCTCTGTGTTGTGATTTTCTGTGTGATGTGCTGTTGCTTTGTTTTGTTTAGTTTTTATAAATCACTCTGCTATACACATATAAGTATCACTATTTTAATTCCGCTATAAAATTAAGTGAAAAGTTTTAATACTCTATTCACCCCCCCCCCCTCTAGAGTAACATTAAGATCTAACCTCCACTTTCAATTGGTATCAGAGGGTGGTTGATTATATCAATCACTTTCAACTGATATCAATTGAACTTTCAATTGGTATCAGAGGGTAGTTGATTTTTACAGGCTAACACCTAAATCATAAAGATCAATTAGATCTTAATTTATTTTAGAGTTTTCTTTTTTTAATAACTCATGGCACAGAACAAAGAATATTCTAGCACATGACCTCCTATGTGCAATCTAAGTAAGTTTGCACTATGGAAGGCAAGGATTAGATTATATATGAATACAATAGATAAAGAAATTTAAATTCTGTCTTGACAGGACCTTCAACTTCATCAACATCAATAGATGCTCAAAAGTGTTAATGCCAAGGCTATGGACATATTAGCTCAAGCAATGTCAAATGACATTTATCAAAGAGTTGCTGATTGCACTTCAGCAAGAGACATCTGGAACTCCCTCACAAGGATGGTAGATGAATCTTCTTCCACCTCATGTAATTCAGATCCAGAATCATCATCTAGTTCAAGTGAAGAAGAAGAAGAACAAAAAGCTATAGCATTCTGCATGATGGCCATAAATGGGTCAAACCACAACTCAGATGCAGAATGTGAATCTGATGAAAATGAGGTAATTTCAAGTTTTGATTTTACTCCTAAACAATGCAAATCAGATTTTAAATTACTATGTACAGATTTAATAAAATCTGAGAAAGAAATCAAATATCTCAGAGAAGATATAAACAATTTAACTTCTAAACCTAAAGAAGATTTAAAAACTTCAGAAGAACAAATTTCTTTGAAAAATAATTCAATTAAGGCTGAAATTTTTGAACAAACTCTTAATGGAAGAAATATCAAGATAATGATTATCACAAGCACTAAAAATGCCAGATTAAAAGGCAGCAAACATAGCTTAGGATTTTCATCTAATATATCTCATATTCAAAAGAAAAATAGTCCAACTACATCTATAAAATTTGTCTATACTAAGGAAAAAGAAGTAGCAGAAGACTTAGTAAAAATCACTGAAATTTTTTGTGTTCAACAAAATTTGTCGAACAGAGATCGATGAAATCAAATGACTTCGTCGAACGTAGATCGGCGAAAGCTGAACACAGAAATCAAACATAATCTTCTTATAATCAGATCTCAATGAATCAGAGTTCAACGAACTCTGAACACAGAGAATAAATATAACTATTCCTTAATCAGAGATCAAAGAAATCACTGCACTTTGTTAACTCGAGATCGACGAAATCAGAATAGTTTATCAAACATATATCTTAATGATTGTCAAGAAAAATTTAAATTGGTATCAAACATATATTTTAATGATTATAAAAGAAAATTTTCAATTGGTAAAAGAAATTTTCAATTGGTAATACATTTAACAGATACAAAGGCCAATATAACTAACTATAAGGCAATACTTAAACCTATTATAAATCTTCTAACTCCAATTGTAATCAAACAAAAAGTTATAAGATTCACTTAAATTTTCTTATCTTAAGAACAAAGTCAGATAACTTCATGTTCCTACAGACTTTCTCAGGATCATCAAGATTTGAGTATTCTACTTTAGTTGCATTAATCAGAAATGATCATGGCACTGAGTTTTGAATCTCTTCTGATAAGAGAATTCTGTAAGAAGGAAGGTATCATGCAATGTTTTTCTGAGAAGATAAATATTCCTTATAATCCATTAACAGCTGTAGCAATTCATCATATTAATAGAATCCTATTGAATCAAAATCTAGGATATATTCCTTCTAATAAAGCATAAAGGGTTTATAACAAATTATCTCTTAAAATAGAAGAGTCCATGCATTGTTGGAACTAACCTATTAAATGAGGAGAGGAACACCACCTCTACCAGAGACACTTTGCAGGTACAATGACAATCTTGCATCCTTCTCTACCTCCATTAAATGTCCCTTCTTCTAGGGGCCTAGATTTAGGCCTTCCTGAAACTAGGCAGGGGGAGAAGTTCTATGAAGAAGCTCCATATGATGCAGTGTTTTGCTTAGGGGGAGATGTTCTATGAACTAGGCAGGGGGAGAAGCTGAAGAAGCTCCACTCTCAGGGGGAGATGATTTATGAAAGGGAGAGATGCTTTATGAAGAATCTACATATGTTGCAAATTTCAGATGCAATGTTTGCTCCAGCTTAATGCAAATTCAGATAAAGTTTTCATGTTCAAGCTCAGTTTCAGATACAGTTTTTGATATAGAAGAAGCAACAGATTCAAAGCAGATTCAGTATCAGTTATTGCCAAAGCTCAGCTAATTAGAATTCAGAAAAATCAGAGAAAGACAATATCAGAATTCAGAATACAGATATCAGAATTCAGAGAAAGACAAAGGTTCTTTTCATTAGTTTTATTTTCGATGTAAATTTTCAAAACTCAGAGTATCATATTTTTTATATCTGATGAAATATTTAAAACCTATCAGATATATATATGCTCCGTTGTTTTGTTATTTGTTTTATTATTCAAATTTTGTCAAATAGTGTCCTAACCCAAATAGGGGAAGATTGTTGGAACAACCCTATTACTGATTTGGGCTAGGATCACTATCTGCTGATTAGGATCAAGTTGACACCAATGTATAGTCTATGGGTCAAGAGTTTAGGCTGGTAGAACTTAAGAAAAGGCAAGTTTTCTGTGTTTGACGAACTCCATATTGCATTCAACGAATGGCTTGCTCTCTGCGTTCGACGAACAACTTACACTCTGCGTTCGACGAATGGCTTGCTTCTATCTCAGTGTCTCAACGTCTCTGCGGCTCATCGGTCGATGAAATTATTCAGTCTCAGTGATCGACGAAATCATCCAGTCTTAGCAGTCCACGATTTTATTCAGTCTCAGCGGTCGACGATTTTGCTCAGTTCAGCGGTCGACGATTTTGCTCGTTCGATGAACTCCTCTCAGCGTTCAACGAACTAAGCTCTATGTTTGAAGAATAAGTATCAGATGTTCAGATCGACGAAAGTTCTTCTCAGCTCAACTAATTCAACTCTTCCAGCCAGATTCAGTTGAGGTCGACGAACTCAACATTGTGATCGACGAAAATCTCCACTTTCAATTGGTATCAGAGGGGTGTTGATTTTTCACACAGGCTAACACCTGAAAACACAAAGATCACCTTGTTCTTATTTGTGTTAAAAATAGTTTTCTAAAATGGCACAAGTAACCTTTCTGTTTTCAGATCAACCCATATTTAATTTGGATAATTTTTCTTTATGGCAAGTTAGAATTAAGCTATATATGAATGTCATAAATGAAGAAATTTACAAATCTATTTTGACAGGAGCTCCTCTCATATCATCAAAGGCAGTTACACATGCATTACCTAGTTCCACGAGTCTCAAGTCCCCTTCGAGAGCAATGAAAGGGCCTGTCTATGTTGGCGCTGATATATCTTCTTCAAAGAAAACTACCGAAATAAAACGTGGTAACAGAGAGACAGATGTCACTGCCCGTGTTTGCAAAATGAAGCCAGATAAATTCAAAGCTGGTGCTGATGATGGGCAGACTGATAAACATAAAGGACCTTCCCCATTTACAGAACCTTCCCCATCTTCAGACTACTCAACATATGCAGATGCAAAAGCTATGCAGATCTTAACTCAATCCGTGTCGAAAGACATTCTTCAAAGAGTTGAAGACTGCACTTCTGCAAGAGGAATCTGGAACTCCCTCTCTAGGATGGTAAATGAACCCTCTTCTTCCATTAATTTAACTAAATGTATTTATGATGTAGAACCATCAATAAATCTGAGTGAAGAAGAAAAAGAAAAAGAGCACTGAGCTAGAGCTTTCTGCATGATGGCCATAAATGGATCATACCAAAATCCAGATGCAGAAGCAGAGTTAGGAAAGGTAAATGAGGTAAAATCAAATCATAACTCTACCTCTAAAACTGTTTTTAAAATAACACTCATAGATTCAATAATAATAGACAAAGAAATTAAAAGGAAGTTAACAAACATAAATTATCTAACCTCTGAAAATAATAAAACTGAAGAAAAATCAAAAGCACAAAATAAATCAATTAAGGATAAATTGCTTAATAATTGTCAAGATAACTTTAAAATAATATCAAACATATACTTTAATGACTATAAAAGAAAACTTTCAATAAATATTAAGAATCAAATTCTAAAGTTTTTAAAACATGTATTTTCAAATGCAATTAAAAAGTTTCTCACCATTAAACTCCATCCCAGATAAAAAGTTTTTTTTTTTCTTTTTTATTAAACTCCATCCCTAATCAAACAAATTCTTTAATAAACTAATTAGGAAATGATTGTCAGATAACTTCATATTCTATCAAGATTTCCCTAAAGATCATGATGAGCATTCTACTTAAGTTACATTGATCAGAAATGATCATGTGGCTGAGTGTGAGTCTCTTCTGATTTAAGAGATTTTATAGAAGGAAGGTATCAGATAATGATTTTCTGATCTAAGATAAAATTCCTTAAAAGCTGTAGCGACTCACAAAATTACAATCCTATTAAATTAAAATCTAGGAGTGTAGAGTTGCACAAATAATTTTAATAAAAAGACCAAGTGAGAGAGAAAAGGAGAACCTAAAAATTAAAACTGCTAGCATCCTAACCAAATAGAGGAGATTACCAGACCACAAGATTTAATCTCTCTGATTACATAGGTTGCTGCAATTGAAAATTTTAATTCAAGAAATAAGCTGCTGCACTTGAAAATTTTAATTACAATTAATCAAAAGCTGTTTAGACTAAAAGAAGATTTCCAGACTACTAGGTTTTAACTTGAATCTTGATCCCAACTCAAATAGGGGGAGATTGTTGGAACCTTAGCTTTTGATTTGAGTTAGGATCCATCCCTTTTGACAATAAGTCGTCTAATAACTCAGATCAAATTTCATTAAGTAAGAAAACTAAGGAAACATAAATTAAATATGATGCGATCGAATCAGAGAATATACATAAGAAAATAATATAAGCTCTCTGCGTTCGACGAATGTCGAATGGCGCTCGACAAATTCAAGCTAGCCAGCGCTAAACAAATTCAAGACAGACAACGCTCGACAAATCTCTATCAGAACAGCGCTCGACGAATTCAGTCAGAATAATCTCAGCGGCCAGGCATTCTCTGAACGACGCTCGACAAACTCAATCCAGCCATCTCAGCGGTCTACGAATTCCAAGATAGAGACAATCGTTCAGTACATCAGACGGCGAGTTCAGGCCGACGAATGTCAAGCTGAGATCGACGAATTTCTCTCTGAATCATTTTAATATCTTATATCACTATCTTTCTTTGTTTTGACTATTCCTCTTAGCCGTTGTAGATCAATTAATATTTTAATCGTTGCAGAATATCTTTAATGAAAAGAAATGGCAGGTCATCTTCTCGAGGAGTCAAAGCATTGATAGAGACCTTAGCTCTTTCCTTCTTCCCGAGAGAAGAATTCAAATTAAAAGTAAAGGCTCTCAGATTATAAAGAGACAGAAATAGAGAAAGTAAAGTAACACGAGACAGAAAAAAAAATAGCTCACTTTTGGTTGCTAACATCTTCCTGCAGATTAAAACATCCTGAGACACAAATCACAACTACTTTCTCAGGATTATCACTGCACCAGAAGAAAGAAGTGTTTGAAAGGAGAGACCTCCAGAACTGTCATCAATCCATATCAGACAGGGGGAGCTCTTCAACATCAGATCCATTCAACACCACATCTGGATCTTCAAGAGTCTTCTTATACAGAGAAGAACATTACAATTTCTGTTTTTCATTTTACTTCCTTACCCCATCCTGTACAGGGTTATAACTCCCTTCAAAAGTTAATCCCGGTAAACCTGCATCTTGGTTAGAGCACCTTATCAACAGCTCACTTGGTGTGTGGACACCTTATCAAAAACCCCTTGGTGTGAGGGCACCTTATCAACAACCTGCTAGTGGATTCCTACCAGTGGGTAGAAGAGTAGACATACCCAGTTGAGGGGAACTACTATACATCTTGTGTCTTCTGGATGTTTGTTGTTTATTCATGGTTGTTGTGCTGATTTCTTTTATGCATCTCTCCTGCTTGTTTTAATTACTCACTCAGCACATCCACACATATATATATAATAATAAATA
The DNA here is from genome assembly GCA_033032865.1 of Dactylorhiza incarnata. Classification (NCBI taxonomy): domain Eukaryota; kingdom Viridiplantae; phylum Streptophyta; class Magnoliopsida; order Asparagales; family Orchidaceae; genus Dactylorhiza; species Dactylorhiza incarnata. The sequence goes on from JAWHQI010000013.1 coordinate 17,666,282, forward strand.
TCATTACTTTGAAGTAAAACTTAAACAAGATCTTTTAATAAGAAGAATAAGAACTAAACCTCCACTTTCAGGCTTGGTCGGCTGAATTTGCTACACTCCTCCTAAGGGTTTCCACTAAAATTCACTGAGGACTATTTCTTGGGGATGGTGTGAGGTTTCTAAAGGGTGAGGAGGGGGGGGGGGGGGAGTTATAGGCTAGGGGTTAGGATTGCAATTCTCCTCTTAAACTCACCATGGCTGGTCTTGGCTATGGTCTAGCTTGTACTTCTATCCACCTTGCAGTTCTTTGAGTCCTTGGAGAAAATCAGAAGCTTCCCTTTAACCTCTCAAAGTGGGAAGGATTCAAGGGGGGGCATGGTTACATCATTTTGAAGTTTTTCCATGTTGGGTAATTTTACTCTTAAGGGGGTGTTAAGGTTAATTAATGGTCATCTGATTTTGGTCCTTGGGTGTAAGGTCAAATTGTGTTTAGGGTTAAATTTGGAGGCTCTTGTGTAAGTGTGGGGTTAGGGTATTTTAAAAAGTGGGTTTATGCCTTAATTAAACCATGGTTTGACCATGCTTAATTTGGGTTGACCAATGTTGACCAAATTAATCATTTTGAGAGTTTAGCTAGACTTGGTCATGGGTCATGGTGTTGCTAGCTTAATTGACCAAGAAGGGGTTCACTTGAGTGGTTTAAGATATTTTAACTAAATGTACACCATGCTCTTTTTTAAGGTTTTACTCTTGTCTGTAAGGTGATGTGGTGTGCCAATAGGTGAATTATTCTACTTAGGTCATGAGGAAGGAGATGGTTAGCTCAATTAGTCCTAAGTTGGGTTAATTGAGTTGGTTAGGTTCACTTTGCCTAAATACACACCATGTCTCTTTTTCTTTCTTTAAGGGATTTAACTTTGTCTTCAAGGTGATGTGATGTGCTAATATGTGAATTGGTTTACTTAGGCCATGAGGGAGGGTATGGTGGGTTCCATTGGTTACGGGTGGGGTTTGTGGGACTTGAATTGGTTAACATGGCTAAGTGTACCTTTTGCCCCTTCAAGGGCTCTACCTTATCTCCAAGGTGAGGTGGTGCACCAATTGCAGGTGCCAATACTTCTAGGGTCCTAATCCTAAATTGTGATGTTACAAATCCAAAAAACAAAAAAAATATTTTCATCTCCGAAATTAAATTTAAGTTAATTGGTGCAAAAAGTATGTAAAGAAGTTTAATGTATAAGGAAATGCAAGAAGGTTTCGAGGGTACATGTAAGAAATAGCTCTGGATATTTAAGCTGCATTAAGTCCCAAAGTTCTCATATGAATTCCTCATGACCGTGATTAGACCATATGAACTTTACTAGTGGGACTTTCCTTTTCCGTAATATTCGAGTATATGAGTCTACAACTCCTATCGGTTTGAGATGAACTGATCTATCTAAAGCTACAGGTCCGGACAGGGAAGAGATGTGTTGGTCTTGATGAAGTAGAGCTCGTGGGAGCGAAGATATGTGGAATACATTGTGTAAGTTGGCAATATCTGGGGCAGCTTTATCCTGTAAGCTAGGAGTCTAATTCGTTCTAAGACTGTATACTGTCCCATGTATCAGGGACTGAGCTTGCGGTGACTCTGAATATGAGAAAAATCTGCGTACTGACTTTATCTTCAGAAATACCTGGTCTTCTACTTGGAACTTGACTATTCGGTGCTTCTGGTCATAATACTTGGCTTGTCGGCTTTGATCTTTGAGCATTCTTTCTCGGATGATCCCGATGGTAGTGTCGGTGTCATTAATAAATTATACTCCTAGCATCTGCGGATCTTCTTCTTGTATCCAGGACAACGGTGTTCGGCACCTCCTGTCATATTAAGCTTCGTATGGAGCCATTCCGATACTTGATTGTAGACTGTTATTGTTAGAAAACTCTATGAGGGGTAAGAGTTTCTCCCAAGGTTCATTATAGTCAATAATGCATAGTCATAGTAATTCTTCCATAGTCCAATTTGTTCGTTCAATTTGGCCCTCTGTTTAGGAGTGGAAAGTGGTACTGAAGGTTAACTTTGAGCCCAGGTATGCTTGTACCATCTCCCATTCTTTGGAGGTAAAACGTCCATCTCTATCAGACACAATTTTTTTTTGGTACCTCGTGGTATCGCACAAATTGTTCGATGAAAAGATGAACTAAGATACTTACTGGGGCTTCCTTTCGGACTAGGATGAACCGTGCTAATTTGGTTAGCCGGTATGCTATTACCCATATAGAGTCATTTCCTGAGTGAGAGCGGGGTAAATCGTGGACGAAGTCCATGGAGATGTCTTTGAACTTCCATTCGGGGATAGGCAGGGGTTGCAGTAAGCCTCCAGAACTTCTACACTCGGCTTTTACCATTTGACCAGCTTTGTAGTGTGTTACAAATTTAGTTAAATCCTTCTTCATCCCTGGCCAATATAGTGTTCTTCGGAGGTCACCATACATCTTGGTGGTTCCTAGATGTACTGAGTATTTGGTGCAGTGCTCTTCTTATAGGATCTCCTCTCTGATCTCGTTAACTGTGGGAATATATAAGCGGTTTCGGAAGTGGAGTAAACCATCCTTCATTGAGTGGTCCTTCTAGGGGCCTTCCAATATGGCTTGAATGATAGAATCTAGAGTCTGATCTTTCGTCTAGCCTTCCTTGATTTGCTCCCTTATGGATCACTTGAAATTCAACCAGTTTAGGTACTTGGCATCTGAACCAGGGTGAGCTGGAGATACCAATATAACATCCAATCGTTCTGTCATGAGAGCGAGCTTCATTTCTACCATTTCAGTACTTAAGGCGGGTGGTATTTGTCTTAGAGCATCTGCGACCGTATTAGCTTTACCTGGGTGGTAATGCAATGTATACTCGTAATCACATAAGAATTCTAACCAGCATTTTTGTCGTAAGTTAAGGTCCTTTTGGTTGCGTATGTACTGAAGGTTTTTATGATCTGAGAAGATTTCGCAATGTATCCTATAAAGGTAATGTCTTCATATTCTTAGAGCAAAGATGATGACTCTGAGTTCCAGGTCATGTGACGGGTAATTATGTTCATGCCTTTTAAGTTGTCTTGATGCATAGGCAATTACAATTCCATTCTGCATTAGGAATGCTCCCATTCCTTGGAGAGAGGCGTCAGTATATATTTGGAAACCTTCCATTCCAGAGAGGATGGTGAGGATAGGTGCTAATGTTCGCCTTGTTTTCAGGTTCTGGAAGGTGACTTAACATTGAGGCGTCCATTTGAACGCGGTTTCCTTTTTGGTGAGGGTTGTAAGAGGGAGGGCAATCCATGAGAATCCTTCCACGAATTTGCGGTAGTATCCTGCTAGTCCTAGAAAATAGTGGATGTCTGTGACTATTTTAACATAGGCCATTCTTGTACGACTTGAATCTTGGCGGGATCTACTTCTATTCTTGCTCCATTATTTACATAGCCTAGAAACCCAACCTCTTTAAGCCAAAGTTCACATTAGTTGAATTTAGCAAATAAGTGCTGCTCCTTTAGCTTTTCCCAGACCAACCTTAAGTATTAGGTATGGTCCTTCGTCTTGGAGTACACCAAAATGTCATCTATAAAGAATATGACAAAGATGTCTAGGTTGGGTCTGAAGACTTGGTTCATTAATGTTGTAAATGTCGAGGGGGCATTAGTGAAGCCAAATGGCATTACTGTAAATTCATATAGCCCATATTTCGTGCTAAAGGATGCCTGTTGGATATCTTCATCCTGGATCCATAATTGGTAATTTCTAGATCTTAAGTTTAGTTTCGAGAACATGCTTGCTCCTTGAAGTTGATCGAAGAGTTCATCTATTCGGGAAGGGGTAGGTGTTTCGTACCGTTAATCGGTTGAGTTCCCGATAATCGATACAAAGTCGTAGTGTCCCATCCTTTTTCTTGACAAAAAGGACTGGGGCTCCCCATGGCGATGAGTTGTGACAGACAAAGTCATCTTTGACCAACTCTTATAGTTGCTTCCTAAACTCGGCTAGTTCTCTTGGGGCCAGTCGGTAAGGGGCTCGAGATACAGGTCTATCTCCGGGTGTTGGGAAAAACTCCTTTTGATTTAACTTAACAAATTATCTATGGGTGATTTTTCCTTCCTATAAGTATTACCCTTATTGTATAATAAGGGTAATCTGGTCATTAGATGTCTTAGGATATCACACTCACCTTAGAGTGTAAAGGCCAAGTTAAGATAATCAAGAAATAAGTTAAGTTAAGACGTGCGTCGAATGAAAGTTGATGCAACTTCGACTTGATGTCGACACAACTCTGACTAAAATTCGAAGCAACTTAATCAGCCTGTCAAAGTATAAGTCAAGTCAATGTAACATCGAAAGGGACTCGACGCAGAAGGAAGAGCTTGTCGAAGCCATCTAAGAAGTCGACGCAACTTCGACTACAATTCAACGCAGAAGATAATGCTCAAGTCAAAGTCTTCAACTCGATGGATACGTCGATTGGTAATCAACGCAACATCGATATTTGAGTTCAGCCAGAGCTAAGAAGGAATTCGAAGCTACTCCGATAAGAACTCAAAGGTGCATCGACATGAAGAATGATGAAGTCGACGCAGCCTCGAATACAGTAAAAAATGGAAGCTTTTTCTGGTGTCCTTTTAAGACCTTTTTAGAAGGACCACAATAGTAAAGACAGTTCTCCGATGATTCATTTATTGCCAAGAATGGAATGGATTATTCCAGGACTTAGCAAAATCATTCTTGGAAGGTATACAACACTGATGGACGGGTCGGGAACAAAAAGGAAAGGAAAATTATGTGTCCAAAAGAATTCCTTATAAGGACAGCCCAAAAGAATAAAGAATTTGAAATCCCAATCATACAGGATAAGTATGATGTAGGGGAGAAGAAAAACTACAACATTGATTATTATTCTTGTCTGTGGCATAGGGTGTTCATCTTCTTTCTTCTCAAACCCTAAGACAAGAACAAGTCGTCTTTCAGCACAGTGAAAAGATAACAACTTCTTCTTCTTCATCATCTTACAACAGCTATTTACAAGAAGTACTTACAGAAAAGGATCAAGTCAAATAACCCTTGCAATCATCACAATCATAAGCAAGGGTTCATCATTTCAGATCCTGTGAAAGACAGAAGCTACAGAAGTGCTTCTGAAGAATTCTAAAAGACAGAATTCTATTTTCTTCTTCCTCCTTTCTTCTCACTCTTCATTCAACTGTAAAGAGTTTTATTAATCTCTCTTCCAAAGGATTCAATGGTTCTAAGAGTCTCCTTATCAAAAGACTCAGTGGTTCTAAGAGTCTCCTTATGAAAAGACTATGGCACAGGTTGTATAATACTACCAGAGAGGTAGAAGAGAGGATTACCCACATTTTGAGGAACCTCTATAAAATTCCAGTGTCTTTGTGTGTGATTTTCTGTGCTGTTCATACTTTAGTTTTTCTGTGTTTTATTTTCAGCAATCTGTTTATACTATATTCTGTCTTTGGTTTTGCTGGGTGCATAATACTTAAAGTAATTATTGTGTGTGCATAATTAGGGTAGAAAATATTTTAAACTCTATTCACCCCCACTCTAGAGAATACTCAGAGGCACACTGTGCACTTTCACTGGGTATTAGTTTAATTTTGAACTTGACCTCATGGAGGGGTGGTTGTCTAGGTAGTTTCTCTGTGAACACCTATAGGAAATCCTTAACTACTGGTACCTCGAGTATATTACTACTACTGCCTATCATTTCAATGAATACCTCGAATATCTCCTCTCCTTGAGTATGAGCTTTAACTACTTGAATGGAGGATAGTAATGTTCGGGAAATTGATTTAATACCTTTGAAGATGTGTTCGTTATTTGATATGTGGTGTAAGGTGACTTCCTTTGTTGTGCAGTTTATTAGAGCACCGTTCATTTTTAACAAATCCATTCCTAGAATGAGGTCAAAGTCGGGAAGTGCTAACATTGTGGCGGTGGCTTCAAAAGAATCTTCCTTTAAACAAGAGAACATGCATTGGGTAGAAGAGAGTATCTCTGATCCGTCAGGGAGGCAAACTCTTAGACGTAGTCCAGAGAAGTACTAAATGTTGGGTATATCTTGGATGAAGCTTTCTCATACAAAGGAGTGTGAGGCTCCTGTATCAAATAGGGTGCGTGCAGGTTTTCCACTTACAATGTATACACCTGAAATAAATTTTTATAAAGTGTGAATGAATTTTCTTGATCAAGTTACCATAAGGAAAGAAATATATAAAATAAAAAGTTACATGTCATTATGTCTTGGGGCTCGTACTCTCAAGTAAGGTTGAACGCATATGCTTGATGTGGTGTAGGTAGGTTTGTTTTTGAATTCCCTCCATTTCATCCTTGCTATCCGCCTCCACGACCTCTTCCTTTACCTTGGAATGGTGCCTGGGCACCTTGGAATTGTGTCGGTGCACCTTGGAATGGTGTCGGTGCACCTTGGAATGGTGTCGGTGCACCTTGGAATGGTGTCGGTGACTCCATCCTTGTCGGAAGTTTCTCTGCGAGCAATTGGCTTTTATGTGGCTGGGCCGCTGAAATTAAAACAGATCCCTTGGAAGAGTTCTGTATTTCTGGGTGGTGGTTGTTGGGATTGTGGCCGTTGTTTTTGCCTCAGGGTGGGATGGAAAGGTTGTGCATTTCTTTGTCCATCTGTGTCCCCTCCCCTGAATGGGGGCATATTCCTCCGATTGTTGTTGTGCTCCATGACTAACTCTGCCGGTCTTTTCCTTCGGCTCTGAACCATGAGGTGATCCACTTCTAGTGTTTTTGCAGACTCTGGGATATGTGCAAATGAAGAGTGGGCTGCGAAGATGAGTGGTTGTCAAATGGAGTCTTTGAGGCCGCGGTAGAAGCATTTTGTGAAGTCATGTTCGCTGAGAGAGAATCCTCCTGCTAAACAGGCTAAGTGAGAGTACTCCCTCTCATAATCCAGGACCGAGTGATTGTCTTGCTTGAAATGTAGGAACCTTTCTTGTAATTCATCTCGGGCTGTAGTGGGAATAAAGTGGTCATTGAAGGTGTCGGAGAACTCGCTCCACTCTATCTCCCCATAAGACTTCCCCAAGAAGGTGCTATCTAGAGGCAACTTCCACCATCTGCGAGCGTATCCGACTAATGAATATATTGTTAGGGTGATAGCAATGCTTTTGGGACATTTTATCCCTACCAATAACTTTTGGATGAAGTCCAACCACTCTTCGGTTTGGACTGATGTTTCTGTGGTGTTGAAATTTGGTGGGGATAGGCCACGGAAGATGCACAACCAGTTGGTTTGTGGCTCCGTAGGATGACTTCCATTTTGATGAGACATGACAACCCGGAAGGTGGCTAGGATGTCCATCAGTGTTTGGCTTAAATCTGGTTGTTGAATGGTGCTAGGTGACGGAATGGGGGACAATCTAGTGTTTGGTCTGGCGCTCACTGGAATCTATAAATAAAAAGTTGTATGTTATGGATCAGTGATTGGAAAAAGAGAGAAAAAGTATACAACGAATGTGATTCCACACTTGGACACACCAGCTTCCACTGTGCCAGTTCGTCCTCGAACTAGTAAAAGGAAGCCGAATTCATTAGTGGGAAAGAAAAATGGACTTCAATATAGAAGGATTGTGTTTTGCTCTGATATCATTTGTAACGACCCCCTCCTGATAGTTGGTCACAATCGAGGGGGTCGTTATGCCCAGAGCAGTTGCCATATGACAATGTTAGCTAAAGTGCTAACCTCCACTGTATGACACTTGCTCTCTAAGGCGAGTTATAATTACATCACCATAATACCAATCTATAACAGAAGGAAAAGACAAGGATGAAATCCAAATCACATTTTTTCATATATATATCAAGGTTTGGAATACAGCAGAAGACTGGGTCTAAAACATGCCCGGATAACTAGGGCTAACAGGTGCCCCTAACTATAAATTGGGATATTACATGCCCGAATAAACTTTTACTACAATATGTCTTATCTAGAACATGTTGAGATACATAGAACAGAGGCACAAACTCACTTCTGTCGTTACTTACTCAACTGTGGGGAGCTGGGGCTTGGTCCATGATGTCGGGCAACTACATCTCCATCTCTATCTCAAAGATCTCCGATTGGGGCGGGTACTGCAGAAGCTGCTGCGGCGGGGGTTCCTAGAGGGGGTTGTCACAAACTGTTAGTCAAATTGATTAAGTGGATTCCCTTCCTTTCCCCAGATGCATCTTAAAGCATTGGGGAGGGAGAATGGGGTAAAAGAGCACAAGCGGAAATATGAGTGAACCGAGTGACGGGGGAAGAGAGAGTTGTGTTATGAATCAGGTAGTATGGCAAGAATAAATGACTCAGCTTATAAGAATGCCTGTCCAACCACGTGTTCGCCGAGGGGTAAAATTTAGAATCGGGCATAGGCGAAGCGAGTGACGGATCGCCGCCTCGCGACGAGCGGGTCGCGAGGGTGGGGCAAGCCAGACTCACCTCCTTGTGAGGAGCGGGGTGCGAGGGTGAGGCTAGTGTATGCTCGCTGCTTTGGGGTGCGCTTAACAACAGCTTGGCTAGCGGGGCTCACCGCTCTGTGTAAGCGACTCAGGCTAGTAGAGGGGGCGAGCACATTCCTCATCAAGTACTCGCCCACCCAGAAGTGTGGATGTGCGGGCCGCTAGGCGAATGAGGGTAGAACCCCACTCGCCCGGGAGGCCAGCGATCTGGCGAGTGGTGCCTTCGTGGACCACTCACACAGTAAGGTCTCGCGAACACGGCTCGCGGGAAGTCTGGCGGGTGGTTCCTGATAACTAACAATAGGCAAGAGAACCTATCATTCACAGTATAGGATATTTAAAAATAAATATCAAGTGTCGTATTCCACGGGTCTATTGATTACTTCTACTCATGCAAATTAATATTTTTTTATCTAAATATAAAAAGATATTTGGAATATTAAAAGAGAAATTGTTGGGAATCTTGCCCACATGATTCCTGATTTGAAGAAGTCACCAAGTCAAGAAAACTTCACTTTGTATTTGATCACTTCTCTAGCTTGCAAATCTAAGGAAGTTTGTCGAACAAAGAATGAAGTTCGTCGAACGCAGAAGGAAGATCGTCGAACACAGAATGGAGATCGTCGACCGCTGAGATTTGTCGTGTTCGTCGAACGCCGAGACATGGAGAGTTAGTCAAACGCTGAGACTCGGCAAGATCGTCGAACGCAGAAGGCTGTTCGTCGAACACAGAAGAAATATCGTCAAATGCTGAGATTCGGCAAGATCGTCGAACGCTGAGACTTGGCGAGTTCGTCAAATGAAGATTGCGGTTCGTCGAAAACAGAGAAGATGCAACATCGTCGACATCGACAAAGAAGCCTTGTCACTGAAAAGGCTAAGTATGACTGATGGCGTAGGACATCGTCGTAAAGAAGGCAAGTCATCGAGAAGATTGAAGAAGGACAGCTGAAGACAAGCAGTTGTTAAAGTATGATCTGTCGACATGTTATCACTCATGTCGTCGAGAGAACAACGAGATTACGACGACAGTCTGCAAGAAAGAAGATCACGACGACACAGTCAGAGATAACATATCGTCGTATATGCAGAAGCACCAGAATGTCTCGTATCGTCGAGATACCTGCATCAGTGGCAGAAGCAAGAAGAATTGCAAGTATACCTAAGTTCAAGGCATCGAGAAAGTCCTATCGTTGAGATAACATCCATGTCATCGTAACATTGGAAATATCGTCGAGACAGATTCAAAAGTTACGGACGCGCTGTCAGCATTTAATGTCGCCGCCTGATTTTCCAATCAGCGCGTGCTCTTAAGGAATGGAGCGTCTGACACTTAAGGAACTTTTTCAGAAGACCGTTGGGAGCCTCGCAGTATTATAAAAGAGATAAGAGGTTGCCCTAATGCAAAAATTAATCGATCAATCAGAAAGAACTTGCGCATACAGAAAATAGAACAGTAAAAGCGGCGCAAGAAAGAAAGTGAAAAAGAAGAAGCATTCATCTCCATCGACTGATAAGAAGCCAATCCTCCTCAGGCTAAGAAAAGATTGAAGAAGAACTGTGCGCTCAAGATCTTATTCAGAAGCATCTTCTTCAACCTTAAGAAGCCGATCTTCAACAGGCTAAAGTTGTCGATCTTCATCCGGCAGAAGTAACAATCTTTTATCACTGTAATTTTTTGTAAGGCTTGCGGGCCTATTTGTCTAGCTTGAGGGATGGAGAGCTGTGAGGCTTGAGGGCCAGGGCAGTGGACTTGCGGGTCCGATCATGTCGAGCTTGAGGGCTCGGGCGCAGTAGGGGCTTGCGGGCCTAGGCTGTAGGCACAGGACTTGCGGGTCTGTGTTGTGTAGGGCTTGAGGGCCTGAGTGTCGAGCTTGCAGGCTCGGGGGAAGTAGGGGCTTGCGGTCCTAGGCTGTTGGACTTGCGGGTCCGTGTTGTAAGGCTTGAGGGCCTGATGTTTTTGGCGGAGTTTGCTGATTCTAGCACACTGCTGGGTAGGCGCAGATGGACAGAGGACAACTCAAGACACCCAGTCTTGAGGAACCTCTATAGATCTTGTGTTGTCTGGTGTGTTTTATCTGTGTTTATCTGTGCAATATTGTTGTGCTGTGCTTAAATATTCGAAACTCGCACAAATAATTTGAATAGAACCCAGATTACCTAACACCCCCCCTCTAGGTGAACGTTCCTTTACTAACAAGTGGTATCAGAGCTAGGTTGATCAAAAGAAGACTTAACCGTCTGATCTAGATCGTGGAACGACTCACTATGGCTCGTGGAGATCAGAATCGGGAGATGAGATCCATGAAACTTCCAATCTGCTCAAAGGAGAACTTTCCTATCTGGAAGGAAAGGGTTAGGCTGTTCATGGAAGCGGCTGATCCAAGAATCTATCTGACAATCCAACAGGGTCCCTTCATCCCTACAACTGCTTCCACCATTGATCCAACAAAGAAGGTGGTAAAGAAATATGAGGACATGACCAAGGACGAGCTAGCCTTGGAAGGCCTAGTTAAGAGGGCACAAAATGTCATTGTAAGTTCCATAGATGATTCATCCCTCCAGAATCTGATTCACTGCAAAACGGCCAAGGAGATGTGGGACTCCTTGACCATGTACATAGAGGGTACTGAAGAGGTTAGCGATGATAGAAAATCCCTTCTCAACCAAGAGTATGAGGCCTTCAACCAAGGAAAGAATGAAACAATCTCCAACTGTTATGAGAGATTTTTCAAGATAGTGAATGGATTGAGAAACTATGATAGAGAGTTCACAAACTCAGATCTTAATGACAAGTTTCTTAGATCCCTCACAAAAGAATGGGACATCAAGATCTGTGCCATCAGAGAGATGGGTTAGCTGGGCATCATGGAGCCCAAAAATTTGTACGAGAAGTTGTTGTCTCATGAACTTCAGCTCAACACCAGAAAAGCTGAAGAAGAAAGATCAAAGGTGAGCTCAAGAGACAGATCTATGGCTCTAAAGGCTGAGAGCACCAGAAGATCCAAGGGCAAGATCTCTGCAACTCAGATCAGATCTGAGAGTAGTGAAGAATCAGAAGCCAGCTCTTCAGATTCTGATGATACTGACATAGAGGTGGCCCTCCTCTCAAAACAGTTCAGAAAGATGATACACAGAAGGAGGAGGGATAATCACAGAAATTCATCCTCAAGTTCCAGAAGATCTGATTATCGTGACAGATCCAGAGCCCCCAGGGAGGAAAGGTACAGGTCTAATCCTAGTAAAAATGATTTAAATAATACTGTTTGCTATTGCTGCAGCAAGACAAGTCACATGGCCGCTGACTGCCCCTCTAAGAAGAAGAAGTCAAGGAGCCATGAAGAAAGAAGAAGCTCAAGGAGCAAGAGGAAGGCAGAAAAAGGATTCATGGCAAAGAAGGTCAGAACACTAAGTGATTCTGACTCAATTTCCTCTGGTACTGAGGAAGATGCACTCATTGGCTTGATGGTTGATGAGTCCCATTTATATACACATTTATGGACTCATCTGGGCCGGTATTTGAGTCAATGCACTACATTTTAGATCCATAATCACTCATATTTGTTCTCTACCTGTTATTCCAAGCTAAGTGCACTTTTAGGCCCGTTTCGATGTATTTTCTTGTTTATATTACTCATGCTTTATGTTGCAATTCAATTTCTATATTTGAGAATGTGTGGAATGCCCATTTACGTGGCCTGACGATCTTTAATGTTGATACGGGGGTTGTGCGAGTGTTCTGGGGCGCAAAAACTGCACAGGAACACTGCGCACGACCACTGGACATAGTGCGCACGACCACTAGTCGTGCGCTAGTGATCGTGCATTAATTCCCACCTAAAAAGTGGCCTGACTGGCTTATCGCACGACCACTGGCCATAGTGTGCACGACCACTGGTCGTGCTCCACTGATCATGCGCATTGAAAACCTGCACCTGTCTATAAATAGCTGCTCCACGAAAACAGCCGGAACTTCTTTGTTTCTAGGTCTTTTTGAGCGCCGTTTTTTGCGTTTTTTCATTCTAAGCCTCCTCTATTCATCTAGGGACTTCAAGGAAGAGATTGGATCTTACTTTCATCATCAAGGAAGGTTTAAAGAGCATTTGGACATCGCCGGGTCGTGACACGAAGAAGACGGGCCATTGGGAGGAAGTGACAACCCTCCTTTACCCCGGACGCAGTTGAGGACCGAGCTTGGACGCGGATTGACAACCCAGCGATTCCAACCGTGAATCCCAGCAAGGCTTCGGAGTCGGTCGAATCTCTTACTCTTTATTCTCTTGAAATGATGTTTGTATGCTAAACTCTCTATTTTTTGGATGAAGAGCTTGATAAATCCATATATGTAACTTTTATTTCATGTTTATGAAATTACTTTTGATTTATTCAAGTGTATGAGGTGCGATATTGTCATTCATCTTCCATCCTCCATTACCCTCCATTCCATTCCTCTTAACTTCTCTTCCACTACGTGAGCCTACTCTTCCATTCGCCAAGCTAAGCGGTGCTAACGGCCCGTGTAATCCACTTCATTTCCGCTAGTGCAAACCACCTCATCTGCTTGCCTACTCGCCCATCCGCCTACCGAAGCAGTGCATCGCGGCCTGCATAGTTTCCATCCACCCGGCGAAGCAGCGCATAGCGGCCTGCATAGGAGTAGTGATTTAGTTGTTTTATTTTGTTTTCCGCAAATCAAACCAACCTTAGCCTTTCGCATCCATCCGACTTAAGGACTTCAATCTCAAGTCCTCCTCAATAGTCAACTCCACCTTACTGTGTTCCTTCCGAGATCGATACTCGGGGATTTACTCCTCGTTTTATATTACTTGAATGATCGGTACACTGCCGTGTCGTGCCGCAGTCTAGCCACCGCCTATAGCGGTGTGTGAGATTTGCGCCATCAATGGTCATAGGTGAAGATAGCCAGGATGACATCTCTCCTGGGAAGGTAACCAACAGAACTCCTCTATCTGACTCTGATTCTGAATCAGTAGTAGATTCTGTGCATGATGATGAGGGTGTGTCTGCTGCCAACAGCACAGCCTCAAGATCCTAATATGATATTGAATCTGAACTAATAAGGCAATATAAAGCCCTATGGAAAGCTTTCAAAAGCTGTAAGAAACTCCTTAAAGTCCAGACCAAGGAGTTAGATTCCTTGAAGCCTGTTCAATCTGAGCTCCAGAAGACAGCTGAGAAGCTAGCTGCTATGAGCAAAGAAGTGGACAAATTCAAGGAAGCCATAAGGCTTAAGAATGCTGAATTGGGACAGAAGAACAAGGTCATCAAGGACCTTGAGGAAATGTTGTTGGCTGAGAAGAAACTTGCATCCAGCTTCTCAATGCCCAAAACTATCCTGCCTATCATTAATACCTTCTCTGGACAGTTTAGAGCTGGTGTTGGTTTTAATCAGGAGATAGTTACGGGCAAAGAGTCCGAAGCTAGACCTTCTTATAAGAAGGTGCTGGTGTCAAGTCCTTCAGCCCACAAACCTGCAGCCACAGCAATCAAGAGTAAGGGAAAGGCTGTTCCTACAAAGCCTATTCCCAAAAAGGTGAATCGAAATGTGGTGAGACCGATTCCACCCCAAACTCACACATATGAGGTTCACCCAAGATTTGCTAGGCAAGAAGCATGCTCTTCTGCTCATCAGCACTACCACCCCACTACGATGGTGAAGTAGAAGAGAAGATACAACATACATGAATGCTGGTGCTGTGGGAAAGTAGGCCACTTTGCCTTGGACTGTTGGTTCAACCCGACAGGGCTCAATGCAAAGAGAGTGCAGAACCCTCAGAGGTTTATTATTCCTTTATATCACCCTAACAGAAACCAAGGACCCAATCCATATTGGGTACCTAAGGGGAAGTGATTTATTTTGCAGGTAGGTCCAAATGCCAACTAATCTCCAATTTGGTATTTGGACAGTGGCTGCTCCAGGCATATGACTGGAGTCAGAAGGTACTTGAAAGAGTTCATCCCTGTGGAGAATGGACCAACAGTGATTTTTGGTGGTTCAGAAAAGGGAATGACCAGGGACTATGGCAACATCTCAAATGGGTTAGTTACAATCACAAAGGTTGCTTATATGGAGGGGTTGAAACACAACCTCATAAGCATAAGTCAACTTTGTGACTTAGGCTTTGTTATTACCTTCCACAAGGACAAGTGTCTAATTAAGAAGTCCTTAGATTCTGAGGCCACCTTAACTGGCACTAGGAGTGGGAATATTTATTGTTTAAATTTTCTCAATACAAATTCTTCCATGCCCATATGTCTTGTGGCTGATGGTAAAGAGGCTCTCTGTGTACAATGGCACAAGAGACTTGCACACATCAACTATAAGAAAATAGGCAAGCTTTTCTCACAAGACCTAGTTAGAAATGGACCTGATATTAAGTGCATCAAAGATGGGCCATGTCAAGCTTGCCAACTAGGAAAGCAGACTAGGACCAGCTTTAAAAGCATATCTAACAAAGTGTTCACTAGGTGCTTATTTCTACTGCACCTGGATTTGTTTGGTCCTATGTCAGTTCATAGCTTAGGAGGGAAGGCCTACACCCTTGTAGTTGTTGATGATTATTCAAGGTTCACTTGGGTATTCTTCCTCAAAAAGAAATCAGATACCCTAGATATCTTGAAAAATTTTGTCAGGCAGATACAAAATGAGATGGACTGTACTGTGGTCAAACTCAGAAGTGACCATGGGACAGAATTTCAGTCAGGGGCCATGAGAGAATTCTGCCAAGAACTAGGTATCTCCCAAGAATTCTCCTCACCTAGAACACCTCAACAAAATGGGGTTGTTGAAAGGAAGAACAAAACCTTGATAGAGGCCAGTAGGACAATGCTAAGTGACTCCTCTCTACCAGAATACTTCTGGGCAGAGGCTGTCAATACAGCTTGTCATGTGATAAACAGGGCTTCCATCATCAAAGACCATAAGAAAACTCCCTATGAGTTAATGAAGGGCAGAAAACCAACCTTATCCTACTTTAGGATCTTTGGTAGCAAATGCTATATCCTTAATAATGGGAAATCCAAGCTAACTAAGATTGCTGAGAAAAGAAGTGAGGGTATTTTTGTTGGCTACATCTCTCATAGCAAGGCCTATAGAGTGTACAACATCAATAACCAAGCAGTGGAAGAATCTGTTCATGTGGTATTTGATGAGACTAGCCTTATACATAAGGGCTGGTCTAGTTTGTTGAAATTATTAAAGTGGAGTGAAAGGTGGCCGGCGGTCTGAATTTTGGAGACCGCAGAGACCGCGCGGCCTGTGTTGGTGTTCTGCCGTTCTGGCTCTGCCAGGTTGATTCCGGCGGTCTGCTGTTTGGCCGGTTTGTTCCTGTTGCTGCGGTCTCTTACCGGGTTGTTCTACTTGGTTGGTCTACCTTCTTCGTAGAAGACCGAGCGGTCTGTTCTTGACCGGGCGGCTTATGCTGGGGGATCTGGCGACTTGTCTAGAGTCGGCCAGATGTTCCTTATTTGCTGTTGGCGATCTAAGGAAGGAGTGTTCTTGTGTTCGCGCGACTTGTGCGCGGTCTGCTGCTGATCTGTGGTCTTGAACAGGGTGTTGTCCAAGTGATGTGATCGCGTGGTCTGTTCTGTGAGACCGCTGGCGATCTGGCGTGTGGTGACTGTATGTCTTTTGTGGCGGTGATGACATCCATCTTGTCGCCTATAAATAGGGGTGCGTGGCCTGTGTTGGTTATTTCGTGCGGTCTCAACTTTGAGGTCAGGCGGTCTTTGAAGCGTGTTGACTGTTTATTGTGTTCGCAGGTTTGCGGTCAGCAGGTTGTGGTCTCCTTCCTTGGTGATTTGCCAGCGGCTTGAATAAACAGTTCGGTTGCGGCTTGTCTGTGAACTGGTTTATGATTGTTCTTCTGCTATTCGCAGCGAGCTCAGCGATCAGGCGACCTTCAGCGGTTAGGCGATCTGAGTTGCGGTCTGGCGATAGCTTCTGTTCTTTGTTCAAATAAGCTCCAGTTCATACGGACTGAGGTGGCGTCTTGCAGTGCGGTCTGAGGTGGCGGTCTGAAGTCATCTTGGTTGTTTTCTATTCATGCGGTCTCAGGTTAAGCCCGGCGATCTCTGGAGTTCAGCAGTCTGTGCGGTCTCAGCTTGTCAAGCCACCAGATTTGTTTTTGGTGTGTTTTTTGTTCTTCTCTCCTCCGTGATTCTTATGAATCATGTCTCGCCATGTATACCTCGCACTGTAATCAAGTATTGTGATTTAATAAATCTTTGTGTTGCTGTGTGGCATATTGTGGTTGTTTGGCTATAACCCAGTTGATGCAACTCTTGCTTACTCCTAAACAATTCAAATCAAAAATTTTAACATGGTATCAGGGATAGGTTGTTAGAGTGGATAAGCAGTGATCAACTTGAGTTGCCATCGTCTTTGTGAAGAAGAGCCCACATAGTTTGCCATAGAAGCTGGATACGCAAGAGGGCTTGGTATTGAACTCCTCACATCGACTAACTATAAGAAGTGGAGGTCGTGTATGGAGAGTTACTTACTTGGCGAGGATCTATGGGAGATAGTTGGAGGAGAAGACACACAAGAAGTGTTTCTAGCATGAGATAATATGGCAGAGGTGAGACTTTGGAGGAGGACTAATGCAAAGGCAGAGTTCACACTCAAGAGGGCTATCTCACCAGAGCTATTCGATCACATCATTGGATGTAAATCTGCTGCTGAGATTTGGACGTCTTTGGACGGGCTGTTCAATAAGAAGAATGTAGCTCGGATACAGTTTCTTGAAAATGAGTTGGCGAAGGCCTCTCAAGGTGATATTTCTATTTATACCTTCTTTCTCAAAATGAAGAACCTCACAGTAGAGATTTCTGCATTGGACCCTGATGAGCCCATCTCGGAGGCAAAACTGAAGAGGCATATCATCCGCAGATTGCGGAAGGAGTATCTTGCTTTTGTGACGTCAGTTCAAGGTTGGGCAAATCAGCCATCTCTGTTGGAGCTGGAAAACTTACTTGCTTTGCAGAAAAGTTTGGCAAGACAGATGGCGGGGACTTCTATCTCTGGGGGAGATAGTGATGTGTTGTTCTCTGGGAAGAAGAAGAAGAAGTGGGAGAAGAAGAAGCCAGGTCATGATGGACCCTCTACTCCAGGTCAGCAAGATAGGGGTTATGCTTCTAAGTCTGATGGGAAGAAGGGAGAGGGACCAAGGTGCTTCAGGTGCAATAAGACCGGCCACTTCAAGAAGGATTGCCGGGTTAATCTTCAGCCGGGACATGCAGCGGAGAAGGAGAAGCCAAAGTCTGATGAAGCTGGATGGGGAGCAGCCTTTGCGGCCAATATGACGGCCATGCCCGTTAAGGCGTTGGCTGCCATCAACTTCGAAGAGGATTGGATCGTGGATTCAGGGTGTGGGCATCACCTCACCGGGGATGAATCAAAGTTCTCTTCTTTGGCACCTTACACAGGTAGCGATGCAATCATTACGGCTGATAATTCTGTTCATACAGTAGAACAAGAAGGTGCTATCTCTCTGAGCAGTGATAAGGGTCCACTCACATTGAGGAGTGTTTATCTCATGCCTCGTATGAAGAAGAATCTCTTCTCTGTGACCAATGCAGTCGATGTCGGTTATCACGTTCTGTTTGGCCCAACAGAAGTGAAGTTTCTTAAAACTCAACCGGAGATAAAGGGAGATGTTATTCATGTTGGAAAGCGGGTGAAGGACTTGTTCGTTTTATCGACAAGTACCTATGTTGACAAGATGAAGACCAATGATAGCGCGACTATCTGGGATGAAAGGTTGGGGCATGTAGGCATGGACAAATTGAAGGCTATGGTGGTAAGGGGCCTTGTCAAGGGCTTGCCCAGCTTGTCCTCCTATGGAGACGGTCATGTTTGTGCGGGATGTCAGTTTGGTAAGTCTCATCGACTTCCATTTGATAAATCGCAAACAAGATGCAAAGCGCCGTTGGAGTGCATTCACGGTGATTTGATGGGACTGACTGCCACCCCAAGCCTTGGAGGCAACAGATATATGTTGGTGTTGATTGACGATTACACCAGATATGTCTGAGTGTATTTTCTGAAAGAGAAGTCGGAAGCCTTTGCGAAGTTCGTGGAGTTCAAGGAGCTGGTGGAAGGTCGGTTAGGCCTGCTGGTGAAAAAATTGAGAATTGACAATGGTGGGGAGTTCACCTCTGGTGAGTTCTCAAGTTTTTGTAGGAAGCACGACGTTCGGAGAGAGCTTACTTGTGCCCATACTCCACAGCAAAATAGCATTGCAGAGCGAAAGATCCGTCATTTGACGGAAACCTGCAAATGCTGGCTTCATGCAAAGAGTATCCCAAAGTCCTTTTTGGCGGAGGGAATGCCTTGTGCGACATACGTCATCAACCGGATGCCTCTAAGTCCTATCAACATGAAGACCCCTCACGAACTGATGTTCAAGGAGAAACCAAGTGTTGCACACCTTTGGGTGTTCGGGTCAACCTGTTATGTGCATATCCCTGATGCTCTTCGGGCAAAGCTAGATGTGAAAGCAAGGAAGCTAGTCTTTGTTGGGTATGATGAGCGGAAGAAAGGATGGAGATGCATGGATCCTGAGACACAAAGATCAGTGGTATCTCGGGATGTGGTGTTCGATGAGGTGACTTCCTACAAGGGGAGTTCAGGAGTTGAACTACCGGAGAGCAGGGTTGATGAAGAAGGAAAAGCTGCGGGAAATCTACAAGTGGAGTTGCCTGCTTCACCAGGAGCTCCAGCTGTGTCAAGCTCTAAGATGGAGGCTTCAGGTTCTGGAAGTAGGGGGAGCGATGCTCCAAGTTCGTCTGGAAGAGGAGCTAGCACAGAAGAAGCAGCTGAGGAGGTGGTTAGTCAGGAGAAACCTCTTAGGAGGTCGAAGAGGACTATCAAGCCACCAGATCGATACATAGGAGGAAACATGGTGAGCTTTGTCTCATGTTTCTTTGCTGGTCCCTTGGATGAGAGGGAGCCGTCGAGATTTGAGAAGGCTAAAGGCGTGAAGTAGTGGGACATTGCTATGCAAGAGGAGATGGATGCTCTCAAGAAGAATGAGACTTGGTCTCTAGTGCCCAGGCCCAAGGGCATTACCCCTGTGACATGCAAATGGGTTTATAAACTCAAGAAGAAAGCTGACGGTACGATCGAGCGATATAAGGCTCGCCTTGTGGCTCGCGGGTTCTCACAGCAGTATGGAGAAGATTATGATGAGACGTTCAGTCCAGTGGCAAAGATGACTTCGGTTTGATTTGTTATTGCTTTGGCGACATCTAGTGGATGGGAGATTTGGCAGCTCGATGTGAAGAATGCTTTCTTATACGGAGAGATTGACAAGGATATCTTCATGATCCAGCCGTCGGGCTTCATCTCGGAGGATTGTCCAGACTACGTCTGCAAGCTGAAGAAGGCCCAGTATGGGTTGAAGCAAGCGCCTCGGGCGTGGTATGGGAAGATCGCGGAGTATCTTCTATTCTGCGGGTTCATTGCTTCAGACTCTGATTCTAGCTTGTTCGTCAAGAAGGAGGGGGCGCTTCGGGTTATTGTTCTGCTGTATGTGGATGACATGATTGTCACCGGGAACTTGAAGGAGGCAGTAGCAAGGTTGAGAGATGAGCTTGCTATTAGATTTGAGATGAAGGATCTGGGTGAGCTCCACCATTTCCTTGGACTCGAGGTTCAGAGGCGGGAGAGTGGAGTGCTCGTTTCTCAGGCTGGATATGCGGAACGGATCGTTCAACGATTTGGCATGGAGGAAGGGAAGAGCAGCTCTATACCTCTAGAACAGCATCATAAACTTCAGAAGGATGAGGGGAGAGTTCTATCTGATCCATTGGTGTTCCGAGCTCTGGTTGGGAGCTTCATTTATTTGACGATCATGAGGCCAGATATTACTTATATAGTTGGCAAAGTGAGTCGGTACATGGCGGAGCCACGAAAGCCTCATCTTCTGGCGGCAAAAGGAATTCTAAAATATGGGAAGTCGACCTCTGATTTGGGTCTCCTATATAGGAGAGGGTTAAGCTTGGAGTTGCTTGGATACATGGATGCTGATTACGTGGGAGATGTGGATGATCGGAGATCAACGTCTGGTTTTGTCTTTATTACGGGACCCACATCTATTTCTTGGTGCAGCAAAAAGCAGGACTCGGTGTCCGTATCTACCACAGAAGCGGAATACAAGGCTTCGGCCTTGGCAGCTCAGGAAGCCGTTTGGCTTAGTAGGTTGGTGGAGGATGTTCATGAGGAGGTTCGAGGTCCCACTATGCTACGCGGGGACAATGAGAGTGCTCTCAAGCTGGTTAATAATCCAGCTTGTCACGCGAGGACCAATCATATTGAGATTGAGCACCATTTCATTCGTGAAAAGGTGTTGGGAGGATCTCTTATGGTCGAGCATGTTCGGAGTGCGGACAATGTTGCAGACATCTTCACAAAGTTGCTGGCGAAGGGACCGTTTACTCGGTTGTGGAGTTTACTCGGGCTAGTTTCCACTTCCCACTTCAAGGGGGAGTGTTGAAATTATTGAAGTGGAGTGAAAGGTGGCCGGCGGTCTGAATTTTGGAGACCATAGAGACCGCGCGGCCTGTGTTGGTGTTCTGCCGGTCTGGCTCTGCCAGGTTGATTCTGGCGGTCTGCTGGTTGGCCGGTTTGTTCCTGTTGCTGCGGTCTCTTCCCGGGTTGTTCTACTTGGTTGGTCTACCTTCTTCGTAGAAGACTGGGCGGTCTGTTCTTGACCGGGCGGCTTATGCTGGGCGATCTAGCGACTTGTCTGGAGTCGGCCAGATGTTCCTTATTTGCTATTGGCGATCTAAGGAAGGAGCGTTCTTGTGTTCGCGCGGCTTGTGCGCGGTCTGCTGCTGATCTGCGGTCTTGGATAGGGTGTTGTCCAAGTGATGTGATCGCGCCGTCTGTTCTGTGAGACCGTTGGCGATCTGGCGGGTGGTGACTGTATCTCTTTTGTGGCGGTGACGACATCCGTCTTGTCGCCTATAAACAGGGGTGCATGGCCTATCATTCATAACAAGAACTGTAAGAACTAGAGCCTGGGTTATTTCGTGCGGTCTCAACTTTGAGGTCGGGCGGTCTCGGAAGCGAGTTGACTGTTTGTTGTGTTCGCAGGTTTGCGGTCAGCAGGTTGCGGTCTCCTTCCTTGGTGATTTCCCAACTACTTGAATAAACAGTTCGGCAGCGGCTTGTCTGCGAACTAGTTTATGATTATTCTTGTGCTGTTCGCAGCGAGCTCAGCGATCAGGCGACCTTCAGCGGTTAGTCGATCTGAGTTGCGGTCTGGCGACAGCTTCTGTTCTTTGTTCAAATAAGCTCTAGTTTGTGCGGTCTGAGGTGGCGTCTTGCAGTGCGGTCTGAGTTGGCGGTTTGAAGTCATCTTGGCTGTTTTCTGTTCGTGCGGTCTCAGGTTAAGCCTGGAGATCTATGGAGTTCAGCGGTCTGTGCGCTCTCTGCTTGTCAAGCCGCCAGATTTGTTTTTGGTGTGTTTTTTGTTCTTCTCTCCTCCGTGATTCTTATGAATCATGTCTCGCCATGTATACCTCACACTGTAATCAAGTATTGTGATTCAATAAAGCTTTGTGTTGGTGTGTGGCATATTGTGGTTGTTTGACTATAACTCAGTTGATGCAACTCCTGCTTACTCCTAAATGATTCAAATCAAAAATTTTAACATAGTTCTCTAGTGGATGCAGGTACAGTGGAGAGAATAGAGAAGTTATCCATTGAAGACAATGCTGGCACCTCACTCAGAGGTAAGAATTGTGAAGTTTTCCGTAGATCTAGGAGTGAGCAGGAATTGTATAACTAAAAGTTCAAGCCAAACAACCAGAAGCACATGAAAAAACACAATCTTTATTGATAAGAAAAATTCTTCATTACAGGGCGAGGTATACATTGCGAGACATGATTTCGCCAGTACACAAAAAACAGAAGAGAAAAGCAGCTGAAAGGAAAACCAGCGGTCTGCCAACTTGAGACCGCCTAACCGCTCGATCTGACAGTCCGCCCGGCTAGAAAACCAGATCGCCCGAACTGCCTGCCTGCACCTTGAACAATACCAACTGAGAACCACACGAACTCCCGAACTCCACTGATCCTCCCGAACTCCACCAACCCGCACCGCAAGCCGCGAGACCGCCCGAACACCTTCAGAAGAGGAGGTGACCGCTGCTACCCGCACAATCCACAGAAGCTGCACAAAACAAGTTCGATCAGCTAGCCGGCCGGTTACAAAAAACAGAACGCAAGAACAGGTCGCGAGCTCAGCTTACACATGGTGCTATATATTTGCTGCTACAGTGGCTCCTATTTATAGGCAGGCGACCTGATCCAGTCACCACCCTATGAGATAGGATCACCACCCCTTGATCGCGTGACCAGACCGGTCAACCCGCAGGACCAGCAAAAGAACCTCCTGCTTAGTGAGCTCGCCGACTTCAACAGAAGCCGCGCGACCATGACAACTCACCCGGTCATGTCGCTCACCACATGTGTTCGCCACCCGACCTCCTCCAGAGACCGCGAACACACCAGACCGTCTAGGGTATAGCCCGCCAAGTCGATCAAACACCTGTGACCGCATATGCCAGCTGATCGCCAAAGGACCATCCATTCGAACACAACCCGGAGACCGCGCGACTAAGACAACCTTAGTCCGTGCGCACCATAAAGAACCCGGACAGCCTCCAGACCGGCTGCCCGCACCACGTAGTCATAAGCACTAGACCGCGCACCGCCTTTACCAGGTAGACACCTACTCTGCCACGCGGCCAGACAACCAGACCGCGCGGCCTCACCTCGGCACCCTTGGACAGAAGAATGGCGATCACGTCGAGTAGCCCGCGGCTAGACCAAAGAGGTCAAACCGCCAGAGGAGACCGCAAGACCGTGCGGTTAGACCAAACTGCTCGGTCTCCCACCAGATCGCCAACTTCACAAAAACTTCCACTTCAACATTTTCAACACCCCCCCTTGAAGTGGGAAGTTGAAAACAGCCCAAGTAAACTCCTTAGCCGAGTAAACGGCCCCTTCGCCAGCGCCTATGTGAAGATGTCAGTGATGCGCAAATATCAGCACACCGCTATAGGCGGTAGCAAGACTGTGGCACAAAACGACAGTGCACTGATCGTTCAAGTAATAATATGAGGAAGTAAATCCCCAAGTATCGAATCTCTCTAGAGACACAGTAAGGTGGAGTTTACTATTGAGGCAGGACTTGAGATTGAAGTCCTTTAGTCGGATGGGTGCGAAAGTGGGTGATTTGGTTTGTGGAAAATAAAGAAAAACAACTATAACTACTCCTATGCAATGCCGCTATGCAATGCTTCGCTTGACGGGATGGAGACTAGGCAGGCCTTGAGCGTGCTACTTCGAAAGGGCGGATGGAAGAGTAGTCTTACAGAATGAGGGTCGCAAGCACCTCGTCGACAAGCACGCCAGTAGCAATCGCTAGTGCGGCACACGACTGTGATGGCGGAATGGAAAATGGATGGCGGCGCTCCACACTTGCATAAACCACAAGATAATTTCACATAGACATGAAATGTACTAAAATGCAATATAAGGGTTTTGCAATCATAGTTCATACATACACACAATATTAAGATATAAAATACTACAAAATAGAGGGGGTGAGATAATAACCAAGGCACGAAGTCTTGTCTGGATTCATGGTCGGAATCAAGGGTTGTCATGCCTTGTCTGAGCTCGGTCCACGACTGATGTTCGGGGTACGGAGAGGAACTGTCACTTCCTTCTAGTTGACCCATCTTCTTCGTAAATCGCCTTTGGCCACGATCTCGCCGGAGAACTCCAAGGATGCAGCAAGTTGTATCTTGAAATGGAGCTTTTGAGGTGCACGGGAAATGGAGAAGGCCTAGAGGATACTCCGGTTCAAGATTGGCGTGAAGAATAAGCCCGGAGCACCTCCTGACGGTGGGCGGCGATGGAGCGGCGAAACTGGCGCACTGGAGCGGGAAAACGGCGCTGGAATTGATTGTCCGACCTAATTTTGCGGGCTGTATATTTATAGAAAACAGGGTGCACGATCAGTGCGCACGACCAGTGGTCGTGCGCACTGGAAGTTGGTGATCGTGCGCACTGTGCCCGAAAACCTGCAAGAACAAATTGCAGAAAATAATAAAGCGCACGATCGAGTGCACGACCGTGCGTAACAACGCACGACCAAATTCAGAAAGAAACTTTGGGCTGCAAATGAATGCGCACGATCAGCGGCACACGATCAGTGGCCGTGCGCAGTATAACCAGTCATCGTGCGCAGTGTTCCTGTACAGATTTGTACCAGGAACACCTGCACGACCCCTGTTCCAGCATAAAGACAAATCAAAACCACTGAAAGTGGCACAAAACACAACATGAAAGATAATAGGAATGAAGAACATGAAAATACACCAAGAACGGGCCTAGAAGTGCACTTAGCGTGGAATAATAGACGACTATTAAATATGAACGAAAACATGTATAAAGTGTAGTGCATAGACTAGATAATCATCCTAGATGAGTCCAAAAATGTGTATATAATTGGGACTCATCACACCCCCAGACTTACCTGTTTGCGCGTCCCGAGAAAACAAATTCTAAGCAAGCGGGGAAAGAAAAGTAGATGACTTAGAATTACAATACAGAGTACTATGCGAAGTAGCATGCTCACGTGCATAAGAAAGATGATAGAGAAGATTTCTCATTATACACGAACAGTTTATAGATTTCTAAAAGAGAAAGCATATTACAACCACTAAAAATGGTGAATTGCGGTGAATCATCCGGTCATGCATACGGAGAAAGTAAACTAAGCGCTGAGATGAGCATTGCTCAAGATTGGGGTGCCGGACAAACTCCACCGAAATCCATCGGTGTCGGTGACCATAAGCTCGCCCGGTCACATTCTCTCCACGACACTAGATTGGTTCAAGGCGTGAGTCAGTAGGACTTTAGGTTAGAGATGGGGCTTGGGTTACGGTGAGGTAAACAAAGATAAACATGGAGGCTAAGCACACCTAACCCAACATGAGCATAAGATAGAGCTACCCGCACGACTATAGTAAACAAGTGCACCACACCCCCAGACTTGGACTTTTGCAACATAGGTGTGTGCACCGCCCACTCCCAATACCAAAACTTATAAAATTTTCAGTTTAACTTTTTCATAACAATCCTTTTTTCTTTTTCTTCTTCATTTTTCTTTTTCTTTCTTTTCTTTTTCAGCAAATTTTTCAATAAATACACCCACAGTTTCCACTATAAAAATTACCACATCAACACCCCCCAAAATGTAAATATAACTATAACTAAAGCTCAGATTTGGGTTTGCGACTAGGTTAGGCTTTTAAGCTTTTGGTGAGATAAAAATGGAGCTGAATCAAGAGGAAGGGGTAGGCACAAATGGGCTAGCAAGGGTAGATGATAGGCATGAAATAAAAAGCTCAACCGGGCCAATACAATGACCTACGTCATTCTCACGCACTAGAACTATCCTATGCCAATGCTTCAAGAATCGCTTGGGGCAAGTTCTAGCCACCGAGAAAGATTCCCCTTTCTCCTGACTCAAGCAATACGAGTCTAGCAATCGTTTACACACATCCCTATGCTACCGTTTGATTCACACCGGGTTCACCATTTGAGTAGAGTAAACAACATTTACACTAGTAGAAAAAATATAAAACCATAAGTATAAAAAGAAGTCTAATCTACACAAATTTCTATGCAACCGAGCACTTGACTAGGAACACTACTAGAGTCAACATTTTACTCTGCTACATAGTCCTAAGCCAGCACTTAGACTTTCCCAAATAAGCAAAAGAATTAAATTCAACTCAGAGCATGCATACAGATGAGTATGCGCTCAAGTGGGTGTTGTGGTGTGTAGTAAAGATGAACAATAATAAATAAATAAGATAAAATTACTTCTAGTATGCAATGCACGTGTGCGTGCACAGTGGGTAACGAGAAGCAGCTCTCCCCCAGACTTAATCTAAACAATCCAACAAAAGATATGGCCATGAAATTCAAAATGAAGCTAAGGGAAGAGAGTACCCAATGCTCAGCAAGTGAGCATACCAGAAGACGCGTGTAAACCAAGACAAAGCTGCAGCATCCGCCATCCAGAAAAGGACCTGCAGGGGTGAACTATGCAAAAACAAAAGAAAATGTACAAAGCAAAATGAAATACAACTAACTAAACTAAACTAAATGAAATAAAATTGCAGGAAAAGTAAGATAACTACTGGGGTTATTATCATCCCAGCACAACTTATTCAAATTTAAATCAGTTCTAGCTAATGGGTTTATGAAAAAGGAAATGTACAGGTAACTGTTCTAATATGCGTGTCGGTAACGGGTACCGATACGATGATAAAACAGTTACTCCCCTACCTAAATATTAATACCTGCTCTTCACAGGTAGGGGAAGTAGGAAGTAAGAAGAGGAGGAAGGCTGGTCCTCACTCGTCTCACCACAAAATAAATCCTTTCCCAGCAAGGTGTCGTCTTCAGGGATGCGGCAGGAGGAGAAGGCAATGAATGAGGCTTCCTCTATGGAGGGGGAATCAACCTCCTCACATGAGAGGATACACTCATCATTGGCTTGAGCGGAATGCTCCAAGTCCTCCTGAAGTACCTGTGAAAACTCAACCTGCACAGGCTTAGATAGAGAAAGGAGATCAAGAAATAAACAAGAAGAAGAACATGAATATAAATCAATCGGGGGAGTGATCCCGGTCTCACTCCCATTAGGATGGGAAAGTAAAATGATGTCGGCATTGTTGACAATGTCGCAAGGTTCGGTGGGATCAATGGTGGCCTTCTCCAGGATTTGCACTTCCTACACCGGTGTTGAGGAAAAATCCTCTTCACCTAGAAGGTTGTACTCCTCCATTGGAATAGGCACAACACAAAGATCGTCAACCTCCTCTTGCGACGCATCTTCAACAATGTTATCAGAGATAAATGTAATTGAATACACAATAGGGGGAGGGATAGGGCTTGAAAAAGAATCAAGCACCGATTCCTCACAAAGAATCGAATCTATGCATGGTGATATATGTATGGGGGAGATGGGCTCAGTCGTGTCAGAGCCTGGATCAGCCACACATCTGGTGATTGTGTCCATTCCATACCCTTCAAAGCATGAAGGTGATACGGGCACATAACCAGATGTTGAAGGTGTGCTGCCAGAAG
The DNA here is from genome assembly GCA_033032865.1 of Dactylorhiza incarnata. Classification (NCBI taxonomy): domain Eukaryota; kingdom Viridiplantae; phylum Streptophyta; class Magnoliopsida; order Asparagales; family Orchidaceae; genus Dactylorhiza; species Dactylorhiza incarnata. The sequence continues at coordinate 17,693,976 of JAWHQI010000013.1, forward strand.
TAGGAGTCGGGATGATCCGGATATCCGGCTCGTCATCCTCGTCCAATTGGCGAAGGAATGCAGCACAATCCTTCAAGGCATAATCCATGCTCTGACAAAATAAGCACTGCCTTGCGGGCTTCTTTGCCACAGCGGAACTGAAGCCGAAAAGAAGTGTGACGGTAAAGGCTCAGTAGAATAGCCATAGGACTTACGCGCACCATATGGAGTACCAGATGAAGTCGGTGCTCCATATGCTGGGCCTTGAGTACTAGGTCTATTATCTCCCTTTGGACATCTATCACTAGCATGCGATATATCTCCACAAAAGCGGCAACGAATATTAAAAGAAGCCCACATAATGTGAAGATAACAAGATTCAAATGGAAAACACTATTGTGCAAAATAATACACCCTACAAAAATTTACTAAAAACCTAATATAAACAGTAAAACAGAATAAGAAGAAATAAAACAAAAAGAATGCAATACACAAAGGAAGGGCTTAAATCTCAGATTCTCCCTCTCCAGGAAACTCACACGACCGTGTTCCCCGGCAACGGTGCCAAAAACTTGATGCACAAATCTCAGCACACCGCTATAGGCGGTAGCAAGACTGCGGCACGAAATGGCAGTGTACCGATCGTTCAAGTAATAATATGAGGAAGTAAATCCCCAAGTATCGAATCTCTCAAGGAACACAGTAAGGTGGAGTTTACTATTGAGGCAGGACTTGTGATTGAAGTCCTTTAGTCGGATCGGTGCGAAAGTGGGTGATTTGGTTTGTGGAAAATAAAGAAAAACAACTATAACTACTCCTATGCAATGTCGCTATGCAGTGCTTCGCTTGGCGGGATGGAGACTAGGCAGGCCTTGATCGCGCCGCTTCGAAAGGGCGGATGGATGAGTAGTCTTATGGAATGAGGGTCGCAAGCACCTAGTCGACAAGCACGCCACTAGCAATTGCTAGTGCGGCACACGAACGTGACGGCGAAATGGAAAATGGATGGAGGCGCTCCTCACTTGCATAAACCACAAGATAATTTCACATAGACATGAAATGTACTAAAATGCAATATAAGGGTTTCGCAATCATAGTTCATACACACACAATATTAAGATATAAATTACTACAAAATAGAGGGAATGAGATTACAACCAAGGCACGAAGTCTTGTCGGGATTCACGGTCGGAATGAAGGGTTGTCATGCCTTGTCTGAGCTCGGTCCACGACTGATGTCCGGGGTACGGAGAGGAACTGTCACTTCCTTCTAGTTGACCCGTCTTCATCGTAAATCGCCTTTGGCCACGATCTCGTTGGAGAACTCCAAGGATGCAGCAAGTTGTATCTTGAAATGGAGCTTTTGAGGTGCACGGACAATGGAGGAGGCCTAGAGGATACTTCAGTTCAAGATTGGCATGAAGAATAAGCCCGGAGCACCTCCTGAAGGTGGTCGGCGATGGAGTGGCGAAACTGGCGCACTGGAGTGGGAAAACGGCGCTGGAATTGATTGTCCAACCTAATTTCGCGGGCTGTATATTGATAGAAAACAGGGCGCACGATCAGTGTGCACGACCAGTGGTCGTGCGCACTGGAAGTTGGTGATCGTGCGCACTATGCCCGAAAACCTGCAAGACAAAACTGCAGAAAATAATAAAGCGCACGATCGAGCGCACGACCGTGCGTAACAACGAACGACCAAATTCAGAAAGCAACTTTGGGCTGCAAATGCGCACGATCAGTGGCACACGATCAGTGGTCGTGCGCAGTATAACCAGTGATCGTGCGCAGTGTTCCTGTATAGATTTGTACCGGGAACACCTGCACGACCCCTGTTCCAGCATAAACACAAATCAAAACCACTGAAAGTGGCACAAAACACAGCATGAAAGATAATAGGAATGAAGAACATGAAAATACACCAAGAACGGGCCTAGAAGTGCACTTAGCGTAGAATAATAGACGGCTATTAAATATGAACGAAAACATGTATAAAGTGTAGTGCATAGACTAGATAATCATCCTAGATGTGTCCAAAAATGTGTATATAATTGGGACTAATCAGTCAGCAATGTTGTCCTGACTCCGAACATGCTCGACCGAAAGAGACCCCTCCAGCACCTTCTCACGAATGAAATGATGCTCGATCTCGATATGCTTGGTCCTCGCATGACAAACTGGATTAGTAACCAGTTTGAGAGCACTCTCATTGTCGCCGCGGAGCAGAGTCGGACCCCGAACCTCCTTATGGACGTCTCCAACCAACCTCCTAAGCCATATGGCTTCTTAAGCTGCCAAGGCCGAAGCCTTGTATTCCGCTTCCGTGGTTGAGACAGACACGGAATCCTGCTTCTTACTGCACCATGATATAACCGTGGGACCCGCCATGAAGACGTATCCAGACATCAACTTATGATCATCCAAATCTCCCCCGTAATCGGCATCCATGTACCCATGCACCTCAAAGCCCACATCCCTTCTGTAAAGAAGACCCATATCCGAAGTCGCCTTGACATACTTCAGTATATTCTTGGCCGCTAGAAGATGAGGCATTCGTGGTTCCGCCATATAATGGCTCACCCTGCCAACTGCATACGCAATATCCGGCCTGGTAATCGTCAGATTGATCAAGCTCCCAACCAGAGCCCGGAACACCAACGGATCTTCCAGAATCCTCCCCTCATCCTTGCGAAGTTTCATGGCCTTCTCCAGAGGTGTGGAAATGCACTTCCCTTCCTTCATGCCGAACCGCTCCACGATTTGCTCTGCATATCCAGCCTGGGAAACCAGCACTCCACTTTCCTTCCTCTGCACCTCAAGTCCAAGGAAATGGTGAAGCTCACCTAAGTCTTTCATCTCGAACCTGATAGATAGCTCAGCCCGAAGCCTTGCTACTTCCTCCTTCGAATTCCCCATCACGATCATATCGTCGACGTAAAGCAGCGCGATGACTTGAAGCTCCCCGCTCATCTTGACAAACAAGCTTGAGTCTGAGTCTGAAGCACCAAACCCGCAGAATAAGAGATACTCTGCAATCTTTCCATACCACGCCCCCGACGCTTGCTTCAACCCATACATGGCCTTCTTCAACTTGCAGACATGCTCCGGAAAATCTTTAAATACGAAGCCTGGCGGCTGGACCATGAAGATGTCCTTGTCAATCTCGTCGTATAAGAACGCATTCTTTACATCGAGCTGCCAAATCTCCCACCCCCAACACGCCGCCAAGGCAATCACAACCCGAACTGAAGTCATTTTTGCCACCGGACTGAATGTCTCTTCATAGTCTTCACCGTATTGCTGCGAGAACCCCCGAGCCACAAGGCGAGCCTTATATCGCTCGATACTTCCGTCAGCCTTCTTCTTGAGCTTGTAGACCCACTTGCATGTAACAGGGGTGATACCCTTGGGCTTGGGCACCAGAGACCAAGTCTCATTCTTCTCAAGAGCACTCATCTCTTTCTGCATAGCTGAATCCCACTATTCCATGCCTTTGGCCTTCTCGAAGATCGACGGCTCCCTCTCATCCAAAGGACCAGCAAAGAAACATGAGATGAAGCTCACCATGTTTCGTCTTGTATAGCGATCAGGGGAAATGATTGTTCGCTTCGATTTCCGCAACGCCTTCCCCTGACTCGCAGTATCTTCAGCTGCTTCTTCTCTAGCTCCCCTTCCAAACGTACTTGGAGCATCGCTCCCCCTGCTTCCTGATCCAGAATCCTCCGCCTCAGAACTAGAAATTAATGGATCACCTGGCGACACAGGCAGCTCCACCTGAAGATTTTCCATAGCTTTCTCCGGCTCCTCCACCCTGCTTTCTGGTAGCTCAACACCAGAACTTCCCGTGTAAGACGTCACCTTATCGAACACGACATCGCGAGATACAACAAATCTCCGCGTCTCCGGGTCCATGCACTTCCAGCCCTTCTTTCGATCATCATAACCCACGAAGACTAGCTTCCTTGCTTTCACATCTAGCTTCGTCCAAAGCGCATCTGGAACGTGTAAATAGCAGGTGGAACCAAACACCCGAAGGTGGGCCGTGCTTGGCTTTTCCTTGAACATCAATTCATGCGGGGTCTTCATATTGATGGGACTAAGAGGCATCGTATTGATGACGTAGGCAGCACAAGACATTCCCTTCGCCCAGAAGGACTTTGGGATACTCTTGGTATGCAGCCAACACTTGCAGGTCTCCGTCAGATGACGTATTTTCCGCTCTGCAACTCTGTTTTGCTGTGGAGTATGTGCACAAGTAATCTCCCTCCGGATGCCTGCCTTCCTGCAAAAAGTAGAGAACTCACCAGAGGTGAACTCCCCTCCATTGTCAGTTCTCAGCTTCTTAACCCGTAGGCCAAGCTGACCCTCCACAAGCTCCTTGAACTCCACGAACTTGGCAAACGCCTCCTTCTTCTCCTTTAATAAATATACCCAGACATATCTGGTGTAATCATCGATTATCACCAGCATATATCTACTATCTCTGAGGCTTGGGGTAGCAGTCGGTCCCATCAAGTCACCGTGGATGCACTCCAACGGCACACTACTCCTTGTCCGCGACTTGTCAAACGGTAGTCGATGAGACTTGCTGAACTGACATCCCGCGCACACATGACTGTCTCCGTAGGAAGATAGACTAGGCAAGCCCTTGACCAAACCTTTTACCGCCATAGCTTTCAGCTTATCCATTCCTACGTGCCCCAACCTCTCGTGCCATATGACAACACTATCATTCGTCCGCATCTTGTCAACATAAGAACTTGTCGATAAAACGAACAATTCTTTAGCTCTCCTCCTCACATAAATGACCTCCGCCTTCACTGCTACAACATTCCGAAGAAACCTCACTTCTGTTGGGCCAAACAGAACGTGATACCCAGCGTCAACAGCGTTGGTCACGGAGAAGAGGTTTTTCCTCATACCAAGCACATGATAGACACTTCTCAACGTAAGCGGCCCCCTATCACTGCCCAAGGATACAACCCCCACCTTCTCGACAACATGCACAGTATAACCTGAGTACGGTTGAGCTGAAGAAAGCTTTGACTCATCCCCGGTGAGGTGATGACCACACCCCGAGTCCACGATCCAGTCTTCCTGATAGTTGATAAAAGCCGCAGCTTCAACAGAAGACGAGAAGGCTCTCCCCATCCTCCATCAGTCTGTCGGACCTCAGCTTCCTCCTTTCCTGTAACAGCATGCCCCAGCTAAAGATTCACCCGGCAATCCTTCCTGATGTGACCAACCTATCCGCACCTGAAGCACTTGGGAACTTCTCCCTTCTTCTTCCCTTCAGCCTTAGGAGCATAGTTGATGGGGGCAAAACTATGTTTGCAAATGACAACGACAAGTGTACCCTATCGAATGTAGTATAGGTTATAAGAAACCAAGGTCGTATTAGACTCGGGGCGGTTGAGTACTCTTACTCAAGAATGTCTCTATTATTTTATCAATTAAAACTTGAGGTTGGTTTTGCAAATGGAAAATTAAAAAAAGAATTAAAAGAACGATTAGCACTCGATCTTAAATCACCTTGGAGATAAAAATAAGAACAAAGAATAAAAGTGCATTCTCTTAATAAAATAGCTTTGACAGTGGAGATTCCCGAATTATGAACGCACCTCTTTCGAGGATGCGCTCAACTGAGTTTAGGTTGATCAATCGAACTCTTGTTCTAGAATCGAAACCCCTAAAACTCGCCTTATCGAAGTGAATCCCGCTATGGCTTTTACTCCAATCCGAAAGGGTAACGTCGTCCTCTCTCGAGGATTGCATTCTACTCTTTTTTTATCCTTGAGTGATCGATTCGTCTTTCGAGCCTCTCGACTAACTAAAGAACGAAAACAAGAACAAGAATTATATATCGAAAATATAATCTCGTTGTCTTAAAATCAAGGTTAAATCTTAAGCATTTTCAAAAAGAGAAATAGCAACTATAGATTATTTCATGACTTATATCATTCCTTGGATCATCTCGATCGAGTACTAATAATATTTTAGTTACTCATGGAGATGCAGGAATTGAAAGAAATAAAAGAGTACATAATGTGAAAGAGAATAGAATAAGAGAAAAGGGAACTAATTTTATTGATTTGCAAAAGAAAGTACAAGCTATGAAATTGAGAATTACGACTATTGAAATGAAAATATAAATTGCAAGTGGAAGGATTACAAGACTACTAAAACATGAAAATAATACAAGAAATGAAAAATCTAATCCTAAAAATTGGTCCCTGAAGTTCTGGAGAAGCTCCCTTTAAATAGGCAGAAATTTGATGTTATACGCCCTTGGTCACGCCCGTGACCAAGGGCGTGTAAGGAGCGTGATCGGTGCTGGTGCGGAGAGGGCGCGTTCTGGCTTCAATGCAGGCATTTCGGGCACGTCACGCCCTAGGTCACGCCCAAGACCTTGGGCGTGTAATCTTTAAATGTGCTACTGGCGGGAAATCTTTGGCGAGAAGGCGCTCGGGGCGAGTCACGCCCGTGACTGGATGTCACGCCCCATGGTCACGCCCGTGACCTGGGGCGTGTAACTTTAATTGACGTGGCAGGCGTGCTGGAAGCTGGTGGCGGGTTCCGGCCGTGACTGGGATGTCACGCCCTTGGTCATGCCCGTGACCTGGGGCGTGTACTTGAACATTCGTCGAACTCTCGCCTGTTCGTCGATCTGCTGAATTTTCATCGAACGCAGCAGCCAGGGTCACGCCCTTGGTCTCGCCCGTGACCTGGGGCGTGTACTTGGCAAATTCTTCACGGAATGAGCCCGAAGTGGCGGCAGCAGGTCTGGAACACATCTTAGGTTGTCACGCCCTTGGTCACGCCCGTGACCTTGGGCGTGTACTTTGAAATTTTTCTCAAAAGTTCCCAGGAAACCTGAAAAACATAAAACAAGCTTACATTAGTTAAAGAAATAAAAAGGAATGAATTAGATTAAATAATTCATGCTATTTATTCAAATTCATTATAAAATATCAATTGAAATATAATAAAGGATGAGTACAAAAAGTACTCATCAAACACCCTCATACTTGAGCTTTTGCTATTCCAGAGCAAAAGAGTGAGAAAAGAATTACAAGACATCGATATTATTTTTAATTGACTAAAATTTTATTAAACCAAGAATAAGTCAAAAGTAAATTTTAAGAATTCAAGAATTAAGTCATAAATTATGTTGATAATTTAAAAAGAGAAATTTGTTTAGCTAACTACTTCTCAAGATAACTATTTAGCAATCGAAATTATAGAAATTTTCAAACAAAATTAGATTGAAATTATAAACACTCTAACATAAAAGAATCTTAAGGAAAAGACACCTACCAAAATATTGCTCTCTTAATAATTTAGTTTAGGACTAGAAACAATGAAATTGGCTAGGGATGGGTTTAGACGAAATGGCAAAAAAATGAAGACAAAGGATATGAAGAGGTTTTTTGATTGGGGTGATAAATTTTATCCTCTCAACCCCTTTTTATAGTATATGTAATACCAGAGAATGATAGACTGTTATCCAATCATTTACCAGAGAATAAAGAACTCGCATCTCCTTATTCCCATGACATATGATCTAACAATAGGGGAAAAGAAAAAAATACATATGTTTACCAAGGGTAAAGAAATACTTCTAGTTTATAAATTAAACTATTTTGAGAGCAACTTTTTAGTGGAATGAAATTTCCTAAGATCTTAAAGTTAAAAGAGAATATAATAGGAATCTAGAGGTGTTTAGCCAATTTACCACAAAGTGAAGCAATTTAAAATTAAATGGAGAAGTAGTGCGAAATTAATTCTCTAATTGAATTAAAAACATAATGTGTTTCTTAAAACTAAATTACTTCAAATTTAAAGTTAACAAATTCTGATAAAACAAAATATTAGCTAAATCAAAAATGTAAGAATACTTATTATCAAACCTCAAACTAAATTTCTAGAAGAATAAAAACAACAAGGCTAGGCGTATTTATTATTTTTATAAATATTATTTCTTGGACTTCCCGAGGGCTACCCGTTGAAGGGTTCGCAAGGTACTAGGAGCTGTGATGGGAGTTCAAGCCCAAAGCGCCCTTTCCAAGAAATTAGATTTTTATATTTTTATATTTTTTTTTCTTTATCAAATAAAAATACAGGGAATGCAAAGCTACACCCCTATACTTAAAATTAAACATTGTCCCCAATGTTTACAACTAAGTATGAAGAACACTTGAAAAATAAAATTTTAAAAGAAAAATACATAAAATTAAAGATAAGCAAGGGGTGCCTCCCAAGAGCGCTTTCTTTTTCCCATCTTTAAGCTAGACGGTTATTGTTAGGAAAATGGAAATTTAAAAGAGAAGTGAACATGCAACTCCCCTAATTCACACGTAGGTGAATGTGCCGGCGTCAGTCGCCCGGCTACTCCTCCGCTTAACATGTGATTCTTCGTTTGTCTTTGATCTTGAATATGCAAATCCCAATCACCTATACATACCTGAAGTGATTTGGATTTATAAAGATGAGCGACATATGGATCGTCAATTCTTTGGGGTAGCAACGACTCATCTTCAACCTGTAAATTATTAGTTTTTAAAGAATCACAAATAAACGATTCAGATAATATTTCGCAAGGAGGAGGCGCTTGCGAAAATATAAGATTAAGCTCTGGTTGTTCCTTTTCTAAAATAAAATTTTCTTTAGAGAAATCTAGTGTATTACCAAGCGGAATAAAATTTCCGGACACAAAATTTTCATTAATTTCCGGTTGGATAGAAGAAATTTGTGAAAATTCATGACAAAAAAATAAGATCCGGGTGGAGTAGGGGAAGAAACTTGTTCTTCTTCTATTTCATCCGGGGTGCCCATAACATTAAGAAATTCTTGGAATAATAAGTTTTCTTCATCTTTGGTAAAAGAAGTTATGGGATTACATGAAACCACATGTTCCTCCATAACTAAATTATCCGAAGATGGAGAAAAAACACTAGAAGGAATAAAATTCTTCTCTAAATTTTGGGTGGAAGTATCAAATTGATTCGGTGGAGATTCCCCAAAATTAGAGAAAGAAAATTGCGGCGCAAAAGAAGAAGAACAAAAATTCTGATCTAAAGATTTATCTTCATCGCCCAGAAAACTATCCGGGTGACCTTGCCACCAAGAATAATCTACTTCAGGGCTAGAAGAAAAATTATTAGAAGACGAAAAATTATTCTCGTGAAAATTAGAAAAAAACACTAGACGAGATAATATTTTCCTCTAAATTTTGGGGTGAAGTATCTATTTGGATCTGCGGAATTTCCCCAAAATTAGAGAACGAAAATTACGGTGTACAAGAAGAAAAACAAAAATTCGGATCTAATGATCTATCTTCAATGCTCCGAGAACTATCTGGGTGAGCTTGCCACGAGGAATGATCTACTTCGAAGATAGAAGAACAATTATTAAACACCAAAAAATTATTCTCATTAAAATTAGAAAAATTATTTTCATCAAAGTTTGAAAAATTATTTTCATTAAAAGATGAAAAATTATGATCATAATTATTATCAAAATTATTTGCATAATATTGAGGATAATTATTTTCATAATAATTATTTTGAGAATATGAATGTAAATAACATTCCTCACTTTGATGAAGCGCACCACAATAATAACAACTAAACTGGCGCCTTCGTGCGGCTTGTAAGAGTTCAATTTGGTTTCAGAGCACAGTAATTTTAACGACTGCTTCTACTAATTTCATAATAAGAATAAAAAAAAGGAAACAACTTTCACTTAAATGAATGAAATTTTACAAAAATATTTTTATTATATATATATTTGTTCAAAAAGCGGGTTAAATTAGTCCCGGACTTCCCAAGATCTACCTGGTGAAGGGTTTGCAAGGTACTAGAGGCTATGATGGGAATTCAAGCCCAAAGCGTCCTTTCCGAGAATTTAGATTACGCTTTTTAAGATTAAAAAAAAAAAATTTAAAGAGAAGGGGGAGAAGAAAGAGAACGATAAAATTAATAAATATTTCTTTATTCGAAATATCAACCGTGTCCCCGACAACGACGCCAAAAACTTGATGGAGCAAAACTATGCTTGCAAACGACAACGGCAAGTGTACCGTATCGAATGTAGTATAGGTTATAAGAAACCACGGTCGTATTAGACTCGGGGCGGTTGAGTACTCTTACTTCAAAAAAGTTTCTATTATTTTATGAATTAAAACTTGAGGTTGGTTTTGCAAATGGAAAATTAAAATAAGAATTAAAAGAACGATGAGCACTCGATCTTGAATCACCTTGGAGATAAAAATAAGAACAAAGAATAAAAGCGCATTCTCTTAATAAAAGCGCATTCTCGAGGTGCGTTCATAATTCGGGAATCTCCACGGTCAAAGCTATTTTATTAAGAGAATGCGCTTTTATTCTTTGTTCTTATTTTTATCTCTAAGGTGATTCAAGATCGAGTGCTAATCGTTCTTTTAATTCTAATTTTAATTTTCCATTTGCAAAACTAACCTCAAGTTTTAATTGATAAAATAATAGAGACTTTCTTGAAGTAAGAGTACTCAACCGCCCCGAGTCTAATACGACCTTGGTTTCTTATAACCTATACTACATTCGATACGGTACACTTGCCGTTGTCGTTTGCAAGCATAGTTTTGCCCCATCAAGTTTTTGGCACCGTTGCCGGGGACACGGTTGATATTTCGAAAAAAGAAATATTTATTAATTTTATCGTTCTCTTTCTTCTCCCCTTTCTCTTTAATTTTTTTTTAATTTCTTCACCTCTCTCGAGGATGCACTCAACTGAGTTTAGGTTGATCAATCGAACTCTCGTTCTAGAATCAAAACCCCTAAAACTCGCCTTATCGAAGTGAATCCCGCTATTGACTTTTACTCCAATCCGGAAGGGTAACGTCGTCCTCTCTCGAGGATTGCATTCTACTATTTTTTAATCCTTGAGTGATCGATTCGTCTTACGGGCCTCTCGACTAACTAAAGAACGAAAACAAGAACAAGAATTATATATCGAAAATATAATCTCGTTATCTTAAAATCAAGGGTAAATCTTAAGGATTTTCGAAAAGAGAAATAGCAACTATAGATTATTTCATGACTTATATCATTCCTTGGATCATCTCGATCGAGTACTAATAATATTTTAGTTACTCATGGAGATGGAGGAATTGAAAGAAATAAAAGAGTACATAATGGAAAAGAGAATAGAATAAGAGAAAAGGGAACTAATTTATTGATTTGCAAAAGAAAGTACAAGCTATGAAATTGAGAATTACGACTATTGAAATGAAAATATAAATTGCAAGAGGAAGGATTACAAGACTACTAAAACATGAAAATAATACAAGACTAATCCTAAAAATTGGTCCCTGAAGTTCTGGAGAAGCTCCCTTTAAATAGGCAGAAATTTGATGTTACACGCCCTTGGTCACGCCCGTGACCAAGGGCGTGTATGGGGCGTGATCTGTGCTGGTGCGGAGAGGGCGCATTCTGGCTTTAATGCAGGCATTTCGGGCGCGTCATGCCCTAGGTCACGTCCGAGACCTTGGGCGTGTAATCTTTAAATGTGCTACTGGCGGGAAATCTTTGGCGGGAAGGCGTGCGGGGCGAGTCACGCCCGTGACTGGATACCACGCCCCATGGTCATGCCTGTGACCTGGGGCGTGTAACTTTAATTGACGTGGCAGGTGTGCTGGCAGCTGGTGGCGGGGTTCCGGCCGTGACTTGGATGGCATGCCCTTGGTCACGCCCGTGACCTGGGGCGTGTACTTGAACATTCGTCAAACTCTCGCCTGTTCGTCGATCTCCTGAATTTTCGTCGAACGCAGCAGCCAGGGTCACGCCCTTGGTCACGCCCGTGACCTGGGGCGTGCACTTGGCGAATTCTTCACGGAATGAGCCCGAAGCGGCAGCAGCAGGTCTGGAACACATCTTAGGTTGTCACGCCCTTGGTCATGCCCGTGACCTTGGGCGTGTACTTTGGGATTTTTCTCAAAAGTGCCCAGGAAACCTAAAAAACATAAAACAAGCTTACATTAGTTAAAGAAATAAAAAGGAATGAATTAGATTAAATAATTCATGCTATTTATTCAAATTCATTATAAAATATCAATAGAAATATAATAAAGGATGAGTATAAAAAGTACTCATCAATAGCTCCTCTCCTGCTGTTCAGAAGTTGAAGGATCATTGCCTCCTCCAACGGTCTTCTTCTTATCCCACTTCTACTTCTTCTCCGTGAAGAGAACTTCGCCATCTCCCCCAGACACTGACACCCCCGCCATCTGCCTTGCCAGACTCTCCTGCAAAGCAAGCAGATTTTCCAGCTCCAGCAGAGATGGCTGATTTGTCCAACCCTGCACTGATGTCACAAAGGCAACATATTCCTTCCGCAAGCCACGGATGATGTGCCTCTTCAGTTTTGCCTCAGAAATTGGCTCATCAGGATCCAGCGCTGAAATCTCGGCGCACAAGTTCTTCATCTTCAAGAAGAACATAAAGATAGAAAGGTCACCTTGAGCCGATCTGGCCAGCTCATTCTCCAGGAATTGAAGTCTTGCCACATTCTTCATGTTAAACAGCCCATCCAGGGCTCTCCAGATCTCTGCAGCTGATCCACACCCCAATATATGATCAAACAGGTCAGGTGATATTGCCCTCTTCAGGGCGAACTCTGTGTTGGCATTAATCCGCCTCCAGTTCCTCACCTCGTGACCATTGTCCCCAATCAGGATAACTTCCTCTGTGCTCTCTCCTCCAACTACGTCCCAGAGGTCCTCACCCAGAAGATAGCTTTGCATACACGGCTTCCACTTCTTAAAGTTAGTCGATGTAAGCATCTCAATTCCAAGACCCCTTCCTTCCATGTCTCTACCACTGGTTCCTTCTTCACAAAGGCGATGGCAACTTTTAGTTATTCACTGCTCTATCCACTCCAACCTAGCTCTGATACCATGTGAATTTTTCTGTAGATCTAGGATTTAGTAGGAATTGTATAACTAAAAGTTCAATCCAAACAACCAGAAGCACATGAAGCAACACAATCTTTATTGATAAGCAAAATTCTTCATTACATGGCGAGGTATACATGGCGAGACTTGATTTCGCCAGTACACAAAAAATAGAAGAGAAAAGCAGCTGAAAGGAAAACCAGCGGTCTGCCAACTTGAGACCGCCTAACCGCCCGACCTGACAGTCCGCCCGGCTAGAAAACCAGATCGCCCGAACTGCCTGCCTGCGCCTTGAACAATACCAACTGAGAACCACACGAACTCCCGAACTCCATTGATCCTCCCGAACTCCAGCAACCCGCATTGCAAGCCGCGAGACCGCCTGAACACCTTCAAAAGAGGAGGTGACCGCTGCTACCCGCACAATCCACAGAAGCTGCACAAATCAAGTTCGATCAGCTAGCCGGCCGGTTACAAAAAATAGACCGCAAGAACAGGTCGCGAGCTCCGCTTACACTTGATGCTACATATTTGCTGCTACAGTGGCTCCTATTTATAGGCAGGCGAACTGATCCAGTCACCACCCTATGAGATAGGATCACCACCCCTTGATCGCGCGACCAGACCGGTCAACCCGCGCGACCAGCAAAATAACCTCCTGCTTAGTGAGCTCGCCGACTTATATAGAAGCCTTGCGACCATGACAACTCGGCCGGTCATGTTGCTCACCACCTGTGTTCGCCACCCGACCTCCTCCAGAGACCGCGAACACACCAGACCGACTAGGGCACAACACACCAAGTCGATCAAACACCTGTGACCACATATGCCATCTGATCGCCAAAGGACTAGCCATGCGAACACAACCTGGAGACCGCGCGACTAAGACAACCTTAGTCTGCGCGCACCATAAAGAACCCGGAAAGCCTCCAGACTGGCTGCCCGCACCACGCGGTCATAAGCACCAGACCGCACGCCTTTACTAGGTAGACACCTGCTCCGCCACGCGGTCAGAGAACCAGACCGCGCGACCTCACCTCGACACCCTTGGACAGAAGAATGGCGATCACGCCGAGTAGCCCGCGACTAGACCAAAGAGGTCAAACTACCTGAGGAGACCGCAAGACCGTGCAGTTAGACCAAACCGCTCGGTCTCCCCCCGGACCACCGACTTCACAAAAACTCCCACTTTAACATTTTCAACAAGAATTTGTCAATGATAGTTGAAATCGAGGAAGAACCTGCAAAAAGTTCAGAAACAGCTGAAGAAATTCAACCTGAAGAAGTTGCTAATGCAGAAGTGCCCAGAATACTACCAACTGCCTTGAGACAAGTAAGAGATCATCCCCAAGAACAGATAACAGGAAATGTCAACTAAGGTGTGATGACAAGGGGCAGACCTGCAAATGAAGCATTATACTTGAGTTTTCTCTCTCAAATTGAACCCAAGAAATTTGAGGAAGCAAATCAGGATCCATTTTGGATTGCAACAATGCAGGAGGAACTGAACCAGTTCAAGAGATGCAAGGTTTGGAAACTGGTTCCAAGACCCCAAGAATAGAACATCATTGGAACTAAATGGGTCTACAGAAATAAGTTGGATGAAAATGGAATCATCACCAAGAATAAAGCAAGGCAAGTGGCAAAATGATACAGATAAGAGGAAGGGATAGATTTTGATCAGACATTTGCTCTAGTAGCCATATTGGAGGCAATAAGACTGTTTCTAGCCTATGCAGCATACCAAGGTTTCAAGGTCTACCAGATGGATGTGAAGTCATCCTTTCTAAATGGTGACCTCAAAGAGGAGGTATATGTAGAGCAGCCCTCAGGTTTTGTAGATCCTACTCATCCTGATTATATTTATTTTCTTAGAAAAGCCCTTTATGGCTTAAAGCAGGCACCTATGGCCTGGTATGAAACTCTGTCAAGCTTTCTAATTGAGAACAAGTTCTCAAGGGGAAAGATTGATAAGACATTGTTCCTAAGTGAAGTGAAGGGCAAGATCTTGCTAGTGCAGATCTATGTGGATGACATCATCTTTGGCTCTACAGATAACAATCTCTGCAAAAAGTTTGCCAACTTGATGCAGGGAAATTTTGAGATGAGCAGTATGGGTGAGCTCAAATACTTCCTAGGTCTCCAAGTGAAACAATCTGAAGATGGTATATTCATCTCCCAGACCAAGTTCACTAGGGAGCTAGTCAAGAAATTTTGATTGGAGAGTGCTTCTTCAATGAAAACTCCAATGGGAACCAATGTGTCTCTAGACAAGGATAAGAAGGGCATACCCTTTGATGAAACCAAGTACAGATGCATGATTGGATCCTTGCTTTATCTAACTGCAAGTAGGCCTGACATAATGTTTGCTACGTGTGTCTGTGCTAGATATCAGGTGAATCCTAAGGAATCTCATCATGTCTCTGTTAAGAGAATCTTAAGATACTTAAAGGGTACATCAAATCTTGGCCTATGGTAACCTAGGAACAATGGATATGAACTAACTGGCTACTCAGACGCAGATTATGCAGGGTGCAAGGAAGACAGGAAGAGTACCTCAGGGACATGTCAGTTCCTTGGTGGAAGATTGATCTCGTGGTGCAGTAAGAAGCAGACTAGTGTGGCAATCTCAATAGCAGAATCAGAGTATATCTCTGCTGGGAGCTGCTGTGCCCAACTGCTTTGGATCAAACATCAACTTGAAGACTACAATCTAAAGATGATCAAAACACCCCTATTTTGTGACTCTTCTAGTGCAATCTCAATTGCTAAGAACCCTGTCTCACACAGCAGGACTAAGCATATTGAGATCAGGTATCACTTCATCAGGGAGCATGTGGAAAATAAAGATATCACCCTTCAGTTTGTCCCAACAGACAAACAAGTGGCTGATATATTTACAAAGCCCTTAGATGAAGCTATGTTTAATTTCTTCAAATTCAACCCGGGGATGTTAAACTTAGAGTAATCCTCTACTTATTTTTCACTAATCCCTTTCTAGATGGTTGGTAAGAAAATCTCTCAGGATTTGGATGAACTATGACCGAGCAAGGGGGATCTTGGACTCTTGTCTACTTAAAGAAGAGCTCCAGGAAAGAAGTCAGAAAGGGGGAGAAATAGCACATCAATATGTTCAAGATAGAAAGATACTGAAGTAGAAACACCTCAAAGATAGGGGGAGCAAAGGTGTAGGGGGAGCCACAAAAGAAGAGACATCAAATCAAGGGGAAGCTATAAGCTTGATGTACTCAGAAAGTTCAACAAAGATAAGCACAATCTTACATGCTCAAAAGTTAAGATTATAATATTTATTGTCAAGTGAAAGTAGTCTTGAATTGAGATTCTGACTTCTTCAAATAGGGGGAGATTGTTGGGAATTTTGCCCACATGATTCCTGATTTGAAGAAGTCACCAAGTCAAGAAAACTTCACTTTGTATTTGATCACTTCTCTAGCTTGCAAATCTAAGGAAGTTCGTCGAACAAAGAATGAAGTTCGTCGAACACAGAAGGAAGATCGTCGAACGCAGAATGGAGATCGTCGACCGCTGAGATTTGGTGTGTTTGTCGAACGCTGAGACTTGGCGAGTTAGTCGAACGCTAGGATTCGACAAGATCATCGAACACAGAAGGCTGTTCATCGAACACAGAAGAAATATCGTCGAACGCTGATATTCGTCAAGATCGTCGAACGCTGAGACTTGGCGAGTTCGTCAAACAAAAATTGAGGTTCGTCGAATGCAGAGAAGATGAAGCATCATCAACATCAACAAAGAAGCCTTGTTGCTGAAAAGGCTAAGTATGACTGATGGCGTAGGACATCGTCGTAAAGAAGGCAGGTCGTCGAGAAGACTGAAGAAGGATAGCTGAAGACAAGCAGTTGTTAAAGTATGATCTGTCGACATGTTATCACTCATGTCGTCGAGAGAACAATAAGATTACGACGATAGTCTGCAAGAAAGAAGATCACAATGACACAGTCAGAGATAGCATATCGTTGTATATGCAGAAGCACCAGAATGTCTCGTATCGTCGAGATACCTGCATTAGTGGCAGAAGCAAGAAGAATTGAAAGTGTACCTAAGTTCAAGGCATCGACAAAGTCCTGTCGTCATGATATCATCCATGTCGTCGTAACATTGGAAATATCGCTAAGACAGATTCAAAAGTTGCGGATGCGCTGTCAGCATTTAATGCCGCCGCCTGATTGTCCAATCTGCGCGTGCTCTTAAGGAAAGGAGCGTCTGTCACTTAAGGAACTTTTTCAGAAGACCGTTGAGGGCCTTGCAGTATTATAAAAGAGATAAGAGGTTGCCCTAAAGCAAAAATTAATCGACCAATCAGAAAGAACTTGCGCATACAGAAAATAGAATAGTAAAAGCGTCGCAAGAAAGAAAGTGAAAAAGAAGAAGCAGTCATCTCCATCGACTGATAAGAAGCCAATCCTCATCAGGCTAAGAAAAGATTGAAGAAGAACTGTGCGCTCAAGATCTGATTTAGAAGCATCTTCTTCAACCTTAAGAAGCCGATCTTCAACAGGCTAAAGTTGCCGATCTTCACCCGGCAGAAGTAACAGTCTTTTATCACTGTATTTGTTTTGTAAGGCTTGCGGGCCTATTTGTCTAGCTTGAGGGTTGGAGAGCTGTGAGGCTTGAGGGCTAGGGCAGTGGACTTGCGGGTCCGATTTTGTCGAGCTTGAGGGCTCGGGCGCAGTAGGGGCTTGTGGGCCTAGGCTGTAGGCACAGGACTTGCGGGTTTGTGTTGTGTAGGGCTTGAGGGCCTGAGTGTCGAGCTTGCGGGCTCGGGGGAAGTAGGGGCTTGCGGACCTAGGCTGTTGGACTTGCGGGTCCGTGTTGTAAGGCTTGAGGGCCTGAAGTTTTTGGCGGAGTTTGCTGATTCTAGCACACTGCTGGGTAGGCGCAGAGGGACAAAGGATAACTCAAGACACCCAGTCTTGAGGAACCTCTATAGATCTTGTGTCGTCTGGTGTATTTTATCTGTGTTTATTTGTGCGATATTATTGTGTTGTGCTTGAATATTCGAAACTCGCGCAAATAATTTGAAAAGAAACCAGATCACCTAACACCCCCCCCCCCCTCTAGGTGAACGTTCCTTTACTAACAGAAATGGAAGAAGAGATCATTCGATCGGAGATCCTTCTTAAGTTAAATAAATCATAATTCTAAATTCATAACAAAAATGGTGGAATAATTAGACCGTGGAGGTTCCCAAATTATGAAAGCGCACTTCTCTCGAGAATTTGTAACCAACTAACCTTAGGTTGATCGATTAAGACCCCTCGGCCAGTCGAAACCCCTAAGCTTGCTTTACGAGGTGAATCCCACTATTGGATTTGACTCCAATCCGGAAGATTTATGTCGTCCTCTCTCGAGGAGTTCATGCAACTTCTTTCACTCTTGAGTAATCTTCTCGTATTCACGGATCTCTCGATCAACTAAAATATGGATCATTAATTGAAATGCATATGTCGACAATATGAAATCAATACGATTAAAATCAAAGGTGAATCGTAATAATTCAAAATCTAAAGTTATGAAAATGAGAAATTACGCAATAAGAAACTCAAGAATTTTTCCGATCGAATGCTATAAAACTAGCTACTCATAATTAAAGGTAAAGAACAGTTTTATATATAGGGAACGGTAATACAATTGCAAGAAATAAATTATATATTAGGAATTGAAAAGTGCAAGACATAAAGTAAATTGCGTAAAAGGAAAATTACAATAAAATGCAAAAAAAACTAAGCTAAAGTTGATATAATCGAAGCATGGACTGGATGGAGATCACTTTGGCAGCACCTGGCTTTTATAGGAAGAAATTTGGTGAGTCGTGCCCTTGGTCACACCCGTGACCAAGGGCGTGTAAGGTACGTAACTGCTGTCTTGAAAGCCCGGGAACGTTGGGAAGAAAACTGCCAAAAATCAATTACTTGGCGGGTCATGTCCTCGGTCACGCTCGTGACCTAGGGCGTTTCTTGACTGAGTGTCGAAACGGCCGGAAACGGCGTGATCTGGAGTTATTATGGCAGTTGCGGGAAGGGTTACAGTCTCAGTCATGCCCGTGATTGAGGGCGTGTAAGCTGGAAACGGCGGGATCTAGAAACAGCTTGCATTGAAGGCTATATCGGGCGAGTCATGCCAGTGACCTGAAGGTCACGCTCTCTATCACGCCCATGATAGAGGGCGTTTAATTTTAATCTGATGTGGCAAGGTCTTCCGTGAGTTGAAGGCAGGGCACGACCATGACACTGGTTAAGCCCCAGGTCACGCCCGTGACCTAGGGCGTGTACTTAGGTTTTTTGCAGATTGGTTCCAGTATTTCCCCTGAACACGGTTGTGGGCTTGAATTTGCTATTGACAACCCCAAATTACCTGAAAATACAAAACAAAGTAAATTTATCATAAATTAAACTAAAACAAAATAAAAATAAATTAATTATTAATAAAATATTATATTAAAATAACTATAAAAATGTACTATGAGTGCCTTCACGGACCACTCTCCTGGTGGGGTCTAGAGGTGAATTTACCTAGATACCCTTTATGGGCTTCCAACGGCCCTTCAGAACA
Organism: Dactylorhiza incarnata; assembly: GCA_033032865.1. NCBI lineage: Eukaryota > Viridiplantae > Streptophyta > Magnoliopsida > Asparagales > Orchidaceae > Dactylorhiza > Dactylorhiza incarnata. The sequence goes on from JAWHQI010000013.1 coordinate 17,713,477, forward strand.
GCGGAGTTTGGCTGTTGGCAGACCAGTTTGGGGTGCGATTAGTAAAACTAAAAGGCGGAGTTATGCTATAAGCAGACCATAAGAGAAAAAAATATATAGACCCTGAAGGGCACCTTTGGAGAGATCCCAGTTTTTGTCTTCTTCCTCCTTAGGACATCTTTGGTTAGCTCCTCAGGCTCTCCAAGGTGCTCGGCTTCAGCATTGGCTTGGGAGGGGAAGCACTCTAAGATCTTCCTAGTGTGTGGTGGGACCTCCACGCAGCAACCAAAGGTCGATGTCTAGTTCTATTTCTTTAGTCAAGTTCATCTGTGGGATCAATAGGTGCTAGCTGTCCCCTCTTAGGGGTCCAATCTCCTCGTTGGGCCGGTTGACGGTTTCAACATTTATGGTGCGGTGAGCATGGAAAGATGTTAGTACAAGAAAGTCCCAATGAGGTAATATGGCTAGAGAAGATGAGCAGGGCACCGACTATGGAAGCTCTCCACCATTCGGCTCGCCAACGAAAGTAGGGATGTTGGCAGACTTTCAAAGGGAAGTGATAGAGACGATCAACCTCGCTTGCTCCGCGACACGAGGCGAGTTCTCGAGCCCAGCGGCCCAGTTCATCCCACCACTAGGGGCAGCCGAGAGTTCCCCGGAGAAGAGGCCTGGCAAAGAGTAGGTCGACGACGTGTCGGGGGGAGATCTCACTGGGTGAGAATAGTTCCCCGACCCGACAAACATGAGCCCAATCGGGGTGCTCATTGGGAGAGTGGGGCAGGAGAGAGCGGAGAATGGTAGAAGCCCGCTCTATGAGCTGGAGTTCTTGCACCAGCCCCGGAGGGGTTCAGGGAGCTGGACATGGTCTATCACACCAAAGATATAGGTATATGTTAAATTTGTGTGAGTTTATTGTTCTTTTCTATTATGTCCATATGATGGACTTGAATGCTGAAGTGGCAGATCGATTCTGTTGTCGGGCTCTAATTAGATGGTGGGTTGGTTTGATCTCTAGAGAGGCTGGCAAGGTAAAGTTGGGCTGGAGTGCCCCAGATTGATTCCGCTGCTGGCCTGTCATTAGACGGTGGGCCAAGATGATCTCTAGAGAGGATGGCAGGGTAAAGGTATGCTAGAGTGCCCAGATCGATTTCGTTGCCGGGCTTTCATTAGATGGTGGGTCAGGTTGATCTCTAGTGAGGCTGGCAAGGTAAAGTTGTTCTGGAGTGCCCCAGGTCGATTCCGCTACTGGGCTCTCATTAGACGGTGGGCCAGGTTGATCTCTGGAGAGGCTGACAAGGTAAAGTTGAGCTAGAGTGCCCCAAATCGATTCCACTATCGGGCTCTCATTAGACGGTGGGTCAGGTTGATCTCTAGAGAGGCTGGCAAGGTAAAGGTATGATGGAGTGCCCCAGATTAATTCTACTTTCGGGCTCTCATTAGACGGTGGGTCGGGTTGATCTCTGGAAAGGCTGGCAAGGTAAAGGTGTGTTAGAGTGCCCTAGATCGATTCCGCTACTGGGCTCTCATTAGACATGGATCAGGTTGATCTCTGGAGAGGCTGGCAAGGTAAAGTTGAGCTTGAGTGCCCTAGATTGATTATGATGTCGGGCTCTTATTAGACGGTAGGTCAGGTTAATCTCTGGAGAGGCTGGCAAGGTAAACTTGTGCTAGAGTGCCCCAGATTGATTCTGCTGCCGGACACTCATTAGATGATGGGTGAGGTTGATGTTTGGAGAGGTTGGTAAGGTAAAGTTGAGCTGGAGTTCTCCAAATTGATTCCAATGCTGGGCTCTTATTAGACAATGGGTCAGGTTGATCTCTAGAGAGGCTGGCAAGGTAATGTCGAGCTAGAGTGCCCCAGATCAATTTCACTGTAGGGCTCTCATTAGATGGTGGGTCAGGTTGATCTCTAGAGAGGCTGACAAGGTAAAGGTTGTGACATGATTTGGGAATACCGTTGTCGGGATCCCACTATCCTGCAGGGTTGGCAAGCCATTTAGGGGGTAAGGCAAAACAGAGCTCGTCTAGCGTGATGTCGGCAAAAAAAATCAGCGATACACAGCCTCCCATGGGGGAGGACCTCGCTCGTAGGTACCCAAGCAAGGGAAGTTGGTTTTGGATCTTGAGGCGCCCTTAGAGGGAGGGGGGGGGGGGTGAATAAGGGTTTTAGAAAACTTTAAGTTTTTATAGAAAACTTTTGATATTTTATTTGAATAAGAGTGAATAAAAAACAAAGAGTAGTAAATCAATTTTATTAACTAGAAAAAGACATGATTATCATTAACAAAATTTGGTTACAAAATCTGGTTTCTATCACGCTACAAATCCAAGGCAAAATATGAAATACTCCTTTTGTTTTCTATACCGACTCTTCTCACTAAGAACCGGTTGGCTTTAGTCGATCTCTCTCCAGATATGGCCTCAAGCCGCTTTAGCCCTTCTATCCCCAAAAAGGCCTCGAGCACCTCATAGATCTACTCCCTAGACCTAGTCACCAATACGAGGCAAATTCATCCCTAAGTCCTACCTATACCTAGTCGCCAACACGAGGCGAATTTACTCCACAATGATAATAAAAGAGTTATAAATAGAAATACAAAACCACAAATAAAAACTCCCTAAGAAGAATTCTGGAGATGGCGAAGGCTCGCTGAATATCGTCAAAGTCGAAGCGTGCGTTCTTCACGTTGTGTAAGCGTTGATCCGATCATCCTTGAATTCTTCTCTTGAATTTGTGTGGGAGATGGTGGTCTGGAAAAATACGGCCCTTGCAGAATTTCAGAAGTGCTGGAATAGGGCTCTATATGATCAGTAGTTGAAGAAGACAAAATCCACCTATTTATAGGACTGGAAGCTAATGCCGGCGTTAAGGCTAACGCCTGGCGTTGACCCAGTATAGAAATGTTTTGATGGCTCGGATTTTAAAACAGGAAGGAGATACTGCACTTTAGGAAACATTCATTTTCGGAGACCCTAACACTAGCGTTGAGGCTAACGCTGGCTTTAGGTCAGATTATTCCTAAAGTGCTCCTTCAATCACGACAGTTTCCCTCCTTGCCACATTTGTCTTGGTGGGAACGGGAGTCAATGCCGGCATTAATTCCTAATGCATGGCGTTAGACATCATTGCACTTTTCATCTTATGGGCAGGTCCAGACCAATAATGTAGCATCCTAGTGTCATATCTGTTCAAGCATTCATGCTAAAAACACAATGGCAATCACAATCAAATACAAGCAGGATTTGTTATTCTCAAATCAAAGGGATGCGGAAAACCATGTTCCAACAATCTCCCCCTTTTGATAATTACAAATCCAATAGAGATAAATCAGATTCATATATAAGAGAGATCTGTTTTTAGAAGGATATATGACACTAAGCAATATAGAGACATTAATAAGAATTATAGATTGGTTAAGTTTTGTTCCCCCTACATAAGTGCTCCCACTTAATGTATGCACCCATAGACTAGATGTATGCTCCCCTTTAATCTAGTGAATCTTACTCTTTAATCATAATGATTTATCATTTTATTCTCCCCCTTTTGTTATTAGCAAAAGTGGGTGGAGTGAAACAAAATGAGAAGAGAGAAGACAGAATTTGGGACATAACTAAGAGAGGATTAAGAGTTTTGTTTAGACATAAAGTAATTTGTGATCGAGTTGAGGGAGAGAGTAGTACAGCGGAGAATGGATATGATAAGCGTGAAATAACAACATTCCATGTTTCTTTTGACCAAAGTAATTCTACCACTTGTTGTCCAAAGAATTAAAAAAAACTACTTGCTGAAAGAGATGCAATATAGTTTGACAAGCACAAGTGGAGAAAAGATATTAAAAACATGATAGGGCATGGTAAAAGAAATACATGATCAAATTAGAAATGAGGAAAACAAAAAAAATAAAACAATTAAGAGTAGTATTTTTGTTATAGTTTGACCATTCCAACAATATGTCTAGACTCTTTACATTTGAGCATTAACTTTGGAAATTTTCATAACAAATAGGCAAGCAAGATTTAACATATTCAAAATGATTAGGACTACAATGCAACAAATTCGTATTTCAAGTAAAGAAAATATTATAGAAATCATGCATTGCAATCTAGTGCTTTTACTTAAGTGTTTAGAGAATTATGTAATTTTGCATTAGGATCCAATTCTCATGAGTAGAAACTTTATGAAAAATAATGATAGGTGCATAAGGTGTTTAGATGAAAGTATACAAGTGCAATATCAAAACACATGACATATGTAATGAAATAGTAATAACAATATTAAGATTGTAATCTTATAATTACTTTCACACATCAAATTTAGAATAAAAATTCAAAGCACATTTCATGAGTACAACTACCAAGGTTCTTCGCCCACATAATGCTCATTAAGACTTATCAGGGAGCGAAGTATTGCTTGGAGGATCACATAAGCATTCTTATAAAAAAATGTATGTTTCGTGATCCGGTGTACAAATAGAAGTGATGACAAAAAAATGTGTTTGCACAAGATACTTTACACTTCTTTCCAAGGTGCTCAACCTCACAATGCTCATTAAGACTTATCAGGAGGGTGAGTAGTGCTTGGTGGAGTTATCTTTGGTATTTTGTTTCATATTTTTGTAATTTTGGGCCAAAAGTTCTCTGAATTCACTTCTTTTTGCAAACACTAATAATATTGAAATAACACTCTTATGTGTGCAAGAAATGTAATGTTTGAAAGTTGGTGTAGGTAAGTTAGATATACAACTTAATATGTTAAAATTATTACACTACACAATCATGCAAGATTAAGATTATGAGCACATGTAGATTACCAAAATAGTGAGTGAATGAATCATTGATTAACATAAAACATTACTCATACTTAGAGGCATGCTAGGCAATCATACACAATTTTCTATAGACAATTTGATTGCACATAATCAGATTAAGGTCAAGGCAAGACAAGATAGAACAATGTTTAGGAAATTTGAAATTAAAATTAGACATTTAAAGCAATCTTTGTGTGTATGCCAAAATCAATTTTGATCATTTGAAACAAAATAACTAAGATGTTTGCTTTTGTGAAGTCTTATAGTCAAACCATAATTTTGTAAGTATTTAAGACAAAACAAATGACGAAAGCAAAATTTTGAGCATTTTGGAGGTTTGAATTTTTTTTGTATTTTGGAATTAAAACTAACAAATTAATAACAGAATAATTTCAAAGCAGAGAAAAGAAACTGAGAAAATGCATTAGAAATATACTTGAAATAGGTTAGAAAAAAACAGAATTCAATTTGGTCAAAATAGCTAACGCCTGGTGTTAACTACGCAACGCCCAAACATGACACTATTTTTTAGGGTTTTTGAAAAAAAATTCTTTGGAAGAGAATGTATGTATATAGACATTTTTAGTGTAGAAATTTCAGAGAATTTGGAGATGATTAGAAGGCTATTTATGCATATTTTTGATAGTTTTAAAATGTTTTTTATATTTTATATTAGTTTTTGATTTTTCTGGCAATGAAAAAGTAATTAAGATGTAAACACAGATATATATATAAGTAAATAAATGAATAGGCATAAAGAGTTGCTAAGTTCAGAGAAAAAAGCTAACACGGGGTATTATTGATAGCGCCAAGCGTTAGTGTTTTTTAGTTCAATTTTGTAGATGGTGATGCAGATAGATTCACGTTTTAAGATATATGATAATTTTCTTTTTTAATTATTGCAGAGAATGCCTGAGTCTATAATTACTTTTGATCTTAGTAAGACTTTAGTTGGACATAGCAATTTAAAGTGGATCTTAGACTTCCTGAGGTCTACCCTATGAAGGGTTCGCACTGGTACTAGGAGATATAATGGGGTGACATCCCAAACCTCCCTTTCTTAAGATATTTAGGTGTTATTAGTTACTACCCATACTAAAAATTTATTGACTCAATTTGATATATATAAGACTCCCAATTCTAGTCTAAGCATGTTGAAACGAGCATCGGGAAGAGGTTTGGTGAATTTGTCTGCAAGTTGGGATTCTGTGCCTATGAAGCTAACTCTCACATATTCTTTCTTAATATGATCCCTAATACAATGATGGCGTAAATCTATGTGTTTGGATCGTGAATGATGAACGTGATTGTTTGTTAGATCTATTGCACTTTTGTTGTCACCTTTTAATTCAATATTATTTAGATGCACCCAAAAGTCTTCTAGTGTTCGACTCATCCAAAGGGCTTGTGCACAACAACATCCTAGTGCGACATATTCGGCCTTAGTGGTGGAGAGGGCAAAAGAATTCTGTTTCCTACTCGACCTAGCAACTAGTGAGGGGCCTAAGATGTGATATGTGCCGCTTGCGCTTTTACTATCTAGTGAACACTCAGAATAATCAGAGTCAGAATATCCATGTAAAATAAATGAATCATAATAAGGATACCATAAGCCTAGATTAGATGATCCGATTAAATATCTACAAATTTGTTTGACCGCTTTTAAATGAGATTCTTTAGGATTAGCTTGAAATCTAGCACATAAGCAAATGACAAACATAATATCGGGTCTAGACGCACGTAGATATAATTACGACCCAATCATTGCTCTATATAGTGTTTAATCAATAGATATTCCGACTTCATCTTTTCGTAATTTTAGAGATGCACCCATAGGAGTGGAGGCTTGTTTTAAATTTTCAAATCCAAATCTTTTCAACATCTCATGAACATATTTAGATTGATTTATAAATATTCCATCATTTCTTTGTTTGATTTGAAAACCAAGAAAATAAGTAAGTTCACCTACCAAGCTCATTTCAAATTCTTTTTGCATCACACTTACAACTTCATTATATAATTTATCATTAGTGGCTCCAAAAATGATGTCATCTACATAAATTTGTATTATGATTAGATCATTATTAACATGTTTGATAAAAAGTGTATTATCGGCACGTCACATTACATAATCATGGTTTAATAAAAAGGAAGTTAGTCTTTCATACCATGCACGAGGCGCATGTTTTAAACCATATAGTGCTTTATCTAGTTTAAAAACATGATTAGGGTATTTTTCATTTATGAAACCGGGGGGGGGGGGGTTGTTCAACATAAACCTCTTCATTAATAATTCCATTTAGGAAGGCACTTTTAACATCCACTTGAAAGAGTTTAAATCTTTTGAAGCTTGCAAAGTTAAGAATAATTCAAATGGATTCTAAGCGAGCTACGGGTGCAAAGGTTTATCAAAATCTACTCTTTCGATTTGTGAATATCCCTGAGCTACTAAGCGAGCTTTGTTCCTAGTAATTCTAGATTCACTATCTAATTTATTTTTAAAAATCCATTTTAAGCCTATTACCGAATGATTTGATGGTCTTTCTATAAGATTCCAAACCTTATTACGTTCAAATTGTTCTAATTCTTCATGCATAGTTAAATACCAAAATTAATCATTTAGCATGGTATAGACGCTTTTAGGTTCAATTTTAGAAACAAAGCATAAATTAGAGAAGGATTCATAAATGAAAGAGCGTGTCGTTATCCCTCATGATGGTTCTCCAATGACAAATTCCCTTGGATGATCTTTTGTGAATCTAAGCATACTTGGAGGCACAAACTCTTCTTGTACTGCCTCCATTTCTTTGTCACCTCCAAGTTATTCAACATTATCATCCTCCAAGGGTAAAGTTGGTTCCTCTTCTTTTCTTGCACTGTTAAAATCTACACAAGGAACAAATTCATCAAACTTCACATGAATGGACTTCACATGAATGGACTCTTCAACCCTTTTAGACCTTTTATTATATATCCTATATGCTTTATTAGTTGAAGAGTAACCAAGAAATATTCCTTCATAACATTTTTCATCAAGTTTTGCTAAAGCATCTTTGGCGTTTAAGATAAAGCATTGACATCCAAAACATAAAAGTAAGATACATTAGGTTTCCTTTTGTAATATAATTCATATGGAGTTAATTTTAAGATTGAGAGAAGAATGACTCGATTTATGACATAACAAGATGTATTTACGGCTTTGGCCCAAAAGGATCTAGGCAACCCATACTCAGATAGCATAGTGCATGCGAGTTCCTGGAGGGTTCTATTTTTCCTCTCCACCTGAAAGTGCACAGTTAACCTCACTAGAATTCTCTAGAGGGGGGGGGGGGTGAATAGAGATTAAAAAATATTTTGTGCAATGTTAATATATACATATATATGTGTATGATCACAGATTATAGCTTCCCACACACCAACAAGAATTAAACAAATAAAGAAAGTAAATGCAAGAAAAGAAATCACAGCCCAACACAAGAAAATATAGTGATTCCCCAAACTTTGGGTAGTCCACTCTTCTACCCCCTTGGTAGGAATTCACTATCTTGCACTGAGTCTTTTGATAAGGAGACGCTTAGAACCACCCTGAGTCTTTTGACAAGGAGACTCTTAGAACCAACTGAGTCTTTTGAAAAGGAGACTCTTAGAACCAGTACACTGAATTTTTTGAAGAGAGATTCTAAAAACTCTTTTACAATGTTTAAGTAAAAATAAGAAAGAAGAAAGAAATAAGAACAAGAATGAATCTTCTTCCTAGCAAGAAGATTGGAAGCACAAGAAGTGAATTAAATCTTTCTTCTATAGAGAGAAGAAGATTTGTAGCTTTTCTCTCTTATGTGAGAGCTATCAGAATTTGCAGCAGGGTGACTTCAGAAGCAGAGGAAGAAGAATGCTTGAATATTGCTGCAGGACTATTTCTCAATTCTCTCTTTTTCACTTGGGAGCTTTTCCTCTCTTTTTTTCAATGTGTATACAGTGGATCACTTCTTCTATTTCTCTGCCGACCTCCTTGGTTATTTATAGCTCTGTTCATTAAGATAACACTATAGGAGAGTAATCAATTAGCAGGCAGAGTATTAGAAAGAAAGAGAAATACGCATAACAGTTATATCCATAGAAGGAAAGTATTCATTCTAATTTCAAATAATGTCCATAATGAATTTTATCAAATTAGCCAAGAATCTAATAGAGGAAAAGAAAGATTCAGAACGGCTATAAGACATAAATTGATTCCATGTAAATCAGATCTATAAGATAAGGAAAGAGATCTGGCGATTTTGAATTCTGTCATAAAGATCGACGTGCGTCGATTACTATTCGACGCAAGCGTCAAATGCATCCTGTCTGGACGTCGATAGGAGAATAAGGAAGGTGCGTCGACAAAGGTGCGTCGACTACATTAGATGTGTCGACTAGAAATCAGAGTAACATCGACAACACATACGTCGAAATCTTCCTAGAGTTACTTCGACTCAATCTGAAGGAAACGTCGACTACATTTCGACATTGCGTCAAATACTATTCGACGCATATTTACTTAGCCTTATTTTTCATTCTTAGAATTCTTCTTTAACTCATTTCTAGGGGTTAAGAGAAATCATTTTCCCAACAATCTCCCCCTATTTGTCTTAACCCTATTTAGAGGGAAATTGTACTAGCATATAATTAACCCAGCACAGCATTTGTAAAGATAAGAAATATGTCACTCAATCAAAAGTGAAATTTAGAAGAAGAGATAAACAAATTTTTCAGAATCATATAAACAGATTTCATGTTCATACCAATTAGTATTCAACTATAGGGTAAAATATATCAGCATTGTTTTCAAATATTACTCAGGAGGGGTAGGAGGAGTCTTTCTCTTTCTCTTGAATACTACTGTTTTAGGAGAGGAGGGTTTCTCTTTCTCATTTGTAGGAAGTTCATTTAGCTCCCCCTGAGCAGGTAGCTCCCCCTGAGCAGGTAACTCCCCCTGGGATAGAACTTTTTTTACTCCTTCTACTTCTTCAGTATCTTTATCATCTCCAGCCCCAGTTGCAACTGACTCCTGAGTCATCACATCATCTGGTTCATTTCTATCTTGATTTATGGTAGTATTCACCTCTTTCTCACCATCTTCCTTTTCAGCCTCATTGTTTGCTCTGCTTCCCTCCCCTTGTAGTAGTGCCATTTGATTTGCAGCATCTCTTGCTATGTTGAGTACCTCTATTGTTTGTTCATCATGGTGTAGCTCAGGTACTATCTCATTCCCAAGGATTTTGCCAGATTTTGGAGAAGGAGGGGACTTGTGAGAGAGAGATTTAGGATTGGATGGCTGCTCTTCATCTAGATTCTCCCCCTTCTTGACCTTCTTGGCCAGGGAGGTTAAGAAAGACCTTGTCACTCTAGAGGAAGAGAGATAGGTCTTTAGGCCTTGCACAGAGGCACTGACCCCATCTATTTGGGTGTGCATGTGAAGGATGGAGGAATGAATTTGGGAGCAATGCTTATCCAGCATCACTTGGAATTTTTCAGCTGCTGATTTGATGCACTGAGTGATGAGAGCCTCAGGGGATGCAGATGATTCATGGTGTGAAAGGTGAGGAGGTGATGGTGGAGGAAGAGGTGATAGAGGAGGAGAGAAGTGAGTTGATACATGAGGTATGGGTGATAATGGAGGTAGAGAAGATGGGGAAATAGGAGGAGGAAGAGAAGGAGAAACTGCTGTTTGAGAAGGTGTTTGAGAAGAGGTAGGTAGAGTAGGAGTTGTGAGGATAGTAGAGATTATTTGAGTGGATGTTGGTGGTAGAGAAGAATTGTCTCTTTGAGGAGAAGGAGGAGGAGATGAATGAGCAGGAGAGTTAGAAGGAGAGGGAGTCCTTTCAGGAATGGAACCAGCTTAGGGATTTGCCTGGTCCACTTAGAGAAGAGAGCAATGGACATCCTTTTGCCAGGAGGAATGGGAACTCCTTTTGACCTGCATAGGTCAGGGAAGGAGTGGAAGAGGACTTGACTCATGACCCTCATGTAGGCATTCTCTTTGTGAGAGTATTTAGAGCCTATCGTCTTGAGTAGCCATGTGGCTCAGTCTACCTTCTTCTTCAGCACAAGGGCCCCCATGATGTTCAGTTGTTGTTTGGGTACTGCATCATGTGCTGAGATTTTGCATAGTAGAACTTTTCCTACTATATCAGCCAGCAGCCTATATTCATCAGAAAAGTCTATTTTCTTTAGGTGGATTGGTCTATCATTTGAGAACTTCATGGTGGTTAACAAAGTCTTGGTTTCATCATGTGTGAGTTCTACAGATTCATCACCTGATGGAAGATCATAAGTGGTCCTTATGTGTTCTGCAGAGATTGAGACTGGTGTCTCATAGATTGTTCCTTGAATTTCTCCTTGTTCAGATATCTGAACATGAGCTATGAGCTCTGTAAGTTCTTTCTCCAGGAGCTTGCATCTTGTTGAAATGAGCTTATCCAGACCAGCTTCAGTGAACAGAGCTATTATGCTCTTAAAGTTGTCGTCGGCGGCTTGAAAGGATTCCAGGTCAATGTCGAAACCTGAGTTTATCTTGGGAGCCATTTTAGGTCAGTGAAAGAGAGGAGGAAATTGCTAGACTAAGGAGCAAGAGGGATGAAGGATTCAGAGTAGTGAAGGTTTCTAACTGAAGAGTCTATTTAAGTCAGGTGAAGCGTCGAAACAGGACTCAATTCGAGGCTTATTCGGTACTTCAGTGGATGTGACCAAAAATATTTTAGTATTGCCGCTCGTTTTTATGAGGTCGACGTTACGTCGAGTGTGAGCGTCGATTTAGTTCGTTCTGGGATGCAAGGGTTTCTAATCGACGTATGCGTCGATAGTAGTCGACGCATGCGTCGATTGTACCTATTGATCTGAGTCATCGACGGTGCGTCAATTATAGGTCAACGTGACTTTTAATTTACCTGAAAAATTCTAGGTGTTTATTCCTTTTTATATCTTCTTTATCCTAAGGGTTTCTAAGTTAGCCTAGGACTGGGTTTTAAGACCAATTTGATTGATTATACCAACACTTTTTGGCAAGGTGGCCATTTTTGTTGCATATGTAACACTTAAGTATCTTACTTTTGTGAGAGCTTGAGTTTAAATGGGGATAGAAGTGTTGACTAGGATACCAGTGTTGATTAGGATAGAAGGTTTGATTAGGATGGGAATTTTGGTTACCAAGTTTTGGGTGGAAATTTTGGTTGGAATGTTGATTAGGATAGAAATCATGATCAGGATGAATGAGTCCTGAATGGGGGTTACGATGGAAGATTTTTGGAATATAGGTGTTCATGTTGCTCTGAGTTTTTATGATTCGATATCTATTCGACGTATGTTGATAGTTGCGTCGATTTATATTCGGCGCATTCCTCAGATTGCGTTGATCTGGTATCGACGCATGGAGAAAGTTGCGTTGATTGGATGTCGACGTATCTTTATTCAAGCGTCGAGTAGAGGTCGAGGCATCTGAGAGGTTACGTCGAGTAGAAGTCGACGCACTATCATTCATGCGTTGATATGAAGTGGACACAACTGTGTCTTCATAAATTTTCATTTTACCTTTTTCTGTTTTTACTCCTTTGAATGTTGTTTCTTTTGGTTTAGTTGTCTCTTCAGATGAAGTTTGTGAGTCATCAGCTGAATAATATGATTTTTCGTCAAATTCCTTTACTTCCTTGAAGAAGTGTTCTTTCTTATGTTGTGATTCTTTTTCTTGGTTTGCTAATTTGATGGGTTTAGTGAATTTTACATGGCTCATCCAAGCAGGCTTGTTGGATGGAATTAGGCTGATTGATGGATCAGCCCCTAGCCCAAGATTTTTGTGTCTTATTGTTTGTTTTTTAGTGATTTCTTTAAGAGTTTGGCTTCTCATTTTTATTGATTCTTCAAAGGCCTTTGCCTGAGAAACCTTATCCTTAAGGAACTGATTTTCTATTCTAGCCCTTTCTATTTCCTTCTCTCTTATGTTAGCCCTTAATACATGATCTATTGAGCTTATATCTTTTTTATTTCTTTGGTTCTTGACCATATGAATTTGTTCTTTTAGGTCCTTGATTTCTTGTTTAGCTTTTAATTGATCTAGACGCATTCCCATAAAATCATTTCTGAATTTATCACTTTGAAAATCTATTTCATCAAAGATGCTTACCTCATACTTATCCTCAGATTCCTCTATGAGAATAAGGCTATTTTCTTTTTCATCTTCAGAAGATATGCTTTCTTCTGATCCTGTCTCACTCCAAGATTTAGCACCATCATCATTCTTGGGGCCTTCAAAGGCCATCAAGCATAGGTCTTCTTGCCTAGATTCTTCATTGTCACTCTTAGAGGATGAACTGTCCTCAGAGTCTGTTTCACTCCAGGCTTCTGTAATAAAGCCTCTTTCTTTCTTCTTCCCCTTTTTCTTGAGATCTTTTCTTTTCAAATCTTTCTTTGTTTCAGCATTCTCTGGACATTCTGGGGCAATATGTCCAGGTTTCCTGCAAGAATAGCAAATAATTTCTTTAGTGGGAGTTTTGTCATACCTTTGTTTTGACTCCCTACTTTTTGATCCATCTGTCTTGACCCATTTCTTAAATCTTCTGGCTAGGAAACTGAATAGTTCTTCTTCAGTGACAGGAGTCCTTTCTTTTGTTGCCTTTAAAGCTATGTTCCTGTCTTTTGAGGAGATTGGAGTGTTTTCTCTTCTTTTCTTCTCTTCTCTAGTTTTCAGCAGTTGCTCATAGGATTTGAGTTTTCCTAAGAGAGCATCTGTAGAGATTTCCTTTTGTCCTCTTGTGTCTCTTATTGCCCATATTCCTGAGTCCCATGAACTAGGGAGACTCATTAGCAATTTGTCATTAATCTCAGTGAGGGAGATCTCTCTATCCAAGTTTTTCAATTGGTTGATGATTAGACTGAATCTGTCATACATCTCAGAGATACTCTTTTCATTCTTCTTTTGGAAGTTCTCATATTGGGAGATCAATAGGGCCTTCTTATCTTTCTTTTCATCAGCACTTCCTTCCACCATCTTTGTAAGAGCATTCCAAATTTCTTTGGATGATTCACAGTCAACAACCCTTTGAAAGATGCCATCTGAGAGAGTTGAGACAAGTATGTTCATGGCCTTTAGATCATATGTTCTTGCCTTCTTCTCATCTTCTGTCCACTCAGATCTTGGAACAAGTGTTTGTGTGACATTGCCACTTGCATCCTTTCTATAGGACTTTAGGGGACCTGTCACAGTAATATTAAACAAGTCAGCATCAATAGAATTCATATAAATTCTGATTCTTGTTTTCCAAACTGCAAACTTTTCAAGATTGCACATTGGTGGTCTGGTGGAAGCATAATCTTTGATTTGTGCCATGAAAATAATTTTAAAAAAAATATATATATATAAAAACAAGAGGTAGGATCTTTTTGATCAAGGAGTTAACCTTTTTAGATCAACCTCCCTCTGATACCAATTGAAAGTGCACAGTTAACCTCACTAGAATTCTCTAGAGGGGGGGGGGGGGGGGTGAATAGAGATTAAAAAATATTTTGTGCAATGTTAATATATATATATATATGTGTATGATCACAGATTATAGCTTCCCACACACCAACAAGAATTAAACAAATAAAGAAAGTAAATGCAAGAAAAGAAATCACAGCACAACACAAGAAAATATAGTGGTTCCCCAAACTTTGGGTAGTCCACTCTTCTACCCCCTTGGTAGGAATTCACTATCTTGCACTGAGTCTTTTGATAAGGAGACTTTTAGAACCACCCTGAGTCTTTTGACAAGGAGACTCTTAGAACCAACTGAGTCTTTTGAAAAGGAGACTCTTAGAACCAGTACACTGAATTTTTTGAAGAGAGATTCTAAAAACTCTTTTATAATGTTTAAGTAAAAATAAGAAAGAAGAAAAAAATAAGAACAAGAATGAATCTTCTTCCTAGCAAGAAGATTGGAAGCACAAGAAGTGAATTAAATCTTTCTTCTATAAAAAGAAGAATATTTGTAGCTTTTCTCTCTTATGTGAGAGCTATCAGAATTTGCAGCAGGGTGACTTCAGAAGCAGAGGAAGAAGAATGCTTGAATATTGCTGCAGGACTATTTCTCAATTCTCTCTTTTTCACTTGGGAGCTTTTCCTCTCTTTTTTTTCAATGTGTATACAGTGGATCACTTCTTCTATTTCTCTGCCGACCTCCTTGGTTATTTATAGCTCTGTTCATTAAGATAACACTATAGGAGAGTAATCAATTAGCAGACAGTGTATTAGAAAGAAAGAGAAATTCCCATAACAGTTATATCCATAGAAGGAAAGTATTCATTCTAATTTCAAATAATGTCCATAATGAATTTTATCAAATTAGCCAAGAATCTAATAGAGGAAAAGAAAGATTCAGAACGGCTATAAGACATAAATTGATTCCATATAAATCAGATCTATAAGATAAGGAAAGAGATCTGGCGATTTTGAATTCTGTCATAAAGATCGACGTGCGTCGATTACTATTCGACGCAAGTCGAATACATCCTGTCTGGACGTCGAGAGGAGAATAAGGAAGGTGCGTCGACAAAGGTGCGTCGACTACATTAGATGCGTCGACTAGAAATCAGAGTAACATCGACAACACATACGTTGAAATCTTCCTAGAGTTACTTCGACTCAATCTGAAGGAAACGTCGACTACATTTCGACGTTGCGTCGAATACTATTCGACGCATATTTACTTAGCCTTATTTTTCATTCTTAGAATTCTTCTTTAACTCATTTCTAGGGGTTAAGAGAAATCATTTTCCCAACACCACCACACCATTTTGTTGGGGGGGGGGGTGCGTGGAGTGGAAAATTCATGTTTAATACCTAGATTATTACAAAAAGTGGTGAAACAATCATTTTCAAATTCCCCTCCATGATCCAATCTAAAGCAGTTAATTTTTAATTCTAATTCATTTTGAATGCGATTGTGTAGTTTTGTAAATTCAGAAAAAGCATCTGATTTGGAGGTAAGAAATAATGTTCAAGTATATCTAGAAAAATCATCAATTAAAACAAATGTGTACTTTTTACCACCTAGACTACAAGTTCTAATTGGCCCAAATAGGTCCATGTGAATTAGTTGTAGAGGTCTAGTGGTGGACATTTCATTTTTGTTTTTAAAAGATGTTTTAGAGAATTTTCCTTTTTGGCATGGCGGGCATAAAGTGGATAGGTTTCAATTTAGCATTAGTAAACCCCTTATTATTTTATTTTTTGATAATTTTAAGATCAACTTGGTGCTAGTGTGACCAAGACGCCTATACCATAATTCTAGTTCTTCATTTTTTGTAAATAGACATTTTAGTGATACACGTGATAGATCATGAAAAGAAATTAAATAGACATTGTGAATTCTTGGTGCAGTGAGTACAATATCATTAGTCTTAGGATCTATAATTTTGCACAAATTAGTAGAAGACTCAAATAAAAAATTTAGGCCTTTATCACATAGTTGACTAATAGAAATTAAGTTGTGTTTTAAGCCTTCTACATATAAGACATTTGTAAAAGAGAAGGAGTCATTACCCACTGTACTGTTGCATAAGATTCTTCATTTTCCATTGTCACTTAATGTCACCATTCGTCCTTTCTTTTTTGTGAGGCTAAGGAACTTTGCTTCATCGCCCGCCATGTGTTTAGAACAGCCTGAGTCCAAGTACCACATGTCTTCCTTGTCCTTAGCCTGCCAACACACCTTAAAAGAAGATGTTAGTGAAGATCTGGACACCCAAGAGGTTCCTCCCATCATATAGGTGATGACCTGAGATACCCAGATTTGTTTTAAAGTGCGCTTTCCCTTCTTCCTGCAAGTGTCCGTGGTGTGGACAAACAACAAACAATTTTCACACGCAACATAAGGGGATGAGACCTTTTTCAAAGAATTTTTTGACCCTTACCGGTGGACACAGAAGTAGAAGGGGTGACAGAATTATTATTATAAAAATAATTTTGGTTTATGGAACTAGAGCTAACGCCAGCGTTAGAAGTTATCGCTGGGCGGTAGCATCCCGAACCATAACCCAACCCAAACTTTGCAGAACCATAACACTGGTTACCCAAAATCATGTCCAGTGATTTTTGGCTAACCCCAAATTTGTTTATTGCCATATTAAGATCATCGATGCGGGCTTTTAAGGAGAAATTTTCACTTACTAAATTTCCACACCTTTTTGCAAGATTTTTCTTTTCATTTTCAGTTTGAGAAAGAGAAATTTATAAACTTTTTTCTAAGTCTCTCTTTTGTTTTGTGAGAGATTCGATATTGGAGAGAGCCTTAGAAAGATCGTTTTCTAGTTCTTTTGTTCTTGCTAAGTTATGATCATTTTCTTTGCTAGACCCTATCTCTTTCCCCAAAGTTTTTATTTCCTTATTTAATATTTGATTTTGTATTAAAAGAATTTTATTTTCAGTTTTTAGAAGATCAAGATCTTTTAGACTTTTTTCTAAAAAAATTGCATGTTTTCATGTACTCAATATAAAGGTCATCGTAAGTATTGGGAATTACCTCAGTGTCGCTTTGGACAATGCAATCATCGTCCGTTGATTCATGGCTCCTCCCTATGAGACACAGATTTGCCTCATCACTATCGCTCAAAGTTGACTCCTTTGAACTTTTGGATGAAGAGTCATCCCACGTTGCAGCCTTAAAAACCTTCTTTTTTTCTCTTCCTTTATGCAGCTTTTCTTTTTGTTCTTTCAAGTACTTTGGGCATTGGCTTCTTATATGCCCAGTCTTCCTATAATGGAAGCACTCGGGAGGAGTTCGCTCTTCATCGCCGTCGCTTGATTTTTCCTTTTTCTCTCTTTTGGTGGAAGAGCCTTTTCGGAAGTACTTACGGAAAGTATTCCTCCTTTCTGGATTCTTCATAAACTTTGTGAAATTTTTCACAAAACGACTCTCCTCGTCCTTTTCCTTGTTGTCATCCTCTTTCCTTGACTTTAGTGCCAAGGCTTTCATCTTTGGCTTTTTGTTGTATTCTTCATCTTGGAATTTGAGTTCTACCTCATGGGTTTTGAGATTCCCAATGATGCTCTCAATTTGGAGACGTCTTAGATCATGTGATTCCGAAATAGCTGTCACCTTTGGATTGAACTTCGGAGAGAGAGATCAAAGGATCTTCCTTACCAAGTCACCATTCGAGAAGGTTTTTCCAAGGATCTTTGAGGTATTTACGATCTTGGTAAAACGTGTGTACATCGAGTCCACGCCCTCATCTGGATCCATTCTGAATCTTTCAAACTCCGATTCCAGTTGGAAGAGCTTGGAGTATTTAATCTGAGAGGTACCTTCATGAGTTATTTCTAATAAATTCCAAATGTCATAAGCAGTTTCACAAACACAAACTCTATTAAATTCAGTCCTATCTAATGCGCAAAATAAAGCATTCACAGTTTTAGCATTATTTTTACATTTATTTTTATCCTCATCATCCCATCTATGTTAAATTTTTTGAATTGAATCGTTTAGGAGTAAGCAGGAGTTGCATCAACTGAGATATAACCAAACAACCACAATGCCACAAAGCAACACAAAAGACTTTATTGAATCACAAACTTGATTTACAGTGCGAGGTATACATGGCGAGACACGATTCATAAGAATCACGAAGGAGAGAAGAACAAAACACCAAAAAGCAAAACTGGCGGCTTGACAAGCAGAGACCGCACAGACCGCACAACTCCAAAGATCGCATGGCTTGTCCTGAGACCGCGCGAACAGAAAAAAGACAGACCGCCTGCACTGCAAGACCGCCACCTACGACCGCACGAGCTGGAGCTTTATTGAACGAAGAACTGAAGCTGTCGCCAGACCGCAACTCAGATCGCCTAACCGCTGAAGGTCGCCTGATCGCTGAGCTCGCTGCGAACATCACAAGAACAAACATAAACTAGTTCGCAGACAAATCGCTGCCGAACTGTTTATTCAAGCCGCTGGGAATCACCAAGGAAGGAGACCGCAACCTGCTGACCGCAAACCTGCGAACACAACAAAAAGTCAACTCGCTTCCGAGACCGCCCGAACTCAAAGTTGAGACCGCACGAATTAACCCAGGCTCTAGTTCTTACAGTTCTCGTTATGAATGACGGGCCCTGCACCCCTATTTATAGGTGGGTAAAAGGATGTTGTCACCGCACAAGAGGGATACAATCACGACCCGTCAGATCGCCAACGGTCTCACAAGGGCAGACTGCGCGATCACAAAATTTGGGGACAACCTTCCGTCCAAGACCGCAGATCAGCAGGCAGATCGCGCACAAGTCGCGCGAACACGAGACCGCGCACAAACCGCGCGGGCACAAGAACGCTCCTTCCTTAGAACACCAGGAGCAAACCAAGAACCATCTGGACTACTTCGAACAAGTCGCCATATCGCCAAGCACAAACCGCCCGGTCACACAGGTAACATGAAAACAGACTGTCCGATCTTCTGCAAAGGAGATAAACAATCCAAGCAGAACAACCCATGATGAGACCGCAACAACCAGGAACAAACTGGTCAACCAGCAGACCGCCAGAACCAGACCGGCAGAACAGACCGGCAGAGCACAAGCGCACACCGCGCGGTCTCTGCGGTCACCCAAAATCAGACCACCCGGTCACCTCCACTTCACTTCAATAATTTTAACACTCCCCCTTGAAGTGGGAAGTGGAAACTAGCCCGAGTAAATTCCGCAACCGGGTAAACAGTCCTTTTGCCAGCGGCTTTGTGAAGATGTCTGCAACATTGTCCGCACTCCGAACATGCTCGACCATAAGAGATCCTCCCAACACCTTTTCACGAATGAAATGGTGTTCAATCTCAATATGCTTGGTCCTCGCGTGACAGACTAGATTATTAACCAGCTTGAGAGCACTCTCATTGTCCCCGCGTAGCATAGTGGGACCTCGAACCTCCTCATGAACGTCCTCTACCAACCTCCTGAGCCAAACAACTTCCTGAGCTGCCAAGGCCGAAGCCTTGTATTCCGCTTCTGTGGTAGATACAGACACCGAGTCCTGCTTTTTGCTGCACCAAGAAATAGCTATGGGGCCCGTCATAAAGACAAAACCAGACGTTGATCTCCGATCATCCACGTCTCCCCCGTAATCAGCATCCATATATCCAAGCAACTCGAAGCTTGACCCTCTCCTATATAGGAGACCCAAATTAGAGGTCGACTTCACATATTTCAAAATTCCTTTCTCCGCAAGAAGATGAGACTTCCGTGGCTCCGCCATGTACCGACTCACTTTGCCAACTGCATATGCAATATCAGGCCTCGTGATGGTCAAGTAGATCAAGCTCCCAACCAGAGCTCGGAACACCAACGGATCAGATAGAACTCTCCCCTCATCCTTCTGAAGTTTATAATGTTGTTCCAGAGGTATAGAGCTGCTGTTCTCTTCCTCCATGCCAAATCGTTGAATGATCCGCTCCGCATATTCTCCCTGAGAAACGAGCACTCCGCTCTACCGCCTCTGAACCTCGAGTCCAAGGAAATAGTGAAGCTCACCCAGATCCTTCATCTCAAATATGATAGCAAGCTCAGCTCTCAGCCATGCTACTGCCTCCTTCGAGTTCCCAGTGACAATCATGTCATCCATATACAGCAGAACAATAACCCGAAGTGCCCCCTCCTTCTTGACGAACAAGCTAGAATCAGAGTCTGAAGCAAAGAACCCGCAGAATAGAAGATACTCCGCGATCTTTCCATACCACGCCCGAGGCGCTTGCTTCAACCCATACAGGGCTTTCTTCAGTTTGCAGACGTAGCCCGGACACTCCTCCGAGATGAAGCCCGGCGGTTGGATCATAAAGATATCCTTGTCGATCTCGCCATATAAGAAGGCATTCTTAACGTCGAGCCGCCAAATCTCCCATCCACTTGAAGCCGCCAAAGCAATAACAAATCGGACTAAAGTCATCTTTGCCACTGGACTAAACGTCTCATCATAATATTCACAATACTGCTGTGAGAACCCGCGAGCTACAAGGCGAGCCTTGTATCGCTCGATCATACCGGCAGGTTTCTTCTTGAGTTTATAGACCCACTTGCATGTCACAGGGGTAATGCCCTTGGGCCTAGGCACAAGAGACCAAGTCTCATTCTTCTTGAGAGCATCCATCTCCTCTTGCATAGCAATGTCCCACTGCTTCACGCCTTTGGCATTCTCAAAGCTCGACGACTCCCTCTCATCCAAGGGACCAGCAAAGAAACATGAGATGAAGCTCACCATGTTTCCTCCTGTGTATCGATCCGGTGGCTTAATAGTCCTCTTCGACCTCCTAAGAGGTTGCACATGACTAGCCACCTCTTCAGCTGCTTCTTCTAAGCTAGCTCCTCTTCCAGATGAACTTGGAGCATCGCTCCCCCTGCTTCCAGAACCTGAAGCCTCCATCTCTGAGCTTGACACAATAGGAGCTCCTGGTGAAACAGGCAACTCCAATTGAAGATTTTCCGCAGTCTTCCCTTCTTCATCAACCCTGCTCTCCGGTAGACAACTCCTGAACTCCCCTTGTAGGAAGTCACCTCATCGAACACCACATCCCAAGATACAAAAGATCTTCGAGTCTCAGTATCCATGCATCTCCATCCCTTCTTCCGCTCATCATAACCAACAAAGACTAGCTTCCTTGCTTTCGCATTTAGCTTTGTCCGAAGAGCATCAGGAATATGCACATAACAGGTTGATCCGAACACCCGAAGGTGTGCAACACTTGGTTTCTCCTTGAACATCAGTTCGCGAGGGGTCTTCATGTTGATAGGACTTAGAGGCATCCTGTTGATGACGTAAACCGCACAAGACATTCCCTCCTCCCAGAAGGACTTTGGGATACTCTTGGCATGAAGCCAGCATTTGCAAGTTTCCGTCAGATGACGGATCTTCCGTTCTGCAACGCCATTTTGCTATGGAGTATGGGCACAAGTGAGCTCCCTCCGAACGCCGTGTTTTCTGCAAAAACTTGAGAACTCACCAGAGGTGAACTCCCCACCATTGTCAGTTCTAAATTTTTTCACCCGTAGGCCTAACCGACCTTCAACCAGCTCCTTGAACTCCATGAACCTCGCAAAAGCTTCCGACTTCTCTTTCAAAAAATACACCTAGACATATCTGGTGTAATCGTCAATCAACACCAACATATGTCTGTTGCCTCCAAGGCTTGGGGTGGCAGTCGGTCCCATCAAATCACCGTGAATGCACTCCAACAGCGCTTTGCATCTTGTTTGTGATTTATCA
Source organism: Dactylorhiza incarnata (assembly GCA_033032865.1). Lineage (NCBI taxonomy): Eukaryota > Viridiplantae > Streptophyta > Magnoliopsida > Asparagales > Orchidaceae > Dactylorhiza > Dactylorhiza incarnata. The sequence continues at coordinate 17,735,510 of JAWHQI010000013.1, forward strand.
AATGGAAGTCGATGAGACTTACCAAACTGACATCCCACACAAACATGACCGTCTCCATAGGAGGACAAGCTAGGCAAGCCCTTGACAAGGCCCCTTATCGCCATAGCCTTCAATTAGTCCATGCCTACATGCCCCAACATTTCATGCCAGATAGTCGCGCTATCATTGGTCTTCATTTTATCAACATAGGTACTTGTTGATAACACGAACAAGTCCTTCACCCTCTTTCCAGCATGGATAACATCTCCTTTTATCTCCGGTTGAGTTTTAAGAAACTTCATTTCTGTTGGGCCAAACAGAATGTGATAACCGGCATCGACCGCATTGGTCACAGAGAAGAGATTCTTCTTCATAACCGGCACGTGATAAACACTCCTCAAGGTGAGTGGACCCTTATCACTGCTCAAAGAGACAACTCCTTCTTGTTCTCCTGCATGAACAGAATTATCAGCCATTATGATAGCATCGTTACCTGAGTAAGGCGCCAAAGAAGAGAACTTTGATTCATCCCTGGTGAGGTGATGTCCACACCCTGAATCAACAATCCAATACTCTTCAAAGTTGGCAGCAAAGGCCTTAACGGGCATAGCCGTCATATTAGCCGCAAAGGCTCCTCCCCATCCAGCTTCATCAGACTTTGGCTACTCCTTCTCCGCTGCCTGTCCCGGCTGAAGATTAACCCGACAATCCTTCTTGAAGTGGCCGGTCTTATTGCACCTGAAGCACCTTGGTCCTTCTCCCTTCTTCTTCCCATCAGACTTAGGATCATAACCCCTATCCTTCTGACCTGAAGTAGAGGGTCCATCATAACCCGGCTTCTACTTCTCCCACTTCTTCTTCTTCTTCCTAAAGAACAACACATCACTATCTCCCCCAGAGATAGAAGTCCCCGCCACCTGTCTTGCCAAACTTTCTTGCGAAGCAAGTAAGTTCTCCAGCTCCAAAAGAGATGGTTGATTTGCCCAAACCTGAACTGACGTCACAAAGGCAAGATACTCCTTTCGCAACCCGCGGATGATATGCCTCTTCAGTTTGCCTCCGAGATGGGCTCATCAGGGTCCAATGCAGAAATCTCTGCTGTGAGGTTCTTCATTTTAAGAAAGAAGGTAGAGATTGAAAGATCACCTTGAGAGGCTTTCGCCAACTCATTTTCAAGAAACTGTAGCCGAGCTACATTCTTCTTATTAAACAACCCGTCCAAAGACGTCCAAATCTCAGCAGCAGATTTACATCCAATGATGTGATCAAACAGCTCTGGTGAGATAGCCCTCTTGAGTGTGAACTCTGCCTTTGCATTAGTCCTCCTCCAAATTCTCACCTCTCCCATATTGTCTCCTGCTAGAAACACCTCTTGTGTGTCTTCTCCTCCAACTATCTCCCAAAGATCCTCGCCAAGTAAGTAACTCTCCATACATGACCTCCATTTCTTATAATTAGTCGATGTGAGGAGTTCAATACCAAGCCATCTTGCGTATCCACCTTCCATGGCAATCTATGTGGTCTCTTCTTCACAAAGATGATGGAAACTCAAGTTGATCACTGCTTATCCACTCCAACAACCTCCCTCTGATACCATGTTAAAATTTTTGAATTGAATCGTTTAGGAGTAAGCAGGAGTTGCATCAACTGAGTTATAGCCAAAGTACCACAATGCCACACAGCAACATAAAAGAATTTATAAATCACAAACTTGATTTATAGTGCGAGGTATACATGGCGAGACATGATTCATAAGAATCACGAAGGAGAGAAGAACAAAGACCAAAAAGCAAAACTGGCGGCTTGACAAGCAGAGACCGCACAGACCGCACAACTCTAGAGATTGCCCGGCTTGTCCTGAGACCGCGCGAACAGAAAACAGACAGACTGCATGCACTGCAAGACCGCCACCTCAGACCGCATGAACTGGAGCTTTATTGAACAAAGAACTGCAACTCAGATCGCCTAACCGCTGAAGGTCGCCTGATCGCTGAGCTCGCTGCGAACAACACAAGAACAAACATAAACCAGTTCACAGACAGACCGCTGCTGAACTATTTATTCAAGCCGCTGGTAATCACCAAGGAAGGAGACCGCAACCTGCTGACCGCAAACCTGCGAACACAACAAAAAGTCAACTCGCTTCCGAGACCGCCCGACCTCAAAGTTGAGACCGCATGAATTAACCCAGGCTCTAGTTCTTACAGTTCTCATTATAAATGACGGGCCCTGCACCCCTATTTATAGGCAGGTAGATGGATGTTGTCACCGCACAAGAGGGATACAATCACCACCCGTCAGATCGCCAGCGGTCTCACAAGGGCAGACCGCACGATCACACAACTTGGATAACCTTCCATCCAAGATCGCAGATCAGCAGGCAGATCGTGCACAAGTCGCGCGAACATGAGACCGCGCACAAACTGCGCGGGCACAAGAACGCTCCTTCCTTAGAACACCAGGAGCAAACCAAGATCCATCTGGCCGACTTCGAACAAGTCGCTAGATCGCCAAGCACAAACCGCCCGGTCACAGCGGTTACATGAAAACAGACAGCTCGGTCTTCTGCAAAGGAGATAAACAATCCAAGCAGAACAACCTGTGACGAGACCACAACAACCAGGAACAAACCGGTCAACCAGCAGACCGCAAGAACCAGACCGGCAGAACAGACCGACAGAGCACAAGCGCAGACCGCGCGGTCTCTGCAGTCACCCAAAATCATACCGCCCGGTCACCTCCACTTCACTTCAATAATTTCAACAATCTATCTCTAGGCTTTTCCATGGTTACTTCTCCAACAACATAAGTAGGAGTGGTATACGGTGTTTCGACATTAGCTAGACGTCTAGATCTAAATTAAATAGAAATTAATGCATCCGTGTTCTCCAATAGTTATAGTCGGTTCCGGTGAAAAGTGGAGGTCTACTTATTCCTTGCCCCTCATAGAAAGAGAGATCACGGAGTGCCATTATTCCCGGTTGTTAGACCGTATTGGAATAACCTAGCTCTGATACCGCTTGTTTGATCTTGAGGCGCCCTTAGAGGGGGGGGGGGGGGGGGGGGGGGGGGGGGGGAGGGTGAATAAGGGTTGTAGAAAACTTTAAGTTCTTATAATTTTTTTTTGATATTTTATTTGAATAAGAGTGAATAAAAAACAAAGAGTAGTAAATCATTTTTATTAACTAAAAAAAGACATGATTATCATTAATAAAATTTGGTTACAAAATCTGAATTCTATCACGCTAGAAATCCAAGGCGAAATATGAAATACTCTTTTTGTTTTCTATACCGACTCTTCTCACTAAGAACCGGTTGTCTTTAGTCGATCTCTCTCCAGATACGACCTCAAGCCACTCTAGCCCTTCTATCACTAGAAAGGCCTCGAGCACCCCTAGATATAATCCCTAGACTCAGTCGCCAACACGAGGAGAATTCCTCCCTAAGTCCTACCCAGACCTTGTCGCCAACACGAGGTGAATTTACTCCACGATAATATTAAAAGAGTTACAAACAGAAATACAAAACCACAAATAAAAACTCCCTAAGAAGAATTTTGGAGATAGAGAAGGCTCGCTGAATACTGTCGAAGTCGAAGCGTGGGTTCTTCGTGTTCTGTAAGCATTGATCAGATCCTCCTTGAATTCTTCTCTTGAATATGTGTGGGAGATGGTGGTCTGGAAAAATACGACCCTTGCAGAATTTCAGAAGTGCTGGAATAGGGCTCTATATGATCTGTAGTTGAAGAAGATGAAATCCACCTATTTATAGGACTGGAAGCTAATGTCGGTGTTAAGGCTAACGCCTGGCGTTGACCCAGTATAGAAATGTTTTGATGGCTTGGATCTTCAAAATAGAAACGAGATACTGCACTTTAGGAAACATTAATTTTAGGAAACCCTAACGCTGGCGTTGAGGCTAATGCTGGTGTTAGGTCAGATTATTCCTAAAGTGCTCCTTCAATCACTACAACTTCCCTCCTTGCCATATTTGTCTTGGTGGGAACGGGAGTCAGCGCCGGCGTTAAGTCCTAACGCCTGTCGTTAGACATCATTCCACTTTTCATCTTATGGGCAGGTCCAGACCAATAATGTAGCATCCTAGTGTCATATTTGTTCAAGCCTGCATGCTAAATACACAATGGAAACCCCGATCAAATGCAAGCAGGATTTGTTATTCTCAAATCAAAGGGATGTGGAAAACCATGTTCCAACAGATGGTAGTGTACCTAGATAAGCGAGTCAGGGGCTCTCCAGTACAGAGAGGCAAGACAAGACCGAAATGAATCAGTCAAGGTAAATGATGCACACGAAATAGTGTAGGGGAAGCCTCACTCGCGGTTTCTGAGGGAGAGAGAGCCGGCTTTGACGCAGGAGCGAGATGCGTCAGATGGCTGAGGAAATCGTCGTCATAGGGGTACGCGATGCAGTGAAAGACCAACGACCTCGCGAGCTGTCGGATGGAGGGTAAGAGAATGGAAGCTTAGCAAATACCTACGCGTGAGTGCACAAGTGCCGCATGAAAGGTGCGCGAGTACGTTGCGACGAGGCAGAAATAAAAGAATGACAAAAGAAAAAGAACCAAGCAAATTTTCATTTCATTCCGTCAAAAGGTTCGATTACAAAGTTCACGGCGATCTCGCCAACCAAAAATCAGAATGTTAAAAGACATTAGAATCTAAGATTAGTCCTCAGAATGCTTGCTCTCACTGTCGTCAGACTCCGGCAACAGTAAGAATAACTCCGGAACCACGTCCTCGACGGTCAGCTGCGCCGCCTCGTTAGACAGAAGGCCTTCCACCTGCAAGGTATGGAAGATATACTTCATCGCATCGACCACATTCTTCTGCATCATCTCCTCCATCTTGCGCTTTGAGTATGTCTGAGTCTTGCCGCTGCGAGGAGGCGGAGGGAGGATGTCCAGGGTCAGCTCGCTATTTTGGGCCTTCAGCCTAAGGTTCACCTTCTCCAGTTTGGAAGTGCATCGAGGAGATGACTAGAGGTATCGGCATCTTTCGAGAGAAAAGGCGAGTTAGTCAAAAGAAGTTTCGAAGAAAAAAGGGGGGGGGGAGAATTCTTCAACAACTTACCATCCCGTGAGGAGGCCATCAAAGATGTTCTTCTTCTCCTTGATGCTTGCGATCTCATCCATAACAGCCTTTAGCTCCCGCTCGAACTCTTCAGAGTGTCATTCCACGGCGCGAACTCCAGGGCGCGGAGCTGGGCTCGCACGCTCTCATGAGAGAGCGCTCGAGTCATCAGCTCGTCAAAATCAGCGGCATCATTGATGGGAGCAAAACTATGCCTGCAAATGAAAATGACAAGTGTACCATGTTAGGAGTAGTATAGGCTTATAAAAACCAATGTCGTATAAAAATCCGGGCGAGTTGAATACTCTTACTTAAAGAAAATCTCTATTATTCTATCAATTAGAACTTTGGGTTGATTTTGCAATACAGGAAAGGGAACTAAAATGATGATTAAGCAATGGGTAAAAAAGCTAGCGCTCGATTATCGAATCACCTCAGAATGAAAATAATAAAATAAGAAATAAGAGTTCTAATTATCTTAAGAAAATTACTTTGATCATGGAGGTTCCTGGATTCTAAACGCACCTCTGTCGAGGATACGTTCAACTGAGTTTAGGTTGATCAATCGAACTTTCACTCTAGAATCGAAACCCCTAAGACTCGCTTTATCGTAGTGAACCCCTCTATTGGACTTGACTCCAATCCAGGAGATTCATGTCATCCTCTCTCGAGGGTTGCATTCAAATCTATTTATTCTTGAATGATCGATTCGAAATATGAGCATTTCGGCTACTAGATTACGAAAACAAGAATGAGAATTATATATCGAAAATATAATCTCAATTCAATAAAAACCAAGGATAAATTTTAAGGAATCTAAGGAAGAGAAAGCGAAGCTCTAAATTAATTCATAGATTATATTATTCCTTGGATCATCTCGATCGAGTACTAATAGAAATTTAGCTACTCATTGAAATTAAGGAATCAACAAAGGTGGAAGAGTTCATGATGAAAGTAAGAATAGAATAAGAAGAAGAAGAACTAATTTTAATTGCTTTTTTGCAAAAGAGAATACAACTAATGAAATTGAGATTACAAGTACAAAGAGAAAATTGAAGTACAAGAATTCTAAAAACAGGAAAACAATACAAGAAATGAAGAAAAGAGCTCCCAAAATTCATCTCCTAAGTTCTGGAGGAGCTGGATTTAAATAGGCTGAAAAATGAGTTTACGCACCCCTTGGTCACGCTCGTGATAAAGGCCGTGTAAGGGGCATGATCTACTGATGCGAGAAAGACATCTTCTGGATTCATTGCAGTCGTTTCGTTTGTGTTACACCCCTCGGTCACGCCCATGACCGAGGGCGTGTAATCTTCAACATGGCGGAAAATCTTCGGTGGGAAGTGGCGCGGAAGAGATCACACCCGTGAACTGGATTTCACGCCCCCTGGTCACGCCCGTGACCTAGGGGTGTGTAACTTTAATTGGCATGGCAGGCTGATCTTGCTGCTGGAGGCGGGTTATGGCCATGACCTGAGTCACGCCCCTATGTCACGCTCGTGAGCTGGGGCGTGACCTTGGCGAATCTTCACGGAATGAGCCTGGGGTGGCGGCAGCAGGTTTGGAAAACATCTTAGGCTGTCACACCCTTGGTCACACCTGTGACCTTCGGCGTGTACTTGCAAAGTTTGCTCAAAGTGTCCAGAAAACCTGAAAACATAAAATAAGATTAAGTTAGTTCATAGAATTGAAAAAGTAATTATTTAAGTGAAGGAATACATATAAATTATATAACTTTATATTAAAACTAGATTAAAACTATACTAAAAGATGAGTATATAAACTACTCATCAATCCTCCCGGCCGTAAACCCTAAAGGAGATGGCGAAGGCTTGACCTACGATGGTCTTCTACTCCACCCAAGAGGGGAGGAGGGTCTACACAGAGGCACTGTTGGCCTCCGGATCCCAGCGCAGCAGAGGCTCGTCAACCTCATCCCGGTGCTTCGTACCGAGACCAAAATTTCAATGGCTCGCGGGCGCGGGCAAGCCCAACGTACCGACGACCTCTGCAGCAACCTCGTTGGTCTCTTTATCAACAGGTAGGCTCATCGAAGGGTCTGCTCTTGGCAGGTCCCCAAGGACCACGTTTTCCTTAACTGGAGCAGAGGCTTTCTTCTTTTTGGGAGGCGGCGACAAGGAAGGCACCCGGATGCTCGCGGGTGTGGGTTGCTTCTTGCCAGAGGGTGCAGAAGTGCTGGAAGCATCCCCGACAAGCGGCGGTGTCCTAGGTAGCAAGCGCGAGGCCAGGGATGATAGCCCCGACCTTCACGTAAGGGGGTGGAGTGGAAGGTCTCGCTTCCCTGTGAATGATGCAACGATCGGAGGTTAGTCAGTGAAAGAAGGGCGAAATGCAAAGCATGGTGCGAATGCGAGTCGAACCTGCTCCAGGCAACACAGGGAGTAGTGAGTCAACATTTTGTCAAAGGTAGGCCACCTCAAAGTTCTTCTGCGAGAAGAACTGGAAGAGCTCGGCGCCATGACCACCATGTGTGGGAGGGCGGTAGGTCGCCTCGTCACGCTGGACGGGCGAGAAGGGGATGTTGCCGAACGGCCCCTTCATAAAGACGAACTTCTGGAGCCAGTAGTGGCTCTTATTGACCGTCTCACAAACCTTGGTGTGTTGGCTCGTGAAATAGGCAGTCCCATCCTTGTAGTCCCGAAAGTAGAATAGCTTGCGGAAGACCAGCAAGCTAAAATCGATCCGCTCCTCCCTCAGGTAGCAGGAGAAGGCTACCATGACGACGACCGAGTTGGGGGTCATCTGGCCCAGAATCCCGCCAAAATATTTGAGTATCTGGCAAACCCATGACATGCGGTTAGAATCCTTATGCAAGCATGAGAAGAAATATCATAAATCGAATAAGTACCTGGCTATCATTTGGCCATAGGGGCAGCCGTAAGCCGACGTCAAAGTTAGCGGCGGGAATAGCAAACTCGTCCGGCGAAATGTCATTGATAGACTCAGACTTTGCTAGCTGGTGAGAAGAGTACCCGGGCGAGATGTAGTTGGCGACCATGGCGTGCTACTCGCTCTCAATGAGCGAGAAGTTGAAGAAAAAGTTATCTGAAAAGGTCCAAGAGCACTTGGCTCGGGCCTCGGCATCACCACCCATTTTGAAAGTCGTTGGAGAACTGAAGGAGCGAGCGTGAGAAGGAAGGTGCGAGATCTCGAGAATGAAGGAAGCAAAGGGCCAAAAGCAATAAATGAGGTAGTTTTACTTGACGACGAGACCTATTTATAGGAAAACAGAAAAGGGGGGAAGTAATCGAAGTGTCGAAAGGTTAGGTTAGCAGAATCTCACTACGACGCGCTTCGATCCTTGAGTCGGCCCCCTTTTCCTCACCCATTCGCAACAATAAGGTAGCTCAAACATGCTAACAAGCGAAGTGAGTGCGCTATTGGCGAGGCGAGCCCAATACCAGACGCGTACAAGAACATAAAGAAATAAAAATAAAAACTAGCGAGCACAATACAAGCAGTAATATCACATCGCGAGTAAATACAAGAGAAAACCCAATGGCGGGCGAGAAGTACCAAGCTAATAATGATAATAGTGTTTGCAGATTATTCAATGAATAAATAAATAGTACAATGCAAGGGTCGCTGAGTGTGGGCGAGCGGGATCAGTAATGGATCCACCTCCATCGATCTCGGCCTCGCACCCCCGAGCTCGGCGGCACGCGAGGATATTGTTAGGCATGAATGGCACGGAGCTCCTGCTGCAACAAGCGCACCTAGTCCTCCGCCCATAAAAGGTACACCCCTGGGGAGGTGACCTCACTGTGAGTATCCAGCCGCAGCTCGCCAAGGAGACACGCGTATTCATCCTCGAAGGCGGCGAGCCATTCCTCGGGAGGACGCCATGTCCTCCCGCGCCTGGTTGTACAAGTCCTGCATGATGTGACCATACTTATGGAGCACCTTGGTGGTCCGCCTCTTCATCACCTCGGGGTCTCGGGGATCACCCACGAAATTAGCAATCTTATCCGGCGAAGGAGTGGGCGACATCTCCTCTTCCCCAAGGTCCGGATCGGCAGGGGAGCTCTCGCGGGTACCTGCAAGAAAGAAATTAGTGGCGAAAGCAAGGTACTAATAATCGCTAGTGTCGATCACCCGACGAGGTCGTGGTCACTTTGCTGGGGAGCTGGCGAGAGGAGCTCGGCTATCCATTGAAGGCCTCAGTGTATGTAAGTGTGATTGATTTCCCATAGGCCAGCGGGTGCGGCGCGTTGCTGGCGATCCAGAAGTTGGCATGTAGCGAGACGCCATGGCTCTTTTGGCCTAGGAGACCAAATCCCGGGGTGGCGATGGTATCGCCGGTGGACCTGGCGAGTCCATTAGAGTGGTGTGCTTCCCGGGGGTCGCGAGGAGGGTATCTACAAGAGTTGACAACGTAGGAAATTCAATGGTCGGAGGAATCCAGTTAGTAGGGATGAAGGAAGGTAGCTCGCCAGGTCGTGGCAAGGAGTCGTGCAAGGTGGCGGGGTCTGCATCAATGGCCGCCAAAGTGGCCCTCCTACGGGATGGAGGTCGAGCACCCGTCGGGACCTACCCCGTGGAAACTCCCTCTAGAAGCGCGTCCTGCGAGCAATAGAATGATGTTAGTCTATTTTTAGTGAAGTTTAGACCTATCAATTCCAATACCTGTTTAGCGAGCCCGACATCGGGTGATGAATTCGGGAGTGAGGCCCCATCTTTTCCTGGGTGTCTCCTGACCGTCTTCGCTTTTTTGAGCTTTGGGAGAGACGTGGTGGCCCACCGACTGACCCAAGGTGCGAGCTCGACGGTGAAGACCGCCTGGTCGCCCGAGATGCGTCCAGGCGAGCTTGGGCTTCTACTGAAAGCAGTATTTTGGTAGCTACAGTGGTAGATAGCGAAAGAAGGCGAAGGGCGAAGGGGTTACCCATTGCCTATGATTGGGGGTATTTATAGCGCTGGGAATGGGGCCCACCAAAAGATTCCCGCCAGGTCAGTGACTGATCGACGAACACCAAGGTTTAGATGTTTCATTATAAGCTTAGGATAATCTCACAAAGAACGGGGATTGTATACAACCCTATGTTCGCCGAGGGGTAAAATTGAGAATCGGGCATATGCGAAGCGAGTGAGGGCTCGCCGCCTCGCGACGAGCGGATCGCGAGGGACGGGCGAGCTAGACTCACCTCCTTGCAAGGAGCGGAGTGCGAGGGCGAGGCTAGTGTATGCTTGCCACTTCGGGGTGCGCTTAGCAATAGCTAGGCGAGCAGAGCTCATCGCTCTGCGTAAGCAACTCAGTCTAGTAGAGGGATCGAGCGCGTTCCTCATCAAGCACTCGCCCGCCCAGGAGTGTGGATGCGTGGGCCGTTAGGCGAATGTGGGGCAGAACCCCACTCGCCCGGGAGTCCAGGGATCTGGCGAGTGGTGCCTTTATGGACCACTCGCACATTAAGGTCTCACGAACTCGGTTCGCGGGAAGTCTAGCGAGTGGTGCCTTCACGGATCACTGACCCAGTGGGGTCTAGAGGTGAATTTACCTAGATACCCTTTGTGGGCTACCAATAGCCCTTCAGAACAACGAAGTTTGGCTGTTGGCTGACTAGTTTGGGGTGCGATTAGTAAAACTAAAGACGGAGTTACGCTATTTGCAGAGCAGAAGAGAAAAATTATATATAGACCCTGAAGGGCACCTTTGGAGAGATCCCAATTTTTGGCTTCTTCCTCCTTATGACATCTTTGGTTAGCTCCTCAGGCTCTCCAAGGTGCCCGACTTCAGCTTTTGATTGGGAGGGGAAGCGCTCTAAGATCTTCCGGGTGTGTGGTGGGACCTCCACGCTGCAGCCAAGGGTCGGTGTCTAGTTCTATATCTTCGGTCAAGTTCCTCCGCGGGATCAGTAGGTGCTAGTTGCCCCCTCTTAGGGGTCCGAACTCCTCGTTGGGCCGGTTGACGGTTTCAACACTTAGGGTGCTATAAAAATTTGGGAATTTATTGAAGGGTTTAAGACTCATTTATTTCATTTATATGAAAGTGTGACATATTAAATAATACCCTTTTAAAATGCATAAAATTAATAAAGTGGTCAAATGAAGTTCAAACCTTTTAAAAACTTGAACTAAGGTTAGTCATGACATTATTAGGGGGCTATAAAAGTTTGGGTATATATTGAAGGGTTTAAGACTCATTTTTTTCATTTATATGAAAGTGTGACATATTAATTAATTTAAATCATATCCTTTGCATACATAAATCATAGAATGATCAAATCAAATACAAACACCTTCAACTATTAACCCAAGTTCTGTCATGACATTATTAGTGTGCTATATAAATTTGGGAATTTATTTATATGTTTAGGATCAAAACATTTCATTAATACGCAAGTGTGACAAATGAGTGTAATTTAATTTAAACCATAGTAAAAATATGTTCCATAAATTACAACCTTTTCTTATGATTTAGTATACTCATAAGGAACCTATGTACAAATTTGGAAGTTCAAATCAGGTCTTATGACTGAAAATATACAAAATATGAAAAGCCACACAATTTATGCCACCCAAACTTTGAAAATAGATTCAGGGAATTATACACCTCAGAAAATGTGTCACACCAATTTGAAAAGGACTGACTAACCCTACATCTTCCATGTTAACCACTTGGCTTGGTTCAGTCAGTAAGGAATTTAAAAATCAATTTAAAAAAACTAGGTTGGGGTGTGCATATAGCAATTTTACATTTAATAAGCACTGGATTAATATATAAGAAAAAGCACTGATCTTGGCACACATCTAGCCGCTGTGGAAAGTGGAAGATGGTGAAATGGACTTCCCCCCCCCCCCCCCCCCCCCACAACAGATTCGCTATCGATCCGCTGTGTGGATCAACCCAATCATTATTTAAGGTTATCAATAGCTGTGATTTCATCTTCAACCTTGAGTCGGCGGTGGAGATTGATCCCACATGGGAGGAGATTTCAGGGCTCCTCCATTGCCATCCGTCCATCACCACCCCTTTGCCACCACTACCAGTAGTTTCACCGTGGTGAGGGCTACCTCTTGGCTGTGGTCTGGCGACATGATGTCACTGCCGGCCAGAATTACCGGGTCATTCTGCCGGTATTTCTACACAAAATTACATGAAATCTTGGCCCAATTAAGCTCGATTTTGATTCGAAAACCTTCTAAGATGATTTTAGAAGGGGAAGGAATCTCACCTAATTTTGCCTTGTTCTCTTGGTTCGGGTTCGGGCATCCATGTCTTGGTTGCCTGAATTGGCTACACTCCTCCTGGGGGCTTCCACTCAAATTCCCTGCTTAGGACTGTTGCTTGGGGCTTGTGTGAGGTTTCTGAAGGGTGCTTGGGGGGGGGGGGGGGGCTTTTATCGACTAGGGGTGAGGTTTGCAATTCTCCTCTTAGGCTCACCATGGCCGGCCATGGCTATGGTCTAGCTTGTACTTCCAGCCACATTACAGTCCTTTGAGGCCTTGGATAATATCAGAAGCTTCCCTTTAGCCTCTCAAAGAGGGAATGATTCAAGGGGCATGGTTACTTCATTTTGAAGTTTTTCCATTTTGTGTCATTTTTCTCTTAAGAGGATGTTAAAGTTAAGTAATGTCCATCTGACTTTTGTCATTGAGTTTAAGGTCTAAATGTGTTTAGGGTTTAATTTGGAGGCTCTTGGGTGAGTGTGGGGTTAGGGTATTTTAAAAAGTGGGTTTATACCTTAATTAAACCATGGTTTGACCATGCTTAATTTGGGTGACCAATGTTGACCAAATTCATCATTTTTAGGGTTTTGCTAGCCTTGGTCATGGGTCATGGTGTGGCTATCTCAATTGTCCAACTGGGGGTTCATTTGAGTGGTGTAAGCTATTTTTGCTAAATGCACGCAATGCTCTCCTTTTAAGGGTTTACTATTGTATTTAAGGTGATGTGGTGTGCCAATAGGTGAATTGGTCAACTTAGGTCATGAGGAAGGAGATGGTTAGCTCAATTGGTCAAGGGTTGGGTTAATTGAGTTTGTTTGGTTAACTTTGCCTAAATGCAGACCATGCCTCTTTCTCCTTCTTTAAGGGCTTTAACTTTGTCTTCAAGGTGATGTGGTGTGCTAATAAGTGAACTAGTTTACTTAGGTCATGAGGGAGGGCATGGTGGGTTCCATTGCTTTGGGGTGGTGTTCATGGGACTTGAATGGATTAACATGGCTAAGTGCACATTTTTCCCCTTTAAGGGCTCTACCTTGTCTCCATGGTGAGGTGGTGCACCAATTGGAAGTGTCAATACTTCTAGGGTCAGCATCCTAAATTGGTATGTTACATATTCCCCATCGCGTGGTCGAGCGCATGCGCAAGCAACTTGTCAGACATGTTGAAACCAGAGAACTAGCCTCGACGTTCGCAACAGGTATGCAGCTAACCCTTACTTCACCTGAGCTAGAACGCATGACCGGTCGCTGAGACTTGAAGGACCTTGCACCCTAGAAGACCTGATGACCCAAACAGTCCCCTTGAGTTGCAGCAAGGAGGTCCCACCACAAGCCCAGAAGATCAAAGAGAGCTTCCCCTCCGAAGCCAATGCTGAGCCTGGGCACCCTGGAGAGCCCTAATGAGAACCTCCCAGTTGACCTTAGCTGACAGAGGGTTAGAGTGATTGCTCACAAGTCACATGCGAGGTAGAGAAGAAGAGAGGTGCGTCCCTCCCAAGGTGTCCATGGGGGTCTATTTATAGACTTCCCGAATTTGGGCTGCAGATAGCCAATTTCCACTATCTACATCTCAACTCTGAATCCGAACCAATGACCACGACCGAGACATGGGGGGGGGGGGGGGGCTAGTGGGACTCAAGAAGTCTACTCCCCCAGCCCTGTTGCTGGGTGCTGGGGGAGTGAACCGAGTGGCCACTGCCTAGGCTGGGCGAATTGACCTCTCGGTCCACTCCCCATTGAGGCGAGTGGACCAAGTTCCACTCGCCACTCCCCTGGTTGAGTGGACCAATGGTCCACTTGCCCTTTCCATGGGCAAGTGGACCATAGGTCCACACGCCCCTGCCATGGGTGATTGGGCAGCTAGGCCACTCGCCCAAGTGGGGAAGTCGACCTTGGGTCCACTTCCTCTTCCCCCGGGCCTTATCTCACAACCTCGATCAGTTTTGGTTGCTTCCGATCGGTCAATTTTCCTGTCATGGTCACCTTGTCTACCCACCCTGATCTCGATGAATTACAGGTTATACACAATCCCTGCTTTTTCCGAGTTTGACACGAGCCCGAAAAAAAATAGATCACCCGTGGTTCAGAAAGACGGGCGAGAAGGCAACGGTCGAACTATTTAAAGATGGTTTGATCCTAACTAAGCGCAAGAAAGACAAACCTTTCTCCACTTAACAACCCTCCCATGAACCGAGCTCAACTGGAGGTAGAGAAAGATCAACACCTCTAGTCGAGCTGAACTCGACCTGAGGTAGAGAAAAACTCAACACCTCTAGTCGAGCCGAACTCGACCTGAAGTGGAGAAAAAACTCAACACCCTTGGTCGAGTCGAGCTCCACTTGAGGTGGAGAAATCTCAACACCTCTAGTCGAGCTAGACTCAACCTGAGGTGAAGGGAACTCAACACTTCTAGTTAAGCTGAACTCAACTTGAGGAGGAGGGGAAACTCAACACCTCTAGTCAAGCTAAACTCGACCTGAGGTAGAGAAAAAACTCAACATCCCTATTCGAGATGAACTCGACCTAAGGTGGAGAAAAACACAACACCTCTAGTCGAGCTGAACTCGACCTGAAGTGGAGGAAAAACTCAACACCTCTGGTCGAGCCGATCTCAACATGAGGTGGAGAAAGCTCAACACCTCTAGTCGAGCTGAACTCAACCTGAGGTGGAGGAAACTCTACACCTCTAGTCGAGCTAAACTCAACCTGAGGTGGAGGGAAAACTCAACACCTCTGGTCGAGCTGAACTCGACATGAGGTAGAGAAAAAACTCAACACCTCAGGTCGAGCTAAACTCGACCTGAGGTAGAGTAAAACTCAACAACTCTAGTCGAGCCGAACTTGACCTGAAGTGGAGGAAAAACTCAACACCTCTGGTAGAGCGAAGCTCAACTTGAGGTGGAGAAAGCTCAACACCTCTAGTCAAGCTAAACTCATCCTGAGGTGGAGGGAACTTAACACTTCCCTAGACTAACTGGAGGTGTAGAACTTCGACACTTTAGAGGAGCTTAGCTTACCTGGAGGCGGAGGAACTCAACACTTCCCTAGACTAACTGGAGGTGGAGAACTTTGACACTTCTAAGGAGCTTAGCTTATCTGGAGCCAGGGGAACTCGACACATCCCTAGACAATCTGAAGGTGGAGAACTTCGACAGGTCCGATGATCGTAGCTTACCTAGAGGCGGAGGAACTCAACAGTTACCTTGACTAACTGGAGGTGGAGAACTTCGACACTTCCGAGGAGCTTAACTCACCCAGAGGCGGAGGAACTCAACACTACCTAAGAGCTTGGACCAACTGGTGTCTATTGGATCGTGAGGCGCCCTTAGAGGGGGGGGGGGTGAATAAGGGTTTTAAAAATTTATACTTTATTTTACATCATTTGTAATTATACTTTATCAAGTCCTGGAATAGGGCTCTCCTAAGTCAGTAGTAGGGGAAGACGAATTCCATCTATTTATAGGCCAGGAGGCTAACGCCGGCGTTGACGCTAAAGCCTAGCGTTGACCCAGTTTGGAAATGTTTTGATGGCTCGGATTTTCAAAATAGGAATGAGATTTTGCACTTTAGGAATCTTTCATTTTAGGCAACCCTAATGCTGGCGTTGAGGCTAACACTAGAGTTAGGTCAAATCATTCCTAAAGTGCCCCTTCAATCACGGCTGCTTCCCCTCTTGCCATAAACATCGAGCGTTAACGCCCAGCGTTAAGTCCTAATGCCTGGCGTTGATCTTTTCTCATTTCTTCAGTCGGCAAGCCATTTGGTCGATCGACAGACCATCCCGTGGAACGTCAGACCATCCCGTCGAACGTCAACGCCCAGCGTTAAGCATAACGTCTGGCGTTAGAATATATTCATTTAAGCATGTGGACAGTTCTAGACCAATGGAGCAGCAAGCTAGTGTCTTACATGTTCAAAACATGCATGCTAAAAACACAAAGGCAAGCAAGATCAAATACAAGTAGGATTCATTATTCTCAAATCAAAGGGATGCAGAAAACCATGTTCCAACAATCTCCCCCTTTTGATATTAACAAATCTAATAGAGATAAATCAAATTCATATATAAAGAATTTGTGTTTTTATAAAGATATATGACACTAAGCAATTATAAGATAATGTTAAGAATTATAGATCATTTAAGAATGCTCCACCTATGAAAATGCTCCCCCTTAGTGTATAGGAACATATACTAGATACATGCTCCCCTTTAATCTAGTGAATCCTATTCTGTTTAATCAATATGATTTAGCACTTTATTCTCCCCCTTTTATTATTAGCAAAAGAGGGTGGAGTTTTAATTAAAAGCTAGAGGAAGGAAGACACAAATGAGGGACAAAACTAAGAGAGAATTTAAAAGTTTTAGTTTAAACATAAAGAAAGTCGTGATCGAGATAAGGAAGAGAGTAGCACAGCGGAAATAGATATGATAAGTGTGAATGAACATTATTCCAATCCATTATGTTGATTAATAAAAGAAACCACATACTTTGCAAAAAAATGTATATAAGCTTGTTTGCAACAAAGTATGACAAAAAAAAAATCCTAGAAGTAGCATGATAAACCATAGGAACACATAGCATAGTCAAATAGGAATGCAGAATAAGATAAGGCAAAGAAATATAGAAGAATTTTTTGTTAAGAAATAATATGTTTGACACTAGGTTTTTCACAATAGAGCAATAACACTGTAAGTTCTTATAACAAGTAGGCAAGCTTGATTCATCATACACAACAAGATAATAACTATAATGAAATCAATTTGAATTTCAAGTGAACAAAACATTGTAGAAATCATGCATTACAATCTAGTGCTTTTACTTGAGTTTTTAGAGAATTTTTTAATTTTGCAATAGGTTCCAATTCTCATGAGTAGAAATTTTATAAAAATCAATGATGTGAGCATAGAGTGTTTTGATAAAAGTATACAAATGATATAATCAAAACATATGACATATATAATGAAATAGAAATAATACTATTAAGGATGTAACCTTATGTTTACTTTCACACATCAACACAAGAATAAAATTTCAAGGCACAACAAAATAGGTACAACAACCAAGGTGCTTCGCCCACATAATGCTCATTAAGACTTATCAGGGAGCGAAGTATTGCTTGGGGGATCACTTAAGCAATTTTATTGAATTTTTATTTTTAGTGATCCGGTGTACAAATAGAAGTGATAAAAAATAATGTGTTTACACAAGACACTTTACAATTCTTTCCAAGGTGCTCAACCTCACAATGCTCATTAAGACTTATCAGGAGGGTGAGTAGTGCTTGGTTGAGTTATCTTTGGCTTTATATTTCATATTAGTGTAATAGTGGGCCAAAGGTCTCGGAATTCACTTGTTGTTGTAAACACAATATACTAGTTTTGAAAGTAATCACTTCTATATGTGCAAGAAATTTATTGTTTGAGTGAAGGTGTTAGTAATGTAGACAAATATCTTAATAGATTAAAACTATTACATTACACAATCATGCAAGTTGAAGATTATGAACATATGTAGATCATCAAAAAGTGAGTGTATGGATCATTGATTAGCATAAAATATTGTTCATGCTTAGAGGCTTGCTAGGCAAAACATACACAATTATCTATAGACTATTTCATTGCACATAATTAGATTAAGGTCAAGGCATGAAAAATAGGACAATGTTTAATAAATTTTAAATTAAAATTGCTCATTTAAGAAACTCTATTTGTGTATGCCCAAATAAGATTGACCATTTGAAACATAGATGATTAAGATGTTGTGCTCAAGTGAAGACATATAGTCAAACAATAATTTAATATAGATAAGCAACAACACATAGTAAAAAAATATTTTGGGATTTTGGATTATATATATTTTTGTTGAATTTTAAAATAGACCTAACAGAAAATAAATATAAAATTAGAGAGAAACAATAACCAAAAACAATTTGGCAATAACCCCCAAAAATGTTTTCACATTTGCAAAAGAGGGCTAACGCCTGGCGTTAAGTAGTTAACACCGAAACATGACACTGTTTTTTAAAGTTTTTGAAAAAACATTTGTTGGAATAAATAACATGTATATATGCCTTCATAGTGTAGAAATTTCAGAAAATTTGGAAGCTACTAGAAAGAAAATCAAGCATGAGTTTTGTAAATTTTTAAAATGGTTATATATCTATTTTTTTGTATTTTTGAGGTGAAAATAATAAATTAAGAGGCAAATTACTTTAAGGAAATAACAGTAGAGAAATACCAGAAATATGGCAGAGAAGACAAAATTTAAATCTGATCAAAACGACTAACGCCTGGCGTTAACTAGTTAACGCCGGGACAGTACACGATTTTAAGAGTTTTTTTGAAAAAAAATCTATGGAATATGGAGTATGTACATAGACCTTCGTAGGGTTGAAATTTCAGAGAAAATGGAAATGAGTAGAAGTCTTATTTAAGCATATTTTGGTGGTTTCAAAATAGTTTTACCTTTTCTATTTGATGTTTGAATTTTTCAACAATGTAGGGGTAAATAGGATGTAACCATATATAATGATACAAATATAGATAGGAAGCAAAGAAATTTGCAACTGTGTAAAAAAAGGGACCAACGCCCGGCGTTATAGTCAACGCCGACGTTAAGTTTACTTTATATAAATAGTCTAAAATGAGTTCTTTTATTTTTCCTATCACTTTAACCTATTTCCATTTAGTTTCGCCGACTGCTCTTCTCAGATCTAGGTAAGATTCTTATTTTTCTTCTTCTATTTTGTGATTAAAACATTTCTCTTTCCATAAAATGTAATCCTTTGAAGTATTGAAGTGTTTTGATTTGATATATGATAGATCTATGGAATTGAGATCTACGGATTTTTGGTTTTTGAGATGAAGAAGGGGGTTTTTGAGTTTTCCAAAAAGAATGAGTCTTGGTTTTACCCTTTTAGCTATTTTTGAGTTTTGTTGGTAATTTTCCCATTATCCCTATCCTTTTACTAAATTTTCTGAGTTATAGGTGTTACTGATGACTGTCATTGTGTACTGGTAGTATTAGGAAAATTCATAGCATGCGCCAGGCATTGTCAGTAATGCCTGGCGTTGATTAGAAATTTTTTGTTTATTATTTTTTTTGTGTAGGTCTATGGCTTCATCCAGCAGACATGGTGTTCGTGCCAGAAAATCTTCAGCCCATCCACCACAAGAATCATATCATTCTTATGTGGGGATTGAGAAAGCTTATGTTGGGGTAGGCATGGATTTACTGATAGACCTCCCACGACATGCACGTATTCAGAATCTCCTAGCTGCATCAGGAGTCTTGTCTGTGATTTCAGATGATTATTTTTGACTAATTTTGTTCGAGAATTTTATAACAATTTGTCTGATCCGTTAGAGACAGATCTCCAAGGAGGAGTGATGTCATTAATACAGTTTGAAGTTGTAGAGATCATGCATGTGGATCTCCGGAATGAGTTTGGCTTAGAGGAGAGTGATAATCATTTAGATGTGGTAGAAAAGTATAGAGCTGAGCGAGATTGGACACCAATAAATTTTGTATTGCATTGGAAGGAGACATGAGATCAAATTACGGATGTTTCTTCACATAGGGAAGAAGCATATATAATTCAGGATATTTTGCGACACACAATTATGTTGAAGTCAGGAGACACAAAGAAGATTACTGCCCAATTGAGTATAGTGACATATCACATTATGCAAGAAGAGCTTTATGATGTGGCAAATCTCATACTTTCACAGATTCCTTACACATTTAAATTGAAGGATCCAAGACGGTCTCGACTCAACACTCTTCCCTTAGGAGGACTTATACAACGGGTGGTGATGGAGAAGTATGAATATATAACCAAGACTAACTACATTAATGATCTTGTTCCTGAATTATATTCCACTTCAACTCTTCGAGCCCCTCGGCCATGAGATATACCATCATCTTCAAGTCCACACCTACGACGAGGAGCATCACTCTGTGAGATGAGTCAGGAGCATCAGGAGTCGTTTGAAGAGTTCAAGGAGAATACGACACGCAGAATGTCATGGATCGAGAAAATGATGTGATACATGATCAGGGCCTTGAAATTGAAACTCACACCGGCTGAAGAAAGGGATTAGGAGGTTCCCGTGGAGGATCCGCCACGTCACTCGACTCGCCAAACTCGAAGGTCAAGGGATCGAGGTAGTTCTACTACAGGGGAGTCAGACTCTATTAGTGAAAGTAGAGAATTTTAAAGCGCTTTTTAGTTCTGTAATAACAGTATTTAATATTTGGTCAATATTGACTAACGCCTAACGTTACTTCTTGTGCCCAGCATTAGCAGTTATCATGCTTTTCCTTTTATTTTTATTCTATGAACTGTTTTTGTGCTGTGTTCTAGTTTATCCAGGAATTCATAGTCTTAATTTTAAAAAACAACTAATTTTTCTTAATCTTTGGTGAATTTTATAATGAAACAACTATCTATGGTATTTTATGGGCATTGGATTAGAATACTAAATTTGAGTAAGGGTGTAATACTATGTTTTTCTAGTCTTAAATTTGTGTAATAACTTGTACGGATAAGCATTTGCGTGGCGTTTTATTTAAAAATTTGAAATCATATGAAGTGAAATAAATTTATAATTTGATTTATTAATTTTTTTTAAGTGACATAGTGTTGTGTCAATACGATGACCATACCATTGACAGCAAACACATATAAGGAAACAAAAATAGTAATTTAAGGCATATCATGAAGTAGAAATTCGTTTATTTCATTTTGAAAAATATGCTACTTCATGCATTTGGTAATACCTACTGAGTAAGAGGTTTAGGTATCTAAAGAGGACCAAGAGTGGAGGTTCCTTTGGGCACCCAAATATAATGTGTAGGTTTGTGGGTAGATAGTGATGAATGGGTCCTTTCATGTGAAATTAATATTTCATTTTTAACTTTGGGCCTCCATTCAAAAATTGGTTTAATGTTATTCTTATTCATCAAATTTCCATTATGATTATCTTTATTTGCATAAAAATAATTTTTGAGATTATTTTTTAAAGGAAATTTGTTTGCATTCAATTTTATGTTGGGAAAAGCATTATGTTGTACATGATAATAATTTGGAGATTCTTTTGCTAGTTTTGGTTGTTTTTTATTTTCTTTGTTTTGATTAGATATATTTTGGAAATTTGTGTTTAACTTGTTTTTGAATTCAACTTGATATTGTGAATGTTGTTCTGAGAGTTTTTCTTTATGATTTCCTTAAGCAAGTTAATTTTAGTTTCTAATTCATTGTTCTTAAGTTTCAAATTATGTATAGCTTTATTATAAGCAAGTGTGCTATTTTTAAGAGTAGAAACAATTGAATCAATATAATTTTGATATTTATTTCTGTATTCCTCAAATGTTTCATCCATCTCTTCAATTTCAATTTTATTGTCTTCACACTTAGAACAATCATTTTTCAGAGAAGAGTTTTCTAAACATAATTTTTTATTTTGTTCTTTTACGAAAGTAAACTCTTTTTCAAGTTCCTTGAATTTTTCTTTAATATTATTACAATCAAAACAAGGTTTTGTATTTTCAATTGAAGGACAAGATGGAGAAACCATATCACAATTTGATTCTAAATTAACATTAGCTTTTAACCTCTTATTTTCTAAACGTAGATTTTTATTAGTCATTTTCAATTTCTTGATCTTACGTTTAGCCATTTTTAGTATATTGAAACTAGAGATAGAAGTTATCACACAAGAAGAAGATTTAGACTTTATTACAGTACTATTGGAAGAGGCAAAATGTGAACATGAAGTTCCTTCGTCATCTTTTAGGCCTTCCTCCATCATAGATGAATTTTCATCTTCTTTTTCTCTTGATGTATTTGTTGGATCGATAGGCGCCCTTAGAGGGGGGGTGAATAAGGGTTTTTAAAATTTATATTATATTTTGAAAAACTTTGAAATAATGCGAGATTAAGACAATGAGAAATCAAGTAAAACAATTGAAATAAAGTAGAGACATGTTTTATTAATATGAAATAAGGTTTTACAAAAGTTGATTTCTATAACGCTAGAAATCGGTGGCGAATAATAGTAGACTCTTTTTGTTTTCTATCCCGACTCGCATCCCCATGAACCGGTGGCCCTAGCCTATCCTTCCGGGATTTGGCCTCAAGCCGCTCTAGCCAACCCTTCCCCGGATATGGCCGCGAGCACCCCCAGACCTAACCTAGATCTAGTCGCCAACACGAGGCGAATTTCCACCCTAAGTCCTACCCAGACCTAGTCGCCAACACGAGGCGATTTCTCTAACCGTTTACAAGAAATATGAAATGAAAATAATTAAAAACTCCCTCTTGAAGAACTTCTTAAGTTGGAGACGAAGATCCGCTGTTGAATGAGCGTTGTAGAAGCGGACTTCGTTTGGATTCGGCGTGAAGAGATTCTCCTTTAGAAATTTGCAGAACTTTGGTAGGACATCAACTTTTGGCCAAGGCAGCCTCTGGAATTCTAGCACTCAATCTCTCTCTCTGATGTCTGTATAAAACTAGAGAAGAGGGGTCCTATTTATAACCTCAGCGCTAGCGCCTGCGCTAGAAATAAATCAGAGTTTTTAGCATTACAATATTTTCATAAAAATAAATCAGAGTTTTTAGCATAAGGAGAATAAAGGTAAATGTAAATTTGCAGAAGACTTAGAAAAATACAATCAAACATCTTTTGTAAGACATGATGATTCATAAAAAGATATATGAGTTAAATTTCATAAAGAAGATGTTGTTGTAAATCATTGTTTAATTAAAATTTTTAAGTTCAACAATAAAGTAACTAAGCATGAAATAATGTTAAAAAAGAGATTGCTACAATGTTATTTTAATTCACAATTTCAAAACATACCAAACATTGTAGAAGGCATGCTAGGTTATCTATTGCATTTCATAAATAAAGAGTAGTATAGAATTTGCATTAGGATCCAATACTCATGAGAAGAAGTGTTATGGAAGATAATGATGTGCACATAAGTGTATTTTTGAGTAGAGTAAACAAATGTTTTAATCAAAAATATAAGAAATATGTAAAGTAAGAGCACAATAAAACACAATTTTTTTTACTTCCAACACACTTTAATGCACAAAAAAATTGTACAACTACCAAGGTGCTTTGCACACACAATTCTTATCAAGACTTATCAGGGTGGAAAGTAGTGCTTGGGGGATCACATATTTTATTTTAATGTTGTGACTAGTGATCCGGTGTACTTAAGAGTAAGTGGTTTTTATTTTGAAAGAAAGATATGGTTTGCACAAGATACTTTACTATTCTTTCCAAGGTGCTCAACCTCACAACGCTTATTAAGACTTATCAGGAGGTTCAAGTAGTGCTTGGTGGAGTTATCTTTGTCACTTTATTTTATGATTTTTGTTTTGTACAAAGTTCTCTGAATACACTTGTTTTGCAAACCAATATAATTTATGAAAACATAACCACTTTTCTTAACTTTTAAAAGTGCAAATAAAGATAGTGTAGATAAGATACTTATGCAATTTTAATTCATTGTACTAATACAAAACATACACAAGCATTCTTAGATTAAACACATATGTAGACAATGCCAAAATAAGTGAGTGAATAAATATCATTATCAAACATAAAACATTTACTCATTCATAGAGGCATGCTAAGATTGGTTCTACACAACTTTTACAATATAATTGATGCACATATGAATAGATGTATCAAAGTATGATGAAAACAATGTTCAAAGTATTTTGAAAAGATAAATTGCAACATTATAGAAGTTCTAAATAATAGATTAAATCATGCTTGATTATCACACTAAATTTCATACAGTTTTTTTTTTGGTTTTTGCATTTTATATTTTTGTATTTGATTTTTGTATTTAGAAGTAGAATTTAAACAAATGACAAAAAAACAGGCAAAAACATATTTTTTGTAATTTTGGCTTTTGTATTTTTGTATTTGATTTTTCAAAAATGAAATAGAAGCAGAAGTGCAGAAATAAATAGTACACATAGATTAATATATTGTTAGGGATTTTTCAAAAATTTAAAAATACAAAAAAACACATAAGTGCGCTAGCGCCGGCGTTAGCGCTAGCGCCGGAAATAGTACATGATTTTTGATGATTTTGAAATTTTTAATTGTTGATCTTAATTAAGTGTCCCAATAGTAGTTTTATGCAGAAATTTCAGAATTTTAGGAGATGTTTTAGATGGTTAAACATTCCAAAATTGCGTTTATGAATGTGTTTTAACACGAAAGATCTAGGACACCAAACTCAAGTCATAATAATCGAAATCTTGCATCGGAAAAACATAACTGCAAAACTTAGTACATATAGTAGAGAATAAATTTAGGTATCGTATAGAATTTAAAAAATATAAGAAATCGGAAAGGTGCGATATCGCCTGCGCTAGCGCTAGCGCTGGCACTATCAATCCTTTAGTTTAAATCCCCTTTACTTTTTCATTTCGGCCATTGCCATTGAAGCTCTCCCGAAAAACCCTAGAAGACGACCCATCCCACGCATAGATCTGAGGTAAAACTTCATCTTTTCTTATGATTTTTGTTTTAAACCTTGATTTTGATGTTAGAGATGAAGATATTTGAGGTTTTTAGGTGGTTTAGAAACTAGATCTACAATGCTTGATTCTTTTATTTTTAAAGAGAGGAACTAGAACAAATCTTCTTTATCTTTATGATTCTTATTATAAATAGTTGATTTGATGAAGATTTATGACCTTTTTTCTTAAGAAAACAACTATTGATTTTAAAAAAATCATCAAGAATTTTGTTTTACATTTTATATGAGGATTTTAGTTTTGATTTTTGTTTAGATTATGTGGGTTTCTTGGATCTAGCAAATTAGGATTTGAAAATCTTTTATTTTAAAGAGATTTTTACCATTTCAGATTAGAGGACTAGTGCCGACGCTACAGTAGGCGCTAGTGATAGCTCTGGGCGCTAGTGATAGTGCTGGCGCTAGTGATTGTTGCTTAGTTTTAATTCCTCTTATAATGTGGCAGATGGCTCCTGGTTCAAAGGGAAAGAAAAGTGCAGAGCTGGCCGTGGAGGCTGCAGTAGTAGGTGTTCCATATATCATGGAGTTTGACATGCCTTGTCACCACCATATCATGCGGCTATTTGCTGCCGCCGAGGTGTTGAATTTATTTATTTTGAATGGGTTTTCTTCAGAGTTAGTACGAGATTTCTATATGCACTTGGAGAGCCCATCGCAGATAGAGCTGGATGGAGGAGTGTGGTCTCTGGTGCAAGGACACGAGGTGACAATTACGCATGACCAACTGAGGGACGTGTTTGGATTGACCCAACATCCAAATCGTTTGGAAATTGTTGAGAAGTTTAGAGTAGATAGAGATTGAACTCAAGTGAACATGGTGCTGCATACTAGGGAATGCAGGAGTCTGTTCTCCTTTGTGTCGTCACTCACAGTAGACGCCGTGGTCGTTCAAGATGTATTACGCCACACAATCATGCTAAAGTTGGGTGATACAGCAAAAGTCATAGCACAACTGAGTTATGTCACCTATTTCATTTTAGATGAAGAGAAATTTGATGTGGCAGATTGGTTACTTTCCTTGATTCGCTATTCATACAAGTTGAGGCATCCTTCCCGCCAGAGATATAACAACTTGCCCCTGGGTGGCATCATACAACGGGTTATTCAGGTGATATACCCTTCTATTGAAATAGGTTTTTACTTGACAGACTGCTTTCCTCCTATCTATAGTACCTCACACTTGCGAGCTACATCCCTCCCGGATGAGCCATTGACATCTGCTCGAACACCACTCCGGCGAAGAGCGTCATCTCGAGGGGCTCGGGATGATTCATTTGAATCTTTTTGAGAAGAAATGGGAGAGTCGATGACAAGAGTGGAGAAAAATGTTTCTGGTATAAAGAAGATGGTGAAGTTCATGATCAATGCATTAAAGCTAAAACCATCTACACTGGAGCGAAGGGAGTGGGATAGCCCAGTACAGGATCCACCGCATCATTCGATTCGGAGGACTCGCAGAAGATAGTCCCCAAGTCCTAGTGTGGAGGAGATAGATGAGGAAGAGTAGTGGAATAGGAAGGACCTGAGGGGAACAAGTTTTCAGTTTTGTAATAATACAGGAATTTGAACACATGTTTTTGGATGTTGTTTGCTAGCACAGGCGTTACCATCTAGCGCTAGCGCTATCTGCCTTGTCACCTCCATATCATTCAGCTATTTGCAACCTCTGAGGTGTTGAATTTATTTATTTCTGATGGATTTTCTTCAGAGTTAGTACGTGATTTCTATATGCACTTGGAGGACCCATCGCAGACAGAGCTGGATGGAGGAGTGCGGTCTCTAGTGCAAGGACAAGTTGTAACACCCTGCCAGTACGAATAGTATAACAGTAGGTCCGGCCGGGACCCCACGCCATACAAGCCACACTAGCTAGGAGTTAAAAGGTGATAACCAGAAAAGTAACAACTAAACGAGAGTACAAAACGTAAGCGGAAGCATTAATTAAACCATTCAAAAAGAACTGTCCACTATCATAGGAATGTAACCAGAATAAGAGTTACGGCCTTAAGGCCTTACATTCATCCAATGCACAAAACTCCATAAGCATACATCGGCACGCAGGCCGGCCATACATGAAAAAGCTAAAAAGGGAGGCTGGCCTTCAAGGGCCAACTCAGCAAAAGGGGTCACCGCCCGCTATTTCCCGCTAGGCTCACCTGCACCTGCATAAGACATTCCACCAAGCGGTGGCAAACAAGGTAACGGTCAGCACAGCTGACCAAATTATAACGACCCCACCCCTTTCCCGGGGTGGCGGAGATTCTACCCTGCAAGCAAGCCATACTAGCACAAGTACTAATATAAAGAAAGTGCAACTACACAAGGTGAGGTTTCAAGCACAATCAATCTTCTAGGTTGAGCATCAAAAGAAAGGAACCTAGGTATGCACATGATGTTGGTTGGGTTCACCCGAAGGTTCCCACAACCGCCTAAACAACCGCATGAGGCTAACAACATCAATTCATCACAAACGTGGGTACACATAACCGCACGCTCCATGCTCACAAGGCATGCACCAAAGGTACTTCTTCCCGAGCACCAAAACCATCATGAGTCCAGAGACTCTAGATAGAAAAGAGCTTTTGGTCGGTCTAGGCAAGACGCCCTTCCCAACCTCTCCCAAGGTCGTTCGGTTTTACAAGAGATAAATCCCCCTACCGCCACGCCTGGAAACGGGTTCAGTTCAGCCAATTCCCGTGCTCTTGTCATCGATTGAACACACGATGCGGGTATGACATCACCTCGGCCCGTAAGGGTTTAGCACTCGCTAGTGCTACACAAAACATAAGTTACAACGCCCTAGCCTTAAAGTTTACTTTGTAACGACTCAAGACCCGACTCCGCCATTCGGCCGGAGGGCATGAGGGATCGTTAGGGCTTTATACGTAACCAAAAAGGAGGTACAAGACCACTCCTCAACAATTCTAGTGGTGAAGGTTTGCATTCAACCACTCGCAAAGCATGGGGCTTCCGTTAGGATCTTCACAAGATACCTACGCTTAAATCCCGCAATACTATCGCATATATCACAGAGTCATTCTCCGGCACGCATTCTAGGCTTAACCTAAATGCAACGTCGCAAATCAAGCATCACCGATTCGGGCTCACGGCCACAAATAGGCTTCACACACAATTCCTAAATCCGCACGACTACCGGATTTTCTACATGCAATATGCCGGGGATGGACACAATCGACCCGGAGTTCCGAAGAACTTGAGGAAATCCTACACTTCACCCATTTGGTGAAAGGGGTTCCTCATGCAAGCATAGAGAAATGAAGGAGAGGACAAAAGACAAGTCCAAACAATGGGAGAAGAAATCGTTACCCTAGGAGCGTTCTTTTTCGCCATGGATCCGAGATTCTACGCGGAGGGAAAGAACCGCACCGGGCTGCACTCTCCGGATCTGGAAACGGCTCGCGAAACGGAGCTCCGGAGCTCCGTCAATGGCGAAATCTCCTCTTCTTCTTCCTTGCCCCCTTCTTCTTCCTCTAGCCTAGGAGAGAGAAACACTATGGAAGAATGAGGGTTTAATCCCTCTCCAAAGCCCTAAGACCCCCCAGCATTAAATCCCAGCCGTTGGATCGAATTCCAAGAAATTTGATCGGTCGGATCCTCTTCTCCGCTCAAAATCGCGGAACAGAATAAACAGGGCGCACGATCACAGGCGCACGGTCAGTGGTCGTGCGCGACGAGGGCAATGGTCATGCGCACTATCTGGGACAGAACTCTGAATTCTTGCGAATAAGCGCACGATCGCTGGCGCACGATCACTGGTCGTGCGCGAAGAGGGAAATGGTCGTGCGCACTGTCCGAGACAGAACTCGATTCTCTTC
The DNA here is from genome assembly GCA_033032865.1 of Dactylorhiza incarnata. Taxonomy (NCBI): domain Eukaryota; kingdom Viridiplantae; phylum Streptophyta; class Magnoliopsida; order Asparagales; family Orchidaceae; genus Dactylorhiza; species Dactylorhiza incarnata. The sequence goes on from JAWHQI010000013.1 coordinate 17,764,167, forward strand.
TGAATTAACGCACGATCGCTGGCGCACGATCACTGATCGTGCGCGATGAGGCCACTGATCGTGCGCTAAGAGCAGACAGGGAAAATTCTAGCCTGCTTCACGTGCCGCACTACCACTCCGCCTACTTCGCGGAACTACCAGTTTTGGGGTGTTACAACTCCACCCTCCTTAAAAGAATTTCGTCCCGAAATCCAGGAAACAGTAATAGCATAAATTACAGTTATACTTTACCTGAGGGAAAATAGCTCGGGATACTCCGCAAGCATCGTTTGCTCTCTCTCCCAAGAGAGCTCCTCTTGGCCGCAGTTATCCCACCGGACTCTTACCATCCGAATGGACTTGTTCCTCAACTGCTTTACCTCGGTATCCTCGATGCGTAAGGGTTTGACTTTCGTCGACAACCCACTATCCACCGACACTTTGCCAACCGCAACGATATGAGTAGGCTCTTGCACTGCCTTCCTCAGAACTGAAATGTGAAACACGTCGTGCAGACCGCTCAGCTCTGCAGATAGTGCAAGCCGATAAGCCGCATCACCAACACGTTCCACAATCTCAAACGGTCCTAAGTACCTTGGACTGAGCTTTTTCAAGCGTCGGATCCTTGGTACCCCTTTGAACGGTTTGATCTTCAAGTAAACTCGGTCACCGACGGTGAACTCTAGGTTCCTATGCTTGGCGTTGTAATATTTTGCTTGCCTATCCCGGGCAATCAATAGCCTTTCTCGAATAGTTCGGATCGTCGAAGTTGCTTCCTCAACATCCTTTCGCTTTAATAGCTTAGTATCGCCCGTTTATGCCCAAGACAACGGCGTACGACACTTCTTACCATAGAGGGCCTCGAAAGGAGCCATCTTTATACTGGCTTGGTAGCTATTATTGTAGGCGAATTCGATCATATAGAGATGATCTTCCCACTTCTTTCCAAAATCTAGAGCGCACATTCGGAGCATATCCTCCATAGTCCTGTTGGTCCTCTCGGTCTGTCCATCCGTTTGCGTGTGGAAGGCCGTGCTGAATTTCAATTTAGTGCCCAACAGTTCATGGATAAGCCTCCAATCTTTCGATGTGAAACGCCCATCACGATCGCTGATGATGCTACGAGGTACACCGTGGAGCCGCACAATACTATCGACACAGAGCTTCGCTAGCTTTTCTACAGAATCATTCTTCCGGTTCGGAATGAAATGCGATACTTTTGTCAGTCTGTCCACGATCACCCAAATGGTGTCGTTTCCATGCTGCGATCTCGGTAATCCGTGCATGAAATCCATCGAAATATCGTCAAACTTCCATTCCGGAATCGGCAAGGACTTCAAAAATCCACCGGGACGTTGACATTCCACCTTCACCAACGCGCAGGTGTTGCACTTGGCCACATAGAGGGCAATGTCCTTCTTCATACCCGGCCACCAGAAAAGTTTCTTCATGTCCATGAACATTTTCGTGCTCCCCGGGTGGATAGAGTACTTGGTATGATGAGCCTCGTACATCAACTCCGCCCGTAGAGTACCAACGTTTGGGACGCACAATCTGCCATGCTTCCACATAAGGCCATCTTCGAAAGAGAAATCAGCGTTTAACCCGTCAACGGTTTCCGCTTTGTAGCGTCTCATGCTCTCATCCAACTCCAATGCCTGTCGAACTCGGTCGGCAAGGTGGTATTGAACCTCTGTCCAGTTCAAGCATGCTGAAGTAGACGCTCTTCGATCAACGCATATGATCTCCATTTCTTCCAGCTCACGGATTGGACGCTCATCGTGCATCAAAATCCAATCTGCTTGAGCGGGAGCCCGACGACTCAACGCGTCGGCAACTACATTTCCCTTTCCAGGAGTATATTTGATGTCGAAGGTGTAGTCCCCAAGGAACTCCAACCACCTCCTCTGTCGCATATTCAACTCCCTTTGATCTAGCAAGTACTTGAGGCTCTTGTGGTCGGTAAAGATGTCGATCTTCACGCCATACAAATAATGCCTCCAAAGCTTAAGAGCGAATACCACGGCCGCTAGCTCCAAATCATGGACCGGGTAATTCCTCTCGCGAACCTTCAACTGCCGGGAGCCGTAGGCAATTACCTTCCCGAACTGCACTAGGACACAACCCAAACCACTTCCTGAGGCGTCGCTATAAATTTCGTAGCCTTCCGTACCACATGGCGAGCATAGAATGGGCGCCGTGGTCAGACGGCTCTTCAGTTCTTCAAAAGCTCGTGCGCACTCGGGCGACCAAACGAACTTATGATCCTTCCTAGTCAATTTAGTGAGAGGAAGTGCAATCCTCAAGAAGTTTTCCACAAAGCGCCTATAATAGCCGGCAAGTCCTAAGAAACTTCGGACTTCCGCTACGTTTTTCAACAAAGGCCAGGCTCGGATCGCTTCTATCTTCGACGGATCACCCGCAATTCCATCTCCACTAACGACGTGACCAAGGAATGCTACTGACGGTAGCCAAAACTCACACTTGGAGAACTTGGCATATAGCTGACTCTTCCTCAAGGTGCTCAGAACTGCGTGCAGATGCCCTACACGCTCCTCTTCCGATTGAGAGTATACCAAAATGTCGTCGATAAAGACGATCACAAATTGATCCAAATACTCACGGAATGCCATAATCATTAAGTCCATGAATACCGACGGTGCATTGGACAGACCGAACGGCATCACCGTGAACTCATAGTGCCCAAAACGGGTACTGAACGCTGACTTTGGAATATCACCTTCCCTACTACTAAGCTGATAGTAGCCAGACCTTAAGTCAAGCATAGAGTATACCGTCGACCCAACCCGTTGGTCAAGTAAATCGTCGATTCTCGGAATCGGATAACGGTTCCTCTCAGTCAGCTTGGTCCGCTACTACTAGGACAACACAAAACTGGTCTTAGGCCCCGAATCCTTCAACAAGGTGAAGAACATCTTCGCGCCTTTTCACGGCTTCTCCTATTCGCGCTCACTCGAGATCTATTAGGCAGCATTACCTCCAATCTATCCTTGACTAAGGTAAATGACAATTCGATTCATAACATGAAGTCCTTAGACAAATAGGAGAGCGATGCTCCCACACCAACAGAGCTCTCGTCGAATAGTCGATAATTAGGACAAGGCCTAATTGCACACAAATACAAGACATAAAATTTTGTTGTCAACAGATACAGTGGACATATTTCTATCTTTAACCGCACACGGGGTATAAATCATATTTGGAGATGATCATCCATACCTGTGGCAACCTCGCATTTCTGAATGACCTCTTGCTGGCCATAAGAGTAGACTCTCGGTTGGGTAAGAGAATATTGGGGAATCGAAGACTCCACCGCCTTGCCTTTCTCCATAGAAGCCGAACCCATCACACGAGCATACTCCACTTCTCCGATTTTTGCTTTTGGGGGACCACCTCGACACACTCGGGCTTTGTGTCCCACCTTTCCGCAAGTGAAACAAATTAAGGAACACCGTGCAGTCTTAACTTCCACAGAGTTGAACTTTCTCTTGTTTCTTCTGAACTCGGACTTGGACTGAGAGACTGGCGCATGAAACTCTGACTTCTTTACATTGAAGTCTTTCGCGCGCTGCATACTCTTCATATCCGTTTCCAGAGATTTAGCTGATTTCACTAAGACGTTGAAGCTGAGTAACTTTGGACCCACAAGCATTAGTCTTAGGTCATCTCGCAGACCATTGTAGAACTTGTTGACCTTGGTTTCCTCATCTTCCCACATAGACCTCTCATAACGATTCCGACTGATGAACTCAATCAGGTACTCATCCACTGAGTGTTCTCCCTGCTCTAGGTGTGAACACTGATCTTGTAGTTCAGGAATCTCAGTTAGGGGTAGAAAATTTAGAAGGAATGACTCATGGAAGCTTTCCCAAGAGATTTCGGAAAGTTGTCTCCCGCCAAACTTGTGCAACAACTCTCCTTCCCACCAAAGTCTTGCTTCTCTTATAAGTAGGAAGGTGGTTAAGGTTACCAACATATCTTTGCTTATAAGCATTGACATTAAAGTCCTCTTTATTTCTGACAACCACTCAGCAGCTCTCCCAGGGGATTCCGTCCCCTCGAAGGATGGAGGGTTGAGGCTCAGAAAGTACTTTAATTGCTGGTCACGCGCTCGCCCCACTACTACCTGCGCAACTTGACGTTCCACCCTCAGTTCTACCGCAGGTTCCACTACAGCAACAGTTACAGGGGCCACATCCAGAGTCGGAGTAGTAGGCTGTGCAAGCTGCCCAGACTGAGTGTTGATCATCGCGAAGACCACTTCAGCGACTAACTTGATCATCTCAGCCGAAGGAGTGGTCGCTGTCACCTCAGACGACCCACTACTTTCAGCAGTGTTACGGGGTTGAGACGGCCCCGCACCACTCCTAGTCACCTATAATCGTGTAAGAGACAATTTAGTGACTGAAAGCATAGCAAAACAACAATCATGGAACGCTCAGGTTCCGCAAACAAGTATGTTTTTCCATTCCTAAGTGGACATTCTTATTAGTTTTTGTCGTTTTAGGTGAATGCACATCCCGTGCACACCACCCCTTAAAAGGAATTCGTCCCGAATTCGCTAAACTACGGATCGACGCCTTAAGTCCGATACCAAATTGTAACACCCTGCCAGTACGAATAGTATAACAGTAGGTCCGGCCGGGACCCCACGCCATACAAGCCACACTAGCTAGGAGTTAAAAGGTGATAACCAGAAAAGTAACAACTAAACGAGAGTACAAAACGTAAGCGGAAGCATTAATTAAACCATTCAAAAAGAACTGTCCACTATCATAGGAATGTAACCAGAATAAGAGTTACGGCCTTAAGGCCTTACATTCATCCAATGCATAAAACTCCATAAGCATACATCGGCACGCAGGCCGGCCATACATGAAAAAGCTAAAAAGGGAGGCTGGCCTTCAAGGGCCAACTCAGCAAAAGGGGTCACCGCCCGCTATTTCCCGCTAGGCTCACCTGCACCTGCATAAGACATTCCACTAAGCGGTGGCAAACAAGGTAACGGTCAGCACAGCTGACCAAATTATAACGACCCCACCCCTTTCCCGGGGTGGCGGAGATTCTACCCTGCAAGCAAGCCATACTAGCACAAGTACTAATATAAAGAAAGTGCAACTACACAAGGTGAGGTTTCAAGCACAATCAATCTTCTAGGTTGAGCATCAAAAGAAAGGAACCTAGGTATGCACATGATGTTGGTTGGGTTCACCCGAAGGTTCCCACAACCGCCTAAACAACCGCATGAGGCTAACAACATCAATTCATCACAAACGTGGGTACACATAACCGCACGCTCCATGCTCACAAGGCATGCACCAAAGGTACTTCTTCCCGAGCACCAAAACCATCATGAGTCCGGAGACTCTAGATAGAAAAGAGCTTTTGGTCGGTCTAGGCAAGACGCCCTTCCCAACCTCTCCCAAGGTCGTTCGGGTTTACAAGAGATAAATCCCCCTACCGCCACGCCTGGAAACGGGTTCAGTTCAGCCAATTCCCGTGCTCTTGTCATCGATTGAACACACGATGCGGGTATGACATCACCTCGGCCCGTAAGGGTTTAGCACTCGCTAGTGCTACACAAAACATAAGTTACAACGCCCTAGCCTTAAAAGTTTACTTTGTAACGACTCAAGACCCGACTCCGCCATTCGGCCGGAGGGCATGAGGGATCGTTAGGGCTTTATACGTAACCAAAAAGGAGGTACAAGACCACTCCTCAACAATTCTAGTGGTGAAGGTTTACATTCAACCACTCGCAAAGCATGGGGCTTCCGTTAGGATCTTCACAAGATACCTACGCTTAAATCCCGCAATACTATCGCATATATCACAGAGTCATTCTCCGGCACGCATTCTAGGCTTAACCTAAATGCAACGTCGCAAATCAAGCATCACCGATTCGGGCTCACGGCCACGAATAGGCTTCACACACAATGCCTAAATCCGCACGACTACCGGATTTTCTACATGCAATATGCCGGGGACGGACACAATCGACCCGGAGTTCCGAAGAACTTGAGGAAATCCTACACTTCACCCATTTGGTGAAAGGGGTTCCTCATGCAAGCATAGAGAAATGAAGGAGAGGACAAAAGACAAGTCCAAACAATGGGAGAAGAAATCGTTACCCTAGGAGCGTTCTTTTTCGCCATGGATCCGAGATTCTACGTGGAGGGAAAGAACCGCACCGGGCTGCACTCTCCGGATCTGGAAACGGCTCGCGAAACGGAGCTCCGGAGCTCCGTCAATGGCGAAATCTCCTCTTCTTCTTCCTTGCCCCCTTCTTCTTCCTCTAGCCTAGGAGAGAGAAACACTATGGAAGAATGAGGGTTTAATCCCTCTCCAAAGCCCTAAGACCCCCCAGCATTAAATCCCAGCCGTTGGATCGAATTCCAAGAAATTTGATCGGTCGGATCCTCTTCTCCGCTCAAAATCGCGGAACAGAATAAACAGGGCGCACGATCACAGGCGCACGGTCAGTGGTCGTGCGCGACGAGGGCAATGGTCGTGCGCACTATCTGGGACAGAACTCTGAATTCTTGCGAATAAGCGCACGATCGCTGGCGCACGATCACTGGTCGTGCGCGAAGAGGGAAATGGTCATGCGCACTGTCCGAGACAGAACTCGATTCTCTTCTGAATTAACACACGATCACTGGCGCACGATCACTGATCGTGCGCGATGAGGCCACTGATCGTGCGCTAAGAGCAGACAGGGAAAATTCTAGCCTGCTTCACGTGCCGCACTACCACTCCGCCTACTTCGCGGAACTACCAGTTTTGGGGTGTTACACAAGTGGTGACAATTACCCATGACCAACTGAGGGACGTGTTTGGATTGACCCAGCATCCAAATCGTTTGGAAATTGTTGAGTTGTTTAGGGTAGATAGAGATTGGACTCAAGTGAACATGGTGCTGCATAATAGGGAATGCAGGAGTCTGATCTCCTCTGTGTCGACACTCACAGTAGATGCCCTGGTCATTCAGGATGTATTACACCACTCAATTATGCTGAAGTTGGGTGATACAGCAAAAGTCATAGCACAACTTAGTTATGTCACCTATTTCATTTTAGAGGAGGAGAAATTTGATGTGGCAGATTTTTTAATTTCCTTGATTCGCTATTCATACAAGTTGCGACAACCTTCCCGTCAGAGATATAACAACTTGCCCCTGGGTGGCATCATACAACGGGTTATTCAGGTGATATACTCTTCTATTGAAATAGGTTTTTACTTGATAGACTGCTTTCCTCCTATCTATAGTACCTCACACTTGCGAACTACATCCCTCTCGGATGAGCCATCAACATCTGCTCGACCACCACTCCGGCGAGGAGCGTCATCTCGATGGGCTCGAGATGATTCATTTGAATCTTTTCGAGAAGAAATGGGAGAGCGGATGACAATAGTGGATAAAGATGTTTCTGGTATACAAAAGATGGTGAAGTTCATGATCAAGGCATTAAAGCTAAAACCATCTACACCGGAGCGAAGGGAGTGGGACAGCCCAGTACAGGATCCACCGCGTCATTCAATTCGGAGGACTGGCAGAAGACAATCCCCAAGTCTTAGTGTGGAGGAGATAGATGAGGAAGAGTAGTGGAATAGGAAGGACCTGAGGGGAACAAGTTTTCAGTTTTGTAATAATACAGGAATTTAAACACATGTTTTTGGATGGTGTTTGCTAGCGCAGGCGTTACCATCTAGCGCTAGCGCTATCTGCAATGTTTAATTTTGTTGTTTTTGGATGTTTGACTGTTTTTATCTGATACTTCTTTTGGTAGTTTTTAAAGGTTTTGTTTTACGTTTTATTTATAAATTTTGAAGTCATGAAGTGTAGATGTTTAGGCAATTTTAAGATCATATGTAGTATATTTTTGAAATCCTATGGTTAGAGATTTTAATACCACATAGAAAATTTTGAATTCAATTGTTGATAAATGATGTATATATATATGTAATGAATATAAGAATAATAGATAGGTCACCTAAAATAAAATATGATTTTGAATTTTGATTTATAAACTCATTAAGTTTTAAGAGATAAGATCATATTTCCTATAATATATAAGATGACCATAACATGATAGCTTTAAAAATAAGAAAACAAGAAATTAAAGCATATCATGAAGTAGAATAACTGATATTTTATTTTTTGTTGATTTCTACTTCATGCGTTTGGTGATACCTAATGAATAAGAGATTTAGGTATCCAAAGGGGACCAAGTGTGGTGGTTCCTTTGGGTATCCATAACATGTAGGTTTGTGGGTAGATATTGATGAATGGGTCCTTTCATGTGAAGTTAATGTTTTAGTTTTAGTTTTGGCCTCCATTCAAACTTTGGTTTGGTGTTATTCTTATATGTGAAATTTCCATTGTGATAATCTTTATATTGATGATTATTGAAGGTATTTTTCATAGGAAAGTTGTGAACATTCAATTTTATGTTGGGAGAAGATTGATGTTTTAAGTGATAATGATGATTGTATTTTGGAATTTCATTTTCAATCTTTTGAAGTTTTTTATTTCCATTGTTTGGTTTATTCATATTTTATGAAATCATATTCAACTTGCTCTTGGAGTTTGCTTGATATTGAGAATTTTTCTTTATGATTTCCTTAAGCAAGTTAACTTTAGTTTCTAATTCATTGTTCTTGAGTTTCAAATTATGTCTAACTTTATTATACGCAATTGTGCTATTTTTAAGAGTAGAAACAATTGAATCAATATGGTTTTGATATTCATTTATGTATTCCTCAAATGTTTCATCCATTTCTTCAATTTCAATTTTATAACTTTTGCATGTAGCACAATCACCTTTCAAAGATGAATTTTCTAAAGATAATTTGTCATTATGTTCTTTTATACAAATAATTTCTTTTTCATGTTCCTTGAATTTTTCCTTAATATTATTACAATCAAAATAAGGTTTTGTGTTTTCAATTGAAGGACAAGATGGAGAAACTACATCACAATTAGATTCTAAGTTAACATTAGCCTTTAAGCTCTTATTTTCTAAACGTAAATTTTTATTAGTTATTTTCAATTTCTTGATCTTACGTTTAGCCATTTTTAGTATATTGAAACTAGAGATAGAAGTTATCACACAAGAAGAAGATTTAGACTTTCTTACAGCGCTATTGGAAGAGGAAAATGTGAACATGAAGTTCCTTCGTCATCTTTTAGGCCTTCCTCCATCGTAGATGAATTTTCATCATCTTTTTCTCTTGATGTATTGCTCTCCTTTTCTAAGTTAATTTCCACGATCTCCATGGTTTTGCTACGAGAGAGATCTTCTTGAATAATAGTGGATGCTTGTATGTTCTTCTCCTCATGTGTTTGTTCCATACCTGAGAGAGGAAGATCATACATTTCTTCAAGAAATTGCCATACTTTGTATGCATTAGAAAAACAATATATTAATTTGAAGACTTCATTTGATAGAGCACAAAATAAATAATGTTTGGCTTTTGCATTTAGATGACGTTCCTTTTTATTTGATTCATCCGCTGGTCTTATTATTGCTAGGTTCCATGATTCGATATCTAAAGTTTTAATAAACCTTTCCATTAAAATTTTCCACCCTTTATAATTGTCTCTTTAAATAAAGGTGGTTTAAGAGATTTTTCTTCTTCATAATAATTTACCCCACTAATAGAAGTGAGATCATGAGATGCCATTATTCCTGGTTGTTAAGACGATTGGAATAAAACCCCTCTGATACCACTTGTTGGATTGGTAGGCGCCCTTAGAGGGGGGGGGGGGGGGGGGGTGAATAAGGGTTTTTAAAATTTATATTATATTTTGAAAAGCTTTGAAATAATGCGAGATTAAGACAATGAGAAATCAAGTAAAACAATTGAAATAAAGTAGAGACATGTTTTATTAATATGAAATAAGGTTTTACAAAAGTTGATTTCTATAATGCTAGAAATCGGTGGTGAATAATAGTAGACTCTTTTTGTTTTTTAACCCGACTCGCATCCCCACGAACCGGTGGCCCTAGCCTATCCTTCCCGGATTCGGCCTCAAGCAGCTCTAGCCAACTCTTCCCCGGATATGGACTCGAGCACCCCCTAGACCTAACCTAGATCTACTCGCCAACACGAGGCAAACTTCCGCCCTAAGTCCTACCCAGATCTAGTCGCCAACACGAGGCAATTTCTCTAACCGTTTATAAGAAATATGAAATGAAAATAATTAAAATCTCCCTCTTGAAGAACTTCTGAAGTTGGATACGAAGATCCTCTGTTGAATGAGCGTTGTAGAAGCGGACTCGTTTGGATCCATCGTGTAGAGATTCTCCTTCAGAAATTCGCAGAACTTTGGTAGTATATCAACTTTCGGCCAAGGCAGCCTCTGAAATTCTAGCACTCAATCTCTCTCTCTGATGTCTGTATAAAATGAGAGAAGAGGGTTCCTATTTATAACCTCAGCGCTAGCGCCTGCGCTAGAGCTACCGTCGGCGCTATCCCATTTTAGGACATATTCCGCGCGGCAGAATCTTCAATCCGAGGAAACATTTCTCTCTTGCCTTCTGTGCTCCGCGCTATCGCCTGCGCTATCGGCTACCGCCAGGCGCTATCTCCTTCTATATGTGCTCCCGAAATTGCGCAGATCATCGCTAGCGCCAAGCGCTAGGTGATACCGCCGGCGCTAGTAGGAGTGTTGGATTTTATTGCTCAAATTTGGGGGCAACCTTCTTATGTAATCCTTGAGTCATATGGACTTTGTTTTCCTGCACACTTAAACAAACAAGATCAAATACACATAGGATTTGTTATTCTCAAACCTAGGAGATGCGGAAGACCATGTTCCAACAGTATTGCTCTCTTTTTCTATGTTAATTTCCATAATCTCCATGGCTTTGCTATGAGAGGGATCTTCTTGAATAATGGTGGATGCTTGTATGTCCTTCTCCTCCTGTGTTTGTTCCATACCTGCAAGAGAAAGATCATACATTTCTTCAAGAAATTTCCATACTTTGTATGCACTAGAAAAACAATATATTAATTTGAAAACTTCATTTGATAGACCACAAAATAAATAATGTTTGGCTTTTGCATTTAGATGACGTTCCTTTTTATTTGATTCATCCGCAGGTCTTACAATTGCTAAATTCCATTCTTCGATATCTAAAGTTTTAATAAATTTTTCAATTAAAATTTTCCATCCTTTATAATTTGTTCCTTCAAATAAAGGTGGTTTAAGAGATTTTTCTTCTTCACAAAAATTTACCCCACTAGTAGAAGCGAGATCATGAGACGCCATTATTCCCGGTTGTTAAGCCGATTGGAATAAAACCTAGCTCTGATACCACTTGTTGGATCGTGAGGCGCCCTTAGAGGGGGTGGGGGTGGGGTGAATAAGGGTTTTAAAAACTTATACTTTATTTTAAAACATTTGTAATTAGAAAAGAAGAAATCAAGTAATATAAAAGAGAAACATGATTTTATTAATCTTGAGATATGAAATTACAAAACCTGATTTCTTATGACGCTAGAAATCGTGGGCGATAAATATAAAAATCCTTTTTGTTTTCTATCCCGACTCGTATCCCCGCAAACCGGTGGCTTTAGCCTATCCTCCCCCTGATATGGCCTCAAGCCGCTCTAGCCTTTCTATCCCCAGAAAAGGCCTCGAGCACCCCCTAGTTCTACGCCCTAGACCTAGTCGCCAACACGAGGCAAATTCACTCCACGATGGTAATAAAAAGAGTTACTAAAGAAAATACAAAATATAATAAAAATTCCCTATAAAGAACTCTAGAGAAGGTGAAGGCTCGCTGGATGTTCTTCAAGTCGAAGCGTGCATCCTTCACGTTGCCTAAGCGTTGATCCGGCTCTCCTTGAATTCTTCTTGTTGGAACTTGTGTGGGAGAAGATGGTCTAGAAATACGGCCCTTGCAGAGATTATCAAGTGCTGGAATAGGGCTCTCCTAAGTCAGTAGTAGGGGAAGACGAATTCCATCTATTTATAGGCCAGGAGGCTAACGCCGGCGTTGACGCTAACGCCTGGCGTTGACCCAGTTTGGAAATGTTTTGATGGCTCAGATCTTCAAAACAGGAATGAGATTTTGCACTTTAGGAATCATTCATTTTAGGCAACCCTAACGCTGGCGTTGAGGCTAACGCTGGTGTTAGGTCAAATCATTCATAAAGTACCCCTTCAATCACGGTTGCTTCCCCTTTTGCCATAAACATCGAGCGTTAACGCCCACCGTTAAGTCCTAACACCTGGCGTTGATCTTTTCTCATTTCTTCAGTCGGCAAGCCATCCAGTTTATCGGCAGACCATCCCGTCGAACGACAGACCATCCCGTCGAACGCCAACGCCCAGCATTAAGCATAACTACTGGCGTTAGAATATATTCATTTAAGCATGTGGACAGTTCCAGACCAATAGAGCAGCAAGCTATTGTCATACATGTTCAAAACCTGCATGCTAAAAACACAAAGGCAAGCAAGATCAAATACAAGTAGCATTTGTTATTCTCAAATCAAAGGGATGCAGAAAACCATGTTCCAACAGAGTGGAGGACTTCAACACTTCCTTGGAGCTCAGCTCACCCGGAAGCGGAAGAACTCAACACTGCCTAAGAGCTTGGACCAACTGGAATGGAGGACTTCAACACTTCCTGGGAGCTCAGCTCACCGAGAGGCAGAGGAACTCAATACTGCCTAAAAGCTTTGACCAATTGGAGTGGAGGACTTCAACACTTCCTGGGATCTCAGCTCAACCGGAGGCGGAGGAACTCAACACTACCTAAGATCTTGGTCTGAAGTTGGGGCCTTAACCAACCTCAACCTCCGATGAGCCTCCCAGCTGCCGATATTACCAAGCCCGGTCAGCAGTCTCTAGTCGGGGCCTTACCTACTCATGGAGAGGTTATATATCTATTACAATGTGCCTTCTTGCACCTACTCGACCACATGCATCTCGTCCATCTCTTTCATCACCTCCTCCTATTCCCCTGCCTTCTTCTTCTTTATCTTCTCTCCAGAAACTCTGGGAAGGTGGTTATCTCGTGACTTTCCTGCCGAAGGAAGTCTCAATACAGCAGCGCCAACCTCCCTCCTCCCTTTCCTGGGCCACTCCTCTTCTTACCTTCTCTTCTTCATCCAATCACCATGGTCTGTAGGGGTTGGGGTTGCAATGGACTAGGGTCCAGTCGCCATCCTGCTGGGTTGTATCGTCCCTGTCCCCCCCCCCCCCCCACCCCCCACATAAATTTTCTCCCCTAGAAATGGCCTCTTCCTTGGCCCTGAGGGGGGTCCTCCTAGCGGCCTCCAGGTTGGTCAGGTGATTGGTGGTTGAGACCTACAACCTTGCTCCTGCCCACCGGGGGTCCCTAGTGCTCATGACTCCTCACTACCTCCTTCTTCCTTGTTCCTTCCTAAAATTGATTCACAAAGCTCTCCAACGTCTCCTCCGGTTTCTGTTGAATCAAGAACAGAGCCTCCGCCCCCTTCCTCCTCTTCTTCGAGGTGGAGAACCTCAGCAAGAAGCTCTGGAGAAGGTCCTCAAAGCTGTAGATAGTACCCAATGGGAGCTGGGGGAACCAGTCTCTTTCCTTTCCCTTGAAAGTGACGACGAAGAGTTTACACTTGAAAGAATCTACCATCTGCCTGATCGAGACCATGTCTTCAAACCACTGGAGATGCTGGAGAGGGTCATCCTTGTCAATGTAGTAAGACATGGCAGGTTCACTAAACCCGTCTAGAATGGGAGCTAAGTTAATCAGGTCGCAGAAGGGACTCCCGCATCCTCCCTGGTGAGACAGAGGCATTCTCCCTACCTGCTCACCAGGACAGCTGGTCCCAGGCGAGCTGTTGAAGAGCACTCGTGCTTGGAGGCTCAAGCCTTCCTCCGAGGCTGGCCCTTTCACTTGCCTACGTGCTTGCTCTGTCTCCATCTGAGATGGAGAGGCGAGCACGGGTACTGGTGGTGTCTAGCACTCGCCCTAAGTAGGGAGTGTGGCCCACAAGAGTTCCAGGATTGACTTCTTGAACTCTTTGAAGTCACTCTTCTTCATATACTCGCTGGTAGGGGACGAGTTCCCCAGCTCATTACTTCCAGTCATAGGACTTGCTCAGATTTTTTCGAACTAGCTGCTTCCACGCTCACCACACTAGAATGTTGAAACCAGAGAACTGGCCTCGATGTTCGCAACGGGTATGCAGCTGACCCTTACTTCACCTGAGCTAGAACGCATGACCGGTCTTTGAGAGTTGAAGGACCTTGCTCCCTAGAAGACCTGAAGACCCAAAAAAGACCCCTTGAGCTGCAGCAAGGAGGTCCCACCACAAACCCGGAAGATCAATGAGAGCTTCTCCTCCCAAGCCAATGCTGAGCCTAGGCACCCTAGAGAGAACTATGGAGCACCTCCCTGCCGACCTTAGCTGATAGAGGGCTGGAGTGATTGCTCACAAGTCACACACGAGGGAGAGAAGAAGAGTGGTGTGTCCCTCCCAAGGTGCCCATGGGGGCCTATTTATAGACTTCCCAAAATTGGGCTGTGGATAGCCAAATTCCACTATCCGCAGGTCAACTCTGAATCCGAACCAATGGTCACGACCGAGACAGGGGGGGCTAGTGGGACTCAAGACGTCCATTCCCCCTCCCTTACTGGGGGCTAGGGGAGTGAACCGAGTGGTCCACTACCTAGGCTGGGTTAGTGGACCACTCGGTCCACTCCCCATAGAGGCGAGTGGACCATGGTCCACTCGCCACTACCCTGGGTGAGTGGACCATGGGTCCACTCTCCTTGGGCTGGGCGAGTGGACCAATGGTCCACTCGCCCCTGCCATGGGCGAGTGGGCCGCTAGGTCCACTCGCCAAAGTGGGGAAGTGGACCTAGGGTCCACTTCCTCTTCCCCTGGGCCTTATCTCACAACCTTGGTCAGTTTCGGTTGCTTCCGATCGGTCAATTTGCCTATCACGGTCACCTTCTCTGCCCACCCTGGTCTCGATGAATTAAGGGTTATACAACATAGTCAACCGAGGCCGTCATCGATCTGAAATGCGTGCTCAGCGCGCTTCAGGAGTAGTGGAGCTTTATGACCGGCAATCTCCTTACCCCATAGTTTTATGAGAAGGAAACTGAGAGCTCTCCCTCTAGCGAGCACAATTATTCCCCAGAAGAAAATGAGCTCGCTCTCGCTTCGAAGGACCCGCCGGCCTGCTGAAGATTACTCTTTTTTTCCATGTACATTTTTTTTGCTTTCTTTCTTGAACATGGGCGAGATGCCTAACTTTTATGAAATTTTGAATGGATTTGTAATTATAATTTTCCGAGTCTATTCTACTTTCATCTCTTTTAATGTTTAGTAGATCGGCTTACTCAACTCACGAGATGTAAACTAAGTGTCTCGCCTCTCTCACAACCCTTCAGGAGCTCGACTCTCACGTATTTTAAGGATGACTGAGGGATTAGGCTCACGCGAGGTCATTAGGGTACCGAGTGGGATAGGGGAGAGGTCAATAGCACTCACACCCTACTTAATATTTTTATTCTTTTTTCTTTTCTTTTTTCTTCTTCTACCTTCATTCCTCCATTCTGAGTGATTAACCTACCTTTCTGACTATTAGGAGCTTGGTTGGCTGGGCCTTCTCAAGGGCTCTTTTTTGGTCAGCTTTCTTTCGCCCATGATCATCTGCCCTGCTGACTAGTGGGATCCCGGTCAACAGGATCGTCTCAAGGGTTTGCTTCCAAACTTTCTTTCAAATGAGCAACCCGAGAGATCACCTACCCAGTCTGCTAGTGAGAGCCCAGTAAGTAGGATCGTCTCAAGGGGTTTCTTCCAAACATTCTTTAACACATGCAACCTGAGAGATCACCTGCCCTACCGAGTTGTGGTAGCCCGACCAGCGGGATGGTCTCAAGGGTTTGATTCAAAACTTTCTTTCAAACATGCAACCTGATATATCACCTGCCCTATCGACTAGTGGGAGCCAAATCAACGGGTTCATCTCAAGGGCTTGCTTCCAAACTTTCCTTCAAATATTCAACCCAAGAGATCACATGTCCTGCCAGCTAGTGGGATCCCGGTCAGCGGGATTGTCTCAAGGGTTTGCTTCCAAACTTTCTTTCAAACATGCAACCCGAGAGATCACCTGCCCTGCAGCTAGTGGGAGCCCAGTTAGTGGGATCATCTCAAGGGCTTGCTTCCAAACTTTCCTTCACACATTCAACCTAAGAGATCACCTGCCCTGCAGGCTAGTGGGAGCCCGGCCGGCAGGATCATCTCAAGGGTTTGCTTCCAAACTTTCTTTCAAACATGCAACCAGATAGATCACCTACCCTTCCGGCTAGTGGGAGCCTGGCCAGCAAGATCTTCTCAAGGGCTTGCTTCCAAACTTTCCTTCATAAATGCAACCTGAGAGATCACCCCCCTACTGGCTAGTGGGAGCCCGATCAGCGAAATTGAATCAAGGGTTTGCTTCCAAACTTTCTTTTAAACATGCTACCCGAGAGATCACCTGCCCTACCGGCTAGTGGGAGATCGGTCAATGGGATCATCTCACTGGCTTTCTTCCAACCTTTCCTTCACACATGCAACCCGAGAATCACCTGCCCTGCCGGCTAGTGGGAGCTCGGTCAGCGGGATCGCCTCAAGGGATTGCATCCAAACATTCCTTCACAAATGCAACTTCATAGATCACCTGCCCTGTAGTCTAGTGGGAGCCCGGTCAGTAGGATCGTCTCAAGGGTTTGCTTACAAACATTCTTTCAGACATGCTACCCGCGAGATCACCTGCTCTGCCTGCTAGTGGGAGCCTGGTCAGCGGGAAGGTCTTAATGGCTTGCTTCCAAACTTTCCTTCACATATACAACCTGAGAGATCACCTGCCCTACCGGCTAGTGGGAGACCGGTCAGTGGAATCGTCTCAATGTTTTTCTTCCAAACTATTTATCACATTCTCGAGTAAACCTGTCTGATGCATGCTAAGAGTTGTCTCCAAAAATTTTCATTGCATTAAGGATAAAAATGCTTTAGATCGTCACCACTCCAGGTATTTCCTAAAAGGGCCCATCGACATTCTGGAGGCGATGCCCCCTCCGATTTTAACGCTTCCAAAATTAAATAGGGTCCATCCTAATTGGGATGAAGCTTCCCAACTATCGTCGATCTTTTAACGACGATGACTTTTTAAGGACAAGGTCGCCTTTTACAAATTATTTTATTCTGATGTGCTTATCAAAATATCCTGCCATCATACGCTTAACCTCCTCATGACGGATGGTTGCCCGATCTCGGATCTCTTCAAAGAGGTCAAGCGAGAGCCGCTGCTCTTCTTTATTTTCTACTCTCCATTCCTCCTCCACCTCTCCTGCGGAAATGGCTCACGGAGATCTAATATCAAACTCTACTGGAAGCATGGCCTCCGATCCATGAGAGATCTTAAAAGGGGTTTCCCCTATGGCCGTGTTTGGTGTGGTCCATAGATCCCAAAAGACTGAGTGGAGTTTCTCCACGCAATTACCCTTCAGGTTTTCTACTTTCTTCTTTAGCAAGTTCACGACTATTTTATTCAAGTATTCCACATGTCCATTGCTCCTGGGGTGATGGACAGACGCAAAGCGGGGGTCAGTGCCCAACTGGCCGTAGAAGCTAGTGAGCTCATCACTCGCGAACAGTGGCCCATTATCAGTGACAATGGCAAAGGAACCCCACGCCAACAGAATATCTCTCCCCAAATAAAATTTTTTATTACCTACGAGGTGGTATTTGATTGCGCCTTCACCTCTATCCCCATGGAGAAGTAATCGATCATGACTAGGAGGAACCTCCTCTGCTCACTAGGTTGAGGGAAAGGACCTACCAAATCCATTCCCCAAATCACAATGTGCCAAGGTGTTATGATTGTCCTGAGCCATTGCGCCGGAAGGAGTTGGAGTGGTGTGAAGACCTAGCACTTCTGACACTTCCTAGCGTGCTCTGCCGCATCTTTACTGATGGTTGACCAGAAGTAGCCTTACAACATTAGTCTCTTCTTAAGAGTTCAACTTTCGGAGTGTCTGTCGCACTTCCCTAAATGTATTTCCTCAAGGACCCTAGGGACCTCCTCCGTCACACATATGGATAGAAGCCCTGACAGGGTTTTTCGATATAGCTTTACTCCATGAAGCATGTTGCAGGCCGACTTGTACCTGAATTTCCTTCGGTCTGAGATCTTTTCTGGGAACTTACCCGAGGTCAGGAAGAAGATAAAAGGATCCATCCACGAGGGTTTTTGGTTTATTTCCATCAGCCCCCCTTCCTCGATGGATGGTCGAAACAACTCAATCACCGTCCCTCCAACACAGTCACCATGCTTTGCCAGATAATCATCTTGAATGTTTTCCTCACTCAACATGTGCTAGATAGACAAGGTGCAGAATATTCCTATAAGACCCTTCACCTCAACGAGGTATCACTGTATGGTTGGCTCTCTCATCTCTAATTCTTCCCTTCATTTAGGACGCCACTACCTATGAATATGTAAGAACTTTCACATAATGAACTACCAATTTACTCTCCAAGCGAAGCCCTGCTAGCATAGCCTCGTACAAGGCCTGTTTGTTGGTGATGGAGAAATGGATATCAATTGCTTATTCAATTTTTGTTCCCTGAGGACTGATCAAGATCACTGCCCCTCCTAGGGAATGTCTTCTTGAGTTTCCATCGGCGAGTGCCTTCCAGGCCACTGTTGGGTTTTCCTCAAGGGCATAAACATCAGAATGTGTGCAGCGGAATATACGAGAACAACCCAAATAAGACATATGGATCTTGCTAAAACCATGAATCAAGAAACTGCAGCAATAATAAAATTACCTTTGCAGAATTGAGTCAATACTTAAAGCGCGATTTCAGCACTGCTAATTAGCAAGCGCGAAATGCGGTACGACGGCAGTGCACCGGTCGTTGTCAAGTAATTAAAGTAGGGAGAAACTCCCCGAATATCGTTCTCAAAGGACTGCAAGTTGGGTAGTATGATTTGCCTACTAGGGAAACTCTTTTAAAGATTCTAAAACACTTAATAAAATGGGGGGTTTGAAAGTGGTTTTCCTATGTTATCAATGGAGAAAGAAAATGCGGGCCTAAAGCTCCGCTTCGCTTGTCGGGATGGATGCAACGGCCGCGATGCCGTGCTTCGGTGAGCGGATGGACGAGAAGGATGGCGGATGAGAGTCGTAGGCACCTCGTCGCTGAACACGCAACTAGCAATTGCTAGTGCAGAGCACTAAGAGCGGTGGAGTGGAAGGCGGACTGCGGCGCTCCTAAAATCTCATAAACCACAAAGGATCTCAACAACATGAAATCATAATAATCAAAGCATAAGGTTTATGAACATCATCCACAATCTCAAATACATATAAAGAAATATCTGAAGCAAGCGTAGGGGAAAAGATTCAAGCAAAGCTCGAAGACTATGCTGAAGATTCTCGACTGGAATCGTAGGGTTGTCAAGCCTCGTCCGTCTCAGTCTTCAGTTGCGTCCGAGGTCCGGCGGAGCTGTCACCTTCCTCTACTATTACCCGTCTTCTTCATGGTCTAGCTTGAAGTAGCTCTTGTTCATCACCTGGAATGCTGTGGAAGTTCTCCGTCTATGGCTTTCTTGAGCTCGAGGATGATGGAGGAGGCCAAGGAGGGAGCTTTGGCGGTAGATTTGCAAGCTAAAGGTCACCGGAGCTCCTCCTAGGTCAAAATGGTGGTGGAGCTACAAAGTGGGCAAAAATGGCGGGCTTTAGAAGCTTTTCCCGCGGGTCTCTCCTTCTTCCAGCAGAGTTCCTGCTTTAAATACTAAACAGGCAGAATTTTAGTCATGCACGGGCGAACGCACGACCGTGTGTTGCCCGTGCGTTATTTAACGCACAAGCAGGCTTGAGGAAGAAGCAGCAGCGCTCGTGCATTTTACTCACGCACGGGCGAGTCCGCCCGTGCGTAAAAACGCACGAACAAATTCAGATTGGCTAGAATATAGGCAAAACAGGCGATCGTGCGTTTCCTTCGCGCACGGGCGATCCGCCAGTGCGTAAAAAAGCATGATCAAATTCAGACCACCGGGTTGCTCCCCAGATGAAGGCGCACTACCACAGCTGTTCGTGCGTCAAGAAAATGCACGACCGTGCGATATACACACTCATGAATTCTGGGCAAAAGGAGATGATCCAAACACCTGCAAGCACAGCAAATCAGCTGGGAATACACCTCCAACACCAATCAAACATAGAAAAAGGATTGGGGAGCACCATGTAACACCATCCCTGTTATATAGAATATAGCAGTAGGTCCAGCCGGGACCCCACGCCATATTAAACGAACAAAAGAGCGCGTTACTTAATTAGTGTTAAACAGTTAATAACATAACCATCTCAGCACACAGAGTCACACAACGGAATCATTTGATTTTAATTAAAACCAGCTTATACAATGTCGACTATAGCCACTAGGAATGAAATACATTTCAAGTTCTTTAGAAGGTTTGTTTACATAATAAAGGTGGCTTACAAACATCGGCAAGCAGGCCGGCCACACATGAAATAAAAGTAAATATAACAACTCGGCCTTCAAGGGCCAGCACCGCACAGCAGCAGGGGCTTCAGCCCGCTACTTCCTGCTAGTTTCACCAGGACCTGTACAAGCAAAACCACCAAGTGGTGGGAAAACAGGCAACCGGTCAGCTTTAGCTAACCAAATATTATAACGACCCCACCCCATGCCCGGGGCGGCGGTGGTCCTTCCCTGCAAGCAAGCAATAGGAGTATATATTTCACAGGTGCGTATAAGCACCGCATAGAAACAATCACCATGTACGTCGACTCTCGGCCGCACCTATAGTGCTCTCAAGGCACACACTAGTATACTCCGTGAGTTACGCTTCCACGCTAAGCATTTTTCAACTTAGTCAAATATGAGCTTTCTCTCGTCATGATTGGCCGACCTTGACGAGCCACAGTCCCAAATGGCACATCGTGACCCGAGGTTGCTACCCTCATCACATGATGGCTAAGGGTGGGGTTTCGGTTCCATCTGATTCCCGCGCTCATTAAATTAGGCAATACGATCACCTAAAACGGGTACGGCTTTCCCTAACCCGCTCTTAACCAGCAAGGCCAATGAAGCAAGGTACACCAGACCTCCAACTTCTTGGACTCATGAACGCCGGCGTTAACGCTAGTGCCCAAAGTTAGTGACAGAACTCAGTTCTGCTACCTCTTTTTTGAGTATGTTCGGGGATACACCTCCAGAACTCTCTGTGCACGTCATAGCTACCAAAACCCGAAAAATCACAGCATATATCACAGAGTCTTCTCCGGAGTGCAATAACATATCAACATCACCAATCCAGACCAACCTGTCCAGATGGGCTTCACACAGCATGCCTATGCCCGTACTTCGATTCCGGACTCTATATGCAATTTTCTACGGGGATAACATCGACCCGTTGGCAGAAATCTATCCACTCGTTAGTGGAAATCTGCCTACAACTATGCAAATCAAAGGACGAATGTGTCCAAAGATGTAAGGAGGAGAATCGTTACCCTTGTCGTTCGTTTCTGCACCATGATCAGCAAGATATTCGGCTGGAATCGACGATGGCACAAACACGCAAGCAATGTACTTCACAGATTTTCCCTCGACACAACGAAGGCTCACCTCCAACTGATCTCCTTCCCAGCTCTCAGCCCACAGCTCTCAGAAAAGCAGAGGGTTTCAGAGAAAATGAGAAGAAAAGTCATATTTGCTGTATATAAATACTTTCTTAGCTAACGTCGGCGTTAGCACCTAACGCCGCGTGTTAGCCCCTAAGGCGGAGGATAAGCTTATCCACAGCCGCTTAAGGGATCTGATTGCGTCTCGACGGCCGTCGACACTAAGACTTAGGCAAACGCCTGGCGTTAGCATTAACTATTGGCACTAGCTCTCAACGTTATCTATCCGCTGGGAAAAATCTGGAGTGCTACCAACATTTCTCGAGAATAACATATTTCTTGGAAAGTGCGCTACCGGCGGCGCTAGCACTAGCGCCTGGCGCTAGCTCCTTAGCTTCAGTACACCTCTACTTTCTTTGCACTTAGAACATGGGGTCTTACAATTCTTCCCCACTTAAAAGAATTTCGTCCCAAAATTTTAACAGTGCAAATAACAACAAGATACAAAAACAAATAACTTGTACCTTAACAGAACAATTCAGGGAACTCGCCACGCATGGTTTGCTCACGCTCCCATGAAAGCTCCTCACGACCGCAATTGTTCCAGCGGACCTTGACCATCTTGATCAGTTTATTCCGCAACTGCTTAACATCAGTGTGTTCGATGCATATAGGTGTAACTTTTGCCTTTAGCCCCTCATCGACTGGCACTTGATTTGTCACAAGCACTTGGTTAGGCTCTGGCACTGCCTTCCTCAGCACAGATATGTGAAACACATCATGTAAGCCGCTCAACTCTGTCGAAAGAGCAAGCCGATGGGCCGCTTCACCAACACGTTCCAGTATCTCAAACGGTCCAAGGTATCTCGGACTCAGCTTTTTCAAGCGTCGAATCCTTGACACACCTTTGAATGACTTGATTTTGAGATACACCCAATCGCCGATGGCGAATTCAATGTTTCTGTGCTTGGCATTATAGTACTTTGCCTGCCCATCTTGCGCAACTAACAATCTCACTCGGATTGTTCGAATAGCTGAATTTTCATCTTCGACTTCTTTCCGCTTAAACAGCTTCGTCTCACCTGTCTCCGCCCAGGCTAAGGGAGTGCGACAAGCTCTACCATAGAGGGCCTCGAAGGGCGCCATCTTTATACCTGCCTAATAGCTGTTATTATAAGCGAACTCGATCATAAAAAGATGATCTTCCCACTTCTTACCGAAATCCAGGACGCACATACGGAGTATGTCCTCCAGAGTTTTGTTCGTACGTTCAGTCTGTCCATCCATTTGAGGATGGAAGGCAGTAGTAAAATTCAATTTTGTACCCAACAACTGGTGGATTAGCCTCCAATCTTTCGAAGAAAAGCGTCCATCTCGGTCACTGACGATGCTACGGGCCACACCGTGCAATCGTACAATGCTATCAACATAAAGCTTTGCTAACTTTTCTACTGAATCGTCCCGCCGATTAGGAATAAAGTGGGCTACCTTCGTCAAGCGATCCACGATCACCCAAATAGCATCATTTTCACTCTGCGATCTCGGCAAACTGTGCACAAAATCCATAGAAATAACGTCAAATTTCCATTCCGGTATAGGCAACGACTTCAGGAACCCACCAGGTTTCTGACATTCCGCCTTCACGAGTGCGCAAGTTTTGCATTTTGCCACATACAAGGCGATGTCTTTCTTCAAACCTGGCCACCAAAACAGCCTCTTCATGTCCTGGTACAGTTTTGTGCTCCCTGGGTGAATTGAGTACTTTGAGAAATGGGCTTTGTATATCAATTCCTCCCGCAATTTACCCACATTTGGGATGCACAACCGACCATCTTTCCACATCATACCGTCGTCTAACACAAACTCTGCAGTAGTCCCAACTTCAGAATCTGCCAAGTAGCGTTGCATGCTCGAATCAAGCTCCAGGGCCTATCGTATTCTGTCCGCGAGGTCGTATTGCACCTCCGTCCAGTTCAAGCACGCACTTGCACTAGAACTCCTCTCCACACAGGAGATCTCTAAAGCTTCTAAGTCACTGATTAGACGCGAGTCATGCATCTGGACCCAGTTGGCCTGCGTAGAAGCCCTCCTGCTCAAAGCATCTGCGACGACATTTCCTTTCCCGGGAGTATAGTGTATCTCGAAAGTGTAGTCCCCCAGGAACTCCATCCACCTTCGCTGTTGCATATTGAGCTCTTTCTGATTTAATAGATACTTTAAGCTCTTATGGTATGTAAAGATATCCACCTTCACACCATACAAGTAGTGTCGCCACAATTTCAGAGCGAATATCATGGCCGCCAACTCCAAGTCGTGGACCGGGTAATTCCGCTCATGCACTTTCAACTGGCGAGAGCCATAAGCTATCACTTGACCGTTCTGAAGAAGTACGCAGCCTAAGCCACTCCCTGACGCATCGCTGTAAATTTCATAGCCTTCTATGCCACATGGCAAACATAAGATTGGTGTCGTGGTCAGACGACTCTTTAACTCCTCGAAAGCTTGTGCACACACTGGTGACCAAATAAATTTCTGATCCTTCCTTGTCAAAGTTGTGAGAGGAAGAGCAATCCGCGAAAAGTTCTCCACGAAGCGCCTATAGTACCCTGCAAGTCCAAGGAAACTCCTGACTTCTGCTACTGTTTTCAAAACGGGCCACTCCTTGATAGCAATTATCTTCACTGGATCTACTGCGATACCCTCATCACTAACCACATGACCAAGGAACGCGACCGAGGCTAGCCAAAACTCACACTTTGAGAACTTGGCATACAGCTGACTTCGCCGCGGGGTCTCCAACACTACACGTAAATGAACCACGTGTTCTTCTTCAGATTGAGAGTATTCCAGAATATCGCCGATAAAGACGATCACAAATCGGTCAAGACACTCTCGAAAGGTCCTTTTCATCAGATCCATAAATACCGACGGCGCATTCATCAGTCCAAATGGCATTACAGTGAACTCATAGTGCCCGTAGCGGGTACTGAATGCCATCTTGGGGATATCACAATCCTGAATCTGCAACTGATAGTAACCAGACTTAAGATCCAGCTTTGAATACACCGACGAACCCACTAGCTGATCAAATAAGTCATCGATTCGAGGAATCAGATACTTGTTCTTCTCGGTCAGCTTGTTCAATTCACGGTAGTCGATACAGAGACGTAGGCTTCTGTCCTTCTTCTTCACAAAGAGGACCGGAGCACCCCAAGGTGATGTACTTAAGCGTATGTAGCCTTGCTCGAGCAACTCTTGTAATTGAACCTTTAATTCTGCCATCTCCTTTGGCGCAATATGGTACGGAGAGCGTGACATAGGCTTGGCACCTGGCACAAGCTCTATTGTGAAGTCAATCTCTCGCTGAGGTGGAGCCCCAGGAAGATCTTTCGGAAACACATCGGGAAACTCTGAGACAACAGGAACGTCACTCAGACTGGGTTGAAGCTTTGCAGCCCCCACTAGCACAAAACACAATTCTGCGCCCTGTCGAATGACCTTGACTACTTGGACAGCAGACATCAATGTATTGTTCGATCCTCACAAATCAGCAAATATAGTCGCACGCTCGGTATTTCGCCCTAGTGTGACCTCCTTAGACGTGCAATCAATGTAGGAATGCTGTACCGACAGCCAGTCCATACCTAAGATTACATCGAACTCTGATAGCGGCAGTATCAGTGCTTCCAAATCAAAATCTTAACTTCCAATTCGCACCTTTACAGTGCAACCTCGATCCGCACGCATCGAACAACCATTGGGTAGCATCACATCTGATCGTTCCTTTCTCAAGGACGAAGGCACTCCAAGTTGTTGTATGAAGGCCTCCGATAGAAAAGAATGTGAAGCCCCCGTATCAAACCACGCTCTCGTCGGAGAGTTAAATATTAGGACAAAGCCTAATACACACACGGTTAACAAGAAATGATGAAGGTATGAAGTATAAAATGCAACAAAAGCGGTATACTAACACATACCTGTCACCACATCGCTTTGTTTTATGGCCTCCTCCTGGCCAAGGTTGTACACCCTAGGCTGGGTAGGAGCAGCAGGGGATGCGGTTGACTCCACCACCTTCCCTTTCTCTACCGTATAAGCCGCAACTACCTTCTTGCCGCTGCGACAGTCACGAGAATAATGCCCCGGCTTGCCACAATTATAACAGATGAGTGGCCCCCGACCAGTCGTCGTACCCGAAATAGCTGATTGAGCTGACCCAGAAGGTCGTGCTCTGTTCCTCCACTTTCCTCGTCCAGACTTTGCAGAGCTCGGTGTTTTGAACTCTGGCTTGACCACAGCTAACTCCTTCCTGCCCTGGGACCGCTTCATATCCTTCTCTAAGGAATGAGCCGTATTGACAAGGGTCATAAACCCCTGTGTCATTGCCCCCGACAGAAAGAACCGCAACTCTTCTCGCAGACCTTCATAGAACCGATTAGTCTTTCGAGCTTCATCGGCAAAGGTTGCTCCTGCGTATCGCCCCAACTGAGTAAACTCATGTAGGTAATCATCAATCATATGATTTCCTTGAGTCAGACGGTTGAACTGGTTCTCCATCTCGATTTGCTGAGTAGGTGGGAGATACCGCGCCAAAAACAATCTTGAAAACTCGTCAAACGAGATGTCCACCAGCTGCCTTCCAGCTAGGTGAAGCAACTCTATATCATCCCACCACAACTGCGCCTACGCATCAAGTCGGAAGGTTGCCAAAGTAATTTTCTGCCCTTCCTCCGTATCTGTGGCCATCAAGGTCTTGCGCACCTTCGATAGCCAATCCTCAGCTTGCGTCGGGGTTACTTCCCCTGTGAAGGTAGGAGGATGGAAACTCAGAAAGTACTGCAGTTGTTGGTCCGGATCCCTTCGTGCCCTCACCGACACTGGCCTTTCAGTCGCAGGTTCAGCTGCCACAACCGGCACTGGGGCCACCCCAAGGGTAGGAGGCTGTCCAGAGACATGCCCTCCAGGTTGTGCAGTGAATATAGCAAACACTGCTTCAGCTATCAACCTCACTGTCTCAGCAGAAGGAGGAGTCGGCACCACAGTTGGTGCACTGCTCGCAGTCGAACGCGGGGGTTGAGACGGCCCCGCTTCACTCCCAGCCGCCTATACAGGTGCACAAAACACAATTAGCGACTAAGAGATAGCATGGATCAATAAAGGAACACAGAAGTTCCATCCCAATGCTACACACAAACATGTAATTCATTCCTAAAGTGGACAGTTACTGGTTATTTACATGTCTTAACGGCGACGCACACACGTGCTCACCACCCCTTAAAAGAATTCGACCACGAATTCAGACGGAAAGGTATCGAGACCCGTAGCTATTACCAATTTGTAACACCCTCCCTGTTACATAGAATATAGCAGTAGGTCCGGCCGGGACCCCACGCCATATTAAACAGACAAAAGAGCGCGCTACTTAATTAGTGTTAAACAGTTAATAACATAACCATCTCAGCACACAGAGTCACACAACGGAAGCATTTGATTTAAATTAAAACCAGCTTATACAATGTCCACTATAGCCACTAGGAATGAAATACATTTCAAGTTCTTTACAATGTTTGTTTACATAATAAAGGTGGCTTACAAACATCGGCACGCAGGCCGGCCACACATGAAATAAAAGTAAACATAACAACTCGGCCTTCAAGGGCCAGCACCGCACAGCAGCAGGGGCTTCAGCCCGCTATTTCCCGCTAGTTTCACCAGGACCTGTACAAGCAAAACCACCAAGTGGTGGGAAAACAGGCAACCGGTCAGCTTTAGCTGACCAAATATTATAACGACCCCACCCCATGCTCGGGGCGGTGGTGCTCCTTCCCTGCAAGCAAGCAATAGGAGTATATATTTCACAGGTGCGTCTAAGCACCGCATAGAAACAATCACCATGTACATCGACTCTCGGCCGCACTTATAGTGCTCTCAAGGCACACACTAGTATACTCCGTGAGTTACGCTTCCACGCTAAGTATTTCTCAACTTAGTCAAACATGAGCTTTCTCTCGTCAAGATTGGTCGACCTTGACGAGCCACAGTCCCAAACGGCACATCGTGACCCAAGGTTGCTACCCTCATCACATTATGGCTAAGGGTGGGGTTTCGGTCCCACTTGATTCCTGCGCTAATTAAATTAGGCAATACGATCACCTAAAACGGGTACGACTTTCCCTAACCCTCTCTAGACCAGCAAGGCCAATGAAGCAAGGTACACCATGTAACATCCCATTTCCTACTAGACCCCCTAACTCCAATTTTGAGTGAGACAAGTGGGGAGTGTGGTGAGTTTGAGTTAGATTGTAGCCTTAGGGCACATAGGGTTAGGTGAACTCACCTGTGGTCTACTATAAGGCTCAAGTCAACCTAGGTCAAACTAGCTCAACATGAACTCACACTTGCAAATTGACTCTTCCAATAGATGATAAGCACTCCAAGGAATGCCATAGACCCAAAAGCCCCATCATGGGGTCACCAATTGACCCAATTTGACCAAAGTCAAACTTGGGTCAACATTGGTCAAATCCTCCCCAATAAGTTCAATTGAACCCCAAAGCATGAAATTGACTTCACCCCTAGTCTTGGGACATCATCAGGGACCTAATTGACTCAAAAGCCCCATCATGAAGTCTTCAATTTGGCCAAATTGACCAAAGTCAACTTTTCCCCCAATTTTGGTCAAAATCACACTTATTGGTCAAATTGGCCAACCTAGGTCCTCACCATGACTCAACCAACCTGGGATGGTGTCAATAGACTCAAGACCATCACATTGGACCAGTCAACACACCCAATTGACCAAGTCAACCCAAAAGTCAACATAAGGCCAATTTTGCCTAAATTGGGCCTATTTGGAATTAATCCAAATTTCAATGGACTAAGGCCCTCATTTAGGGCCCATTCTGAGGCCCAAGAGTCAATTACCAGGCTTGCCTCTCAGTTTTTGGAAGAAGGAGACATGCAAGGGTGATTTTAGGATTTTTCCCCAATTTTGGAGAGAGACAAACCATGAACCCATGGAAGGATGACCACTTGGCCACCACCCCCTGATTTCTGGGTTGCTCTCAGCACCCCCAAGGAGTTGCCAGGATTTTTTTGAGCTGAGCTGGCTGCTGTTAAGAGGGGAGGAAGAGGAGCTCTACCATGTGGCCGGCCACCATTAATGGTGACCAAGGAATTAAGAGGAATTGAGCCTGGGTTTCACCCTTAATCAGCTCCTCACAGCTCGAGCACCAATTTTCTGCTGAGTTGGAGCTATGGCAGTGGCTATGGAGGGTGGTGGCAACATAGGAGAAATCGCCAAATAATGGCTGGCAGCTATCAAGACTCCCCCGACCCAATATGAATATCCTATCAGCTTCAGAGGGTCGAGAGGAGTGGAGCTAGCCTTTTACAGTGGAGCAAACCATGGAGATTCGAGATTTCTGGGAGGATCGCCGGAGCTCGCCGTCGCCGCACTGCACCACCTCAATACGCGCCACCAAGCTCGTTTAGGGTACGATTTCTCCCCCCTCCCTCTGTGCTAGTTACCTAAGGTCCTAGAAAGGGCAGACGAGCTCAATTGAGCCGTCAGCCATGGGATTTTTCCCTCCCAAGCTCCGATTGGGCTTCCTCCAGAGATCGCCGCGAACCACCACCTCCGGCCACCATTCCACCGCCAATCGACGGCCAACCCCTCAACGGAGGTGGTGGCGGCGGCAGATGGCCGAGGAGGGTGGTGGTTGGCCGGGATCAAGGCTGTTTCCTCTGGGCCGTCGTCTAGAGGAAGGAGACGAAATCACAGCCGTTGATTTCGTCTCCTTGATCTCTATTGGCAGACCACCTTAATGTTGCCTAAGTTTTTAAGTGGTTTGCATGCTAATTTTGAAGGCCTTAGAAGCCGATTTTGCAAAAAGTGGCAGAGATAGCTTTTGTAGCCCTATGGGTCTACTTTCATTTGCCACCTTAATCATCTGATTTGGTGCACTGTGGACACCAGGGCACCCCTTTTTCTAGGACTGCTCTTTATGTCTATTAGCAAACCATAATAATTCTGCCTAAGTTTTTAAGTGGTTTGCATGCTAATTTTGAAGGCCTTGGAGGCCGATTTCGTAAAACGTGGCAGAGATAGCTTTTGTAGCCCTATGGGTCATCTTTCATTTTCCACCTTAATCATCTGATTTGGTGCACTATGGACATCAGGGCACTCTTTTTCCTAGGATTGCTCCTTGTGTAGGGCAAGACATTAAAAAGGCTATAACTCTTAATTGGCTTAACCAAACCCATTGAAATTTCTACCATGCATGCATGGTATGGTGACACACCTAGTGTTTTAATTGGAGAATTTTTGGATGTGTATCCATTGAGTTATTTCATTTATTAGTAAAAGTAAATTTTTGGTATTTAAGGAGTTGTATAACTCCAAACACCCCCTAATTTGGGGAGTGGGCTCTTCATACATATCTAAGTCACTGGTTAAAATCTCACCTCATGTGCATGAGTAGTTTTCTCTGAACTTCAAAATGAAGTTAGGGATTAAGAGGAAAAGTGGGGTGCTAATAGTCAATTTGGGCTTTTGAGCTTTTTGATGGAATTGAAGGTGGGAATCACCTTGCATGCCTCTGAAACCTTGGGGTTAGTGTATGTCATGAGGATATACATCATTGACATAAGTTTCATGATTTTTGGAAATTATTTTCCTAAAGTTTTTAATTAAATGATAATTGACACACTTTTAAATTAATGAAATAATTTGAATCAAAAACTTAGGATTAAATCCAAAACTCTGGGAAATGGATCTTTGAATGGAAAGGCACATTTAAGAATTTTGTTGGAATTATTGGACCTCATTTATTTCTCTGAATTTGATTTATTTGGTTAGGTCAATTTATTCAAATGTGACATTTAGGTCTCATATGCATTTGAAGAATTATGAAATTATTCTAGTAGGTTTCCTGTGTGATTCTATAGCTCTGTAAAATTTTATCATAATTGTTAGATGAATTTTTGTGGTAATTATCAATTTATTGAGGAAAAACCCCCTTTTGTAATTAATTAATTTAATGGGGTAAAATAGTTTGAAAAATTCTAAATATCTAGATTTAGTGTTTTAAGATGATTATTATACTAGGATAATTTTCTCAGAATTTGTAGAGACATATTAATGGTAGTTGTAGTGTAAATCACTATTTGCACCCCATTTATGTTAAATAGAAATTATGGTCAAAAATTTCTGTTAAAAATGTGAAACTTAGGATTTGGTGTTCTTAGACCATTATTATGCCATGATAATTTTCCCAGAATTTATTGAAGTCTTAACATAGCACTTGTAGTGTAAACCCTTATACGCACACCAAATGTAACAAATGACAATTAAGGGTAAATACTTCTTGGATTAATATGAAACTTAGGCATTGCTGAGTTTAGGTCAATAACATACTTCTGTGATTTATTTAGATTTTATTGAGATCTGTAGGTGGTGGTTGTAGTGTAAACTCTTATTGGCACACCACTTGTATTAAATGAATATTGTGGATAAATATTACCTGGAATATTATGAAACCTTGGATTTGGTGTTTTTATATGATTAGTATGCTAGGTTCATTTTCTCAGAATTTTTGGGATTCATATTTTAGTACTTGGTGTGTAAAGTCACATCTTCATCTTTTTCATGATAAATAGAAATTGTGGGTTTAAAATGTTTGGAAAAATATGATCTCCTGGAAATAGTGATTTTATGTTCATATGAAGCTACTGTAATATTTCCAGAATTTTAGGAAGTCAAAATCTTGTACTTGATGTGTAAAATTATTTTCCATTCATTCATTGAAAATTAGGGATTATGGTTATTTAATTGCTGGAAAAATATGAAATATTGGAAATCCTTTTATTATGTCACTTTTCATCTCTGGAAGGATATTTAACAAGTTTGAATTCACTAGCATGATACCTCCTTCACATTTTAGATTCATATTAGTAATTAATGAACTTTTTTTTAGAGGTCAAAATTAGATGAAACATGTTTGGATTTTGATTATTCCTCATTCCATCCACTATGAACCTATGATAATAATTAGAAGTCATTTGGAAGTAATTTGACCAGGATTCCATCTTAGGAGTCTAAGTTAGTTATATGTCGTGGTCTGCGAATAGTAAAAACTCATCATGATGAATGGGTCAATATAATCATAAGGAAATCGGGGAGAATTGAATTACATCAAGAGATGAGTTTAGACCACTTAGAGGACTAGTAGTTTTAGAGCTGAGTCCAAAAGATTGATTGCATAGGAGTGGGGTGAAACATTAGGCGTAAGTTATAAAGGGTAATGAGAGGGAGGAAGGTTAGGTCAAGGTAGCCGCCAAGAATATTAATTGTCCTGGAAAGGGGTTGGGTATCATCCCATCACATACCCTAGTACCTTGCGAACCCTTCACCGGGTAGCCCTCGGGAAGTCCAGGATCCACCCTAAACTTCCAAGTAGAATAATAACTAAACAAGAGTAGTTTAAATAGGAGTTAGAAGATAAGAGTGCTTGGTGAGGTGTGGGTAAGGTTGTGCTCGGGATTGACGAAAAATCGTCCTTCCCCTTAGAGAGTCTTAAAGCGCTGAGGTTAATTCAAGTGAAATGATAAGAGGGTAATCTTATGGGTAGATATCAATAATACTAAGTGTCTTGGGAAAGGGAATTTTGGGGTGTCATCCCATTGTAGTTTCCTAATACCGTAGCGAGCCCTTTACAGGGTAACCCTCGGGAATCCAAGATTAAACGTAAACCGTATGGATGAGATGTTACAAGAATAATCTAATAACACACTCACCCACACCCCGTGGTTGCGGGAGTCTAGTCTGTTTGGTGCTGCGAGCAGTAAGCTCCGTGTTTCAAAGAGCGGATTGAAAGTCAGATGAGCTTGCACTCAGTAGAGTTGTTGTTGATGGGCAGGTTAGCCCGGAGAGCTTATGGCTCGGAGATAGATCAAAAGAACATGTTGCATGTGCATTGAAGGTGGTGGGTCTTCTGTATTGGACGGACGTTCACACCGACGTCAATACGTTGACTCGGCAAGTGTGGTATATACACTTATCCTAGAAAGTCTGGCGGTCCAGTCAGCAAGAGTACGCAGACGCTCCACGGTTTTGTGTTGAGGCGTACGGTAGGTCTAGGTTAGGTAGTGTGAATACCAACCTAGAGGTGGGCGAGGCCCAACCCACCGCTTCCGTTTGCCACTACGGGAGTATCCGGGGAGACTTGCTAGCTCCAAAAAGGGGGAACTAAAGGTCTATGTTCATAGAGTTGTAGTGTGTGAGTTGCACTTGTATGAACATAGCATAACAACATACCTTGCATGACATAGCATGAACATTGCATTTCAACCCCTACCCCTATCGTATAAATTGGTATGAGACTTTTTATACGATAGGCCCTGTTAAACGAACCCTTGGTCTATAGGTTTGTATGGGCATTCCTATAAATCAATGGTTACTTTTAAATTACCTTACTTGCGCCGCACTGCTTCTTTATGCTTACTTCTTTCTCTGCTGCGATATTACTTTACTGCTTTTAGTACTGTTTACTGGTTCATATTGCTAGCATAGAACTTGTATGTTATACTCTTGATAGCGTAGAATATCTGTCACCTGCTTTTGATTACTCCACTTTGCTGTCCTCCGCTTCTTCCTCCCGCACGGTGCCTAGGAGTCGCGGGGGGAGGCGGGGACAAAATCGTCTTAGTCTGTATGACTAACGGTCGGTGGTGACCGTAGGTAACCGAGGAGCTGGAGCCCAGCTGGCAGGAGAGACAGGACTTGAGAAGCAGATGTCGTGCATTACCACCGCTACTGGTCAGGTGTTGACGAGAGATGTTTTGTTGTAGCTTCCGCATAGATATATATATAGAGAGAGAGAACTGTACTTCTTTTATTCTTTCGGGCATGTACCGGGCATAAGCCCTCTTTCTCTTTCTTTTGTTGCACTCATTGATGGACTTTTATATTTTGTTGTATAAATGTGTGTGATTGTGGACTTATGCACTGGTTTTTCTTCTTTCCTCTTGTTGGCCTGGTTGATCGTTCTTGCCGGCAGGATCGTCGTCTTGCGGAGGTGGCTAACTTGTGTGCTAGCATCTTCGTAAGGCGGCGGTTCTGGGCATAAGATCTAGGAACTCTCCTGGTGCGGGAGAGGGATCTTACAAATGGTATCAGAGAGTAAACGATCCAACGAGAAAGAAGTCCACAAAAACTGGGACACCCCCGCTCGAGTTAGTTTGAGGACAAACTAGCAGCGGAAGCAGTGGTGTGCCCATGTGTAAAAATCACACAATTTAGTCCATTTTTCCAATGAGTTAGGCCAACCCAATTAAGGACAACACTTTAGTTTTGACTTAACAAGACGTTTTCATAGCGTATCTTAGTCTTAAATCGATCCCAAGTATAGATTTGGTTAGGACAGGGGGATTCCCGACATGATTAGAGGAAGGAGTTTAGTATGAGTATAGGTGTTTGAGGCTTACACTCTGATGCTTACCGCGCACTTATCAAATGATTTTACCCCCTTAACCAAACTAACTGATCTATCTCAAAGGATTTAGTGTCTGTGACCTACTTTTGGAGTAATAAGAGACTCTTGCGCATAAATTATCCTACCAATTACACTTCCCATTTATTTTTATGGTGAAGCGGTCACTAAGAGACAAGTATTAGAGGTCGAATAAGAATCCAAATCCCAAGAAGTCCCCTTCTTGGTTAGGTCACACATTGACCTTAAGAAGGATTCGCGAATGGTAACTTTAAGGACCTTGAATGTGTATCATATCAATAAAGTCTCAAGGTGGAACTCAAAGACAAGGTTGTATGCCCTAAGAATTGTGTGCATATATAGGGTAAATGCATTATAGTGACATCGAAGGAATTTAGCCCAAAATATATGGGGGCTTACCCCTTTTGTTTATTGGGCCAGCTTAGTACTGACTTGAGTTTCCCTTAGACCTCTTTTAGAAGATGAATCTCAAACTTATAGACTTTGAGGT
Source organism: Dactylorhiza incarnata (assembly GCA_033032865.1). Lineage (NCBI taxonomy): Eukaryota > Viridiplantae > Streptophyta > Magnoliopsida > Asparagales > Orchidaceae > Dactylorhiza > Dactylorhiza incarnata. Next base: position 17,798,816 of record JAWHQI010000013.1, read on the forward strand.
TTTGTAGGTGTAGACAAGTAAATAAGAGGATAGCAAAATAACCATTGGGGATATGCTTAGAGGTTGTCAAGTTATACGTGTATATATGACCTCTGAAATCAAAGAAGTCTGTGCGAGACTTTAGGATATGGATTTGATAGAAATAGAACCTGGTTATAGGCTCTCGTGATCTTAAGAAATGAATAAATAACCTAATGCGAAGGATGATATCATAGATTCACCTCCTCAAGCCTGAGACGATGATCTATGATATGATATTTGCATGCGCGGATTTTAGATTTTTAGTGAAAGGTTGAGATTTTCTCCAAAACTATATCCGATAAAGGCAAGTGTACCTTATCGTCTATAGTATAGGATATTTAGGAATATCAAGGTCGTATTCCACGGGGCGCGTTGATTACTTCTACTTCGAGGAAAATCACTATTATTTTATCGACGAAAATTTGAGGTGGTTTGTTTTCGCTTAACTAAAATTAAAACTAAATTCAAACTAAATGAAAAGCTTGAACATTGCATGAAAAGAAAGAGAAATTGACATTGCATAAAAAAAAGAACATTACTAAGGAGAGAAAAATTTAACCTTGCATGAAAAGGAAGAAATTACTTAAGGAGAAAAAGAACATGAAAGAGAAAACTAATTTTATTGAAAATCAAAGAACTATTACAAGCCTTAAATTAAGAGTGCAAGGCTAAGGAAAATGAAAGTTGCAAGCTTAAGAAAACTAGTACACGAAAGTTACACTACAACATTGCATGAAAAGGGAAGGAGGAGAACATGAAAGCCTTAAGAAACATGAACATTAACTTGAAAGACTCACTCTCAGCTCTAACAGCACCTCCCCATCTCCAAATTTCTGAACCCTGGACTCAAGGAGAGCCTCTGAATTTATAGGAAAAATTTTCAAGTTACACGCCCTCGGTCACGGGCGTGTCCAAGGGCGTGTAATCACTGTAACATTGGATCTGGCAGCGGCGTGGGCTTGGCGTGTCAGCGACAGAAAAGTTGGACATTACACGCCTGTGTAACATGGTCACGGGCGTGACTTTGGACTGATCTTCAGCTTACACGCCCTTGGTCACGGGCGTGACAGAGGGCGTGACATGCCATTTTTCCCGATTTGTCCCAAAAATCTGCAAATATCGAAATTAAGCTAAGTTAGAATCAAAATTACAAAAAGAACTACTTATAACCTAAATTTGACATAAAATAGAGAATTCATATTAAATATTTACAAGATTTTCTATTAAAAAGTTATAAAAATACTACTTATCAAATACCCCCATACTTGAGGTTTTGCTATTCCAGAGCAAAAGTGTGAGACATTATTTATAAGACATCCTTAAAAAAATTTTAATTTAAAACTAAAATTTCATTTAACCAAAAGTTAAGTTAAGAGTAAATTCAAGGGGGAGTTAAGTCCTAAATTATGATGATGATTTGAAAAGAGGGAAAAATATTTAGGCAATAACTTCTCAAGAAAATTAAGTAGTTTGACAAAATTGTAGAAATTATAAAACTAAATTAAATTAAAATTATAAGAACTCTATCTTAAAAGAATCTTAAGGAAAAGTAAATTACTAAATATTGCTCTCTCCATAATTTTCAACTAAAACTAGAACAATGATAATTGGCTAAGGGGGATTTCATAAAATTTGGCATAAGAAGAGAAATTTTTGAATGGAGGAAATGGAATTTATCATGAAATTTCCTTCTCTTTTTTTTTCTTACTCTTTTTTTTTCTCTTCTAATAAAAACCCAAAATGTATATGGAATGAATTTTATCCTCTTACTCCATGCCATATAATCTTTTCAAATATTTTGGGTGCATATGTTTTAGGGAATAATGAATTTTATCCTCTTATTCCCATGACATATGATCTTTTAATACATTTTTTTTATGCCATCAAAGGGGTAGGGTAGGGGAAGAAAAAAAAATCTAGCTAGCTTTAAATCATATTGAGAGCAAATTCTAGTAAAATTAAAAATTCCTAAGATCTAAGAAGTTAGAAGAAAATATAATTAAAAATCTAAAGAGGTTTAGGAAATTTACTACAAAATGAAGCCATTTAAAAATAAAAAGAGAAGTCATGCTAACAAAATTCTCTAATCAATTTAAAATCATAAGATGATTCTTAAATCAAAATTACCTCAAATTTAAAATTAACAAACTATGATAAGCAAAATTTCAGCCAATTAAAAACTTAAACATGCTTATAAACATTCTCAACTAGATTTCTAAGAAATCACAAAAACAACAAGGAGGGAAATAAGAATTTTTTGGAATTTTTGATATTATCTTTTTTTTTGAATTTTTCTCATTAAAAACTATTTACAAAGAAAGGGAACTAGCTTTAAAACTTAAAAAATTTTTTTTTTGCAAGTCTTGGACTTCCCAAGGGCTACCCGGTGAAGGGTTCGCAAGGTACTAGGAGGTGTGATGGGATAAAATCCCAAACGTCCCTTTCCAAGATTTAAATTTTTCTGTTTTCTATATTTTTTTTTGAGTTTTTGGGTTTTACAAATGCTAAAATAGAAGAAAACATAAGAAAATATATATATATTTTTTGTTTTGAAATTTTTCTGATTTAACAACTATTTACAAAAAAGCTATTTACACCCCCATACTTAAAGTTAAACATTGTCCCCAATGTTTAAAACTAAGTATGAAGTAAAGGAAAAAAAAGAAGAAGTGCAAAACAAAATAAAAAGGAAATGCATGATAAAGGAGAAGGAAGAAAGAGAAGGGGCTTCCCTGATTTTTGAAGTTTGCGCGGGGAAGCGACGATTACCTACAAAATATATTAAAGAACAAGAGAAGACAATAAAAAGATAACTTTGGGGTGCCTCCCAAAAGCGCTTTGTTTAAGGTGGCGTAGCTTGACCCACTTGCCGGTCATATTAAAGGTTGAAAAACAATTGAATCACTCTTTTCATTTGGTAACTCTCCCGGAAGATATAATTTAAGGCGGTGCCCGTTAACTTTGAAGGTACCTTTTTCCGGGTGGGAAATTAAAATTGTCCCATAGGACCAAACCTCTTTAACAATAAAGGGTCCGGTCCATCGGGATTTTAGTTTTCCCGGAAAAAGGCGAAGGCGGGAATTATAAAGGAGGACGAGATCGCCCGGCGAAAAAGTTTTTGGAAATTTTATATGCTTATCGTGATAAAACTTTGTTCGCTCCTTATATAATTTATTGCTCTCATATGCGTTCGCTCGCCACTCATCTAATTCGTTCATTTGAAATTTTCTTTGTTCTCCCGCTAGAGTGGAATCGAGGTTTAAAAATTTAAGCGCCCAAAATGCGTGATGTTCTAATTCGACCGGAAGGTGGCAAGCCTTGCCATAAACCATTCGATACGGTGTACAACCGATAGCGGTCTTGTACGCCGTTCGATAGGCCCATAGCGCGTCATCGAGCTTTATTGCCCAATCCTTCCGATTAATAGAAACCGTTTTTTCTAAGATCCGTTTTAATTCTCGATTAACAACTTCAACTTGGCCGCTCGTTTGTGGGTGATATGCAGTGGATAATTTGTGCGTAACACCATATTTTGCTAAGATTTTTGTGAATTGAGTATTGCAAAAATGGGTGCCCCGATCACTCACAATAGCGCGCGGAGTGCCAAATCGAGAGAATAATTTTTTTAAAAAGTTAACGACGACTCGCGCATCGTTAGTGGGGAGAGCTTGTGCTTCCGCCCACCTTGACACGTAGTCGACCGCTACTAGAATATACTTATTTGAAAACGAAGGAGGGAGAGGACCAACGAAATCAATGCCCCAAAGATCGAAAATTTCGCATTCTAAGAAAATGTTTTGGGGCATCTCATCCCGGCGAGAGATGTTCCCCGACCGCTGACAGCTGTCGCAAGTACTCACAAGGTTGTGAGCATCTTTGAAGAGCGAGGGCCAATAAAAGCCCGCCTCCAGCGCCTTCCTCGCGGTTCGGTTTGAATGATAATGACCTCCGGTGGGTCCCTCATGACAATGACGTAAAATTTTAAGGCCTTCCTCACTCGAGACGCATCGTCTTACTACCTGGTCTGCGCATACACGGAATAAAAAGGGGTCCTCCCAAAAGTAATTCTTTAAATCAGAAAAGAATTTCTTCTTTTGCTGACTCGAGACTTCTTTTGACAGGACCCGGGCTACTAAATAGTTAGCCAGATCTGCAAACCAGGGGGTAGACGATGAATTAATATTTTCGAGAGCAAGGAGGCGCTCTTCGGGAAATTTATCATTAATGTCAGATTCTATTAATACGTCCGAGGCGGGGTTTTCTAAACGGGAGAGATGATCGGCCGCCAAGTTTTCGGCTCCCCTTTTGTCCCGGATCTCTAAGTCAAACTCCTGCAAGAGGAGGATCCATCGCAAAAGACGAGGTTTGGCGTCCGATTTGCTTAAAAGATATCTAAGTGCGGAGTGATCCGTGAAGACGATGACTTTCGAGAGGGTGATATACGACCTAAACTTATCGAAGGCGAAAACGATTGCTAGAAGTTCCTTCTCGGTCGTGGTGTAATTTGCTTGTGCCGACGTGAGTGTTTTGCTCGCATAATAGATAGGGTGGAAATACTTACTCACCCGTTGGCCTAAAACGGCACCAACCGCAATGTCACTCGCGTCGCACATGATTTCAAAAGGGAGCGACCAATCCGGCGCGACTAGAATCGGGGAGTTTATAAGTTTTTCTTTGATAAGTTGAAAAGCTAAATGACATTCATCGCTAAAAAGAAAAGAAGAATCTTTCTCGAGAAGATGGGTTAACGGCTTTGTAATTTTTGAAAAATTTTGTATAAAGCTCCGATAGAACCCCGCGTGGCCTAGGAAACTCCTAATAGCTTTTATGTTTGTGGGAGGGGGGAGTTTTTCAATTACTTCAATCTTGGCCCTATCGACCTCGATCCCCTTGCCCAAAATTTTATGGCCAAGGACTAGTCCTTCCTTGACCATAAAATGGCATTTTTCCCAATTAAGCGCTAAATTTGTTTCCTCACATCGCTGCAACACGCGCTCGAGATTTTTTAAACAATTTTCAAAAGAACTCCCGTACACAGAAAAATCGTCCATAAATACTTCTATCACCTCCTCCACTAACTCGTCAAAAATTGCCAGCATACATCTTTGGAATGTAGCTGGCGCGTTACAAAGACCGAATGGCATCCTTCGATAAGCGAAGGTGCCAAAGGGACAAGTGAAAGTGGTTTTCTCTTGGTCGTCGGGCGAAATCGGAATTTGGAAGTATCCCGACAAACCATCGAGAAAACAGTAGTAGGAGTGACCCGAAAGGCGTTCTAAAATTTGGTCGATAAATGGTAGAGGGAAATGATCCTTACGGGTGGCATCATTTAATTTCCGATAGTCGATGCACATCCGCCAACCCGTAACAGTACGGGTTGGGATCAATTCGTTATTTTCATTCGCAACTACCGTAACACCACCTTTCTTTGGCACGACTTGTACTGGGCTAACCCAAGTACTGTCCGATATCGGGTAGATGATTCCCGCGTCCAGAAGTTTTATAACTTCGGCCTTAACGACTTCTTTCATGTTAGGGTTTAGCCGTCGTTGAGGCTGGACTGAATTTCGGGAATTATCTTCGAGAAATATTTTATGAGTGCAGAAAGATGGGTTTATACCCTTAATGTCCGATAATTGCCACGCAATTGCGTGGCGGTGCTTTCTTAAGACTATAGTCAACTCAGAAATTTCTGAGTTGCTAAGATCGGATGAAATGATGACGGGTAGCTTAGACTCTTTTTCCAAAAACAAGTATTTAAGGTGAGGGGGGAGTTGTTTCAACTCTAATTCGGGTGGTTCTTCATAAGAAGTCTTGATTTTTAATTTTTCTAAAAATAATGGTTCGGGTGGTGTGGGGTGAGAGACTTCTTCTTCATCGCAAAAGAGCTCTACGGGCTCGGAATCACTATTCGCCGATGAAACTAACTCGAGGGATGAATCGAACTCACAACACTCTTCTAAGTAAAAACATGAATCGTCATTTTCTAGCGTGTTCCGCATCGAGGAATTTATGCCGAAAGTAACTTCATCGTCTCCAACCCGTAGGAGGAGCTTTCCGTTACTTACGTCAATAATAGCGCGGGAGGTGGCAAGGAAGGGGCGGCCGAGTATGAGGGGTACTTCGGCATCCTCTTCGATGTCAAGAATGACAAAATCCACCGGGAAGATGAATTTGTCAACCTTGACGAGCACGTCCTCCACTATTCCTATCGGATATTTTAAAGAACGATCCGCTAATTGGATACTCATTCGAGTGGGCCTTGGATTTCCTAGACCTAACTTTTTGAACAAAGAAAACGGCATAAGGTTGATGCTTGCTCCAAGATCCGCTAAGGCGTGTTTTACTAACGAATTGCCAAAAAGACATGGGATGGAAAACCGTCCCGGGTCATTTGCTTTTTTCGGCAATTTGTTGAGTACAACCGCGGAGCATTCTCCGTTTAAAGAAATATGCGAAATATCTTCTAACTTTTTTTTATTGGAGAGCAACTCCTTAAGATATTTCGCATATTTAGGCATTTGTGAGATAGCCTCGCAGAAAGGAACATTAATATGGATTTGTTTTAAAACATCTAAAAACTTTTTATAATTTTTTTCGGCGCTTTCATTTTTAAATTTCGATGGATACGGACTATTAGAAGTAGGAGCGCACGGATTTAAAATAAAAGAGTGCGGAGCTATCGTAGCGGGCAAATTCGAAGATGAATTAAAAGTAGGAGGAGGAGGAGAGGAAATTACCTTGGGTTCGTCCTGTTTTTGAACCACCTCCTTCCCGCTTCGGAGTGTAATCGCGTGCGCGCTCTCCTTTGGATTTTGCTCGGTGTTCCCCGGTAGTGCTCCTTGTTGACGCTCAGAAATCATCTTTGCGAGTTGGCCCACTTGATTCTCTAAATTTTTGATTGATCCGGTAAGGTTCCGGATGTTCGTTTCATTTGTAGCAACATATTTTGCAAAAACCTCTTCAATCGGAGAGAGTTTTTGCTGTTGCGGTGGAAAACCGGGTGGATTATAATTTTGAGAAATCAAAATTTGAGGCGGAGTTAAGTTAAGAAGTTGATTAGGGGGAGGTTGATTTAAATTCATAGGACGCTGAGCATTTCCTTGGTTGCTCCATGAGAAATTCGGATGATTCCTATAACCTGCATTGTAGGTGTTATTATACGGAGTGGTGTTCGGGTTATAGGAAGGCCGAGGTGGATTTCCCATGTAGTCAACATGTTCTTCAATTAAAACGTTATTGGCCCAAGGAGGAGTGGTGGAGGAAGCAGACATCTCCGCCACTTGCTTTGTTAAGCGCTCAACTTGTAAAGCCAAATTTGCGTTTGCGTCTATTTCAAAAATTCCGGCCGGCTTCTTAGGCCGCGCTCGGGGCATGTTCCATTGATACGCATTTGTGGCCATCTCTTCGAAAAGCTCTTGAGCGGCGATTGGGGTTTTATTATTTAATGTCCCCCCGGCGGCCGCATCAATCATTTGCCTCGTTTGGAGATTTAAGCCATTATAAAAAACTTGCACTTGTTGTCAAGTGGCAAGTGCATGGTGAGGGCATCGACGCAAAAGCTCCTTGAAGCGCTCCCATGTGTCATAGAGAGTCTCCGAGTCGATTTGCATGAACGATGCAATATCCGTGCGCAATTTAGCGGTCTTTGAAGGCGGGAAATATTTATTAAGAAATTTTTCCGCCATTTCGGCCCATGTAGTGATGGATCCCCTAGGTAGGGAGCCCAGCCACTGCTTGGCCTTAGACCGCAAAGAAAAAGGAAAAAGACGTAATCGAATGGTGTCATCGGTGACGCCATTGATCTTAAAAGTGTCGCAAATTTCAAGAAAGTAAGAGATATGTGAATTTGGATCCTCGTCCGGTTGACCATCAAAGGTCACCGATTGTTGCACCATTTGTATGATGCTGGACTTGATCTCAAAATTATTGTTCGCCACCGTGGGGCGAACAATACTCGATTGTGTGCCTTCCAAATTCGGCCGCGCATAATAGGACATGGTCCGTTGCGCGTCCTCATTAGGATTTGGCTCGTTAAGATTAGGAGGATTAAGATTATGATCCATATTTGCTGCGTTAGTGTCCCCGATCGACTCTTCGGATTCTATTTAATTTCCCTGATCACGAGAATGGCGGTTCCTAAAAAGGGTTCGCTCGATCTCCGGATCAAAAGGAAGAATCGAAGTGCTACCTCGGGTCATACACTAAAAAGAGAAGAAAGGAAGAAGAAAAACTAAAAATATTTTTTTTTTCTTTTTGAAAGTTAGAAAAAGCAAACTATTATAGAAAGAAGCATGATAAAATTAATAGCTATCCTCTTTTCAAAATATCTACGCAAAGTCCCCGGCAACGGCGCCAAAAGGTTGATATGATATTTGCATGCGCGGATTTTAGATTTTTAGTGAAAGGTTGAGATTTTCTCCAAAACTATATCCGATAAAGGCAAGTGTACCTTATCGTCTATAGTATAGGATATTTAGGAATATCAAGGTCGTATTCCATGGGGCGCGTTGATTACTTCTACTTCGAGGAAAATCACTATTATTTTATCGACGAAAATTTGAGGTGGTTTGTTTTCGCTTAACTAAAATTAAAACTAAATTCAAACTAAATGAAAAGCTTGAACATTGCATGAAAAGAAAGAGAAATTGACATTGCATAAAAAAAAGAACATTACTAAGGAGAGAAAAATTTAACCTTGCATGAAAAGGAAGAAATTACTTAAGGAGAAAAAGAACATGAAAGAGAAAACTAATTTTATTGAAAATCAAAGAACTATTACAAGCCTTAAATTAAGAGTGCAAGGCTAAGGAAAATGAAAGTTGCAAGCTTAAGAAAACTAGTACACGAAAGTTACACTACAACATTGCATGAAAAGGGAAGGAGGAGAACATGAAAGCCTTAAGAAACATGAACATTAACTTGAAAGACTCACTCTCAGCTCTAACAGCACCTCCCCATCTCCAAATTTCTGAACCCTGGACTCAAGGAGAGCCTCTGAATTTATAGGCAAAATTTTCAAGTTACACGCCCTCGGTCACGGGCGTGTCCAAGGGCGTGTAATCACTGTAACATTGGATCTGGCAGCGGCGTGGGCTTGGCGTGTCGGCGACAGAAAAGTTGGACATTACACGCCCGTGTAACATGGTCACGGGCGTGACTTTGGACGTGTGCATTAAATGCGGCGTGGGCTGGAATTCGGAGCGGCGGTAGAGCAGGGATCACGCTGGAAAGTCACGGGCGTGACATGTGGGTCACGGGTGTGACTTAGGTTGACTTCTCGACAGCATCTCCTCGTCTCGACGGCGGCTCCACGTGGACGATTCTAAGATTACACGCCCCCGGTCACGGGCGTGACTTTGGGTCACGGGCGTGACCTGGGGCGTGACTTGGTGTGGACTGGTTCAAACAGTGCGGCATCGATTCTGGACTGATCTTCAGCTTACACGCCCTTGGTCACGGGCGTGACAGAGGGCGTGACATGCCATTTTTCCCGATTTGTCCCAAAAATCTGCAAATATCGAAATTAAGCTAAGTTAGAATCAAAATTACAAAAAGAACTACTTATAACCTAAATTTGACATAAAATAGAGAATTCATATTAAAAATTTACAAGATTTTCTATTAAAAAGTTATAAAAATACTACTTATCAATCTATAATAGAATCGGGACGAATAGAAAGTTGACTGGTTTTTAGTCAAGTTATTAGAAACATAAAATTGTCAAGTTAGCTGCTTAGAACAACTTATCGCGTCATGAAGCTTGTGGATTGGAATTAGATTCCTGCGTGATAGAACTATAATTGGAGATTCTTGAATTTCTGGGCATTCGAAGATAATGTACATACACTTATTGAAAATAATCAAGCCCCTTTTGTTTTCGAACAATTTTATCGTAACCGATATTCTTATACCCTGGAAGATAGTTGACACTTAATCAGAGATTGTTAAAATTATACCTATGGATTAAGTAAATAAGAGAGTACTTATGACCTTTAGATTCATGAATTGATGAGCCCGGGAATTGAAAAACAAATGTCATTATAACCCCCAAGAATATTGTATGTTTTGGAGAGTAATATAGGATATTGGGAGATACAGCACCGCATTAAATCATAACTTTAGAGGTTGGATTATGGGTTTTCATATCAGTAGGAAGCTCGTAGAACTTTGGTAGAGTAAATCCTGGAATAAATAACAGGCCTCCTTCACGAGTGCAATCGAGACTACAACTTGAGAAATTAATCCACTGAATTGTTGACGTGAAATGTCATGGGCTTGATATATGATCTCTCGTGATAGAATTAAGTTATGGAAAATTTATTGGAAATAATCGTTGAATAAAGGACATACCCCTTCACAAAGTGCAATGTGAGATTATAATTAGAGGAATAATTTGTTTTGGGATGTTGAAATATCTTGAATTTTTTTTAAATTTTTGTGGAATTTAGGGTTACCCATTTCTGATACTCCCTTTGCAACGTAGAATTTGAACGCGTAATTTGAGAAATTCATACCATGGATTATTACTGAGTTGTTATGGAACATATTTGAAGAATGGATAGATTGGGATGTTGATGATAAGTTGATATAGCAATTATCAGATAGTCTTGAGACCTCTCATCTTCATGAGCTGGGAACCCCGTGGACCCGAACTTAGATTTCGAGGACGAAATTATTCTTTTGTTTATTGGGAATTGTAACATCCCATTTCCTACTAGACCCCCTAACTCCAATTTTGAGTGAGACAAGTGGGGAGTGTGGTGAGTTTGAGTTAGATTGTAGCCTTAGGGCACATAGGGTTAGGTGAACTCACCTGTGGTCTACTATAAGGCTCAAGTCAACCTAGGTCAAACTAGCTCAACATGAACTCACACTTGCAAATTGACTCCTCCAATAGATGATAAGCACTCCAAGGAATGCCATAGACCCAAAAGCCCCATCATGGGGTCACCAATTGACCCAATTTGACAAAAGTCAAACTTGGGTCAACATAGGTCAAATCCTCCCCAATAAGTTCAATTGAACCCCAAAGCATGAAATTGACTTCACCCCTATTCTTAGGACATCATGAGGGACCTAATTGACTCAAAAGCCCCATCATGAAGTCTTCAATTTGGCCAAATTGACCAAAGTCAACTTTTCCCCCAATTTTGGTCAAAATCACACTTATTGGTCAAATTGGCCAACCTAGGTCCTCACCATGACTCAACCAACCTAGGATGGTGTCAATAGACTCAAGACCATCACATTGGACCAGTCAACACACCCAATTGACCAAGTCAACCCAAAAGTCAACATAAGGCCAATTTTGCCTAAATTGGGCCTATTTGGAATTAATCCAAATTTCAATGGACTAAGGCCCTCATTTAGGGCCCATTCTGAGGCCCAAGAGTCAATTACCAGGCTTGCCCCTCAGTTTTTGGAAGAAGGAGACATGCAAGGGTGATTTTAGGATTTTTCCCCAATTTTGGAGAGAGACAAACCATGAACCCATGGAAGGATGACCACTTGGCCACCACCCCCTGATTTCTGGGTTGCTCTCAGCACCCCCAAGGAGTTGCCAGCATTTTTTTGAGCTGAGCTGGCTGCTGTTAAGAGGGGAGGAAGAGGAGCTCTACCATGTGGCCGACCACCATTAATGGTGACCAAGGAATTAAGAGGAATTGAGCCTGGGTTTCACCCTTAATCAACTCCTCACAGCTCGAGCACCAATTTTCTGCTGAGTTGGAGCTATGGCAGTGGCTATGGAGGGTGGTGGCAACATAGGAGAAATCACCAAATAATGGCTGGCAGCTATCAAGACTCCCCCGACCCAATATGAATATCCTATCAGCTTCAGAGGGTCGAGAGGAGTGGAGCTAGCCTTTTACAGTGGAGCAAACCATGGAGATTCGAGATTTCTGGGAGGATCGCCGGAGCTCGCCGCCGCCGCACCGCACCACCTCAATACGCGCCACCAAGCTCGTTTAGGGTACGATTTCTCCCCCCCTCCCTCTGTGTTAGTTACCTAAGGTCCTAGAAAGGGCAGACGAGCTCAATTGAGCCGTCAGCCATGGGATTTTTCCCTCCCAAGCTCCGATTGGGCTTCCTCCAGAGATCGCCGTGAACCACCACCTCCGGCCACCATTCCACCGCCAATCGACGACCAACCCCTCAACGGAGGTGGTGGCGGCGGCAGATGGCCGGGGAGGGTGGTGGTTGGCCGGGATCAAGGCTGTTTCCTCTGGGCCGTCGGCTAGAGGAAGGAAACGAAATCACAGCCGTTGATTTCGTCTCCTTGATCTCTATTGGCAGACCACCTTAATGTTGCCTAAGTTTTTAAGTGGTTTGCATGCTAATTTTGAAGGCCTTAGAGGCCAATTTTGCAAAAAGTGGCAGAGATAGCTTTTGTAGCCCTATGAGTCTACTTTCATTCGCCACCTTAATCATCTGATTTGGTGCACTGTGGACACCAGGGCACCCATTTTTCTAGGACTGCCTTTTATGTCTATTAGCAAACCATAATAATTCTGCCTAAGTTTTTAAGTGGTTTGCATGCTAATTTTGAAGGCCTTGGAGGCCGATTTTGTAAAAAGTGGAAGAGATAGCTTTTGTAGCCCTATGGGTCATCTTTCATTTTCCACCTTAATCATCTGATTTGGTGCACTATGGACATCAGGGCACTCTTTTTCCTAGGATTGCTCCTTGTGTAGGGCAGAAATTAAAAAGGCTATAACTTTTAATTGGCTTAACCAAACCCATTGAAATTTCTACCATGCATGCATGGTATGGTGACACACCTAGGGTTTTAATTTGAGAATTTTTGGATGTGTGTCCATTGAGTTATTTCATTTATTAGTAAAAGTAAATTTTTGGTATTTAAGGAGTTGTATAACTCCAAACACCCCCTAATTTGGGGAGTGAGCTCTTCATACATATCTAAGTCACTGGTTAAAATCTCACTTCATGTGCATGAGTAGTTTTCTTTGAACTTTAAAATGAAGTTAGGGTTTAAGAGGAAAAGTGGGGTGCTAATAGTCAATTTGGGCTTTTGAGCTTTTTGATGGAATTGAAGGTGGGAATCACCTTGCATGCCTCTGAAACCTTGGGGTTAGTGTATGTCATGAGGATATACATCATTGACATAAGTTTCATGATTTTTGGAAATTATTTTCCTAAAGTTTTTAATTAAATGATAATTGTCACACTTTTAAATTAATGAAATAATTTGAATCAAAAACTTAGGATTAAATACAAAACTCTGGGAAATGGATCTTTGACTGGAAAGGCACATTTAGGAATTTTGTTGGAATTATTGGACCTCATTTATTTCTCTGAATTTGATTTATTTGGTTAGGTCAATTTATTCAAATGTGACATTTAGGTCTCATATGCATTTGGAGAATTATGAAATTATTCTAGTAGGTTTCCTGTGTGATTCTATAGCTCTGTAAAATTTTATCATAATTGTTAGATGAATTTTTGTGGTAATTATCAATTTATTGAGGAAAAACCCTCTTTTGTAATTAATTAATTTAATGGGGTAAAATAGTTTGAAAATTTCTAAATCTCTGGATTTAGTGTTTTAAGATGATTATTATACTAGGATAATTTTCTCAGAATTTATAGAGACATATTAATGGTAGTTGTAGTGTAAATCACTATTTGCACCTCATTTATGTTAAATAAAAATTATGGTCAAAAATTTCTGTTAAAAATGTGAAACTTAGGATTTAATGTTCTTAGACCATTATTATGCCATGATAATTTTCCCAGAATTTATTAAATTTTTACATAGCACTTGTAGTGTAAACCCTTATACGCACACCAAATGTAACAAATGACAATTAAAGGTAAATACTCCTTGGATTAATATGAAACTTAAACATTGCTGATTTTAGGTCAATAACATACTTCTGTGATTTATTCAGATTTTATTGAGATCTGTAGGTGGTGGTTGTAGTGTAAACTCTTATTGGCACACCACTTGTATTAAATGAATATTGTGAATAAATATTACCTGGAATGTTATGAAACCTTGGATTTGGTGTTTTTATATGATTAGTATGCTAGGTTAATTTTCTCAGAATTTTTGGGATTCATATTTTAGTACTTGGTGTGTAAAGTCACATCTTCATCTTTTTCATGATAAATAGAAATTGTGGGTTTAAAATGTTTGGAAAAGTATGATCTCCTGGAAATAGTGATTTTATGTTCATATGAAGCTACTGTAATATTTTCAGAATTTTAGGAAGTCAAAATCTTGTACTTGATGTGTAAAATTATTTTTCATTCATTAATTGAAAATTAGGGATTATGGTTATTTAATTGCTGGAAAAATATGAAATATTGGAAATCCTTTTATTATGTCACATTTCATCTCTGGAAGCATATTTAACAAGTTTGAATTCACTAGCATGATACCTCCTTCACATTTTAGATTCATATTAGTAATTAATGAACTTTTTTTAGAGGTCAAAATTAGATGAAACATGTTTGGATTTTGATTATTCCTCATTCCATCCACTATGAATCTATGATAATAATTAGAAGTCATTTGGAAGTAATTTGACCAGGATTCCATCTTATGAGTCTAAGTTAGTTATATGTCGTGGTCTGCGGATAGTAAAAACTCATCATGATGAATGGGTCAATATAATCATAAGGAAATCGGGGAGAATTGAATTACATCAAGAGATGAGTTTAGACCACTTAGAGGACTAGAAGTTTTAGAGTTGAGTCCAAAAGATTGATTGCATAGGAGCGGGGTGAAACATAAGGCGTAAGTTATAAAGGGTAATGAGAGGGAGGAAGGTTAGGTCAAGGTAGCCGCCAAGAATATTAATTGTCCTGGAAAGGGGTTGGGCATCATCCCATCACATACCCTAGTACCTTGCGAACCCTTCACCGGGTAGCCCTCGGGAAGTCCAGGATCCACCCTAAACTTCCAAGTAGAATAATAACTAAACAAGAGTAGTTTAAATAGGAGTTAGAAGATGAGAGTGCTTGGTGAGCTGTGGGTAAGGTTGTGCTCGGGATTGACGAAAGATCGTCCTTCCCCTTAGAGAGTCTTAAAGCGCCGAGGTTAATTCAAGTGAAATGATAAGAGGGTAATCTTATGGGTAGATATCAATAATACTAAGTGTCTTGGGAAAGGGAATTTTGGGGTGTCATCCCATTGTAGTTTCCTAATACCGTAGCGAGCCCTTTACAGGGTAACCCTCGGGAATCCAAGATTAAACGTAAACCGTAGGGATGAGATGTTACAAGAATAATCTAATAACACACTCACCCACACCCCGTGGTTGCGGGAGTCTAGTCTGTTTGGTGCTGCGAGCAGTAAGCTCCATGTTTGAAAGAGCGGATTGAAAGTCAGATGAGCTTGCACTCAGTAGAGTTGTTGTTGACAGGCAGGTTAGCCCGGGGAGCTTATGGCTCGGAGATAGATCAAAAGAACATGTTGCATGTGCATTGAAGGTGGTGGGTCTTCTGTATTAGACGGACGTTCACACTGACGTCAATACGTTGACTCGGCAAGTGTGGTATATACACTTAGACTAGAAAGTCTGGCGGTCCAGTCAGCAAGAGTACGCAGACGCTCCACGGTTTTGTGTTGAGGCGTACGGTAGGTCTAGGTTAGGTAGTGTGAATACCAACCTAGAGGTGGGCGAGGCCAAACTCACCGCTTCCGTTTGCCACTACGGGAGTATCCGGGGAGACTTGCTAGCTCCAAAAAGGGGGAACTAAAGGTCTATGTGCATAGAGTTGTAGTGTGTGAGTTACACTTGTATGAACATAGCATAACAACATACCTTGCATGACATAGCATGAACATTGCATTTCAACCCCTACCCCTATCGTATAAATTGGTATGGGAATTTTTATACGATAGGCCCTGCTAAACGAACCCTTGGTCTATAGGTTTGTATGGGCATTCCTATAAATCAATGGTTACTTTTAAATTACCATACTTGCGTCGCACTGCTTCTTTATGCTTACTTCTTTCTCTGCTGCGATATTACTTTACTGCTTTTAGTACTGTTTACTGGTTCATATTGCTAGCATAGAACTTGTATGTTATACTCTTGATAGCGTAGAATATCTGTCACCTGCTTTTGATTACTCCACTTTGCTGTCCTCCGCTTCTTCCTCCCGCACGGTGCCTAGGAGTCGCGGGGGGAGGCGGGGACAAAATCGTCTTAGTCTTTATGACTAACGGTCGGTGGTGACCGTAGGTAACCGAGGAGCTGGAGCCTAGCTGGCAGGAGAGACAGGACTTGAGAAGCAGATGCCGTGCATTACCACCGCTACTGGTCAGGTGTTGACGAGAGATGTTTTGTTGTATCTTCCGCATAGATATATATATAGAGAGAGAACTGTACTTCTTTTATTCATTCGGGCATGTACCGGGCATAAGCCCTCTTTCTCTTTCTTTTGTTGCACTCATTGATGGACCTTTATATTTTGTTGTATAAATGTGTGTGATTGTGGACTTATGCACTGGTTTTTCTTCTTTCCTCTTGTTGGCCTGGTTGATCGTTCTTGCCGGCAGGATCGCCGTCTTGCAGAGGTGGCTAACTTGTGTGCTAGCATCTCCGTAAGGAGGCGGTTCTGGGCATAAGATCCAGGAACTCTCCTGGTGTGGGAGAGGGATCTTACACACCAGACCTCCAACTTCTGCTTCTACAGCCCAGTTCTTGGACTTAGGTTTCACAGGCTTCACACATTGCTCCCTGGGAGCTAACGCCGGCGTTAACGCTAGCGCCCGACATTAGTGACAGAACTCAGTTCTGCTACCTCTTTTTCGAGTATGTTCGGGGATACACCTCCAGAACTCTCTGTGCACGTCATAGCAACCAAAACCCGAAAAATCACAGCATATATCACAGAGTCTTCTCCAGAGTGCAATAACATATCAACATCACCAATCCAGACCAACCTGTACAGATGGGCTTCACACAGCATGTCTATGCCCGTACTTCGATTCCAGACTCTATATACAATTTCCTACGGGGATAACATCGATCCGTTGGCAGAAATCTATCCACTCGCTAGTGGAAATCTGCCTAATACTATACAAATCGAAGGACGAACGTGTCCAAAGATGTAAGGAGGAGAATCGTTACCCTTGCCGTTCATTTCTGAACCATGATCAGCAAGATATTCGGCTGGAATCGACGATGGCACAAACACGCAAGCAATCTACTTCACGGATTTTCCCTCGACACAACGAAGGCTCACCTCCAACTGATCTCCTTCCCAGCTCTCAGCCCACAGCTCTCAAAAAAGCAGAGGGTTTCAGAGAAAATGAGAAGAAAAGTCGGATTTGCTGTATATAGATACTTTCTTAGCTAACGCCGGTGTTAGCACCTAACACCGCGCGTTAGCCCCTAAGGCGATGGATAAGCTTATCCACAGCCGCTTAAGGGATCCGATTGCGTCTCGACGTATTGACATCTCGACGACCGTCGACACTAAGACCTAGGCTAATGCCTGGCGTTAGCGTTAACTCCTGGCGCTAGCTCTCAGCGTTATCTATCCGCTGGGAAAAATCTGGAGTGCTACCAACATTTCTTGAGAATAACATATTTCTCGGAAAGTGCGCTACTGCCGGCGCTAGCACTAGCGCCTGGCGCTAGCTCCTTAGCTTCAGTACACCTCGACTTTCTTTGCACTTAGAACATGGGGTCTTACACACCATGTGCTTACCCCCAATAACGTGGAGCGCAAACGCACACTACAACGGGCCTAAAAGGAGCGTGAAGCACGCAAGTGCGCATAAAAGAGCATAAGAGAAATATATGCACTATTAGCTCAATAATGACGCACAAGAGAATGAAAACTAGCCCGAATGAGCCCATAAAAGTGTATATAATTGGGACTCATCACACCCCCAGACTTAACCATTTGCACGTCTCGGGCAAACTACTCAGCTCTCCGTCTAAACAATTGGGTATTAGAGTGAGTTTGAGCGGTAGAGATGCATGCGAAGTCGCATGCTCACGTGTGTATGATGCGCAAAACTATATCCGCAAACGATAACGGCAAGTGTACCGTATCGAATGTAGTATAGGTTTTAAAAACCAAGGTCATATTAGACTCGGGGCGGTTGATTACTCTTACTTCGGAAAATCTCTATTATCTTATCGAATACAACTTGTGGTTGGTTGGTTGCAAAAAGAGAAATAGCTTATTTTAAATTGATGAGTTTAAAGAATAGTACTCAACTTTGAATCACCTTGGAAAATAAAATATAAAGGAACAATTTCTAAATCTCTTAAGAAATTACTTGACCGCGGAGGTTCCCGATTTATGAACACACCTCTCTCGAGGATACGCTCAACTGAGTTTAGTTTGATCAATCAAACTTTCGTTCTAGAATCAAAATCCGTAAAACTCGCTTTATCGTAGTGAACCCCTTTATTGGATTTGACTCCAATCCAGGAGAATTATGTCATCCTCGCTTGAGGAGTGCATTCAACCCTCCTTATCCTTGAAATGATCGATTCGAATTCAAAACCTCTCGGTTATAAAATTATGAAAACAAGAATGAGAATTATATATCGACAATATAATCTCAATCAAATAAAGTTCAAGGATAAATCTTAATTATTCTAAGGAAGAGAAAGAGAAGCTAGAATTTAAATCATGAATTATATTTCCCTTGGATCATCTCGGTCGAGTACTAATAGAATTTCGCTAATCATAGAGATGGAGGAAACTACGAAATAAAAGAAGTGCATGATGAAAAAGAGAGAGTGGAAAAGAGAAAAGTAACTATTTTATTAATTTGCAAATGCAATTACAACTGGAAATTGAAAGTTACAAGCTTGGAAATAAAAGTACAAGAAGGAAAAGACATACAAGAGTAAGAAAACAGTGCAAGAAAATAAGCTAGAACTCCAAAAACTTCCTCCTTTTGAGTTCTGGAGGAGTTCCCTTTAAATAGGCATAAATTTGATGTTACACGCCCTTGGTCATGCCCGTGACCAAGGGGCGTGTAGGGGGCGTGATCGATGCTGGCGGAGAGGGCGCGTTCTGGCTTCAATACAGGTGTTTCGGACGCGTCACGCCCGTGACCTGGGGCGTGTAATCTTTAAATGTGCTGCTGGCGGGAAATCTTTGGCGGGGAGGCGCGCGGGGCGAGTCACACCCTTGATTGAATGTCACGCCCGTGACCTAGGGCGTGTAAGGCTTGATCTCAGCGGTTCTGATTCATCTCAGCGGTCTCAGCGGTTCTGCTTCGTCTCAGCGGTCTCAGCGGTTCTGCTTCGTCTCAGCGGGTCGCGGCCATGACATTGGGTCACGCCCCTTGGTCACGCCCGTGACCTGGGGCGTGTACTTGGCGAAACTTCACGAAATGCTCCCGGAATGGTGGAATCGGGTCTGGAACACATCTCAACTATCACGCCCCTTGGTCACGCCCGTGACCTTGGGCGTGTACTTGACAATTTTGCTTAAAGTGTCCAGAAAACCCGAAAACACAAAATAAACTTAAGTTAGCTTATGAAATTAAAATATGAAAGATTTATATGATAAAATTTTAATAAACACCATAATTTCATATTAAAATAATAATAAAACTATACTAAAAGATGAGTAAATAAATTACTCATCAAACACCCCCATACTTGCTCGTTGCTCGTCCCGAGCAAACCATTCTTCATAAGGGTATGAAAAACTAATGCTAGAAAGAATTATGAAAACTAGAGAGTAAAATGCGAAGTATTATGCTGACATGCGTAGATATTTTAGTAAAAAGACGTTCTTGGCATAAATGCTAATTTATGAAATAATTCAAAAATGCGTTACAATTATTATTATCACTTTTAAAATGAGTCGACGGTCAATCAAAAAGTTATGAAAAGGGAGAAAATAGCGTGATTGCTGAGATTTAAATTACTAGATGTAGACGCTCGGGGTGACCTCCAAATAAATCCATCAATGTCGACTGCCATAGGCTTGCCCGTTTGCACCTTCTCCACTACACTTCAAACTAAATTAACGCTATGGATCTTTAGGACTTGAATAGGGCATAATTTAAGGTTTGGGTTTAAGGGCGAGGTAAACAATGATAAACATGAATGTGTATTCCACTTAAATGAAAAATTTTGAGCTAAAAGAAAATAATGACTACCACAAAATAGAGGAGCTTTACCCCTATACTCATGTTTTGCTAAGGGAAACACTCTCATTCACTAATATTTATATCACACAATTCTTCATAATTGGGATCATTCCAAGTATACATGTGCATACCTAGGCCGCATATCATTATGAGATTTTTGCATTTTGATACAAGAATATTTCTTTTGAATTGATACCCATAAATTTTTTTCTCTTCATAGTTGGGAACATTCTAAGTATGCATAAGCATACCTAGGCCGCATATCACTATGAAATTTTTTTTCTATTTAAACAACACCCAAATGTATTCAATCATTTAGCTCAAAATTTCAAGTGTTCATTTGGGGTTTGGGATTTTTGGTTTTGGTGATGAAATGGTGAGGGTGGTTCAAATAAAGGTGCAAAGCTCAAAATTGTGTGAACAATGGTAGTAAATCGAGGTTCGGTGCAAATGCTCAAACTATCCAAAGAAAGGCCTAAATCATTTCCGCAAGGTTAATTTTGACTAAAGTGCACATGCTTCGAAAATAGCTTGGGGCAAGTTCTAGACATCGAGAAAGGACACCCTTTTGTTCAATTCGAGTAATAGCTTTCTAACAATCTTCTACACACTCACCTAAACTACTTTTGGATAAGACCCGATTCGAATTGAAAGTAGAATAAATTATTACTACGCAAATTAATTAAAACATAATTTTAGATCTATGCCAAGAATTTAATTTTACACTAACACTACTCAAAGACATGCATATGACTAGGAGCACTACATGAGTCAACAATTTTACTCAAAAGTTTCAAAAAACTATTTTAGCACAAAACATTCTTAGTCCATATGAAAAATAAATCTACTTTAGAAATTATAATTTTAGCAAGCATGGGCGTTTTGATAAAAATTAAAAAAAAAAGAACATTAATATATATATATATTTAGTTCTTGGACTTCCCAAGGTCAACCCGGTGAAGGGCTCGCAAGGTACTAGAGGCTGTGATGGGAATTCAAGCCCAAAGCGTCCTTTCCAATAATTTTAATTTTAATTTTTAATTTTTTTTTGTTTTTTTTCAAAAAAAATAAACATACAAAGAAGGCTATGCTACACCCCCATACTTAAAATTAAACATTGTCCCCAATGTTTTAAACTAAGTATGAAGGATAAAACTAAAAATGACAATAAGAAAAATAAAGATAAATGACTAAAGTGTAAAGAGGGCTTCCCTGGTCGGTAGTCGGGGTTGCCGGTCGAACACCTGCAGAATTAAAGTAGAAAAACAAACAAGAAAAGAGAAAAATAAAAAAATAAAAAGGTTAACATTGGGTTGCCTCCCAAAAGCGTTTTGTTTACCGTCGTGTAACTTGACTAAGTGGCTTTTTCTTAAATATTTGGTAAGTGCATTGTTTCGATGTTTCCGGTCGCTGGGTCGCCGGGGAGGTATAATTTTAAACGTTGTCCGTTAACCTTAAAAGAGCCTTTTTCCTTGAAGTGGTGGCTTTAGCCTCTATATATATAAAAAGTAGTACAGCATATAAGTTTACATCATGGCAACCAAGTCTAAAGAGTTCAGTCTAAGGTCTTCTTGGTCATGGGGCATTCCCCATTCCCAAGAATACATAGCATGACATCCCAATTTTGCTAAACAATCCGCTACCTTGTTTGCATTTCTCTGGACAAGGGATAGAACGATTTGTGGAGTTTCTTTTAATAATAGTGCCAACTTGTGTTCTGTTTCTCCTGAGAAATGCCCATGTAGGATCTGGTTTACTTGATTGATGGCTGCAGTGGAATCACCCTCTAGAATAACCCCTGCATAATCTTGGAATAGATTTTTTGCGGTGATAAGCCCCAATAATGCGCCCTTCATCTCAGCCATGTTGATTGATCTGGTGGAAAGATTAGCACCTTGCGCGGCACAGATTGTCCCATGGCAATCACGCACGACGCATCCAATGCCAGCAATACCATTTTCACGGACGGCGCCATCAAAATTTATCTTGATCCATCCATAGGGGGGGAAGGTCCACAAAGTTGGGTAGCTGTTATCGGCCCTCCAGGTCCTATGCGATGTATCAAAGTTATCTATGGAGTTCAAAATTAAAGTAGCAGGTTGCATAAAGTTTTGCCCATGTAAATAATTATTTCTGGCTCTCCAAATATTATAAATTAGCGCCATTATAGAAGCAGCTAATATAGAATTCCTGTTAGCGTCGGCTTCAAATCTTAGTAAATCAACTGTTTCTTCAAATGTCATCGGCACTAAAAAGCTGATCTGTAATCTGCTGCATTCCTCTCTGATTTTTTCATGAAATTACATGGCCCAAAAATGTGCTGGACAGTTTCCGGCTCCCCGCAACCCCAAGGACAGCTGTCCACATCGCTGATACGATGGAAGTGGAGCCAACTCATAGTAGGTAGCAAATTATTAATTGCCCGCCAGCAAAGACAAATGGCTCGGGGCTGCGCTTTCAAGTTCCAAATCCAGCCCGCATGCAAACTTGATTTAGTGGATTCATGCAAATATAGAGTAGCAGGTTTTATAAAAAATTTCTCAGTTAGGCTCCACACCAGTTTGTCCTCCCCACCAATGAATTCTCTAGGCAATTCTGAAATTAACTTGATCAGCAGCTTGCCAAAACATTGCTGGACATGCATAGACCAACGACCACTATCTCCCAACAGCCCCGCAACACACTCCGGAAGCATGTTAACATCCACAAAGGTTGGCCATTTATGCAGCGGGAGTTCTCCGATCCAGCGATCCTTCAAAGTTGAAACACGATTGCGAATTAGATGCCACATTTTTGACTTGCTCCTACTCGTCGAGAAACAGTTATTACGATAGTACTTGCTTCCTAAAGTGCGTGCCATTAGACTGTTTTCCATTCTCATTATTCGTGCCGCCACCATAGCGAGCACCACTTTCCTCCAAACCTTGAGGTTTTTGATACCAAGTCCACCCAAATCTTTTGGTTTGCAAATATCATCCCAAGAAGCATAATGCAGCGAGCTTCTAGTAGCTTTTCCCCCATAAGAAACTTTTGAGTAATAAGTTGATCTTGTTTATAGTAGATATTGGGACAGGCGCGTTTGCCAAAACATGTAGCGGAATTGCCGCCAAAGTGCTGCTAATTAGTGTTGCTCTTCCCGCCATTGATAGGTGTCGCAGCCCCCAAGAGCTGATTCTAGCACGAAGCGCATCCGTCAAGCAGCTATAATCGGAGGCACGTGCACGTCCAGGCCGCAGTGTCACTCCAAGATAAGAAATTGCATTTACCTCATTATGTTGTAACTCATTCAGGATGTGTCTTTTGGCCGCCGATGGAACCTTTGAGCCAAATAAAACATTTGATTTCCCTGCATTAATGGCTTGCCCGGAAAGGCCGCAATATGTATCTAGAGCCTCCGAGAAAATTTTCGCTGTTTTTTGTGAGGCCAAGCCAAAAAGTAAAGTATCATCAGCAAAAAGTAAGTGCGAGATTGGAGGGGCATCTTGGCAAACCTTTATACCCAAGGCTCTATGAATTGTAGCCGCCTTTTGTATGAGCAACGATAGGAACTCCGAACAAATAATGAAAAGATAGGGCGAGAGGGGGCATCCTTGTCGCAACCCACAATTTGCCGCTATCCATTCCGCTCTGTTACCATTAACCAGAAGCCCAAATCTGGGGCTTGTGACGCATTCCATAATTGTCTCAACCCATTGAATAGGAAATTTGATGGCAAGCAAGGCTTTCCGAAGAAAACTCCATTGCATGCGGTCGAAAGCTTTTTCCATGTCCACCTTAATCGCCATGTATCCAACTTTACTTTCTGTGGTGTGTAGGCGGTGAATAAGCACATGAGCAATAAGACAGTTGTCCGAGAGTTTTCATCCCGGAACAAAAGCAGCTTGTTCCTCAGATATAATTTTCCTCAATAATGGCTTCATCCGATATGTTATGATTTTTGCTATGATTTTATATATTGTGGTGCATAGACTGATGGGGCGGAAGTCCTCCGGCTTTTGGGCCGATTTAATTTTTGGTATGAGCATAACAATAGTATCCTTCCAGCTATTCCTCATAATTTTTGTATCAAAGAAATCCCTCACAGCATTTATTATTTCTTTCATAGTGAAGCCCCAGAAACTTTTGAAGAATGAGTGCGTTATACCATCCCAGCCCGGCGCTCTGTTTTTCCCAAAAGAAAAGACAGCATTTCTTATCTCTATGTCAGTTACCGGAGCCAATAAGCTGCTTGCATCCTCCTCCGAAATAATGTTTTCTGGCTGCGGTAAATCAGCTGTACTAGTGCAGTCCGGCATGCACCATCGCAGCAAAAAGTGGTCTCTTAAAGTGGCCTCGATGTCACGCTGCTCTGTAATGATTCCCTCATCACTTGCCAAGCTGAAGATTGAATTGTCATACTGTTTTTGTGAGGCCGCCGCATGGAAAAAAGCTGTATTTCGATCACCCTCTTTGAGCCACTTTGACTTTGCCCTTTGCCACCACCATGTATCAAGCTTCACTTGAATTTCATTATAATTAGCTATTAAGTTCCTGAGATTTAACAGCTCATTATCAAGAAGAGGTTGTTCTTGCTCCAGATTTTGTAATTTGCTGATTTCATTTTCCAGCCCCTTGGCTTCCAAAGTTTTCTCCCGAGCGTTGAACTTACTCCACCTGGACAGGGCCTTTAGCGTTCTTGCACATTTTCGATCCAGGACAAAGCTCGGGCTGCCAGCACATGGTTTATACCAGCACCCACTCGCAATGCGGAAAGCATCCCTGTCAATTAGCCATGTTTCTTCAAATTTCAGTTGAGCGCCGTGATTTTTAAAATTTAGTTTGTCAATCTCCAACATAAGAGGCGCGTGGTCTGACGCGATTCGTGGTAGATGATGCACAATGGAGCCCGGGAATGCCATTGTAGCTTCGGAGTTAAGGAGGACCCTATCCAGTCTTGAGAGAATACGACCATTTCCATCCTTATTATTGCACCAGGTGAATGTGTTTCCAATAAATCTTGGTTCTTGAAGATCATTAAGATTTATGAAATCAGCAAACTCTGAAGGCCCTTTGCCGCAGTTGAAGGCTCTACCTCCCCTTTTTTCCTTAGGATGCAGAACACAATTTAAATCTCCCCCAATTATTGTTGGTATATTCTTGTCAAGGCTAGCCAATGCACTCCAGATAATCCTCCTTTTATGCATGTCTTTATTTGCATAAACAGCCCCCAGCTGCCATATGTCCCCCATTTTTGATTTAATTTGTGCTGTTATAAATTGCTTGTTTTTCTTCAATATCTGAACATTAATAAATGTTTCCAACCACAACAATAGAATGCCCCCAGATTTCCCAATAGATGGGACATATAAGAAGCTCCAGTTATTTCCAACTAGCCTGTCGACATCTCTTCTAGTGAAGTTTGATATACGGGTTTCCAATAAAGCAATGGCAATAGGGCGATGCTCCCTTACAAGCTCTTGTAGGTAAGCGCGAGAGGCTAGCTTGCGCGCCCCTCGGCAATTCCAAAAGAGTATTTTTGTCATTCTTGTGCAGAGGTTTCCCCCGCATCATCTTCTGACTGCACTTCCATTCTAGAACGGGATTTTGACTTCTTTTTCTTCTTTTTTGCTGCATCCGCATCTTCTTCGATATCATCACATTTGTGGGGTTTTCGCGAACGGGAGCACCCCCGCCTATCAACACCATCTTCTAGATAGTCTTCCGCTGATTTCACCTTCTTATCATACCCTTTTGCTGATTTCACAATTTTTGGTTTGAAATATTGCTTTGCCGAGGAGCATTCACCATGCTGGCGGGTGGGGCTTCCTGGAAGAGAGCCTATATTGTTTTCATCTGTTGCATGCAGAATATCCATTTCTAAACTTGGAGGAAGTGCTGTTTCATTTGGTGGAATAGGTGTTTTATTTTTCTCATATGGAGAGGTGCAGTCATTTGTTGGAGGAGAAGCTGATCGTTGTGCGGCATGCTTTGGCTCCGGCACCGTCACCCCAATCGGCGCTTTGGGTATTTCCTGGCTCGTCTGTTTTTGTTTTGAAGGCTGTTTTTGTTGCCATGTATTTCCCACTTGCTGATTGTAATTTTGGTTATGTGCTCGATAGATTTTTGGCGGCGGCCTCCGAGGTTCGACCAAAGTCCATTCATCCAGGCCTGCTAGCGGACTGCCAACATCAGCGCCGTTGTTGGTGCCATTTGCTGGACTAACTTTACACTTCTCATCCCCATGCCCAGCCAACCCACACGAAGTGCACAGGGATGCAATGTCCTCATAAATTAATTTCTGAAAAAAATTTCCTGTACTCTCACTATGCAGCCAAACACCTCCAGTTAGTGGTTTTGCTAGATTTCTCCTCACACAGAATCTTGCATAGCTTGGTCTTTCTCGAGATTTTGTAAATGCATCAATATATAGCGGCTCGCCCACCTCAATGGCAATGCGCCGTAGCGTTTTATCACCCCAAAAACGCTGACTTGAAAAATCTTTTGGTAGGACCCGGGCCACTAAATAGTTGGCCAAATCCGCATACCGAGGGGTGGAAGAAGTCGTTACCTTTACGATGGCGAGAAGGCGCTCTTCAGGGAATTTGTCGTCATTTTTGGCCTCCACTAGCGCTCCTGCAGCCGGGTTCTCTAACCATGAGAGGTGGTTGGCTGCAAGATTCTCCGCTCCCCTTTTGTCCTGGATCTCGAAATCGAATTCCTGTAGTAGGAGGATCCACCTTAACAGTCGAGGCTTTGCATCTCCTTTTTATAGTAAATACCGGAGAGCGGAGTGATCTGTAAAAACAATAACTTTCGAAAGCGTTAAATAAGATCAAAATTTATCAAATGCAAAAATTATTGCCAAAAATTCTTTTTCCGTTGTTGTATAATTTGCTTGCGCGGATGTTAGCGTTTTGCTTGCGTAATAAATAAGGTGAAAATATTTATTCACCCGTTGGCCTAAAACTGCACCTATAGCAAAATTGCTCGCATCGCACATGATTTCAAACGGAAGAGACCAATTCGGCGCGATTAAAACAGGAGAATTGATAAGTTCGTTTTTAATTTTATTAAACGCTTTTAAACATTCGTCATCAAAATTAAATGCGGATTCTTTTTCTAAAAGATGAGTTAGCGGTTTTGTAATTTTAGAAAAATCTTTAATGTACCGCCTGTAAAAACCCGCATGTCCTAGAAAACTCCTAATAGATTTTATATTAGTAGGAGGGGGGAGTTTTTCTATGACCTCGATCTTGGCCCTATCGACCTCGATCCCCTTGTTTGAGATTTTATGCCCAAGGACTAATCCCTCTTGGACCATAAAGTGGCACTTCTCCCAGCTGAGTGCCAAATTCGTGTCTTTGCAGCGTTGAAGAACACGATCAAGATTATTTAAACAATTTTTAAACGAATCGCCAAAAACAGAAAAATCGTCCATGAAAACTTCCATGACGTCTTCAACAAGTTCATTAAAAATTGCCAACATACATCGTTGAAATGTAGCCGACGCGTTGCAAAGACCAAATGACATTCTTCGATATGCGAAGGTGCCGAACGGACAGGTGAAGGTGGTTTTCTCTTGGTCGTCGGGCGCAATTGGGATTTGTAAATATCCCGAAAGACCATTGAGAAAATAATAGTGATTATTGTAAATATCCCGAAAGACCATTGAGAAAACAATAGTGCGTGCAAAATGAGGGGTTAATCCCCTTAATATCCGAAATTCGCCATGCAATTGCATGACAGTGATTATTTAATATTTTAATTAATTCGAAAATTTTCGAATCGTTAAGTGCGGAAGATATTATTACGGGCAATTTTGAATCTTTTTCTAAAAATATATATATTTTAAATGTTCCGGCAATTGTTTTAATTCTAAACTCGGTGGCTCCTCGTAAGATGTTTTTATTCTAGAAATGTTCAATTTTACTTCTTCAAATTTGAGCGGCTGAGTTATTTCTTTTAGACAAAATAAATTTTCAATTTCCGGATTTTCAAATAAAGGTGAAATTATTTCAGAAAATGACGTTATTTCCTCTTCAAAATTTGATTCTAAGGTAAAACAAGAGTCGTCATTAGAAAAAGAATTTCTCATAGAGTTGTTTATACTAAAAGTCACTTCTTCATCCCCAACCCGTAGGAGAAGTTCGCCATTACTAACATCAATAATTGCCCGAGAGGTGGCGAGGAAAGGACGTCCGAGTATAATAGGGACTTCGGCGTCTTCCTCAATGTCTAGGAAGACAAAATCTACCGGGAAGATAAATTTGTCAACCTTGACAAGCACATCCTCAATAACACCTATCGGGTATTTTATTGACCTGCCTGCTAGTTGGATGCTTATATTGGTTGGACTTGGGGTGCCTAAACCAAGCTTCTTAAATAATGAAAATGGCATCAAATTAATACTAGCGCCCAAATCTGTCAAAGCATGTTTTATTAAGAAATTACCGAACAAGCACGGGATGGAGAACCGTCCTGGATTATTTAATTTTTGTGGTAATTTATTGAATAAAACTGCCGAGCATTCTGCGTTTAGAGATATACGCGAAAAATTTTCAAGTTTCTTTTTGTTAGACAGTAAATCCTTTAGATATTTAGCGTATTTGGGCATTTGGGCGATCGCTTCGCAAAATGGTATATTTATTTGAATTTGTTTTAAAATTTCAATAAATCGTAGACGCCGCTGAAAGGTGCACTCGATTTCCAGATCAAAACACAATTCAAGATTGTTTGAAGAGTTCGCTCTGGTCATAAACCAAAATAAAAGAAAAGAGAAAAAGGTGCGAGAAGAAATAAAAGGAAAAAGATAAAAATAATTTTTGTTAGATAAATATATATATTTTTATTTAGGTGATTTAAAATTAGTCATGGACTTCCCAAGGTCAACCCGGTGAAGGGCTCGCAAGGTACTAGAGGCTGTGATGGGAATTCAAGCCCAAAGCGTCCTTTCCAGGAATATAGTTGCACCTTAAAAAATAAGAAAATAAAAGATAAAATTAATAGATATTTCGTTTTTCAAAATATCAACCGTACTCCCCGGCAACGGCGCCAAGAACTTGATGCGCAAAACTATATCCGCAAACGATAACGGAAAGTTTACCGTATCGAATGTAGTATAGGTTATAAACACCAAGGTCGTATTAGACTCGAGGCGGTTGATTACTCTTACTTCGAAAAATCTCTATTATCTTATCGAATACAACTTGTGGTTGGTTGGTTGCAAAAAGAGAAATAGCTTATTTTAAATTGATGAGTTTAAAGAATAGTACTCAACTTTGAATCACCTTGGAAAATAAAATATAAAGGAACAATTTCTAAATCTCTTAAGAAATTACTTGACCGTGGAGGTTCCCGATTTATGAACACACCTCTCTCGAAGATACGCTCAACTGAGTTTAGTTTGATCAATCGAACTTTTGTTCTAGAATCAAAATCCCTAAAACTCGCTTTATCGCAGTGAACCCCTCTATTGGATTTGACTCCAATCCGGGAGAATTATGTCATCCTCGCTTGAGGAGTGCATTCAACCCTCTTTATCCTTGAAATGATCTATTCGAATTCAAAACCTCTCGGTTATAAGATTACGAAAACAAGAATGAGAATTATATATCGATAATATAATCTCAATAAAATAAAGTTCAAGGATAAATCTTAAGTATTCTAAGGAAGAGAAAGAGAAGCTAGAATTTAAATCATGAATTATATTTCCCTTGGATCATCTCGGTCGAGTACTAATAGAATTTAGCTACTCATAGAGATGGAGGAAACTACGAAATAAAATAAGTGCATGATGAAAAAGAGAGAGTAGAAATAGAGAAAAGTAACTATTTTATTAATTTGCAAATGCAATTACAACTAGAAATTGAAAGTTACAAGCTTGGAAATAAAAGTACAAGAAGGAAAAGACATACAAGAGTAAGAAAACAGTGCAAGAAAATAAGCTAGAACTCCAAAAACTTCCTCCTTTTGAGTTCTGGAGGAGTTCCCTTTAAATAGGCAGAAATTTAATGTTACACGCCCTTGGTCACGCCCGTGACCAAGGGGCGTGTAGGGGGCGTGATCGTGCTGGCGGAGAGGGCGCGTTCTGGCTTCAATACAGGCGTTTCGGATGCGTCATGCCCTAGGTCACGCCCGTGACCTGGGGCATGTAATCTTTAAATGTGATGCTGGCGGGATATCTTTGGCGAGGAGGCGCGCGGGGCGAGTCACGCCCGTGACCTGGGGCGTGTAAGGCTTGATCTCAGCGGCTCTGATTCATCTCAGCGGTCTCAGTGGTTCTGCTTCATCTCAGCGGTCTCAGCGGTTCTGCTTCGTCTCAGTGGGTCGCGGCCATAATATTGGGTCACGCCCCTTGGTCACGCCCGTGACCTCGGGCGTGTACTTGGCAAAACTTCACGGAAGTCTCCCGGGATGGCGAAAATGGGTCTGGAACACGTCTAGACTGTCACGCCCCTTGGTCACGCCCGTGACCTTGGGCGTGTACTTGACAATTTTGCTTAAAGTGTCCAGAAAACCTGAAAACACAAAATAAACTTAAGTTAGCTTCTGAATTTAAAATAGGAAAGATTTATATGATAAAATTTATATAAACACCATAATTTCATATTAAAATAATAATAAAACTATACTAAAAGATGAGTAATTAAATTACTCATCGGCGTAGAAATACATTAGAATAAAATTTAACTCAAGATTATATTTAACTATTTCTAGAACAGTAATTTGAAATCTACTTTACTCGGATGGTGAATCTTTCGGTCGCGCATAAGGGAAAATAGCGTGACTAATGAGTAGAGTATTACTCGAATCAAAGTTTGGGACAATCTCCTAAGAAATCCATCAAAGTCGGTGTCCATAGGCTTGCACGTTCGCACTCTCTCCACTGCATGAGACGACTCATATCTAAAATCAATATGACTTATAGGTTACGATTTGGCTTAGGATGAGCTTAGGTTAGATAAGTAGAAGAACGATGGGCATCGTACTCAACATAACCTGAGCACACGAGAGCATAAAATCACCAATACAGGGAAATTAAGAACCACACAACACCCCCAGACTTCAACTAGACACTAGGTGTGTGCTAAGCCGACCACAAATTGTTTTGTCGAGAGATTGCATTTGAAAATTCTTTTTGTACAATTTTTTTTTCTATTTTTTTTTTCGTCTCGACAAATATATCTTTTGTAAGCACTTTTATAGACTTCTCTTTTAACTTTCTCAAAGCTACCATACACATCAAAGATAACACCAAACGTGATAGATATATAAATTTCATTCAAACACATATGTTGGTGCGAAAATAGGTTTGGTCGTATGGCTTTGGTGAAATTTAAGTGGAGCTAAGCAAGAAGGATAGGTAGGCTCAAGTGGGTTTGCAAAGGTGATTGCATTGGTTAGGATTTTAAAAGCACATACGGATCAAGAAATGGCCTACATCACGATTTAAAACGAGTTATTCAACGCAATCGTTTCAAGAGTCGCCTAGTGCAAGTTCTAGCCACCGAGAAAGGTTATCCGTCCTTCCGATCCTAGTAATAAGCTACTACTAATCTTGCTACACTCGACTGTATGCTAACATTGGATTCACCGGATTCACCACTAGAGTAAAATAAATTGCAACTACTATAATAGAAAAAATTTAAATGATAACATTGAATTTTATTCTACTCTAATTGAATTTCTAGGCGTGACGGGAGCACTCGACTAGAGCACTACTCGAGTCGACATTTTTCTCTACCACTCACTCCTACACTAACAATCCAATTCTTACGAGCGGGGAACCTCGCAGCAATACCCAATAAGCGCGCGTGATCAAGTACGTGTGAACTAGGTGCAAATGTGTGCAACAGAATTGAAAATCCTAACTCAGCACATTCTAACATGCTATGCAAAGTGCGTGCACGTGCATAACCTATCTCTCCCCCAGACTCGATCAAAACCATAAAAAATAGAGAATTCATGAATAAGGATACAAGGGTAGAGTGGACCTATGCTCACAAATGAGCATGCCAGAAGTGCGGCAAATCCTTCTTTAATGTGCTCCTACGTCATCTCCCAAGCGAGAGCATAAACCTGCGATGTTAACAAAAAGCCCAAAACAACACATAATAAACAAAAATCTTAATGAAAGGCCAGAACTGAATGGTTCCCCCATGGGTTGTCTCCCAAGAAGCCCTTTTGTTTACTGTCCTTAAGGTGGACCAAATACCTGTATTAAGCATAGTTCATAAAGTGCAGAAGTTCTAAAGAAGAGTTCACACACACAAAGATCACAGAACAAGAAAAATTAAATCAGCTATATGCACTTTTGTAGTGCACATCTCCAGTGGCTCGTAGGCTGGAGGTGAAAGCTTTAAGGCCAAAATTGGTATCTCCCAATTTTCCCTAGCCTCCGCCATCTTGCTATTTTGGAGAGCAGCAGAGCATGCATCACGCAATAGTCTTTCCTGTTTACGCTTCTTCACTGTTGGAGAGTGCAAGCGTTGATAGTCATCAGAATTTCCCACCTTGGTAGTGGGTGGCATCACTTCCGTTGCCTCAGTGGCAACTGGATCAGCCCACGAGATAGAGCGTTTAAGTAGTTTATTACACAGTTTATTGCAAAATGAAAATGGTACGTTGTCCCGAGTTGCGTTTGGCTCAACAGTCTCAGAAATAAAGCTCTCCTCCCTCTCGGAGTCATCTTCTTTCCGAGAGTCAACATCATCTTCTTCACTACTCGACAGCTTCTCTTCCTTTTCTTCCTCCAAAGATCCATTTTCCTCCCTGATTGCTGCATTACTAAGAGATTCATTAATAATAAAGTCGGGGGAGTGAATCAATGTTTTAGTTGCAATTTTAGGGAAAGTAGGGGGTGTTACCTTACAAGGTAAGATGACACACCCCGCGGAGAAGTCCAAAGTGGCACCGCTCTCTTTCAAGAATGGTACTCCCAAGATGGGAATGGA
The DNA here is from genome assembly GCA_033032865.1 of Dactylorhiza incarnata. NCBI lineage: Eukaryota > Viridiplantae > Streptophyta > Magnoliopsida > Asparagales > Orchidaceae > Dactylorhiza > Dactylorhiza incarnata. The sequence goes on from JAWHQI010000013.1 coordinate 17,831,879, forward strand.
TTGATTCTCACGGGGTCCCAATACTTGGAAATCGGCGATCACCACCATCCCCTCGACTACAACCTCAACATTTCTCACTTCCCCCTCCGCCTGAATGATGGTCCCATTCGCTAGCACTAAGGACTTCCGGTCATCCGTGTTCATTTCAAGATGCATTTTAGCAACGTCCTGCAGTGCAAGGACATTGCGGGACAAACCAGAGTCACACAGGGCAGCAGTTTCAACATTATTTATGGATCAAGTGATTACCAACTCACTTGGGTTACTCAATTCCGCATCGGTGAGACTCTTCCCTTGACTGATTGGATTCATTTCAGTGTTGCTGGGAAGGGTCCCTTGAGAACGCTCAGTTAGCAGTTGAGCCAATTGGCCCAATTGCGTCTCCAAATTTTGCATGGACGCAGCTTGGTTAACCATATTCGAGTTAGCGTCCTGCATAAACCTCTCCATCATTTCTTCTAAGTTGCTTTTCTTAGGAGCTGGAGCACCTTGATCATAACTCGGTTGAGGTGGTCGCGGTTGGCTACTGGAGCCTTGAGCATCAAATTGATGCGATCCTCCTTGCCATCGTTGGCCAGGAACATTTTGTTTCCAAGAGAAGTTCGGATGACTCCTCGCACCTGGGTTATAAACATTATTAAAAGGGGCTCCGCGGTTTTGATCATTAATATAATTAACACTTTCACCATAAGATACTTCGTTAGGTTGCTCACCTATAGGACACTCATATACGTGATGCCCCGGGCTTCCACAACCTTGACATGAGACAACAATCACTGGGACAGAAGGGAGGGGAGGCCTCTTAAGCAGCATCACACTTTCGTAAGGTGTTGATGCCATCTCAGCGGATGCACCAGATGTGCTCATTTCAAAGAGTCCCCGAGCATTCCTTGGAGCGTTTCTTCCAGCAGTCCAAAATGAGCTAGGAATGGCAGTTTCTTGGAGGATCCGCAGTGCGTCTTCGGGAGTGTGGTTCATTAGAGTTCCACCTGCAGCTGCATCAATCATGGACCTGAAGTTAGGCTCAATTGCAAAGTAAAAATTTTCTACTATGGTCCATGGTTGCAGCTCATGTTGGGGGAATTTCTGGAGAAGGTCCATGAACCTTTCCCATGCTTCTGCGAGAGTCTCCTGATCATGCTGTCGGAAGGTTGCGATCTCCCTCCTCAAGTTTACCACCTTGTCGACAGGATGGAACTTCGCCAGAAATTTTGCTTGCAGAGCATCCCAAGTGGTAGCTGTGCCAGGTGTGAAAGGGACAATTGATATCCTCTGATGAGGGTGATTGATAAAATCAACCTGCTTTGATGCCAATTGAAAGGAGAGTTTTAGTTCTTATTATCTGTTAAAACTCTTGTTTAAGTTTGCTTATTTCAAAATAATGTTATGTATAAATATATATGAGTGCTGATTGAGTAATAAACATAAACAGTATAAGGGCATATAAAAATCAGCACAGCAAATGAGAAATAAAATAACAAGCAAACCACACAATCAGATGACATAAGAAAATATAGTAGTTCCCCTCAACTGGGTACATCTACTCTTCTACCCACTGGTAGGAATCCACTGGAGGTTGTTGATTAGGTGCCCTAACACCTATAAGCTTTTGTTCAGGTGCTTATAAACCAACTAGATTTTTTGATCAGGTGTCTTGCCACCAACAGGTAAACTTTTGAAGGGAGTTTTAACCCTGTACAAGATGGGGAAGGAGAAAGGGAAAGATTTATTGTTCTTCTCTTTTTGCTGAGAAGACTCTTGATGAAGATCCTGATTGATAGTTGTGTTTGGACCTTGATGATGATGTTGAAGGAAGCTCCCCCTGTCTGATTTAGAATAGATGACAGCTTATGGATAGAGCTTCTCCTCTAAATTGTGATACTCTTCTTCTTCTTCCTGAGCAAACGATGTTGATTTGGTGTCTCAGGTTGTAGAAGATCTGCAAGAAATGGTTAGCAAAAAGAAGATAATATATTTTGATCTGTTTATCTTTTTGCTCTGTTCTTCTTTTTCTCTTCTTCTTCTTCTTCTTCTTCTTCTTCTTCTCTAATTCCTGTACAACAATGTTAATATATTCTGTATATATGTCTTCTATACAGCAATATAAACTATATATATATGATCTGTCTATCTTTGACCTGTATAGCAATATAAACTATATATATTTAATTTGTCAAGTGGGACAGCTATATATTATCTATATATATATATTTAATCTGAAAGCTTTCGGCTGTTTTGAATCCTTGCTGACCAAAGAGGAAAGCAGTAAAGTCTCTTTCATTTCCCAGATCCTTGAGAAGATAACTTGCCGTGTTTGACTTGCTGCAACGGCTACATTATTTAATGTCTGCAACGGGTGAATTAATTAATATTGCAACGACTATTTCAGAAAAGCATATATAATAATGTTAGTCGAGCTGTATAAGAATATAATAATATTGCTGACAATATTTCGTCGATCTGTGTTCTGGTTGGAGTTCGTTGACCGTTATTCGGATTTCGTCGACCGCTGTTCGGATTTCGTCGAACGCAGCTTCCTTGATAATTTGTCGAGCGCTGCTATAATGTAATCTGTTCGTCGAGCGCCGTCCGACGAATGCTGAGCGTCGTTCGACATTTGTCGAATGCAGTGAATATATGAAATACATTTCTTCTCATATATTATTTTCTCTTATATTATTTAGCCTATTATTATTATATATATATTTTTCTTAGTATATTATATATATATATTATTTTCAGCCTTTTAACTTAATAGGATTTAATCTAAGTTATAAGATATATTATGATATAAACTTTAGACATCAAAGGTGGATCCTAACTCAAATCAAAACTAAGGTTCCAACAATCTCCCCCTTTTTGAATTGGGATCCTAATCCAAATTAAGACTAGGTTCTAACAATCTCCCTCTATTTGGTTTAAGATTCCTAAGCATAAAAAGTCTTGAATTAACTTAAGGCTTAAGGGATATAGATTATTTTCTTAAATTTCATCTTTAAAACTAAGCAATTTCTAATTTCCTAAATTTTGATTTAAATAGGAATTTAATATGTGAATTGCTAGCTGTTAACAGATTCTAAGAATTTTATAATCGTAAATACAAAGTCTGATAGCTTCTTTCTATAGAATCCCCTTTAATCGGAAGAGACTCACACTCAGTGTCATGATCATTCCTGATCAATGCAACTACAGTAGAATGCTCAACATGATTTTAGGAGAAAATCTGGAAGAATGTGAAGTTATCTGACTTGTTTTTAAGATAAAAAAAATTCAAAAATCTTAAAACTGCTGTATAATTATAATCTGAGTTAAAATATTAAAAAGTTTAAAGATTTTCCTGATAGATAGATATTTTGGCCTTTTTATTTCATTAAAGTATAACTTTGTAAACTTATTTTTATTTTGCTGATCATAAGAAATTTCTTTTTCTTTAGTTTTAATTAATTGTTTAAAGTTTTCAGCCTTAATGAACTTATTTTCTAAACAGATAATTTGTTTTTCTGTTATTTTAAAATCTTCTTTAATTTTATCAGAAATTAATTTGTTTAGTATTAGCTTTTTACTGATTCTGTTTTCAGAAATTTTTAAACCTGCACAAGGTGAATTGAAAACAGATCTGAAAATTTCAGAGGTAAAATTAGGAAATGTTGTTACCTCTTTTACTTTTTCTTGTTCAGATTCTGCATCTGATATGTAATCTGAACAATATATAGCCAACATGCAAAAAGCTTTGGCCTTTTGTTCTTCTTTTTCTTCTTCTTCACTTAGAGTGAATGAAGGTTCTGCATCAAAAATGATGTTAGTAGAAGAAGTAGGAATGGATTCACTTACCATCCTAGAGAGGGAGTTCCAGATGCTCCTTGCTGAAGTGCAATCAGCCATTTTTTGAAGAATGACTTTTGACATTGATTTAGCCAATATCTCCATGGCTATGGCATCAACACTGATCAACTTTTCTTGATCATCAGATGAAGAGATTGAAGATGAAGTTCCTGTCAAAACAGATTTGTAAATACTTTCATCTATGACATTCATATATAACTTAATTTTAATTTGCCATAAATCAAATCTATCCAAATTACATAAAGGTGGATCTGAAAAGAGAAATCTGCTAGTGCCATCAAATTTTTGAACCTTTTTACAACAAAACAAAATAAGAACTAAGTGATCTTTGTGATTTTAGGTGTTAGCCTGTGTGAAAAATCAACTTCCTCTGATACCAATTGAAAGGGACAATTGATATCCTCTGATGAGGGTGATTGATAAAATCAACCTGCTTTGATACCAATTGAAAGGAGAGTTTTAGTTCTTATTATCTGTTAAAACTTTTGTTTAAGTTTGCTTATTTCAAAATAATGTTATGTATAAATATATATGAGTGCTGATTGAGTAATAAACACAAACAGTAGAAGGGCATATAAAAATCAGCACAGCAAATAAGAAATAAAATAACAAGCAAACCACACAATCAGATGACACAAGAAAATATAGTAGTTCTCCTCAACTGGGTACATATACTCTTCTACCCACTGGTAGGAATCCATTGGAGGTTGTTGATCAGGTGCCCTCACACCTATAAGCTTTTGTTCAGGTGCTTATAAACCAACTAGATTTTTTGATCAGGTGTCTTGCCACCAACAGGTAAACTTTTGAAGGGAGTTTTAACCCTGTACAAGATGGGGAAGGAGAATGGGAAAGATTTATTGTTCTTCTCTTTGTGCTGAGAAGACTCTTGATGAAGATCCTGATTGGTAGTTGTGTTTGGATCTTGATGATGATGTTGAAGGAAGCTCCCCCTGTCTGATTTAGAATAGATGACAGCTTGTGGATGGAGCTTCTCCTCTAAATTGTGATACTCTTCTTCTTCTTCCTGAGCAAATGATGTTGATTTGGTGTCTCAGGTTGTAGAAGATCTGCAAGAAATGGTTAGCAAAAAGAAGATAATATATTTTGATCTGTTCTTCTTTTTGCTCTGTTCTTCTTTTTCTCTTCTTCTTCTTCTTCTTCTTCTCTAATTCCTGTACAACAATGTTAATATATTCTATATATATGTCTTCTGTACAGCAATATAAACTATATATATATATGATCTGTCTATCTTTGATCTGTACAACAATATAAACTATATATATTTAATCTGTCAAGTGGGACAGCTATATATTATCTGTATATATATATTTAATCTGAAAGCTTTCGGCTATTTTGAATCCTTGCTGACCAAAGAGGAAAGGAGTAAAGTCTCTTTCATTTCCCAGATCCTTGAGAAGATAACTTGTCGTGTTTGACTTGCTGCAACGGCTACATTATTTAATGTCTGCAACGGCTGTATTAATTAATGATGCAACCGCTATTTTAGAAAAGCATATATAATAATGTTAGTCGAGCTGTATAAGAATATAATAATATTGCTGACAATATTTTGTCGATCTGTGTTCAGGTTGGAATTCGTCGACCGCTGTTCGGATTTCGTCGACCGTTGTTCGGATTTCGTCGACCGTTATTCGGATTTCGTCGAACGCAACTTCCTTGATAATTTGTTGAGCACTGCTATAATGTAATCTGTTCGTCGAGCGTCGTCCGACGAATGCTGAGCGTCGTTCGACGTTTGTCGAACGTAGTGAATATATGAAATACATTTCTTCTCATATATTATTTTCTCTTATATTGTTTAGCCTATTATATATATATATATTTTTCTTATTATATTATTTATATATATATATATTATATTCAGCCTTTTAACTTAATATGATTTAATCTAAGTTATAAGATATATTATGATATAAACTTTAGACATTAAAGGTGGATCCTAACTCAAATCAAAACTAAGGTTCCAACAAGGTGGTATGGTGTGGAGCCATGCTTTTGCTTTGTCACGGAGGGAGAATGGAAACAGTCGGAGTTTCACTGTCTCATCAGCAATCTTGGCGTACCGAAATGTCCAGCAAATTTCTGCGAATTCAATCAAGTGAAGATGGGGGTCTTCACTGACTAACCCAGAGAATTGGGTCTGGTTGCGGATCATACTCAGGATGGTCGACTTTATCTCGAAGTTGTTATTTGTGATGGCCGGGCCGAATCCGGGGTACACACTCCCAACAGTGGGCGTAGTGTAATCTCTCATGGTCCTAGGTCGTGGCCTAGCCACTTCATTCTCGTCAGCAGCCTGACCAGCTCCTAGTGCATTTCCCACCACGGGATCGATCTGATTTCCATTAGAATCCATGGTGACAGCAGCACGGAGATGCGCCCGTAGGGTACGCTCTATTTCAGGGTCAAGTGCTGCAAAGTCCTTGAGATCTCGTCTGTTCATACACACACCACAACACAAAAGAGGAAAATAAAAAACAAGAATAACTTTAAACTAATTTCCCGAGAAGGGCGAATCATACACGTTTGCAATCCCCGACAACGGCGCCAAAAACTTGACGCGCGATTTCAGCACTGCTAATTAGCAAGCGCAAAATGCGGTACGACGCCAGTGCACCGGTCGTTGTCAAGTAATAAAAGTAGGGAGAAACTCCTCGAATATCGTTCTCAAAGGACTGCAAGTTGGGTAGTATGATTTGCCTACTAGGGAAACTCTTTTAAAGATTCTAAACCCATTAATAAAAAAGGGGGGTTTTGAAAGTGGTTTTCCTATGCTATCAACGGAGAAAGAAAATGCGGGCATAAAGCTCTGCTTCGCTTATCGGGATGGATGCAACGGCCGCGATGTCGTGCTTCGGTGAGCGGATGGACGATAAGGCTGGCGGATGATGGTCGTAGGCACCTCGTCGCTGAACACGCAACTAGCAATTGCTAGTGCGGAGCACTTTGAGCGGTGGAGTGGAAGGCGGACTACGACGCTCCTCAAATCTCCTAAACCACAAAGGATCTCAACAACATTAAATCATAATAATCAAAGCATAAGGTTTATGAACATCATCCACAATCTCAAATACATATAAAGAAATCTCTGAAGCAAGCATAGGGGAAAAGAGTCAACCAAAGCTCGAAGACTATGCTGAAGATTCTCGGCCAGAATCGTAGGGTTGTTAAGCCTCATCCGTCTCGGTCTTCAATTGCGTCCGGGGTCCGGAGGAGCTGTCACCTTCCTCTACTATTACCCGTCTTCTTCGTGGTCTAGCTTGAAGTAGCTCTTGTTCGTCACTTGGAATGCTACGGAAGTTCTCCGTCTATGGCTTTCTTGAGCTCGAGGATGATGGAGGAGGCCAAGGAGGGAGCTTTGGCGGTAGATTTGCAAGCTAAAGGTCACCGGAGCTCCTCCTAGGTCAAAATAGTGGTGGAGCGGCGAAGTGGGAGAAAATGGCGGGCTTTAGAAGCTTTTCCAGCGGGTCTCTCCTTCTTCCAGCAGATTTCCTGCTTTAAATACTAAGCAGGCAGAATTTTAGTCACGCACGGGCGAACGCACGACCATGCGTTGCCCGTATGTTATTTAACGCGCAAGCAGGCTTGAGGAAGAAGCAACAACGCCCGTGCGTTTCCTTCGCGCACGGGCGATCCGACCGTGCGTAAAAACGCACGATCAAATTCAGATCACCGGTTTTCTCCCCAGATGAAGGCGCACGACCACAGCCGTCCATGCGTCAAGAAAATGCACGACCGTGCGATATACACACTCATGAATTCTGGGCAAAAGGAGATGATCCAAACACCTGCAAACACAGCAAATCAGCTAGGAATACATCTCCAGCACCAATCAAACATAGAAAAAGGATTGGGGAGCACCATGTGCTTACCCACAATAACGTGGAGCGCAAACGCACACCACAATGGGCCTAAAAGGAGCGTGAAGCACGCAAGTGCGCATAAAAGAGCATAAGAGAAATAGATGTAATAGCTCGATAATGACGCACAAGAGAATGAAAACTAGCCCGGATGAGCCCATAGAAGTGTATATAATTGGGACTCATCAATACTCAATCAGATGATCCAAGAAAATTCTTCTTGAAATCAGAATCCTATTCTGAGTTCTTCCTTTGTGCTTTTTCATCTCTGTCAAGATTGGACTGCTCGTCGGAGGAGTTAGTGTAGAAATAAGTCCACGCATCTATAGAAATCCACACGAGCGAAGGAGAACCCTAAGCCTCTTTTCCAACAAGAGCTAGGTCGGAGAAGGAGTGCCCTCTACGTCTCCACAGATTACTAGATACGACTAAAGAGAGGCGGCGACAAGTCTTCTAGAAGAGCGACAAGATCGACAGGAACACTTCCTCTTCGATCTCCAAGAACAACTTCCGATTGACGCACGGGTACAGGTTCGCACTCGCACTTGGGGTCGCCCGAGATTTCCTATCAGTTCTCGGGATTTCTATCGCATAAAAGGTCTCGCAAAACTAAATGCCTCTAACCCTTTTATACCCACGGTAATAAGGTAGACAAAAGCTTCGCTATCCGTAGACAAGAGTAGAACACACAGTTTTCGTCAGGTTCATTTATTCGTCGAGACATCTCGACGAATTCATCGAAACATTTCGATGAAAACGTTGAGACAGTTTTGACGAAACCCTCGAGACAGTCTCGACAGATTCGTCGAGACATCTCGACGAAAATAATCATTCGCCGAGACAGTCTTGACGAAATCACCAGTGATAGCCTTTCGTCGAGACATCTTGACGAAATCATCGAGATACTCTCGACGAACTCGTTGAGACATCTCGATGAAATTGTCGAGACAATCTAAATGAAATTTCGGAGACCTGTCTCGACGAATTCCCTGTTAGTCCATGCAATTATGACAATCTCGACGACATTGTTCACGAGTCAATATTCACAATATCGGCTTGTGATCCGGACAACAGGCCATCTGTCATGATGACATTCATAATGCTGTTTTGAACTATTCTCGACAATATTCACAATATCATTTTGAAACTTTTCCGACATGCTCCATACAATATTCACAATATGTAGGAGCAGTCTTCCGAACTAACTATATTCCAAATAGTCATAGGATTGGTCATCTCACTCATATCCAATATGAGCAAGGCCAACTCAATCCTTTCTCCAATTTCTCCAAACGCTCTTATGTGTGACCCTATAGGCTCGTATCGCATTGGCAGTAAGACTAACTGCTTGAATACTTCCGGATCACTGTGGAAACTCCAACAGTCTTCCACTTGATCTAGAAATTATCAATTATAAGTCTCACAAAAAATGAGTGGCATCTAGCAAAGCATCGTTGATACCCAAGCAATAAGAGTTCATAACTCAAACAAGCATGTCCATGACGAATGAATCAACATTGTCTTGTCCCTTTGTCCCTTACATCCAGATTGAACTAGAGGCATGGACCGTGTCACCCTCATGATTGTTCAACCCATGCTTTCTTGATCTAGAATAGACCTTTAGAGAGTGGTAAGCTCAATATCATATATTGGCTCAACTCAGCATGTCCATGCATTTCTCAGTCTCTTTCCATCAAGGGGCCTATGGATGTAACTCCTGTCATATAAGAGGAAAAATTCCATTTCTGTCTACACACAAACACTCAAATGATTTGTAACATACCTAAAAACCTCCCTTATCATCAACCTTTCTCAAGGAAGACTTTAGATGGCATCAAAGTACACTCTTTCTCACTTAATGAATGATGTGACTTCTGGTCAAAGAACAACAAACACCATTGTCACTTGAGACCTACTTGTGACACATTTATATAACAGTCCACAAAGTAGTCTCACGGTGCGTCTGTCAAGTACAACTTGTTCCTAACAAGTATCCATGAGACGACTTGATATCACAATATCATGACCTGTGAGAATCGGTCATCAGTCAACGAACATGCTAGTCTTATGGTCTCATCCTCGCCCTAATTTCTAGGATGATACCTCAACCAGGGACCATTTAAGAATGAAGCTTCATTTAAACATAGGCCCTCACATTCAAGTCACATACTTGAATTCCTATTTATGCAAACACTCTAAGGGCATTCATTATGTTAATTAATCTATCATATAGAAACAGTTGACATAATAAAAGAACTTGCCATAAATGTAGAATGAAAAACACAGTACAAATCACATTTCATAAAATGAATAAACAACCAACAAACATACAATCAACAAGGCTCCCACTAAAGATGATCATTAAGGTATCTAATACCCAATTATCTAACATGACCATCATGCTTCATTTGCGCAAGAGGCTTTGTCAGTGGATCCAGTATGTTTTCTTTAGTAGGTACTCTGCAAATGTTCACATCTCCTCGATCGACAATCTCTCGAATAAGATGGAACCGCTGAAGTACGTACTTAGAGCGCTGATGAGATCTAGGTTCCTTAGCTTGGGCAATTGCACCGTTGTTGTCACAGTAGAGAACTACAGGATCAACAATGTCAGGAACTACATCTAGCTCGCTGATGAATTTCCTAATCCATACAGCCTCCTTTGATGTATTTGCTGCAGTAATAAACTCAGCTTCTGTCATAGAATCAGCAACTGTCTTTTGCTTGAAACTCTTCCATCTTACAACTCCTCCATTAAGGCAAAATACAAAACCTTAATGGGACTTTGAATCATCCCTATCAATTTGGAAGCTAGCATCCGTGTAACCATTTACAACAAGCTCTTCCTCTCCACCAAACACCCAAAATAAACCCTTAGTCCATCTTAAGTACTTTAGGATATTCTTGACGGCTGTCCACTGACCATCACCAGGATCAGACTGATACCCGCTAGTCATGTTCAAAGCATATGAGACATCAGGTCGAGTACACAACATTTTATACATGATTGATCCAATTGCCGATGCATATGGAATCAACTTCATGCGGTCCTTATCTTCTAAAGATTTATGACATTGGTCCTTAGAGAGACTTACACCATGTGACATGAGTAAGAATCGCTTCTTGGACTCAAGCATGTTGAACCATTTCAACACCTTCTCAATGTATGTACTCTGGGTCAAACCCAACAACTTCTTCGATTTATCTCTATAGATCTTAATACCAAGTATATAAGTGTTTCACCCAAGTCTTTCATAGAAAAGCAGTCCCACAGCCTGTTCTTAACAACTTGTAGGGTCGAAATGTCATTTCTGATCAGTAGTATGACATCCACATACAATATCAGGAAAACGACAATGCTCCCACTAATTCTCATATAAACACAGGGCTCATCCTCATTCTTGATGAAACCAAACTCTTTGATCTTCTCATCAAAATGCAGATTCCAACTTCGAAAAGCTTGTTTCAATCCACAAATGGATCGATTCAACTTGCATATTTTAGTGGCTTTACTTAGAGATACAAAACCCTCGGGTTTTGTCATATATACTTCCTTAAGGAGGTTTCCATTAAGGAAAGCCGTTTTGACATCCATTTGCCAGATCTCGTAGTCATAATACGCAGCAATAGCAAGTAGAATTCTGATGAACTTGACATAACAATAGGGGAAAAGTTCTCATCATAGTCAACACCATGAATTTTCCTGAAACCTTTAGCCACCAGCCAGCCTTTGAATATTTGTAAATTCCCATCCATGTCGGTCTTCTTCTTGAAGACCCACTTCACCCAATGGGTCGTACCCCTTCAGGTGGTTCCACTAAGGTCCAAACTTGGTTTGCATACATGGAGTCCATTTCAGATTTCATGGCATCTAGCCACTTCTCGGAGTCTGGTCTATTCATAGCCTCTTGGTAGGTTGCAGGCTCATCATCATGATCCATAAGCAACACACTACCTATTTGAGACATGAGAAATCCATATCTTTCAGGCTCAACTCTAGGTCTACCAAATCTACGTAGGACTTGTGTTTCTTGAGCAGGTTCTCCAGCTATAATAGATTGTAGTCCTTGCTCAGGTTCCAATTCTGGTTCATTCTTTGTTTGTGGTTCTTGAACTTCTTAAAGTTCTACCTTGGTGTTTTCTCTAGACAGAAACTTTTTCTCAAGAAAAACAACACTCCTCGTGACAAACACTTTTCCCTCGGATAGCAGGTAGAAGTAATACCCTTTAGTTTCCATAGGATATCCCACAAGATAACACTTATCTGATTTGGGCTCCAGCTTGTCAGACATTTGATGTCGTACGTATGCCTCACAACACCAAATCTTAATGAAAGACATACTAGGATGCTTCCCAGTCCATATCTCATATGGTGTCTTTTGAACTGACTTCGTTGGAACTCGATTTAGTGTGACTGCAGTAGTATCTAGAGCAAAACCCCAAAAGGAAACAGACAAATCTGCATGACTCATCATTGTCCTACCATGTCTAACAAAGTATGGTTCCTCCTCTCAGGCATACCATTATGTTGTGGTGTTCCGGGCGGAGTGATCTGTGATACAATACCACACTCTTTCTGATGATCACGAAACGCATGACTCAGATATTTGCCACTTCGATCAAATCAGAGTGCTTTTATTATTTTTCTTAGTTTGTTCTGTACTTCATTCTGAAACTCCTTGAACTTTTCAAAGGATTCACATTTGTTCTTCATAAGAAACATGTATCCGTATCTACTGAAATCATCAGTAAACGTAATAAAGTAGTGGAACCCACCTCTAGCCATAGAACTCATGGGTCCGCACACATCACTATGTATGACACCCAAAAGATCATCAATACTCTCAGTTTGACCAGTGAAAGGAGCTTTAGTCATTTTGCCTAATAAGCAATACTTGTATCTCTCAAATGATTCATAATCAAATGAGTCCAGTAGTCCATCTTTATGGAGCTTCGATATGTGTTTATCGTTTATATGGCCTAAACGACAATGCCAAAGGTACGTAGGATCCGAGTCATTTATTTTTAGTCTTTTAGTATTTTCTATATTATAGATTGGATGGTCTAAGTTCAAAATATATAAACCATTAAACAATTGGGCTACAACATAACAAACATCATTCATAAAAATTAAACAACAATTGTTCTTAATTATAAATGAAAAACCCTTCATGTCAATTCATGAGATGGATATAATGTTTTTAGTTATGACTGAAACAAAATAATAGTTATCTAATTCTATTACAAGCAAGTGGGCAAAGAAAGACAATAGACACCAACGACAACGATAACAACTCTTGCTCCATTTCCGACACGCAGGTCTACCTCCCCTTTACCCAACATTCTTCTCCTTCCCAGTTCCTGCACATTTGTACAAACGTGAGAACCGCATCTGGTATCCAATACCCAAGATGAAGGAGAAAAAAGGTTTATTTCTATAACGAAAATACCTGAAGCGAAAGTTAAACTTCCCTTCTAATTCTGCAGATCCTCAATGTAGAGGGGACAGTTCCTCCTCCAATGCCCTGCCTTACCGCAGTGGTGTCACTTTCCTTCCTTTGCCAGACCTTTCCTTTTCAGTGTAGAAGATTTGGGATCAAGATAAGACTTAGATCCTATCTTTGTCTTCTTCGATCCCTTGGCCTTGCCATTGCCTTTATGCACCATCAGTATGGGGCTAGCATGCTTGGCCTTCTTCATATTGTTTTCGGCAGTTCTCAACATGCCTAGGAGCTCGGGCAGTGTCCTGTCTATTTTATTCATGTTATAGTTCAGGATGAACTGCTCATAATTGTCCAGCAACGATTGTAAGATCAGATTACTGGCCAACTCATGGCCCTAAGGAAAACCCAGTCTTTCAAGGTTCTTTATATACCCAATCATTTTGAGTATGTGAGTCCCTACTGAGTCTTGAGCTCCCATTTTGCACTGAAATAATGCCTTGGATATGTCAAACCTCTCTTGTCGAGCTTTCCCCTCGAACATTTTCTTGAGGAGCTCGATTATTTCATAACCACACATGCTCTCGTGTTGCTTCTGAATCTCAGAGGATATGGTAGCAAGCATGAGGCATTCCACACCCAAGGTATCATACTGATACTTCTTAAAGGCATCTCTGTCTGCTCGAGGAGCATTTCCAGTTGGTTATGCGGGGGATTCCCCTTCCAAGACATAGAGCTTTCACTCTTGCCTGAGGAAAATCCTCATGTTCCTATACCAGTCAAGGAAGTTCGTCCCGTTGAGCTTGTCCTTCTCAAGAATGGCTCTCAGGTACAGAGTGGAGTGTGATGTGCTTTCCAAGGAAATTCTACAATAAATTAGCAAAACATTTTAGTACTATATTTCAAAATACATTTTTTATATTAATAAGGACTATTATTAAAAGCTCTCACTATTTTATTCAAATTGATAACCATTAATATCAATTCGGAGAGTTTATGCAAGCTACTCTCTTAGTAGACAAGATCCGTATTTCACAGCCATCATAAGTCAGCTTTGGCTGATCACCCATAATGTGGCTATTTAGGTAGACAACATTTGCCAATGGCATCACTATGCAACTCTTGTATGGTTTGTGAATAACTCTTTATTCGCATCCATCATATGGTGTATGCCAACCTTATGCCTATAGGCACTCAACCTTTCAGGTCACCTAATTAAGCTGGACCCGATGTCGACAATGGGATATCGCAATTATCCGCCCGCACCCTTACTAAGATTGATTAATGCACCTTGCTTTGGCAAGCCAACATTTCATCGATCGAGGCATAAAGAATGTCATCCATCGGAAGGCATCCGAATACTTAATGTTTATTTTAAGGGATTTTCATGATGATTGATTAACAATTAATCTTGATTAACATTTAACCAATGTGCACACTTTTCACAATCATGAAAGAAATAACAAGCTTAACCAGGATACATTCTAGATGCCCTAAACCATCAACATTTGATGATATTGACTAAATTTGAATATTTAGAACATTTATAAATCTTCAGATTTACATGTACTGGATACTAGCACAGGCAACACCCTTTATAGTAGTAGACAAGATCGCCTCTCTATGCCTTTAGTTTCACAAACTAACATAGAGACAGACAGTTACTGCAAAGGGAACAATTTCTGAAACATGGAAATAGCAGAAACCTCCCTCTAATACCATTGCTGGGTTTTCCTCAAGGGTATACACATCAGAATGTGCGCAGCGTACAAGACCCCCCTCCTGGAACACAACACACGGCCGAGGGGAGCCTTATGCCCAGGATAGCCGCCTTGTGGAAGCGCCAACACACGAGATAGCCTCTTCCACAAGACGCCAATCCTGCCGTCCAAACCAATATCATCAAGCCAACCCCTCAGTAGTATAAAAGACAGAAGCCATAAATTCACATATAAGTAAAGGTGTCACAATTATACTAAAGACAGGTAGCTCCGAGAGCTAATGCAAGTATCAGAGTATCAAAAGAAATGCCTCAAGGGCTATATCTCAAAACTATCGCTCACATCTGTCACTTACGGTAATGACGGTATCATAGTCTCCGAACATGTTGTCCTGACCTGGCTATCCGCCTCCAGTATCGTGCGCTACTTCTCCTGAGTGCGCTCCTAAAAAGTGAGGTGCAACAATCGTTAGTTATAAAGACTAAGTGGATTCACATCCTCTCCCCCGGCGAATCCAAGGCACCAGCGGAAGGGAATGAAGAGAAGCTGCAATATAAACTGTAGTAGCAAAAGTAGGTGGCAATGAAAGAAGTAATCACCGCAATATATCTAAAGTATAAAAAGTACATCTAACTAGTAGTATGGTCAGCGACAGAGTATAAGCAAGCTGAGTATATAGATAACTGAATTGATCTTAACTTATAAGGATGCCCATACAATCTTATAAGTTAAGGATTCGAACATAAAGTAACCCATCATATAAAGGTGCCCATACAAGTTTATGTGATGAGGATCCAATGCGGTGCAATTCTATGATCATGAAAGGATGAATGCAATGAAATGATTATGATATGATGACTCACCCATGCATATTTGCTATGTCTACATAGACCTGTACGTCCCACTTTTTGAGGGTAGCTAACCTCTCAGGCGCCCCCATTGTGGCCAGACGGTGGCGGTGGAACGGGCTTCTCCACTACTAGGCGGATATGAACACTACCAGACCTAGGCCTATGTACGCCTCGACGCTAAGAACACACATCAGAGACCATGCGTACTGCTCGCATCATGCTGAGTCTTCATAACACGGAAGGGATCTTTAGGAAGTGAGCACTAAGAGTCCAACCCAACCGGTCTAGAGTCTAACTGCCAGATTCTGTCGATGTCATGACTAGCAAGCCCGTAGACCCGCCACAAGTAATCCTCCAACCAGGATCATTACACCACCATGTGTAAACCATGCACATTCATGTAATTCCCATGCACAACCCGTGCTATCAAGTGCCCAAGGACTCACAAAAGGAGCCTTATTACATTTCTCCTCATACAATCAACGCCGATGCTAATTAGCACCCAAGGCCCTCAACCACCGGGTCCTTAACATTGCACCATAAGATATGACCATATCTTATAATGCGCAACAAGCCATCAATGCTACCCATACCGAGTTATTATAACTCTCGTGTAGTGGCATGCGTATAACACGGAAATTACTCTATGAGACCCTGCAGGACTACTTGTGTGTATAAAGTCATATTCATATCTTACTAAATAAGTAAGCCCAACTTGTCATCAATATTCAATTCACATGCTCAATTCATGGCGTGTTTCAACACCCTTGAAGTTATCACCCATATTGAGAGGTTATCACAAATCTAATCATCCGATAGATTATCAAACGATGTGAGCATTTATACAAATGGGTCCTCTAAATTCTTCATTCAATTATGCATCGCAATGTCCCGTTTCAGAATCATAACATTCATCTACGCCTCGCTCAATTGACATGAGAATCCAGGAACTCCTACCACCCAAAGGGGGGAAACCTGAAGTTCTCTGTCTGCTAACGCCGACGGTAGCGCTACCGTCGGACGCCAGTGATCCAGATGACACACCATCCCGTCGACATTGGGTGTCGATGGGAAGTTAGCACATCTCGTCGACAAGTTGACATGCTAGCGCCGCCGGTAGCTATACCTCCAGGCGCTAGTGACTCTATCAACACTCCTTCCCATCGGCATTAAGAGCAGACGGGAAGTTATCCCTTCCCGTCGACATTAAGTGTTGACGGGAAGTTATCCCTTCCCGTTGACAAGTCGACATGCTAACGTCGGCGGCAGCTCTACCGTCGGGCGCTAGTATTTTTACCAGCACTCCTTCTAGTCGATATTAAGTGTCATCGGGAAGTTATCAATTCCCGTAGACAAGTTGACATGCTAACATCGGCGGTAGCGCTACCTTTGGGCGTTAGTGACTCTATTAGCACTCCTTCCTGTCGACAGTAAGTGTCGATGGGAAGTTACCCCTTCCCGTTGGCAAGTCGACACACTAACGCCGGCGGTAGTGCTACCTCCGGGCGCTAGCTCACATAGAACAAATCCTCTGTTAAACACATCCAATTTTCTTCCCGTAAACTCTCAGCTCCTATTAATATCAATTCTTTCTTCCCTTAGTTGCTGGACTTTCACCACGAAAAGTCAGTGTACCGATCGTTCAAGTAATATAAAATGGGAGTGATCCCCAAGTATCGATCTCTAAGGAGCACATTAAGGTGGAGTTAAATTTCGAGGAAGGACTTGAGATTGAATTCCTTTAGGTCGAATGGATTGCGGAAGGCTTAGATTGGATTATGGAAAATAAAAGAAAAGAAACTAAACTACTCCTATGCAGGCCGCTATGCGCTGCTTCACCGGGCGGATGGAGACTATGCAGGCCATTATGCACATCTTCGCTAGGCGGATGGACGAGAAGGCAAGCGAATGAGGTGAGTGTAACAGCGGAAAGGTGTGAGGGACATTAGCACCTCTTGGCTAGGCGGCTGGATTATACGGGCCGTTAGCACCGCTTCGCTATGCGGATGGACGAGAAGGCTTGCGGATGGAGTGAGTCGCACCGGCGGAATGAGGGTTGCAAGCACCTCATCACAAAGCTCACACCTAGAAATGTTTAGTGTAGCAAACTCAAACACTCACACCACAATTACAACAAGAGCTCACCTCAAGCACTCATACAAGAATAATAACATTGCATAACAATGAGATGAAGATTAAATTAAATATAGAGTGCAAACATCATCAAATAAAGAAGATTACACTAACAACAATAGTCCAAGAGGAGAAAAATGCAAGAGATACAGCCGAATCCAGAGGCTTGTCGTAGATTCACGGTAGGAATCGTCAGGGCTTCAATCCGCATCCTAGCTCGGTCCCAACTATCGTCTGGGGTATAGGAGGGCTATCACTTCCTCCTAATGGACCCATCTTCTCCGGTAAACTACAATCCGACCACGTCTGATGCGAAGAACTCCTAGCTTGGCGATGAAGATGAGTGTAGAATCCTCTTCTTGAAGCGCTTGGATGATGCGAGTTGGCCTCGGGAAAAAGGGGGAGGAAGAGTGGAAGAAAACGGAGCTAGAGCTCCTCTTGCAGTAGAAAAAGGCGGAACAGTTCGGGAGTCCTTCAAAACCTAAAAATCGCAGCTTAAATATAAAAAGTGCAGAATTTTGTTCATGCACGACCGTGCGTTTTATAATCGCACAGTCGTGCGTGAACAAAATAAAAAATTATTTTTTAGACAAAAGAGGAGCTCGTGCGATTTTACTCACACACGGGCAAACCAACCATGCGTGAACAAAACGCATGACCAAATCCAGAATGCTATTTTTGGCCATAGATGAACGCGCACGATCAGATCGATCGTGCGTCAAGGAAACGCATGACCGTGCGACTTATGAAGACATGAAATCTGGGCATAATGTTTGATCTTCCCACCTGCACAACACTAAACATCAATTACACAGCTGGGAATACACTTCCAGCTCAATCCAAATATAGAAAAAGGGCTGGGGAGCACCATGTGCTTACCCCCAACAAACATAGCGCTCAATTGCACACCAAAATGGGCCCAAAGAGTGCACTTTGTGAAGAAATGTGTTTAAGTGAAATATAAGCAATAATGAACTAAAAGTGAAGTGCTTATTCATGAAAACTAGCCCGGATGAGTCCATTAAATGCTATAAATATTGGACTCATCACACCCCCAGACTTACTCGTTTGCTCATCCCGAGCAAACTATCTCCCATGTGGACTAGAAAAATCATAAGCTGGCAAAGTAATTGAATATGCAGAGTACTATGCGAAGTCACTTACTCGCGCGTGTAGAAATTTTAGTAGAAAAATATTTTAAACATGCGAAGTAGATTATAAATTTCTAAATTGTTTTTCTGCTTATTATTGTTACTCGTAATTTGAATTGCGGTGAATAATTCAGTCATGCGTAGGGAAAGTAGCTCAATCACTAAGTGGAATATTGCTAGATATCGAGGATCGGGACAACCTCCAAAGAAATCCATCAATGACGATGGCCATAAGCTTGCCCATTCACACTCTCTCCACGACACTAGTTACGTTCAGAGCGCGAGTCAGTAGGACTTTAGGTTATGATTTAGGCTTAGGCTACGGTGCAGTAAACAATGATAAACGTGAGGGCTTAGCACACCTAACCCAAATGAGCTTGCAATAAATCACTATTCCAAGGCAATAATGAAAAATGTGTACACCACACACCCAAACTTAAACATGAAACTATGGGGTGTGTACACCACCTATTCCCAAATACATTTCTTTACAACATTTTTTTTCATTTCATTTCACAATTTGTTTCTTTTCTCTTTTCAAAATTATAAATTTGCACATATAATAAAAAACACAGCTATATTTTCAATATTGCATTGCCACCACAACCACAAATATACACTGCATCAACACCCACCTTTTAAATGCACAAATCACTTGAGCTCAGAATTTGGTGGTCGATTAGAATAGTCATTTTGGCTTTGGTGAATTGAAGGTGGAGCTGAATCAAATGGTAGGGATTAAGCACAAAAGGGCTAAGCAAGGATAGAGCATTTAGGAATGGTGCAAAGGCTCAACAGTGCCAAAGAATGACCTATATCACACTTGCACAAATGAAATAACCTATACCCATGCTTCAAGAGTCGCTAGGGGCAAGTTCTTAGCCATCGAGAAAGAATATCCATCCTCCTGACTCGAGCAATACATCACTAGAGATCGTCTACACACTCACCTACACTACCGTCGGATTCTACTGGATTCACGAATTACGAGTAGAATAAACAACACTCACACAAGTAGAAAATTGTAAAACTAAATGCATGAGAAAGAGCTAATTCTACAAGATTTTCAACACGAGACGCGAGCACTCAGCAAGGAGCACTACAAGAGTCAACATGTTACTCCGCCACTCAATCCTATGCCAGCATCATGATCTTCCAATCACACACAACAAATAAATTTTACCCGAGACGCATCGACAAATAAGCGCACGCTCAAGTGGGTGTTGTGGTGTGCGCAATAATGAAAGAAATATAAAAGTTTAAATTGAAATAAAAAAGTGCTTACGACATGCTTGTAAAGTGATGTGTGCGCAGTGCGGGTACTCAGTCACAATGCTCTCCCCCAGACTTATATGTGACTATAATGAGCATTTTAAACATGAAAAATTAAACAACCAGGAGGAGAAGTTTAGAATGTACCCCATGCTCAAAAATGAGCATACCGGAAGACACATGAAAATCATGAAAAAGAGCAGGTTCCACCATCCCAAAATAACACAAGCATCTGCTGGAAAGACAGCTCTAAGAAAAATCAAAAATAAATACTAAATGATTTGCGGATTAGAGAAATTAAAATGACAAAATCTA
This sequence comes from Dactylorhiza incarnata, assembly GCA_033032865.1. NCBI lineage: Eukaryota > Viridiplantae > Streptophyta > Magnoliopsida > Asparagales > Orchidaceae > Dactylorhiza > Dactylorhiza incarnata. Next base: position 17,852,493 of record JAWHQI010000013.1, read on the forward strand.
GATTGTCTCCCAGAAGCGCTTTTATTTACCGTCCTGAAGCTGGACTAAATACCTGTATTATGTAGTTTTATACAATTGTCTAAGCATAAAGCGAAAAAAAATAAAGTCTAATTATTATTACACAACCAGCAGAGAAATCAAATATATGTTGATTTAAAGTAGTAACTAGAAATGAATGAAATGGGTCCGAAAACCCAACAGTAGGGGCAGAAAGAAAGATTTATCCTCCATCCTCAAATCTCTTTCTTTTTCGCCTTTTTCTTCTCTTCCGACATTAGATTAGGATATGAATATCTTTTGCCTCCCTGCAGCCAATCCTTCAAGGGAAACACCATCACTGCACTATATTTCGCCTACCAGAATTGGTTTTCATTATTACCCAAAATGGGTCAACATACTCAAAATCCTGCATGGATGGAAAAGAATAAGCATTGAAAATATCAGGAAGAGGAGGTAGAGGTGGATCAATAGTGGAGGGCATTTCAGATTCAACTTCCAAAAGATTTACCAATGCTGAAACCCCCTGCACATGTTCAAGCAAAGAAGGATGGTTAGGAAACAAAATAGAAGAAAGACATAAATAATCGGTAATCTTGGAAGTGATCCCGGTTTCACTTCCGGCAGGTTCCCAAGCCTAATCACTGTCAGTGTCGTAAGAGTCATAACAGGGCGCATCTGAAAACTCGAAGGCATCAGTGGTGCGACAGATCTCCTTCACCAATGAAGAGGTGCAAAACTCTTCATCAAAAAGCTCGTCCTCGTCATCCCACTTTGGTGCAGCTTGGAGGTCCAGAACATCACCCTGCAAGCAATCTTTGACAGGATCATCAAAAATATGTGTAGAAATTTTTTACAAAGAAGCAAAAGGAACACAATTAATTTCAAAATCTGAAAATAAAAGATCTGGTACCTCCACAAAAGGATCCGCAGACACCTCCCCAATGGAGAGAACACTCTCCTCACCCCACTCTAGTGCATCAAGGAGCTCCCAATCCTCTCCTTATTGGCAATCATATGAGTGATCATTATCACTAGGAGTAAAGCCATACACAGGGAGTGATGAACCTATGCAAGAAATAAACTCAGGGGGTGAGTGCATAATCGCCTCCATGGGTAATGAATGAGCGATAGGTACAATGTCATTATATGGATCAGGAAGAACTCTGATTGGCATTTCTACGGCCGTCCCCCATAGATAAGGTGGTGCTGCATACATGTCATTAGAGAGTGAAGGGTTGCAATTGGAAAATGGAGTAGATACGATTTGAATGTCTAGATCATCATCATCCTCCCTTTGTTTCGTGAGAATACTAGGGCAGTCCTTCAAGACATGATCCATACTTTGACAATGCAAACATTTCCTAGCATCATTTCTAGTCAGATACATACATTGCTCAGAATTCAAAATACTTCAGGTGTCAATATGATGGCGCAAAGTGTCATAAAAACTAAGTTCAGCCAATGAATACATTGTGTGAAAGATGCGGATAAAATAAAATTTGAAATTCTTTGCAAAGAAAGACTACACAATCAATTATAACTAAACTTGGGAAGACTTGCTTTAAAATCTAAACAGGAAAGGATAATATAATATTTACAAAATGTAATTAAAAAGCAAACAAAATAACAAAGGGCTATACACACTAGAAGAACCTCTATCTCTCGGCTTCCTCTTAAGAAACTCACACGACTATGTTCCCTGGCAATGACGCCAAGAACTTGATGTGCTGATCTAGCACACCGCTATAGGCGGCAGCAAGACTGCGACACGAAATGGCAGTGTACCGATCGTTCAAGTAATATAAAATGGGAGTGATCCCCAAGTATCGATCTCGAAGGAACACACTAAGGTGGAGTTGATTTTTGAGGAAGGACTTGAGATTGAAGTCCTTTAGGTCGGATGGATTGCGGAAGGCTTAGATTGGATTATAGAAAATAAAAGAAAAGAAACTAAACTACTCCTATGCAGGCCGCCTATGCGCTGCTTCACCGGTCGGATGGAGACTATACAGGCCGCTAAGCACTGCTTCGCTAGGCAGATGGACGAGAAGGCAAGCGGATGAGGTGAGTGTAACTGCGGAAAGTTGTGAGGGTCGTTAGCACCTCTTGGCTAGGCGGATGGATTATACGGGCGGTTAGCACCGCTTCACAGCGCGGATGGACGAGAAGTCTTGCGGATGGAGTGAGTCGCACCGGCAGAATGACGGTCGCAAGCACCTCATCACAAAGCTCGCACCTAGCAATTGCTAGTGTAGCAAACTCAAACACTCACACCACAATTACCACAAGAGCTCACCTCAAGCACTCATACAAGAATAATAACATTGCATAACAATGAGATGAAGATTAAATCAAATGTAGAGTGCAAACATCATCAAATAAAGAAGATTACACTAACAACAATAGTCCAAGAGGAGAAAAATGCAAGAGATACAACCGAATCCGGAGGCTTGTTGTAGATTCACGGTAGGAATCGTCGGGGCGTCAATCCGCGTCCTAGCTCAGTCCCGACTATCGTCCGGGGTAGAGGAGGGCTGTCACTTCCTCCCAATGGACCCGTCTTCTCCGGTAAACTAAAATCTGGCCACGTCCGATGCGAGGAACTCCTAGCTTGGCGATGAAGATAAGTGTAGAATCCTCTCCTTGAAGCGCTTGGATGATGCGAGGTGGCCTCGGGCAAAAGGGGGAAGAAGAGTGGAAGAAAATGGAGCTAGAGATCCTCTTGCGGTGGAAAAAGGTAGAACAGTTCGGGAGTCCTTCAAAACCTAAAAATCGCAGCTTAAATAGAAAAAGTGCATAATTTTGTTCATTGCACGACAATGCGTTTTAGAAACGCACGGTCGTGCGTGAACAAAATAAAACATAATTTTTTAGGCAAAAGAGGAGCTCGTGCGATTTTACTCATGCACGGGTAAACCAACCGTGCGTGAACAAAATGTACGACCAAATCTAGAATGCTGTTTTTAGACATAGATGAACGCGCACGGTTGGATCGATCGTGCGTCAAGGAAACGCACAACCGTGCAATTCGTGTAGACATGAAATCTGGGCATAATGGTTTATCTACCCACCTGCACAGCACCAAACAACAATTACACAGCTAGGAATACCCTTCCAGCTCAATCCAAATATAGAAAAAGGGTTGGGTAGAACCAAGTGCTTACCCCCAACAAACATAGCGCGCAATTGCACACCAAAACAGGCCCAAAGAGTGCACTTTGTGAAGAAATGTGTTCAAGTGAAATATAAGCAATAATAAACTAAAAGTGAAGTGCATATGCATGAAAACTAGCCCGGATGAGTCCATAAAACACTATAAATATTGGACTCATCAATGTGTCCCCTTATTAATCAAGTGTGTTGGAACCTTAGTTTTGATTTGAGTCAGGATCCATCTTTATGATTTATGTTTCTATCATAACACATCTTATAACTTAGATCAAATTCCCTTAAGTCAGAAGACTAAGAAAATAATATAAATATAATGCGATCGAATCAGAGAAGCTACGATCGATGAAAAGCTAGCAGCGCTCGACGAAATGATTCTGAAGCTGCATTCGATGAAATCCAAGCAGCGCTCAACGAAAAGCTGCGTTCGACGAAATCCAGCCATCTCAGCGGTCGACGAAATCCAGCCGTCTCAGCGGTCGACGAAAGGCTGCGTTCGACGATCTCAAGTCTGCGTTCGACGTATCTTCAACAAAAGCTCAAAACGACGAATTAAATGTTCAGATCGACGAACTTGAAGCTGAGCTCGACGAATTTCTACCAGCTCTATAATTTAGATATTCTCAGTTCGACTAATATTCTTATAACTGATTAAAGCAATATTTTATCATTTCTATTTATATATTGCTATATATTGCTGCCTTAACACTATTGTCGTTGTAGCACTAAATGTTATAGCCGTTGCAGAAAATCTTAAAGACAGTAGTTTATCTTCTCGAGGAGTCAAGATAATTAAAGAGACTTTATCTCTTTACTTTTCGCAAAAGAGGATTAAAAAAAGAGAGAAGATCTCCTGATTATATAAAGACAGAGAAGAAAATAGGAAGCATACATCAGAATAGGAAGAAGGAAATATACAGAAGCTAAAAGAAGCAGCACACATACAGAGTTCTTGATAAGAACAACATATATTATTTATCTTCTTTTTTGCTAACTCTTCTCTGCAGATCATCTTCATCCTGAGACACCAATCAAGATCATTTTCTCAGGGATCTAAACTGCAGAAGAAGAAAGGAGTTCTACATCCTAAAGAGAAGAAGCTTCACCACCTGAACATCAACTTTAATCAAATCAGGGGGAGCTCTTCAACATCTTCATCAAAGATCCATTCTCAACAACCCATTAGGATCTCTAGAGTCTTCTTAGAAAAGAGAAAAACACTTTAACTTTTTGTTTTCTTTATTCCTTCCTGTATAAAGGGTTATAACGCCCTTCAAAAGTTAACATCTCGGTGACAGGTCACCTTAGCAAAAACCTGTGATTTGGTTTTTGAGTTCCGTGATCAAAAGCTCATATGGTGGCAGGGCACCTGATCAAAAACCTGTAGTGGATTCCTACCAGTGTGGTAGAAGGGTAGATGTACCCAGGTTGATTGGGGAACTACTATATTTCTTTGTGTCTTCTGGTTTGCTTTGTCTTATATTTTATTTCCTGTGCTGTGCTGTGATAATCTGTGATAAATATTGTAATTACATAAATCACTCTGCTACACATATATATATAAATATCACTATTTTGAAATAACCTAAAAAGAGTGTTTAACTTAAGAACTAAACTCACCTTCAATTGGTATCAAAGCAAGGTTGATTATATCAATCACCTTCAACTGATATTCAATTCACTTTCAATTAGTATCAGAGGGTAGTTGATTTTAATATACAGGCTAACACCTGAATCATTAAGATCAATTAGTTCTTAAGTTTTTTTAAAAGGGTTTTTCTAAAATCTAATGGCACAAGAAGATTTTTTTAATCACTTCTTCCACTAACTGTATTTATGATGCAGAACCATCATCTAGTCTAAGTGAAGAAGAAGAAGAAGCAAAAGAACAAATGGCCATAGCTTTCTACATGTTGGCCATATATGGCTCAAACCACATCTCAGATGCAGGAAAGGTAAATGAGGTAACTTCAAATTCCAACTCTACCTCTGAAAATCACAAATCAGATTTTATAATTCTATATACAGATATAATAAAATCTGAGAAGGAAATTATAAAAGAGTTAATAGAAATAAATATTTTAATTCCTGAATATAATAAACTTAAAGAAAATTTGAAAACCTCAGAAGAACAAATTATTTCTTTGAAAAATAAATCAATTGAGGCTAAAGTAAAAGAAATATCTTATGTCCAGCAAAATCAAAATAATTTTTCAAATTCATATTTCAATGAGATAAAAAGGCCAATATATCCACTTATAAGGATTCACCAGTTTTCACAATTAAACTCCATTCCTAATCAAACAAAAAAGTCTAAAGATTTACTTAATTTTTCTATCTTACAAGCTTAGTCAGATAACTTCATGTTCTTACAGACTTTTCTCCAAAAAACATGTTTGAGCATTCTACTCAAGTTGCATTGATTAGAAATGATCATGGCACTGGGTGTGAGTCTCTTCTGATAAGGAGATTCTACAAGAAGGAAGGTATCAGGCAATGTTCCTAAAAATTATTCCTTAGAATCCATTAACAGCTGTAGCAATTCAAGATTTTAATGGAATCAAAATCTAAGAAATCAGAATCCATCAAAAGTTGTAGAAATTAAAGGAAATGGAATTAAAAGAAGAAGAATCAAAAGAAGAGGAATTAAAAGAAGATGAAATTTAGCAACCTAAAACTAAATAGGGGAAGATTACCAGACCACTAGTTTTGATTTGGATTAGTATCCCTGTTTATTTTAGGGGGAGAATATAAATCTGTATCCTAACTCAAATTGGGGGAGATTGTTGGAACCTTAGTTTTGGTTTGAGTCAGGATCCATCTTTATGATTTAAGTTTCTATCATAACACATCTTATAACTTAGATCAAATTCCCTTAAGTCAGAAGACTAAGAAAATAATATAAATATAATGCGATCGAATCAGACAAGCTATGATCGACGAAAAGCTAGCAGCGCTCGATGAAATGATTCTGAAGCTGCGTTCAACGAAATCCAAGCAGCGGTCAACGAAAAGCTGCATTCGACGAAATCCAGCCATCTCAGTGATCGACGAAATCCAGCCATCTCAGCGGTCGACGAAAGGCTGCGTTCAACGATCTCAAGTCTGCGTTCGACGAATCTTCAACAGAAGCTCAGAACGACGAATTAAATGTTCAGATCGACGAACTTGAAGCTGAGCCCGACGAATTTCTACCAGCTCTATAATTTAGATATTCTCAGTTCGACTAATATTCTTATAACTGATTAAAGCAATATTTTATCATCTATTTATATATTGCTATATATTGCTACCTTAACATCATAGCCATTGCATCACTAAATGTTATAGCCGTTGCAGAAAAGCTTAAAGACAGCAGTTTATCTTCTCGAGGAGTCAAGATAATTAAAGAGACTTTATCTCTTTACTTTTCCCAAAAGAGGAATTCAAAATAAGAGAGAAGCTCTCCTGATTATATAAAGACATACAAGAAAATAGGAAGCATACATCAGAATAGGAAGAAGGAAATATACAGAAGCAAAAAGAAGCTGCACATATTCAGAGTTCTTGATAAGAACAACATATATTATTTATCTTCTTTTTGCTAACTCTTCTCTGCAGATCATCTTCATCCTGAGACACCAATCAAGATCATTTGCTCAGGGATCTAAACTGCAGAAGAAGAAAGGAGTTCTACGTCCTAGAGAGAAGAAGCTTCACCACCTGAACATCAACTCTAATCAAATCAGGGGGAGCTCTTCAACACCTTCATCAAAGATCCATTCTCAAAAACCCATCAGGATCTCTAGAGTCTTCTTAGAAAAGAGAAGAACACTTCAAATTTTTGTTTTATTTATTCCTTCCTGTACAAAGGGTTATAACTCCCTTCAAAAGTTAACCTCTCGGTGACAGGGCCCCTTAGCAAAAACCTGTGATTTGGTTTTTGAGTTACCTGATCAAAAGCTCATATAGTGGCAGGGCACCTGATCAAAAACCTGTAGTGGATTCCTACCCGCGTGGTAGAAGATTAGATGTACCTAGGTTGATTGGGGAACTACTATATTTCTTTATGTCTTCTGGTTTGCTTTGTCTTATATTTTATTTCCTGTGCTGTGCTGTGATAATCTATGATAAATATTGTAATTACATAAATCACTCTGCTACACATATATATATATATATATAAATATCACTATTTTGAAATAACCTAAAAAGAGTGTTTAACTTAAGAACTAAACTCACCTTCAAAGTGCAATATTATAATTAAAACTCTCTTTAACAAGGGACTATTCATCATCTTCCCCAAACAAGAATTAGGTCATTTCACCTTCTCTCCTCCAATACTCCCTCATTAGGCCACCTATCATCACAAAATCAACTCCTTTAACTTCGTATTGAAGAGGGGAGTTGATAGAAGACATACACACGGCGAACGACGCCCTAGAACATAAGTTCTAGTGTGGCCACTTCCTGCGAAACTCCATTAATCTCGCTAAATCAAGCTCTTTTGAGCTCAATGTCTCACTTAATTAGATCTAAAGATCTAGCGCAAAGGGAAAGGGATCGGAAGCCACCTGATTTTCGGCCGACGATCGTGGTTGTCTCCTCGGTGGCATGGCGGCGGTCGGTCGAGCTCAAGCCCTTCTCCAAGCTTGCTCCATCAAGAACCCTAAGTTAAAACATTGAGGTGTAAGCAAGAAGATGAAGAAAAGAAGAAGAAGAAGATGGATAGGGCCCTCTGATTAGGAGAGCTTATCCCATTTGGGTTAGGAGAGAAGGAAGAGAGAGAGAGATTTGCATTAATGTGTATTAAATACAACCCAACTTTCCATCCTTATGTTGGAACTCCACAACTAAGTGTCAGCTGCTTATTGGCTTTTAATTCCACCATTAACTTAGATTTAGGCAATTTAGGCCACCTACCTTGGAAGAAATCACGTGCTCTAATTCATCCGCTACCGCCGACGTTAGCTCCCTTCTACCAATCCTTTACCATTTTCTTTCTAACTTCAGGGGTGAGGGTTACACCCACTCCTGGAGATTAGGGCACATCCATGGCACCGTTAGGACCTCAAGATTCCTACCTAGCCCAAGCATCTCCTAGTGACTCGTGTCCCTCGAGGGGTCTAGTTCGAATTGAGACGTTACAAATCCAATAAACAAAAAAATTAATTTCATCACCAAAATTTGACTTTGGGGCTACGGGTATTGAGAAGAAGTAGGACAAGCTAGTTTAGATCATACCTGGGGGAAAAATCCCAAGTAACGTTGCTGCATAAGGTCCACTGGCTCCCAAGTGTATTCCTCTCGTCCATGGTTGGAGCACATGACTTTCACCAATGGAACACTCTTTCACCGCAGCACTCTGGTCTCGGTATCCACTATGAGCACAGGCTCCAGCCGGACAGATCTGTCGGTTCCCACAGGGCCCAACACAGCTAATATGCTGATCATGGAGAAGCATTGCCCTCCGAAGGGAGGATACATGGAAGACGTCATGCAGATTCTCCAACTCCGATGGCAGCTCCAACCGATAGGCTAAGGGGCCAATCTGCTCCAGGATGGTATAAGGCCCAATTTAGCGAGGAATGAGCTTCTTCCTTCCTCGAACACGAGACACTCCATGCACGGCCTGATCTTAGAGTACACCTTGTCACCAACCTAAAACTCCACTACCCTGTGCTTTGTGTCATAATATTTGGCCTGTCGGCTCCGTGCCTCGAGCATGTGGTCTTGAATCAATCTTACCATTTCATCGGTATCATCAATGAATTTCACCACCAATGCTTTTGGTTCCACATCTTGGACCCATGATAAAGGTGTCCTGCACCTCCTTCCATAAAGCGCCGCATAAGGAGCCATGCCGATGCTTGCTTGATGACTGTTATTGTAAGAGAACTTCACCAAGGGCAGGAGTCTCTCCCACGGCTCTCCTCGATCTAGAACACATAGGCGCAACAGATCTTCCAAATTCTTGATCATCCGCTCTGACTGGCCATCCGTCTGAGGGTGGAAGGTCATGCTGAAAGTCAAGCGAGAGTCCAAATAATCTTGCACTGCTTTCCACTCCTAGGAGGTGAAATGACCATCACGGTCTGTAATGATAGTCTTGGTCACTCCATGATATCGAACGAACTGCTCGACAAAGAGTCTTACCAACAAATCGACGTGTGTGTCCTTACTCATTGGTATGAACCTGGCGACCTTCGTCAGACGTTCCATAATCACATATATAGAGTCATTCTCAGAGCGGGAGCGAGGCATACCATGAATGAAATCCATGGATATATCTTCAAACTTCCACTCGGGGACTGGTAACGGCAGCAACAACCTAGAGGGGCTTCTACACTCTGCCTTCACCTCGCAATGGGTGAAAAAATAGGTGACATCCCTCTTCATACCTGGCCAAAACATTGTCTACCGCAGATCTGCATACATCTTGATGATTCTGGGATGCACCAAATATTTGGTGCAATGAGCCTCTCTCAGTATGTCCTCTCGGATCCCAGCTCCTGCGGGTATGTATATACGGCCCCGGAAATGAAAAAGGTTGTCCCATAATGAGTAGTCTCTTGAGCTGCCCCCTCCCTGGATTTTGAATACTGGCTCCAGTGCTGCATCCTGTCTCTGCTATGTCTTGATGCGGTCTCGGATGTCACAAGTATTGCTCAGGGCAGCTAGGTACTCTCTGTAGGCCTCAGGCTCGACCCTGGATACCAATGTGATTTCCATTTCCTCTAACATCTTAACCAGCTCCATAGCCATCCCTCGGGGTTCTGTTCCAGATGTGCTGGCTCTCCTACTCAAGGCATCCTCCACCGTGTTTGCCTTCCCCAGATGATTGTGCATGGTGTAGTCATAATAACATAGGAACCCTAGCCACCTCCGTTGGTGTAGGTTTAGATCCTTCTGAGTATCTATATACTTGAGGTTCTTGTGATCAGAAAAGATCTCACAATGAACCCCATAAAGATAGTGCCTCCAAATCTTCAGGGCGAAGATCACAGCCCCGAGCTCTAAATCATGTACTGGGTTGTTCTGCTCGTACTTCTTCAGCTGCCTCAATGCATATGCTATGGCATGTCCGTTATGCATCAATACTACACCCATCCCCTGATACGATGTGTCAGTGTAGATCTGAAATCCCTCCTTCCCAGATGGAAGGGCAAGGATCCGGGCTGAGGTGAGCCTGTGCTTCAGCTCCTGGAATGCTGCCTTGCACTGAGCTATCCAGGTAAATGCGACATCCTTCTTCTTCAGGGTGGTGAGGGGAAGAGCGATCTTCAAGAATCCCATGACAAACTTGCGGTTGTGACCAGCAAGCCCTAAGAAACTGCCCACATCCTCTGCTGACTTCAAACGCGGCCATCACCTTACTGCTCATACCTTGGCATGATCCACTGCTAAACTAGCTCCACTGATGACATGGCCCAGGAAAGCGACTTCCCAGAGCTAGAACTGGCACTTACTAAACTTTGCAAACAAGCTGTGCTCCCTCGGCGTCCCCATAACAAGTGCTAAATGATGTGCATGATCCTCCTCGGTCCTCGAGTAGACCAGAATGTCATCAATAAATACTATCATGAAGACATCCATGTGCGGTTTGAATACTTTATTCATCAAGCTCATGAATGCGGCGGGGGAATTCGTGAGTTGAATAGCATGACAGTAAACTCATATAGACCATACCTCGAACTAAAGGCGGTCTTTGGGATATCCTCCTCTTGGATTTGCAAATGATAATAACCCGAGTGCAAATCATGTTTCGAGAACAAGTGCGCTCCTTCAAGCTGATCAAAGAGCTCGTAAATCCTGGGTAGTGGAAAGGTGTTCCAGACAGTCAACCGGTTGAGCTATCGATGATTGATACATAACCGGAGCAAACTGTCCTTCTTCACGAATAGAACTAGGGCTCCCCAAGGTGATGAACTGGGGCAGACGAACCCCGAGTCTACTAACTCTTGAAGCTGCATCCCAAACTCCGCAAGCTCCTTCGGTGTCATCCTATGTGGAGCCCTAAAATGGGTCTAGCTCCCGGAATCAGTTGGATCCAGAAATCTGCATCTCGATGCGGGGATAGTCCGGGCAGCTTGTCCGGAAAGACATCAGAAAAGTCCCGAACTACCGGTACTTCAGCAATGCTGATCTCTATCTCCATCATCTCAAAGCAGATCATATAAACCTCATCGCCCTGGTAGTGGGCTTTGACCGCATGAAAATATGATAGTAATTGATGGCAGGTGGAGGTAATACCTTCGATCACTTCCTCAGAATCTTCATTCCTCAGTACAATTTTCTTCGTCAGGCAATCGATCTTAGCATGGTTCCAATGCAGCCAATTCATGCCCAGGATCAGATCAAAATCTGTCATTTTCAGAAGTGTCATCGGTGCTTCGAATAGCCTTCCTTCAATCTCTACATTCATGTTACACTTGGTGCATGATAATATCTCTGACCCGTCCGCAAGTCGCACCTTCCTATGGATGCCTTCAAAGTGCTGCACTTGGTCCAGATCGTTTATGAATTCCTCCGAGACGAATGAGTGTGAGGCACCCGTATCGAACAAGGTGTATGTTGTTTTATCGTAAACAAGTGTTATACCTTGGTGATTTTTGTTGTTTGGGTCATAAGTTAAACTAAAGAGAAGGTTTGCAAGGTACTAAGTAATCATAAGAAGCACACTGAAGTACGTGTGATGACCTCTTTAGGGTTCCGGGGCTCTGCGAGGTCCAATGCATAAATCTACTCCGGAGCAGGTCTAGGATTCTTAGCCTGTTATCATTGTCCTCGGCCTCGACCTCTTCCTTGATGTGCTCCCGGAGGATCCATAGAGCGATTTAGAGGTTCATTTGTAGCTGCGGACAATAGATCCAAATGTGGCCCGACTGGTCACAGTGATAGCAAACCCTTTGAAAGGGCTCTCCGGGCTGCTGAGGTGCCTGACCCCGAGCCTGCTGAGGCGGGGGCAATGGTAACAGTCGTGCTGGCTGCTCCAACCTACAATTTGGGCAGAAATTCCCACCACCTCTCCTCTGGTCTCCTCCTCCGATCCTGACATACTATCTCCTCCTGAAGCTGGGTCCTGCTTCCATCACACCACCTCTCCTCTGGCCTCTTACTCCTAGCTTGTACCCCCAAGTGTTCCGCCTCTAACTTTTGTGCCATCTCTATAATCTGAGCTAGGATCGAATCGGTGACGAAGAGAAGAGCCTGCCTAAGGGGATCTCGCATACCCTTGTAGAACTGCTTTGTGTAACCGCGGTCAACCAAGTCATAGGAGTCTGTGAATCTGGCAAGGTGCTGAAACTCCCGCTGGTATTCAACCACTAATCTAGATCCCTGCGTTAGATGTAAGAACCTCTCCTCGAGCTCATGACGAGCCGTTGAAGAGACGAAGTGCTCCAGGAATGCATTCGCAAACTCATCCCAGCTTATGTCAAGGTAGTTACGCCCTTCAAAGGTGGAGCCCATAAGGAACTTCCACCACGTCTTGGCATGCAGATCCAAGGTCGTGACTGCCATATTGCCAGGGCATCGAATCCCCGCCAGCAGCTCCTGCACCGTGTCCAACCATTCCTCTGTCTGGACCGCCGACTCTTTCCCATGATAGGTGGGAGGAGAGAGAGCTCGGAAGGTGCTTAACCAATTTGTGTTCGGTGCCTGCTGCTGCACCGGGGTTTGCTGAGACCTGAAGGCATTCAAGATCATCGGCAAGGTCTGACCCAGCTCAGACTGCTGGATTGAAGTAGGTCCTCGAGGTACGGGGGTGCCCGTTGCTGGCTCCGAATGTACCGGAATCTACACGTAAGGTAGATTTTTGGGTTACGTTGGCTACTTAATGAAAGGTAATGGACACACTTAATGTGAATCACACATGGGAACACCACCGCTTCTGCTCATTCAGTTTGTCCTCAAACTGAAGAGGTGAGAGGGGTGGCACCATGAGGAAATGGACTTCTTTATCTCAGGATCATTGCCCTCTGATACCATTTGTAAGAACCCCTCCCGGAACACAAAACACGGCCGAGGGGAGCATTATGCCCAGGACAGCCTCCTTGCGGAAGCGCCAGCACACGAGCTAGCCTCTTCCACAAGACGCCTATCCTGCCGGCCAAACCAATATCATCAAGCCAACCCCTCAATAGTATAAAAGATAGAAGCCGTAAATTCACTTATAAGTAAAGGTGTCACAATTATACAAAAGACAGGTAGCCCCGAGAGCTCATGAAAGTATCAGAGTATCAAAAGAAATGCCCTAAGGGATACATCTCAAAACTATCGCTCACATCTTTTAATGATAGTAACGACGATATCGTAGTCTCCGGCCCTGTCGTTCAGACCTGGCTATCTGCTGCTCCTGGGTGCGCTCCTAAAAAGAGGGGTGCAACAACTGTTAGTCATAAAGACTAAGTGGCTTCACATCCTCTCCTCGGGCGACTCCAAGGCACCAGGCGGAAGGGAATGAAGAGAAGCTGCAATATAAACAGTAGTAGCAAAAGCAGGTGGCAATGAAAGATGTAATCACCGCAGTATATCAAAAGTATAAAAAGTACATCTAACAAGTAGTATTGTCAGCGAGAGAGTATAAGCAAGTCGAGTATATAGATAACTGAATTGAACTTAACTTATAAGGATTCCCATACGAGCTTATAAGTTAAGGATCCGAACATAAAATAACTCATCATATAAAGGTGCCCATACAAGTTTATATAATGAGGATCCAATGCGGTGCAATGCTCTGATCATGAAAGGATGAATGCAATGCAATGATTACGATATGATGACTCACCCATGCATATTTGTTGTGTCGACATAAACCTATACTTCCCACTTTTCGAGGGTAGCTAACCTCTCAAGCGACCCCCGTCATGGCCAAACGGTGGTAGTGGAACGGGCTTCTCCACTACTAGGCGGGTATGAACACTACCAGACCTAGGGCTATGTATGCCTCGACTCTAAGAACACACAACGGAGACCCTGCGTACTGCTCGCATCATGCTGAGTCTTCATAACACGGAAGGCGTCTTTGGGAAGTGAGCACCAAGAGTCCAACCCAACTGGTCTAGAGTCTAACTGCCAGCTTCTATCGGTGTTACGACTAACAAGCCAGTAGACCCGCCACAATTAATCTTCCAACCAGGATCATTACACCACCATGTGTAAACCATGCACATTCATGTAATACCCATGCACAACCCGTGCTATCATGTGCCGAAGGACTCACAAAAGGAGCCTTATTACATTTCTCCTCATAAAATCAACATCGATGCTAATTTGCATCCAAGGCCCCCAACAACCGGGTCCTTAACATTGCACCATAAGATATGACCATATATTATAACCCGCATTAAGCCATCAATGCTACCCTTACCGAATTGTTATAACTCTCGTGTAGCGGTGTGCGTATAACATATAAATTACTCTATGAGACCCTGCAGGACTACTTGTGTGAATAGAGTAATATTCATATCTTACTAAATAAGTAAGCCCAGCTTATCATCAATATTCAACTCACGTGCTCAATTCACTATGTGTTTCAACACCCTTGAAGATATCACCCATATTGAGAGGTTATCAAAAATCTAATCATCTAATAGATTATCAAATGATGTGAGCATTTATCAAAACGTGTCCTCTAAATTCATCATTCAATTATGGATCGCAATGTCCTGTTTCAGAATCATAACATTCATCTGCGCTTCGCTCAATTGACATGGGAATCCAGAAACTCCTACCACCCAAAGGTGGGGAACCTGAAGTTCTCTGTTTGCTAACACCGGTAGTAGCACTACCGCCGGGCGCTAGTGATCCAGACAACACACCTTCCCGTCGACATTGGGTGTCGATGGGAAGTTATCCCTTCCCGTCGACAAGTCGACACGCTAGCGCCGGCGGTAGCGCTGCCGTCGGGTGCTAGTGACTCTATCAACAATCCTTCTCGTCGACATTAAGTGCCGACAGGAAGTTATCCCTTCCCGTCGTCAAGTAGACACGCTAACGCCAGCGGTATCACTACCGTTGTGCTCTAGTATTTCTACTAGCACTCCTTCCCGTTGACATTAAGTGTCGACGGGAAGTTATCCCTTCCCGTAGACAAGTCGACATGCAAATGCCGGCGGTAGCGCTACCGTCGGGCGCTCGTGACTCTATCAGCACTCCTTCCCATTGACATAAAGTGTCGACAGGAAGTTACCCCTTCCCATTCACAAGTCGATACGGTAATGCCGGCGGTAGCGCAACAGCCGGGCGTTAGATAACAGAGAACAAATCCTCTGTTAAACACATCCAATTTTCTTCCCGTGAACTCTCAGCTCCAATTAAGATCAATTCTTTCTTCCCTTAGTTGCTGGACTTTCACCACTATTCATGCGTCCCTTATTAATCAAGTGCAATATTATAATTAAAACATTCTTTAACAAGGGACTAATCATCATCTTCCCCAAACAAGAATTAGGTCATTTCACCTTCTCACCTTCTCTCCTCCAATACTCCCTTATTAGGCCACCGATCTTCATCAAATCAACTCCTTTAACTTCGTATTGAAGAGGGGAGTTGATCGAAGACATACACGCAGTGAACAACGCCCTAGAACATACACTCTAGCATGGCCACTTCCGACGAAACGGCATTAATCTCGCTAAATCAAGCTCTTTTGAGCTCAATGTCTCTCCTAATTAGATCTAAAGATCTAGCAACAAGGGAGAGGGGATGGAAGTCACTTGATTTCTGGCCGATGATCGTGTTTGTCTCCTCGGAGGTATGGCGGTGGTCGGCCGAGCTCTAGCCCTTATACAAGCATGATCCTTCAAGAACACTAAGTTAAAACCTTAAGGTGTGAGCAAGAAGATGAAGAAAAGATTAAGAAGAAGAAGAAGAAGATGGATAGGGCCCTATGATTAGGAGAGCTCAGCCCATTTGGGTTAGGATTGAAGGAAGAGAGAGAGAGAGATTTGCATTAATGAGTATTAAATGCAAACCAAGTTTCCAAGCCTTATGTTGGAACTCCACAACTAGGTGTAAGTTGCTTATTGGCTTTTAATTCCACCATTAACTTAGATTTAGGCAATTTAGGCCACCCACCATAGAAAAAATCACGTTTACTGATTCGTCCGCTACCACCGGCGTTACCAGAAGCTACCGCCGATGTTAGCTCCCTTCTACCAATACTTTTCCATTTGCTTTCCAACTCCAAGGGGTGAGGGTTACACCCATTCCGGGAGATCAGGGCACATCCATGTCACCATTAGGACCTCAAGACTCCTACATATCCCAAGCATCTCTAAGTGACGCGTGTCACTTGAGGGGTCTAGTTTGAATTGGGACGTTACACAGCGGAATATACGAGAACCACCCAAAAGAGACATATGGATCTTGCTAAAACAATGAATTAAGAAATTGCAGCAATAATAAAATTACCTTTGTGGAATTGAGTCAATACTCAATCAGATGCTCCAAGAAAATTCTTCTTGAAATCGGAATCTTATTCTGAGTTCTTCCTTTGTGCTTCCTTCATCTCTGTCAATATTGGACTGCTCGTCGAGATAGTCTCGATGAACTCATCGAGACATCTCGACGAAATCGTCGAGACATCTCGACGAAATCATCGAGATACTTTTGATGAACTCGTTGAGACATCTCGACGAAATGGTCGAGACACTCTCGATAAAATTTCTGAGACCTGTCTCGACGAATTCCTTATTAGTCCATGCAATCGAGATAATATCGACGACATTATTCACGAGTCAATATTCACAATATCGGCTTGTGATCTAGACAACAGGCCATCTGTCACGACGACATTCATAATGTTGTTTTGAAGTCTTCTTTACAATATTCACAATATCGTCTTGAAACTTTTTCGACATGCTCCATACAATATTCACAATATCTAGGAACAGTCTTCCCGAACCAACTAAATTCCAAATAGTCATAGGATTGGTACTATCACTCATATCCAATATGAGCAAGACCAACACAATCCTTTCTCCAATTTCTCCAAACGCTCTTACGTGCGACCATATAGGCTCATATCGTGTTGGCAGTAAGACTAATGCTTGATTACTTACAGATCACCGAGGAAACTCCAACAACCACTTGCTCAGGTGACCCGGGCTAACTTACCTCAACCACAAAGTCCGTCAAAAAGTTAGCCACCGATTGTGCCTTCATTGATAGTCGCGGGACGAAAGAGATCTCAAACTCGCTCAACTCCACCGCTGACTTTGTAAGATCCCTCTCCTCCTTACAAGAGAGTTTCCAGATCTTATGCCCAGAATCGCCGCCTTATGGTGACACCAACACATGAGTTAGTTGCCACCGCAAGACATCGATCCTACTGGCAAGAACGATCAACTAGGCCAACAATGGAAAGAAGTAAAATTATAATAAACTGAGTCCACAAATAACAAAAATATATATATGAATCACAAGAGATACATGTCAAACAATGAGCATAAATAAGAGAGTAAGGGCTTATGACCGATACATGTCCAAAATAAGACTAAAACACAATCTCTCACTCTACATCTATGCGGACGCTAACAAAAATTTCATCAACCACTCGTTGGGTTGTAGTTGTAGTGCGCGGTAACTGCTCCTAAGCTCTGCCATCATGTCCTGTTGGTCGTACTGCTGCTCCAGCTCCTCGGACCCCTGGTGTTACGGCCACATCTGACCATTATTCAAAAATTCTAAGTCATTTTGTCCCCGGCAACTCCTAGGCACCGAGCGGGAGGATGAAATAGGAGGACAACAAATAATATACAAAGCAGGTGACATGGAACTAACAAGCAAGCATGTGCATATATAAACCACAATAGATAAACTATTACAAAATATGAGCTATACTGGCAGTTTTAAATATAACTCAAGCAGCGCAAGAGAAATTGGTAAAGAAATGGCATGCTTTAAGCATAGTAGCAATTTAAATAAGGTAATAGAAACTACAAAAGTAACCTTAACTTATATGAATGCATATACAAACATATAAGTTAATGGATTTGACACTAAGGTAAATTCATCGTATAAAAGAGCTAATACTAATTTATACGATGAGGTCTTGTTTATGAAATGATGTTATGTCATGTTGTATAATGCAATGATGTCACTCACCCACTCGACTATGTACATACATACCTTATTAAGTTCCCTCTGTTCGAGTGTGTCAACTCAGCTATCCCGTTGAGGTAAACAGTGGCAGTGGATCGAGCATGTCCACTTCTAGGCCACTATCAATGCTTTCCAGCCTAGACCTTATGTACGCCCCTAAGAACACACAGGGTATCCGCGTACTATCTAGTAAGTAACATTGCTATCCCATTTTTCGAGTCTCCACTCAGGTATACCCCGTTGAGCAAAATAGGGGCAATGGATCGGGTCCTCCACTCTTAGGCTAGTATGACACCTCCCAGCCTAGACCATATGTATGCCCCTAAGAACATATAGGGTATCTGCGTAGTATCTGGTAAGTAACACCTCTTAATTGTAATTCCCGAGCCTCCAACTCTCCAGACTATCCAGTCCTCCTTAAAAAACACTGAGCCTACCACTCGCAGGACTAACCCGTCCTAATATCATAACTTATGAACCCCCAGCTCGCAGGACTAATAAGTCCTTATACCATTTCATCCCATATTTTGGGATGATGTTTACCTTATCAATTTCTCCTACTTAAACTACTCTTATCTATCGTTTAGTTGTACTTAGAAGTTTAAGGTGAATCTTAGACTTTTCGAGGGCTACCCGGTGTAGGGCTCGCAGCATTACTAGGCGGTATGACATCCCAAACCTCCCTTTCACAAGATATTTGCTTTTATCGGTGGCTACCCTTCTCATAATCCTCTCTCCGTGTTACTCTTGTTATCCTAAATAGATTTTAGGTAGATTATATATAACTTGTTTTAGGGGTGAGTGAGCTAACCTTTGTATTACACCTCTTAACGTCTGTGATCTTAATGAATTCTAATCAGAACACTATAATTTTTCAAGGAGATTATGATGTTCAAACCCTCAAGTAACATGATTTCTATCTGCAGACCATATGCAATATTATAATAACCATGGAATTAGTGAAGCTATTATTTTCATATAAAATCCAGTGCATCTAATACTTATTCCATTGGTTCAAAATGATGATATATGTGGTCTATCAGATTTTCATATATTTTCCATTATTTTTGGACAATGATTAATTTCACCAATAATAGGGAGTTGTACAATTTGAACATGAAGTACCTTCAAATGAATCCCCAAAATTCTAAGTAATTTTTCGGAGTGCCATATTAACTCAAAACAAGATTCTATAGAGCTTGATAATTTTCCAGAAATATTATAGCCCTAATTAGTCATAATCTCCTAATAGTTATTAATCAACAATTGTGCATGAACTACGAGAAATACTGCTCTAAAAATTCCCAGTAAATTTACAGGGGGTTATATTGACTCAAAATGGTGTTCAACATGGTTTGATAATTTTTCAAAAATATTATAACCTAATTAGCCATAATCTCATAATAGTGATTAATCAACAATTCTACATGAACAATGGGAAATGCTACTCTAAAAATTCCATGCAAATTTACGATGGGTTAAATTAACTCAAAATGGTGTTCAACAAGGTTTGATAATTTTCCAGAAATATCATAACCCTAATCAGTCATAATCTCATAAAAGTGATTAATCAACAATTGTACATGAACTATGAGAAACACACCTCTAAAAATTCCAAGTAAATTTACAGAGGGTTGTATTTACTCAAAATGGTGTTCAACAAAGTTTGATAATTTTTCAGAAAAATTATATCCCTAACTAGCCATGATCTCATAATAGTAATTAATCAACAATTGTACATGAACTTTGAGAAATATTGCTCTAAATATTCCAAGTAAATCTACACTGACATATAACACTATATCATAGGTCAAGTCAAAATTTTGGAATTTTCCAGAATAAGTCAGTCATGATTATTTCAATAATTCACATAGGGTAAAATCCCAACAAATTAATTCAGCAAACTAAATGTTGCTCAATAATTCCCAATAAAATTCCAAAGGTTTATTATGTCCTAATAATGCTTAGAGCAGAGTTGTGGATTTTTCCTATGTGATTTGGTCACTTTTATTTTACATAATTGAAAATGTGACATATAGAGAAATATTAAAATACCTAAATATTATAAGTCCAAAAATTCCAATCTCTCCAAGGTTGATACATTTCCTCATGTTACATGCATTGACAAAATTTCACTGCCATGTAGCAAGCCATCTGTGAGAAATTCACAAATTACAACTTTGGAGCTAAATGCACACCATTCTTCGAGACATTACATATACATGCATGTGGAATACACCAATATACAGAGGTCCAAATGACCTAATATTTTTACCATTGACTTAGCATGGTCTAATAAACATACCACCCAAAATTTGGGTCAATTGGACCTAGGCTAGCCCCAATAATTTAAAAGATACGAACAATCATATTTCATACAAAACTATAGAAAGATGTCATCCATAAATTCTTATTTTTGTATGGTAGGTCTATCTAGGTACCACTCATGCAAGACCAAAATTGTAGGCTCATGCAAATATCCTAGGAAAAGTTATTAAAAAAATATGGCCTAGGGCACTTTTAGGACACCCCTCAATAAAACTGAGATTCTGTGGTATGTATGGCACCAATGAGGTGATTGAAAATCCTATTGGAGGTTAAGACCACAGTCTATAACTTTGTTGGGAAAAACCCTTTGATTTAACCTAACAAATTACCTAAAAGTGATTTTATTCCTTAGGTTGAATTACCCATTGTATAGTGAGAGTATTCTGGTCATTAGATATCTTAGGATGTCACAATGAAGTTAGGGTGTTAAGATCAGATCAAGAGAAGCAAAATTTGGGCAAAGTTAACTTTTGCGTCGAATAGAATTCGACGCAACATCAAGTTATTGTCGACGCTACTCTGACTAGAAGTCCAAGTGATTCAACCCTTTTGTCGAAGTAATTCAAGTCGACGTTACGTCGAATAGATATCGACGTAGAGACCATGGACCTGTCAAAGTACCTTGACAAGTCGACGCAGCTTCTACTTCAACTCAACGCAGAAGGAAGTATCTGTCGAAGCCATATAAAGTCGACACAACGTCAAATTAATCTCGACACAGATAATGAAGTTCAGAGCCATGTTCTCAACTCGATGTTTACGTCGATAAGATATCGACGCAACGTCGATTAGTAGAGTTCAGTCAGAGCAAGGATGAATTCGAAGCTACTCTTATAAGAACTCGAAGGTGCATCGATAAGAGAGGAAGAGAACTCGACGCTACGTCGAACACAAACTGAAAAGGAAACCTTTTCAGGTGTCATTTCAGACCTTCTCTCATGGCCCACAACACTCAAAACCGTTCTCCAATGGCTCATTAATTACCTCAAATAGAAAGAAGAATAAAAAGAGGCAGAAAAGCTTTCTTGGAAACAAGCTTACAGTTGGTAGACGGGTCGTGAATTAAAGAAGGAAAGAAAGAGAATTTGTCTAAGGAAAAATACCTTTTCAGGACTTACCAGAAAAGGAAAAGAAATTCAAATCAAAGGGGGACAATATAAGGCATGAGCAGAAAGAGAAAATAGAGCATTCATTACTATCGGCAAAAGTTTTCTATTAGGGCCCCATCTTCTTCTTCCTCCAAAAGGAACCCTAATAGAGAAAAACACAGACAAGAAAGAAAAACTGCTCTCCATCTCTTATTGCAGAACAACTTAAGGCTGCTCATCATCATAATCATATAACAGCCAAAACTTAATCAGAAAGAAGAGAAAAGATCTGACAATCATAGCTCCTACAAATCATCACAATCATAAGCAGGAGTTTATCATTAGCAGATCAAGTAGAAGAAAATAGAAGCTGTTTCTTGAGACAGGGCTTCATAAGAATTCTGAGAACATAATTCTTCCTCCTCCCCCTTCTTCTTTTTCCTTCTCAATCTCACCTGTAAAAGAGTAATAAGAATCCCTCTGCCAAAGGATTCAGTGGTTCAAGATTTTCTTATCAAAAGATCTGGTTGGTTTAAGATCTCCTTATCAAAAGATCTGGTTGTTCATGATCTCCTTATCAAAAGATTAGTGGTTCTAAGAGTCTCCTTACCAAAAGACTCAGGCATAGTTGGTGCATCCCTACCTGGTGGTAGAAGAGGGGAGTACCCACATTTTGTGGAACCTCTATAAAATCATTGTGTCTTTTGGTTGTTTATTTTTTGTGCTGTCCCATATAGGTTTGATTTATTTTACTATTTTTTTGTTTCATATTTCAGCACTTTAGTTTTATTCTGCGTGGGATTTGTTGAAGCGTAAACACTTAGTGTTTTATTGTATTTGCACAAATAGGATAGAAATATTTTTAAACTTTTATTCACCCCCTCTAGAGTATTCTCAGAGGCGCACAATGCACTTTAAATTTGTATCAGAGGGAGGTTGATCATTAAAAGGTTAACACCTTGATCAAAAAGAACTCCTACACTTTTTCATTATTACAAATAATATTTTATAAAGAAAATGAGTTCTAAGGATTATGCTTCTACAAGACCCCCAATGCGTAATCTGAACAAGTTCACACTCTGGTAGGCCAGAATATGGCTTTATATGAATTCTATTGATGAAGACATCTATAATGTTCTTCACACAGGTCCTCCAGCTCCAGTCAGACATAAGGTAAGAGAATCTTCAACAACAGAGGCTGTCCCAAGAAATGAGTGGACAGAAGCTGAGAAGAAGGTCAAGGCATGTGATGCCAATGCCATGAATATTCTGGTGTCAACAATGTCAGATGACATTTTCCAGAAGGTTGTTGAATGCCAATCAGTAAAAGATATCTGGGATTCTCTCATCAGAATGGTGGATGGGAGCTCAGATGAAAGAAAGGATAGAAATTCCATACTCATATCCCAGTATGAGAACTTTCAGAAGAAGGCTGAAGAATCTGTTGCTGATATGTATGAAAGATTCAGCATTATCATTAATGAGCTCAGAGGCTAAGACAAGGAGATTTTCTTGACTGAAATTAATGATAAAATCCTCACGTGCTTCCCTAGCTCATGGGATTCAAGGATCTGGGCAATCAGAGAATCCAAGTGCCACAGAGAATTCTTTACCGAAGCTTTGCTAGGAAAGCTTAAGTCATATGAGATGCTTCTAAAGAATAGGGCTGACTCTAAAGAAAGGGAGACTACTCCAGCTCCTATCCAAAGGAATCTTGCCCTGAAATCTATAGAAGGAGAGTCCTCTACTCCTGAAGATGAGATGTTCAATCTTCTAGCAAGTAGATTCAAGAAATGGGTCAAGACAGAAGACTCGAGGAGAAGAGAAAGGGACTCAAGGCCCAGGTATGATAAAACTACAAAGAAGGAGATTATCTGCTACACTTGCAATAAACCAGGGCACAATGCTCCTGAGTGTCTACAAGAACAAAGGGACAGAAACAACAAAAAGGATGAAAAGAAGAAGAAGAAGAAATATTTCAAAGGGAAAGACAAGAGAGAGCCAAGGGTTTTATTGCTGAAACATGGAGTGACTCAGAAGCAGAGTTAAGCTCCTCATCATATGAAAGTGATGATGAAGCAGAAGCAGAGGCAGCCTGCATGATGGCACTAGGGATGTCATCGGATGATGAAAATGAACAGGTATCTGTATTTAATGATTTTGATTTTAGTTCAGAAGATTTTCAAACTTGTTTTAAAGATTTCTGTATTGATCATCTTAGGGTAGAAAAAGAATTAGACATAGCTAGGGCTGATTTAGAAAACCTTAAGAAAGATAAAATATACCTAAGAAATCAAAATCTAACAAATGAAATAAATAATAAAGAGACAGAATTGATTAAACTTTGAGAAGAAAACATAAAATTAAATGAAGAGCTAACAAAGGCAAAGGCCTTTGAGGATTCACTCAATAGGAGGACTCAGAAGCTCAAAAACATCACAGAAAATCTCTCTATGAGATTTAATCACCTAGGGTTAGGAGCAGAGCCCTCCACCAGCACAGAAGCACCTAGGAAACCTGCCTGGAAAAATATGGTATCCTTTGTTAGACCTAGTGACTATAAGTCATGTTAGGATAGTGAAAATAATAAGGATCAGGAAGTCAATACACCAAAGAAAACATCAAGAGATAAGAAAACAAATCTCAACAAAGGAAAGAAATCTCAAGAGAAGAAGAAAGCAGAAAAAAATATACAATCAAAGGGTAAAATCAAAACCTAGGATACTAAGACATTCTGCTGACCTTCTTTATTTAGATACATTCTATACTCATTTCAAGTATCAAAATAATAGGTTTGGGAAACCCATTCCTTATCATCCAGAAGGGTATCATGAAAGACCCTTCTATTCCTTCATTGAACCCTACAATGGTAAAAGCAAAGGGCCCAAGGTAACCTGGGTCCCTTCTAATGTTTGAACTACTTGTGCAGGATTAGGTAGGGTCCCACTCAGGAGAAAATGGAGTGGGGAGAAAGATGTAGGTCATGAATTAGGAACAAACCTTATCCAAGAGAGTGATTTCTGCCTTGAATTTTCCTTAAAGTTTATAAAATTGATATTATAATCTATTTTTAACAAATATAATTGCTGGGAAAAACAGCAAGAAATTTCCAAGGAAATAGATATGTTCATTCAGAGGTGCGTCAAATAGAAGTCGACGTACCATCCACTTCTACTCGACGCCAGCGTCAAGAAGCATTAAGAGTGGATAATTCGAATAGATCTTGATGCAACGTCAAGTTCTTATCGACGTATGCATCGTCTTATTGGTCGCTGATCAAAGTCGAGGTTGCGTCGATTGACAATCGACATAACATCGACAGGACTACATTGACTTAAGGGATGTTGAACAATTTGTTACTATGTCGACTGGATTACGTCGAATTCGATGCTACGTCGATATTACTGCGCGCTTAAAATTGCTTCTAGTAGCATTCTCGACTTATTTTTGTGCACCAAATACTAATCCTTATCGACAGTGCGTCGACATAAACCCTATGTTGCGACAAATTGTCTTCTTTTTGTTGGAACATGGTCTTCCGCATCTCCTAGGTTTGAGAATAACAAATCCTATGTGTATTTGATCTTGTGTGTTTAAGTGTGCAAGAAAACAAAGTCCATATGACTCAACGATTACATAAGAAGGTTGCCCCCAAATTTGAGCCATCAAATCCAACACTCCTTCTAGCGCCGGCGGTATCACCTAGCGCCTGGCGCTAGCGCTAAGGAACCGCTGAGACGAAACCAAACCGCTGAGATGAAACCACTGAGATGAAATCTCTGAGACGCTGAGAAGAAACCGCTGGGAAGGGAAACTGCTGAGATGCAAGCTGGCGTTAACATATATAGAAGGAGATAGCGCAGGCGGTAGCGCGGAGCACAAAGGGCAAGAGAGAATTGTTTCCTCGGATTGAAGATTCTACCGCGCAGAATATGTCCTAAAATGGGATAGCGCTGGCGATACCACTAGCGCAGGCACTAGCGCTAAGGCTATAAATAGGACCCCTCTTCTCTTGTTTCGTATAGACATCAGAGAGAGAGAGATTGAGAGCTAGAATTCCAGAGACTGCCTTGGCCGAAAGTTGATGTCCTACCAAAGCTCTGCAAATTTCTGAAGGAGAATCTCTTCACGCCGGATCCAAATGAAGTTCGCTTCTACAACGCTTATTCAACAACGGATCTTCGTCTCCAACTTCAGAAGTTCTTCAAGAGGGAGTTTTTAATTATTTTCATTTCATTTCTTGTAAACGGTTAAAGAAATCGCCTCGTTTTGGCGACTAGGTCTGGGTAGGACTTAGGGCGTAAATTCGCCTCATGTTGGCGACTAGATCTAGGTTAGGTCTAGGGGGTGCTTGAGGCCATATCCGTGGAAGGGTTGGCTAGAGCGGCTTGAGGCCAAATCCGAGAAGGATAGGCTAGGGCCACCGGTTCGTGGGGATGCGAGTCGGGATATAAAACAAAAAGAGTCTAGTATTCTTCGCCATCGATTTCTAGCGTTATAGAAATCAACTATTGTAAAACCTTATTTCATATTAATAAAACATGTCTCTACTTTATTTTAATTGTTTTACTTGACTTCTTATTGTCTTAATCTCGCATTATTTCAAAGTTTTTAAAATATAATATAAGTTTTTTGAAAAACCTTATTCACCCCACTCTAAGGGTGCCTACCGATCTAACAAGTGGTATCAGAGCGGTTTTATTCCTATCGGCTTAACAACCAGGAATAATGGCATCTCATGATCTTGCTTCAATTAGTGGGGTAAATTTTTATGATGAAGAAAAATCTCTTAAACCACCTTTATTTAAAGGGACAAATTATAAAGGGTGGAATATTTTAATGGAAAAATTTATTAAAACTTTAGATATCGAAGCATGGAACCTAGCAATAATAAGACCAGCGGATGAATCAAATAAAAAGGAACGTCATCTAAATGCAAAAGCCAAACATTATTTATTTTGTGCTCTATCAAATGAAGTCTTCAAATTAATATATTGTTTTTCTAGTGCATACAAAGTATGACAATTTCTTGAAGAAATGTATGATCTTCCTCTCGCAGGTATGGAACGAACACAGGAGGAGAAGGACATACAAGCATCCACTATTATTCAAGAAGATCTCCCTCGCTGTAAGAAAGTCTAAATCTTCTTCTTGTGTGATAACTTTTATCTCTAGTTTCAATATACTAAAAATGGCTAAATGTAAGATCAAGAAATTGAAAATTACAAATAAAAATTTACGTTTAGAAAATAAGAGTTTAAAGGCTAATGTTAATTTAGAATCTAATTGTGATGTAGTTTCACTATCTTGTCCTTCAATTGAAAACACAAAACCTTGTTTTGATTGTAATAATATTAAGGAAAATTCAAGGAACTTGACAAAGAAATTATTTGTATAAAAGAACATAGTGAAAAATTATCTTTAGAAAATTCATCTTTAAAAGGTGATTGTGCTACATGCAAAAGTTATAAAATTGAAATTGAAGAAATGGATGAAACATTTGAGGAATATAGAAATGAATATCAAAACCATATTGATTCAATTGTTTCTACTCTTAAAAATAGCACAATTGCGTATAATAAAGCTAGACATAATTTGAAACTTAAGAACAATGAATTAGAAAATAAAATTAACTTGCTTAAAGAAATCATAAAGAAAAATTCTCAATATCAAGCAAACTCCAAAAGCAAGTTGAATATGATTTCTCAAAATATGAATAAACTAAACAGTGGAAATAAAAAACTTCAAAAGATTGAAAATGAAATTCCAAAATACTATCATCATTATCATTTACAACATCAATCTTCTCCCAACATAAAATTGAATGTTCACAACTTTCCTATGAAAAATACTTTCAATAATCATCAATATAAATATTATCACAATGAAAATTTCACATATAAGAATAACACCAAACCAAAGTTTGAATGGAGGCCCAAAACTAAAACTGAAACATTAACTTCACATGAAAGGACCCATTCATCAATATCTACCCACAAACCTACACGTTATATTTGGGTACCCAAAGGAACCACCACACTTGGTCCCCTTTGGATACCTAAATCTCTTATTCATTAGGTATCACCAAACGCATGAAGTAGAAATCAACAAAAAATAAAATATCAAGGTATTCTACTTCATGATATGCTTTAATTTCTTGTTTTTTTTAAAGCTATCATGTTATGGTCATCTTATATATTATAGGAAATATGAGCTTATCTCTAAAAACATAATGAGTTTATAAATCAAATTAATCAAAATTCAAAATCATATTTTATTTTAGGAGACCTATCTATTATTCTTATATTCATTGCATATATATATACATCACTTATCAACAATTGAATTCAAAATTTTCTATGTGCTATTAAAATCTCTAACTATAGGATTTCAAAAATATACTACATATGATATTAAAATTGCCTAAACATCTCAACTTCATGACTTAAAAATTTATAAATAAAACGTAAAACAAAACCTTTAAAAAAACTACCAAAGAAGGATCAGATAAAAACAGTCAAACACCCCAAAAGAACAAAATTAAACATTGCAAATAGCGCTAGAGCTAGATGGTAACGCCTGTGCTAGCAAACAGCATTCAAAAACATGTGCTCAAAAACCTGTATTATTACAAAACTGAAAACTTGTTCCCCTCAGGTCCTTCCTATTCCACTACTCTTCCTCATCTATCTCCTCCACACTAGGACTTGGGGACTATCTTCTACGAGTCCTCTGAATCGAATGACGCGGTGGATCCTATACTGGGCTATCCCACTCCCTTCACTCCAGTGTAGATGGTTTTAGCTTTAATTCCTTGATCATGAACTTCACCATCTTCTTTATACAGAAACATTTTTCTCCACTTTTGTCATCCGCTCTCCCATTTCTTCTCGAAAAGATTCAAATGAATCATCCCGAGCCCCTCGAGATGACGATCCTCGCCGGAGTGGTGTTCGAGCAGATGTCAATGGCTCATCCAGGAGGGATGTAGCTCGCAAGTGTGAGGTACTATAGATAGGAGGAAAGCAGTCTGTCAAGTAAAAAACCTTTTTCAATAGAAGGGTATATCACCTGAATAATCCGTTGTATGATGCCACCCAGGGGCAAGTTGTTATATCTCTGGCGGGAAGGATGCCGCAACTTGTATGAATAGCGAATCAAGGAAAGTAACAAATCTGCCACATCAAATTTCTATTCCTCTAAAATGAAATAGGTGACATAACTCAGTTGTGCTGTGAGTTTTGCTGTATCACCCAACTTCAGCATGATTGTGTGGCATAATACATCTTGAACGACCAAGGCGTCTACTGTGAGTGACGACACAAAGGAGATCAGACTCCTGCATTCCCTAGTATGCAGCACCATGTTCACTTGAGTCCAATCTCTATCTACTCTAAACACGTCCCTCAGTTGGTCATGCGTAATTGTCACCTCGTGTCCTTGCACCAGAGACCGCACTCCTCCATTCAGCTCTGTCTGCGATGGGTTATCCAAGTGCATATAGAAATCTCGTACTAACTCTGAAGAAAACCCATCCGAAATAAATAAATTCAACACCTCGGCGGCAGCAAATAGCCGCATGATATGGTGGTGACAAGGCATGTCAAACTCCACGATATATGGAACACCTACTACGGCAGCCTCCACGGCCAGCTCTGCACTTTTCTTTCCTTTTGAACCAGGAGCCATCTGCCACATTATAAGAGGAATTAAAACTAAGCAACAATCACTAGCGCCAGTGCTATCACTAGCGCCCAGCGCTATCACTAGCGCCCCGCGCTATCACTAGCGCCTACTGTAGCGCCGACACTAGTCCTCTAATCTAAAATGGTGAAAATCTCCTTAAAATAAAAGATTTTCAAATCCTAATTTGCTAGATCCAAGAAACCCACATAATCTAAAACAAAAATCAAAACTAAAATCCTCATAAGAAAATGTAAAACAAAATTCTTGAAGACTTTTTAAGTCAATAGTTGTTTTCTCCAAAAAAAGGGGTCATAAATCTTCATCAAATCAACTATTTAGAACAAGAATCATAATGATAAAGAAGATTTGTTCTAGTTCCTCTCTTCAAAAATAAAAGAATCAAGCATTGTAGATCTAGTTTCTAAAACCACCTAAAAACCTCAAATATCTTCATCTCTAACATCGAAATCAAGGTTTAAAACAAAAATCATAAGAAAAGATGAAGTTTTACCTCAGATCTATGCGTGGGCTGGGTCGTCTTCTAGGGTTTTTTGGGAGAGCTTCAATAGCAATGGCCGAAATGAAAAAGTAAAGGGGATTTAAACTAAAGGATCGATAGCGCCAGCGCTATCGCTAGTGCAGGCGATATCGCACCTTTCTGATTTCTTATATTTTTTTAATTCTATAAGATACCTATATTTATTCTCTACTATATATACTACTTAGTTTTGCAGTTATGTTCTTCCCGATGCAAGATTTCGATTATTACAACTTGTGTTAGGTGTCCTAGATCTTTCAAGTTAAAACACATTCATAAACGCAATTTTGTAATGTTTAACCATCTAAAACATCTCCTAAAATTCTGAAATTTCTACATGAAACTACTATTGGGACACTTAATCAAGATCAACAATTAAAAATTTCAAAATCATCAAAAATCGTGTACTGTTTCCCGCGCTAGCGCTAACGCCGGCGCTAGCGAACTTATGTGTTTTTCTGTATTTTTAAAATTTTGAAAAATCCCTAAAAAATATATTAATCTATGTGTACTATTTATTTCTGCACTTCTGTTTTTATTTCATTTTTGAAAAATCAAATACAAAAATACAAAAGCCAAAATTACAAAAAAAATGTTGTTGCTTTTTTTGTCATTTGTTAAAATTCTATTTCTAAATACAAAATCAAATAAAAAATATAAAATGCAAAAACCAACAAAAAAAACAGTATGAAATTTAGTGTGATAATCAAGCATAATTTAATCTATTATTTGGAACTTCTATAATGTTGCAATTTATCTTTTCAAACTACTTTGAACATTGCTTTCATCATACTCTGATATATCTATTAATATGTGCATCAATTTTCTTGTAAAAGTTTTGTAGAACTATGCTTAGCATGCCTCTAAGTATGAGTAAATGTTTTATGTTTGATAATGATCTTTATTCACTCACTTATATTGGCATTGTCTACATTTGTGTTTAATCTAAGAATGCCTGTGTATGTTTTGTATAAGTACAATGAATTAAAATTGCACAAGTATCTTACCTACACTACCTTTATTTGCACTTTTAAAAGTTAAGAAAAATGGTTATGTTTTCATAAATTCTATTGGTTTGCAAAACAAGTGTATTCAGAGAACTTTGTACAAAACAAAAATCATAAAATAAAGTGACAAAGATAACTCCACCAAGCACTACTTGAACCTCCTGATAAGTCTTGATAAGCATTGTGAGGTTGAGCACCTTGGAAAGAATAGTAAAGTATCTTGTGCAATCCAGATCTTTCTTTCAAAATAAAATCCACTTACTCTTAAGTACACCGGATCACTAGTCTCAACATTACAATAAAATAAAATATGTGATCCCCCAAGCACTACTTTGCACCCTGATAAGTCTTAATGAGCATTGCGTGTGCAAAGCACCTTGGTAGTTGTACATTTTTTGTGCATTGAAGTTTGTGGAAGTAAACGAATTTGTGTTTTATTGTGCTCTTACTTTACATATTTCTGGTATTTTTGATTAAAACATTTGTTCACTCTACTCAAAAATACACTTATGTGCACATCATTATCTTCCATAACACTTTTTCTCATGAGTATTGGATCCTAATGCTAATTCTATACTACTCTTTATTTATGAAATGCACTAGATAACCTAGCATGCTTTCTACAATGTTTGGTATGTTTTGAAATTGTGAATTAAAATAACATTGTCGTAATTTCTTTTTGATAACATTATTTCGTGCTTGGTTACTTTATTGTTGAACATAACAATTTTAATTGAACAATGATTTACAACAACATCTTCTTTATGAAATTTAACTCATATATCTTTTTATGAATCATCATGTCTTACTAAAGATGTTTGATTGTATTTTTCTAAGTCTTCCGCAAATTTACATTTACCTTGTATTCTTTATATGCTACAAACTCTGATTTATGAAAATGTTGTAATACTTAAACTCTGATCTATTTCAATGAAAAGTATTCTAAAACTCCTTATCATTTCCTTCTCACTAAAAAGCTCGATCATGCCCTTATCTTCTAATCAAAACTTTTCTGTGTGGTGCCTCCTTACCCACTTTTGCTAATAACAAAAGGGGGAGAACTAACAGGATAAATATAATCTGCTATCAAAATAGAAAACTAACATACTTAATTAAGATGATAGTTTACATATTAGGGGAGCATTCACTTAAGGGGAGCATGTATTTAGGGGGAGCAATTCTAAATGCTAAAATCGATAATTATCCTAAGTCATCACTCTCACACACAAACAAGTAAGTTTCATCATGCTTATATATATTAATGCTCTGATTTATCATTAATGGATTTGTTATTATCAAAAGGGGGAGTTTGTTGGAACATGGTCTTTGGCATCTCCTAGGTTTGAGAATAACAAATCCTGTGTATTTGATCTTGTGTGTTTAAGTGTGCAGGAAAACAAAGTCCATATGACTCAAGGATTACATAAGAAGGTTGCCCCCAAATTTGAGCCATCAAATCCAACACTCCTTCTAGCACCGGCGGTATCACCTAGCGCCTGGCGCTAGCGCTAAGGAACCGCTGAGACGAAACCGCTGAGATGAAACCGCTGAGACGCTGAGAAGAAACTGCTGGGAAGGGAAACCACTGAGATGCAAGCTGGCGTTAACATATATAGAAGGAGATAGCGCCTGGCGGTATCCGATAGCGCAGGCGGTAGCGCGGAGCACAAAGTGCAAGAGAGAATTGTTTCCTCGGATTGAAGATTATGCCGCACAGAATATGTCCTAAAATGGGATAGCGCCGGCGGTACCACTAGCGCAGGCGCTAGCGCTAAGGCTATAAATAGGACCCCTCTTCTCTCGTTTCGTACAGACATCAGAGAGAGAGAGAGATTGAGTGCTAGAATTCCAGAGGCTGCCTTGGCCGAAAGTTGATGTCCTACCAAAGCTCTGCAAATTTCTGAAGGAGAATCTCTTCACGCCGGATCCAAACGAAGTCCGCTTCTACAACGCTTATTCAACAGCGGATCTTCGTCTCCAACTTCAGAAGTTCTTCAAGAGGGAGTTTTTAATTATTTTCATTTCATTTCTTGTAAACGGTTAGAGAAATCGCCTCGTGTTGGCGACTAGGTCTGGG
The DNA here is from genome assembly GCA_033032865.1 of Dactylorhiza incarnata. Lineage (NCBI taxonomy): Eukaryota > Viridiplantae > Streptophyta > Magnoliopsida > Asparagales > Orchidaceae > Dactylorhiza > Dactylorhiza incarnata. Next base: position 17,885,472 of record JAWHQI010000013.1, read on the forward strand.
TAGGACTTAGGGCAGAAATTCACCTCGTGTTGGCGACTAGATCTAGGTTAGGTCTAGGGGGTGCTTGAGGCCATATCCGGGGAAGGGTTGGCTAAAGCGGCTTGAGGCCGAATCCGGGAAGGATAGGCTAGGGCCACCGGTTCATGGGGATGTGAGTCGGGAAGGAAACAAAAAGAGTCTACTATTCTTCGCTATCGATTTCTAGCATTATAGAAATCAACTTTTGTAAAACCTTATTTCATATTAATAAAACATGTCTCTACTTTATTTCAATTATTTTACTTGACTTCTTATTGTCTTAATCTCGCATTATTTCAAAGCTTTTTAAAAAATAATATAATTTTTTGAAAACCCTTATTCACCCCCCTCTAAGGGCGCCTACCGATCCAACACTTTTAAGCAACTTCAGCGTCGAGATCATCGCGCTTTCGAACTCTTCTCTCCTTGCTCTCTTATTCTCCAGCTCTCCCATACCTCTCTCTCTTGTTTTCTCTTTGTGCTTGCAGGAACCATCGATCGAATGGCTCCACCCAAGGTTAACTCATGATTTGATGTGGATGTTGATTCGTTCAGCGCAGCTACCAAAAGCTTCAAGGCCATTCTTGGCCTATAACATTATGCTGGCTTAACCAAGTTGATATCCACAAGATGCAAGATTTTGGATATCAAACTGACAGAGTTTAAAGACAGTGCTCAGATAGGAGAGGATGGTTCTCTTAAGGGAAAAGTGTACGACACAGATGTATAGGTAACAGAGGTATTACTAAGTCAAACATTCAGGGGGAGCCTGCTCCAACACTATCTAAGTGCTCTTCCAACACTATCCAAGTATCTGCAAATCAAAAGGAGTTCCCATTCCTCCTGGGAAAAGAATTAATATTGGGATCTTATCCAAGTGGACCAGGGAAATCTTGAATCCTGGTCAAGCTCCAGCCTCACCTCCTCCCTCTCCTCCTCCTCAAAATTCTGAGAGGCAAATACCAGATCCCCCAAGGGATCATATTCCTCCTCCCTCTCAAACTCCACTGGACAATGTTCTAGTTCACCCTCAGGATGATGTTCCAACTCATCCTTCTACTCAGCAACAACAACAACAAATCCTTCAATCCCTACCATCCACGGTTACCTCAGATTCTCATTTTGCTCCACCTCCACCACCATCAATTCATATCTCACCTGAAATCTGTTGAAATTATTGAAGTGGAAGTGGAGGAGGCTTTTGGACCTGGGCGGTCTGGGAAGAGACCGGGCAGTCTGGCGTGACCGCACGGTCTGGCGGTCTGGCAATGGCGATCTGTTCTATTGGTCAGCTGCGGCTTCCAGGGTTGACCGCTGGTCTGGTCCAAGGGCTGCTGGAGGAGGAGGTCGTACGGTCTGGCTGTGACCGCATGACGGCTGATCTTCCTCAGGGTCGCGCGGTCTGTCTCTGACCGCGTGACAAGTTGTTCTCTTCAAGGACGTGCCGGTCTGGCGTGACCGCACGGGTTGACTCTTGAATCCAGTCTGGTGGCTTTCCAGAGGGTTCTGAAGGAGTTCGCGGACTAAGTCATTCTTAGTCGCGCGGTCTCAGTTCGCGGTCTCAGGAGGAGACCAGGAGGGCGAGCTGGCTGTGTTTGCGGTCTCAGGCGAACACAGGTGGTGGGTGACTTCTAGGCGGTCTGGCGATCTCCGTGTGGAGTCGTGTTCAGACCAAGGGAGTAGCGATCTCCCGCGGTCTGGAGTGAAGTCGGCGCTCACCAAAATGAAGCAGGAGGGTTGCAGTGATTGCGCGGGTTGACCGGTAAGGTCGCGCGATCTAATGGGTGGTGACTCTATCTCATAGGGTGGTGACTGGATCAGGTCTCACGCCTATAAATAGGGAGCCACTGTTGCAACAAATAGAACACACCAAGTGTAAGCCGAGTTTGCCTAGTTCCTGCGGTCTGTGTTTCTGACCGAGCGGTCTCTGATTGAATTCTTCTTTGTGCAGCTTCTGCGGATAGTGCAGGCAGCAGCGATCACCTCTTCCTCTGAAAGTGTTCGGGCGGTTTGCGGCTTGGAGTTGTGGTGCTGGAGTTCGGGAATCAGGAGATCGGCATAGGAGCGGTCTGGTGCAGCGGTCTGGTGGTGTTTCGAGATCGGGAGCGGTTGCGGTCTGGCAGCAGCGGTCTGGCGAGCTGCTGAGTTCGGCAAGAGACCGTGCGGTCTCAGTTTTCTTCAGTTTCTGTTCTTTCTCTTTGAAGTTTTGTGCTGACGAAATCATGTCTCGTCGAGCATGTCTTGCCCTGTAATTGAAGTGTTGCTATCAATAAAGATCGTTTTGTTCGCCTAAGATTGTCTCTGGTTGTTTGGCTTGCATCTCTAGTTGTTATTCCTGCTTACTCTCACAAGGTCCGGAAAATTTCACATGGTATCAGAGCTAGGTTGGAGTTGAAAGAGCAGTGAATAACTTAGAGTAGCCATCGCCTTTGTGAAAAAGGAACCAGAGGAAGAGCAATGGAAGGTGGTTTTGCAAGAGGTCTTGGTATTGAGATGCTTACATCGACTAACTTCAAGAAGTGGAAGTCGTGTATGCAGAGCTATCTTCTGGGTGAGGACCTCTGGGAGGTGGTAGGAGGAGATGAAACAGAAGAGGTGAAGGCAGTAGTAGGAGGTGATAATGGACCGGCCGTGAGGGCATGGAGGAAGACCAACGCCAAGGCCGAGTTCACCTTGAAGCGTGCCATTTCACCTGATCTCTTTGATCACATCTTGGGGTGTGGATCAGCTGCTGAGATCTGGAGAGCCCTGGATGGGCTGTTTAACAAAAAGAATATAGCAAGGCTACAGTTCTTAGAGAATGAGTTGGCGAGGTCAGCTCAAGGTGATCTTTCTATCTCGAACTTCTTTTTGAAGATGAAGAATCTCTGCGCTGAGATATCAGCACTGGATCCTGATGAGCCAATTTCTGAGGCGAAGCTGAAGAGGCACATCATCCGCGGCTTGCGGAAGGAATATGTGGCCTTTGTGACGTCGGTACAGGGATGGGCAAATCAGCCGTCTCTGCTAGAGCTGGAGAATCTGCTAGCTTCGCAGGAAAGTCTGGCAAGGCAGATGGCGGGGGTGTCAGTGACTGGGGGAGATGACGAGGTTCTCTTCTCAGGGAAGAAGAAGTGGGAGAAGAAGAAGAAGACCACGGAAGGCCATGGGCCTTCAACTTCTGGGCAGCAGGAAAGGGGGTATGCTCCCAAGGCTGACGGGAAGAAAAAGAAGGAAGGTCTCAAATGCTTCAAGTGCGGAAAGGTTGGGCACTTTAAGAAGGACTGCAGGCTGAATACTCAGCCAGGGCATGCTGCTGAGAAGGAGGAAGCACCGGCCAGGCACCTTGATGGAGGGTGGGGAGGAGCCTTCTCGGCTTCTACTGGAGCCTCGGCTACTATCAATTATCTGGAGGACTGGATCGTGGACTCGGGGTGTGGTCATCACCTCACCGGGGACGAGTCGAAGCTTTCTTCAGCAGAGCCGTACACAGGTAACAATGCTATTATCACTGCAGATAATACTGTGCATGCAGTCGAGAAGGTGGGGGTTGTTTCTTTGGGCAGTGATAGAGGGCCACTTACTTTGAAGAGTGTCTATCATGTGCCCGGAATGAAGAAAAACCTCTTCTCCGTGACCAACGCTGTTGACGCTGGGTATCACGTTCTGTTAGGCCCGACAGAAGTGAAATTTCTACGAAATGTAGAGGCCGTGAAGGCCGAGGTGGTCCATGTCGGGAGAAGGGCGAAGGACTTGTTCGTTTTGTCGACGAGTTCCTACGTTGACAAGATGAAGACGAATGATGGTGCCGTTATATGGCATGAGAGGTTGGGGCACGTAGGTATGGACAAGCTGAAAGCTATGGCGGTGAGAGGCCTGGTCAAGGGCCTGCCAAGTCTATCTTCCTACGGAGAAGGTCATGTTTGCGCGGGATGTCAGTTCGGCAAGTCTCATCAACTACCGTTTGACAAGTCGCAGACAAAGAGTAGTGTGCCGTTGGAGTGCATTCACGGTGACTTGATGGGACCTACTGCTACCCCAAGCCTCGGAGGCAGCAGATATATGCTGGTGTTGATCGATGATTACACCAGATATGTCTGGGTTTATTTCCTGAAGGAGAAGGCGGAGGCGTTTGCCAAGTTTGTGGAGTTCAAGGAGCTCGTGGAGGGTCGGCTGAATCTGCGGATCAAGAAGCTGAGGACGGACAACGGAGGGGAGTTTACCTCTGCTGAGTTCTCCAGTTTCTGCAGGAAGGCGGGCATCCGGAGAGAGCTCACTTGTGCGCATACTCCACAACAGAACGGGGTTGCAGAGCGGAAGATTCGTCATCTGACGGAGACCTGCAAGTGTTGGCTTCATGCCAAGAGTATCCCAAAGTCTTTTTGGGCGGAGGGAATGTCTTGTGCTGCCTACGTCATCAACAGGATGCCTTTGAGCCCCATCAACATGCTGACCCCACATGAGATGATGTTCAAGGAGAAGCCGAGTGTGGCACACCTTAGGGTGTTTGGTTCCACCTGCTACGTGCATGTTCCAGATGCTCTTCGGACGAAGCTAGATGCGAAAGCAAGGAAGCTAGTCTTCGTGGGATACGATGAGCGGAAGAAAGGTTGGAAGTGCATGGACCCAGAGACGCGGAGATTTGTTGTATCTCGCGACGTTGTATTTGATGAGGTGACATCTTACAAGGGGTCTTCTGATGTGGAGTTACCAGAGAGCAGGGTGGAGATGCCAGAGAAAGCTGTGGAAAATCTTCAGGTGGAGCTACCTGTGTCACCAGGTGGTCCATCTCTTTCTAGTTCCGAGACGGGGGCTTCTGGTTCAGGGAGCAGGGGGAGCAATGCTCCTAGCACGTCTGGAAGAGGAGCTAGAGAAGAAGCAGCTGGAGATGAAGCGGTTCAGGGGAAGGAGCTGAGGAGATCGAAGCGATCTATCATTGCCCCTGATCGCTATACAGGAGGAAACGCAGTGAGCTTTGTCTCATGTTTCTTTGCTGGTCCCTTGGATGAGAGGGAGCCGTCGAGCTTCGAGAAGGCCCAAGGCGTGAAGGAGTGGGATGTTGCGATGCAAGAAGAGATGTCAGCTCTCGAGAAGAATGAGACCTGGTCTCTTGTGCCCAAGCCTAAGGGCATCGCTCCTGTGACATGCAAGTGGGTCTACAAGCTGAAGAAGAAAGCTGACGGCAGTATCGAGCGGTACAAGGCTCGTCTTGTAGCTCGGGGGTTCTCGCAGCAATACGGTGAAGATTATGATGAGACATTCAGTCCGGTGGCAAAAATGACTTCAGTTCGGTTCATCATTGCCTTGGCGGCGTTCAGTGGATGGGAGGTTTGGCAGCTCGACGTCAAGAACGCTTTCTTGTACGGCGAGATTGACAAGGACATCTTCATGGTCCAGCCACCAGGTTTTGTGTCTGAAGATTTTCCGGAGCATGTCTGCAAGCTGAAGAAGGCCCTGTATGGGTTGAAGCAAGCGCCGAGGGCGTGGTACGGGAAGATCGCAGAATATCTCCTATTCTGTGGATTTGTTGCTTCAGACTCAGACTCGAGCTTGTTCGTCAAGAAGAGCGGGGAGCTTCAGGTCATCGTGCTGCTATACGTTGACGATATGATCGTAACGGGGAACTCAAAGGAGGAGGTAGCGCAGCTTCGGGCCGAGCTGGCCATCAAGTTCGAGATGAAGGACTTAGGTGAGCTTCACCATTTCCTTGGACTTGAAGTGCAGAGGAAGGAAGGTGGAGTGCTGGTGACCCAAGCCGGATATGCGGAGCGGATCGTGGAGCGGTTCGGCATGAAGGAAGGGAAGTGCACTTCCACACCTCTGGAGAAAGCTATGAAGCTTCGGAAGGATGAGGGAAGGATCATGCAAGATCCGTTGGTGTTCCGAGCTCTGGTTGGGAGCTTAATCTATCTGACGATCACGAGGCCGGACATTGCATATGCAGTGGGCAGGGTGAGTCGGTTTATGGCGGAGCCACGGGTACCTCATCTGCTAGCGGCCAAGAACATTCTGAAGTATGTCAAGGCGACCTCGGACATGGGTCTCCTATACAGGAGGGATGCGGGCTTCGAGGTGCATGGATACATGGATGCTGATTACGGGGGAGATTCGGATGATCGGAAGTCGACATCTGGATTCGTCTTCATGGCAGGCCCTACGGCTATATCATGGTGCAGCAAGAAGCAGGATTCCGTGTCAGTCTCTACCACGGAAGCGGAATACAAGGCTTCGGCCTTGGCAGCTCAGGAAGCCATCTTGCTCAGGAGGTTGGTAGGAGACATCCACAAGGAGGTTCGGGAGCCGACTCTGCTATGCGGTGACAATGAGAGTGCTCTCAAACTGGTAACCAATCCAGTTTGTCACGCGAGGACCAAGCATATTGAGATCGAGCATCACTTCATATGGGAGAAAGTGCTGGAGGGATCTCTTTCGGTCGAGCATGTGCGGAGTGCGGACAATGTCACAGACATCTTCACAAAGGCGCTGGCAAAGGGGCCGTTCACACGGCTAAGGGAGCTACTTGGGCTAGTTTCCACTTCCCACTTCAAGGGGGAGTGTTGAAATTATTGAAGTGGAAGTGGAGGAGGCTTTTGGACCTGGGCGGTCTGGGAAGAGACCGGGCGGTCTGGCGTGACCGCACGGTCTGGCGGTCTGGCAATGGCGATCTGTTCTATTGGTCAGCTGCGGCTTCCAGGGTTGACCGCTGGTCTGGTCCAAGGGCTGCTGGAGGAGGAGGTCGTACGGTCTGGCTGTGACCGCATGACGGCTGATCTTCCTCAGGGTCGCGCGGTCTGTCTCTGACCGCGTGACAAGTTGTTCTCTTCAAGGACGTGCCGGTCTGGCGTGACCGCACGGGTTGACTCTTGAATCCAGTCTGGTGGATTTCCAGAGGGTTCTGAAGGAGTTCACGGACTAAGTCATTCTTAGTCGCGCGGTCTCAGTTCGCGGTCTCAGGAGGAGACCAGGAGGGCGAGCTGGCTGTGTTTGCGGTCTCAGGCGAACACAGGTGGTGGGTGACTTCTAGGCGGTCTGGCGATCTCCGTGTGGAGTCGTGTTCAGACCAAGGGAGTAGCGATCTCCCGCGGTCTGGAGTGAAGTCGGCGCTCACCAAAATGAAGCAGGAGGGTTGCAGTGATTGCGCGGGTTGACCGGTAAGGTCGCGCGATCTGATGGGTGGTGACTCTATCTCATAGGGTGGTGACTGGATCAGGTCTCACGCCTATAAATAGGGAGCCACTGTTGCAACAAATAGAACACACCAAGTGTAAGCCGAGTTTGCCTAGTTCCTGCGGTCTGTGTTTCTGACCGAGCGGTCTCTAATTGAATTCTTCTTTGTGCAGCTTCTGCGGATAGTGCAGGCAGCAGCGATCACCTCTTCCTCTGAAAGTGTTCGGGCGGTTTGCGGCTTGGAGTTGTGGTGCTGGAGTTCGGGAATCAGGAGATCGGCATAGGAGCGGTCTGGTGAAGCGGTCTGGTGGTGTTTCGAGATCGGGAGCGGTTGCGGTCTGGCAGCAGCGGTCTGGCGAGCTGCTGAGTTCGGCAAGAGACCGTGCGGTCTCAGTTTTCTTCAGTTTCTGTTCTTTCTCTTTGAAGTTTTGTGCTGACAAAATCATGTCTCGTCGAGCATGTCTTGCCCTGTAATTGAAGTGTTGCTATCAATAAGGATCGTTTTGTTCGCCTAAGATTGTCTCTGGTTGTTTGGCTTGCATCTCTAGTTGTTATTCCTGCTTACTCTCACAAGGTCCGGAAAATTTCACAAAATCTACCAGGCTCTCTCCCCCATCCTAGAAGACTTCTCTCCATCACCTCCTCCATCTACCTCTCATATCCCCATAATTGATCTTGAGCAAATCATCTCCAAAGCAGTTGGCCTTGCCTCCTCTACCTTTGCAGACATGGTGGCCTCCCAAGCAAGGACATTTGACAGGAAGTACTCCCAAATCGAGGCTATATTATTAGATTCTACAAGATCCTTCCAAAGCATCAAGGACTTTGTGTCTTCCATCATGGTCACAAAAGAATTTTTAACCTCTCTTCTTAGCAAGGTTAATAAGGGGGAGAATATTTTGGAGGAAGAAAGACATGTCCTAGATTTGAGTGGACATGGTAAATATGATGCAGATAAAGCTCCTGCTCCTGACAAAAGTGACCACCTTCCAAGGTGCACATATCCAAGGGGAGCCTGCAGATCAGGGGAGAAAACAGATGCAACAGACTAGGGGGAGCTTCCAGTAGATCAGGGCTAGCTCCCAGATATTCAGGGGGAGCCTACTCCAGATGTTCAAAGGAATTTGGATATAGAGATGGCAGCTGTAAGTACAGAAGTGGGGGAGCTTTAGAATGAAAATCTGCTAGATGATGTAGCTAAGATTGCTCAGGAAGCTGCCCAGCAGGCTGAAGAGATTCATGGGGAGCCTTCCAAAGATGTTATTACAGAAGATGATGAGCCTCTGAACATTGCTCTAAGGAAGGTAAAAGTATTTTCAAGGAAAATAAGAACTCCTGAGAAAGAGCAGTGAGGTACTTTGTAAAGTTTTATAGTTCCTGAAAAACAGCTGTGGATATCTATATATTTCTTGACAATTTAATGAAATGGCCTGTGAAAATAGTCTGTAATTTTCCTATGCATATGCTGTCTTGTATGTATGTTTGTTTATGCAAAGGAATGTGTAAAATCACTTTGAACAAACTGTAAAATTTGTTATGAAAAATAGGGGGAGATTGTTGGGAAAAACCCTTTGATTTAACTTAACAAATTACCTAAAAGTGATTTTATTCCTTAGGTTGAATTACCCATTGTATAGTGAGGGTAATCTGGTCAATAGATGTCTTAGGATGTCACAATCAACTTATGGTGTCAAGATCAGATCAAGAGAAGCAAAATTTGGGCAAAGTTAACATTTGCATCGAATTGAATTCGACGCAACATCAAGTTATTGTCGACGCTACTCTGACTAGAAGTCTAAGTGGTTCAATCCTTCTGTAGAAGTAATTCAAGTCGACGTTACGTCGAATAGATATCGACGTAGAGACCATGAACTTTTTGAAGTACCTTGAGAAGTTGACACAGCTTCTACTTCAACTCAACGCAGAAGGAAGTATCTGTCGAAGCCATCTAAAGTCGACGCAAAGTCGACTTCATCTCGACGCAGATAATGAAGTTCAAAGCCATGTCCTCAACTCGACGTTTATGTCGATAAGATATCGATGCAACATCGATTAGCAGAGTTCAGTCAGAGCAAGGATGAATTCGAAGCTGCTCTTACAAGAACTCAATGGTGCGTCGATAAAAGAGGAAGAGAACTCGACACTACGTCGAATACAGTCTGAAAAGGAAACCATTTCAGCTGTCATTTTGGACCTTCTCTCATGGCCCACAACACTCAAGACCGTTCTCCAACGACTCATTAATTGCCTAAAATAGAAAGAAGAATTAAAAGAGGTAGAAAAGATTTCTTGGAAACAAGCTTACATTTGGTAAACGGGTCGTGAATTAAAGAAGGAAAGAAAGAGAAATTGTCCAAGGAAAATTACCTTTTCAGGACTTACCAGAAAAGGAAAAGAAATTCAAATCAAAGGGGGACAATATAAGGCATGAGCAGAAAGAGAAAAACAGAGCATTCATTACTATCGACAAAATTTTTCTATTAGGGCCCCATCTTCTTCTTCCTCCAAAAGGAACCCTAATAGAGAAAAACACGGACAAGAAAGAACAACTGCTCTCCATCTCTTACTGTAGAACAACTGAAGGCTGCTCATCATCACAATCATATAGCAGCCAGAGTTTGATCAGAAAGAAGAGAAAAGATCTGACAATCATAGCTCCTGCAAATCATCACAATCATAAGCAGGGGTTTATCACTAGCAGATCAAGTAGAAGAAAATTGAAGATGTTTCTTGAGACACGGCTTCATAAGAATTCTGAGAACAGAATTCTTCCTCCTCACCCTTATTCTTTCTCCTTCTCATTCTCACCTGTAAAAGAGTTTTAAGAATCCCTCTTCCAAAGGATTCAGTGGTTCAAGATCTCCTTGTCAAAAGATCTGGTTGGTTCAAGATCTCCTTATCAAAAGATCTGGTGGTTCATGATCTCCTTATCAAAAGGTCAGTGGCTCTAAGAGTCTCCTTACCAAAAGACTCAGACACAGTTGGTGCATCCCTACCACATGATAGAAGAGGGGAGTACTCACATTTTGGGGAACCTCCATAAAATCTTTGTGTCTTCTAGTTGTTTATTTTCTGTGTTGTCCCATATAGTTTATATTTATTTTACTATTTTTCTGTTTCAAATTTCAGCACTTTAGTTTTATTCTGTGTGGGATTTGTTGAAGCATAAACACTTAGTATTTTATTGTATTTGCAAAAATAGGATAGAAATATTTTTAAATCTCTATTCACCCCCCCTAGAGTATTCTCATTGGCACACCGTGCGCTTTCAAACTTTCATGTTGAGCACTTAGTATGTGTCAGCCTCCAAGAGACCATAATTTAGGCATGAAAAACTCTGTCTACATGTGACAAAAATCAATTATTAAATATAAACCATAGTGTATGAATTTAATCATCAGCACACATCTTGATGCAAGATCAACGTGATCTGTTCATGCCCTTCCTCCAGCTGATGGTCGACATTATCTCTTCCTAGGCTGCCTTGCGGGGTGATTTCCCGGCGACCCGTCCACCTCCACGACCGGCCATCGCCCCCACCGCCTTCGTTGAGGTGGCGGCTAACATTTCGTGGTGGTTTTCAATTCGGAAGCTTCCTATACATGGAATGGGAGCAAGCCATTTTCGGGCTAAGTTCTCGATTTTGGGAACATTAATTCACACTAAATTGAGCTTGGATATTCATCTAGATATTCTAAAATACTTTAACATAAGTTAAAAGTAAATTCCAGAAATTCAAGAATTAAGTCATAAGTTATGGTGATAATTTAAAAAGAGAAAATAATTTAGCTAAGTACTTCTCAAGATAACTATTTAGCAAACAAAATTATAGAAATTTTCAAACAATAATAGATTGAAATTATAAACACTTTAACATAAAAGAAACTCTAGGAAAAGACAACTACCAAAATATTGCTCTCTTAATAATTTAGTTTAGGGCTAGAAACAATGAAATTGGCTAGGGATGAGTTTAAACGAAATGGCAAAATGAAGAGATAAATAAATAAAGGTGATGAATTTTATCCTCTCACCTTATTTGAATATGAATTTGTATATGTTTAGGAAAATAATGAATTTTATTCTCTTATTTTCCATGCCATATAATCTTTTTTAAATAATATTTCTCTTTAAACAAAAACCCAAAATGTATATTTTTTAGATGTAATGAATTTTATCCTCTTACATCATGACATATAATTTTTTAAATGATTTTGGGTGCATATGTTAGGAAATAATGAATTTTATCCTCTTATTTCCATGACATATGATCTTTTTTCTACACATTTTTTTTATTTGCCAACAAAGGGTAAGGGTGAAGAAATACTTCTAGTTTAAAAATTAAACTATTTTGAGAGCAACTTTTTAGTGGGATAAAATTTCCTAAGATCTTAAAGTTAAAAGAGAATATAATAGAAATCTAGAGATGTTTAGCCAATTTACCACAAAGTGAAGCTATTTAAAATTAAACAAAGATGTAGTGCTAAATAAATTCTCTAATTGAATTAAAAACATAAAGTGTTTCTTAAAACTAAATTACATCAGATTTAAATTCAACAAATTCTGATAAAACAAAAAATTAGCTAAATTAAAAATGTAAGAATACTTATAATCAAGCCTCAAACTAAATTTCTAGAAAAATAAAAACAACAAGGCTAGGCGTATTTATTATTATTTTTATAAATATTAATTCTTGGACTTCCGGAGGGCTACCCGGTGAAGGGTTTGCAAGGTACTAGGAACTGTGACGGGAGTTCAAGCCCAAAGCGCCCTTTTCAAGAAATTAGATTTTTAGATTTTTTTAAAAAAAAAATTTCAAAATGAAAATACAGTGGATGCAAAGCAACACCCCCATACTTAAAATTAAACATTGCCCCCAATGTTTAAAACTAAGTATGAAGAAAACTTGAAAAATAAACATTAAAAGAAAAATACATAAAATTAAAGATAAGCAAGGGGTGCCTCCGAAGAGCGCTTTCTTTTTCCCTTCTTTAAGCTAAACGGTTAGGGGTTAGCTAAAAGGAAATTTAAATTGGAAATGGACAGGTAACTCCCGTAATTCACGTGTAGGTGAATGTGCCGACGTCAGTCGCCCGGCTATGCCTCCGCTTAACATGTGATTCTCCGTTTGTCATTGGACTTGATTATGCAAATCCAAATCACCTATACATACCTGGGGTGATTTGAAAATATAAAGATGAGCGGCATATGGATCATCAATTAATTGGGGTAGCAACGGCTCATCTTCAACCTGAAAATTATTTGTATATAGAGAATCACAATTAATCGTGTCAGATAATTTTTTGCAAGGAGGAGGTGCTTGCGAAAATAATAGATTAAGCTCTGGTTGTTCCTATTCTAAAATAAATATTTCTTTTGAAAAATCTAGTGCATTACCAAGCGGAATAAAATTTTCGGACACTAAATTTTCATGAATTTTTGGTTGAATAGAAGAGATTTGCGAAAATTTATGAAAAAGAAAAGAAGATCTGGGTGAAGTAGGGGAAGAAACTTGTTCTTCTTCTAGTTCATTCGGGGAGCCCACAACATGAAGAAAATCTTGGCAAGAGAATTTTTCTTCATCTTTGGTAAAAGAAGTTATGGGATTACATGGAAGCACATGTTCCTCCATAACTAAGTTATCAAAGGATGGAGAAAAAGCACTAGAAGAAGTCATATTTTTATCTAAATTTGGGGGGGGGGGGGGGGGGAGTATCTATTTGAATCGGCGGAATTTCCCCAAAATTAGAGAATGAAAATTGCGGCGCAAGAGAAGAAGAACAAAAATTTGGATCTAAATATTTATCTTCATCGCTCCGAGAACTATCCGGGTGAGCTTGCCACCAAGAATAATCGACTTCGGGGCTAGAAGAACAATTATCAAATGCCGAAAAATTATTCTCATAAAATTTAGAAAAAATATTTTCATTAAAGTTTGAAAAATTATTTTCTTGAAGAGATGAAAAATTATAATCATAATTATTATCCTCTAAATTTTTGGGGGAAGTATTAAATTGAATCGGTGGAAATTCCCCAAAATTAGAGAAAGAAAATCGCGGCGCATAAGAAGAAAAATAAGAATTCGGATCTACAGATTTTTCTTCACCGCTCCGAAAACTATCCGGGTGAGCTTGCCACCAAGAATAATCTACTTCAGAGCTAGAAGAACAATTATTAAATGCAGAAGAACTATTCTCTTGAAAATTAGAAAAAAACATTTACATCAAAATTTGAAAAATTATTTTCATTAAAAGAGAAAATATTATGATCGTAACTATAATCAAGATTATTTGCATAATATTGAGGAAAATTATTTTCATAATAATTATTTTGAGAATATGAATGTAAATAACATTCCTCACTTTGATGAGGCGCATTATAATAATAACAACTATTTTGGCATTTTCGTGCCGCTTCCAAAAGATATACTTGGCTTTGAAGCTCGACAACTTTTACGGCCAATTCAAGTAACCTCATTTTAAAAAAAATGAAACAACCTTTACTTAAATGAATGGAATTTTGAAAATATTTTTAGTATATATATATTTATATTTTTTTTTTCAAAAAGCGGGTTAAGTTAGTCCCGGACTTCCCAAGGTCAACCCGATGAAGGGCTCGCAAGGTACTAGAGGCTGTGATGGGAGTTCAAGCCCAAAGCGTCCTTTCCGAGAATTTAAATTACGCTTTTTTTAAGAATTTTTTCTAAAAATTTTTAAGAGAAGGGGGAGAAGAAAGAGAACGATAAAATCAATAGATATTCTCTTTTGAAATTTCAACTCAGATCCCCGGCAACGGCGCCAAAAACTTGTTGAGCAAAAACTATGCTTGCAAACGACAACGGCAAGTGTACCGTGTCGAATGTAGTATAGGCTTATTAAAACCAAGGTCATATAAAAATCCGGGTGTGCTGATTACTCTTACTCAAGAAGATCTCTATTGTTCTATCAAAAAGTACTTTGATTTGGTTGCAACAAGAAAGGTAACTCAACTTGAAGATTATAACTATTGAAAAGAGGGGTGGACAATCTTAAGAGAATGGATGAACAAAAAACAACAAATTTTATTAATTGCAAAATGAAAAGAAATACAAGCTATTGGATTGAAAATTATAACGATTGAAATTAAAGAACAATTGCAAGAAAGATAAGATTACAAGAACTACTAAATGCTAAAAACAAGAAAATAAAGCAAGAAAAGGAGTTTTAAACTCCCAAAATTCGTCCTTGAACATCTGCTGGAGCTGGCTTTATATAGCTGCAATTTTTAGGTTACACGCCCTTGGTAACGCCCGTGACCAAGGGGCATGTAAGGGGCGTGATCGAAGCAACAGCAGAGAGGGCATCTTTTGGAGTAATTGCTAACGTTATGTGCGTGTCATGCCCCTAGGTCACGCCCGTGACCTGGGGGCGTGTAATCCTTAAATCTGCTGCTGGCGGGAAAACTTCGGCGGGAAGGAGCGCGGGTCGAGTCACGCCCGTGAACTGATGTCACGCCCCATGGTCACGCCCATGACCTGGGGAGTGTAACTTTAATTGACGTGTCAGGCGTGCTCTGGATGCTGGTGGCGGGTCGCGGCAGTGCCAATGAGTCACGCCCTTTGGTCACGCCCGTGACCTGAGGGCGTGTACTTGGCGAATCTTCACGAAATGCTCCTGCGATTGCGGAATCGGGTCTGGAACACACCTAGGCTGTCACGCCCCTTGGTCACGCCCGTGACCTTGGGCGTGTACTTTGGAATTTTTCTCAAAAGTGCCCAGGAAACCTAAAAAAAATAAAATGAGCTTAAATTAGTTAAAGAAATAAAAAGGAATGAATTTGATTGGATAATTCATGCTATTTATTCAAATTCATATAAAAATATCAATAAAATTATATTAATGGATGAGTACAAAAAGTACTCATCAAAGACGATCACAAACCGGTCGAGACACTCTCTAAAGGTCCTATTCATCAGATCCATGAACACTGATGGCGCATTCATCTGTCCAAACGACATAACGGTAAACTCATAGTGCCCGTAGCGGGTACTAAATATCATCTTGGGAATGTCGCACTCACGAATCCGCAACTCGTAGTAGCTAGACTTAAGATCCAGCTTTGAATACACCGTTGATCCGACTAGCTGATCAAATAAGTCATCGATTTGAGGAATCAGATACTTGTTCTTCTCGGTCAGCTTGTTCAATTCTCGATAGTCTATGCATAGACGCAGACTTCTGTACTTCTTCTTCACAAAGAGGATCGGAGCTCCCCAAGGGGATGTACTTGGGCGTATATAGCCTTGCTCTAGCAACTCCTGTAACTGAACCTTCAACTCTGCCATCTCCTTTGGCTCAATTCGGTATGGAGAACGTGACACATGCTTGGAACCTGGCACCAGCTCTATTGTGAAGTCAATCTCTCGCTGAGGTGGCGCCCCAGGAAGATCTTTTGGAAACACATCTGGATACTCCGAGATAACAGGAACGTCACTCAGACTGGGGTGCGGCTTTGCAGCCCCAACTAGCACAACACACAATTATGCGCCCTACTGAACTGCCTTTACTACTTAGACAGCAGATATCAATGTCTTGCTCGATCCACGCAAACCAGCAAACGTAGTCGCACGCTCGGTAATCCTCCCCAGTGTGACCTCCTTTGAAGTGCAATCAATGTAGGTGTGTTGTACCGACAGCCAGTCCAAACCAAAGATCACATAGAACTCCGAAAGCGATAGTATCAGTGCTTCCAAATCAAAGTCTTGACTTCCGATTCGTACCTTTATCGCACAACCTTGATCCGCACACATAGAACACCCATTGGGCAGCATCACATCTAACCTTTACATTATCATCGTCAAAGGCACTCCAAGTTGTCGTATGAAGTCCTCCGATAGAAAGGAATGCGAACCTCTCGTATCAAACAGTGCTCTCGCCGGCCAATTAAATATTAGGACAAAGGTTAATACACACAAGGCTAACAAACTATGCACAAGGTATGAAGTATTAAAAGCAACAAAAGTTGTATACTAACTCATACCTGTCACCACGTCACTCTGCTTTATGGCCTTTTGCTGGCCAAGATTGTACACCCTAGGCTGGGCTGGAGCAGCATGGGATGTGGTTGACTCCACCGCCTTTCCTCTCTCTGCTGCATATGCCGCAACTGTCTTCTTGCCGCTGCGACAGTCACGAGCATAATGCCCCGGCTTGCCATAGTTAAAACAAATGAGTGGGCCTCGTCTAGTCGTCACTCCCGATGCAGCAGATTGAGCTGACCTAGAAGGTGTCGCTCATGTCCTCCATTTTCCTTGCCCAGACTTCGCAGAGCTCGGTACTTTGAACTCTGGCTTTACCACAGCTAGATCCTTCCTGCTTTAGGACTGCTTCATGTACTTATCCAAAGAACGAGTCATATTGACCAGGTTCATAAACCTCTGTGTCATTGGCCCCGACAGAAGGAACCGCAACTCTTCCCGCAGACCTTCATAGAACCGATTGGTCTTATGAGCTTCATCTGCAAAATTCGTGCCTGCGTATCTCCGCAACCGGGTAAACTCGTGCAAATAGTCCTTAACCATACTATTGCCTTGAGTTAGATGGTTGAACTGATTCTCCATCTCACTCTATTGAGCAGGTGGGAGATACCGCTCCAAGAATATCCTAGAAAACTCTTCGAAAGAGATGTCTGTCGGCAGCCTTCCCGCTAGTTGATGCAACTCCAACTCGTCCCACCATAGCTATGCCTCCTCATCAAGAAGGAAGGTTACCAAAGTCACCTTCTGACCGTCCTCCGTATCTGTGGACTTCAAGTTATTTTGCACTCTTGAAAGATAATTCTCAGCTTGAGTCGGGGTCCCTGCCCCCGTGAGTGTCGGAGGGTGAAGACTCAGAAAGTACTGCAAATGTTGGTCCGGAGCTCTTCGTGCCCTCACCGGCACTGGTCTTTCGACCAGAGGTTCAGCTGCCACAACCGGCACCAGAGCTGCCCCGAGGGTAGGAGGCTGTCTAGGGACATGCCCTCCAGGTTGTGCAGTGAACATAACAAACACCACTTCATATATCATCGTCACTGTCTCAGCAGAAGGAGTAGGCACCTCAGCTGGTGCACTGGTCGCAGTCGAACGCAGAGGTCGAGATGGCCCCGCTCCACTTCTAGCTGCCTAAACATGTGTACAAAACATAATTAGCGACTAAGAGATAACATGGATCAACAAAGTAACACATAAGTTCCATCACGTTGCTATAATCATACGTGCAATTCATTCCTAAAGTGGACAGTTACTGGTTATTTACATGTCTTAACGGCGACGCACACACGTGCTCACCACCCCTTAAAAGAATTCAACCACGAATTCAGATGGAAATGGATCGAGACCCAGAGCTGATACCAATTTGTAACACCCTCCCTGTTACATAGAACATAACAGTAGGTCTGGCTGGGACCCCATGCCATATTAAACGAACAGAATAGGGCGTTACTTAATTAGTTTTTAAACAATTAAGAACATAACCATCTCAGCACACAGAGTCGTACAACGGAAGCATTTAATTTATTAAGATAAAAACAGTTCATAACTTATCCACTTATTTATAGGGAATGAAATTACAACAAAGAGCTTTATATAGTCTGTTTTACATCAAATAGGTGGCTTACAAACATTAGCACGCAGGGCGGCCACACATGAAAATAGCAAACATATCAACATGGCCTTCGAGGGCCAGCTCAACACAACACAGCACAGCAAGGGCTTCAACCCGCTATTTCCCCTAGTCTCGCCAGGACCTGTACAAACAAATCCACCAAAAGAGTGGGAAAATAGGTAACCAGTCAGCTTTAGCTGACCCAGAAATAACGACCCCATCCCATGCCCGGGGCGGTGGTACTCCTTCCCTGTAGGCAAGCAATAGCAGCATATATTTCACAGGTGCGTCTAAGCACCGCATTGTGCTCTCAAGGCACACTTTAGCATACTCCCCGAGTTATGCCTCCACGCTAAGTCTTATTTCAACTTAGACAACCAAATGAGCTAAGCCGTACACACGAAGTTCCGGCACTCTTCCATTGCCCGGTACACCGAGGGGCGACCTCTTCACCACCACTATGGGCGTGTTCAGATCATCTAGGACCGTGCTCAATCATCGAGATCAACTCTGCACGATGCTGGTAAGATTTCACCATGTGCCCATAACGCAAAACGAGGCTCTCAAGGCCCTCCAGCTTCTTCTGCCACCCACCCAGCCCCCAGGGCTTAGGTCACACATAGGCTCACACAATCAGCTTGTTGGAACTTGGTTTTCCGCATCCCTTCGATTTGAGAATAATAAGTCCTACTTGTATTTGATCTTGTTTGCGATTGTGTTTTTAGCATGCAGGTTTGGACAGATATGACACCAGGTTGCTGCAAAAATGGTCTGGCACTAACCACAAGCTGAAGGATTGAAACCTGTTTAACGCCAGGCGTTAAACTTAATGCTGGGCGTTAGCACTAGACAAAAACGGCGCTCGACGAAATTGTATTCGACGAAAGAAGAAGCCCGATCGACGAAATGCGTTCGACGAAAACTGCATTCGACGAAATGAGACGTTCGACGATGATGTTGTTCGACAAAATGGCATGCCAGCTGATTAAAGAAAGAAACTCAATGCTAGGCATTAGTCTTAACGTTGGGCGCAATCCGGTCGACGAATTTGGCAAGGAGAAAGCTGCCGTGATTGCAGGAGGAACTTTAGGAATGATTTGCCCAATGCCCCGCGTTAGCCTTAACGCTGGCGTTGATATTGCCTAAAATAAAATAATTCCTAAAGTGCAGAATCTCCTTCCTCTTCTGAAGATCCGAGCCATCAATATGTTGCTATACATGGTCAACGCCCGGCGTTAGCACTTAACGCCGGCGTTAGCTCAAAGTCTATAAATTGGATGATTTCGACGTCTCTCACTACTAATGAACAAGAGCCCTTCTCCAGCACTTCAGAAACTCAGTCAACGTTGTAATTTCAGACCATCATCTCCCACACATATTCGAGCAAAGAATTCAATAAGTACTGGATCAGCGCTTACACAACGCGAAGAACGCACGCTTTGACTTCAAGAATATTCAGCGTGCCTTCGCCATCTCCAGAATTCTTCTAGGGAGTTTTTTACTTGAATTTAATATTTGCCTTTTATTTTTATCTTTGTAATCGGTTCATGAATTCACCTCATGTTGGCGACTGGGTCTGGGTAGGACTTAGGGAGAAATTCACCTCGTGTCTGCGACTGGGTCTAGGGAGTAGATCTAGGGGTGCTCGAGGCCTTTCTAGTGATAGATTGGCTAGAGCGGCTTGAGGCCATATCTGGGGAGAGATCGGCTAAAGCCAACCGGTTCGTGGGGATACGAGTCGGTATAGAAAACAAAAAGAGTTTTCATATTAGTCGCCACGATTTCTAGCGACATAGAAATCAAATTTTGTAATCAAGTTTATTAATGATAATCATGTCTTTTTCTATTTAATAAAATTGATTTGCTACTCTTTGTTTTATATTCACTCTTATTAAAATAAAATATCAAAAGTTTTCTATTAAAGTTTAAAGTTTTTAAAACCCTTATTCACCCCCCTCCCCCCCTCTAAGGGAACCTACAGATCCAACAAGTCGTATCAGAGCAGGTTATTCCAAAAACGGTCTAACAACCGGGAATAATGGCGTCTCGTGATCTCGTTTTTTATGAGGGGCAAGGAATAAGTAGACCTCCACTTTTCACCGGAACTGACTACAACTATTGGAGAACACGAATGTGTTGTTTTCTAATTAATTTAGATCTAGATGTCTGGGCGAGTGTTGAAACACCATATACGACTCCAACGTATATTTTTGGAGAAGTTACCATGGAAAAACCTAGAGATAGGTGGGATGATTTGGATAAAAATAAATGTAAAAATAATGCGAAAGCTATGAATGCCTTATTTTGCGCATTAGACGGGATTGAATTTAATAGAATTTGTGCTTGTGAATCTGCTTATGACATTTGGAATTTCCTTGAAATAACTCATGAAGGTACCTCGCAGGTCAAAGACTCTAATTTATTCCAACTGGAATCAAAATTTGAAAGATTCAGGATGGATCCAAATGAGGATGTCGACTCAATGTATACTCAATTCACCAAGATTGTCAACGCTTCAAAGATTCTCTGAAAAACTTTCTCAAACGGTGACTTGGTGCGAAATATCTTCGGTCTCTTACTCCAAGTTCAATCCAAAGGTGACTGCAATCTACGAATCGCTGATCTAAGGCAGCTCCAGATCGAGAGCCTCATTGGGAACCTCAAAACCCATGAGGTCGAACTCAACATTCAAGATGAAGAATACAATAAGGAGCCAAAGAAGAATGCTTTGGCACTAAAGTCAAGAAAGGAGGATGACGATGAGGAAGATGACGAGGATAGTCTCTTTGTGAAAAACTTCACAAAGTTCATGAAGAATCCAAAAAGAAGAAATATGTTTCGTAAGTACTTTCGAAAAGGAGCATCTTCCAAAAAGGAGAAAAAGGAAAAATCAAGCGACGATGATGAAGAGCGACCTCCTCCTGAGTGCTTCCTCTGCAGGAAGACCGGGCATATAAGAAGCCAATGTCCAAAATACCTGAAGGAACAAAAAGAAAAGCGGCATAAAGGAAAGGAGAAGAAGAAGGTCTTGAAGGCGACAACATGGGATGATTCTTCATCCGAATTCTCAAGCGAGTCAAGTTCAAGTGAGGATGGTGAGGCAAACTTGTGCCTCATGGGGAAGCACCAAGAATCTACTGATGACGAGTGCAGTCTCCAATGCGACACTGAGGTAATTCCCTCTACTTATGATGATCTTTATGTTGAATATTTAAAAACGTGCAAATTGTTTGGAAGAAACTTAAAAGATCTTGATCTTCTAAAAACTGAAAATAAAATCCTTTTAAAACAAAATCAAAAATTAAATAATGAACTAAATACATTGAATAAAGAATTGTTGTCTTACCAAAAGAATGACAACCATTTGACAAAGGCAAAGGAACTTGAATGCGATCTTTCTAAGGCTCTCTCGAATATCGAATCACTCATAAAAGAAAAGGGAGACTTAGAAAGAAGGTTGAAAATATCTCTTTCTCAAATTGAAAATGAAAAGAAAATTTTCGCAAAGAGATGTGGAAATTTAGTAAGCTAAAACTTTGCCTTAAAAGCACAAATAAATGATCTTAATATGGCAATAAAAAAATTTGGGGTTGGCCAAAAATCACTGGACATGATTTTAGGCAGCCACCCATGGATCTGCAAAGTTTGGGCTGGGTTATGTTTCGGAAGCCTACCGCCCAGCGTTGACTACTAATGCTGGCGCTAGCACTTCTTCCAGAAATCAAAACTCTTTTCTTAAAAATAATACCTTCACTCCCCCTAACTCTGCATCCACCAGCAAAGGTCAACAACATTCTCTGAAAAAGGTCTCAACCCCTTTTGTTGCTTATGCCAATTGTTTATTTTTTGGCCACACCATGGATTCTTGCAGGAAGAAGGGAAAGCATACTGTAAAGCAAATCTAGGTACCTCATGGGTATCCGGATCTTCACTGACATTTTCCTCTTAGGTATGTTGGCAGGCTAAGGACAAAGAAGACATGTGGTACTTCGACTCAGGTTGCTCCAAGCACATGACGGGCGATAAAGCAAAGTTCCTAAGCCTCACTAAGAAGAAAGGAGGAACCGTGACTTTTGGTGACAATGGAAAAGGAAGAATACTGGGCACTGGTACAGTGGGTAACGACTCTTTCTCTCTTACTAATGTCTTGTTTGTAGAAGGCTTAAAACATAACTTAATCTCTATTAGTCAATTATGCGATAAAGGCCTTAATGTGTTATTTGATTCTTCTACTAATTTGTGCAAAATCATTGATCCTAAGTCTAATAATATAGTACTCACTGCACCAAGAATTCATAACGTTTATTTAATTGCGTTTCATGATCTATCACGTGCATCTCTTAAATGTCTTATATCTAAAAATGAAGAACTTGAATTATGACATTGGCGTCTTGGTCACTCTAGCACCAAGTTGATTTTAAAATTATCGAAAAATAAAATTATCAGAGGTTTGCCAATCCTAAATGGAAACCTCTCTTCCTTATGCTCGCCATGCCAAAAAGGAAAATTTTCAAAAACATCGTTTGAAAGTGGAGGTCAGATCTTAAATTACTCTAGAGGGGGGGTGAATAGAGTATTAAAATTTTTAATACGTTTTATAGCGGAAATTAAACTACTGTTTAAGTATATGTGTATTAAGTGTGGGTTATAGAAAACTACAGAATTAACAAAGGACACACAACACAAGCACACGGAGACAATCAAGCACAGAAGACACAAGGAGCTATAGTAGTTCCCCAATAAATCTGGGTACGTCTACTCTTCTACCACCTTTGGTAGGAATCAACTAGGAGGGTTGATAAGGTGCCCAGGCACCAAGGGATTTTTGATAAGGTGTCCACACACCAATAAGCTTTTGATAAGGTGCTTAAAAACCACACTAGGATTTTTTGATAAGGTGTCTTGCCACCACTGGGTAAACTTTTGAAGGGAGTATTAACCCTGTACAGAATGAGATAAAAAGGTATAGAGTGTTCTTCTCTGTCAATGATCTGAGAGAAGACAAAAGGTGTTGAAGCAGAAAGCTCCCCCTGTCTGATGAGAGTTGATGACAGCTTTGTGGACAGAGCTTTCTCAAATAGAAGTCTTTGTAGCTGATGATCTGGAAGAAATTAATCTTCAGATTGTTGTTGCTCTTGAAAGACTTTATCTTGCAGCAGATCTAAGAGATTAAATCTGGTTCTCAGAAAGATGAAGATGCTGCCTTGATGAAGAAGAATGCTGAAAAAGAATAGTGTATTTTCTTCTTCTTCTTCTTCTGAAAAACTTCTTCTATCCTCCTTGTTCTGTGATCACAGAAGAGAGAAAGTGATGGTGAAGTTTTTCTTTATTTTTATCTCCAAAGACGACTATCTCAGTTCTTGCTGTTCTGATTTTTTGTCTTCTGATAACTGTTTGTATATCTGTTTTCAAATTCAAATCTTCTATCTATTTAAGGAATGTCTTCTTCTGACTTAAATCCTTCTTGGAACCAGGTAGCCACCCAAAACGATTTTGGCAGGTCCTTTTAATTCCTTTTGTCGAGAAAGATGCCTTTGGCATTAAATGTCAACGACTATTCTTCTTCTTGGAATAGAAGGAATATAAGGATATAATAAATGAGAAAGATATCCTTACTTGGCTGCCTGAATACGTCCAAGGAGAAATAAATATATCCGTTATTTTGCTGATTTGAGTTCAGAGAACTGACATCCACTGAGAATATAAGTCTGAACGTCAGAAAGCAATTTGTCGAGCGCTGGCTAGAATTTGTCGACCGCCGCTAGTCATTAGTCGAGCGCTGGCTTAGAATTTGTCGACCGCTGCTAGTCATTTGTTGAGCGCTGGCTCAGAATTTGTTGACCGCTGGAACTGTAAATATCTTTAGTCTGCTGGAAGCAATTTGTGGAATGAATCTGGTTATTCGTCGAACACCACTCACCATGTGTTGAGCTAGAATTTTCCTAAGTTCTGCTAATCTAATCAGCCTAAAACTTGACCCTAAGGCTATACATTGGGGTCAATACAAATCCGAATCAACATATAGTGATCCTAGCCCAAATTAGTAATAGGGTTGTTCCAACATCGTTTAAAAGTAAAATTGAAGTATCCACCTCAAGACCATTGCAACTAATTCACATGGACCTTTTTGGGCCAATTAGCACTTGTAGCCTTGGTGGTAAAAAATATACTTTTGTATTAATTGATGATTTTTCAAGATTCACGTGGACTTTATTTCTTACCTCCAAATCCGATGCATTTTCTGAATTTTCAAAACTTTGCATTCGCATTCAAAATGAGTTAGACTTAAAAATTAAATGCATAAGGTCGGATCATGGAGGGGAATTTGAAAATGATAGTTTCACCACTTTCTGCAATAATCTAGGCATTAAACACGAATTTTCCGCTCCACGCACCCACAACAAAATGGTGTGGTGGAGAGGAAAAATAGAACCCTTCAGGAACTCGCACGCACTATGTTATCCGAGTATGGGTTACCTAGATCGTTTTGGGCTGAAGCCATAAATACATCGTGCTATGTTATAAATCGTATCATGCTTCGCAAAATTTTGAAATTAACTCCATATGAATTATATTCCCAAAAGAATCCTAATGTATCTTACTTTCATGTTTTTGGATGTAAATGTTTTATCTTAAATACTAAAGATGCATTAGCTAAATTTGATTAAAAATGCGATGAAGGAATCTTTCTTGGCTACTCTTCTACTAGCAAGGCATATAAGATATATAATAAAAAGTCTAAAAAGGTTGAAGAATCTATTCATGTGAAGTTTGATGAACTTGTGCCTTGTGTAGATGCTAACAGTGCAGGAAAGGAAGATGAACCCCTCTCACCTTTGGTGCTTGATGATGATGAACCACTTGGAGAGGACAAAGTTGTAGATTCGGTGCAAGAAGAAGCTGTGCCTCCAAGCGTGCTTAGATTCACAAGAGATCATCCAAGGGATCTTGTCATTGGAGAACCATCAAGAGGGGTAATGACACGTTCTTCCCTTAATGAATCTTTTTCTAATATATGCTTCGTTTCTGAAATTGAACCCAAAAATGTTTCTACCGCTTTAAATGATGAGTTTTGGTTTATTTCTATGAATGAAGAATTATATCAATTTGAATAGAATAGGGTTTGGAAGCTTGTTGAAAGACCATCTAATCACCAGTCATAGGTGTAAAATGGATATTTAAAAATAAATTAGATGGAGATTCTAGAATCACTAGGAACAAAGCTAGATTAGTAGCACAAGGTTATTCTCAAATCGAGGGGGTAGACTTTGATGAAACATTTGCACCCGTAGCTCGCCTTGAATCAATTAGAATTTTTCTGGCATTTGCAAGTTATAAAAGATTTAAATTATTTCAAATGGATGTAAAAAGTGCTTTCTTAAACGGGATAATTAAAGAAGAAGTTTAGGTTGAACAACCCCCCGGTTTTATTGATAAAATTTTTCCAAATCACGTTTATAAATTAGAAAAGGCGCTTTATGGTCTAAAACAAGCGCCCCATGCATGGTATGAATGACTAACATCTTTTTTATTAAAGCACGGTTATAAAATGGGTAGTGCCGACAACACACTCTTCATTAAGCATATTGATAGTGAAATAATTATTTTACAAATATATGTTGATGATATTATTTTTGGAGCCACTAATGAAGAGTTGTGTAATGAAGTAGTACTAGTAATGCAAAATGAATTTGAGATGAGTCTAGTGGTGAATTAACTTATTTTCTAGGCTTTCAAATAACTTAAAGAAATGATGGAATCTTCATATGTCAATCTAAATACGTACATGATATGCTAAAACGATTTGGATTTGAAAACTTAAAAAAAGCTAGTACTCCAATGAGCGCGTCACTAAAGTTAGGAGAAGATGAAACTGGAATTTCCATTGATCAAATTTTGTATAGAGGAATGATTGGATCCTTATTGTACCTTAGTGCATCTAGACCTGACATTATGTTTGTCGTATGCATATGCGCTAGATTCCAAGCAAACCCAAAAGAATCTCATTTAAAAGCGGTAAAATGAATTTTTTGATATCTAATTGGCACATCTAAATTAGGTCTTTGGTATCCACATAATGACTCTTTTATATTACATGGATATTCTGATTCTGATTATGCGAGTTGTTATTTAGATAAGAAAAGTACTAGTGGTACATGTCATTTCTTAGGTCCTTCACTAGTTGTATGGTCAAGTAGGAAACAAAACTCCGTTGCACTCTCCACAACCGAGGTGGAATATATTGCACTAGGAAGTTGTTGTACCCAAGCATTATGGATGACTCAAACTTTAGAAGACTATGGAGTTCATCTAACTAATATTGAACTAAAGTGTGACAACAAGAGTGCCATTGATTTAACCAACAACCCCGTTCATCACTCAAGATCCAAACACATAGACGTTAGACATCATTTCATTAAGGATCATATAAAAAAGGAACATGTTCATGTAAACTTTATTGGAACTGGTTCACAACTTGCAGACATATTTATCAAACCTTTACTGGATTCTCGCTTTGCCCTACTTAGACTAGAATTAGGAGTCTTAGATATAACAAATTGATAATCACAACATGTTATGTCTCCTTCCAAATATATAAAAAAATTTATATATTTTATCTTAAAAACACTAAAATATGCTTAATTTAGCCTTCAAAACATATTAACTTTCTCTGAAATTTCTACCCTAAGAAGGTCTATGTACATACTATCTATGCCAAAGAAAAAAAATTTCAAAAACATCAAAAATCGAGTACTGTTTCGGCGTTAACTACTTAACGCCAAGCGTTAGCCTTTTTATCCAGATGAAAATTCTGCGTTCACCAGTCTCTTTCTTGTATTTTTCCAATGTTTTTTCTCAGTTTATTGTGTCTGATTTAAAATTATTTTGTTATTAATTTTGTTGTTTTCTTCCAAAATACAAAAAAAAATCAAATAATTCAAAATGCTCAAGAATATGTTTTTGTTATTTGTTTTACTTTAACTCTTTACAAAATTATAGTTTGACTATAAAATTTCACAATAGCAAACATCTTAGTTATTTTTGTTTCAAAAGGTCAAAATTATTTTTGGCATACACTTAAAGATAGCCTTCAATGTCTAATTTTAATTTCAAATTTCCTAAACATTGTTTTTGTCATGCCTTGACCTTAATCTGATTATGTGCAATGAAATAGTCTATAGATAATTGTGTATGATTGTCTAGCATGCCTCTAAGTATGAGTAATGCTTTATGTTAATCAATGATTCATACACTCACTACTTTGATAATCTACATGTGTTCATAATCTTAGTCTTGCATGATTGTGTAGTGTAATAATTTTAACACCTTGAGTTGTATGTCTAATTTACCTACACCATCTTTTAAAAATAAATTTCTTTCACACATAGAAGTGTTACTCCAAAATTTTAAATGTTTGCAACAACAAGTGAATTCGGAGACCTTTTGGCCCTTAACAAAAATATGAAATAAAAAGCCAAAGATAACTCCACCAAGCACTACTCACCCTCCTGATAAGTCTTAATGAGCATTGTGAGGTTGAGCACCTTGGAAGGAATTGTAAAGTATCTTGTGCAAACACATTCATCTTTTATCACTTCTTGTACACCGGATCACTAAAAATAAAAATCAATCAAAACGCTTATGTGATCCCCCAAGCAATACTCCGCTCCCTGATAAGTCTTAATGAGCATTGTGTGGGCGAAGCACCTTGGTAGTTGTACGTATGTTATGTGCATTGAAATTTTATTCTAGATGTGATGTGTGAAAGTAATTCTATGATTACAATCTTAATGTTGTTTTTACTATTTCACTACATATGTCACGTGTTTTGATTATTTCACTTGTATACTTTTATCAAAACACCTTATGCACACATCATTGATTTTCATAAAGATTCTACTCATGAGAATTGGATCCTAATGTGAAATTACATAATTCTCTAAAACCTTAGGTAAAAGCACTAGATTGCAATGCATGATTTCTATAATGTTTTCTTTATTGAAATATGAATTGGGTACATTGTAGTTCTAATCTTTTTGAATATGTTGATTCATGCTTGCCTCTTTGGTATGAAAATTTTCAAAGTTAAATGCTCAAATGTGAAGAGTCTAGACATATTGTTGGAATGGTCAAACTATAACAAAAATACTACTCTTAATTATTTTGTTTCTGTTTTCCACATCTCTCTTTTGGTCATGTACTTCGTTTACCATGGTTTATCATGCTCACTTCTTGGGTCTTTCTTCACTTCTGTTTTTTCAAACAAACTTGCATCTATCTTGACAAGTTGAATCACTCTTAAAATGAATTTAAAAAGCAAGTGATTACATTTCTTTGTTATAATCTTGGAATGATGGTCTTTCACGCTTATCATATATTTTTCTATTGTGTTACTCTCTCCCTTAGCTCGATCATGACTTATTTTATGTTTACACAAAACTCTTATTCCTCTCTTAGTTATGTCCCAACTTTTGTCATCTTTATTTTAGTTTTGTTTCACTCCACCCTCTTTTGCTAATAACAAAGGGGGAGAATAAAATGATAAATCGTAATGATTAATGGAGTAGGATTCACTAGATTAAGGGGGAGTATGTATCTAGTATATGAGAGTATACTAAGGGGGACCATTTTTGTAGGGGGAGCACTTTTAAATGATCTATAATTCTTATCATTACCTTATAATTGCTTAGTGTCATATATCCTTTTAAAAACACAAATTCTTTATCTATGAATCTGATTTATCTCTATTGGATTTGTTATTATCAAAAGGGGGAGATTGTTGGAACATGGTTTTCCGCAACCCTTTGATTTGAGAATAACAAATCCTACTTGTATTTGATCTTGTTTGCCATTGTGTTTTTAGCATGAAGGTTTGGACAGATATGACACCAGGTTGCTGCAAAAATGGTCTGGCACTAACCACAAGTTGAAGGATTGAAAGTTGTTTAACGCCAGGTGTTAAACTTAACGTTGGGCATTAGCACTAGACGAAAATGGTGCTCGACGAAATTGTGTTCGACGAAAGAAGAAGCACGTTCGATGAAATGCATTCTACAAAAACAGCGTTCGACGAAATGAGACGTTCGACGAAGATGTTGTTCGACAAAATGACATGCCAGCTAATTAAAGAAAGAAACTCAATGCTAGGCGTTAGTCTTAACGCTGGGCGCTATCCGGTCGACGAATTTGGCAAGGAGAAATTAGTCGTGATTGCAGGAGGAACTTTAGGAATGATTTGCCCAACGCCCCGCGTTAGCCTTAACGCTGGTGTTGATATTGCCTAAAATAAAACAATTCCAAAAGTGCAGAATCTCCTTCCTCTTCTGAAGATCCGAGCCATCAATATGTTGTTATACATGGTCAACACCCGTCGTTATCTCAAAGTCCATAAATCGGATGATTTCGACGTCTCTCACTACTGATGAATAAGAGCCCTTCTCCAGCACTTCAGAAACTCAGTCAACGCCGTATTTTCAGACCATCATCTCCCACACATATTCAAGCAATGAATTCAAGAAGTACCAGATCAACGCGAAGAACGCACGCTTCGACTTCAAGAATATTCAGTGTGCCTTCGCCATCTCCAGAATTCTTCTAGGGAGTTTTTACTTGAATTTAATATTTGTCTTTTATTTTTATCTTTGTAATCGGTTCGTGAATTCGCCTCGTGTTGGCGACTGGGTCTGGGTAGGACTTAGGGAGAAATTCGCATCGTTTTGGCGACTGGGTCTAGGGAGTAAATCTAGGGGGTGCTCGAGGCCTTTTTGGTGATAGATTGGCTGAGCGGCTTGAGGCCGTATCTGGGGAGAGATCGGCTAAAGCCAACCGGTTCGTGGGGATACGAGTCGGTATAGAAAACAAAAAGTGTTTTCATATTAGTCGCCTCGATTTCTAGCGACATAGAAATCAAATTTTGTAAACAAGTTTATTAATGATAATCATGTCTTTTTCTATTTAATAAAATTGATTTGCTACTCTTTGTTTTATATTCACTCTTATTCAAATAAAATATCAAAAGTTTTCTATTAAAGTTTAAAGTTTTTAAAACCCTTATTCACCCCCCGCCCCCCTCTAAGGGCGCCTACAGATCCAACACAGCTCACTGGGAGCTACCGCCGGCGCTAGCACTAGCACCGAGCGCTAGTAACAGAACCCAGTTCTGCTACCTTTTTCTGGGTATTGTCTGGGAAACCCCTCCAGAACTCCATCTAGCACGTCTTAGTACTCAAAACACAAAATACACAGCATATATCACGGAGTCTTCTCCGGAAAGCAACAAGAAAGCATCACCAATCCAGACCAACCTGTCCAGATGGGCATCACATAGCATGCCTATGTCCGTACTTCGATTCCGGACTGTAAATGCAAATTCCCGTGGGGATAACATCAACCCACCGGAAGAACCCATCTACTAATTAGTAGAAGTCTTCCTAAGCATACAAGTCAAAGGACGCACATGTTCAAAGATATAGGGAGGAGAATCGTTACCCTCGACGCTCGTTTCGGTGCCATAGATCTGAGATTGATCCGGAGGGAACTTGCTGAAATAGCTTCCTCTTCACGGAGTCGATGATGGCATAAGCACACAGGATCGCCTTCGTGGATTCGCCCCAACTGGTTTCCCTCGTCCAACCCTCAGTTTCTTCTCTTGAAAAGATAGAGGATTCTTTAGAAAAATGAGAAGGAACTCCGAAAACCAGTGTATATATCCTTTTCCGCTACCGCCGGCGCTAGCTACTAGTGACTGGTGCTAGCCCAGAGTCGGTACCGCTTTAGGGCACTACCGCTAGCGCTAGAGCTACCGACTGCTCTATCATTTATCGACGAATCCTCTTGCGTTCAACACGGTTCATCAAAATGTATTCGCCAGGACACATTCGTCGACAAAAAAGCTACCACTAGTGCTAGTACTACCGTCGGTGCTAGCATTTGTCGACGAATCCTCTTGATGCTTTCGCCGATACACACAAGTCCCTTCGCCTAAATGCTACATTCGTCTATTGATGAGTAGTTTATATACTCATCTTTTAGTATAGTTTTAATATATTTTTTATATAAAATTATACAAATTATATGAATTATATCATATAAATCTTTCCATTTTTGATTTCATACACTAACTTAAGCTTTTTTTGTACTTTTCAGGTTTTATGGGCACTTTAAGCAAAATCCCTCTGACCAAGGGGCGTGACAGACTAAATATGTTTATATACCTGACATGACCCTCTGACCAAGGGGCGTGACAGAATAGATGTGTTCCAGACCCGATTTCGCCGCCTCGGACGCATTCTGTGAAGATTCGCCAGTTACACGCCCTAGGCGTGACCTAAGGGCGTGACCCAGTGTCACGGCCGCGACCCGCCACCAGCATCCAGATCAGTCTGCCACGTCAATTAAAGTTACACGCCCTAGGTCACGGGCGTGACTGAGGGGCGTGACATCTAGTCACGAGCGTGATCAGTTCCCGCCAAATGCCCCCCCCCCCCCCCCCCCCCCCCCCCCCCCCCCCCCCGCCGAAAGCTTCCCTTGCGCTATTTAAAATTACAAGCCCAGGTCACGGGCGTGTCCCAAGGCCGTGACACCCACGTAACGCCTGTATTAAATCGATAAGATGCTTATCCCGTGCCAGCTTCAATCACGCTTGTTACACGCCCCTTGGTCACGGGCGTGACCAAGGACGTGTAACACCTGATTTTCAGCTATTTAAAGGGAGCTTCTCTTGATGATCAGGGATGAATTTTTGGGGTTTAGTTCTTCATTTTCCTGTTCTATTTTCATGTTTTAGTATTTCTTGTAAGCTCCTTTCTTTTGTGCACTTGTAATTCTCAATCTCTTAGCTTGTAATTCCTTTTGCAATCAATAAAATAATTCTTCTTATTCTCTAATTCTCTTTTCTTTTCATAATGAACTCTTTTAAATTTGTTAATTCCTCCATTTCTATGAGTAGCTAAATTCCTATTAGTACTCGGCCAAGATGATCCAAGGAAAATATAATTTATGATTTAATTTATAGCTTCTCTTTCTCTTCCTTCGAACGCTTAAGATTTATCCTTGAACTTTATTGGATTGAGATTATATTTTCGATATATAATTCTCAATCGTGTTTTCGTAATTTAGTAGTCGAGAGAATCATAATTCGAATCGATCATTTCAAGGATAAAGAGAGTTGAATGCACTCCTTGAGAGAGGATGACATAAATCTCCCGGATTGGAGTCAAATCCAATAGAGGGGTTTACTACGATAAAGCTAGTTTTAGGGGTTTTGATTCTAGAGTGAATGTTCGATTGATCAACCTAAACTCAGTTGAGCGTATCTTCGAGAGAGGTATGTTTATAATTCGGGAACCTCCACGGTCAAGTTATTTCTTTAAGAGAATTTGAAGTTTTATTTCTTGTATTTATTTTCCGAGGTGATTCAAGGTTGAGTACTAGTCTTTTAACCCATAGTTCTAAAATAATTTCTCTCTTTCTTGCAACAATCAACCCAAGCTTTAATTGATAAGATAATAGAGATTTTCCGAAGTAAAAACATTCAACCGCCCTGAGTTTAATACGACCTTGGTTTATATAAACCTATACTACTTTCGATACGGTATACTTGTCGTTATCGTTTGCGGATATAGTTTTGTGAATCAAGTTTTTGGCGTCGTTGCCGGGCGAATAATGGTTGATATTTCGAAAACAAAATATCTATAAATTTTATCGTTCTCTTTCTTCTCCCCCTTTTTCTTAAAATTTTTATAAATCTTAAAAGACATAATTTAAATTCTCGGAAAGGGAGATTTGGGCTTGAACACCCATCGCATCTCCTAGTACCTTGCGAGCCCTTCACAGGGTAGACCTCGGAAAGTCCGGGACTAACTTAACTCGCTTTTCGAAAAAAAAATATAAAAAAAATTTAATTAAAAATATTTTAAATTTTACAATAATTTTAATTTCTTCTTCTTCATCTTTCTTCCTCTTTGCATCCTCTTTTCTTTTCTTTTCTTTTGGTTTATGACCCGAGGAAACTCTTCACTTAATCTGGAATTTTGTTTTGATTTGGAAATCGAGCGCACCTTGCAGCATCGTCTCCGATTTAGTGATCTACCAATAATTCGAGAAGAGTCAATCGGAGAAACTAACGAAGGTATAATGAAAGATCCCGACCATAATGAAGCCCTGCTACGGACTATGTCCTATTATGCGAGGCCAAACTGCGAGGGAACACAATCTAGCATTATTCGCCCGGAGGTGGTGAGTAATAATTTTGAAATTAAAACGAGTATCATTCAGATGGTACAACAAACCGTCGTTTTCGATGACTTACCGGATGAAGATCCTAATTTACATCTTTTAAATTTTCTGGAAATTTGCGATACATTTAAGATAAATGGTGTCACCGATGACGTCATTCCTTTGCGTTTATTTCCTTTCTCTTTGCGGACTAAGGCCAAACAGTGGTTGAGATCTCTTCCTAGAGGTTCCATCACTATATGGGCCGAAATGACGGAGAAATTTCTAGAGAAATATTTTCCTCCGGCAAAGTCCGCTAAATTACGTATGGACATTCTCTCGTTTACGCAAATAGACTCGGAGTCTCTCTACGATACATGAGAGCGCTTCAAGGAAATATTGCAGAGATGTCCTCAGCATGCCCTTCCTTTATCGCAACAAGTTCAAAATTTCTACAATAGTTTGAATCTCCAAACAAGGCAAATAATTGATGTGGCAGCAGGGGGAACTCTTAATAACAATACCCCTGAGGCCGCTCAAGAGCTTTTTGAAGAGATGGACATGAACGCATATCAGTGGAATGCGCCACGGATGCGCCCTAACAAGTCGGTCGGACTCTATGAAGTCGAGGAAGCCACAAATTTAGCATTACATGTAAAAAGATTAACTAAGCAAGTGGCGGAGATGTCCGTTTCCTCTGCCACCAATTGGGCTAATAATAATAATAACGATAATAATAACAATTTTATTTAAGAGCAAGTAGATTATATGGGGAACACCTATCGTCCTTCTTATAACCCGAATAATAACATTCCGTTTAATAATTCTTATAATCCGGGTTTAAGGAACCACCCTAATTTTTCATGGAGCAACCTCAATAATTCTCAGCGTCCACCACAAGTGAATCCTCCCGGATTCTCTCTGCCACCACCACACAAGCCCTTTTCATTTGAAGAGGCCTTCACCAAATACGTTGCCTCCAATGAGTCCAACATCCAGAATCTATCCGGATCTATTAAAAGCTTGGAAAATCAGATTGGACAACTCATCAAGATGTTCTCCGAACGCCAGCAAGGAGCTCTACCGAGTAATACTGAGCCTAATCTATGGGAGAGTGCCAACGCTATAACCCTTCGTAGCGGAAAGGAGGTAAAAACTTCAAAATTGACCGAGTCTGAGGTAAACGTTTCAACTCCACATCCGCATTTAAATTCTTCTGATTTAGCTTCGCGCATTATTCAAACGCCTTCTATTCTGTATCCTTCTAAATTACAAAATGAGCGCAACGAGGAGCAGTACAAAAAAATCATAAATATTTTAAAACAAATTTAAATCAACGTACCATTCTGTGAGGCACTCTCTCAAATGCCAAAATACGCAAAATATCTCAAGGATTTATTGTCAAATAAAAAGAAACTTGAAGATATTTCGCGAGTTTCTCTTAACGTAGAATGTTCTGCGATTGTTTTAAATAAATTACCGGAAAAATTAAATGATCCGGGACGGTTCTCCATCCCTTGTTTGTTCGGTAATTTATTGATTAAACACGTCTTGGCCGATCTAGGAGCTAGCATAAATATTATGTCGTTCTCCATTTTTAGGGAGCTCGGTTTGGGCACCCAGAGGCCAACTAATTTGAGCATCCAACTAGCGGACCGGTCCGTCAAGTACCCGATCGGGGTAATAGAAGATGTGTTAGTGAAAGTTGACAAGTTTATCTTTCCAGTAGACTTTGCCATCCTCGATATCGAAGAGGACGCCGAAGTACCCCTCATACTCGGTCGGCCCTTCCTAGCCACCGCTCGAGCTATTATCGACGTAAGTAACGGAAATCTTCTCCTACGAGTTGGGGAAGAAGAAGTTACTTTGAATATAAATCAGTCAATGAGAAATGCGCTATCAAACGACGACTCTTATTTTACCTTAGAAACAAATTTTGAAGAGGAAATAACGTCGTTTTCTGAAATAATTTCTACATTATTTGAAAATTCAGAAATTGCAAATTTATTTTGTCTAAAAGAAATAACTCGGCCGCTCAAATTTGAAGAAGTAAAATTGAATAATTTTAAAATAAAAACATCTTACGAGGAGCCACCGAGTTTAGAATTAAAACAATTACCGGAATATTTAAAATATATCTTTTTAGAAAAAGATTCAAAATTGCCCGTAATAATATCTTCCGCACTTAACGATTCGAAAATTTCCGAATTAATTAAAATTTTAAATAATCACCGACACGCAATTGCGTGACAAACCTCTGACATCAAGGGAATAAATCCCTCGTTTTGCACGCTTAAAATAAATTTAGAAAATAATTCTTGCGGTACTATTCAGCCTCAACGATGCCTTAATCCCAATATGAAGGATGTCGTTAAGGCCGAAATTATAAAACTTTTAGACGCAGGAATTATTTATTCAATTTCCGATAGCACTTTGGTTAGCCCGGTGCAAGTCATGCCTAAAAAGGGCAGAATAACGGTAATCACTAACAAAAATAATTAGTTGATTCCGATCCGTATTGTTATGGGTTGGCGGGTATGCATCGATTACCGAAAATTAAATGATGCTACCTGCAAGGATCATTTTCCGTTGCCCATTATTGACCAAATTTTTGAACGCTTATCTGGTCATTCACACTACTGTTTTCTCGATGGTCTTTCGGGATATTTTCAAATCCTAATTGCCCCCGAAGAGCAAGAGAAAACCAACTTCACCTGCCCGGTCGGCACCTTCGCATATCGAAGAATGTCATTTGGTCTTTGCAACGCGCCAGCTACATTTCAAAGATGTATGCTGGCAATTTTTAATGAATTAGTAGAAGACGTCATGGAAGTTTTTATGGACGATTTTTCTATCTTTGGCGACTCTTTTACAAATTATTTAAATATTCTTGATCGTGTTCTTCAACACTGCGAAGACACGAATTTGGCACTCAACTGAGAGAAGTGCCACTTTATGGTCCGAGAGGGATTAGTGCTCGGGCATAAAGTCTCAAGCAAAGGAATCGAGGTCGATAGGGCCAAGATCGAAGTCATAGAAAAACTTCACCCTCCTACCAATATTAAATCCATTAGGAGTTTTCTAGGACACGCGGGTTTCTATAGACGGTTTATAAAAGATTTTTCAAAAATTACAAAACCGCTAATGCAACTTTTAGAAAAAGAATCCGCGTTTAATTTTGATGAAGAGTGTTTCAAAGCGTTTAATAAAATTAAAAACGAACTTATCAATTTTCCAATTTTAATCGCACCAAATTGGTCTCTTCCGTTCAAAATTATGTGTGATGCGAGCGATTTTGTTGTAGGTGCAGTTTTAGGCCAACGGGCGAATAAATATTTTCACCTGATTTATTACGCAAGCAAAATGCTAACATCCGCGCAAGCAAATTATACAACAACAGAAAAGGGATTTTTAGCTATAATTTTTGCGTTTGATAAATTTCGATCTTATTTAACGCTTTCAAAAGTTATTATCTTTACAGATCACTCCGCTCTCTAGTACTTACTACATAAAGGAGATGCAAATCCTCGACTACTAAGGTGGATCCTCTAACTACAATAATTCGATTTGGAGATCCAGGACAAAAGGGGAGCGGAGAATGTTGTGGTCGACCACCTCTCACGGTTGGAGAATCTGGCTGCATGAGCGCTAGTGGAGGCCGAAATTGACGAAAAATTCCCTGAAGAGCGCCTCCTCGCCATCGAAAAGGTAATGAATTCTTCCACCACTTGGTACGCAGATTTGGCCAACTATTTAGTGGCCCGGGTCCTATCAAAAGATTTTTCAAGTCAACAAAAGAAGAAATTCTTTTCGTACTTGAAAAATTATTTTTGGGAGGACCCCTTTTTATTTCGTTTCTGCGCGGACCAAGGGGTAAGAAGGTGTATTTTGGGCGAGGAAGGCGTCCAAATTTTGCGGCACTGCCACGAAGGACCAGTCGGTGGCCACTATCAAGCTAACTGGACCGCAAGGAAGGTGCTAGAGGCAGTCTTCTATTGGCCCACCTCATTCAAAGACGCTCACATTTTTGTGAGTAATTATGATCGGTGCCAACGGTTAGGTAACATTTCTAACCGGGACGAAATGCCCCAAAATATTTTTCTAGAATGCGAAATATTTGCACTTTGGGGAATAGATTTCGTAGGTCCTTTACCTTCCTCTTTTAATAATAAATATATCCTTGTTGCAGTCGATTACGTGTCGAGGTGGGCGGAAGCACAAGCTTTTCCCACCAACGACGCGAGAGTCATCGTAAATTTTTAAAAACAATTATTCTCACGATTTGGCACGCCCCGAGCACTAATTAGTGATCGGGGTATACATTTCTGTAATAACCAACTTGCTGAAATTTTAGCAAAATATGGAGTTACACACAAGCTATCTACCGCTTACCACCCACAAGCAAATGACCAAGTGGAGGTTGTGAATCGTGAACTCAAAAGAATATTAGAAAAAATTGTATCCGTTAATAGGAAGGATTGATCACTAAAATTAGACGACGCACTATGGGCCTATCGGACAGCGTACAAAACCACCATCGGATGTACGCCGTACCGGTTAGTCTATGGTAAGGCTTGCCATTTACCGGTAGAATTTGAACATCGCGCTTTTTGGGTGCTAAAATTTTTGAATTTGGATTTAGACTTAGCCTCCAAACATAGAAAAATGCAAATAAATGAACTAGACGAATGGCGCGCGAACGCCTATGAAAATAATAAATTTTATAAGGAGCGCGCTAAGTTTTATCATGATAAAAAAAATCAAAAATCCAAAAACTTTTTCACCGGGAGATTTAGTCCTCTATAATTC
This sequence comes from Dactylorhiza incarnata, assembly GCA_033032865.1. Taxonomy (NCBI): domain Eukaryota; kingdom Viridiplantae; phylum Streptophyta; class Magnoliopsida; order Asparagales; family Orchidaceae; genus Dactylorhiza; species Dactylorhiza incarnata. The sequence continues at coordinate 17,923,280 of JAWHQI010000013.1, forward strand.
TAGACTTAAACTTTTTCTGGGAAAACTCAAATCCCGATGGTCCGGTCCCTTCACAATAAAAGAAGTTTGGCCATATGGAACTGTGCTAACAGAGCACCCAGAAAAAGGCTCCATTATGTTTTTATAGTCAAGCTACGCGACGGTAAACAAAGCGCTTTTGGGAGGCACCCCAACGTTATTTTTTTTATGCTCTGCTTTTTTTTTTCTTTTTTCTATCTTCTTTTTCATGCTTTTACTCCGGCAACCCAATCTACCAACCAGGGAAGCCTTCTTCTCCCCTCTTTTCATTTACTGCATTTTTATAATCTTGATAATACTTCATACTTAGTTTTAAACATTGGGAACAATGTTTAACTTTAAGTATGGGGGTGTAGTGTAGTTTTCTCGATTTTCGTCTCAATTTATAAAAAGAAAAAAAATTTATAAAATTAATAAAAATCTTATTTCTTAGAAAGGGAGGTTTGGGCTTGAACTACCATCGCACCTCCTAGTACCTTGCGAACCCTTCACCGGGTAGCCCTCGGGAAGTCTAAGAACTAATAAAAAAATTTAAATAAAATAAAACTAATAATAATAAAAATGCCTAGCCTTGTGTTTTATCTTTCTAGAAATCTAGTTTAAGGTCTGATTATAAGTATTCTTACATTTTTAAATTAGCTAATATTTTGTTTTATCAGAATTTGTTAGATTTAAATTTGAAGTAATTTAGTTTCAAGAAATATTTTATATTTTTTATTCAATTAGAGAATTTATTTAGCACCACTTCTCTTTGTAATTTTAAATGGCTTCAATTTGTGGTAAATTGACTAAACATTTCTAGATTTTTATTATAGTCTCTTTTAACTTTAAGATCTTAGGAAATTTCATTCCACTAAAACAGGTTGCTCTCAAAATAGTTTAATTTATAAACTAGAAGTATTTCTTTACCCTTGCCCTTTGTTGGCAAATTAAAAAAAAAGTAGAAAAAAAGATCATATGTCATGGGAATAAGAGGATAAAATTCATTATCCCCTAAATATATGCACCCAAAATCATTTAAAAGATTACATGTCATGATGTAAGAGGATAAAATTCATTAGATCTAAACATATACATTTTAGGTTTTTGATTGAAGAGAAATTTTTAATAGATTATATGACATGGAAAATAAGAGGATAAAATTCATTATTTTCCTAAACATATAAAATTTCATATTCAAATAAGGTGAGAGGATAAAATTCATCACGTTTATTTTAATATCTCTTCATTTGCCATTTTTGATTAAACCCCCATCCATAGCCAATTTCATTGTTTCTAGTCCTAAACTAAATTATTAAGAGAGCAATATTTTGGTAGATGTCTTCTCCTTAAGGTTTCTTTTATGTTAAAGTGTCTATAATTTCAATCTATTCTTGTTTGAAAATTTCTATGACTTCGTTAGCTAAATAGTTATCTTGAGAAGTAGTTAGCTAAACAAATTTCTCTTTTTAAATTATCACCATAACTTATGACTTAATTCTTGAATTTACTTTTAACTTACTCTTGGTTTAATGAAATTTTAGTTAATTAGAAATAATATCGATGTCTTGTAATTCTTTTCTCATTCTTTTGCTCTGGAATAGCAAAAGCTCAAGTATTGGGGTGTTTCATGAGTAGTTTATATACTCATCTTTTAGTATAGTTTTAATATATTTTTTATAAAAAATAATTTAAATTATATCATATAAATCTTTACCTTTTTTATTTCATAAACTAACTTAAGCTTTTTTTGTACTTTTTAGGTTTTCTGGGCACTTTAAGCAAATTTGCCAACTACACGCCCAAGGTCACGGGCGTGACCAAGGGGCGTGACAGCCTAGATGTGTTCCAGACCTAATTCCGCCACCCTGGACACATTCCGTGAAGATTCGCCAGTTACACGGCCCAGGTCACAGGCATGACCCAGTGTTACGTCCGTGAGCCACCACCAGCATCCAGATCAGTCTGCCATGTCAATTAAAGTTACATGCCCCAGGTCACGGGTGTGACCGAGGGGCGTGACATCCAGTCATGGGCGTGATCAGTTCCTGCCAAAAGCCCCCCCCCTCCCCCGCAGAAAGATTCACGAGCGTTATTTAAAATTACATGCCCCAGGTCGCGGGCGTGACCAAGGGGCGTGACACGCACATAATGACTATATTAAATCAAGAAGACGCTTATCCCGTGCCAGCTTCAATCACGCCTATTACACGTCGGGCGTGACCAAGGGCGTGTAACAAAAGATTTTCAGCTATTTAAATGGAGCTTCTCCAGATGATCAGGGACAAATTTTGGTGGTTTAGTTCTTCATTTTCCTGTATTGTTTTCATGTTTTAGTATTTCTTGTAAGCTCCTTTCTTTTGTACGCTTGTAATTATCAATCTCTTAGCTTGTAATTCCTTTTGCAATCAATAAAAAAGTTCTTCTTATTTTCTTATTCTCTTTTCTTTTCATAATGAACTCTTTTATTTTTGATAATTCATCCATTTGTATGAGTAGCTAAATTCCTATTAGTACTCGGCCAAGATAATCCAAGGAAAATATAATTTATGTATTAATTTATAGCTTCTCTTTCTCTTCCTTCGAACGCTTAAGATTTATCCTTAAACTTTATTGGATTGAGATTATATTTTCGATATATAATTCTCATTCGTGTTTTCGTAATTTAGTAGTCGAGAGACTCATAATTTGAATCGATCATTTCAAGGATAAAGAGAGTTGAATGCACTCCTTGAGAGAGGATAACATAAATCTCCCGGAGTGGAGTCAAATCCAATAGAGGGTGAAAGAGGAATTGAGTATCCGTTGAAGGTGATTAATATAATCAGCCTTGCTTTGATACCAATTGAAGGAGAGTTTAGTTCTTAATATCTTTTTAGGTCTTTTCAAAATTGTGATATATATATATAAGTGTAGTGCTGAGTTATGAAAGATGAGCACAAACAGATCACACCACAGCACAGGAAATAAAATATAAAACAAAGCAAATCAGAAGACACATGAAATATAGTAGTTCCCCAATCAACCTAGGTACATCTACTCTTCTACCCACTGGTAGGAATCCACTACAGGTTTTTGATCAGGTGCCCTGCCACCAAGGGGTTTTTGATCAGGTGTCCACACACCAAGTGAGCTTTTGATCAGGTGCTCTAACCAAACCACAGGTTTTTGCTAAGGTGCCCTATCACCGAGAGTTTAACTTTTGAAGGGAGTTATAACCCTTTGTACAGGAAGAAATAAAGAAAACAAAATTTTAAGTGTTCTTCTCTTTTCTGAGAAGACTCTTGATGATCCTGATGGGTTGTTGAGAATGGATCTTTGATGATGTTGAAGAGCTCCCCCTGATTTGATTAGTGTTGATGTTCAGGTGAGGAAGCTTCTTCTCTTGTATGTAGTATTCCTTTCTTCTTCTTCTGCAGTTAAGATCCTGAGCAAATGATCTTGATAGGTGTCTCAGGATGAATATGATCTGCAGAGAAGAGTTAGCAAAACAAACAAGATAGAATAATATGTTGTTCTCTGTTTTGCTTGTGTGTTCACGTTGCTACACTCTTTTCTCCGTCTTTATATAATCTGGAGAGCTTCTCTCTTATTTTGAATTCCTCCTTTTTTTGGGAAAGGGAAAGAGATAAAGTCTCTTTAATTATCTTGACTCCTCGAGAAGATAAACTGTCGTCTTTAAGCTTTTCTGCAATGGCTATAACATTTAGTGATGCAACGGCTATAATGTTTAGGGCAGCAATATATGGCAATATATAAATAGAAATGATAAAATATTGCTTTAATCAGTTATAAGAATATTAGTCGAACTGAGAATACCTAAATTATAAAGCTAGTAGATATTCGTCGAGCTCAGCTTCAAGTTCGTCGATCTGAACATTTAATTCGTCGTTATGAGCTTCTGTTGAAGATTCGTCGAACGCAGACTTGAGATCGTAGAACGCAACCTTTCTCTCACAGATCTAGCTCGCCCTCGCAACTTTTTCGACTCCGCGGATCCCAGACATCATGGTCGGCGAGGCGAAAACTGAGGGGCGAGCCAAGTGTGCCAGGGCCTTCCTCGACGGCATTTTTTTACTGCGCCAACCTTACGAAGGAGGAGTACCAGGCCGCCGTAGACTAGTTCATCCACTCCGGTTTCGTGGCTCGTTTCCCTACCGATAGGGATACCATCAGCGACCCACATTCGGACGAGCTCGCGATTCCCGTTGCCCACTTCGAAAACGGGTTGCGACTCCCACTCTGGCCGGAAGTGCGCCAGGTACATTTATTTCTCATCCTCTATATCCTTGACTTGCTTTGCGAATGGCGCTTAAACTTTGTCGACCTTTCCAGGTGCTCAAGTATTTTGGCATCCTGCCGAGCCAACTAACGCCGAACGTGATCGCCGTGGTGGTCGCGTTTGCCAGTTATTTCAGGGCGGAGAGGATCGAGTTTAGCCTGCTCGTCTTCTGCAAGGTCTTCTCGTTCCGCGCGTATAGGGACGAGACGGCCACTTCGTGAGCCAGCATGTCACCGTCTGCGAGACGGTGAACAAATCTCATTATTGGACGCAGAATTTCGTCCTGGTGAAGGGTCCCTTCGGCAACGTCTCCTATGCCCCTACCCAGCGAGCGAGGCCGCCTACCGCCCTCCGACCTCGCTAGGGGGTTGTGATGCGGCCCTGTACCAGTTCCTTAAAGGAAAGAACTTTGAGGTTGCTTTCCTCCGAGAGCGAGTGGACCTCCTGCCACCCGTCCTTCCGGGAGAAGGTTTGACTGGCACTCGCCAACTTTCTTACTCCCTCCTCCCTCGATCATCTAATGTTCCCTGTTACCTTTGCAGGAGAGCGTGAACTCCCCCTCAATCCACCTCATGCGCCTCTCTCTTCCCTTACCTCCAGCTTGCTCGCGCATGTGGCCGCCGAGGCCTGCCGCGACGTCCCGAGTTCCTCGTCGGGCAAGAAGCGCCCTCCTCACCTACGCCGGCCTGCCTCGCAGGGGGCGGTGAAGACGACTAAGAAGGGCCCTCCTGTTGCCAAGGTTAAGGAGGTCGTGGACCTCTCCGAACCAGATCTCCCTTTTCCTTCCGCAGTGGGTCAGGAGCTCGCCAAAGAGGGGGGCGAGCCAGGGGAGACGGCCGCCAGGCCCAAGCCGTCGAGCCATACTAACTTCGGGCTCGGCATGAAGCTGGTGGATGCGGTCAGCGAACCGGTGCTCGCGTGGGACCCCGACCAGAACAAGGTCGCCGGCTCCTCTCTGCTCCCTTCCTGGGTAGAGGACGGCAAGGCCGGGGGTGAGGCGTTCGCCCTCGCCTTCGGCCTTTACGGTCGCGAGGACGCCTCCCTCTTTCGGTCCTTCATGCCGAGGGGGGTCGTATATGAGGCGATCCGAGCCCAATTCTGGGCGATGGAGCTAACCCATATGGTGGGTCGCCGGTACCTCACGGCGGATAGGGAGATCAAGGAGCTGAACGTTGAGCTCCAGAAATCTGCGGACGAAGTTGCGGAGCTTAAGGAGAAGGAGGCCTTATCGGAGGGCCTCCTCGCCAGTCTTCAAGGCGGACTGGTAAGTATTGTTTTGCAAAAATCCTTTTTAGTTCGGCTTCGCTTTTTTCTCGCTGACCCGCCTTTTGCAGGATGCCGAGTCCGTCGGCCAGCTCCACGCGCGGATTGCTTACTTGGAGCTGGAGAACACCTACCTCAAGGCCCAGGTCCACGACCTGACCTCGGCGGTGCTTCCTCCCCCTCCTCCGCAAGCTTGGACTTGCGGTCAGTCGCGGGAAGAGAAGGAAGCCGACCGCAAGAGGTCGATGGAGATCGCGGAGCTCGTCCTCGACATTCTCAAAGGAGCGGGCATGATCATTCCGGATGCCATGGAGTTTACCGCGGAGGAAGTCATTCCCGACTTGTTCGCGTTTGTCTCTGAGGAGGAGGGTCGAGAGAGCGACTGAATAGCCGCCCTGATTTTTCTTTTTGTTGATAATGTAAAAATTTTCCTTTCTTTTTGTTTCCGGCGAGACCGACGTTGGATTGTAATCTTTTGTGGGGAATGAAAAGGAATGTTTTGTCAATCTTTTCCTGTATTATCGTTTCGTTTATGATTTGTATGCGCTCTTTTCTATTGTGCTCGCGCGTCCTAATTTTCTTATGTATGTGTCCGTAGATCTTCGTTCGGCATTCGCGCTCGCTTCTCTTTTATTGGCAGCTTTTCCTCGTTGCGTCGCGTTCAGGTCGCTCTCGCCTACCTTTCTTCTGAGGTGTCGTCAGGACTTAGGTTGTAGGACCTTTTCTCTATTCAGGACTTTCCTCGCCGGAGAGCCTTACTGGAGGGGTCTACATTAGCCTGCCTCGTTCGCACCCATCTCTTGCGAGCTCTTTCCGTTATCCGCGGGTCACCGCGAAAACGGACTCCTCCCGGCTTACTGCCCTTATTCGCTTCGTCATCGTCCGTGAGCAACCTTGCGAGTCGCCGACTCTATTGCCCTGCCGCAAATGACTCGTGTATGCGAGCAGACCTTTGGTCTCGCCTCTCCTGGGTCTTGAGGTCGCTCGCGAGCCAGATCTCATATCATCAGTATCTTGTTTACCTGCCCAACCCACTTGTGACTTTGCCAGCCTTTCCAGAGATCAACCTGAACCCCCCGTCTAGTGAGAGCCCGGGAGCGGAATCGATCTGGGGCATTCTAGCATAAAACTTTGTCACCTTTCCAGCCTCTCCAGAGATCAAACCAGAACCCCCCATCTAGTGAGAGCCCGGGAGCGGAATCGATCTGGGGCATTCCAGCATAAAAACTTGTCACCTTGCCAGCCTCTCTAGAGATCAACCTGAACCCCCCGTCTAGTGAGAGCCCGGGAGCGGAATCGATCTGGGGCATTCCAGCGTAAGAACTTGTCACCTTGCCAGCCTCTCCATAGATCAACCAGAACCCCCCGTCTAGTGAGAGCACGGGAGCGGAATCGATCTGGGGCATTCCAGCGTAAGAACTTGTCACCTTGCCAGCCTCTCCAGAGATCATCCAGAACCCCCCGTCTAGTGAGATCCCGGGAGCGGAATCGATCTGGGGCATTCCAGCATAAGAACTTGTCACCTTGCCAGCCTCTCCAGAGATCAACCAGAACCCCCCGTCTAGTGAGAGCTCGGGAGCGGAATCGATCTGGGGCATTCCAGCATAAGAACTTGTCACCTTGCCAGCCTCTCCGGAGATCAACCAGAACCCCCCATCTAGTGAGAGCTCGGAAGCAGAATCGATCTGGGGCATTCCAGCATAAGAACTTTTTGAGACCTGCCAAAGGATTGCTCCAAAATACATGTGTTGAGTAGGAAATATAATGAGTCACCTACAAAAAATGGCTAAGGATAAAACCTTTTTTAAGTCATCTCCACTTCTCGCTCGGTCCAAAGGTACCCCTTCCACATCTCGGAGGTGATACCCCCTGACTTGAGCACTTCACTTACAATGTATGGACCCTCCCAATTAGGGTTGAGCTTACCTACTGTGGCCCCTCTCCCGGCCGCGTCGACCTTCTTCAAGACCAGGTCCCCTTTTTGAAAGTGTTTTACTCGGATGTGCTTGTCAAAGTATCGAGCAATTCACCGCTTGATTTCCTCCTGCCTGATGGTGGCCTGGTCCCGGAGTTCCTCCACCAGGTCCAAGGATAGCCTTTGTTCTTCGTCATTGGCTACCGGCAACTCTTCATCCCCTTCACCTGCGGCGATCACCCTGGGGGTCTTTACTTCGAATTCAATGGGAAGGACCGCTTCGGACCCATGAGAAAGTTTGAACGGGGTCTCCCCGGTGGCGGTGTTGGGGGTAGTCCTCAGGGCCCAGAGAACGGATGGTAGTTGCTCTACCCAGTTCCTTCGGAGGTTCTCTACCTTCTTCTTCAGTAGGTTGACTATTACTTTGTTTGTCGTTTCCACCTGGTCGTTGCTTCTCGGGTGATGAACAGATGCGAACCTGAGGTCAACGCCCAGCTGGGTGCAGAAGCTAACAAATTCTTCGCTAGCAAATTGCGGCCCATTGTCCGTTACTATGGCCAGGGGGAGGCCGTGCCTGCAAATTATTTCTCCCCATACAAAATTCCTCACAACTTGAGAAGTTACCTTGGCGAGCGCCTTCACTTCCACCCATTTGGAGAAATAATCGATCATGACTAGTAAGAACCTTCTCTGGCCGCTAGCTTGAGGGAAAGGGCCAACTAGGTCCAACCCCCATATGGCGAAGGGCCAGGGAGCGGTGATGGTTCGGAGTCTCTGAGCTGGGAGGAGTTGGAGTGGAGCATAGAGCTGGCACTTTGAACACCTCCTCGCGAACTCCGCCGCATCCTTGCTGAGGGTGGGCCAGAAATAGCCTTGCCTCAATACCCTCCCTTCTAGGGTTCGTCTCCCGGAGTGACTCCCACACTCCCCGGAGTGAATTTCATCCATGACTCTCGGAACTTCCTCCTCCGAAACACAACGGGCCAGGAGTCCTGAGAGAGTCTTCCTGTACAGCCCTCCTGCATGCAAAGAGTAATAAGCCGACTTATACCTGAAGCATCGCCCGTCTATGTCCCCTTCTGGGAACTTCCCTAATGATAGGAAAGAGATGAAGGGATCCATCCACGAGACCCGATGATCCACCTCCATCAGTTATCCTTCCTCGATGGAGGGCCGGAAGAGTTCTGAAACTGTCCCTCCTGCTCGAGGACTGAACTTGGCTAGGAGGTCCGCGAGGGTGCTCTCTTCCCTTGGCACGTGTTTGATGGAGAAAGTATGAAACTGCCCGATGACTCCTTTGACCTTCTCCAAGTACCGCAGGAGGGTTGGGTCCTTTGCCTCAAACTCTCCCTTGACTTGGCATGCTACCACCATGGATTCCGTCGAGACCTCCACATCTTGCACTCCCAGTTCTCGAGCTAACCGCAGGCCCGCAATCACCGCCTCGTACTCCGCTTGGTTGTTGGTAATTGGGAAATGGATGTTCAAGGCTAGCTCGATCTTTGTACCTTGAGGACTCACTAGGATAATTCCCCCTCCATAGGAGTGCTTTCCTGACGCACCATCCACCAACATCTTCCATGCCACTGGCGGAGGTGGTTCATGTTCCCCCACTTCGGATGTGTAGTCGGCCATGAAATCCGCCACCGCTTGGGCTTTGATTGATGTCCTGGGTATGAACGTGATATCGAACTCGCTCAGCTCCACAGACCATTTTGCCAATCTTCCCGAGTGGTCCACCCCTTCCATGACCTTGCGAAGTGGGTGATCTGTTACTACTTTGATCGAATGTGCCTGGAAGTAGGGCCGGAGTCTCCGGGCTGCCACCACCAACGCAAAAGCCAACTTCTCCAAGATTGGGTACCAGAGCTCTGCCTTTTTCAGCACTCGGCTGACATAATAGATAGGGAACTGCTGTCTTCCCTCCTCTCGGATCAATAAAAAACTTACAGCTTCAAGCACCACTCCTAGGTATAGGGATAGGTCTTCTCCCGACCTCGGCCCTTGAAGTAGGGGGGTTTGGGTGAGCTGCTTTTTCAAGGTTTGGAAGGCTCCCTCGCATTCCAGAGTCTATTCAAATTTTTTGTTGCCTCTTAGCGCCTTAAAGAAGGGCGCACACCTCTCTCCCGCCTTGGAGAGGAACCTGCTGAGTCCAGACAGCTTCCCGGTGAGGCTCTGAACCTCCTTTGGGTTTCTTGGCGACCCCAACTCCATTATCGCCTTGACTTTGTCGGAGTCAGGTTCCACTCCTGCCGAGGTGAGCAAGTGGCCTAGGAACTTCCCTTGGCTAGCCCCGAAGACACATTTCAAGGGGTTGAGTTTCATCTTATACTTCCGTAGGGTCCCGAACGTCTCCTCAAGGTCTCAGAGGTGAGACCCAAGGTCCCGGCTCTTCACCATGAGATCATCAACATAGACCTCCAAATTTCTTCCTTTCTGTTCGCGAAAGACCCTATTCATCATCCTTTGGTACGTGGCACCTGCGTTCTTGAGCCTGAAGGGCATCATCTTATAACAGTAACATCCATCCCCCGTGATGAAGGAGGCATCTTTGATGTCCGGGGGGTGCATGCGAATTTGGTGATAACCTGAAAAAGCATCTAAGAAAGACATTACAGAGAAACCGACGGCTGAGTCAACCAGCGCGTCGATTCTGGGCAGGGGGTAGCAATCTTTCCGGCATGATTTATTAAGAAGTGAAAAGTCGATACACATGCGCCACTTACCTCCCCCCTTCTTTACCATGACTACATTGGAGACCCAGCCTGGATACTGGATCTACGATACAAAACCTGCTTGTATGAGCTTCTTCACCTCCTCGCGGATCGGTCCTTCCAGCTTGTTTGCCGTGGCCCTTTTCTTTTGGCGGATGGGGCGGGTGCCGGGGTCGAGGTTGAGGCGGTGGCAAGCCACATCCGCATCGATCCCGGGCATCTCTGCGGCGCTCCAAGCGAAGATGTCCACGTTCTTTTGTACGCAGGTCAGGATCTCGGCCTGCTCCTCTGAACTGAGCTCTTCGCTGACTCGGACCTTTTCCACCGCCCCGAGCCGAGTGGTAACTTCAAGCTCCACGACCTCATCCACGGTCTCCAGCCTGGATTGCTCTACCCAAATACTTTCCTTCTCTCCGCCGCAAGCGAGCGCTTGGCCTCCTTCCTCCATCTCTGCCTCTCCTACCATCATTAGCTCTTCCGCCCCTCCTTCCCGGGCACTCTCTTCTTTCTCCTCTTATTTCCCCTTCTCCGCCCTGGGCCTCTCAGCTACCCCTTCCCGGGCCTGAACTTCCTCTTCCCCCGTCCTCTCCTCGACTGCATTCCCTCCTCCGGCTCCTGCCGCCGCCTCCATCACTTTATCGAACTCTTCCACTTCTCCCATCCAGGTGATGGTGTTGACAGCCGTCACATAGCACTGTCTTGCAATCTTGGGGTCTCCCTGGACCCGGACCTGGATTCCTCCTGCGTTGAACTTGAGGCATTGGTGGAAGGTGGAGGGGACGCACCGAAATGCACTGATGAGAGGTCATCCGAAGATGGCGCTATAGCTGCTTGCGGCGTCCACTATCACGAAACGACAGTTCCTGGACTGCCCTCCGAGGGTCACATGGAGCCCCACTCCACCCTCCACCTCCTTCCTTTCTCCAGAAAAGCTGAATAGGGGGCCATCCGAGGACAACACCCGCTTGGACTCCACCTTCATCTCATCAAACGCCTTCTTGAAGATGACGTTGATCGAGCTACCGTTGTCGACTAGAATCCGCGAGACGGTGAAGTTCTCGATGGCGGTCTGGATGGCCAGCGCATCGCAGAACGAGTTTTCATAGCTTGGCATGTCCTTTTGAGAGAAAGTAATTCTCTCCGCCGGGGGTGGAGCAGTGGATGTCGAGGCCACGCTTCGCCAATAGATGGTGTGAAGGCTAGCCTTACGGGTTGCCTCCACCCCTACCCCCCCATGGATCACCCCGATCCCTCCTCTGCTCCCCACATCAACTCTGTCTTCACACCTTTCATCCTCCTCCCCCCGAGGCTCGACCTCCTCAATTCTCACATGCTTCCTTGGTGTGGGGGCTCGGCCCCTTTTGGTTTCCAGGAACTCTGGGCAGGTGGCCGTCGCGTGACCTTCCTCATTGTGGAAGTCACAATATGGCAACACCACCTCCCCTGCTTCGGCTTCCCGCCACCCTATTCCTCCTCCTTCTTGCTCCCGCTTCTTCTCTCGCCTCTTCTCTGGGCAGGTGGCCGTCTCAACCTCGATCCAGAAGCCCGCCCCATCCGGCAGAAGAGAAGGACTATAGCTGACAAGCTCGAAGGACCGATCCGCGAGGAGGTGGCGAAACTCCTCGAGGCTGGTTTTGTAACGGAGATCCAGTATCCAGGCTGGGTCTCCAATGTAGTAATGGTAAAAAAAGGCCGATGGCCGCTGGCGTATGTGTGTGGACTTTTCATTGTTAAATAAGGCCTGTCCTAAGGATTGTTATCCCTTGCCTCAGATCGACGCGCTGGTTGACTCAGCCGTCGGTTTTTCTGTGATGAGTTTTTTGGATGCTTTTTCAGGTTATCACCAAATAAGAATGCACCCCCCGGACGTCAAAGATGTCTCGTTCATCACCAGGGAGGGATGCTACTGCCATAAGATGATGCCCTTCGGGCTGAAAAATGCAGGAGCAACCTACCAGAAGATGATGGATCGGGTATTTAAGAAGCAAAGGGGAAGGAACCTGGAGGTCTACGTGGATGACCTTATGATAAAGAGCAAGTGTGTGAGCTCTCACATCCGGGACCTCGAGGAGACCTTCGCCACCCTACGCAAGTACAAGATGCGCCTGAACCCCCTGAAGTGTGTGTTCGGGGCCAGCAAAGGGAAGTTCCTCGGGCATCTTCTCACCCCCTGGGGGGTAGAACCTAACCCGGACAAGGTTAGGGCTATAATGGAGCTGGGGTCGCCACGGAACGCCAAGGAAGTTCAGCGCTTGACCGGAAGACTCGCCGGGCTGAACAGGTTTCTATCCCGGGCAGGGGAAAAATGCTCCCCCTTCTTCAAAGCGCTACGAGGCAATCGGAAGTTTGAGTGGACGAGAGAATGCGAGCAGGCCTTTCAGGCCTTGAAGAGCCAACTCACCAAGGCTCCGCTACTGCAAAGTCCCAAAGAGGGGGAGGATCTACACCTATATCTCGGGGTCGGGGCGGAGGCCGTAAGCTCCGTCCTGGTTCGAGAGGAAGGAAAGAAGCAGCTGCCAGTCTACTACGTAAGCAGGGTCCTGAGGGAAGCGGAGCTCAGGTACCCAATTTTAGAGAAGTTGGCCTTTGCCCTGGTCATCGCAGCAAGGAAGCTCAGGCCATACTTCCAGGCCCATTCGATCCAAGTAGTGACGGACCATCCACTCCGCCAGATCTTCGAAGGAGTGGAGCACTCGGGAAGACTCGCAAAATGGTCAATCGAGCTAAGTGAATTCAAAATTACCTTTGTCCCTCGATTATCTATGAAGGCGCAGGTGGTGGCTGATTTCATGACAGATTTCGTGGCCGAGATGAGAGAAGACGGAGCCCCTCGTCACGTTCCATGGAAGCTGCTGGTGGACGGGGCTTCGGGCAAGAATTCTCTCGGAGGAGGGGTGGTGCTGGAGAGTCCCCACGGAGTAAAGATAGAGCAGACGCTAGTGATACACTTCCCAATCACCAACAACCAGGCAGAGTATGAGGCTGTAATCGCCGGCCTGCGGTTGGCCCGGGAGCTCGGGGTCCATGACGTGGAGGTCCTCACGGATTCCATGATAATAGCTTCTCAGATAAGGGGAGAGTTCGAAACAAGGGAACCTGTGCTCATGAAGTATTTAGCAAAAGTCAAAGGTCTCGTGGGGACGTTCAAAACTTTCTCCATCCGGCATGTCCCTCGAGAGGAGAGCACCCCGGCAGATCGGTTGGCAAAATCTGGTCCTCGAGCCGGAGGGACCCTGACGGACCTATTCCATCCTTCGATTGAAGAGGGAGAGCTCATGGAAGTAGAACAGCGGCCCTCCTGGAAGGATCCCTTCGTCACCTTCCTTGCAACGGGAAAATTTCCGGAAGAAGTTCCGGACCAGAGGCGCTTCCGGTATAAGTCTGCCTACTACGTGCTCCATGAGGGTGACTTGTATCGGAAGACCCTCTCGGGCCTCCTGGCCCGATGCATCTCGGAGGAAGAGGTCCCAAGGATCTTGGAAGAAGTCCACTCCGGCGAGTGCGGCAACCACTCGGGAGGCAGGATGTTGAAGGCAAGAATAGTGAGGCAGGGGTACTTCTGGCCAACCCTAAGCAAAGACGCGGCAGCCTTCGCCAAGAGATGCCAGAAGTGCCAAATGTTCGCCCCGCTTCAGCTCACACCAGCTCAGAGGCTGAAGAGTATCACGACGCCCTGGCCATTCGCCATATGGGGAATGGATCTGGTAGGACCCTTCCCCCAGGCTAGTGGGCAGAGGAGATTTCTCCTAGTCATGATTGACTGCTTCACAAAGTGGCTGGAGGTCAAGGCGTTGGCTAAGGTCACCTCCCAGGTAATCCTCAACTTCGTATGGGGGGAGATCATTTGTCGACATGGGCTTCCGCAGGCCATAGTCACGGATAATGGACCGCAGTTCGCAAGCGAGGAATTCATCAGCTTCTGTGGCCAGCTGGGGATAGACCTTAGGTTTGCGTCCGTCCACCATCCCAGGAGCAACGGGCAGGTAGAGGCAGCGAACAAGGTCATCGTGAACTTGCTCAAGAAGAAGGTGGAAAATCTCAAAGGCAATTGGGTGGAACAGCTCCCCTCGGTCCTATGGGCTTTAAGAACCACCCCCAACACCGCCACGGGAGAGACCCCTTTCAGGCTCTCTCACGGCTGCGAGGCGGTCATCCCCATAGAGTTTGAGATTACGACACCACGGGTAACGGTCGCCGCAAATGGAGAGGAAGATTGGAGAGCCGAGAACGAGGAGGAGTTGCGGCTCTCCCTCGACCTCATCGAAGAAGCTCGGGATCGAGCAGCCATCCATCAAGAAGAGGTCAAGCGGCGGATGGCCAAGTATTTTGACAGGCACGTCAGGATCAAGCAGTTCGAGAAGGGAGATCTCAAGAAGGTCGACGCGGCTGGGAGATACGCCGCGGTGGGAAAACTTAACCCCAACTGGGAAGGCCCCTATGTCGTGGAAGAAGCACTAAAGTCTGGGGGGTATCGCCTTCAGAATGTGGAGGGCCAACTCCTCAGCCACACATGGAGTGGCGACGACCTTAAACGCTTTTATCCTTAGTACCATGTAATAAATGATGTTTTTTGAATGAAAGCATTTTGTTTAAACTATGTGTATGAAAATGATGCTACAGCTCGCAGGAGAGACCCTGAATGTTCCAAAGGTTGGCCCCGAGCAGACCCGCTGTCCAGGCTCTCATCTAGCTGGCAGGTCCGAAGGCTCACTCAGTGGCAGGTTCTATGTTCCAGAGGTTGGCCCCGAGCAGACCCGCTGTCCAGGCTCTCATCTAGCTGGCAGGTCCGAAGGCTCACTCGGTGGCAGGTTCTATGTTCCAGAGGTTGGCCCCGAGCAGACCCGCTGTCCAGGCTCTCATCTAGCTGGCAGGTCCGAAGGCTCACTCGGTGGCAGGTTCTATGTTCCAGAGGTTGGCCCCGAGCAGACCCGCTGTCCAGGCTCTCATCTAGCTGGCAGGTCCGAAGGCTCACTCGGTGGCAGGTTCTATGTTCCAGAGGTTGGCCCCGAGCAGACCCGCTGTCCAGGCTCTCATCTAGCTGGCAGGTCCGAAGGCTCACTCGGTGGCAGGTTCAATGTTCCAGAGGTTGGCCCCGAGCAGACCCGCTGTCCAGGCTCTCATCTAGCCGGCAGGTCCGAAGGCTCACTCGGTGGCAGGTTCTATGTTCCAGAGGTTGGCCCCGAGCAGACCCGCTGTCCAGGCTCTCATCTAGCCGGCAGGTCCGAAGGCTCACTCGGTGGCAGGTTCTATGTTCCAAAGGTTGGCCCCGAGCAGACCCGCTGTTCAGGCTCTCATCTAGCTGGCAGGTCCGAAGGCTCACTCGGTGGCAGGTTCTATGTTCCAGAGGTTGGCCCCGAGCAGACCTGCTGTCCAGGCTCTCATCTAGCTGGCAGGTCCGAATGCTCACTCGGTGGCAGGTTCTATGTTCCAGAGGTTGGCCCCGAGCAGACCCACTGTCCAGGCTCTCATCTAGCTGGCAGGTCCGAAGGCTCACTCGGTGGCAGGTTCTATGTTCCAGAGGTTGGCCCCGAGCAGACCCGCTGTCCAGGCTCTCATCTAGCTGGCAGGTCCGAAGGCTCACTCGGTGGCAGGTTCTATGTTCCAGAGGTTGGCCCCAAGCAGACCTGCTGTCCAGGCTCTCATCTAGCTGGCAGGTCCGAAGGCTCACTCGGTGGCAGGTTCTATGTTCCATAGGTTGGCCCCGAGCAGACCCGCTGTCCAGGCTCTCATCTAGCCGGCAGGTCCGAAGGCTCACTCGGTGGCAGGTTCTATGTTCCAGAGGTTGGCCCCGAGCAGACCCGCTGTCCAGGCTCTCATCTAGCCGGCAGGTCCGAAGGCTCACTCGGTGGCAGGTTCTATGTTCCAGAGGTTGGCCCCGAGCAGACCCGCTGTCCAGGCTCTCATCTAGCTGGCAGGTCCGAAGGCTCACTCGGTGGCAGGTTCTATGTTCCAGAGGTTGGCCCCGAGCAGACCCGCTGTCCAGGCTCTCATCTAGCTGGCAGGTCCGAAGGCTCACTCGGTGGCAGGTTCTATGTTCCAGAGGTTGGCCCCGAGCAGACCCGCTGTCCAGGCTCTCATCTAGCTGGCAGGTCCGAAGGCTCACTCGGTGGCAGGTTCTATGTTCCAGAGGTTGGCCCCGAGCAGACCCGCTGTCCAGGCTCTCATCTAGCTGGCAGGTCCGAAGGCTCACTCGGTGGCAGGTTCTATGTTCCAGAGGTTGGCCCCGAGCAGACCCGCTGTCCAGGCTCTCATCTAGCTGGCAGGTCCGAAGGCTCACTCGGTGGCAGGTTCTATGTTCCAGAGGTTGGCCCCGAGCAGACCCGCTGTCCAGGCTCTCATCTAGCTGGCAGGTCCGAAGGCTCACTCGGTGGCTGTTTCTCAATTCTCAAGAGATGATCTCAAGAGCATTCGCATAGACCACGCGCCGGAGAGAGGATCACACCCCACTCTCTTGACTACTTAAGCGAAACCCCATGATACGCGAATGGTAAGGTTCACTTGGTAGCGAGAGATTGAAGGGGAGCGACCGACCTAAGTCATCTTCGAACATTCGCGGGGTAGCCAAGACAGTCACGTCACGACCCGGCGTCCTAATGAGCCTAGCGAGATGTGGCAGCGAATAAGAAGAATCGACGTCCTAATGAGCCTAGCGAGATGTGGCAGCGAATAAGAAGAATCGACGTCCTAATGAGCCTAGCGAGATGTGGCAGCGAATAAGAAGAATCGACGTCCTAATGAGCCTAGCGAGATGTGGCAGCGAATAAGAAGAATCGACGTCCTAATGAGCCTAGCGAGATGTGGCAGCGAATAAGAAGAATCGACGTCCTAATGAGCCTAGCGAGATGTGGCAGCGAATAAGAAGAATCGACGTCCTAATGAGCCTAGCGAGATGTGGCAGCGAATAAGAAGAATCGACGTCCTAATAAGCCTAACGAGGTATAGCGGCGAATGAGGGGAAAGCTTAGAATAACACAAATTGTAGTCAATATATACATCTTTCAAAGGCACTCGCCCGTTCAAGATTACAGCCAAAATGGTAAAGGCGAAAAGAGAAAATACAGGAGGTCCTTCTCAAGGATCAACTGACTTCTCTCTTGAAGATCCGCCGCTCTCGCCAGAGTCTGGGATGAGGGCGTCTTCTCGCGGCTCGACGTGGTCATCCTCGGGAAAGGGAATCGGGATGTAAAGCTCGGGGACGACTTGACGAGCGGAAAGGCGTTCGGCCTCCGCCTTCAGGTATCCCGCTCGCCTCAGCACCTGTAGCGCATGCTTGACGGCATTCTGCGCATTCTCTTGCATCAGCTGCTCCAACTCGTGATGGGGATAAAAATGGCCCCCGCTCCCCGGGTCGAGTGCTGACGCACCAGCCTCTCGCAATCGCTGGACCTCGGCTTTGGCCAGACGGATTTCATCCTCAAGGCCGGCCACCCGAGCACGGAGCATCTCGGCAACCGTGGTATCCTGAAATTAATAACAAGGGTTAGTAAGAATAAAGTCGTCAATCGGCAACAAGTCATTCGTGAGAAAGGCGAAAGCATACATACCTCTGCGACAGGGCGGTTGGCGAGAAGGGTCTCCGCAGCCGTTAGCTTGGTCCTAAGCTCCCTCGCCTCAGTAGAAGCAACGGACCGGGACTCCTCCACCGCCGCCAGGTCCCGCGCCAGTTTGATGCTCCGGCGCGAAGACATGTGCGCGAGCTCGAGCGCCCGCAGCATGGCCCTGGCACTCTCGTGGGCGAGAATCTGGGTCGTCTCGGCATCATATACTTCGGCATCTTCTCGGCCATAGAGGGCATACGCGATGGCGTAAGCCTCCCCGCTAGCAAGATCGCTCTCTATCCACGACGGATGGAGGGTAGAGAGCGAGACCCGGTTTGCATTCCTGTCCCACTTGACCAAGGGAGCCCCCGAGGGGTCCATGTACTTCTCGCCGCTGGGGAAGTTCCGATGGTCCCTGGGAAGTGGGGGTGGCGGCAACGATGGTCCCGCGCGAGGGGTGGTCTCTCCTGGCGCACTCGTCCCCAGCGCTTGGATCTGAGCACTCGCCGCGAGGGTCTCGCCCAGGACCCCCTTCCCCTTGGCGGAAGGGGGGTTTTTGGATTTCTTGGAGGTGGAAGGGGTCGGCGCCGCTGGCTTGCGCTTCTTCCCGCCAGGCTTGGAGGAAGAAGGTTCCTCCCGGCAGGCATCCGCGGCGGCCTGTGCGAGAGAGAGGGTAGATCCGGAAGGACGCGACGGATGGAGAGGGAAATGGCGCACACCTGTACAATATAACGAACGGTTCTAGCGAATGATGTAAAAATTACAAAGCGAAAGCGAATGAAGTCTCGAACACTTACCCTCGCCCTACGGAATAGGTGGAAGCGAGTTGACATTCCGCCGGAGATGGACGAGATCCATCCCGTGCTCCAGGATGTATTGGTGGAGTTTGGCCTCGTGCCCCCTAGGGTCGGGGGGCGGAAGGTTGACTCCTCCTCCTGCACCGGCGCGAGGAGGGTGTTCCCTAGGCTCCCGCTTACGAAAATAAAGCGGCGAACCCAGTCATGGTTCTTGTTCGGGAGCCCGTAGTGCTTTAGGGGGCTCTGTCCCGAGAAGAACGAGATACCATGGGTGCAGCGGAAGGTATAGAGCTTGCGGAAGACGGGTAGCGAGAACTCGATCCCCTCTTCTCGCAGGTAGCTCGCGTACCCGACCAGCATGGCGATAGAGTTGGGGTTGAGCTGGCCGGGCACGACCCCATAGTATCTGAAGGTCTGGCGGAGTTCCGGCCAGATCGGTAGGCGAAACCCCACCTCGAAGTGCTCTAGCGGGATCGCGAGAGCACAAGGCGAGATGGAATTCAGGCGCTCATCCGGCCTGGGCTTTCGCGCCTCGAAACCCGGCGGGACGTAGTCGGCGACGGCAGACAGGTAAGCCTCCTCAGAGAGGTCGCAGGAATCGAAGACGTGGTTGGCGAATGCGCTGGCGCACTTGGCTCTGCCTTCCGCATCGCCGCCCATTTTAGCGAATGAAGAAGAAAAGAGGAGCAGCAGACGAAGAAGAAGCGCGAGTGCTAGCGTAGGGAAGGAAAGCGGATGGTTAGGTATTTAATACTGTGGTTGAGAGACCTATTTATAGAGGGACTAAACGGCGTTTGGACTTTCGAGACCTCGGGTGTGCGGATAGCCATCGCGCCCTCCCGACGCCTCGAAGCCCGAGCCGGTCCCTCTCGCCCATTAATGGCAAATGCCCTATGTCTATTCATTCCGTGGCTACGCAACGAAATAGGAAAAGCATCCGGCTAAAGGTTATCACTCGGCAAAACCCAAGTAGAGTTATGAGATACGAAAAATAAATAAAGAAGCATTCGCAAAGCATAGAAAAATTATTACAGATAAAAACAACGTTCGACATTCGCAGCATGATGTAAGAAAAGAAAACAACAAGAGGGATGGACGTTGGGTAGGTCAGATCTCCTCCCAGACCCACCGACCTCGCTTTCGCGACCCAGCTTCCGTGGGCGCTCGCGGGCGGTAGTGCGCGAGCATACTGGTGATTTCCTGGGAAGCAAGGTGGAGTTGGTCCCGGGCTCGCGCGGCATGCCTTGCGGGAGACAACTCCCCTCCTTCACCCCCCCAGCCGCTCCACCGCCGCGAGAAGATGCGAGTGACTTCGTCGAAGGTCCTTCAGCTCCCGTGTGACTCCCAGCCGCACCTCATCCACCTGACCGGCGACGTTTCGCTGGATATGGATAAGCTTCCCCAGGACCTCCGAGATCCGATCCTTCAGGGTCGCGTGATCCGAGGTATCACCCAGGAAGTCAGCGAGATCCCCAGGGGAAGGGAGAGGCGAGAGCATTCCCTCTCCCCCCTCGTAGTAGGAGTCGAAGGGGGAGGCTTCTCGATAGCCTGCGGAATCACAACTAGGATTAGCGGTGATAAAGTATGCGAGTGCAATAGAGGCGGGTGAGTGAACTGACCTGGGATGGGATCCGGGTGACCCGAAGGACGAGACGAATGCGGGTGCGTCCCAAACAGCCAGGCGGGAGGTAAGACCTTTCCCTTTCCTGGACGGTAAGGCTGTGAAGAAGGGGCCGGAGCCTCCGCACGGTCATCAGCACAGAGATACTGATCCAGCTCTCGCTCAGGGGAGACCCTCCGTTCATTCGCGGTGGCAGAAAGGTTCACCTGAGCAGGGGGACTGGGAGGAATGGAGTCCCGCAGCGGGACGCTAGTGTTGAGGGCTGCGAAAAGATAGTCGTTAGTAGCCGACAACATAAAAGGGAGTATCAAGAAGGTTCACAACTCACGAGATTGGGGTACAGTCTCCCCAGGAGGAGGCGGAGGAGCAAGATCCGAATCGGGAGGAGGTATCTCGTCCGCGGGAGGTGGCACCACCACACTGCTCAGAACGGCACCATGGCCGTCCTCGGGTACCAAAGCCCCGTGCGAATGGTCGGAATAGATGCAGGGTAAGGGACAGGAACCAAATGGAGACAAGAAGAATCCTCATACCAGCACCGCGGGGTCCGGAAGGGCATCCGCCAGCGTATCCGCCGGTGGAGTATCCGCCGGAGACTCCGAAGCAGTCTCGCCTCTCTTACGATTCAGCCGAATCGTCTTGGCTCGACGCGAGACATAGGGGGTGCTCGGATCCCGTTTAGACATTAGCCAGGGAGCAAATTTGGATGCTCTGGGGGCAGTCGCAGCTTGGGCCGCAGCTAGGCGGTCGATCATCTCTCGCGAGAGGGGTTTCGCAGAAGGTTTGTGGAAAGACATTGGGAAGTGGAGGAACTCCGAGCCGAGATGAGAGAGTGGTCCAGGAAAACCTGACATGAGGATATATATATAAGGTGGTGGTGGGACCCACGGAATCTCATGGATCCAGTCAGCAGGCACTCACCGAATACAGGGTTGGACTGTTCTTTACGATCGTAGGAACCGCTCGTAAAGAGCGGGGATTGTGTACAACCCGTATTCGCCGAGTGGGCCCCCCCAACCAACTGGCGAAACCTGGGTCGTCCGGATCATTCGCCGGGTCACTCGCCCAGGCTAAGTGAGGTAAAAATGCCCTCAAGATGGTGGAGGTAAGCTATAGGAAAGAAGACGCTAGGCGAGTGGTGCCCTCACGGACCACTCGCCCAGAAATGAGAGCATTCGCCCAGCCAGGGGACCACTCGCCCAGAAGCGTGGGCATTCGCCCAGACAGGCGGGTGCCCAGCGAATGGTTCCCTCACGGACCATTCGCCCAAATGGGTGTGAGGGGAAAATGACCAGGATACCCCTGGTGGGCTGCAAATAGCCCCTCGGAACAGCGGAGTTAGGCTATTAGCAGACCAATTTGGGGTGCGGTTAGTAAAATTAAAAGGCGGAGCCAGGCTATTTACAGACCAGCCTAGGAAAACTATAAATAGACCCTTAAGGGCACCTTGGAGGAGATCCGATTTTTAGAGAATCCTCTCCTCTAGGCTAGTTTTGGTGGGCAGCCAGTGCCCTCCAAGGTGCCCGGTTGAGTTTTGGTTTGGGAGGGGAAGCTCTCTAAGATCTTCCGGGTGTGTGGCGGGACCTCCTCGCTTCAGCCTTGGGTCTATTCCGTTTCCAGCATCCACCGTCAAGAGAGTCTAGTGAGGGAGAAATTAGCATCGGCTACACCCCCAGTGGGTCCGAACTCAAGAGACCAGTTGCTGGTTTCAACAGTCAGGGAAGAGGTTACGGCCCGGGAAGGGGTAACTTCTACGGGGGTCAAGGAAGACCCCATCAGCTGGGATGGAGGCAGGGTCCGAGGCCATTGCCTCCCCCGCCTCAGCAAGCCATGGCGATCAGGAGGGGAAGAGGAGGAAGAGAAAGGAGAGAAGAGGCTAGACAGGAAGCAGGGGCAGGAAGAAGGAGGAGGAATAGGGTGGCGGAAGGCGAAGCGGGGGAGGTGGCGTTGCCGTATTGTGACTTCCACGATGAGGAAGGTCACGCGACGGCCACCTGCCCAGAGTTCCTGGAAACAAAAAGGGGCCGAGTCCCCGCACCGAGGCAGCAGGTGAGAATTGAGGAGGTCGAGCCTCGAAGGGAGGAGGAAGAAAAGTGCGAAGACAGAGTCGATGTGGGGAGTAGAGGAGGGATCAGGGTGATCCATGGGGGGTAGGGGTGGAGGCAACCCGCAAGGGTAGCCTCCATACCATCTATCAGCGGAACGTGGCCTCAACATCCACTGCTCCACCCCCAGTGGAAATAATTACGTTCTTCCAGAAGGACATGCCAAGCTATGAAGACCCATTTTGCGATGCGCTGGTCATCCAGACCGCCATCGAGAACTTCACCGTCTCACGGATTCTAGTGGACAACGGGAGTTCGGTCAACGTCGTCTTCAAGAAGGCGTTAGATGAGATGAAGGTGGAGGCCCGGAGGGTGTTGACCTCGGATGGTCCCTTATTTGGTTTTTCGGGAGAGAGGAAGGAGGTAGAGGGTGGAGTGAGACTCCATGTGACTCTCGGAGGGCAATCCCGGAACTGCCGCTTCGTGATAGTGGATGCCCTGAGCAGCTACAACGCCATCTTCGGACGGCCTCTCATCAGTGCATTTTGGTGCGTCCCTTCCACTTTCCACCAATGCCTCAAGTTCAATGTGGGAGGAATCCAGGTCCGGGTCTGGGGAGACCCCAAGATTGCAAGACAGTGCTATGTGACGGCTGTCAACACCATCGCCTGGATGGGAGAAGCGGAGGAGTTTGACAAAGTGATGGAGGGGGCGTCGGAGGCCGGAGGCAATAATGGAGAGAAGGAGAGGATGGAGGAAGAGGAAGTTCATGCCCAGGAAGGGGTCGCTGAGAGGCCCAGGGAAGAGAGAGGAGAAGAAGAAGGGAAAGGGAAGGGTGCCCGAGAAGGAGGGGCGGAGGAGCTGATGATGGTGGGAGAGGCAGAGACGGAAGAAGGAGCCCAAGCGCTCGCTTGCGATGGAGAGAAGGAGAATGATTGGGGAGAGCAATCTAGTCTGGAGGCCGTGGATGAGGTCATGGAGCTTGAACTCACCACTCGGCTTGGGGTGGTGGAAAAGGTCCGAGTCAGCGGAAAACTCAGTTCGGAGGAGCAGGCCGCGATTCCGGCTTGTGTACAAAATAACGTGGACGTCTTCGCTTGGAGCGCTTCGGAGATGCCCGGGATCGATGCGGATGTGGCTTGCCACCGCCTCAATCTCGACCTGGGCACCCGCCCCATCGGCCAAAAGAAGAGGGCCACGGCGGACAAGCTGGAGGGACCAATTCACGAGGAGGTGAAAAAGCTCATACAAGCAGGTTTTGTATCGGAGATCCAGTATCCAGGCTGGGTCTCCAATGTAGTCATGATGAAGAAGGGAGGAGGTAAGTGGCGCATGTGTATTGACTTTTCACTTCTTAATAAATGCCCGAAAGATTGCTACCCCCTGCCTAGAATCGACGCATTGGTTGACTAAGCCGTCGGTTTTCCTGTGATCTCTTTCTTAGATGCTTTTTCAGGTTACCACAAAATTCGCATGCACCCCCCGGACATCAAAGATGTCTCCTTCATCACGGGGGACGGATGCTACTGTTATAAGATGATGCCCTTTGGGCTCAAGAATGCAGGTGTCATTTATAAAAGGATGATGGATCGGGTCTTTCGCGAACAAAGGGGAAGAAACTTGGAGGTCTATGTCGATGATCTCATGGTAAAGAGTCGAGACCTTGGGTCTTACCTTCGAGACCTTGAGGAAACGTTCGGGACCCTGCGAAAGTATAAGATGAAAATCAACCCCTTAAAGTGTGTCTTCGGGGCCAGCCGGGGAAGTTCCTAGGCCACTTACTCACCCCGGCAGGAGTGGAACCTAACCCAGACAAGGTCAAGGCGATAATGGAGTTGGGGCCGCCGAAAAGTCCGAAGGAGGTCCAAAGCCTCACGGGGAAGTTAGCCAGACTTAGCAGGTTCCTCTCCAAGGCGGGAGAGAAGTGTGCGCCTTTCTTTAAGGCGCTAAGGGGGAACAAAAAATTTGAATGGACTTCGGAATGCGAGGGAGCCTTCCAAGCCTTGAAAGAGTAACTCACCCAAACCCCCTTACTTCAAGGGCCGAGATCGGGAGAAGACCTATCCCTATACCTGGGAGTGGGGTCTGAAGCAGTGAGCGCAGTGCTGATCCGGGAGGAGGGAAGGAAGCAATTCCCTATCTACTATGTCAGCCGAGTGCTGAAGAAGGCAGAGCTCCGGTACCCAATCTTAGAGAAGTTGGCATTCGCATTGGTAGTGGCGGGTCGGAGGCTCCGACCCTACTTTTAGGCACACTCCATCAGAGTAGAGACATATCACCCACTTCGCAAAATCATGGAAGGGGTGGAGCACTCGGTAAGATTGGCAAAATGGTCCGTGGAGCTGAGCGAGTTCGATATTACATTCATACCCAGGACATCAATCAAGGCCCAAGTGGTGGCGGATTTCATGGCCGACTACACATCAGAAGTGGGGGAACATGAACCACCTCCCCCAATGGCATGGAAGATGTTGGTGGATGGCGCGTCAGGAAAGCACTCCTATGGAGGGGGAATCATCCTAGTAAGTCCCCAAGGGACAAAGATCGAGCAAGCCTTGAACATCCATTTTTCAATTACCAACAACCAAGCAGAGTACGAGGTGGTAATAGCGGGCCTGCGATTAGCTCGAGAACTGGGTGTGCAAGATGTGGAGGTCTCGACGGACTCCATGGTGGTAGCATGCCAAGTCAGGGGAGAGTTTGAGGCAAAAGACCCGACCCTCCTGCGGTACTTAAAGAAGGTCAAGGGAGTCATCGGGCAATTCCACACTTTCTCCATCAAACATGTGCCAAGGGAAGAGAGCACCCCCGCGGACCTCCTAGCCATGTCCGGCCCTCGAGCAGGAGGAACGGTCTCAGATCTCTTCCGACCCTCCATCGAGGAAGGAGAACTGATGGAGGTGGATCAGCGGGTCTCGTGTATGGATCCCTTCATCTCTTTCCTATCATCAGGGAAGTTCCTTGAAGGAGACACAGACAGAAGACATTTTAGGTACAAGTTGGCTTATTACTCTTTGCATGCAGGAGGGCTGTACAGGAAGACTCTCTCGGGACTCCTGGCCCATTGTGTCTCCGAGGAGGAGGTTCCGAGAGTCCTAGAAGAAATTCACTCCGGGGAGTGTGGGAGTCACTCCGGGAGCCGAACCCTGGAAGGGAGGGTGTTGAGACAAGGCTATTTTTGGCCCACCCTCAGCAAGGATGCTGCGGATTTCGCAAGGAGGTGTTCAAACTGTCAGCTCTACGCTCCACTTCAACTCCTACCAGCTCAGAGGCTCCAAACCATCACCGCCCCCTGGCCCTTCGCCATATGGGGGTTGGACCTAGTTGGCCCTTTCCCTCAAGCTAGCGGCCCAAGGAGGTTCTTACTGGTCATGATCGACTACTTCTCCAAATGGGTGGAAGTGAAAGCACTCGCCAAGGTAACATCTCAAGTTGTGAGGAATTTTGTATGGGGGGAATTAATTTGCAGGCACGACCTCCCCTGGCTATAGTGACAGACAATGCGCCGCAATTCGCTAGCGAAGAATTCGTTAGCTTCTGCACCCAGCTTGGCATCGACCTCAGGTTCGCATCGGTTCACCACCCGAGAAGCAACGGACAGGTGGAAGCGGCAAACAGAGTGATAGTCAAACTACTAAAGAAGAAGGTGGAGAACCTCCGAGGGAACTGGGTAGAGCAACTACCATCCGTTCTCTGGGCACTGAGGACTACCCCCAACACCGCCACCGGGGAGACCCTGTTCAAACTTTCTCATGGGTCCGAAGCGGTCCTTCCCATTGAATTCGAAGTAAAGACCCCCAGGGTGATCGCCGCAGGTGAAGGGGATGAAGAGTGGCTGGTAGCCAATGACGAGGAACAAAGGCTATCCTTGGACCTGGTGGAGGAACTCCGGGACCAGGCCACCATCAGGCAAGAGGAAATCAAGCGGCGAATGGCCCGATACTTTGACAAGCACATCCGAGTAAAACACTTTCAAAAAGGGGACCTGGTCTTGAAGAAGGTCGACGCGGCCGGGAGAGGGGTCACAGTAGGTAAGCTCAACCCAAATTTGGAGGGTCCATACATTGTAAGTGAAGTGCTCAAGTCAGGGGGGTATCACCTCCGAGATGTGGAAGGGGTACCTCTGGACCGAGCGAGAAGTTGAGATGACTTAAAAAGGTTTTATCCTTAGCCATTTTTTGTAGATGACTCTTTATATTTCCTACTCAACACATGTATTTTGGAGCAACCCTTTGGCAGGTCTCAAAAATTTTTTATGCTGGAATGCCCCAGATCGATTCCGCTCCCGGGCTCTCACTAGACGGGGGGTTCTGGTTGATTTCTAGAGAGGCTGGCATGGTGACAAGTTCTTACGCTGGAATGCCCCAGATCAATTCCGCTCCCGGGCTCTCACTAGACGGGGGGTTCTGGTTGATCTCTGGAGAGGCTGGCAAGGTGATAAGTTCTTACGCTGGAATGCCCCAGATCGATTCCGCTCCCGGGCTCTCACTAGACGGGGGGGGGGGGGGGGGGGGGGGGGGGGGGGGGTTTCTGGTTGATCTCTGAAGAGGCTGGCAAGGTGACAAGTTCTTACGCTGGAATGCCCCAGATCGATTCCGCTCCCGAGCTCTCACTAGACGGGGGGTTCTGGTTGATCTCTGGAGAGGCTGGCAAGGTGACAAGTTCTTAAGCTGGAATGTCCCAGATCGATTCTGCTCCCGGGCTCTCACTAGACGGGGGGTTCTGGTTGATCTCTGGAGAGGCTGGCAAGGTGACAAGTTCTTACGCTGGAATGCCCCAGATCGATTCGGCTCCTGGGCTCTCACTAGACGGGGGTTCTGGTTGATCTCTGGAGAGGCTGGCAAGGTGACAAGTTCTTACGCTGGAATGCCCCAGATCGATTCCGCTCCCGGGCTCTCACTAGACG
The DNA here is from genome assembly GCA_033032865.1 of Dactylorhiza incarnata. Lineage (NCBI taxonomy): Eukaryota > Viridiplantae > Streptophyta > Magnoliopsida > Asparagales > Orchidaceae > Dactylorhiza > Dactylorhiza incarnata. Next base: position 17,950,358 of record JAWHQI010000013.1, read on the forward strand.
GGGGATTCTGGTTGATCTCTGGAGAGGCTGGCAAGGTGACAAGTTCTTATGCTGGAATGCCCCAGATCGATTCCGCTCCCGGGCTCTCACTAGACGGGGGGGTTCAGGTTGATCTCTGGAGAGGCTGGCAGGGTGACAAGTATTTATGATGGAATGCTTAGGATCGATTCCGCTCCAGGGCAAGAAGACGAGTTCTCTATAGAGTCAAGATAAAGTGCATCAGGTTAGCGAGACTTCTGAGCTGGCCCGATCCTTCTCGCTCGGCGGGCCGGCTCGCTCGGCGAAGAGAGATCTCGCACGATAGTATGCGAGTGACAAAAATCAACCCTAGGCGCTCCAGGGTTCCTGGTGCTCGGCAGAAAGTTTGCCGGCACAGGGGAAGAGGTGAGCTCTGGCCGAGGAGGAAGGCACCCTGCGAAACCTAAAGAAAAGCGGAGGCCTAAGAGGGTAATAATCCTAAGGCAAATGTCGAAGGGCGCGAGCAGTAAAAGTGTCCTATGCCTATCTATTCGATAACGTGAGGGGAGAGAACAACCATCGCAAGAATAACCTCCGCGAAGGCGGATATCGAGATAAGCGAGAATGAAATATTCGACACACGAAGATAACAAAACAGGAAGGGGAAAGCACAATGAACAAAGTAGAATTTGCATTTACATTTCAAAATTCGATTACAATCCGTGGCGATCTCGCCGATCAAAAGTTACAAAAAAGAGGGGGGGGGATGGCGGTGAGCTTCAGGAGTCACTCGCGAACCCCTCCTCGTCGTCACTGCTCTTCACTGGCGGAAGCGGGAGGAAGAGCTCAGGGACGATGTCTTCCAAAGTCAGGTCGGCCGCATCGACGATTAGGAGTCTGGCCGCCTTCATCATCTGGAAGATGTAGCGAGCCGAATCCATAGACTCCAAGCGGACTTCTTCCTCTCGCGCTCGCCGCTCTTCCTTCAGACGGCGAAGTGAGGGGGGAACGACGACACGGGTAAGGTCGCAGTTTAGGGCCTTCAGCCCAACCACCTCGCCCTCCAAATCCTTGATGCGAGTGTCGGCTCTCCCAGCGGCCTCGACATCCTGCAAGTAAGTTCAATTAAAAAAGCAAAACAGCCAAAGGAAAGGAGGATGAGGAAGTCTAAGTAACTCACCACACTGCCCTCCGCGGCGAGCAGCTTCTCCGTCAGCTGCGTGTTCTCGGCAAGAATCCTTTGGTAGGACCTCGCGAGCTCCACGTTCTGAAGCTCCAGCTGTAAGCAGCGCCTCCCCGTCATATGGGCGAGCTCGGCAGAACGCAACTGCGACCTCGCGCTCTCGAAAGCAAGGGTTCTCGCAGTCTCATCTTTATAAGACCCCGCATCCTCACGACCATAAAGAGCGAACGCGAGGTCGAAGGCATGACCGCTGACGGTCTCCTTCTCCACCCAGGAGGGGAGGATGGTGGAGATATCCACCCTGTTGGTCTCCGGTTTCCAGTTGACCAGGAGCTCGCCAGTCTCATCCCGGCGCCTCTGGCCGAGGCCGAAGTTGTAATGGTTTACCGGGATGGGGAGGGCAGAGGTTCTAGAAGCCTCCTGGCAGGGCTCGTCATCCTCACCTCCTGCAGTAAGGCCGGTGACGTCGAACTCATCGAAGGCAACCTCGCGGGGCTCCTTCCCCTTCGAGGAGGCGAGCGAGATCCCGCTCTTCTTGCTTTTCTTCTTTGGCGGAGATCTCGAGGGAGCGGCATGACTACCAGAAGCCCCCGGTCTCTTGCGAGAAGAGGGCTCAGCTGGAGTGACGGCACCTCGGCAAGCTTCCGCCCCCATGGTCGCGAGAGCCAGGGTAGCATCGGTTTTTCGGTTGCTCGCGTAGTGGGGATGGAGGGGAAGATCCCGCTCGCGTAGAGATAAACATTGAAATTTTGATAAGTACGGTATGGCAGGGAATAAAGTTGTAGGTGCTAAGCGAGATCTTTACCTTCCCCGGCGAGAACCGGAGGCAGCGAATCGAGATTGCGGCGGAGATGGACGACCTCAAAGTTCTTCTTACAGAAGAACTGATGGAGGAGGGCGTCGTGTCCGCCGAGGGCGGTAGGCCGGTAGGTGGTCTCGCTATGTTGAACTGGCGAGAGGGGGGTATTGCCGAAGTTCTCCTTGACGACGAGGAACTTCTGGGCCCAGAAGTGGGCCTTGTTGACGGTCTCGTCAACCTTAGGACCCGTGCCCACGAAGTAGGCAGTCCCGTCCTTGAAGGCGCGGAACGAGAATAGCTTCTGGAAGACCGGGAGGCTGAACTCGATGCGTTCCTCGCGAAGATAGCAGGCAAACGCCGTAATCTCCGCCATGGCGTTAGGTGTGAGCTGGCCCGGAACGACGCCGTAATGCTTGAGCACCTAACGAGCAGGGAAAAGATCGGGGTTAGTTCACATAATGAGCGAGATTTGACATGCGAATAACAAGAAGAGAGCGAGAACGACCATTACCTGGCGAACTTCCGGCCACAGGGGAAGGCGCAGGCCGACCGCGAAATGGGCGGTGGGAATGGCCAACTCGTCGACCAGTGGGGCGTTGATCACGTTGTCCTCGCTAGGACGGCGTGCTTTGAAGGGAGGGGTGACGAAATTAGCGACCGCACTGAAATATTCCTCGTCGGTCAAGTTGTAGTGGTAGAAGGTGTGCTCGGCGAAAGCCTTAGCAATCTTTCGCCGACCCTCTGACTCATTAGCGCCGCCGGCCATTTTTAGTAACCTGCGAGAAAGGAAGAAAAGAGAGAACGAGAAGGAGCGAGAGCTCTGAAGCAGAAGAAGAAGAAGGTCGAGAGTAAATGCGGCGGTTGACTCAGTTATGGCCGCCTATTTATAGCCAAACCAAAAAGGCGGGAAGAAGTCCAAGCGCCGGCGAGCACGGGTATCAGCAAAACATCACATCAGGTATGCAGATGAGAGAGACCTGCGGGGTTAGTACAAACAACATGGAGGGTCCTCGCGAGCACAATATAACATAAAAATGCAACAGATTTATTAGCAGCGAGCGAGAAATAATAAAAAGCTAGTAATGCTTATTATCGACAGAAATAAAAGCCAATATAGGTGGCGAATATGCGAGTTGCGAGCCATAGCAAGATTGTTAACACAACGGTGCCTATCACAAACAATAAGAATTCACGACAGCACAGCAGTTAGCGAGAGTCATGGGGTAACCATTTCCACCTGCCCCCACCACGCGACCCGGACCGCGGCGGCACCCTAGAGTTATAATATTCCTCGGCCAAGCGGCCCTCCCGGTCCATGAGGTAGGCGTAATCTCTCATCCTAGCTATATGCACCTCCGGCGTCGTGGCGTTCTCTTCTCGATCACGCTGTCTCGCCTGCCGGAGCCTCGCACATTCTTCCATCAGGACCGCGTGTCTATCCTCGGCGGCTTCTCTGTCCCGTCTCGCCTGCATGTTGAGATCCATCAGCATCCGCCCATGTTTCCTCAGCAACTCCGCAGCTCGTTGTTTCATCATTTCAGGATCTCGCGGATCCCCTAGAAAGTCCTCCACCTGGTCAGGAAGAGGGGACATCTCGTCGTCGCCCAATTCGGAATCAGTGGGAGGAATTTCATTAGTCTCTGCGAAATATCGCGAAAAAGTTAGATGGCGCGCTTGAGTTCGCGCAGGGTTTTGGCGAGGTAAGAAAGCCTACCAAGCGGAGGGCGAGAAGTCGAGGGACGGCCCTCGAACATATTGCCGTAGTGAGGATAGAGATATTTGCCCAGGCCAGGAGGACAGGCTTCACTGTCAGTGAGAGGGACCTTTGCCGGCACGGAGCCGTCGGTCTCCTCGCTCGTCAGGAGTCTGAATCCAGGCTTGTCTATAGTTTTTACGAGAGGTGGAGACGGAGGTCGCGACACCTGGCGGACCGGGGACTTCAGGGTCGAGACTGTAAGAAATATGGAACGATGGTCAGAGTTGACAAGAAACATTCTGGCATGCGAGATTAAGATCATACCAGCGTCATTTTTCCCAGCGAGGTTTGTATCCGCCTGCGGACTTGTGCGAGACCCATCGACTAGTCCTCCAGCGTTCTCATTCGGCAAAGCATCCTGCGGATAGAAATGAATAACGGGCAAACCTTTTGACGTGAACTAGAGTAGCTCGTACCTTCTTGTGGAGGCGATCGTCCGGGGAGGAGTCCAACAGCACGAAGTCATCCCCGGTCTGGCGAGCCGCCTTCGCCTTCTTAACCTTCTGCGACTGAGCAGGTGGCGGGCGATTCATCCAGGAGGGGACCCTGGTCGTGGAGGGTAGCCCGTCGGCTCTCATCGACCTCAGGCGAGCCTCGACTTCTTCGGAAAGAGGCATCTCCAAGCAGCTACAGTATCAGGCAAAGGGAAAGGAAAGTAAGTAGCGGCGCACGCCGCTGGAGGCTCGGGACGATATTTATAGCCCGCAGGGTGGGTCCCACCAAAGATTCCTGACAGGTCATCAAGGAGCTGGCGAATACCAGGGGTTGGATGTTTCTTCGCGAGCCTAAATATCCTCGCGAAGAGCGGGGATTGTGTACAACCCTGATATTCGCCAGACGAGGGGACACGGTTTAAGGAAGGCAGTAAGATGGAGGTAATAAGAGAGTTTTTCCCTCTCGGCGGCTCACTGAAGGGCGAGCGAGAAGGGTCGGCGAAGCAGGTACTCGCAGGGGCGTTCGACGAATTCTCCAGTGTTCGTCGAGCTCCCCCAGCTTCGTCGACCACGCCCCTGTTCGGCGAAACCAAAGGGATGGTCTCGCACAAGAAGTTGCGAGACCCAGACCTCGGCGAGATCGGCCCCCAACGGACCGAACCTCGGCAGATACCGTCAAAATGGTCCAGCGAGGTCCTCGCAAGGTGATCGCCTAGGAGAGGCGTCGCGAGCAGGGTTCGCGAGAAGGCCTGCGAGAGCTTCGGCAGTAAGGTTCTCACAATTCCTTGCCCATAGATTGATAGGACCAACTTACCCTTTTACCCTTGGTGGTCTGTATTTAGCCTCTCCAAACAGCGGAGTTTGGCTGTTAGCAGGCCCATTTGGGGTGCAGATAGTAAAATCAAAAGGCGGGATCCTGCTATTTGCAGGCCAGATCAGAAAATCTATAAATAGGATCTCAAGGGCACCTTTGGAGAGGACTTCTTCCCAGCTTCTCTCTCCTTAGGCTTTTCTTGGTTAGCATTTCTAGAGCTCTCCAAGGTGCCCGAGTCTCATCTTTGGCTTGGGAGGGGAAGCGCTCAATGATCTTCCGGGTTAGTGGAGGGACCTCCTCGCTGTGACTAAGGTCTTAGTCATCTTCTTGGTTTTCTATCTACCTTCTCCGAGGGATCAGTAAGGGCTAGCCGCCCCTCATCCCGGTGAGGGCCCCGAGCTCCACAAGAGACCGAGAAATCGATTTCAACATACGTCTTGCCAGAAAGGAAAATTTTCAAAAAATTCTTTTAAAAGCAAAAAATGTAATTTCTACCACTAGACCTCTTCAATTAATTCATATGGATTTATTTGGACCAATTAGCACTTCTAGTCTAGGAGGTAGAAAATATACTTTTGTAATAATTGATGATTATTCTAGATTTTGTTGGACGTTATTTCTATCTTCAAAATCTGACGCATTTATTGAATTTACTAAACCATGCATTCGTATTCAAAATGAACTTGATTTAAAGATTAAAGGCATGCGTTCGGATCATGGAGAAGAATTTGAAAATAATAGATTTTCTTCTTTTTGTAATGATGTAGGAATTAAACATGAATTTTCCGCTCCTCGCACCCCACAACAAAATGGTGTAGTGGAGAGAAAAAATAGAACCCTTCAAGATCTAGCACGCACTATGCTTTGTGAATATGGGTTGCCTAAATCATTTTGGGTCGAAGCCGTTAATACTTCATGTTATATCATTAATCGTGTCATGCTTCGACCTATTTTAAAATTGATACCTTATGAGCTTTTCTTTAAAAGAAAACCTAATGTATCTTATTTTCATGTTTTTGGTTGTAAGTGTTTTATTGTAAACACTAGAGGTGCACTAGGAAAATTTGATGAAAAATGTGATGAGGGAATTTTCATTGGATACTCTTCAACTAGCTAGCAAAGCTTATAGAATATATAATAAAAGAACTAAAGTAGTTGAAGAGTCTATAAATGTAAGATTTTTGATGAGTTCTTTCCTTGTGTAAATTTTAATCATACAGGAAACGATGACGAACCCATTTCCACTTTGGAGCATGAGGATGATGAATCAATTGGAGAAAAAGGAGAAGAAAAAGAAGAGAAAGAGGATGAGATAGTAGAATATGTACATCCAAGTGTGCTACAATTTTCAAAGAATCATTCAAGGGAGCTTGTGATAGGAGAACCGTCAAAAGGGGTAAGTACTCATTCTTCTTTACATGCATCTTTTTCAAAACTTTGTTTTGTATCCGAAATAGAACCAAAAAATGTTTCAACCGCTTTAAATGATGAATTTTGGTTTTTAGCTATGAATGATGAATTAAACCAATTTGAACGTAATAAGGTTTGGAATTTAGTTGAGAGACCATCTAATCATCCAGTTATAGGAGTCAAATGTATTTTCAAAAACAAACTAGATGGTGACTCTAGGATAACAAGAAATAAAGCTAGACTAGTTGCACAAGGATATTCACAAATTGAAGGGGTAGATTTTGATGAAACTTTTGAACTCGTTGCTCGCCTTGAATCTATTAGAATATTTCTTGCATTTGTGAGTTTTAAAAGATTTAAATTATTTCAAATGGATGTTAAAAGTGCTTTTTTGAACGAGATTATAAAATAAAAAATTTATGTAGAACAACCCCCCGGTTTTGTGAGTGACAAATTTCCCAATCATGTGTATAAGTTAGAAAAAGTGCTTTATGGATTAAAGCAAGCACCACATGCTTGGTATGATTGATTGACATTATTTTTGATAAAGCACGGTTATAAAATGGGAAGTGTAGATAATACACTCTGCATTAAGCATGCAGATAATGATTTGATTATATTGCAAATTTATGTTGATGATATCATTTTTGGAGCCACTAATGAAGAGTTATGTAATGAAGTAATTTTAGTGATGAAAAATGAATTTGAAATGAGCTTTGTAGGATAACTCACTTATTTTCTAGGATTTCAAATCTCACAAAAACAAGATGGTATATTTATTTGTCAAACTAAATATGTTCATGATATTCTTAAAAGATTTGGATTTGAAAAGCTAAAACAAGCTAATACACCAATGAGTGCATCACTAAAATTAGGAAAAGATGAAGCCGGTATTTCTATTGATCAAACATTATATAGAGGGATGATAGGCTCTTTTCTATATTTAAGCGCATCTAGACACGATATTATGTTTTCCGTTTGCTTATGTGCTAGATTTCAAGCTAACCCAAAAGAATCACATTTAAAAGCGGTGAAACGTATTTTTAGATATCTAATCGGAACATCTAGATTAGGCTTATGGTATCCTAATAATGATTGTTTTATTCTACACGGTTTTTCTAATTCAGACTATGCGGGATGTTCATTAGATCGTAAGAGCACTAGTGGCACGTGTCATTTTATAGGCCCTTCACTTATATCATGGTCGAGTAGGAAACAGAATTCTGTTGCCCTCTCCACCACCGAGGCCGAATATATCGCACTAGGTAGTTGTTGTGCACAAGCCTTGTGGATGACCCAAACATTAGAAGACTTTGGTGTTCATCTAAATAACATAATATTAAAGTGTGACAACAAGAGCGATATAGATCTCACAAACAATCCCGTACATCATTCTAGATCTAAACATAGAGATGTCCGACATCATTTTATTAGGGATCATATTAAGAAAGAACATGTTAAAATTAGCTTTATTGAGACGGAATCACAACTTGCCGATATTTTTACCAAACCTCTACTCGATGCACGTTTTTACATGCTTAGGTTAGAATTAGGAGTCTTAGAAATGTCACTTTAACCCTTATAAAGAGCTATCAAATTATTTTATGTACTTTGTTATATTTGTTTTCAATTTTGTTCTTCAAAATTTTAAAATTCAATAAAAAATGTAAAAACTATTGGAAAACCACCAAAAATACGCTAACAAAGTCTTCATATCAACTTCATAATGTCTGAAATTTCAACTGTAATAAGGCATCTTTATATTACCAATGAATCATGAAAATGATTTTTCAAAAAGTCAAAATTTAGTACCCTATCCCGGCGTTAAGAAGTTAACGCCTGGCGTTAGCTTCTATGCTCAAATTTTTTTTATGTGTTTTCAACTGCCTTTGTATTTTGTTGGTATTTCCTTCAAAATTTAAAAAATTAATATATGCTTAAATGTTGATTTCAAGGATGATTATATATATTGCTTCAAGATTCTTTACATTGTTTAATTTAAACCCTCAAGTTTCATAAAAATATTGTTTTGATTTTGTCATGCCTTGAAAAATATCTTAAAATGTGCAAAGAATTTGAGTATAGATTACATATGTAGACATGTTTTTACATGCCTCTAAGTATGAGTAAAGTTATTATTTTTGATAATGATTTTCTCACTTACACTTTTTTGGTTAATCTACATGTGTTGCAAATCTTATTTTTGCATGATTGTGTAGCATAAGAACTTATTTTGAAATTCATAAATAGTTTACCTACACAACATTGAATTCTTTGTTTTTCATGCACTTGTATTTCGAGAAATGTGGTAAATAAAATTAAAAATTCTATGTTTGCAACACATGTGAATTCGGTGTTCTTGGTCAATAAAACTAAAAAGCAAACAATTAATGATAAGGATAACTCCACCAAGCACTACTTGAACTTTCTGATAAGTTTTAATGAGCATTGTGAGGTTGAGCACCTTGGAAAGAATTGTAAAGTGTCTTGTGCAAACAAAATTTTTACCATTTCTCTTTTAAAAAAACTATATGTGCATTGACATTTGTGGAAGTAAAGTTGTTTATGTTCAATTCAAGTTATGTTCTTACATTACATAGGTTCATGTGATTTGATTTCTACACTTGTATACTTTATCAAAACACACTTATTGAACACATCAGTATCATCTATAATACTTCCACTCATGAGAATTGGACCTAAAGCTTTCCTACATTGTTCTCTACAATTATGAGTAAATGCACTAGATAGCAAAGCATGATCTTTACAATGTTTATGTTAACTTGAAATGCAAATTATTTTACATTGTAAACCTATCTTTCAATGATATTTTATAATCTTGCTTGCTAACTTGAAAGTTACAAATATCAAATGAATTTGCAACTTGTGTATCTAAATTCAAAACATCTACTTAATTGAGCTAAACACTTATTATATTTTGTACTAACAATTTCTACAAGATGTTACAAATTGCTTTCGCTGTGTTCATTATTTATATTCAAGTTGGTCTTATCTCTACTAAATGCATATTGTTTTATATTGCTATGACTCTATTCCACTTTCGTTTGATTATAACAAAAGGGGGAGACTAATTGAAGAAATAAAGAAATCTTTTATTTAGGGGGAGTACATTAGGAAATGCATTCATGTAGGGGGAGTATCCACATAGGGGGAGTATGCATGATTATTCACGCTTAACATATACAATAAAACACTACTTTAATTATATTTTATTTCTTATTAGTGGATTTGTTATTATCAAAAGGGGAGATTGTTGGAGCTTGTGTTCCACTTCTCTTAGTTTGAGAAATAACAAATCACACTATGTATTTGATCTTGCTTGTGTTTATAGTGTGCAGGTACTATAGTTATATAACCTTATGAACAGGATGCTGATTGATGACGATTCTCCGAAAAGAGAGCTAACGCCCCGCGTTAGTAGTTAACGCCCTGCGTTAGTAGTTAACGCCCAGCGTTAACATCCATCGAGAAAGAATCCGTCGAGAAGGAATCCTTCGAGAAACCAGATACAACGCTAGCGTTGACTCATAACGCCCGCGTTGAGTCACGATCTGCCACGATCCCGATGGTTTGCACGATCTCAGCAACTGCCGTACATGATGCTTAACGCTGGCGTTAACTCTTAACGCCACACGTTAGCTCCCATTTCTATTTAAAGATCTGATTTCATTTGCTCAAGAGTGAGATGCATTGAAGCCTTCATTCCAGAGAACTGAGAGAGCATTTCATTCAGAATTCAGAGAGAACTCCCAACACCAACATTGAGTAACAAGAGTGAGAGGGAGATTTCCAATGGCAATTTTGAAGAAGGATGCTCGCTTCAACTCCGACGTGGTCATGGCGTATCTTCAACATCTTCTTCATCGCTCTTCATTCTAGGGAGTCATTTGTTCTAATTTTATCTTTATCCTTTTATATTTTCTTGTAACGGTAGTGAATTCGTCGCCTTGCGTGTGGCGACTAGGTCCTTGTGCGGCTTATGGGGTAATTCGTTGCCTTGTGTGTGGCGACTAGGTCAAGGGTAGATCGAGGGGGTGGCTAGAGGCCTTATCTGGGGATAGATAGGCTATAGCCAACTGGTCCTTGGGAGAATGACCGGTGAAGGAACAAAAAGTGTTTTTCAAGTTGTCGCCTCCAATTTCAAGCGTTATTGAAATTTTATCCTTGTAATCATTTTTGTGACATACAAAATTCTTTTTCAGTATATCTAATTTTTCTGGAATTATATTTTATAAAGAAAATCATTTTGAATATTTCTCAAGAGACCGACATTCGGGGAGTCCACTCTCCACATTTATTACTTGACAGCGACCGGTGCACTTGCCGACACGCATCACCAAGCGGTGGCGGATTTCATGGCCGACTACACATCCGAAGTGGGGGAACATGAACCACCTCCCCAATGGCATGGAAGATGTTGGTGGATGGCGCGTCAGGAAAGCACTCCTATGGAGGGGGAATCATCATAGTAAGTCCCCAAGGGACAAAGATCGAGCAAGCCTTGAACATCCATTTTTCAATTACCAACAACCAAGCGGAGTACGAGGCGGTAATAGCGGGCCTGCGATTAGCTCGAGAACTGGGTGTGCAAGATGTGGAGGTCTCGACGGACTCCATGGTGGTAGCATGCCAAGTCAGGGGAGAGTTTGAGGCAAAAGACCCGACCCTCCTGCGGTACTTGGGGAAGGTCAAGGGAGTCATCGGGCAATTCCACACTTTCTCAATCAAACATGTGCCAAGGGAAGAGAGCACCCCAGCGGACCTCCTAGCCATGTCCGGCCCTCGAGCAGGAGGAACGGTCTCAGATCTCTTCCGACCCTCCATCGAGGAAGGAGAACTGATGGAGGTGGATCAGCGGGTCTCGTGGATGGATCCCTTAATCTCTTTCCTATCATTAGGGAAGTTCCTTGAAGGAGACACAGACAGAAGACATTTCAGGTACAAGTCGGCTTATTACTCTTTGCATGCAGGAGGGCTGTACAGGAAGACTCTCTCGGGACTCCTGGCCCATTGTGTCTCGGAGGAGGAGGTTCTGAGAGTTCTAAAAGAAATTCACTCCGGGGAGTGTGGGAGTCACTCCGGGAGCCGAACCCTAGAAGGGAGGGTGTTGAGACAAGGCTATTTTTGGCCCACCCTCAGCAAGGATGCGGCGGATTTCATAAGGAGGTGTTCAAAGTGTCAGCTCTACGCTCCACTTCAACTCCTACCAGCTCAGAGGCTCCGAACCATCACCGCCCCCTGGCCCTTCGCCATATGGGGGTTGGACCTAGTTGACCCTTTCCCTCAAGCTAGCGGCCAAAGGAGGTTCTTACTGGTCATGATCGACTACTTCTCCAAATGGGTGGAAGTGAAAACACTCGCCAAGGTAACATCTCAAGTTGTGAGGAATTTTGTATGGGGGGAAATAATTTGTAGGCACGACCTCCCCCTGGCTATAGTGACAGACAATGGGCCGCAATTCGCTAGCGAAGAATTCATTAGCTTCTGCACCCAGCTTGGCATCGACCTCAGGTTCGCATCGGTTCACCACCCGAGAAGCAACGGCCAGGTGGAAGCGGCAAACAAAGTGATAGTCAAACTACTAAAGAAGAAGGTGGAGAACCTCCGAGGGAACTGGGTAGAGCAACTACCATCCGTTCTCTGGGCCCTGAGGACTACCCCCAACACCGCCACCGGGGAGACCCTGTTCAAACTTTCTCATGGGTCCGAAGCGGTCCTTCCCATTGAATTTGAAGTAAGGACCCCCAGGGTGATCGCCGCAGGTGAAGGGGATGAAGAGTGGCTGGTAGCCAATGACGAGGAACAAAGGCTATCCTTGGACCTGGTGGAGGAACTCCGGGACCAGGCCACCATCAGGCAGGAGGAAATCAAGTGGCGAATGGCCCGATACTTTGACAAGCACATCCGAGTAAAACACTTTCAAAAAGGGGACCTGGTCTTGAAGAAGGTCGACGCGGCCGCGAGAGGGGCCACAGTAGGTAAGCTCAACCCTAATTGGGAGGGTCCATACATTGTAAGTGAAGTGCTCAAGTCAGGGGGGTATCACCTCCGAGATGTGGAAGGGGTACCTCTGGACCGAGCGAGAAGTTGAGATGACTTAAAAAGGTTTTATCCTTAGCCATTTTTTGTAGATGACTCTTTATATTTCCTACTCAACACATGTATTTTGGAGCAACCCTTTGGCAGGTCTCAAAAAGTTTTTATGCTGGAATGCCCCAGATCGATTCCGCTCCCAGGCTCTCACTAGACGGGGGGTTCTGGTTGATCTCTAGAGAGGCTAGCAAGGTGACAAGTTCTTACGCTGGAATGCCCCAGATCGATTCCGCTCCCGGTCTCTCACTAGACGGGGGCTTCTGGTTGATCTCTGGAGAGGCTGGCAAGGTCATAAGTTCGTACGCTGGAACGCCCCAGATCGATTCCGCTCCCGGGCTCTCACTAGACGGGGGGGGGGGGGGGGGGGGGGGGGGGGGGGTTCTGGTTGATCTCTGGAGAGGCTGGCAAGGTGACAAGTTCTTAAGCTGGAATGCCCCAGATCGATTCCGCTCCCGGGCTCTCACTAGACGGGGGGTTCTGGTTGATCTCTGGAGAGGCTGTCAAGGTGAAAAGTTCTTACGCTAGAATGCCCCAGATCGATTCCGCTCCCGGGCTCTCACTAGACGGGGGGTTCTGGTTGATCTCTGGAGAGGCTGGCAAGGTGACAAGTTCTTACGCTGGAATGCCCTAGATCGATTCCGCTCCTGGGCTCTCACTAGACGGGGGTTCTGGTTGATCTCTGGAGAGGCTGGCAAGGTGACAAGTTCTTACGCTGGAATGCCCCAGATCGATTCCGCTCCCGATCTCTCACTAGACGGGGGGTTCTGGTTGATCTCTGAAGAGGCTGGCAAGGTGACAAGTTCTTACGTTGGAATGCCCCAGATCGATTCCGCTCCCGGGCTCTCACTAGACGGGGGGTTCAGGTTGATCTCTGGAGAGGCTGGCAGGGTGACAAGTATTTATGATGGAATGCCTAGGATCGATTCCGCTCCCGGGCAAGAAGACGAGTTCTCTATGGAGTCAAGATAAAGTGCATTAGGTTAGCGAGACTTCTGAGCTGGCCCGATCCTTCTCGCTCGGCGGGCCGGCTTGCTCGGCGAAGAGAGATCTCGCACGATAGTATGCGAGTGACAAAAATCAACCCTAGGCGCTCCAGGGTTCCTGGTGCTCGGCAGAAAGTTCGCCGGCACAGGGGAAGAGGCGAGCTCTGGCCGAGGAGGAAGGTACCCTGCGAAACCTAAAGAAAAGCGGAGGCCTAAGAGGGTAATAATCCTATGGCAAATGTCAAAGGGCGCGAGCAGTAAAAGTGTCCTATGCCTATCTATTCGATAACGTGAGGGGAGAGAACAACCATCGCAAGAATAACCTCCGCGAAGGCGGATATCGAGATAAGCGAGAATGAGACATTCAACACACGAAGATAACAAAAAAGGAAGGGGAAAGCACAATGAACAAAGTAGAATTTGCATTTACATTTCAAAATTCGATTACAATCCATGGCGATCTCGCCGATCAAAAGTTACAAAAAAGAGGGGGGGGGATGGCGGTGAGCTTCAGGAGTCACTCGCGAACCCCTCCTCATCGTCACTGCTCTTCACTGGCGGAAGCGGGAGGAAGAGCTCAGGGACGATGTCTTCCAAAGTCAGGTCGGCCGCGTCCGCGATTAGGAGTCCGACCGCCTTCATCATATGGAAGATGTAGCGAGCCGAATCCGTAGACTCCAAGCGGACTTCTTCATCTCGCGCTCGCCGCTCTTCCTTCAGACGGAGAGGTGAGGGGGGAACGACAGCACGGGTAAGGTCGCAGTTTAGGGCCTTCAGCCCAACCACCTCGCCCTCCAAATCCTTGATGCGAGTGTCGGCTCACCCAGCGGCCTCGACATCCTGCAAGTAAGTTCAATTAAAAAGCGAAACAGCCAAAGGAAAGGAGGATGAGGAAGTCTAAGTAACTCACCACACTGCCCTCCGCGGCGAGCAGCTTCTCCGTCAGCTGCGTGTTCTCGGCAAGAAGCCTTTGGTAGGACCTCGCGAGCTCCACGTTCTGAAGCTCCAGCTGTAAGCAGCGCCTCCCCGTCATATGGGCGAGCTCGGCAGAACGCAACTGTGACCTCGCTCTCTCGAAAGCAAGGGTTCTCGCAGTCTCATCTTTATAAGACCCCGCGTCCTCACGACCATAAAGAGCGAACGCGAGGTCGAAGGCGTGACCGCTGACGGTCTCCTTCTCCACCCAGGAGGGGAGGATGGTGGAGATAGCCACCCTGTTGGTCTCCGGTTTCCAGTTGACCAGGAGCTCGCCAGTCTCATCCCGGCGCCTCTGGCCGAGGCCGAAGTTATAATGGCTTACCGGGATGGGGAGGGCGGAGGTTCTAGCAGCCTCCTGGCAGGGCTCGTCGTCCTCACCTCCTGCAGTAAGGCCGGTGACGTCGAACTCATCGAAGGCAACCTCGCGGGGCTCCTTCCCCTTCGAGGAGGCGAGCGAGATCCCGCTCTTCTTGCTTTTCTTCTTTGGCGGAGATCTCGAGGGAGCGGCATGACTACCAGAAGCCCCCGGTCTCTTGCGAAAAGAGGGCTCAGCTGGAGTGACGGCGCCTAGGCAAGCTTCCGCCCCCATGGTCGCGAGAGCCAGGGTAGCATCGATTTTTCGGTTGCTCGCGTAGGGGGGATGGAGGGGAAGATCCCGCTCGCCTAGAGATAAACATTGAAATTTTGATAAGTACGGTATGGCAGGGAATAAAGTTGTAGGTGCTAAGCGAGATCTTTACCTTCCCCGGCAAGAACCGGAGGCAGCGAATTGAGATTGCGGCGGAGATGGATAACCTCAAAGTTCTTCTTACAGAAGAACTGATGGAGGAGGGCGTCGTGTCCGCCGAGGGCGGTAGGCCGGTAGGTGGTCTCGCTATGTTGAACTGGCGAGAGGGGGATATTTCCGAAGTTCCCCTTGACGACGAGGAACTTCTGGGCCCAGAAGTGGGCCTTGTTGACGGTCTCGTCAACCTTAGGACCCGTGCCCACGAAGTAGGCAGTCCCGTCCTTGAAGGCACGGAACGAGAACAGCTTCTGGAAGACCGGGAGGCTGATCTCGATGCGTTCCTCGCGAAGATAGCAGGCAAACGCCATAATCATCGCCATGGCGTTAGGTGTGAGTGTCCCGAAACGACGCCGTAATGCTTGAGCACCTGACGAGCAACGAAAAGATCGGGGTTAGTTCACAAAATGAGCGAGATTTGACATGCGAATAACAAGAAGAGAGCGAGAACGACCATTACCTGGCGAACTTCCGGCCACAGGGGAAGGCGCAGGCCGACCGCGAAATGGGCGGTGGGAATGGCCAACTCGTCGACCAGTGGGGCGTTGATCACGTCGTCCTCGCTTGGACGGCGTGCTTTGAAGGGAGGGGTGACGAAATCAGTGACCGCACTGAAATATTCCTCGTCGGTCAAGTTGCAGTGGTAGAAGGTGTGCTCGGCGAAAGCCTTCGCAATCTTTCGCCGAACCTCTGACTCATTAGCGTCGCCGCCCATTTATAGTAACCTGCGAGAAAGGAAGAAAAGCAAGAACGAGAAGGAGCGAGAGCTCTGAAGCAGAATAAGAAGAAGGTCGAGAGTAAATGCGGCGGTTGACTCAGTTATGGCCCCCTATTTATAGCCAAACCAAAAGGGCGGGAAGAAGTCCAAGCGCCGGCGAGCACGGGTATCAACAAAACATCACATCAGGTACGCGGATGAGAGAGACTTGCGGGGTTAGTACAAACAACATGTTCGCGAGATACGTTTAGCGAGAATAGAGGGTTCTCGCGAGCACAATATAACATAAAAATGCAACAAATTTATTAGCAACGAGCGAGAAATAATAAAAAGCTAGTAATGCTTATTATCGAAAGAAATAAAAGCCAATATAGGTGGCGAATATGCGAGTTGCGAGCCATAGCAAGATTGTTAACACAACGGCGCCTATCACAAACAATAAGAATTCACGACAACACAGCAGTTAGCAAGAGTCATGGGGTAACCATTTCCACTGCCCCCACCACGCGACCCGGACCGCGGCGGCACCCTAGAGTTATAATATTCCTCGGCCAAGCGGCCCTCCCGATCCATGAGGTAGGCGTAGTCTCTCATCCTAGCTATATGCACCTCCGGCGTCGTGGCGTTCTCTTCCCGATCACGCTGTCTCGCCTCCCGGAGCCTCGCACATTCTTCCATCAGGACCGCGTGTCTGTCCTCGGCGGCTTCTCTATCCCGTCTCGCCTGCATGTTGAGATCCATCAGCATCCGCCCATGTTTCCTCAGCAACTCCGCAGCTCGTTGTTTCATCATTTCAGGATCTCGCGGATCACCTAGAAAGTCCTCCACCTGGACAGGAAGAGGGGACATCTCGTCGTCGCCCCATTCGGAATCATTGGGAGGAATTTCATTAGTCTCTGCGAAATATCGCGAAAAAGTTAGAAGGCGCGCTTGAGTTCGCGCAGGGTTTTGACGAGGTAAGAAAGCCTACCAAGCGGAGGGCGAGAAGTCGAGGGACGGCCCTCGAACATATTGCCGTAGTGAGGATAGAGAGATTTGCCCAGGCCAGGAGGACAGGCTTCGCTGTCAGTGAGAGGGACCTTTGCCGGCACGGAGCCGTCGGTCTCCTCGCTCGTCAGGAGTCTGAATCCAGGCTTGTCTATAGTTTTTACGGGAGGTGGAGATGGAGGTCGCGACACCTGGCGGACCGGGGACTTCAGGGTCGAGACTGTAAGAAATAAGGAACGATGGTCAGAGTTGACAAGAAACATTATGGCATGCGAGATTAAGATCATACCAGCGTCATTTTTCCCAACGAGGTTTGTATCCGCCTGCGGACTTATGTTAGACCCATCGACTAGTCCTCCACCATTCTCGTTCGGCAAAGAATCCTGCGGATAGAAATGAATAACGGGCAAACCTTTTGATGTGAACTAGAGTAGCTCGTACCTTCTCGTGGAGGCGATCGTCCGGGGAGGAGTCCAACAGCACGAAGTCATCCCCGGTCCGGCGAGCCGTCATCGCCTTCTTTACCTTCGGCGACTGAGCAGGTGGCGGGCGATTCATCCAGGAGGGGACCCTGGTCATGGAGGGTAGCCCGCCGGCTCTCATTGACCTCGGGCGAGCCTCGACTTCTTCGGAAAGAGGCATCTCTAAGCAGCTACAGTATCAGGCAAAGGGAAAGGAAAGGAAGTAGCGGCGCACGCCGCTGGAAGCTCGGGACGATATTTATAGCCCGCAGGGTGGGTCCCACCAAAGATTCCTGACAGGTCATCAAGGAGCTGGCGAATACCAGGGGTTGGATGTTTCTTCGCGAGCCTAAATATCCTCGCGAAGAGCGGAGATTGTGTACAACCCCGATATTCGCCATACGAGGGGACACGGTTTAAGGAAGGCAGTAAGATGGAGGTAATAAGGGAGTTTTTCCCTCTCGGCGGCTAACTGAAGGGCGAGCGAGAAGGGTATGCGAGGCAGGCACTCGCAGGGGCGTTCGACGAATTCTCCAGTGTTCGTCGAGCTCCCCCAGCTTCGTCGACCACGCCCCTGTTCGGCGAAACCAAACGGATGGTCTCGCACAAGAAGTTGCGAGACCCAGACCTCGGCGAGATCGGCCCCCAACGGACCGGACCTCGGCAAATACCGTCAAAATGGTCCAACGAGGTCCTCGCAAGGTGATCGCCTAGGAGAGGCGTCGCGAGCAGGGTTCGCGAGAAGGCCCGCGGGAGCTTCGGCAGTAAGGTTCTCGCAATTCCTTGCCCATAGATTGATAGGACCAACTTACACTTTTACCCTTGGTGGTCTGTATTTAGCCTCTCCAAACAGCGGAGTTTGGCTGTTAGCAGGCCCATTTGGGGTGCGGATAGTAAAATCAAAAGGCGGGATCCTGCTATTTGCATGCCAGATCAGAAAATCTATAAATAGGATCTCAAGGGCACCTTTGGAGAGGACTTCTTCCCAGCTTCTCTCTCCTTAGGCTTTCCTTGGTTAGCATTTCTAGAGCTCTCCAAGGTGCCCGAGTCTCAACTTTGGCTTGGGAGGGGAAGCGCTCAACGATCTTCCGGGTTAGTGGAGGGACCTCCTCGCTGTGACTAAGGTCCTAGTCATCTTCTTGGTTTTCTGTCTACCTTCTCCGAGGGATCAGTAAGGGCTAGTCGCCCCTCATCCCGGTGAGGGCCCCGAGCTCCACAAGAGACCGAGAAATCGGTTTCAACATACGTCTTGCCAGAAAGGAAAATTTTCATAAAATTCTTTTAAAAGCAAAAAATGTAATTTCTACCACTAGACCTCTTCAATTAATTCATATGGATTTATTTGGACCAATTAGCACTTCTAGTCTAGGAGGTAGAAAATATACTTTTGTAATAATTGATGATTATTCTAGATTTTGTTGGACGTTATTTCTATCTTCAAAATCTGATGCATTTATTGAATTTACTAAACCATGCATTCGTATTCAAAATGAACTTGATTTAAAGATTAAAGGCATGCGTTCAGATCATGGAGGAGAATTTGAAAATAATAGATTTTCTTCTTTTTGTAATGATTTAGGAATTAAACATGAATTTTTCGCTCCTCGCACCCCACAACAAAATTGTGTAGTGGAGAGAAAAAATAGAACCCTTCAAGATCTAGCACGCACTATGCTTTGTGAATATGGGTTGCCTAAATCATTTTGGGTCGAAGACGTTAATACTTCATGTTATATCATTAATCGTGTCATGCTTCGACCTATTTTAAAGTTGACACCTTATGAGCTTTTCTTTAAAAGAAAACCTAATGTATCTTATTTTCATGTTTTTGGTTGTAAGTGTTTTATTGTAAACACTAGAGGTGCACTAGGAAAATTTGATGAAAAATGTGATGAGGGAATTTTCATTGGATACTCTTCAACTAGCTAGCAAAGCTTATAGAATATATAATAAAAGAACTAAAGTAGTTGAAGAGTCTATGAATGTAAGATTTTATGAGTTCTTTCCTTGTGTAGATTCTAATCATACAGGAAACGATGACGAACCCATTTCCACATTGGAGCATGAGGATGATGAATCAATTGGAGAAAAAGGAGAAGAAAAAGAAGAGAAAGAGGATGAGATAGTAGAATATGTACCTCCAAGTGTGCTACAATTTTCAAAGAATCATCCAAGGGAGCTTGTGATAGGAGAACCGTCAAAAGGGGTAAGTACTCATTCTTCTTTACATGCGTCTTTTTCAAAACTTTGTTTTGTATCCGAAATAGAACCAAAAAATGTTTCAACCGCTTTAAATGATGAATTTGGTTTTTAGCTATGAATGATGAATTAAACAAATTTGAACGTAATAAGGTTTGGAATTTAGTTGTGAGACCATCTAATCATCCAGTTATAGGAGTCAAATGTATTTTCAAAAACAAACTAGATGGTGACTCTAGGATAACAAGAAATAAAGCTAGACTAGTTGCACAAGGATATTCACAAATTGAAGGGGTAGATTTTGATGAAACTTTTGAACTCGTTGCTCGCCTTGAATCTATTAGAATATTTCTTGCATTTGTGAGTTTTAAAAGATTTAAATTATTTCAAATGGATGTTCAAAGTGCTTTTTTGAACGGGATTATAAAAGAAGAAGTTTATGTAGAACAACCCCCCGGTTTTGTGAGTGACAAATTTCCCAATCATGTGTATAAGTTAGAAAAAGCGCTTTATGGATTAAAGCAAGCACCACATGCTTGGTATGATTGATTGACATTATTTTTGATAAAGCACGGTTATAAAATGGGAAGTGCGAATAATACACTCTGCATTAAGCATGTAGATAATGATTTGATTATATTGCAAATTTATGTTGATGATATCATTTTTGAAGCCACTAATGAAGAGTTATGTAATGAAGTAATTTTAGTGATGAAAAATGAATTTGAAATGAGCTTGGTAGGAGAACTCACTTATTTTCTAGGATTTCAAATCTCACAAAAACAAGATGGTATATTTATTTGTCAAACTAAATATGTTCATGATATTCTTAAAAGATTTGGTTTTGAAAAGCTAAAACAAGCTAATACACCAATGAGTGCATCACTAAAATTAGGAAAAGATGAAGCAGGTATTTCTATTGATCAAACATTATATAGAGGGATGATAGACTCATTGCTATATTTAAGCGCATCTAGACCTGATATTATGTTTTCCGTTTGCTTATGTGCTAGATTTCAAGCTAACCCAAATGAATCACATTTAAAAGTGGTGAAACGTATTTTTAGATATCTAATCGGAACATCTAGATTAGGCTTATGGTATCCTCATAATGATTATTTTATTCTACACGGTTTTTCTAATTCATACTATGTGGGATGTTCATTAGATCGTAAGAGCACTAGTGGCACGTGTCATTTTATAGGCCCTTCACTTATATCATGGTCGAGTAGGAAACAGAATTCTGTTGCCCTCTCCACCACCGAGGCCGAATATATCGCACTAGGTAGTTGTTGTGCACAAGCCTTGTGGATGACCCAAACATTAGAAGACTTTGGTGTTCATCTAAATAACATAAAATTAAAGTGTGATAACAAGAGCGATATAGATCTCACAAACAATCCCGTACATCATTCTAGATCTAAACATAGAGATGTCCGACATCATTTTATTAGGGATCATATTAAGAAAGAACATGTTAAAATTAGCTTTATAGGGACGGAATCACAACTTGCCGACATTTTTACCAAACCTCTACCCGATGCACGTTTTCACATGCTTAGGTTAGAATTAGGTGTCTTAGAAATGTCACTTTGAGCCTTATAAAAAGCTATCAAATTATTTTATGTACTTTAATATTTTTTTTCTTAAAAAAATTTATTAATTAAAAATCAATAAAAATTTAAGAACTATGGGAAAACCACCGAGAAAGAAGTCCACAAAATCAATAAAAACGATCATCGCTCTTCATTATAGGGAGTCATTTGTTCTAATTTTATCTTTATCCTTTTATATTTTCTTGTAACGGTAGTGAATTTGCCTCCTTGCGTGTGGCGACTAGGTCCTTGTGCGGCTTAGGGGGTAATTCGCTGCTTTGTGTGTGGCGACTAGGTCAAGGGTAGATCTAGAGGGTGGCTAGAGGCCTTATCTGGGGATAGATAAGCTATAGCCAACCGGTCCTTGGGAGAATGACCGGTGAAGGAACAAAAAGTGTTTTTCAAGTTGTCCCCTCCAATTTCAAGCGTTATTGAAATTTTATCCTTGTAATCATTTTTGTGATATATAAAATTCTTTTTCAGTATATCTAATTTTTCTAGAATTATATTTTATAAAGAAAATCATTTTGAATATTTCTACAAAAATATTTTTTTTGGAGAGTTAACGCCAGCGTTGACTTAACGCCGGCATTAGCAACAGAGCAAAAAAAGTTTTTCCTGTGTTGCTAAAATCTATCAGTATATTCCAAAAAATAGTATACCCCTTATTCAACCCCCCCCCCCCCCCCCTCTAAGGGCGCCATCAGATCCAATAGTTTATGCAGTTTAATGTTATGTTCACACAAGTGCAACACACACCCCCGACTCTATGCGCACAGACCTTTAGTTTCCTCTTTTTGGAGCTAGCAAAACTCCCATGATACCCTCGTAGTGGCAAATGGAAGCGGTGGGTTGAGCCTCTCCCACCTCTAGGTTGATATTCACACTTCCTAACCTAGACCTATCGTTCTCCTCAACGCGAAGAACACTGCGAAGCGCTTGCGTACTCTTACTGGCTGGACCACCAGACTTTCCTTGGCCAAGTGCAAATCCACACTTGCCGAGTCAGCGTATCGGCGTCGGTGTGAACGACCGTCTAATACCAAAGACCCACCACCTTTATTCACACGCAATTATGATTACTATAACTCCGAGCCATAAGCTCCCCGGGCTAACCTGCCTGACACCATAACCATCCGAGCCACCGACTCGCCGGACTAACCCGTCCATACCTACAACCACTGAGCCTTCCGTTCATAAGGCCAAACGAACTAACCACCCATAGCAATGGGGTGTGGGTGAGTGTATTATTGAGTTAATCTTGCATAGTAAATTATTCCTACGGTTTTGGGTTAACCATGGACTACGGTTTTGGGTTAACCATGAACTTCTCGAGGACTACCTTGTGAGGGGCTCGCAGAAGTACTAGGTGTAACATCCCATTTCCTACTAGACCCCTTAACTTCAATTAGGGTAGGACATGTGGTGAGTGAGGTGAGTTTGAGCTTTGTGGTGACCTTGGGATGCACTGAGTTGAGTGAACTCACATGTGATCCACTATAGGAGGCAGGTCAACTTAGGGAAGATTAGCTCAAATTAAACTTACACTTGTGAATTAACCCCGCCACCATGTCCCTAACCCTAAAGGAAGCATAATTGACCAAAAGTCTCATCAATTGGTCAACCAATTTAGCTAAGTGGACAAAAGTCAAATCTAGGTCAATATAGCCCAATTCAACTCAATAGGGTTCAATTCATACTCATATTACCAAATTGACCCTACAACAAGATGGTAAATCTTTTAAGGAGTTCTATGGCCCCAAAAGCCCCATCATGGGGTCAACAATTGGTCCAATTTGACCAAAGTCAAACTTAGGTCAACATAAGCCAATCCTTCCCCAATAGACTCAATTCACCCCAAAAACATCATATTGACTTCACCCTTAGTCTTAGAACATCATGGGGGACCTAATTGAATCAAAAGCCCCATCAAGGGATCATCAATTTGACCAAATTGGCCAAAGTCAACTTTTCCACAATTTTGGTCAAAATCACACCTATTGGTTAAATTAGCCCAATAGGGGCGTCATCATGACCCAATCAACATTGGGAGGTGTTAAGGGACCCAAGTTCAACATCTTGGTCCAGTCAACCAACCCAATTGACTAAGTAAACATCAAGGTCAACCATGGTCAACTTTAAGCCTAAATGGAGAAATAGAAAGCCCAAGCCAATCCCAATGGACTAAGGCCTTAAACCAGGGCCCATTATGCAGCCCAAGGTGCTAAAGACCATGAATAACCCCTGATTTCAAAATAGATGCCATGCATGGGGGTATTTTAGAGAAATTCCTAAATTTGGAATGAGACAAACCATGATCTCATGGAGTGAGCTCCACATGGCTCCAAATCCTCTTCCCCAAGGCTTCTCTCAGCTTCCACATGGATTTCCAGCCGAAATAGCCTGGAATGAAGGCCAACTGGTCTAAAGGAGGGTTGCCCATTGGATGGCCGAAAGGCGTCTTAATGGCAACCCCATAATAACACTCTCCACCCCCATCAAGCTCTTCCATTAGCTTCAGAGACCCTCAAGGAGTCGGGCTGAGCTTTTACATTGGAGCTCTGGCTGGACAATAGAGGAATCGGCAAGGATTTTGAATGAGGTGGTCGAAAATGGCATCCCCAGAGAATAGCCACCCTCAAGCCCAACCAAGGTTCGGTTTCTCCCCCTCTCCCTCTGTACTAGCCTCTTAGATCGAATAGGAGAGATATCCAACTCAATTGAGCCGGATCCAAGTGAAGAAAATCGGAGAGATTCCATGGTTTTGTCCACACCGGGTTTGCCGGAAAACACCGCCTTCGTCGGCCAAACCACCGCCAATCGGTAGCCCCCACCTCAACGGAGGTGGTGTTGGCGGTGGCCGGCCAGGGAAGAAGCTAACCTGCAGGGAAATCGCGGTGGAAGATGGCTCAGGACGGGTTAATCTGGGCTGTCAGCTAGAGGTAGGAGACGAATTCACAGCCGTTGATTTCATATGATATGATATCTACAGACCATTTTAATTAAATGAAATAAATGTCACTCTTTCTCTTGTATGTTCATGTTATACTTTGAAGCCCTTAGAGGCAGTTTTAGGAAAAGTTGCCTGAGATAACTATTTTAGGCCTTGATGTCTACTTTCATTTGAAAGTTAAATCAGACCATTTGGATCACTATATGACCCACAACACTCAATTTAGTGAGGCTGGTCAAAATTGAAACCAGAAATCATTTTGTGTATATACTCTAAATGGTAGGTCTGATGGGCCCTGTGTTGGAGAAACCCTATTTCTGATTTGGGCTAGGATCACTATATGTTGAACTAGGATCAAGTTGACCCCATTGTATAGTTTAAGGGTCAAGTCTTTAGGCTGATAGATTAGCTAGAACTTAAGGAAAAAAGTTAAGTTCCCAGCGTTCGACAAATGGCTATCAGCGCTCGACAGTTCTCCAGCCAGCGCTCGATAGATTTCTAGCTAGTGTTCGACATTCTCTGAGCAGCGCTCGACGAATTCCAGCCAGCGCTCGACAAATTCTTTATTAAGGCTCAGATCGACAAATATTGATTCCAGATCAATTAATTCCTTAAATATCAGTTCTTTGAATACAAATCTACAACTTTAACGGATCTATTCAAATATCTTTGGACATATTCAAGACAGATAAGTAAGAATATTATATTCAGTTATTATATTCTTTCTTTCCTTTTTCCAAGACAGAAATAGTCATTGACAATTAATGCAAAGGAATATTACACGGCTAAGGAATTAAAGGACCTGCCAAAGTCGTTTGGTTTTTGTTGTTATTCCAAGAAAGGATTAAAGGCTGATTATTCTATTTCCAAAATGAGAATATATCAAGACAGACATTATTGCCTCAGCTCTCGACAGAATTCAAATATATTCTTACAGAATACAGAGAGAGAAAATCAACAAGTATAGAGAAAGAAAAAGAAGAACACTCAGTCAACATTCTCAGTCTTCTTCTTCCTCAAGCAACACTCATTTCTCTCTGAGAACATCCTATTCAAGATCCATCTCTCAGATATCTGCTGCAAGTTCAATTCTTCTAAAAGAGCAACAAGGAATCTGAAGAACCTTTTCTTCCAGATCAATCTGCTACAGAAGATTTGTTTCTTCAAGAGAAAGCTTCTCCATCATCTGTCAAATACTTCAATCAGACAGGGGGAGCTTTACAACAAGTCCACTAGAGTCTTCTCTCAGCATCTTGACAGAGAAGAACACTATAAACTCTTTCTCACCTCTCCTGTATAGGGTTAATACTCCCTTCAAAAGTGTAACCCCTTGGTGGCAAGACACCTGATCAAAAAATCTAGTTGGTTTTGAGCACCTGAACAAAAGCTCTGTGGTGTGTGGACACCTTATAAAAATCACCTTGGTGTTAGGGCACCTGATCAACCCTCCTAGTGGACTCCTACCAAGGGTGGTAGAAGAGTGGACTACCCATATTTATTGGGGAACCACTATAAATTCCTTGTGTCTTCTATGTGTGATTATTTCTTTGTGCTGTGCTGTGTGCTTTTATTTATTCAGTTTTTCTGCTTATATATTTATCTCACACTGCTTACACATATATATAACACTATTTTAATTCCACTATAAAAACTAAGGAAAAGTTTTTAATACTCTATTCACCCCCCCTAGAGTAACTTAAGATCTAACCTCCACTTTCAATTGGTATCAGAGGAAGTCGATTTTTTACAGGCTAACACCTGAATCACAAAGATCAATTAGATCTTACATTAATTTAGAGTTTTTATTTTATCTATTTTCTGTTAAAAACTCATGGCACAGAACAAGGAGTACTCAAGCACAAGACCTCCTATGTGCAATCTTAGCAAGTTTGCACTTTGGAAAGCAAGGATTAGGCTTTATATGAACTCTATTGATGAAGAAATTTTCAATGTTATTTTGACAGGGCCTCCAGCACCTACAGCATCAACAAGCACTGAAGCTACAACAGACAATCATGTTATCCCACCTCCTGAGTGGACAGAAACACAGAAGAAGCAAAGAAGTGCAGATGCTAAAGCCATGAACATTCTGGCTCAAACTATGTATGATGGCATATTTCAAAAATTGGTTGAATGTACTTCAGCTAGAGAGATTTGGATCTCACTAAATAATATGGTTGCAGGCTCTGCAGATGAAAGGAAAGACAGAAGATCACACTTGATCTCTCTGTATGAAAATTTCAAGAAAGGAGAAACAGAGACAGTTGCTGATATGTACAATAGGCTCAGTCTCATAATAAATGAGCTGAAGACCTTGGACAAAGTGATATCTATCACTGAAATAAATGATAAGATCCTAATGTGCTTCCCCAGCACATGGGATTCTAGAATCTGGCCAATCAAGGAAGCCAGAAGTCTAAATGAGATTACCACTGAAGCTTTGTTGGGCAAACTCAAATCTTATGAGCAGCTCATCAAATCCAGGGAAGCTGAATCATCCACTTCATCTCCAGCAACAATGAAAGAAAAGAGCATAGCTTTCAAAGAAACTGATGCAGAAGAAGAAAAGACTCCAAAAGATGAGGAGTTTATGAGTCTCATAGCCAAGAGATTTTACAAAATGGCTAAGAAGGACTTCAGAAAGAAGGAGTCCAGATCAAGAGAAAAGCAAAGGTATGACAAATCAACTCCTAAAGAAGTTATTTGTTATGGTTGCAGGAAACCTGGACACTACCCGACAGAATGTCCAGAAAATCAAAAGAAAGAGAAGAAAAGGGATAAAGAAGAGAAGAGAAGCTCCAACAAGTCTTCCTCCCACAAGCACAAAAAGAAGGGAAGAGGATTTATAGCAGAATCCTGGAGTAACACTGAATCAGAATCTTCATCCAGCTCATCTGATGATGATGAAGAAAATTCAAAGGAAAGTGACCAATGTCTGATTGCAATATATGACTCGGCCAGTGAGTCAGATTATGCTTCCTCATCCAGCTCCAATGATGATGAAGAAGAAAGAACATTCTGCACGATGGCTATCAATGCCTCAGGACATAATTCTGATAAGGAAAAATCAGAATCTGAAGCAGAAGATGATGCAGATCAGGTATTATCTCATTTTGATTTTACTTCAGTTGAATTCAAGGCTGAATTCAAAGTTCTTTGCTTAGACTTGCTAAAATCTGAGAAAGAAATAATCTCACTCAGAAGTAAGCTAGTTGATATGAAAATTATAAGTGAAGAAAATATAAACCATAAAAAGGATTTGGCTGCCTCCAGGGAACATATTGTTCTCATTGAGAGCAAGTTGTCTGAAGGCAAGAAGTTTGAAGAATCCCTAAATGGGAGAAGCATCAAACTGATGGACATAACAAGTATAGTAAATGCTAGACTCAATAGCAAACTGGGCTTGGGTGCTTCATCAAGTGAGCCACCTCTAGTTAAGAAGAATATATTGTCTACACCCATAAAGTTCATATCTACTAAAGGCAAAGAGGCTGTAGAAGCAAATAAAGATGTTTCAAGCAAGTATGTTAAGAATAAAAGAATTCAGAAGAATTCGTCGAACGAAGCTCGACGAAAAGATTCAAATTTGTCGAACAGAGATCGACGAAAACTGAAAACAAATTTTCAGTATAGTTATCATATGAACGGCGCTCGACAAAATCATGCACATTCGTCGAACGGCGGTCGACGAATTTACCCAAATTTGTCGAACAGATACTATACACAGAATTTCAGGAATTCTAATTCTAAACACACTAAGAATCCTTTTACTGAATGGATTATACCTCCAAGGATATATCATCCACAAGGCTATAAGGATCAGCCTGAAATGTCCTTTATTTTTGAGTATTGTGGTAAGACAAAAGGACCCAAGGTAGTCTGGGTCAAAAACAACTAGTTTATGTTTATGTCTTTGCAGGTACACAGCTGTCCAAGAACAAGTGAAAAATGGTATTTGGACAGTGGCTGTTCAAAACATATGACAGGGAACAAGGCAAATCTGAACAATTACAAGGCAAAGCTTGGACCAAAAGTCATATTTGGAGACTCCAACTGTGGACAGACCAAAGGCTATGGAAAAGTCAAGGTTGGAGAAGTCACCTTCAAAGAGGTAGCTTATGTGAAGGGACTGAAGCATAACCTTATCAACATAAGTCAATTATGTGATGAAGGGTTTCAGGTAACATTTAATAAATTGAATTGTCTAATTATATTTACTGATAGTATTACTGTTTTATCAGGTATTAGACAGGGTAATATATATTTAGTGAATTTTAATTCATCTACTTCAGAAGTTTGTTTATTTAGTGATGTAAGCAAATCTAGTGAACTTTGGCATAAGAGATTAGGACATGTAAACCTTAGGACCATTGCTAAATTATCTAAGGACAATCTTGTTAGAGGTTTACCCTTAGGTTCATACAAGAAAGAAGGTCTTTGTAGGGCATGTCAACTAGGCAAGCAAACTAAAAATAGCTTTAAATAATTATCTAAAAGTGATTCTCCTAGAATCTTATATTTGCTACATATGGAACTTTTTTGGACCTATAGCAACAAAGAGTTTAGGGGGGGGGGGGGGGGGAAGTCTTACACTCTAGTTATTGTAGATGACTTCTCTAGATTCACTTGGGTATTCTTTTTGAGAGAAAAGTCAGATAACTTTAAAGTTCTTACAGACTTTCTTAAGAGCATACAGATTGAGTACTCTACTGTAGTTGCATTGATCATAAGTGATCATGGTACTGAGTTTGAGTCTCTTCTTATGCAAGAATTCTGTGAGATGGAAGGTATCAGGCATTGCTTCTCAGCTCCTAGAACTCCTCAACAAAATGGGGTAGTTGAAAGGAAAAATAGAACTCTAATTGAATCAGCAAGAACATGGCTTGTAGATACTAATTTGCCCCTATCGTTTTGGGCAGAGGCTGTTAGCACAGCAAATTATGTTCTGAATAGAAGTTTGATACACAAACTTAAGGGAAAGACTCCTTATGAATTACTTAAAGGGAAGAAACCTAAAGTTAACTATTTTAGAGCATTTGGCTGTAGATGTTTCATTCACAATAATGATAAGAAATACCTTAGGAAATTTGAACCAAAATCAGGTGAAGGAATTTTCTTAGGTTATTCACTAATCAGTAAAGCATATAGGATTTATAATAAATCTACTCTTAAAATAGAAGAATCTATGCATGTCTCTTTTGATGAAACTAACATGTTTTACAAGGAGAAGATTCCTTCTACCATAGAAAATCTGCAGGTACCTATATTAAGTGAGTAGCTAGATCAATTAGCTCTACAAAAAGAAGTAATTCTGAATCCTGAACAGCAGAATGCTGAAGAGAGTGAAGAAGAAAATCTCCCAGATTTTGCTGAAAGTTCAGAACAGATAACAACAGATCATTCTTCACAGGATATAGCAGCTGAACAAATTCCCCAAGTGGAAATTATTGCTGAAGCAGCTCCAACTATTGACCACATCACAGTTAGAGATCATCCAATATCACAAGTGATTGGTGATATTTCAGCAGGTGTGCAAACAAGGAATCAAGTGAATCAGAATATGATGCACACATGTTTTCTCTCTCAGATTGAACCTCAATCTCTACAAGATGCAGAACAAGATCCCAACTGGATCATTGCTATGCAAGAGGAACTCAATCAGTTTGAGACAAACCAAGTATGGGATATGGTTCCTAGACCAAAAGACCATCCAGTGATTGGCACCAAATGGGTCTTCAGGAACAAGCTAGACGAACAAGGCAACATTGTAAGAAATAAAGCAAGACTGGTAGCTCAAGGATATTCAAAGGAAGAAGGGATTGATTATGATCAGACTTTTGCTCCTATTGCAAGACTTGAAGCAATCAAAATTTTTCTTGCATTTGCTGCATATAAAAAGTTCAAGGTATATCAAATGGATGTAAAGAGTGCTTTCTTAAATGGAGAAATCAAAGAAGAAGTATATGTGGAACAACCACCATGTTTCATCTCTCCAACTCAACCCTCTTTTGTATTTAGGCTTAAGAAAGCTCTTTATGGTCTCAAACAAACTCCTAGAGCATGGTATGAGACTTTAGCTAGTTTTCTATTGGAAAACAATTTCTGTAGGGGCATAGTAGATAAAACTCTATTTTTCAGGATACATAAAAATAAAACTTTGCTAGTTCAAATATATGTAGATGATATTATTTTTGGCTCTACTGATTCAAATTTGTGCAAAAGATTCTATAATCTAATGCAATCTAAATTTGAAATGAGTAGTATGGGTGAGTTATCATACTTCCTTGGTCTTCAAGTGAAGCAAACTCCAAATGGAATCTTCATATACCAATCTAAGTATGCAAAGGAATTAGTGAAAGGATTTGGTATGTCTGATTCTTCCACCATGAAAACACCCATGCCCTCAAATGCTGTTGTTGATAATGATGAATCAGGGAAACCTGTTGATTCAAAAGTATATAGAGCAATTGTTGGCTCACTACTTTATTTAACAGCTAGTAGACCTGACATAATGTTTGCTACCAGTATTTGTGCTAGGTTTCAAGTTAACCCCAAAGAATCTCATCTAATTTTATTAAAAAGGATTTTGAGATATATAAAGGGTTGCCCTAATCTAGGACTTTGGTATCCAACAACATCTGAATTTGAATTAACTGGATTCTCAGATTCAGATTATGTTGGATGCGGATTAGACAGGAAAAGCACATCAGGAACTTGTCAGTTTCTTGGTGATAGGCTTGTGTCTTGGTTTTGTAAGAAACAAACATCTGTGTCAACATCAACAGCTGAAGATGAATACATTGCTACTGGCAGTTGCTGCTCACAGATGTTGTGGATACAAAATCAGCTCCTAGACTATGGTGTCAACTTAAATAATTCAACTATATTTTGTGACAATACTTGTGCAATATCTATAGCACAAAATCCAGTTCTCCATAGTAGGACTAAACACATAGAAATTAGGCACCACTTCCTTAGGGATAATGTGGATAAAAAAAAATTTGCCTACAATTTATTTCTACTGATTTACAAAGAGCTAACATTTTCACCAAGCCCTTGGATGAAAAGAAGCATATCTTCTTTATAAATCAAATACGAATGATAGATGGAGACTCAATCTGTTAAAAATTAAATTTCTATTTATCCCCCAAATTCGTCAAACGGAGGACGACGAATTTGCATCATTTGTCGAACGGTGGTCGACGAATCCTCTTAACCTCAGAGTCGATAAAGAAAATTTCACCTGTCGAACGGTGATTGACGGAAAACATATTTTTGTCGAACGCCGTCTGACGGAGACATAAAGTCTTTTCGACTTCTGCTTTTATTAGGGTTTTGCCGAACTCCGCTCCACAAATGTGCCCCCTTCTCCGCTCTATATAATCTTTATTTTTATTTCTTAATAGATCGCGCCTACAGAAATCGTTTCCCTCCAGTTCCCCTCTGCACTTGATCTTTCTCTCTTGCAGGTACAAATGGCGATTTCTCAAGCCGCGCTCTACTCGATGAAGTTCGATGCCGGGTTTGACATCGACATGGAATCTTTCGCACAATCCGACCAAGTCTTCAAGGATATTCTTCAACTTTTTGAAGAGCAACAGTTGAAGAAGTTCATGAGCACGAGGATAAAGTTGCATACAACAGAAATTAAAGAATGGGCTTACACGGCTAAGCCAGAGGATAAGAGCGTAACTGGAACAATTTCAGGTCATCAGGTCTCTCTTCCCCAACTATCTTATCTGAAGTTTTTGGTTTTGAGAATGGTGATGATGATATAGAGATAAGTTCTGTTGAATATGAGGAAGCTTTGACTAAAATGGGTCATTCTACTGGAAACCCTAATCATCTGCTCAAGAAAAACTTGTCTTTGAACTATAAATTTCTATCTGATATTGTTGGAAAGGTGTTGTTAGAGAAGACAACAGGTCATGAATATATTAAAAGGCACCAATTTCTGTTGATGGTGGCCTTAATGGAAAGGAAAAAAGTTAATTGGGGATCAATACTTTTTGAGTTAGTTAAGAAGAAGGCATCTAAGGATAGTGTATGTTTTGGAAGAATCATTGGTATTGTATTGCAGGAAAGGCACCAAGACCTTCTGGTCTCTCCCAAGATAACCATAAATGCTAGCATGAAGCTGACCTTAGCTCTCTTTGCTAAATGGGACAGTGTATTTACCAAGAAGAAACCAGGAGCAGTTGCACAAAAGAAAACTTCTGAAGGCACCAGGACTGAACAAGTCACTCCCTCAACCATTCCAGAAGCTTCTCCTCTTGTTTCTTCTCCTCCTCTCCAATCTCCACCTCAGCATTTCTCCCCTGCACAAACTCCACCTCCAAATTCTCTTACACCCATTGATGACATTCCACCTCCTTCAGTTACCCTTATACCTCCTCATACTTCTCCTCCTCCATCTCCCATGCATGATGACCATCAGTCACCCATCCATCCCTCTTGTCCTATTCATTTAGACATCCCTCAACAACATGCAAATGTTTCAAATATCTTTGTACCAACTTCCATTCCATCCACTTCTCAATCCTCTTCATCCCATCAACCTGAATTTCTATTTCTACATTTCCAATCTGTTGCTGATCAGCTTCTTGATCACATCCTTCCTAAGATAGATCAAATCCTGGATGCAAAACTTGCTCCAGTGCATCACATTGTTTCTAATCTTGACTCTTCCTTGGATGCAAAAATTGCTCCAATCCTTACAACAATTTCTTAACTATCTTCCAAAATATCTTCAATTCCTTCCTCTCTTTCTGTCCCTTCTTCTAGAGGCCTAGATTCAGGTTCCACTAAAGCTAGGCAGGGGGAGATGCCTTATGAAGAAGCTCCAGTTTCAGAGGCCACAGTTTTTGTTGAAGATACAGCTACAGTTTTTGTTGAAGATACAGTTCAAATTTCTGATTTAAATATGTTTGATCTGGTTGAAGTATCTGCAATACCAGTCAAAGAAGAGATAAATAATATCTATATTCATCCCTCCCTAGATATTATTTCTTTGCTGTCTAAGTTCAATTTTGTTTCCTCAAATCTGCCAAAATATCAAGACTATTCTAGAGCAATTGTTTCATACAGTGCTCCAATAGATAAAGTTCTGCTGAAAGAGATTATCAGCAGTTTTGCAGTTCAAATTGCAGATCCAGTTCCTGTTTCAGTTCCAATTCAAAGTCACTCAAATGAATCAGTTGAAATTTCAGAGAAAGTTATCAATAGTTTTGATGTCCCAACTTTTGTCTTTGATGAATCACCAATTCCTGATTTTGATGAAATTTGGAAAGAAGAAGATGAAGCTTTTGAAGCTGAAGAGCAAAAGATCAAAGCTCTTAAATTGGTCAATGATTTATATGATGATCCAATTCCTTCTTCTGATTCTAATGAAGAAGACAGTGATAGTGATTCTGATGATACTTTATCAAAGAAGAGAAAGAAAAGGAAAGCAAAGTCAAAGGCTGTCCCCAAGCCTCCAAACCCTGAGAGTGATATTCCTTATTATGTTCTTCATAACATCACTCTTGATAAAGATACACCTCACTAGATGAAATTCTCAAGGAATGAGAACAAAAGAAGAAAGAAGATGAGGAAGACTGGTTACTATTATGACAAGCCTGTCAAATATAACCATCCTCCTCCTCCTCCTCCAGCAGCAGGATCAACATCACCATTTTCCTCCTCTCAGAAATCCACCCCTCAGCAATCAAGGAGACCAGCTAGCACAAGTGGTCATCAGAGATCTTGGTCTTCAGGACATCCTTCAAGTTCTTCCAGAAATATTTCTACAGAATACAAATATCATATATCTGATGGATCCATGCACAGGAAAAGAAATATTCCTTTTGACCAACCATCAGTACAGGACACTGATCTTGATGAAATATCTTATTCTCCTGTTGATACAGAAGCTGAAGAAATAGCACAGATGGCTAGATTCAAGGAATCAATTGCCATAACTCAGATAAATAAAGCTAAAGCTGAAGGAAAGGATTATTCTCAGTATTCAACTATGTCAGAATATAGAAGAAAAGAATTTGAAAAGTATAAATAAAAGAATCTTTTCAATGCTGAAGAATTCTTGATCCAGCACCCTCAAGCAGTTGTCATTCAAAGCAAATCTCAAACCATTCTGGGAGCCCAGGATCTTTACTAAAGTAAGAAGAAATCTGAAGATCCTAACAGAAAAATCATTTTCAAGCCTCCCTCAGCAAATCAATGAAAAGGTTCAGACTTTATTGTGTCTTTTTAACATTTTTGTTATAACATTTCTAAACTCAGAGCACTATGATTTATTCTATCTGCTGAAATGGATTTACATTCTGTCAGATATATATATTTTGCTCTGCTGTTTATTTCTCTATTGTATTTAATTGATTGATTGTCAAATAGTATCCTAACCCAAATAGGGGGAGATTGTTGGAACAACCCTATTACTGATTTGGCCTAGGATCACTATATGTTGAACTAGGATCAAGTTGACCCCATTGTATAGTTTAAGGGTCAAGTCTTTAGGCTGATAGATTAGCTAGAACTTAAGGAAAAAGTTAAGTTCCCAGCGTTCGACAAATGGCTATCGGCGCTCGACAGATGGCCGCCAGCGCTCGACGAATTCCTGCCAGCACTCGACAGTTTTCCAGCCAGCGCTCGACAGTTCTCCAGCCAGCGCTCGACAGATTTCCAGCC
Source organism: Dactylorhiza incarnata (assembly GCA_033032865.1). Classification (NCBI taxonomy): domain Eukaryota; kingdom Viridiplantae; phylum Streptophyta; class Magnoliopsida; order Asparagales; family Orchidaceae; genus Dactylorhiza; species Dactylorhiza incarnata. The sequence continues at coordinate 17,985,170 of JAWHQI010000013.1, forward strand.
AGCGTTGGACATTCTCTGAGCAGCGCTCGACGAATTCTAGCCAGCGCTCGACAAATTCTTTATTAAGGCTCAGATCGACAAATATTGATTCCAGATCAATTAATTCCTTAAATATCAGTTCTTTGAATACAGATCTACAAATTTAACGGATATTTTCAAATATCTTTCGACATATTCAAGACAGATAAGTAAGAATATTATACTTAGTTATTATATTCTTTCTTTCCATTTTCCCAGACAGAAATAACCGTTGACAATTAATGCAAAGGAATATTAGACGGCTAAGGAATTAAAGGACCTGCCAAAGTCATTTGGTTTTTGTTGTTATTCCAAGAAAGGATTAAAGGCTGATTATTCTATTTCCAAAAAGAGAATATATCAAGACAGACATTATTGTCTTAGCTCTCGACAGAATTCAAATATATTCTTACAGAATACAGAGAGAGAAAATCAACAAGTATAGAGAAAGAAAAAGAAGAACACTCAGTCAACATTCTAAGTCTTCTTCTTCCTCAAGCAGCACTCATTTCTCTCCGAGAACATTCTCTTTAAGATCCATCTCTCAGATATCTGCTGCAAGTTCAAGTCTTCTAAAAGAGCAACAAGGAATCTGAAGAACCTTTTCTTCCAGATCAATCTGCTACAGAAGATTTGTGTCTTCAAGGGAAAGCTTCTCCATCATCTGTCAAATACTTCAATCAGACAGGGGGAGCATTACAACAAGTCCACTAGAGTCTTCTCTCAGCATCTTGACAGAGAAGAACACTATAAACTCATTCTCACCTCTCCTGTACAGGGTTAATACTCCCTTCAAAAGTGTAACCCCTTGGTGGCAAGACACCTGATCAAAAAATCTAGTTGGTTTTGAGCACCTGAACAAAAGCTCTGTGGTGTGTGGACACCTGATCAAAATCACCTTGGTGTTAGGGCACCTGATCAACCCTCCTAGTGGACTCCTACCAAGGGTGGTAGAAGAGTGGACTACCCAGATTTGTTGGGGAACCACTATAAATTCCTTGTGTCTTCTATGTGTGATTATTTCTTTGTGTTGTGCTGTGTGCTTTTATTTATTCAGTTTTTCTGCTTATATATTTATCTCACACTGCTTACACATATATATATAACACTATTTTAATTCCGCTATAAAAACTAAGGAAAAGTTTTTAATACTCTATTCACCCCCCTCCCCTCTAGAGTAACTTAAGATCTAACCTCCACTTTCACCCTGCATCTATCTTGCATCCAAAAAATCATATTTTTAGGAGATGATTTTATTAAGGTTTTATTCAAAACATGTAAAATCAAATAAGTGACATTTTTGGAGTTGTATAACTCCAACTGGCCCCAAATTTGGGTGCCACCCTGAATTAGGCATTATTAGTCCATGGTTAAAATTTGAGATCAATTGGACCTCTGCATGTAGGGTAATTCTCTTTGCATGTCTCTACTTAAAGGGTTATTTGGGGTGGCAATAACCAAAAGAGGTATATTATGTATTTATCTCAAATGGATTTAGGTTAGCCTCTGAAATTTTGCACACACCCTCCTTATGATATAATACACCAACTCAGAAAAACTTAGGGTCTCTAGGGTCAAGAACCTTAGGAATATGATCAATGTGATGTTGAAATTGTTGAAGTGGAGTGGAAGGCGACCAGGCGGTCTGTATTTGGGAGACCGCAGAGACCGCGCGGTCTGTGTTGGTGATCTGCTGGTCTAGCTCTGCGGTCTTGTTCTGGCGGTCTTTTGATTGACCGTGTTGTTCCTAGTTGTTCCGGTCTCGTCCCGGGTTGTTCTGCTTGGATTGTCTATCTCCTTTGTAGAAGACCGGGCGGTCTTTTTTATGTAACCGCTGTGACCAGGCGATTTATGCTTGGCGATCTGGCGACTTGTCTGGAGTCGGCCAGATGTTCCTTGGTTTGCTCCTGGCATTCTAAGGAAGGAGTGTCTTGTGTCCGTGCGGCTTGTGCGCGGTCTGCCTGCTGATCTGCGGTCTTGGACGGAAGGTTGTCCAAGAAGTGTGATCGAGCGGTCTGCTCTTGAGACCGCTGGCGATCTGGCGGGTGGTGATTGTATCCCTCTTGTGGTGGTGACGACATCCATTTTGTCTCCTATAAATATGGGTGCATGGTCTGTCATTTATAATGAGAACTGTAAGAATTAGAGCGAAAGCAAGGAAGCTAGTCTTTGTTGGATATGATGAGCGGAAGAAGGGATGGAGATGCATGGATCCTGAGACACGAAGATCAGTGGTATCTCGGGATGTGGTGTTTGATGAGGTGACTTCCTACAAGGGGAGTTCAGGAGTTGAACTACCGGAGAGCAGGGTTGATGAAAAAGGGAAGGCTGCGGGAAATCTTTAAGAGGAGTTGCCTGTTTCACCAGGTGCTCCAGCTGTGTTAAGTTCTGAGAAGGAGGCTTCAGATTCAGGAAGCAGGGGGAGCGATGCTCCAAGTTCGTCTAGAAGAAGAGCTAGCAGGGAAGAAGCAGTTGAGGAGGTGGTTAGTCAGGAGCAACCTCTTAATAGGTCGAAGAGGACTATCAAGCCACCTGATCGATACACAGGAGGAAACGTGGTGAGCTTTGTCTCATGTTTCTTTGCTAGTCCCTTGGATGAGAGGGAGCCGTCGAGCTTTGAGAAGGCCAAAGGCGTGAAGCAGTGGGACATTGCTATGCAAGAAGAGATGGATGCTCTCAAGAAAAATGAGACTTGGTCTCTAGTGCCCAGGCCCAAGGGCATTACCCCTGTGACATGCAAGTGGGTCTATAAACTCAAGAAGAAAGCTGACAGTACGATTGAGCGATACAAGGCTCGCCTTGTAGCTCGCGGGTTCTCACAGCAGTATGGTGAAGATTATGATGGGATGTTTAGTCTAGTGGTAAAGATGACTTTGGTCCGATTTGTTATTGCTTTGGCGGCTTCAAGTGGATGGGAGATTTGGCAGCTCGACATTAAGAATGCCTTCTTATACGACGAGATTGACAAGGATATTTTTATGATCCAACCGTCGGGCTTCATCTCGGAGGAGTGTTCGGACTACGTCTACAAACTGAAGAAAGCCCTGTATGGGTTGAAGCAAGCGCCTCGGGCGTGGTATGGAAAGATCGCGAAGTATCTTCTATTCTGCGGGTTCTTTGCTTTAGACTCTGATTCTAGCTTGTTTGTCAAGAAGGATGGGGCGCTTCGAGTTATTGTTCTGCTGTATGTGGATGACATGATTGTCACCGGGAACTCGAAGGAGGTAGTAGCAAGGCTGAGAGCCGAGCTTGCCATCAGATTTGAGATGAAGGATCTGGGTGAGCTACACCATTTCCTTGGACTCGAGGTTCAGAGGAGGGAGAGCAGAGTTCTCGTTTCTCAGGCCAGATATGCAGAGCGGATCGTTCAACGATCTGGCATGGAGGAAGGGAAGAGCAGCTCTATACCTCTGGAACAACATCATAAACTTTGGAAGGATGAGGGGAGAGTTCTATCTGATCCGTTGGTGTTCCGAGCTCTGGTTGGGAGCTTGATTTACTTAACCATCACGAGGCCAGATATTGCTTATGTAGTTGGCAAAGTGAGTCGGTACATGGCGGAGCCACGAAAGACTCATCTTCTGGCGGCAAAAGGAATCTTGAAATATGTGAAGTCGACCTCTGATTTGGGTCTCCTATATAGGAGAGGGTTGAGCTTGGAGTTGCATGGGTACATGGATTCTGATTACGGGGGAGACGTGGATGATCGGAGATCAACATCTGGTTTCGTCTTTATGACAGGCCCCACAGCTATCTCTTGGTGCAGCAAAAAGCAGGACTCGGTGTCTGTATCTACCACAGAAGCGGAATACAAGGCTTTGGCCTTTGCAGCTCAGGAAGACGTTTGGCTCAGGAGGTTGGTGGAGGACGTTCATGAGGAGGTTTGAGTTCCGACTTTGCTACATGGGGACAATGAGAGTGCTCTCAAGCTGGTTAATAATCCAGTCTGTTACGAGAGGACCAAGCATATTGAGATTGAGCACCATTTCTTTCGTGAAAAGGTGTTGGGAGGATCTCTTTTGGTCGAGCATGTTCGGAGTGCGGACAATGTTGCAGACATCTTCACAAAGCCGCTGGCGAAGGGACCGTTTACTCGATTGCAGAGTTTACTCGGGCTTGTTTCCACTTCCCACTTCAAGGGGAAGTGTTGAAATTGTTGAAGTGGAGTGGAAGGCGACCGGGCGGTCTGTATTTGGGAGACCGCAGAGACCACGCGGTCTGTGTTGGTGATCTGCCGGTCTAGCTCTGCGGTCTGGTTCTGTCGGTCTGTTGATTGACCGGGTTGTTCCTAGTTGTTCCGGTCTCGTCCCGGGTTGTTCTGCTTGGATTTTATATCTCCTTTGTAGAAGACCGGACGGTCTTTTTTATGTAACCGCTGTGACCGGGCGGTTTGTGCTTGGCGATCTGGCAACATGTCTGGAGTCGGCCAGATGTTCCTTGGTTTGCTCCTGGTGTTCTAAGGAAGGAGAGTCTTGTGTTCGCGCGGCTTGTGCGCGGTCTGCCTGCTGATCTGCGGTCTTGGACAGAAGGTTGTCCAAGAAGTGTGATCGTGCGGTCTGCTCTTTGAGACCGTTGGCGATCTGGCGGATGGTGATTGTATCCCTCTTATGGAGGTGACGACATCTGGTTTGTCGCCTATAAATAGGGGTGCATGGTCCATCATTTATAACGAGAACTGTAAGAACTAGAGCTTGGGTTAATTCGTGCGGTCTCAACTTTGAGGTCGGGCGATCTTGGAAGCGAGTTGACTGTTTGTTGTGTTCGCAGGTTTGCGGTCAGCAGGTTGTGGTCTCCTTCCTTGGTGATTCCCAGCGGCTTGAATAAACAGTTCGGCAGCGGCTTGTCTGCGAACTGGTTTATGTTGTTCTTGTGCTGTTCGCAGCGAGCTCAGCGATCAGGAGACCTTCAGTGGTTAGGCGATCTGAGTTGCGGTCTGGCGACAGCTGTTCTTCGTTCAGTTCAATAAGCTCCAGTTCGTGCGGTCTGTGGTGGCGGTCTGGCAGTACAGGTCAAGCTGGGTGTTCTGTGTTGCGGTCTTGCCTGACTTCTGTTCGCGCGGTCTCGGGACAAGCCGGGCGATCTCTGGAGTCGTGTGGTCTGTGCGGTCCCTGCTTGTCAAGCCGCCAGATATGTCTTTTGGTGTTTTGTTCTTCTCTCCCTCGTGATTCTTATGAATCATGTCTCGCCATGTATACCTCGCACTGTAAATTATGTTTGTGATTCAATAAAGTCTTTTGTGTTGCTGTGTGGCATTGTGGTTGTTTGGTTATAACTCAGTTGATGCAACTCCTGCTTACTCCTAAATGATTCAAATAAAAATTTTAACATGTGATCCATGTCACACTTTTATATTTTTGAAATATTTATGGTTAATACATTGATGAAAATTGTGAAACTCTGGGTAATCCCTTGCTATTCCATTTAGAACCCCTGTATATTTTAGTAGAAAATTAAGAGATCAATTCCTCTAGTTTTTAGCAAATTTGCCCTATGTCACAATTATGAATAAGTGAGAATGCACTAGGCAAAATGTCTGATTAATGGTTGAAACTCTAGAAAATAGTTAGGAATATAATTATGAGCCTCTGTAATTTTTGGTAGAATTTTTGGAGATATTATTTAAGATAAAATTCATTTAATTCAGTTTCCCCCCTTTCTTAGTTTGTGCAATGTCAATGATAAGACTTTCCTGGAAAATTATGGGATTTTGGATTTGATGCTTTCTGTGCACTATGATGTTATAATAATTTTCCCAGAATTTTTGGAAGTCATGGTGTAGTACTTGATGTGTAAAGTTATGTTTTCAACCCTTTCATGTTAAATAGAAAATATGATCATATAGTCCTTGGAAAATTATGAAATTATGGAATTTGTAATTTTTATGTCATTATAGTGCCAATGTAATTCTCTCAGAATTTTTGGAAGTCATGGTGTAGCACTTGATGTGTAAAGTTATGTTTTCAACCCTTTCATGTTAAATAGAAAATATGATCATATAGTCCTTGGAAAATTATGAAATTCTGGAATTAGTATTTTTATGTCATTATAGTGCCACTGTAAGTTTCTCAGAACTTTTGGAAGTCAAAATCTAGTACTTGACGTGTAAGTCATCTTGTCACCCTTTTATGATAAATAGAAATTACGATTATAAATCTGCTGGAAAATTTTGATATTTTGGAAACCATATTATTATGTCATAATGTTGAAACCGATTTCTCGGTCTCTGTGGAGTTCGGGGCCCTCACCGAGATGAGGGGCGACCAACCCTTACTCCTCCCAAGGGAGAGCTCTAGATTGAAGGTCGAGGAACTATGGACTGGACCAAGGGCTTACTGGGGAGGTCCCGTCACATACCCGGAAGCCCCTTAGGAACTTCCCCTCCCAAGCCACTACTAAGCTTGAGCACCACTGGAGGCTCTCCTCACCCCCTAGAGAGACTTGGGAAGGGAGAGAGAGAGAGAGAGCTAGCCTAGAATGAGCCCCTCCTAAATGGTGCCCCCTTGGTCCTATTTATATGATTTCTAAAGTTGGGCTGCAAATAACCAAACTCTGGCTTATCAGATTACCAAAATACCCCGGAAGTGGCTGCGGATAACCAAGTCCCGCTGTTCTGAGATGCTAAACGCAGACCGCCTCCTACTTTGGAGCTGGGCGAGCCAGGGGGCTGCCCCCCTCCCTGCTCGGCCCCTAAGGGCTCTGGGTGAGCCAGGGGGCTGGCCCCCCTCCCGACTCGCCCCCTAATGGCTCTAGGGCGAGCCAGGGGACTGGCCCCCCTCCCGACTCACCCCCTAAGGGCTCTGGGGAGAGCCAGGGGGCTGGCCCCCCTCCCGAATCACCCCCTAAGGGTCTAGGGCGAGCCAGGGGGCTGGTCCCCTCCCTGCTCGCACCGAAAGGGCTCTGTGGCGAGCCAGGGGGCTGGGCCCCCTCCCGACTCGCCCCCTAAGGGCTCTGGGCGAGCCAGGGGGCTGGCCCCCTCCCTGGTCGCCCCTTAAGGGCTCTGGGGCGAGCCAGGGGGCTGGCCCCCCTCCCGACTCGCCCCCTAAGGTCTCTGGAGCGAGCCAGGGGGCTGGACCCCCTCCCGACTCGCCCCTTAAGGGTCTGGGGCGAGCCAGGGGGCTGGCCCCCTCCCTGCTCGCCCCCTAAGGGCTCTGGGGCGAGCCAGGGGGTTGGCCCCCCTCCCGACTCGCCCCCTAAGGGTTTTGGGGCGAGCTAGGGGGATGGCCCCCCTCCCGACTCGCCCCCCTAAGGTCTCTGGGGCGAGCCAGGGGGCTGGCCCCCCTCCCGACTCGCCCCCTAAGGGCTCTGGGGCGAGCCAGGGGGCTGGCCCCCCTCCCGACTCGCCCCCTATGGGCTCTGGGTGAGCTAGGGTGCTGGCCCCCCTCCCGACTCGCCCCCTAAGGGTTCTGGGGCGAGCCAGGGGGCTGGGCCCCCTCCCGCCTCGCGCCCTAAGGGCTCTGGGGTGAGCCAGGGGGCTGTCCCCCCTCCCGACTCGCCCCCTAAGGGCTCTGGGCGAGCCAGGGGGCTGGCCCCCCTCCCGACTCGCCCCTTAAGGGTCTGGGGCGAGCCAGGGAGCTGGCCCCCTCCCTGCTCGCCCCCTAAGGGCTCTGGGGCGAGCCAGGGGGCTGGCCCCCCTCCCTGCTCGCCCCCCTCTTCCCCTACTCTTCCTGCCTGGGCCTATGTTGCCACACAATGTTCTAAAGGACTCCTGGGTCTCGGAAAAACACTCGGCGATTACGGGGTTGTACACCGGGGGTTCACTCGGTGAATTCAGGGTTGTACATAATCCCCGCTCTTTTCGAGCGAGGTACGTGCTCGGAAAGAAACGTCCAGCCCAGCATTTTCGACGAGCGTCGCTGGGAATCCGGCTAATGGAGCTACTTTGAGAGAAAACATAAAGTCTACTCGAGAGGTCATCCATCCCCGCCGGCTAATGAGAGCCCGGCTAGCAGAGCCATCCCGGGACCTTAACCAACATGAATCACCTGCCTCACCGAGTGAGTCTCCTGCCCTGCCGGCATCAACAAGCCCGGTCAGCGGTCTCTGCTCGGGGCTAAGTACCTTGAGAACTTCCTGCCACCGAGAAGTTCCCGGCCCTGCCAGCTTGATGGGAGCCTGATCAATGGGCCAGCCTCGGGGCTAAGGTCGACACGCACTAGGAGCCCGACTCAATCTAGAGGTGGACACAAGATCGACACACTCTAGGAGCCCGGCTCAACTAGAGGTGGAGCATACTTCCTTCCTGCCCCGAGCGGTTCCCGGCCCTGCCAGCTGGGTGGGAGCCTGGTCAGTGGGCCAGCATCGGGGAGGAGTACAAGGTTGACACACTCTAGGAGCTGAGCTCAACTAGAGGTGGATAAGAGTCGACACCCTCCAGGCCATTCGCTAGAAGAGCGAGATCAACTGGAGGTGGAGCATACTTCCTTCCTGCCCCGAGCAGTTCCCAGGCCTGCCAGCTGGGTGGGAGACTGGTCAGCGGGCCAGCATCGGGGGGGGGGGGGGGGGGGGGGGGAGTACAAGGTTGACACACTCTAGGAGCCTAGCTCAACTAGAGGTGGATAAGAGTTGACACCCTCCAGGCCATTCGTTAGACGAGCGAGATCAACTGGAGGTGGAGCATACTTCCTTCCTGCCCCGAGAGGTTCCCGGCCCTGCCAGCTTAGTGGGAGCCTGGTCAGCGATCCAGCATCGGGGTGGAGTACAAGGTCGACACACTCAAGGAGCTGAGCTCAACTAGAGGTGGATACAAAGTCGACACACTCTAGGAGCCCGGCTCAACTAGAGGTGGAGCATACTTCCTTCCTGCCCCGAGCGGTTCCCGGCCTTGCCATCTGGGTGGGATCCTGGTCAGCGAGCCAGCATCGGGGGGGGGGGGGGGGGAGTACAAGGTAGACACACTCTAGGAGCCGAGCTCAACCAGAGGTGGATACAAAGTCGACACACTCTAGGAGCCCGACTCAACTAGAGGTGGAGCATACTTCCTTCCTGCCCCGACCGGTTCCCGGCCCTGCCAGCTGGGTGGGAGCCTGGTCAGCGGGCCAGCATCGGGGGGGGGGGGGGGGGGGGGAGTACAAGGTCAACACACTCTAGGAGCCGAGCTCAACTAGAGGTGGATAAGAGTCGACACCCTCCATGCCATTCGCTAGACGAGCGAGCTCAACTGGAGGTGGAGCATACTTCCTTTCTGCCCTGAGCGGTTCCCGGCCCTCCCAGCTGGGTGGGAGCCTGGTCAGCGGGCCAGCATCCGGGGGGGGGGGGGGGGGGGGGGGGGGAGTACAAGGTCAACACACTCTAGGAGCCGAGCTCAACTAGAGGTAGATTAGAGTCGACACCCTCCAGGCCATTCGCTAGACGAGCGAGCTGATCAACTGGAGGTGGAGCGTTTTTCCTTCCTGCCCCGAGTGGTTCCCGGCCCTGCCAGCTAAGTGGGATCCCGGTCAGCAGGCCAGCATCGGGGGAGAGTATAAGGTCGAGACACTCTAGGAGCCGAGCTCAACTAGAGGTGGATAAGAGTCGACACCCTTCAGGCCATTCGCTAGACGAGCGAGCTCAAATGGAGGTGGAGCATACTTCCTTCCTGCCCCGAGCGGTTCCCGGCCCTGCCAGCTGGGTGGGAGCCTGGTCAGCGGGCCAGCATTGGGGGGGGGGGGGGGAGTATAAGGTCGACACACTCTAGGAGCCGAGCTCAACTAGAGGTGGATAAGAGTCGACACCCTCCAGGCCATTCGCTAGACGAGCGAGCTCAACTGGAGGTGGAGCGTGTTTCCTTCCTGCACCGAGCGGTTCCCGGCCCTGCCAGCTGGGTGGGAGCCCGGTCAGCGGGCCAGCATCGGGGGGGGGGGGGGGGAGTACATGGTCGACACACTCTAGGAGCCGAGCTCAACTAGAGGTGGATAAAAGTCGACATCCTCCAGGCCATTCGCTAGACGAGCGAGCTCAACTGGAGGTGGAGAAGAGTCGGCACCCTCCAAGCCATTCGCTAGACGAGCAAGCTCAACTGGAGGTGGAGCATGGTCCCTTCCTGCCCCGAGCGGTTCCCGACCCCGCCAGCTAGGTGGGAGCCTGGTCAGCGGGCCAGCATCGGGGGGGGGGGGGGGGGGGGGAGTACAAGGTCGGCACACTCTAGGAGCCGAGCTCAACTAGAGGTGGATAAGAGTTGACACCCACCAGGCCATTCGCTAGACGAGCGAGCTCAACTAGAGGTGGAGCATACTTCCTTCCTGCCCCGAGCGGTTCCCGGCCCTGCCAGCTGGGTGGGATCCTGGTCAGCGGGCCAGCATCGGGGGGGGGGGGGGGGGGAGTACAAGGTCGACACACTCTAGGAGCCGAGCTCAACTAGAGGTGGATAAGAGTTGACACCCACCAGGCCATTCGCTAGACGAACGAGCTCAACTGGAGGTGGAGCATACTTCCTTCCTGCCCCGAGCGGTTCCCGGCCCTGCCAGCTGGGTGGGATCCTGGTCAGCGGGCCAGCATCGAGGGGGGGGGGGGGGGGAGTACAAGGTCGACACACTCTAGGAGCCGAGCTCAACTAGAGGTGGATAAGAGTCGACACCCTCCAGGCCATTCGCTAGACGAGCGAGCTCAACTGGAGGTGGAGCGTGTTTCCTTCCTGCCCCGAGCGGTTCCCGGCCCTGTAAGCGAAGTGGGAGCCCGGTCAGCGGGCCAGCATCGGGGGGGGGGGGGGGGGAGTACAAGGTCGACACACTCTAGGAGCCGAGCTCAACTAGAGGTGGATAAGAGTCGACATCCTCCAGGCCATTCGCTAGACGAGCGAGCTCAACTGGAGGTAGAGAAGAGTTGGCACCCTCCAGGCCATTCGCTAGACGAGCGAGCTCAACTGGAGGTGGAGCATGGTCCCTTCCTGCCCCGAGCGATTCCCGGCCCTGCCAGCTAGGTGGGAGCCTGGTCAGCGGGCCAGCATGGGGGGGGGGGAGGGGAATACAAGGTCGACACACTCTAGGAGCCGAGCTCAACTAGAGGTGGATAAGAGTCGACACCCTCCAGGCCATTCGCTAGACGAGCGAGCTCAACTAGAGGTGGAGAAGATTTGACACCCTCCAGGCCATTCGCTAGACGAGCGAGCTCAACTGGAGGTGGAGCATGGTCCCTTCCTGCCCCGAGCGGTTCCCGACCCTGCCAGCTGGGTGGGAGCCTGGTCAGCGGGCCAGTATCGGGGGGGGGGGGGGAGTACAAGGTCGACACACTCTAGGAGCCGAGCTCAACTAGAGGTGGATAAGAGTCGACATCATCCAGGCCATTCGCTAGACGAGCGAGCTCAACTGGAGGTGGAGAAGAGTCGGCACCCTCCAGGCCATTCGCTAGACGAGAGAGCTCAACTGGAGGTGGAGCATGGTCCCTTCCTGCCCCGAGCGGTTCCCGGCCCTGCCAGCTGGGTGGGAGCCTGGTCAGCGGGCTAGCATCGGGGCTAAAGTCGACACACTCTAGGAGCCGAGCTCCACTAGAGGTGGATACAAGGTCTACACACTCTAGGAGCCCGGCTCAACTAGAGGTGGATACAAGGTCGACACACTCTAGGAGTCCGGCTCAACTAGAGGTGGAGTGTCTTTGCTTCCTTCCCCGAGCGGTTCCCAGCCCTGCCAGCTAGGTGGGAGCCTGGTCAGCGGGCCAGCATCGGGGCTAAGTATTTTTGAAAAACTTTCATTATATTAATTATCCCAATACATGTGAGGAAATTAGGCATGGAAACAAAACATCGCATTACATGAACTTTGGGATTGAAAAGAAAACTAAGCATGCAAACCGAACTGAGTCTCCCACTTTCACGGCCGGTCTTCCTCGACTTATTCTGGTAGTTGCTGTTGTTGTCTTGGGCTACTCACATCTTTCATCTCCAACAACTCGGGGCAGGAGGACGTTGCGTGGTCCTCCTCATCGTGGAAGTCGCAGTAAGGTAATTTGACCACATCCTTTCTTTTTCCCCTTCTCTCTGCTTTCCTGGCTCTCCTCCTTCCCCCCAACCGATTGTCATGGTTTGCTGAGGTGGTGGATATGGTGCATTCGATCCTTGCCTTTGGCCCGAGCGGTTGGCTCTTTTCCTTTGGAAGCCCTTCCTTCCTCGCTCTCGCGGAGTTGAATTGCTGACCTCTGCGCTCGCCGGGCTATTGGGTAGCCGCCACCCGGGGTGGTCTCGCCCACCAACATTCACTCGACACCTTTTGGAGTGGGGCGAGCGGGGGCCGGATGCCTCCCCGTTCGCCACCCTTTGGGGCTGCACTAGAAGGGGCGGGGCGAGCTGGGAGGGCGCCTCCCTCCTGAGCTCTCCCCCTTGAGGGGGTGGGGCGAGCTGGGAGGGCGCCTCCCTCCTGAGCTCGCCCCCTTGAGGGGGCGGGGCGAGCTGGGAGGGCGCCTCCCTCCTGAGCTCGCCCCCTTGAGGGGGCGGGGCGAGCTGGGAGGGCGCCTCCCTCGTGAGCTCTCCCCCTTGAGGGGGCGGGGCGAGTTGGGAGGGCGCCTCCCTCCCGAGCTCGCCCTCTTGAAGGGGAGGGGCGAGCTGGGAGGGCGCCTCCCTCCTGAGCTCGCCCCCTTGAAGTGGCGGGGCGAGCTAGGAGGGCGCCTCCCTCCTGAGCTCGCCCCCTTGAAGGTGGGCGAGTGGGGGTATACCACCTCCCCACTCCCCTCCCACCAGTACCTCTTTCCTGGATTGCTGGCCGAGAGTTCCCTCGCCCATCTGCCGGGGGGGGGGGGGGGTCCTCTGTACCATCTCTTCTTCTGCCTCCGACTATCATGGCGAAAGCAACCTAGAAGGTCTGTAAGACCTCTTGCCTAAAATCTTCGAACATCTCCAACGTCACCCTAGCCACCGGGGGTTGCGAGTGACCTGGGTCGGATATTCCTCCACCTCCGTCCATGGAACTCGTCTTGAGAGTTTCTTGAATTGGTCACACTCCACGCTCACCGCACCAAAATGTTGAAACCGATTTCTCGGTCTCTGTGGAGTTCGGGGCCCTCACCAAGATGAGGGGCGACCAACCCTTACTCCTCCCAAGGGAGAGCTCTAGGTTGAAGGTCGAGGAACTATGGACTGGACCAAGGGCTTAGTGGGGAGGTCCCGCCACATACCCGGAAGCCCCTTAGGAACTTCCCCTCCCAAGCCACTACTAAGCTTGGGCACCACTAGAGGCTCTCCTCACCCCCTAGAGAGACTTGGGGAGGGAGAGAGAGAGAGCTAGCCTAGAATGAGCCCCTCCTAAATGGTGCTCCTTGGTCCTATATATAGGATTTTTGAAGTTGGGATGCAAATAATCAAACTCTGGCTTATCAGATTACCAAAATACCCCGAAAGTGGTTGCGGATAACCAAGTCCCGCTGTTCTGAGACTCTAAACGCAGACCGCCTCCTACTTCGGAGATAGGGCGAGCCAGGGGGCTGGCCCCCCTCCCGGCTCACCCCCTAAGGGCTTTGGGAGAGCCAGGGGGCTGACCCCCCTCCCGACTCGCCCCCTAAGGGCTCTGGGCGAGCCAGGGGGCTGGCCCCCCTCCCGACTCGCCCCCTAAGGGCTCTGTGGCGAGCCAGGGGGCTGGCCCCCCTCCCAACTCGCCCCCTAAGGGTCTGGGGCGAGCCAGGGGGCTGGCCCCCTCCCTACTCGCCCCTTAAGGGCTCTGGGGAGAGCCAGGGGGCTGTCAAATTCCCGACTCGCCCCCTAAGGGCTCTGGGGAGAGCCAGGGGGCTGGCCCCCCTCTCGACTCGCCCCCCTAAGGGTTCTGGGGCGAGCCAGGGGCTGGACCCCTCCCTGCTCGCCCCCTAAGGGCTCTGGGGCGAGCCAGGGGGCTGGCCCCCTCCCTGCTCCCCCCTAAGGGCTCTGGGGCGAGCCAGGGGGCTGGCCCCCCTCCCAACTCACCCCCTAAGGGTCTGGGGCGAGCCAGTGGGCTGGCCCCCTCCCTGCTCGCACCTAAGGGCTCTCAGGCGAGCCAGGGGGCTGGCCCCCCTCCCGACTCACCCCCTAAGGGTTCTGGGGCGAGCCAGGGGGCTGGCCCCCCTCCCGACTCACCCCCTAAGGGCTCTGGGGCGAGCCAGGGGGCTGGCTCACCTCATGACTCACCCCCTAAGGGCTTTGGGGAGAGCCAGGGGGCTGGATCCCCTCCCGACTCGCCCCCTAAGGGTTCTGGGCGAGCCAGGGGGCTAGACCCCCTCCCGACTCGCCCCCTAAGGGATCTGGGGCGATCCAGGGGGCTGGCCCCCCTCCCGACTCGCCCCCTAAGGGATCTGGGGCGATCCAGGGGGCTAGCCCCCCTCCCGACTCGCCCCCTAAGGGCTCTGGGGCGAGCCAGGGGGCTGCCCCCCCTCCTGACTCGCCCCGTAAGGGTCTGGGGCGAGCCAGGGGGCTGGCCCCCTCCCTGCTCGCCTCCTAAGGGCTCTGGGGCGAGCCAGGGGGCTGGCCCCCCTCCCGACTCACCCCCTAAGGGCTCTGGGCGAGCCAGGGGGTTGGCCCCCCTCCCAACTCGCCCCCTAAGGGTCTGGGGCGAGCCAGGGGGCTGTCTTGGGCGAGCCAGGTGGCTGGCCCCCTCCCTGCTCTCCCCCTAAGGGCTCTGGGGAGAGCCAGGGGGCTGTCAAATTCCCGACTCGCCCCCTAAGGGCTCTAGGGCGAGCCAAGGGGCTGGCCCCCCTTCGACTCGCCCCCCTAAGGGTTCTGGGGCAAGCCAGGGGGCTGGCCCCCTCCCTGCTCTCCCCCTAAGGGCTCTGGGGCGAGCCAGGGGGCTGGCCCCCTCCCTGCTCCCCCCTAAGGGCTCTAGGTCGAGCCAGGGGGCTGGCCCCCCTCCCGACTCGCCCCCTAAGGGTCTGGGGCGAGCTAGTGGGCTGGCCCCCTTCCTGCTCGCCCCTAAGGGCTCTGGGGCGAGCCAGGGGGCTGGCCCCCCTCCCGACTCGCCCCCTAAGGGTTCTGGGGCGAGCCAGGGGGCTGGCCCCCCTCCCGACTCACCCCCTAAGGGCTCTGGGCGAGCCAGGGGGCTGGCTCACCTCCTGACTCGCCCCCTAAGGGCTTTGGGGCGAGCCAGGGGGTTGGACCCCCTCCCGACTCGGCCCCTAAGGGTTCTGGGGCGAGCCAGGGGGCTGGACCCCCTCTCGACTCGCCCCCTAAGGGATCTGGGGCGATCCAGGGGCTGGCCCCCCTCCCGACTCGCCCCCTAAGGGCTCTGGGGAGAGCCAGGTGGCTGCCCCCCCTCCCGACTCGCCCCGTAAGGGTCTGGGGCGAGCCAGGGGGCTGGCCCCCTCCGTGCTCGCCCCCTAAGGGCTCTGGGGCGAGCCAGGGGGCTGCCCCCCCTCCCTGCTCGCCCCCCTCTGCCCCTACTCTTCCTGGCTGGGCCTATGTTACCACATAATGTTCTAAAGGACTCCTGGGTCTCGGAAAAATACTCGGCGAATACGGGGTTGTACACTGGGGGTTCGCTCGGTGAATTCAGGGTTGTACACATAAGTCACCTCTGGAAGTTTATTTAGCAAGATTGAACTTATTGACTTGGTACCTCCTTTACATTCTAGAAGATGATATTTGATTAATGGATTTTTAAATAGAGATCAAATCAACATGAAATGTATCAAAATTCTGGTTAACCCTTAAATTGTCCATTATGAATCTTTGGTAAAAATTAGAGTCCATATGGACATGTTAATGTTAAAATTGCATCATAGGAATCAAACCTAGTTCAATCTCATTGTTGTTCTGCGAATAGTATAAACCTCATATGATGATTTGGCCAACAAGATCACATAGAAAATCAGTAAGATTTGGATTATAACAGTAACATATCATTTACATAAGCCCTAGAAGTTATGGAACCTTTGGAGTGCATTCGTACTATGATTTTGGGAATTATTAAGAATCATGTCGCACTATACATAAAAGGGGCAGTTATCAACTTAGGAGATCATGAAGATTATTCAGCATGATAAAGTGTCCATGATGTATCACTAGGGTGTGATTAGAGACATTTGAGAATCATTTAAGATCTACACCACTTAGAGTATTGGAAATCTTAAGTTTTGAGCATCGTTCAAGAGAACGTAAGCTTAAGGGTAGAATTGGAGATAATTTATAAAAGCGTCAAGTAATAAAGAGTGATAAGTAGAGTGGGTCTTAGAATGGGGTAGCCACCAATAAAAGTAATTGTTTTGGAATGGGGGATTTGGGTTTCAGACCATTGCTTTCCCTAGTACCGCTGCGAGCCCTTTACCGGGTAAACCTCGGGAAGTCTAGGATTCACCCTAAACTTCTATGTACACAATAGTTAGACAAGATTAGTCTAACTAAATGAATAAGAGATATGGTAAACTTCATCCTGAGTTAAGGGATGGGAAGTTGTATATCAGGACGGGTTAGTCCTGCGAGCTGGAGGCTCGGGAAATAGTATATCAGGACGAGATGGTCCTGCGAGCTGGAGGCTCGGGAGGTTGAATATCAGGACGGGTTAGTCCTGCGAGCTGAAGGCTCGAGTGGTGATAAATTGCATGTGCATAAGAACAAAATAGTGGCGGGTCTTTGGTACTGGACCGGTCGTCACACCGACAGCAGTACGTTGACTTAGGTGGGTGTGAGGGTTTGAGGGGCCAGTAGGTTGTTTATACTGTGGTCTGGAGGACGATCACCGAAAACGCACACTTGACCTCAAAGATTGGTGGATACCAGCAAAGAGTACACAAGACTCTATAGTGCACCTAAAACGTGTACAAAGGCGTACGAAGGGTCTAGGCCTGGTAGTGTGTATACCCGCCTAGGAAGTGGACTTGCCCGCTCCACTGCTTCCGTAACCACAACGGTGGTACCAGAGAGTGAAGTTAGCTGCAAAAATTGGGAACTAAAGGTCTGTGATCACTGAGTCGTGTGGGTGAGTTGCACTTGTATGAATCATATCATAGCATGCATATCATATCATACGTAAACCTAGAACATAATTTGAAGACCCTTATCATATAAATTAGTATGGGCTCTTTTATATGATAAGTTATAATTCCGGAAATCTTAACTTATAAGTTTATATGGGCATTCATATAAGTTAAGGTACTCCTGTGATGGTAGTGTAGAATTATGTACTTGTTTGCTATACTTGCGCGCACTGCTTTACTACTTACTTCTTTTACTGCTCTTTAGCTTACTTGTCTACACTGCAAGAGTAGTGCTTGCATATATATATATACTTGCTAGCTTAGATTTCCATGTCACCTGCTTTTTGTTTACTCCACTTTGTTGTCCTCTGCTTCTTCCTCCCGCTCGGTGCCTAGGAGTCGCGGGGGGGGGGGGGGGGGGGGGGGGGGGGGGGGGGGGGGGGGGGAGGCGGGAACAAAATCATCTTAGTCTTTATGACTAACGGTCGGTTGTGACTGTAGGTGCCTGAGGTGATGGGTCTCCCCCTCTTCGACTTTCCTCTTGTCCTTTTTCATTAGAGCACCCCGATTCTTGGCATTGTCGATAGCCTCGACTTTCAGTGCTGCTTCTACCACTTCAGCATAACTTTCAGATTTATAAGCACTCGCCAACTGCTGAATATCGCTACGAAGACCTCCAAGAAATCGCTTCATTCTTCCTGCCTCAGAAGTCACTAAATCTGGAGCAAATCTGCTCAACTTACTGAACTCGATCTCATACTCACTAACCGTGAGTTGTCGTTGCTTCAGGTGCAGAAAATTATTCATTAAACGGTCTTGCTCGACCGACGGCAGGAATTTCTTTAACACCATCGCCTTAAACGACTCCCACGAGCATCCACCTACGAGATTTTCCCTCTCCCTAATCCACCAACTCTTAGCAAGTCCTTTCAGCTGGTAAGCGGCGACCATCACCTTTTGGTCCGCAGAGATTCCTGAGTATGAAAACATCTCCTCAATGGCAACAAACCAGTCGTCTAATGCCATGAAGTCTGCTCTTCCGTCAAACGTAGGAGGTCCCAACCTTTGAAAATGCGAAATAAAATTCATTTCCGGTGGTATCGCTACCGGGGGTACCAAGGGAGCAGGAGGAGTAGGTACAGTCTGTCCTACTATTGGGGCCTGTACTACGGGTTGCTGCCTAGCACCGGCAGCCAACAACGCCTCGACCTGCGACTGCATCGCAACCATCTGCCTAGTCAGAGTCTCATTGCTCTGGCGCAGACTCTCGATCAAGGCTTCACTCTGCGCACCCGAAGACTCGCCCTCCGACTGGGGAGTCGAACCTAGTCGCGACTCGCTTGCGCGCCATTTCTGCTATAACGCATAAACCTCTAATTAAAACTTAACCTTACACTAGAACTACACTGCTTGTTTCAGAACATACATGTATGGTTACTTGCCATTTCCACTACCCTTCTCTGGGATATTTTCATGATGATATGCTAAATTCAGGAACGATACTACATCGTCCCACTTGACTCATGTGCAAGGGGCATGAATGCATGGAATTTCTATTCGTTTTGAAATCATGTGTGTACGTGTGTCATCATATAAGTCTTTAACTTCGCACGTGTGCTTATGCAATGCTATGTAAAGTATGTGGTGCTATGCATTCTAATAAAGGCCTTAATGCATGTTATGAGCGGCGTACACATGTAATATTATGCATCCCATACTACATAATATTGCATGCAACGAAAGAGAAAACGTGCTAATGGGCATCCATGTGATGATGGTTATGCATCCCATACTACATAACCGTCACATGTTGCCACCTATGGTGGATCCATATACAAACACATATTATGCATCCCATACTACATAATATGCCCCGTATACTTCTTATCATGCTATGAGTGTAGTGTTCATGCTTCAGCCAAGACGTACTGATGACACATCGGTGTGTGTATGCAATGAAACCAAATAACTAAACTATATCAGAATTCGTCGCTCGACCAACTTGTCGAACCAACCTGGCTCTGATACCAACTATCACAACCCGCATTTTCTCCGAATTTAAGAATATCAGAGTAAGAGAAAATACACGTCATGATGCCACGTCATACATGAGACAACTGTAGACGCTCAGGCGGGAACCTATTACTTAACTAAACAAACTTGATTATATGATAAGTTATCATTTGAAATCATTTATCAGGGGTTTTGAGATAAGAACTGTGTCTCTCAGTTCGTGGATCAACTAGTCCACCGAGAAAGTATATATAATTGCAGCGGAATGTACTTAATTTAGTTTACTTAAAGTCCTACATGTATGCAAACGACGGAGCATGAAATAAATGATATGCACATAACTAGGCGTACTGTAAGAGTAGAAAATACCTTTAGTCGACTTTAAAGTTAAGGGTTTCAGTTAGAAAGAATGCAATGAGGATGAAGAAAAATCATTTTATAACTATAATGCACCTAACATAAATCATTCCCAGAGGGTAAGATACACAAGATCTAAAAGTAGTGGCATAATCTGGCAAATAATCTATAAAGTATAAAAAGGGGCACAATGGGCGTCAACAACATGACACTAACCCATTGGCACCAACTAGTATGTCTGAGCACAAGAAGTAACTAAAAACAACTACCTCGCAGCAGCGGGGTGAACAGCTACTAAAACTCTGAACTTCAGGCTACACCACTAGCCGTTACGGCTCTGAACCTGAGGCATTCAATAAAACAAAGAACGCCTCAGCAAGGGATTACAAGTGGCAGAAAACTAGCAGAAAAACAAGCAAGGCATAAGGGGTACCAACCCAAGCCAAAGTTACCGAAAGAGAGCCCCAAACAAAGAACCAACAAGCATCAAGTGCACTATATACCAAAAGAGGAACAAACATGTTCATTTATTTAGTTTCATCGATTAAAGAGACTGATCAGCTCAAATTATACGGGAGCGGTTAATTACCTCCGCTACCCCAAGCCCAAAAGCAGGTGGGGGTACCACTAGACCCAACCACCCAAACACGACTACCGTGCAAGGCTATAACATTTTCCCCCACTGTCCCCCAAACACAACTACTGTGAAGGGCTAAAGACAGTAGTTCTTATTACTTAAATTTTATTTAAACACGGGACGCAACCCGAAAGGATAATCACTGGAAGGCCCTAAGAAAAAAATAGGGTCAAGGCAAAGTACACCTCGATCAATATGAATCATAAGAGTAACTCAAATGTTAATAGACCACAACGAGTAAAAGGATACAACCAAGAGGGTTTCAAGATCAGGAGCACCGAAGGGACACTGGCAATCATCTTGGTACACTAGAGAGGACAAAAGATTAAAACATGGAAATCGCAACGAAATCACATGCGCACCTTGCGGGGTTCCAAGGGGCCGCGCCCCTGGCGGGGTCTTAGGGGCAGAGCCCCTAACGGGGTCCAAGGGGCAGCGCCAGAATTAAATCAGAAATCACACAAAAATCACATCAAAATTTCTCGAGAAATCCCACCACCAGAAATCACACAAAAATCACATCAAAATTTAGGACTTGTCGAAAAACTACAAGGAACTTCTCGAGAGCTCAAGGATTTCTCGAGAGGAGCATTTCTCGAGAGGAAGGCAGTTTCTCGAGAGATGGGGGAATGTCTCGAGAGCTCAAGGATTTCTCGAGAGGAGCATTTCTCGAGAGGAAGGCAGTTTCTCGAGAGGAGGGCAAGGATTTCTCGAGAGATGAGAAATTGATTTCTCGAGAGCAGGGCAATTTCTCGAGAGGAAGGCAAGGATTTCTCGAGAGATGAGAAATTGATTTCTCGAGAGGAGGGCAATTTCTCGAGAGGAAGGCAATTTCTCGAGAGAGATCAGGGGATTTCTCGAGAGCTCAAGGAATTTCTCGAGAGAGGACAAGGGAATTCTCGAGAACTCAAGCATTTCTCGAGAGGTAGAGGGGTCTTCTCGATAACTTGGCTAAAACAACTTCTCGGGACACTCAAAGACTTCTCGAGAAGGACCAATCAACGGCTAAAAATCCAGGGAACGACGGTGTCTTTCGGGAGAAATGCCCTGACGCTACACGGGGAAGAAAATTTAGGGTTTCTAACTATCACACAAGACGCTAGAAACACGAGCCCACAGCCCACCAAACATTTATCAGGAGGTAAAACCAAGATTTAACCAAACAAAGAGGAGGAGGAAGAAGCCACTTGCCTTAACCTTGCAAACTCGAAGATCTTCGCTCCGGAAGCTATGGTTCGGCTAGGAAAACACACGAGCACAGATTCCTGAAACTTTTCGGGTCGAAAGAAGGGGTTAGGTCACTACCCTAACTCCAAAAATTCCACAGAATGGGAAAAGCTTACCGCTAGAACGAAGATCTCGCCGAGAGCTTTCCAAATCTTCTCTCCTAACGCGATTCCGACTACTACAGCCCTAGAAATCGCCGATCGAACGCTCCTCGAAGCTCCGCACTCGCCCTTTCGCTCGGCGGCTGATTTGATCGAGGGAGGAAGAAGATGAATAGGAGGAGGAGATTTTAGGCTTATATATATATAACCCTAAATTATTATTTAATTAATAAATAAATTCCCCAATTTACTTAAACTGCGAGGGCGATCAAAACACCTCGGGTTTCTACGAAATTCGCGCCTTAACTGAAAAACGGTGCTACGAATCCAACGGCGGAGTCAGAATTCAATTCCGACGAGCCAAACTCCGGACAAAGCCTTCCGAAGCTAAAATCTTGATATCCACTCAAAATCTTCACTTTAACTCGAAACGACGCGAAATCTCGCCTGCTTGACCTAAATCACAAGATTTAACTAAGCTAAAACTCGAAACACTACCAGACGAGCTGACATAACGCCCTTACGCCAAAATTACGTCACAGAGGGTACGTAAAATAATTAACGAAAATCAGGGGCGTTACACCCGAGGTGATGAAGCCCCAACTAGAAGAGGAGACAGGACCTGAGGAGCAGATGTCGCGCAGTACTTCTACTATAAGACATGTATTTGAAGATTTGAGATTTTGTTTATCTTTCGCTTAGATGTAGAGTGAAAGAGTGAGATTTTGTTCTACTTCGGATATGTACCGGGCATAAGCCCTTTTACTCTTTCATTTATTGTACTCATTGATGGACATTTTATATTTGGATATACATATACAGATGCGTGTGATTGTGGACTTGTTTACTTATTTTCTTCTTATTCCTGTTGGCCTAGTTGATCGTCCTTGCGGCAAGATCGACGTCTTGCGGAGGTGGCTAACCCGTATGTTAGCATCACCGTAAGGTGGCAGTTCTGGGCATAAGATCTGGGAACTCTCCTGGTGCGGGAGAGGGATCTTACACTAGGAGCTATGATGGGCTGAACCCAAAGCTCCCTTTCCAAGGCACTTACTCTTATTGGTGTCTACCCTTGACCCGATCACTATTAATGTTACACTTACTAACGCTAAGTGTATTTTACTTCACCCCAAGGGAATGACGATCTTTCATCGATCCCAAGCACACTCTTTCCTCCTAGTCAACCAAACATCTTACTCCTACTTTCTTTTGTTGACCCCTTCCAATCCAATCAGTTTGGGTGCACCAACTACTTTAACTCCCCATGTAAGACCTACAAGCTTATCTTAATTCAGTATTTTCACAATACGCAGACCATTTGAACTACATTAGGTGCATGAGAAGAGGTACTCCAAATAATTATCCAAATGACCCAAGATTATTATTGGGGGTGTGTTATGACATCTAAAGACTATCTCCATAAATTCATAATTTATTTTTGCATTTATTATAATTTCCTCAAAATCAGGGAACCTATGACTTTGAACACCAAGTATGGTTTTCTAATAAGCTATGGCCATAATAAAATTTGTACAACTATATATCATTAAAATAACAACCACATATGAAATTCATAAAATTACAAAAAGGTTTTGACCTCCAAATAAAATGTTTATTGATTTATCAAAATTAGGGATTAACAAAGAAAGTACCAAAAATACTCATCCAAAAATTACAAGAAAATTAACAGATGTCTAAGGTGATTAGAAATGTTCAATGCTTGAGTTCCATAATTTTCCAAATTCATTTGACCATATAAATCTTTTATTTAAATAATTAAATCATAGGGCATATTGTGAAGAGAACTATATAAAAATTCCTCCAAAAATTATACTAAACTTTACAGATCATAATCTTGCCCTAAAAAGATCTCTGACCAAATTTCACGATTTTCCAGTGAATATAACATCCTTAATTAATTCATTTTATAAATAGGGAAAACAATGGGCTTGTGGATGAAGTACCATATAGATCAATCTAAAATTCACAATAAAATTATCAAACAACAATATCACGAATACAAGCTCACTGCCAAAATTTCATGAACATCCAAGGTTATGTAAACATGTAAATTCTTCTTATAAGGAAACATTCTAATTGTTTCTTAATTAATTTAGAGGGGATAAATGTGCTTTAAAATTTCAAGTAAATTATCCAGTGCTTATTTACACCTCATGAAACTCTCTACGAAGTTTCAAGTCAATCCGATGACACATGACTCTATATCTTTCAATCGGTTCAATATACAACCCTATAGTTTGAACTAGGGCTCTAAGGCACATCCATCCCAAACCACCCAAAACTACTGGTGGGGGTGTTTTATATGATGTTAAATCAGTGGCCAAGGTTTCACAATATTTGGATGAGGGTTGACCCCTCAAATCCATCAAGTGCATCATTGTCCTAATATTGACCTAATTTTCCCTTAGTTGACCAATTTTGAAACACTAGAACACCTAGCCAATTCAACTCCAAAGGGGATGAAATTTTTACCAGAGTCATGTCATGACCCTAAGGACCACCCACAAAATTTTTGTTGGGTTTGGAGGTCTCTAGATCCTAAAATTAATTCATACATGGTTTATTAAATTTCTACAAAAGCTATAGAAAAAGGTCCTCCAAAATTCTCATTTTTAGATATATTGAGGGTAAGGTATATCCACCATATGGTCCAAATTTAAAAGCATTTGGGTGTCTGGATTAGTGGGGGCAATTCAATCTCTGGTCAACCCTATGTATAGGTTGCACCATTTGGAGTGTTGTAGTCAAACCATTGGGCCAAATCGGCTCAAATCAATTTTAAAATTAACTAGACATAAAGATCTACAACATTTGTCTCTGGACACTTTTTCCAAAACGGCCTCTAAGGGGTTTAATTTTCTGTTTCAAAAACGTGCAATTATAGGGGAAAATATATGACGTTAATTAATCATAACATTAATAATCTGTCTAAATGGAGGGCATCAATTCATCTTCTCCGATCAGCCAACAGCCACGATTGGCCCGTCGTGTACTAACTTGGGAGGTGAGTCCTGACCACCTAGACCCTTTCCCGATCGGCCAATACCACCACCACCTCCGTTGAGGTGGCGGCCGACGATGGGCGGTGATTGGCCGGCCGGAGGTGGCCGGAATCGGGGTTTCAGGCAAGAAAAGTAAAGCTTGAACTCAAGCTTTCAGCCATGCCGATTCAAGACCAATTGGCCTCAAACCTTGCGAACAACAAGATAAGATCTTTCCAATAAGAGAGAGGAGGAGGGGAGGACCTGTGTGATGGCATGAAGCCTCGCCGATCGCCTGTCCACCATTGTTGGCCGTGAGCTCTTGGGTGCCATGCCGGTATGTGTTTAGGTGCTTGATCTCTTCTGGAAAGTGGGGGAAACTCCTCACCTTCCCGCTTGAGTCCTTTTAAAGAGCCAATTCAGGGAGGGGAATGGTGAAAATGTTGAAGTGGGAGTTTTGTGAAGTTGGCGGTCTGGGGGGAGACCGCGCGGTTTGGTCTATCCGCTCGGTCTTGCGGTCTCCTCTGGCGGTTTGACCTCTTGGGTCTAGCCGCGGGCTACTCGGCGTAATCGCCATTTTTCTGTCCAAGGGTGCCGAGGTGAGGCCGCGCAGTCTGGTTGTCTGACCGCATGGCAGAGCAAGTTTCTACCTGGTAAAGGCGGCGCGCGGTCTGGTGCTTATGACCGCGTTTTGCGGGCAGCCGGTCTAGAGGCTGTCCGGGTTCTCTATGGTGCACGTGGACTAAGGTTGTCTTAGTCGCGCGGTCACCAGGTTGTGTTCGCATGGCTGGTCCTTTGGCGATCAGCTGGCATATGCAGTCACAGGTGTTTGATCGACTTGGCGGGTTGTGCCCTTGTCGGTCTGGTGTGTTTGCGGTCTCTGGAGGAGGTCAGGTGGCAAACATAGGTGGTGAGTGACATGACTGGGCGAATTGTCATGGTCACGCGACCTCTATTGAAGTCGGCGAGCTCACTAATCAGGAGGTTCTTTTGCTGGTCGCGCTGGTTGACCGGTCTGGTCGCGCAATCAAGGAGTGGTGATCCTATCTCATAGGGTGGTGGCTGGATCAGGTCGCCTGCCTATAAATAGGAGCCACTGTAGCAACAAATATATAGCACCAAGTGTAAGCTGATCTCACGACCTATTCTTGCTGTCTGTTTTTTGTAACCGGCCGGCTAGCTGATCGAACT
Source organism: Dactylorhiza incarnata (assembly GCA_033032865.1). NCBI lineage: Eukaryota > Viridiplantae > Streptophyta > Magnoliopsida > Asparagales > Orchidaceae > Dactylorhiza > Dactylorhiza incarnata. The sequence goes on from JAWHQI010000013.1 coordinate 18,010,549, forward strand.
TGTTTTGTGCAGCTTCTGCGGATTGTGCGGGTAGCAGCGGTCACCTCCTCTTTTGAAGGTGTTCGGGCGATCTCGCGGCTTGCAGTGCGGGTTGCTGGAGTTCGGGAGGATCAGTGGAGTTCGAGAGTTCGCGTGGTTCTCAGCTGGTGTTGTTCAAGGCGCAGGCAGGCAGTTCAGGCGATCTAGTTTTCTAGCTGGGCGGACTGTCAGGTCAGGCGGTTAGGCGGTCTCAAGTTGGCAGACAGCTGGTTTTTCCTTTCAGCTGCTTTTCTCTTCTGTTTTTTATGTACTGGCGAAATCATGTCTCGCCATGTATACCTCGCCCTGTAATGAAGAATTTTCCTTATCAATAAAGATTGTGTTGCTTCATGTGCTTCTGGTTGTTTGGCTTGAACTTTTAGTCATACAATTCCTGCTCACTCCTAGATCTACGGAAAATTTCACAGGGAATAGGCAAGGCTTGAGATTCCACCATTAGCACCATTCATGGTGAGAATTTCGGCCTTCCCCAAAAACCATCAAAATTAGCCCCCATAAGAGTTGGAAAACCCTTTAAACTTCTCCTAATTTATAAGGGGAATGAATACCCATCAATTGGGAAGACTTTTGGCCTACCTTGGCCATGAATTTCACCACCAAAACCAATTTTTTCCGCATCCCATTGGTTGAGCTACCACCGGCGCTAGCGCTAGTGCCAGCGCTGCGTCTCAACAACAGATGGTTCGTTTCATCAGTTCGGAGTTCGGCCCAGCAGTCTGGCTTAACCACCACTACCGTCAGCGTTAGCGCCTCGACGGTATGGAGCTCTTCTCAGCGGTCCGTCGAGACAACCGCTAGAGCCAGCGCTAGTGTCTCGATGATATATGGTTCTTCTCAGCGGTTTGGATCTTGTCCCGACGGTTTATCTAGAAAACCGCTAGCGCCAGCGTTAGCACCTAGCGCTGGTGCTAGCTCTGAACTCTCATTACTTCTCTTTCTACAATTTGGATAATTAGGGTGTTACAAAGGGACCACTTAGTGGGTTAGACATGTTATGGTGGGGTCATGGGTCATTGTGATGCCCTAAAGCCAACCCTAGATTGGATAATTGGAATGCACTATTTGTAGACCAATGTGGTCTTCACCTAATGCCAAGGTCTTATATTCTCTTCGCGCATCCTAGGGTTTTGTCATGACCTAGTCATGAAAAAACCAACCTAGGGTCTCATTGTTTGGGGGATGTTACAATGTATTCAGGCTCTATATAATCCTTTCTCTTCTTCCTGAAAAAGTAAAAACATTGCTATCAAAACGTTCCATCTCCCTGTCCATTCACCCGTTCAGTTTTAACTTTGAAATGTTATCTCGTGCATCAAAGTCTATCACCATCAGCTGCGTTGGCGTATTTTACTACTCGACCGGAGTGGATAAGTCTCATCAAACGAGGCCTTACTATTTACCTATCTATGCAAAAAGGAGAGCACAAAAGTTAAGAAAAAAATGAAATTAATTTTTTTGGTGTGCATGTATGATATTTGAGCTTTGGTGTATCAAAAACAAGACGGTGTGCAAATAAATTTTTTTGGGTTATCAATATAATTTGGTTGTCAATAGCTAAAATAATTGTGCTTTGAACATTCCTCTTATAAAATGTATGGACTTGAAGTCAAGTGGGGAGTACGTGATGGGGGCATCGGCGTAAAAATTCTTTAAGCCGTTCACATGTTCATATAATAATTCAGAATCAATTTGAACACATGAAAAAATATCATTACACAATTTAATAGTTTTACAGGTGAAAAAAATTTCGAAAGAAATTATTTCGTCATCATTGCCCAAGTAGTGATTGATTCTCTTGGAAGAGAATTCAAAAATGTTTGGCTTTTGTGCGTAAAGAATAAGAAAAAAGCCCCATTCATATTGCATCTTCCGTGCTCAATTGATTTTAAATGTATCGCATATTTTCAAAATATTGTCTGTATGCTCATCTGGGTCTTCGTCCTACAAACCATCAAACTACACATATTGTGAACCATTTGAAAAATACTAGCCTTTAGCTCAAAATTATTTTTAGCAATTATGGGGAGAACAATACTGGATTCTGTTCCTGTCAAATTTGGCATCGCATAATTGGATGTAGTCCTTTGCTGAGCCGCTTCTTGATTGTGAACTCCCATGATTTCAGATTGAGAGTCCCTTACAGATTCTTCAATTGTTAATTTTGAATTATTTTCTCGAAATCAAAGGTGTCGCCTTATGGTGTAACATCCCCCAAACAACTAGACCCCTAGAGTGGTTTTGTAATGAAAAAACCATAAGAAGCTTGAAGAGATCACTTGGCCTTAGGCTTGAAGGGGAAAAGTACCTTGGTCTGCAAATAACAATATCTAGTTAACAAGCATAGGGTTGGACTTAAGGGCCTCACCTTGACCCTTTGACCCCACCATGACATACCTAACCTATTAAGGGGTCCCTTAGAGCACTAAGGACCCATTGGGGTCAACCAAAGAGGCCAAATTGACCAAAGTCAAACCAAACCCCAAATTCGTCAAAGTAGCCTAATTAGGGTCAATTGACCTCCACCATGCCAAATTGACCTTCCCCCTACCCTTATAAGGATATTATGAACCCAATGGACCAAAAAGACCCATCATGGGGTCACCAATTTGGCCAATTTGACCTAAGTCAACTCTAGCCCTATTTTGGTCAAATTGCCATATTATGGGTCAATTGGCCTCCACCTTGCCAAATTGACCCTACCTAGACCTTCCTAACCCTTAAGGGAGTCCAATGGGTCACTAACCACTCATTGGGGTCAACCCAAGTGCTCAATTTGACCAAAGTCAACTCAACCCTAATTTTAAGTCAAAATTCCCTATTTTGCCCAAATCAAGCCCAATCCACTTGGGCTAGGCCCAATTGGAGTATCCCATTAGCTTAGGAGGCTGATATTTACCAGGACTTATCACTCAATTTCTGTAAATGGTGACTAGGAGAGAGAAATCTCATTTCCCCCAAAAATGGAGGAGAGAGAAAGAGAGGGATTAATGGCATTCATGGCCAAGGGAGGCCAATTGATCTCACCATTGATGGGGATTCATCTCCTCTGGCTGTTACAAGAAGTTTAAGGGGGTTTTCAGCCCACATGGGGGCTGAATTGGGAGGTTTCCACCATGGCCGAAAAAGACCATTATTGGCCTTCATGGCAATTGATGCCATGGCCCTCCCTCTCCGCAAATTGGATAACTTAAAACAATCAGAGGACTGGGAGGATTGTTTTCCCCCGTTCACTTGAAGGAATCGAGCCTGTTGGTGTGGAGGATGCAATGGCTCCAAGAGCTTCAAGGTTGGCCATAGCCAACAAGAGATCGGCAAGGAATCACCCCTCCATACAGGTCTGGTTCTTCTTCTCTCTCTCTCTGTGGATAGATCCCATCAGGTTGCCTGCAAGGATTAGGGCCAATTGGTCCCTAATCGGGTAGGCCAAGAGCTCCATTTTTGGAGCTTTAATCCTGGCTCTATACCCCTGTTCCGGCCACCTCCGGCCGGCCAACCACCGCAAATCGACTGCCACCACCTCAACGAAGGTGGTGGTGGCATTGGCCGGCCGGGGCGGCGCTTAGGTGGCCAGGAAAACAAGGATGAAGGAGCTCCAAGTGCGGTTAATCCTGGCCGTCGGCCAGAGGAAGAAGACAGATGTCGTCCGTTCTGCTTCAAGATATGTGCAAGATCTTCATATTAAATGATTATGTTATATCGTTATTTCATTTATTCGTCGATCTGATGTAGAAGAAATTCGTCGAGATGTAGCCTAAGTTCGTCGAATTGATGGTTGAGTTCGTCGAACTGAACCCAGAGTTCGTCGAACGAAATTCATTCATCGGACACACTCTGGTGTTTGTCGAACTGATAGTTGATTTCGTCGAACTGAACCCGGGGTTCGTCGAACGGAATTAATTCACCAAACTTATAGTTGAGGTCGTCGAACTGAACCCGGAGTTCGTCGAACGGAATTAATTCACTGAACTGATAGTTGAGCTCGTCGAACTAAACTCAAAGTACGTCGAACAAAATTTATTCGCTGAGCTGAATTAATTCGTCGAACTGAATTAATTCGTCGATCTGAGAGATGATCTGCTGGACTAGCTGGAGAACAGTTTTCGTCAAACGCCCGCAGATCGGATTTCGTCGAACTGAAGCACGGAGTTCGTCGAACGCAGAACAGATTTCGTCGAATGCAGATTGGAAGTTGGTCGAACGCAGATTGGAAGTTCGTCGAACGCAGAGATTTGTTCCAACACATTTTGTCATACTTCCTGCGGTATTTCATTTTAATTATTAAAAATACTAGGACCCCTCAAATGAAAAGGTAGTCAACACCAAAGTTGTAGCCCTTGGAGACTACTTTATTTTAAAATAGATTTCACCCCAAAAGGAGTTTTGTAGCTCCCTGTAGGTCCATTTTGGTGGGACTGGTCCCTAGTGTAGGACATCCACCATTTCTTGAATAACTTTTGAATGGGTTATGGTACTGACTTGACAATCGAAACATAGGCTATTTACACCTACCCACACATCACACCCAAAGATGGGGATTTTAGGAGAACCCTTTTCTAAGGTTTTTGTAAGAATTTCATGAATCAAATATTAATTATTTATTGGGTCAAATGACCTCTAATGCCCTCCAAATTTTGTTGGGTAATTCTTAGGGTTATCACATGACCCTGGTAAAAATCTCAGCCCAATTGGGACTGATTTGGTCGGGTAATTTGTCAACCCAAGTTAGGTTAAATTGGGTCAAAGTTAGGGCATGGTATTTATCTTGGGGTATGGTGGTCAGAACTCATCACCATGAGTTGAAACCTTGGCCACTGGTTTAGGATAACCTAAAGCACCTTCATGAGTAAGATGGGGTGGTTTATAGGTGGATATGCCCTAGGACCCTAGCTTTACCCCTTGGGGTGCATATAGAACCTTGTGAAGGCCATGTGGTCAAAAGCTATAGAATGGTCATGGAACCTAGGATATGTTCATGGGATGTATTTATGCCCTAGGGAATTTTGATAGAATTTTAGGAGAATTTATTCCCCCTAAATTAGGTCATAAACCCTTTAGGGAAATTTCTTATAAGAGATATTTTTCATGTCCAAATGGCCTTGTATGGTCAAGAAACCTTGGTAGTGCCTTTATAATCATATGATGGACCTCTGGTAATTTTTGTGTAATTAATTAGGTGATTTAACCAGTACTTCATTCTCAAGGCACATATTTTGTCTTAATCTTAAGAAAGTAATTAAGGCTCCAAAACTATCTGGAAAAATGTACAACTTGGTGATAAGACATTTCAGAGCACTAGGAAGCTCTTTGAAATTTTATATAATTTTTAGAAAATGATATCAGTAGGCTACTTCACAACATGTGCAAATTAGGAATTATTTGGATTAATTATTTCAGTGAGGAAATGGTTCCCATAAATTGTGTAACTCTGTAATTAAGCTTTTCTGCACATAATTGAGGTCTGGTAATTTTTCTATAATTTTGGCATAAGTATTCTTGGTAGGTCCGTCATAAATCTTCAAGTTTAGATAGAAGTTAAATATTAAAAATAGAGGACATTTCCTTACTGTAAAATTGAGATATTCATTGCTTACTGTTATTTTGGCATGATAGATTTATCTTAATTTTATGGGAGCCATATCATAAGAATACGTTACACTTCATGCTCATATTCATACTTGGCAAATATTGGAGAAATGATAATAAATGCTAAAATGTTGAGGAAAAATATGATTCTCTGGATTTAGTCTTAAAACATCATGATAGACCTCCAGTAATTATCTTGAGTCAGTTGGATGAATATTTGGAGTACCTCTACTTATAAGCTCCATATATAGTAAAAATGTGAAATTTGGATATTTTAGGGCCTACCAAGTGGAAGTTGCATGTAGTTGGTGTACATGGTCAGGTTGAAGGGATTGAAGGTCACCAAAAAGGAGTTTAGGTGATGAGGGTGTGCTTGGTGAGTTAAGGGTAAAGTTGTGCTCGGGATTGATGAAAGATCGTCTTTCCCCTTAAAAGGTCATAAAATACGTAGAGTAATTCAAGTGAATTGTTAAGAGGGGTAATCTTATGGGTAGATACTGATGGAATAAATTCGCGCTGCGCAAAATTAGAATATTATCCACGTATAATTCGATAAGGCAAGTGTACCTATCGCTTTATAGTATAGGATTTAGAAAATCAAGTGTCGTATTTTTTCGGGCTTGTTGAGTACTTCTACTCACAAAGAAGAGCTATTATTTTATCGATCGAAAGTTGGGTTTGTTTTGGAAAAACGATTTGGAGAAAATTAACTACGAAGAAAAATTATGATTTAAAGGATTAGCACTTGGTCTCGAATCCCTTTGGAATAAAATATAATTTTATAAAAGATGAAACCGCAAACTCTTATTGAAATATCTTCGACCGTGGAGGTTCCCAAAATATGGTAGAGCCTCTCTCGAGAGAACTACCACCTAACCTTAGGTTGATCGATTAAGACCCCTCGGCCAGTCGAAACCCCCTAAGCTTGCTTTAAGCGGTGAACCCCACTATTGGATTTGACTCCAATCCGAATGATTTGTGTCACCCTCTCTCGAGGAATGCATACAACTCTTTTTATCTTTGAGTGATCTCCTCGTTCGCATGGATCTCTCGATCACTAGCAAACGAATCTTAGATTGAAAGTCATATTCCGGACATATGAAATCAAAACAAAGTAATTCAAAGATAAATCGAAAATAAACAATACGAGAGTTTGCTAATTAGAAAGATTCAAAACATATTTTATTTTATTCCAAAGTTCATCATTACCAAGTGCTAAAGGAAATTTAGCTACTCATCATAGTGATGGGAATACAAGTAGAAGAGGAAAAAGACATGATTAAGAAAACAACAATACTTGAATTAAAATTGCAATAATTTAAAAACTTACAACTTTAGGAAAAACTAGCTAGAACATCAAAAACAGTAAACTAAAGCTGAAATTAAACTCCAAGATCGAACTCCTTGACTTCTGGAGATTGCTGCCTTTTATAGTTGAAAAATCGGGGAGTCACGCCCTTGGTCACGCCCGTGACCAAGGGCGTGTAAGCTGCGTAATTAGGGAGCGGGTAGCGTGTTCACTAAGATTGTAACATATTGTTTTTACTTTTAAATTGAAAATCCGGCAAATCCTAAAATGATATTTAGGGAGCGGGTAGCGTGTTCACTAAGATCAATATTACACAAAATCAAAGTTCGGGATAGCCTCCAAAGAAATCAATCAATGACGATGGCCATAGGCTTGCCATTTCACACTCTCGCCACGGCACTAGTTTAACTCATAAGTATGAATCAATAGGACTTAATTAGGTTGAAACGTGGGCTTAGGTTATTTTTGGTGTGGAAAAACAAAGATAAACATAACGACTATTCATACCCAAACCAAAAGTGAGCTCGCACAAAATAATCTAAGCAGTCATGGCATTGTAATAGCATAGACAATTTCTAATCTTTTTTTGTGTGTTCCTTTTCTCTTTCTTTCTTTTTGTTTTGTTTTTTTTTCTCTCTTTTTTTTTCTTTTTTTTTCAATTGATTTTTTTCATAAAAGACAAGAGAAAGTCCACCAAAATAATAAAAGACAACAAACTCTCACAAAATCTTTTCAAATTATTACTTTCGAGCACAGACTTGGGTGTGTGATAGGTTGCTTTTTGGGCCTTGGTGAAGAGCTTGGTGGAGCTGAAACAAAAAGTAATGTAAAAGGCTCAAAGGGGCTTAACAAAGATGAAATGTTAGGTGCGGGTGCAAAAGCTCAAACGGGCCAATGAAATGCCTATATCATATTCATACGAATGAATTTAACTTATGCAAATGTTTTGAGAATCGCTAGAGGGCAAGTTCTAGACATCGAGAAAGAATACCCTTCCGTTCAAATTGTGTAATATTTCTCTAGTAAACTTCTACATACTCATTTAAAGTATTTTTAGATTACGCCAGATTCAATGTTAAAGTAAAACAAAAATATTTTTACGCAGTTTAGAAAAACATAAATCTAATTTTATGCTGAATAGTTAATTCGACATGAGATCCTACTAACGCGTGCGCGTAACTAGAACACTGCACGAGTCAACAATTTTACTCCAAAATCCAAAATCTAATGAAGTATATAAAATTTCCTACCACACTATATAAAAGTAAATCCACTAAGAATTTTGCAAACAAGTAAATATAGAAATATTGATTCCCAAAATAAAATAAGATAAATTTTTTTTTTTTAAATAATTTTTTTTTATATATTTGTTTTTTTTTGTTTTTTTTAGTTGTTTTTTTTGTGGTGCTCAGCAGTAAACTTGGTGTGAAATTCCCTCCCCCCATACTTAAAAGAAAACAGTGTCCCCGTCTAGTGAGAGCCCGGGAGCGGAATCGATCTGGGGCATTCTAGCGTAAGAACTTGTCACCTTGCCATCCTCTCTAGAGATCAACCAGAACCCCCCGTCTAGTGAGATCCCGGGAGCGGAATCGATCTGGGGCATTCCAGCATAAGAACTTGTCACCTTGCCAGCCTCTCAGAGATCAACCAGAACCCCCGTCTACTGAGAGCTCGGGAGCGGAATCGATCTGGGGCATTCCAGCATAAGAACTTGTCACCTTGCCAGCCTCTCCAGAGATCAACCAGAACCCCCCATCTAGTGAGAGCTCGGAAGCAGAATCGATCTGGGGCATTCCAGCATAAGAACTTTTTGAGACCTGCCAAAGGGTTGCTCCAAAATACATGTGTTGAGTAGGAAATATAAAGAGTCACCTACAAAAAATGGCTAAGGATAAAACCTTTTTTAAGTCATCTCCACTTCTCGCTCGGTCCAGAGGTACCCCTTCCACATCTCGGAGGTGATACCCCCCTGACTTGAGCACTTCACTTACAATGTATGGACCCTCCCAATTAGGGTTGAGCTTACCTACTGTGGCCCCTCTCCCGGCCGCATCGACCTTCTTCAAGACCAGGTCCCCTTTTTGAAAGTGTTTTACTCGGATGTGCTTGTCAAAGTATCGAGCCTTTCACCGCTTGATTTCCTCCTGCCTGATGGTGGCCTGGTCCCGGAGTTCCTCCACCAGGTCCAAGGATAGCCTTTGTTCTTCGTCATTGGCTACCAGCCACTCTTCATCCCCTTCACCTGCGACGATCACCCTGGGGGTCTTTACTTCAAATTCAATGGGAAGGACCGCTTCGGACCCATGAGAAAGATTGAATGGGGTCTCCCCGGTGGCGGTGTTGGGGGTAGTCCTCAGGGCCCAGAGAACGGATGGTAGTTGCTCTACCCAGTTCCCTCGGAGGTTCTCTACCTTCTTCTTCAGTAGGTTGACTATTACTTTGTTTGCCGTTTCCACCTGGTCGTTGCTTCTCGGGTGATGAACCGATGCGAACCTGAGGTCAACGCCCAGCTGGGTGCAGAAGCTAACGAATTCTTCGCTAGCAAATTGCGGCCCATTGTCCGTTACTATGGCCAGGGGGAGGCCGTGCCTGCAAATTATTTCTCCCCATACAAAATTCCTCACAACTTGAGAAGTTACCTTGGCGAGCGCCTTCACTTCCACCCATTTGGAGAAATAATCGATCATGACCAGTAAGAACCTTCTCTGGCCGCTAGCTTGAGGGAAAGGGCCAACTAGGTCCAACCCCCATATGGCGAAGGGCCAGGGAGCGGTGATGGTTCGGAGTCTCTGAGCTGGGAGGAGTTGGAGTGGAGCATAGAGCTGGCACTTTGAACACCTCCTCGCGAACTCCGCCGCATCCTTGCTGAGGGTGGGCCAGAAATAGCCTTGCCTCAACACCCTCCCTTCTAGGGTTCGGCTCCCGGAGTGACTCCCACACTCCCCGGAGTGAATTTCATCCAGGACTCTCGGAACTTCCTCCTCTGAAACACAACGGGCGAGGAGTCCTGAGACAATCTTCTTGTACAGCCCTCCTGCATGCAAAGAGTAATAAGCCGACTTATACCTGAAGAATCGCCCGTCTATGTCCCCTTCTGGGAACTTCCCTAATGATAGGAAAGAGATGAAAGGATCCATCCACGAGACTCGCTGATCCACCTCCATCAGTTATCCTTCCTCGATGGAGGGCCGGAAGAGTTCTGAAACTGTCCCTCCTGCTCGAGGACCGAACTTGGCTAGGAGGTCCGCGAGGGTGCTCTCTTCCCTTGGCACGTGTTTGATGGAGAAAGTGTGGAACTGCCCGATGACTCCTTTGACCTTCTCCAAGTACCGCAGGAGGGTTGGATCCTTTGCCTCAAACTCTCCCTTGACTTGGCATGCTACCACCATGGAGTCCGTCGAGACCTCCACATCTTGCACTCCCAGTTCTCGAGCTAACCGCAGGCCCGCAATCACCACCTCGTACTCCTCTTGGTCGTTGGTAATTGGGAAATGGATGTTCAAGGCTTGCTCGATCTTTGTACCTTGAGGACTCACTAGGATAATTCCCCCTCAATAGGAGTGCTTTCCTGACGCACCATCCACCAACATCTTCCACGCCACTGGCGGAGGTGGTTCATGTTCCCCCACTTCGGATGTGTAGTCGGCCATGAAATCCGCCACCGCTTGGGCTTTGATTGATGTCCTGGGTATGAACGTGATATCAAACTCGCTCAGCTCCACGGACCATTTTGCCAATCTTCCCGAGTGCTCCGCCCCTTCCATGACCTTGCGAAGTGGGTGATCTGTTACTACTTTGATCGAATGTGCCTGGAAGTAGGGTCGGAGTCTCCGGGCTGCCACCACCAACGCAAAAGCCAACTTCTCCAAGATTGGGTACCGGAGCTCTGCCTTTTTCAGCACTCGGCTGACATAATAGATAGGGAACTGCTGTCTTCCCTCCTCTCGGATCAATACAGAACTTACCGCTTCAAGCCCCACTCCTAGGTATAGGGATAGGTCTTCTCCCGACCTCGGCCCTTGAAGTAGGGGGGTTTGGGTGAGCTGCTTTTTCAAGGTTTGGAAGGCTCCCTCGAATTCCAGAGTCCATTCGAATTTTTTGTTGCCTCTTAGCGCCTTAAAGATGGGCGCACACCTCTCTCCCGCCTTGGAGAGGAACCTGCTGAGTCCAGCCAGCTTCCCGGTGAGGCTCTGAACCTCCTTTGGGTTTCTTGGCGACCCCAACTCCATTATCTCCTTGACTTTGTCGGGGTCAGGTTCCACTCCTGTCGGGGTGAGCAAGTGGCCTAGGAACTTCCCTCGGCTAGCCCCGAAGACACATTTCAAGGGGTTGAGTTTCATCTTATACTTCCGTAGGGTCCCGAACGTCTCCTCAAGGTCTCGGAGTTGAGACCCAAGGTCCCGGCTCTTCACCATGAGATCATCAACATAGACCTCCAAATTTCTTCCTTTCTGTTCGCTAAAGACCCTATTCATCATCCTTTGGTACGTGGCACCTGCGTTCTTGAGCCCGAAGGGCATCATCTTATAACAGTAACATCCATCCCCCGTGATGAAGGAGACATCTTTGATGTCCGGGGGGGGTGCATGCGAATTTGGTGATAACCTGAAAAAGCATCTAAGAAAGACATTACAGAGAAACTGACGGCTGAGTCAACCAGCGCGTCGATTCTGGGCAGGGGGTAGCAATCTTTCGGGCATGATTTATTAAGAAGTGAAAAGTCGATACACATGCGCCACTTACCTCCCCCCTTCTTTACCATGACTACATTGGAGACCCAGCCTGGATACTGGATCTCCGATGCAAAACCTGCTTGTATGAGCTTCTTCAGCTCCTCGCGGGTCCTTCCAGCTTGTTTGCCGTGTCCCTTTTCTTTTGGCGGATGGGGCGGGTGCCGGGGTCGAGGTTGAGGCGGTGGCAAGCCACATCCGCATCGATCCCGGGCATCTCCGCGGCGCTCCAAGCGAAGATGTCCACGTTCTTCTGTACGCAGGTCAGGATCTCGGCCTGCTCCTCTGAACTGAGCTCTCCGCTGACTCGGACCTTTTCCACCGCCCCGAGCTGAGTGGTGACTTCAAGCTCCACGACCTCATCCACGGTCTCTAGCCTGGATTGCTCTCCCCAAATACTTTCCTTCTCTCCGCCGCAAGCGAGCGCTTGGGCTCCTTCCTCCATCTCTGCCTCTCCTACCATCATTAGCTCTTCCGCCCCTCCTTCCCGGGCACTCTCTTCTTTCTCCTCTTATTTCCCCTTCTCTGCCCTGGGCCTCTCAGCGACCCCTTCCCGGGCCTGAACTTCCTCTTCCTCCGTCCTCTCCTCGACTGCATTCCCTCCTCCGGCTCCTGCTTCTGCCTCCATCACTTTATCAAACTCTTCCACTTCTCCCATCCAGGTGATGGTGTTGACAGCCATCACATAGCACTGTCTTGCAATCTTGGGGTCTCCCTGGACCCGGACCTGGATTCCTCCTGCGTTGAACTTGAGGCATTGGTGGAAGGTGGAGGGGACGCACCAAAACGCACTGATGAGAGGTCATCCGAAGATGGCGCTATAGCTGCTTGCGGCGTCCACTATCACGAAACGGCAGTTCCTGGACTGCCCTCCGAGGGTCACATGGAGCCCCACTCCACCCTCGACCTACTTCCTTTCTCCTGAAAAGCTGAATAGGGGGCCATCCGAGGCCAACACCCTCTTGGACTCCACTTTCATCTCATCAAACGCCTTCTTGAGGATGACGTTGACCGAGCTACCATTGTCGACTAGAATCCGCGAGACGGTGAAGTTCTCGATGACGGTCTGGATGACCAACGCATCGCAGAACGAGTCTTCATAGCTTGGCATGTCCTTCTGAGAGAAAGTAATTCTCTCCGCCGGGGGTGGAGCAGTGGATGTCGAGGCCACGCTCCGCCGATAGATGGTATGAAGGCTAGCCTTACGGGTTGCCTCCACCCCAACCCCCCCATGGATCACCCCGATCCCTCCTCTGCTCCCCACATCAACTTTGTCTTCACAGCTTTCATCCTCCTCCCCCCGAGGCTCGACCTCCTCAATTCTCACATGTTGCCTTGGTGTGGGGGCTCGGCCCCTTTTGGTTTCCAGGAACTCTGGGCAGGTGGCCGTCGCGTGACCTTCCTCATCGTGGAAGTCACAATATGGCAACGCCACCTCCCCTGCTTCGCCTTCCGCCACCCTATTCCTCCTCCTTCTTGCTCCCGCTTCTTCTCTCGCCTCTTCTCTCCTTCCTCTTCCCCTTCCCCTCCTGATCGCCATGGCTTGCTGAGGCGGGGGAGGCAATTGCCTCGGACCCTGCCTCCATCCCAGTTGATGGGGTCTTCCTTGACCCTCATAGAAGTTACCCCTCCCCAGGTCGTAACCTCTCCCCTGACCTTGCATTCCTTCGGCACGCTGCCTCCACTCCCCCTCCGGGGCCCTGGGCTCTTCCCTTCTCCTTACCTCTTGCTGCCTGACCTCCGGCTCACTGAGCTTTGCTAGCCTTTTGGCGAGCTACGGATTGGCTTCCTCACTCTCAATCTCCTCCGCCACCCTCTCCATCAACTCCTCGTAGGAGACGGGGGCTTTCCTTTTCAGCGCCATCTTAAAGAAACTTTCCCTCAGCCCGATCGTTAAGGCGAGCTGGAGTACAAACCCGGGCATCTCCTGGGTGAGTAGCACTTCTTCCTGGAACCGATCCGCGTAGCGAGCCAACGACTCTTTTGGCTCCTGCTTTACTTTGAAGAGGGACTCGACGTCCTTCTTCCTCTTCTTTGCAGTGGAGAATCGCAACAAGAAGCTCTTGCACAAATCCTCGAAGGCGTACATCGACCCGGTGGGGAGTTGATGGAACCAGTCCCTGGCTTTTTCCTTAAGGGTGATGGCAAAGAGCCGACACTTGAAAGCATCTGACATCGGCTTGATGGAGACCGAGTCCTCAAAAGACTGGAGATGCTAGACAGGGTCATCCCTGCCATTGTATTACACCCTGTCCCATTCTCCGAACCCTGCCGGGACAGGTGCAGAAAGTACCAACTCGCAGAAGGGGCTTCCCCCTTCTACCACCCTTTCTCGCTCCGCTCGACCCCTAGCTCTCTTGCCAGACTTGAGCTCGCGGGGACCGCGCTCGCGAGAATAGCATCCGCCTGGACCACTCCCACAGTCGCCACGTCCTCCGGACATGCATTCGCCTACGTCGCGCTCGCCGGCACAGAGCTCGCTGGCATAGAACTCGCCGGGCTGGCGAACAGTACTCGCCCTTCCATGTCTTGAACTGAACTTCTTGCGACTTCCTTTCCGGCCCTCCCCCCCGGGGCGTTCTCGCCAACTGCCGCTGGGGGGAGGGTCGCCTGAGGTGCTGGGGTTGCGAACCGTGAGCCCGAAGGTATCAAGCACCTCCCTCCTGAAGTCCACAAACATCCTCGGTGTCACCACCTGCGGTGGCTCGCTGAACCCCTCGCCTTGATCCTCGCCTCCTGTCATGTCTGTTCTTTGGAACTTTCTTGGACCAGCCACGCTCCACGCTCACCGCACCAAAATGTTGAAACCGATTTCTCGGTCTCTTGTGGAGCATGGGGCCCTCACCGAGATGAGGGGCGGCTAGCCCTTACTGATCCCTCGGAGAAGGTAGACAGAAAATTAGGAAGATGACTAAGACCTTAGTCACAGCGAGGAGGTCCCTCCACTAATGTAACACCCTGCCAGTACGAAGAGTATAACAGCAGGTCCGGCCGGGACCCCACGCCATACAAACCACACTAGCTAGGAGTTAAAAGGTGATAACCAGAAAAGTAACAACTAAACGAGAGTACAAAACGTAAGCGGAAGCATTAAATAAACCATTCAAAAAGAACTGTCCACTATCATAGGAATGTATCCAGAATAAGAGTTACGGCCTTAAGGCCTTACATTCATCCAATGCACAAAACTCCATAAGCATACATCGGCACGCAGGCCGGCCATACATGAAAAAGCAAAAAAAAAAGGGGGCTGGCCTTCAAGGGCCAACTCAGCAAAAGGGGCCACCGCCCGCTATTTCCCGCTAGGCTCACCTGCACCTGCATAAGACATTCCACCAAGCGGTGGCAAACAAAGTAACGGTCAGCACAGCTGACCAAATTATAACGACCCCACCCCTTTTCCGGGGTGGCGGAGCTTCTACCCTGCAAGCAAGCCATACTAGCACAAGTACTAAATATAAAGAAAGTGCAACTACACGAGGTGAGGTTTCAAGCACAATCAATCTTCTAGGTTGAGCATCAAAAGAAGGGAACCTAGGTATGCACATGATGTTGGTTGGGTTCACCCGAAGGTTCCCCACAACCGCCTAAACAACCGCATGAGGCTAACAACATCAATTCATCACAAACGTGGGTACACACAACCGCACGCTCCATGCTCACAAGGCATGCACCAAAGGTACTTCTTCCCGAGCACCAAAACCATCATGAGTCCGGAAACTCTAGATAGAAAAGAGCTTTTGGTCGGTCTAGGCAAGACGCCCTTCCCAACCTCTCCCAAGGTCGTTCGGGTTTACAAGAGATAAATCCCCCTACCGCCACGCCTGGAAACGGGTTCAGTTCAGCCAATTCCCATGCTCTTGTCATCGATTGAACACACGATGCGGGTATGACATCACCTCGGCCCGTAAGGGTTTAGCACTCGCTAGTGCTACACAAAACATAAGTTACAACACCCAAGCCTTAAAAGTTTACTTTGTAACGACTCAAGACCCGACTCCGCCTTTCGGCCGGAGGGCATGAGGGATCGTTAGGGCTTTATACGTAACCAAAAAGTAGGTACAAGACCACTCCTCAACAATTCTAGTGGTGAAGGTTTGCATTCAACCACTCGCAAAGCATGGGGCTTCCGTTAGGATCTTCACAAGATGCCTACGCTTAAATCCCGCAATACTATCGCATATATCACAGAGTCATTCTCCGGCACGCATTCTAGGCTTAACCTAAATGCAACGTCGCAAATCAAGCATCACCGATTCAGGCTCACGGCCACGAATAGGCTTCACACACAATGCCTAAATCCGCACGACTACCGGATTTTCTACATGCAATATGCCGGGGACGGACACAATCGACCCGGAGTTCCGAAGAACTTGAGGAAATCCTACACTTCACCCATTTGGTGAAAGGGATTCCTCATGCAAGCATAGAGAAATGAAGGAGAGGACAAAAGACAAGTCCAAACAACGGGAGAAGAAATCGTTACACTAGGAGCGTTCTTTTTCGCCATAGATCCAAGATTCTACACAGAGAGAAACGACCGCACCGGGCTGCACTCTCCAAATCTGGAAACGGCTCGCGAAACGGAGCTCCGGAGCTCCGTCAATGGCGGAATCTCCCTTCTTCTTCCTTGGCTCCTCCTTCTTTCTCTAGGGTTTGGAGAGAGAATGGCTTAGAGAATATGAGGTTTAACCCCCTCTCATCAGCCCTAATAGTCTCCCGCAACTAAACCTAGTCGTTGGATCAATTTCCAAAAGATTTGGACGGTCCGATCTTCTTCTCCGCTCAAAATCGCGGAACAGAATAAACAGGGAGCACGATCACAGGCGCACGGTCAGTGGTCGTGCGCGAAGAGGGAAATGGTCGTGCGCACTGTCCGAGACAGAACTCGATTTTCTTCTGAATTAACGCACGATCGCTGGCGCACGATCACTGGTCGTGCGCGAAGAGGACAATGGTCGTGCGCATAAGTCGAGACAGAACTCCGATTCTTTGCGGGTTACGCATGATCATTGGCGCACGATCACTGGTCGTGCGCGAAGAGGACAATGGTCGTGCGCATTGACCTGATCTGGAATCTTGAGCCTATCCCGAGCGCAACACTACCATTCCGCCTACCTCGCTGAACCACGATCTTTGGGGTGTTACAACTCCACCCCCCCTTAAAAGAATTTCGTCCCGAAATTTCAAAAACAGTAACAGCAGGAATTTACAGTTTTTAAAGAAAATTTACCTGAGAGAAATAGCTCGGGGTACTCCGCAAGCATCGCTTGCTCTCTCTCCCAAGTTAGCTCCTCTCGGCCGCAATTATCCCACCGGGCCTTTACCATCCGAATGGACTTGTTCCTCAACTGCTTTACCTCGGTATCCTCGCTGCGTAAGGGTTTGACTTTCGTCGACAACCCACTATCAACCGACACTTTGCCAACCGCAACGATATGAGTAGGCTCTTGCACTTCCTTCCTCAGAACT
This sequence comes from Dactylorhiza incarnata, assembly GCA_033032865.1. NCBI lineage: Eukaryota > Viridiplantae > Streptophyta > Magnoliopsida > Asparagales > Orchidaceae > Dactylorhiza > Dactylorhiza incarnata. The sequence goes on from JAWHQI010000013.1 coordinate 18,027,682, forward strand.
GAAATGTGAAACACGTCGTGCAGACCGCTCAGCTCTGCAGATAGTGCAAGCCGATAAGCCGCATCACCAATACGTTCGACAAACTCAAACGGTCCTAAGTACCTTGGACTGAGCTTTTTCAAGCATCGGATCCTTGATACCCCTTTGAACGGTTTGATCTTCAAGTAAACCCGGTCACCGACGGCGAACTCTAGGTTCCTAAGCTTGGCGTTGTAATATTTTGCTTGCCTATCCGGGGCAATCAATAGCCTTTCTCGAATAGTTCGGATCGTCGAAGTTGCTTCCTCAACATCCTTTCGCTTTAATAGCTTAGTATCGCCCGTTTCTGCCCAAGACAACGGCGTACGACACTTCTTACCATATAGGGCCTCGAAAGGAGCCATCTTTATACTGGCTTAGTAGCTATTCCAAAATCTAGAGCGCACATTCGGAGCATATCCTCCATAGTCCTGTTGGTCCTCTCGGTCTGTCCATCCGTTTGCGGGTGGAAGGCCGTGCTGAATTTCAATTTAGTGCCCAACAGTTCATGGATAAGCCTCCAATCTTTCGATGTGAAACGCCCGTCACGATCGCTGACGATGCTACGAGGGACACCGAGCAGCCGCACAATACTATCGACACAGAGCTTCGCTAGCTTTTCTACAGAATCATCCTTCCGGTTCGGAATGAAATGCGATACTTTTGTCAGTCTGTCCACGATCACCCAGGTGGCGTCGTTTCCATGCTGCGATCTCGGCAATCCGTGCACGAAATCCTTCGAAATATCGTCAAACTTCCATTCCGGAATCGGCAAGGACTTCAAAAATCCACCGGGACGTTGACATCCCACCTTCACCAACGCGCAGGTGTTGCACTTGGCCACGTAGAGGGCAATGTCCTTCTTCATACCCGGCCACCAGAAAAGTTTCTTCATGTCCATGTACATTTTCGTGCTCCCCGGGTGGATAGAGTACTTGGTATGATGAGCCTCGTACATCAATTCCTCCCGTAGAGTACCGACGTTTGGGACGCACAATCTGTCATTCTTCCACATAAGGCCATCTTCGAAAGAGAAATCAACGTTTAACCCGTCAACGGTTTTCGCTTTGTAGCGTTTCATGCTCTCATCCAGCTCCAATGCCTGTCGAACTCGGTCGGCAAGGTGGTATTGAACCTCTGTCCAGTTCAAGCATGCTGAAGTAGACGCTCTTCGATCAACGCAAATGATCTCCATTTCTTCCAGCTCACGGATTGGACGCTCATCGTGCATCAAAATCCAATTTGCTTGAGCGGGAGCCCGACGACTCAACGCGTCCGCAACTACATTTCCCTTTCCAGGAGTATATTTGATGTCGAAGGTGTAGTCCCCAAGGAACTCCAACCACCTCCTTTGTCGCATATTCAACTCCCTTTGATCTAGCAAGTACTTGAGGCTCTTGTGGTCGGTAAAGATGTCGATCTTCACGCCATACAAATAATGCCTCCAAAGCTTAAGAGCGAATACCACGGCCGCTAGCTCCAAATCATGGACCGGGTAATTCCTCTCGTGAACCTTCAACTGCCGGGAGCCGTATGCAATTACCTTCCCGAACTGCACTAGGACACAACCCAAACCACTTCCTGAGGCGTCGCTATAAATTTCGTAGCCTTCCGTACCACATGGCGAGCATAGAATGGGCGTCGTGGTCAGACGGCTCTTCAGTTCTTCAAAAGCTCGTGCGCACTCGGGCGACCAAACGAACTTATGATCCTTCCTAGTCAGTTTTGTGAGAGGAAGTGCGATCCTCGAGAAGTTTTCCACAAAGCGCCTATAATAGCCGGCAAGTCCTAAGAAACTTCGGACTTTCGCTACGTTTTTCAACAAAGGCCACGCTCGGATCGCTTCTATCTTCGACGGATCTACTGCAATTCCATCTCCACTAACGACGTGACCAAGGAATGCTACTGATGGTAGCCAAAACTCGCACTTGGAGAACTTGGCATAGAGCTGACTCCTCCTCAAGGTGCTCAGAATGGCGTGCAGATGCACTACATGCTCCTCTTCCGATTGAGAGTATACCAAAATGTCGTCGATGAAGACGATCACAAATTGATCCAAATACTCACGGAATGTCCTAATCAAAAAGTCCATGAATACCGACGGTGCATTAGACAGACCGAACGGCATCACCGTGAACTCATAGTGCCCAAAGCGGGTACTGAACGCTGACTTTGGAATATCACATTCCCTACTACTAAGCTGATAGTAGCTGGACCTTAAGTCAAGCATAGAGTATACCGTCGACCCAACCCGTTGGTCAAGTAAATCATCGATTCTCGGAATCGGATAACGGTTCCTCTCGGTCAGCTTGGTCCGCTACTACTAGGACAACACAAAACTGGTCTTAGGCCCCGAATCCTTCAACAAGGTGAAGAACATCTTCGCGCCTTTTCACGGCTTCTCCTATTCGCGCTCACTCGAGATCTATTAGGCAGCATTACCTCCAATCTATCCTTGACAAAGGTAAATGACAATTCGATTCATAACACGAAGTCCTTAGACAAATAGGAGAGCGATGCTCCCACACCAACAGAGCTCTCGTCGAATAGTCGATAATTAGGACAAGGCCTAATTGCACACAAATACAAGACATAAAATTTTGTTGTCAACAGATACAGTGGACATATTTCTATCTTTAACCGCACACGGGGTATAAATCATATTTGGAGATGATCATCCATACCTGTGGCAACATCGCATTTCTGAATGACCTCTTGCTGGCCATAAGAGTAGACTCTCGGTTGGGTAAGAGAATATTGGGGAATCGAAGACTCCACCGCCTTGCCTTTCTCCATAGAAGCCGAACCCATCACACGAGCATAGTCCACTTCTCCGATTTTTGCTTTTGGGGGACCACTTCGACACACTCGGGCTTTGTGTCCCACCTTTCCGCAAGTGAAACAAATTAAGGAACACCGTGCAGTCTTAACTTCCACAGAGTTGAACTTTCTCTTGTTTCTTCTGAACTCGGACTTGGACTGAGAGACTGGCGCATGAAACTCTGACTTCTTTACATTGAAGTCTTTCGCGCGCTGCATACTCTTCATATCCGTTTCCAGAGATTTAGCTGATTTCACTAAGACGTTGAAGCCGAGTAACTTTGGACCCACAAGCATTAGTCTTAGGTCATCTCGCAGACCATTGTAGAACTTGTTGACCTTGGTTTCCTCATCTTCCCACATAGACCTCTCATAACGATTCCGACTGATGAACTCAATCAGGTACTCATCCACTGAGTGTTCTCCCTGCTCTAGGTGTGAACACTGATCTTGTAGTTCAGGAATCTCAGTTAGGGGTAGAAACTTTAGAAGGAATGACTCATGGAAGCTTTCCCAAGAGATTTCGGAAAGTTGTCTCCCACCAAACTTGTGCAACAACTCTCCTTCCCACCAAAGTCTTGCTTCTCTTATAAGTAGGAAGGTGGTTAAGGTTACCAACATATCTTTGCTTATAAGCATTGACATTAAAGTCCTCTTTATTTCTGACAACCACTCAGCGGCTCTCCCAGGGGATTCCGTCCCCTCGAAGGATGGAGGGTTGAGGCTCAGAAAGTACTTTAATTGCTGGTCACGCGCTCGCCCCACTACTACCTGCACAACTCGACGTTCCACCCTCAGTTCTACCGCAGGTTCCACTACAGCAACAGTTACAGGGGCCACATCCAGAGTCGGAGTAGTAGGCTGTGCAAGCTGCCCAGACTGAGTGTTGATCATCGCGAAGACCGCTTCAGCGACTAACTTGATCATCTCAGCCGAAGGAGTGGTCGCTGTCACCTCAGACGACCCACTACTTTCAGCAGTGTTACGGGGTTAAGACGGCCCCGCACCACTCCTAGTCACCTATAATCGTGTAAGAGACAATTTAGTGACTGAAAGCATAGCAAAACAACAATCATGGAACGCTCAGGTTCCGCAAACAAGTATGTTTTTCCATTCCTAAGTGGACATTCTTATTAGTTTTTGTCGTTTTAGGTGAATGCACATCCCGTGCACACCACCCCTTAAAAGGAATTCGTCCCGAATTCGCTAAACTACGGATCGATGCCTTAAGTCCGATACTGGCAGGGTGTTACAATTTGGTATCAGAGTGCGCAGCGGAAGCGTGGTGGGCCCATAACCCACAGGTCCGAGGATCGAAACCTCCCTCTGATACCAAATTGTAACACCCTGCCAGTACGAAGAGTATAACAGCAGGTCCGGCCGGGACCCCACGCCATACAAACCACACTAGCTAGGAGTTAAAAGGTGATAACCAGAAAAGTAACAACTAAACGAGAGTACAAAACGTAAGCGGAAGCATTAAATAAACCATTCAAAAAGAACTGTCCACTATCATAGGAATGTATCCAGAATAAGAGTTACGGCCTTAAGGCATTACATTCATCCAATGCACAAAACTCCATAAGCATACATCGGCACGCAGGCCGGCCATACATGAAAAAGCAAAAAAAAAGGGGGCTGGCCTTCAAGGTCCAACTCAGCAAAAGGGGCCACCGCCCGCTATTTCCCGCTAGGCTCACCTGCACCTGCATAAGACATTCCACCAAGCGGTGGCAAACAAAGTAACGGTCAGCACAGCTGACCAAATTATAACGACCCCACCCCTTTTCCGGGGTGGCGGAGCTTCTACCCTGCAAGCAAGCCATACTAGCACAAGTACTAAATATAAAGAAAGTGCAACTACACGAGGTGAGGTTTCAAGCACAATCAATCTTCTAGGTTGAGCATCAAAAGAAGGGAACCTAGGTATGCACATGATGTTGGTTGGGTTCACCCGAAGGTTCCCCACAACCGCCTAAACAACCGCATGAGGCTAACAACATCAATTCATCACAAACGTGGGTACACACAACCGCACGCTCCATGCTCACAAGGCATGCACCAAAGGTACTTCTTCCCGAGCACCAAAACCATCATGAGTCCGGAAACTCTAGATAGAAAAGAGCTTTTGGTCGGTCTAGGCAAGACGCCCTTCCCAACCTCTCCCAAGGTCGTTCGGGTTTACAAGAGATAAATCCCCCTACCGCCACGCCTGGAAACGGGTTCAGTTCAGCCAATTCCCGTGCTCTTGTCATCGATTGAACACACGATGCGGGTATGACATCACCTCGGCCCGTAAGGGTTTAGCACTCGCTAGTGCTACACAAAACATAAGTTACAACACCCAAGCCTTAAAAGTTTACTTTGTAACGACTCAAGACCCGACTCCGCCTTTCGGCCGGAGGGCATGAGGGATCGTTAGGGCTTTATACGTAACCAAAAAGGAGGTACAAGACCACTCCTCAACAATTCTAGTGGTGAAGGTTTGCATTCAACCACTCGCAAAGCATGGGGCTTCCGTTAGGATCTTCACAAGATGCCTACGCTTAAATCCCGCAATACTATCGCATATATCACAGAGTCATTCTCCGGCACGCATTCTAGGCTTAACCTAAATGCAACGTCGCAAATCAAGCATCACCGATTCGGGCTCACGGCCACGAATAGGCTTCACACACAATGCCTAAATCCGCACGACTACCAGATTTTCTACATACAATATGCCGGGGACGGACACAATCGACCCGGAGTTCCGAAGAACTTGAGGAAATCCTACACTTCACCCATTTGGTGAAAGGTATTCCTCATGCAAGCATAAAGAAATGAAGGAGAGGACAAAAGACAAGTCCAAACAACGGGAGAAGAAATCGTTACACTAGGAGCGTTCTTTTTCGCCATAGATCCAAGATTCTACACGGAGAGAAACGACCGCACCGGGCTACACTCTCCAAATCTGGAAACGGCTCGCGAAACGGAGCTCCGGAGCTCCGTCAATGGCGGAATCTCCCTTCTTCTTCCTTGGCTCCTCCTTCTTTCTCTAGGGTTTGGAGAGAGAATGGCTTAGAGAATATGAGGTTTAACCCCCTCTCATCAGCCCTAATAGTCTCCCGCAACTAAACCTAGCCGTTGGATCAATTTCCAAAAGATTTGGACGGTCCGATCTTCTTCTCCGCTCAAAATCGCGGAACAGAATAAACAGGGTGCACCATCACAGGCGCACGGTCAGTGGTCGTGCGCGAAGAGGGAAATGGTCGTGCGCACTGTCCGAGACAGAACTCGATTTTCTTCTGAATTAACGCACGATCGCTGGCGCACGATCACTGGTCGTGCGCGAAGAGGACAATAGTCGTGCGCACAAGTCGAGACAGAACTCCGATTCTTTGCGGGTTACGCACGATCATTGGCGCACGATCACTGGTCGTGCGCGAAGAGGACAATGGTCGTGCGCATTGACCTGATCTGGAATCTTGAGCCTATCCCGAGCGCAACACTACCATTCCGCCTACCTCGCTGAACCACGATCTTTGGGGTGTTACAACTAACCCGGAAGATCGTTGAGCGCTTACCCTCCCAAGCCAAAGAGGAGACTCGGGCACCTTGGAGAGCTCTAGAAATGCTAACCAAAGAAAGCCTAAGGAGATAGAAGCAGAAGTGAAGTCCCCTACCAAGATGCCCTTGAGGTCCTATTTATAGATTTTCTGATATGGCCTGCAAATAGCAGGATTCCGCCTTTTGATTTTACTATTCGCACCCCAAATGGGTCTGCCAACAGCCAAACTCCGCTGTTTGGGTAGGCAAATGACAGGCCAACGGGGATAGAGAGGTAATTTCGACGATCATAGGTTGATTAGCGGGTTCGTCGAACTCGGAGACTTTCTCGCTCGCTCGCCTCCCTGCGAGCATTCGGCGAGCATCTGGCTCACTCGCCTTCTTGCGAGCATTCGGCGAGCATCTGGCTCACTCGCCTTCTTGTTGGTCGACCTTGAGGCTCTGGCTCGCAGGAACTTTGACTCGCGCCTCTCCCCGCGGGTGGCCTTTGGTAGATTTGGTTCGCCTCCTTTGGGCGAATGGCCTATGGAGGCCTCATTTATACTCCTGCCCCACTCGCACTCTTGATTCGCTCGCCTTCTTGCAAGCAGCCGGCTAAGTGCCCGTCCCGGCGGATCCGCTAAGACGGGATCGTCGAGCGCTGTTTGGGCTTCGTCGAGCGCTGTTCATCTCGCTCTTTCGCTTGTTTCCATTAATATGTATGTATCTCGAGAACCTGGCTCGCCTCGCTTTCCTTTGACCCTCCCCTAGGCGAATATCGGGGTTGTACATTATGATATATGGAATTTATTAGAAATTACTCATGAAGGTACTTCGTAGGTTAAGGATTCAAAGCTCTTCCAACTTGAATTCGAGTATGAGAAATTCTGGATGGAGGTGGATGAAGACGTAGATTCAATGTACACAAGGTTCACCAAGATCGTTAACGACTCAAAGGTACATGGAAAGGTGTTCTCCAACGGCGACTTGGTGAGAAAAATTTTAAGGTCTCTCCCTCCAAAGTTCAATCCAAAGGTGACGGCTATCTCGAAGTCGCACGATTTGAAGAAGCTCCAAATTGAGAGCCTCATTGGGAACCTAAAGACCCATGAGGTTGAACTCAAAATTCAACAACAAGAGTACAACTTGGAGCCAAAGAAGAAGAGTTTGGCCTTAAAGTTAAAAAAGGAGGCAAATGGAGATGATGAGGACGAGGAGAGCCATTTTGTGAAGAAGTTCAAAAGGTTCATGAAGAATCCGGAAAGGGGAAACACCTTTCGGAAATATTTCATCAAAATGGGATCTTCATCAAAGAAAGAGAGAGGTAGCGATGAGGACGATGATGAACGACCACCATCGGAGTTCTACCATTGTAGAAAGACCGGACATATTCGGAGACAGTGCCCAAAATATCTGAAAGAGCGTAAAGAAAAAAGGGCACAAGGGAAAAGAGAAGAAGAAGGTCCTAAAAGCGGCTACATGGGATGACTCCTCCTCCGAGGATTCAAGCGGCTCATCCACTAGCGATGAAGAAGAGGCAAATATGTGCCTTATGGGAAAAAGTGACAAGACATCCAAGGATGAAAGCAGTGTCCAAAGCGACACTAAGGTATGTTGGCAGGCTAAGGACAAAAATGACGTGTGGTATTTGGACTCTGGATGCTCCAAACACATGACGGGAAACAAAGCAAAGTTCCTTATCCTTGAGATGAAGAAAGGAGGGATGGTGACATTTGGTGACAACAGAAAAGGAAGGATCATGGGCATCGACACAGTGGGTAACGATTCTTTTTCTATCTCAAATGTTTTATTTGTAGATGGCTTAAAACATTATTTAATTTCAATTAGTCAATTATGTGATATAGGCTTAAATGTATTATTTGAATCATCTACAAATCTTTGCAAAATTATAAATTCTAAAACAAATGATGTCGTACTCACCGCACCTAGGATGCATAATGTTTATATGATTACTTTTAATGATCTTTCAAATTCTACTTTAGAATGCTTTATTTCTAAAAATGAAGAATTAGAACTTTGGCATAGACGTCTTGGTCACTCTAGCACCAAGCTTATTTTGAAATTATCAAAAGATAAATTAATTAAGGGATTACCTAAGCTTAATGGAAATTTATCTTCTCTTTGTACGTTGTACAACCCCGATATTCGCCAGGCGAGGGGACACGGTTTAAGGAAGGCAGTAAGATGGAGGTAATAAGGGAGTTTTTCCCTCTTTGCGGCTCACTGAAGGGCGAGCGAGAAGGGTTGGCGAGGCAGGCACTCGCAGGGGCATTCGACGAATTCTAAAGTGTTCGCCGAGCTCCCCCAGCTTCGTCGACCATGCCCCTGTTCGGCGAAACCAAAGGGATGGTCTCGCACAAGAAGTCGTGAGACCCAGACCTCGGCGAGATCGGCCTCCAACGGACAGGACCTCGGCACATACCGTCAAAATGGGCCAGCGAGGTCCTTGCAAGGTGATCGCCTAGGAGAGGCGTCGCGAGCAGGGTTCGCGAGAAGGCCCGCGAGAGCTTCGACAGTAAGGTTCTCGCAATTCCTTGCCCATAGATTGATAGGACCAACTTACCCTTTTACCCTTGGTGGTCTGTCTTTAGCCTCTCCAAACAGCGGAGTTTGGCTGTTAGCAGGCTCATTTGGGGTTCAGATAGTAAAATAAAAAGGCGGGGTCCTGCTATTTGCAGGCCAGGTCAGAAAATCTATAAATAGGATCTCAAGGGCACCTTTGGAGAGGACTTCTTCCCGGCTTCTCTCTCCTTAGGCTTTCCTTGGTTAGCATTTTTAGAGCTCTCCAAGGTGCCCGAGTCTCAGCTTTGGCTTGGGAGGGGAAGCGCTCAACGATCTTCCGAGTTAGTGGAGGGACCTCCTCGCTGTGACTAAGGTCTTAGTCATCTTCCTGGTTTTCTGTCTACCTTCTCTGAGGGATCAGTAAGGGCTAGCCGCCCCTCATCTCGGTGAGGGGCCCGAGCTCCACAAGAGACTAAGAAATCGTTTTCAACATTTTGTTGCGGTGAGCGTGGAGCGTGGCTGGTCCAAGAAAGTTACAAAGAGCATACATGACAGGAGGTGAGGATCAAGGCGAGGGGTTCAGCGAGCCACCGCAGGTGGTGACGCCGAGGATGTTCGCGAACTTCAGGAGGGAGGTGCTTGATACCTTCGGGCTCAGGGTCGCGGCGTTGCAGAGCGAGTTCGCGACCCCAGCACCTCAGGCGACCCTTCCCCCAGCGGCAGTTGGCGAAAATGCCCCGGGGGGAGGGCCGGAAAAGAGGTCGCAGGAAGTTCTGTTCAAGACATGGAAGGACGAGAACTGTTCGCCAGCCCAGCCAGCTCCGTGCCAGCAAGCTCTGTGTCGGCGAGCGCGACGCAGGTGAGCGCGCGTCCGGAGGGCATGGCTACTGTGGGAGTGGTCCAGGCAGATGCTGTTCTCGCGAGCGCGGTCCCCGCGAGCTCGAGTCTGGCGAGAGAGCTAGGGGGCGAGCGGAGCGAGAAAGGGTGGTTGAAGGGGGAAGCCCCTTCTGCGAGTTGGTACTTTCTGCACCTGTCCCGGCAGGGTTCGGAGAGTGGGACAGGGTGTTCTACAACGGAAGGGATGACCCTGTCCAGCATCACCAGTCTTTTGAGGACTCGGTCTCCATCAGGCCGATGTCGGATGCTTTCAAGTGTCGGCACTTCGCCGTCACTCTTAAGGAAAAGGCCAGGGACTGGTTCCATCAACTCCCTACAGGGTCGATCTATGCCTTCGAGGATTTGCGCCGGAGCTTCCTGTTGTGATTCTCAACCGCAAAGAAGAGGAAGAAGGACGCCGAGTCCCTCTTCAACGTGAAGCAGGATCCAAAAGAGTCATAGGCTCGGTACGCAGATCAGTTCCAGGAAGAAGTGCTACTCACTTGGGAGATGCCAGGGTTTGCAATCCAGCTCGCTTTCACTGTCGGGCTGAGGGAAAGTTTCTTTTAGATGGCGCTGAAGAGGAAAGCCCCCGTCTCCTACGAAGAGTTGATTGAGAGGGTGGCGGAGGAGATTGAAAGTGAGGAGGACAATCCGGAGCTCACTAAGAGGCTAGCAAAGCTCAGTGAGCCGGAGATCAGGCAGCAAGAGGTAAGGAGAAGGGAAGTGCCCAGGGCCCCAGAGGGGGAGTGGAGGCAGCATGCCGAAGGAATGCAAGGTCAGGGAAGAGGTTACGGCCCGGGAAGGGGTAACTTCTATGGGGGGCAAGGAAGACCCCATCAGCTGGGATGGAGGCAGGGTCCGAGGCCATTGCCTCCCCCGCCTCAGCAAGCCATGGCGATCAGGAGGGGAAGAGGAGGAAAAGAAAGGAGAGAAGAGGCTAGACAGGAAGCAGGGGCAGGAAGAAGGAGGAGTAATAGGGTGGCGGAAGGCGAAGCAGGGGAGGTGGCATTGCCGTATTGTGACTTCCACGATGAGGAAGGTCACGCGACGGCCACCTGCCCAGAGTTCCTGGAAACAAAAAGGGGTCGAGTGCCCGCACCGAGGCAGCAGGTGAGAATTGAGGAGGTCGAGCCTCGAAGGGAGGAGGAAGAAAAGTGCGAAGACAGAGTCGATGTGGGGAGTAGAGGAGGGATCGGGGTGATCCATGGTGGGTAGGGGTGGAGGCAACCCGCAAGGCTAGCCTCCATACCATCTATCGGCGGAGAGTGGCCTCAACAACCACTGATCCACCCCCAGCGGAAAGAATTACGTTCTTCCAGAAGGACATGCCAAGCTATGAAGACCCATTTTGCGATGCGCTGGTCGTCCAGACCGCCATCGAGAACTTCACCGTCTCACGGATTCTAGTGGACAACGGGAGTTCGGTCAACGTCGTCTTAAAGAAGGCGTTCGATGAGATGAAGGTGGAGGCCCGGAGGGTGTTGGCCTCGGATGGTCCCTTATTTGGTTTTTCGGGAGAGAGGAAGGAGGTAGAGGGTGGAGTGGGACTCCATGTGACTCTCGGAGGGCAATCCCGGAACTTCCGCTTCGTGATAGTGGATTCCCCGAGCAGCTACAGCGCCATCTTCGGATGGCCTCTCATCAGTGCATTTTGGTGCGTCCCTTCCACTTTCCACCAATGCCTCAAGTTCAATGTGGGAGGAATCCAGGTCCGGGTCTGGGGAGACCCCAAGATTGCAAGACAGTGCTATGTGACGGCTGTCAACACCATCGCCTGGATGGGAGAAGCGGAGGAGTTCGACAAAGTGATGGAGGGGGCGTCGGAGGCCGGAGGCAATAATGGAGAGAAGGAGAGGATGGAGGAAGAGGAAGTTCATGCCCAGGAAGGGGTCGCTGAGAGGCCCAGGGCAGAGAGAGGAGAAGAAGAAGGGAAAGGGAAGGGTGCCCGAGAAGGAGGGGCGGAGGAGCTGATGATGGTGGGAGAGGCAGAGACGGAAGAAGGAGCCCAAGCGCTCGCTTGCGATGGAGAGAAGGAGAATGCTTGGGGAGAGCAATCTAGGCTGGAGGCCGTGGATGAGGTCATGGAGCATGAAGTCACCACTCGGCTTGGGGTGGTGGGAAAGGTCCGAGTCAGCGGAGAACTCAGTTCGGAGGAGCAGGCCGCGATCCTGGCTTGTGTACAAAAGAACGTGGACGTCTTCGCTTGGAGCGCCGCGGAGATGCCCGGGATCGATGCGGATGTGGCTTGCCACCGCCTCAACCTCGACCCGGGCACCCGCCCCATCCGCCAAAAGAAGCGGGCCACGACGGACAAGCTGGAGGGACCAATCCGCGAGGAGGTGAAAAAGCTCATACAAGCAGGTTTTGTATCGGAGATCCAGTATCCAGCCTGGGTCTCCAATGTAGTCATGATGAAGAAGGGAGGAGGTAAGTGGCGCATGTGTATTGACTTTTCACTTCTTAATAAATGCCCGAAAGATTGCTACCCCCTGCCTAGAATCGACGCGCTGGTTGACTCAGCCGTCGGTTTTCCTGTGATGTCTTTCTTAGATGCTTTTTCAGGTTACCACCAAATTCGCATGCACCCCCCGGACATCAAAGATGTCTCCTTCATCACGGGGGACGGATGCTACTGTTATAAGACGATGCCCTTTGGGCTCAAGAATGCAGGAGCCACTTATCAAAGGATGATGGATCGGGTCTTTCGCGAACAAAGGGGAAGAAACTTGGAGGTCTAAGTCGATGATCTCATGGTAAAGAGTCGGGACCTTGGGTCTCACCTTCGAGACCTTGAGGAAACGTTCGGGACCCTGCGAAAGTATAAGATGAAACTCAACCCCTTGAAGTGTGTCTTCGGGGCCAGCCGGGGAAGTTCCTAGGCCACTTACTCACCCCGGCAGGAGTGGAACCTAACCCAGACAAGGTCAAGGCGATAATGGAGTTGGGGCTGCCGAAAAGCCCGAAGGAGGTCCAAAGCCTCACGGGGAAGTTAGCCAGACTTAGCAGGTTCCTCTCCAAGGCGGGAGAGAAGTGTGCGCCTTTCTTTAAGGCGCTAAGGGGGAACAAAAAATTTGAATGGACTTCGAAATGCGAGGGAGCCTTCCAAGCCTTGAAAGAGCAACTCACCCAAACCCCCTTACTTCAAGGGCCGAGATCGGGAGAAGACCTATCCCTATACCTGGGAGTGAGGTCTAAAGTAGTGAGCGCAGTGCTGATCCGGGAGGAGGGAAGGAAGCAATTCCCTATCTACTATGTCAGCCGAGTGCTGAAGAAGGCGGATCTCCGGTACCCAATCTTAGAGAAGTTGGCTTTCGCATTGGTAGTGGCGGCTCGGAGGCTCCGACCCTACTTTCAGGAACACTCCATCAGAGTAGCGACAGATCACCCACTTCGCAAAATCATGGAAGGGGTGGAGCACTCGGGAAGATTGGCAAAATGGTCCGTGGAGCTGAGCGAGTTCGATATTACATTCATACCCAGGACATCAATCAAGGCCCAAGTGATGAGTCCTGATCATATACACATTTATGGACTCATTCGGGCCGTTATTTAGTCAATTCTCCGCACTTTAGCCTTGTTATAGTTTATATTTGATAATCCACGCTAGGTGCACATCTAGGCCCACTTTGGTGTGATTTTCGTGCTTATTGTCATTAGTAGTATTCATGTGCTATTAAGTGCCACTTTCAGTGGCTAGATCTGTGGTTGTGCGGGAATAGGAGTCGTGCAAGTGTTCCCGGTGCAATTCTGCACAGGAACACTGCGCACGATCACCGGTTCTATTGCGCACGACCACTGGTCGTGCGCCACTGATCGTGTGCACTTAACCCTTTTTTCACGAGTTCTGTTTGGTGCAGTGAGCACGACCACCAACACCAGTGCGCACGACCACCGGTCGTGCGCCACTGCTCATGCGCACTTATCATTAAAATTCTGAGTTCTGTTTGCTGTATTGCGCACGACCATCAACGCTAGTGTGCACGACCACCGGTCGTGCGCCACTGGTCGTGCGAACATTTTATTTTATAATTTCGTATCTTGCAGGTTCCACCCAGGCAGTGCGCACGATCGCAGAATTCCAGTGCGCACGACCACTGGTCGTGCGCCAATGACCGTGCGCAGTTTTTATTCCAGCGCCTATTTAAACGCCTGTTGCGATTTTTAGGGCATTATCAGTCGCCGGGAGCGGGATTCCTGTTCCGTACGCCGCCGACCTCCACCGTGGGACGCCTCCACTTCATCTTCTACGCAAGGGGAAGCCTCCTCCACCCATTCCAAGACTTCCTCCATTGTCCGTGAGTGTTCTCCATCGTCCGCAAGCCTCCAAACAACCATTCTCTCATTCCGGCCGGTGAGAAGAAGAAGGAACCTGAAGTCGAAGACGACGGAGCTATGTAGGGAGATCGTGACAGCTCTCTGCGCCGGAAGCATAGTCCGCCCGAGTCCGGAGGTAGCCCGACAACCTACCATTCCGGCCGTGAACGGCCGCTAGTCTTCACCATCGGTTATTTCTTTCCTCTTTCCTCCATTGTACTCGTTGAACCGTGTAAACTCGAATATTATGATGATGTTTATTGAAATGAATGTTTCCTTGTTGTTCTTCATGGTTTGCTTGTGATTCACTCCGTTCTCACTCACTCACTCGCACACGCACGCAAGGTGTTTGTTCCGTGTTAGCAAGAGCTAACGACGGTTGTGAAGAGGTGTTTACGACCCTCAACCTTTCGCGCTAGAACACACTCCATTCCGCCTCACGAAGCACGGCATCGCGGCCGTTGCATCCATCTCACCTTGCGAAGCGGTGTTTTCGACCCGCATCTTTTTTTTGTTGTTGTTAAGATTAGGAAACCCAACCAAGAACCCCCCCTTTTTTCATGTGTGTTTTGCTTGTGTAACAAGAGTCACGCTACGCGTTTCGTTCACCCAACCTGCATTCCTCAAGAGACCAACATTCAGGGAGTCCACTCTCCACATTTATTACTTGACAGCGACCGGTGCACTTGCCGACACGCATCAAGTTTTTGGCACCGTTGCCGGGGAATGCAGACGTGATGAATTCGTCTGCGTGAAGATTTGTTGCACGAGAATTTTCTTTTCTTTCACCTCTCTTGTTCACCCCTGGTCTCTCCGTTTCTTTTCGATTCGCGCTTCTGATTACTTTTGCCTTTTCCATCGTTCGCTAATCGTTTTGTTTGCAAGTAGTCGCAGCATGACCTCCATTCAGGAATGCATCTATCAGGGAAGCTTAAATGATTTAAGGGATCAAGCAGAAAGAAACAATCATGACTTCGGGATCTCCCCCAACGTCATTGAGTACATGTCTGGGAACTGCAAGTTCAGCGGGGATGAGCATGAAGACGCGGTGCAACACATGCAGGACTTTTTAGCAATCTATTACACATGTGTATTCAGTGGAGTTGAAAACGACCTGCAAAAGATTCTGGCATTTTCATTCTCCTTGCATAAAAAAGCCAAAAGCTGGTATTGGGATATCCGGAAAAGAGAGGTGATCACATGGAAACAATTCGAAGGGAGATTTTTGCAAGAGTTTCAACATCGTACCCAAGCCTTGGACAAGTACAGGGAACTTGTAACCTTTGGACAGGGGAAGGAGGAGACGTTAGTTGATGCTTGGGAGCGTTTCCAATCCTTGCATAGGGGATGCTACCGTGAAGATCTTTCAGAAGCTTTCTTAATTCAGATTTTTTATTTCGGAGTGCGGGATAATTTCCGTCTTCTATTTGATATGGCAGCTGGAGGGGCCCTGTTTAATAAATCGGGGAAAGACGCGTGGGAAGTGGTCGCGAATGTTGCTCACACCAGTCAGCACTGGAGTCATATCATTCGCTCCCCAAGTACTGCTGCAGTTAATGCCGTGACATTCGAAGGAGCAGCGGATTTTTCGCCGCCAGAGCAACCAGAACAGTTAGCAACTTTGGTGGTCGGGGTATTGAACAAAATGAATGACCAATCGGCCGCAATCCAACAGCTTCGCTCTACTATAGGGACTCTGTCCGATGTCGTTTCTGGGCTTGCAAGTCAGCATCCTGAGTCAGTGAACACCATGCGATTGAGAAGTGGGAGAAGTGTAGACAATCCTCCTCGACAGGAACCTCTTGCGTGCTCCACTGACAAGCACAATGAAGACACTCCCGAGAAGCTAACTCAGATTCATATTGAGCCGCATCCCGTGAGCGAGGCACAAACCTCGAAAAGTGCTGTTCACCCCCCATTCCCCCACAGGCTGCGAAACGAGAAATCCGAGAAGCAATTCCGCAGATTTTTGGAAATAATGAAAGGAGTGCAAGTGAGCATACCACTGATTGAAGCTATCTCTCAAATGCCGGGCTACTCCAAATTTTTGAAAGATTTGATCTCAAAGCGGAAGCAGTTGGAGGGTCTCAAAACTATCGACCTCACCGAGGAGTGCTCCGCCATCATTTCCAATTTGCCCACTAAGTGCAAGGATCCGGGCAGTTTTACGATTCCCTGCAGGATCGGCCATCACCGTTTCAGCCAGGCACTCTGTGATTTGGGGGCATCAATCAACTTGATGCCGCTCTCTATCTTTCGTGAACTTGGTGCTGGGATCTTGAATCCAACGCAGGTAATGCTGCAGCTTGCTGATCGGTCGATCAAGAAGCCGTCGGGAATCGTCGAGGACCTCACAATAGTTGTAAACGGTCTCACCTTTCCAGCTGATTTTATCATTCTCGACATGAAGGTCGATACAAATGTTCCCATTATCTTGGGGCGGCCCTTTCTCGCTACTGCTCGTGCTATTATTAATGTGGAGCAGGGGGATCTCACACTAAGACTGGGGGAGGATGCTATATCTTTCAACGTCCACAGCCCGTCGCAACTCTTTGAAATTACAGAGTGTGAACCAGCAGAGGCGCTTGAAGAATTCGATGGTCAGAACGATGTGGAGTTGGATGACCGCGAGGTGTGCTGGCAGCACGAAGACGAGGAAGAAGGGGGTGCACACTCAAATCACCCTGATTTGTCACATTCAAGCGGAGAGCCCTCCAACGATTTGGCTAATCCAAACCCATGTCCGGCTCTCAAACAACTTCTGGATTCTCTAAAGTACGCGTTTCTTGGAAAAAAAAACACACATCCGGTAATTATTTCCGCAGCCCTGTCCGCCGCCAACGAAACTGCATTAGTGGGCGTGCTGAGAAGGTACCACAAGGTCTTCGGACGTTCTCTTGCTGACATTAAGGGAATCAGCCCCACGGTCTGCATGCATAAGATCCTCCTTGAAGATCAGTACAAACCGACAGCACAGCCCCAAAGGCGGCTGAACCCGAAAATGCAAGAGGTAGTAAAGGCTGAAGTGATAAAGCTTTTAGACGCTGGCATCATTTACCCAATCAGCGATAGCAAATGGGTCAGTCCAGTCCAGGTGGTACCGAAGAAGGGAGGGATTACTGTCGTTGCCAATGAAAAGAACGAGCTTCTACCGACCCGAATGATCACCGGGTGGAGAGTCTGCATCGACTATCGCAAGCTGAACGATGCGACGCGCAAGGACCATTTTCCGCTCCCCTTTATTGATCAGATGCTAGAAAAGTTAGCGGGGCAGGATTACTACTGTTTTTTGGATGGGTACTCTGGGTACAATCAGATTTTAATTGACCCATCTGATCAAGACAAGACGACATTCACATGTCCCTCCGGTACCTTCGCGTTCAAAAGAATGCCATTCGGACTGTGTAATGCCCCCGCAACCTTCCAACGTTGTATGCTCGCTATTTTTGCTGACATGGTGGGGGATTTCCTCGAAGTTTTCATGGATGATTTTACTCTATTTGGCAGTAGCTTCGACATTTGCCTGGCGAATTTGGCCAAGACCTTGAAGCGGTGTGAAGACACCAATCTTGTCTTGAACTGGGAGAAATGCCACTTTATGGTGCGCGAAGGAATTGTGTTGGGGCATAAAGTTTCCCGCAAAGGGCTCGAAGTAGATCAAGCGAAGGTAAGTGTCATCAGAAACCTCCCTCCACCCATGTCAGTGAAAGGCATTCGAAGTTTTCTTGGTCATGTGGGCTTCTATCGAAGGTTCATCAAGGACTTTTCCTCCATTTCAAAGCCCTTATCTCGCCTGTTGGTTAAGGACGCCCCCTTCCACTTCGACGAAGCATGCATGCAAGCCTTCGAAACTTTACGGGGACAACTCATCTCAGCCCCAATTTTGGTGGCACCCGACTGGACTTTACCTTTTATTATCATGTGCGACGCAAGTGATGTGGCCGTAGGTGCTGTGCTCGGTCAAAAGAAAGATAAGACCTTTCACACTATTGCGTATGCCAGTCGAACTCTCAACAGCGCACAAGCAAATTATACCACCACGGAGAAAGAAATGCTAGCCGTGGTCTTCGCCTTTGAAAAGTTTCACTCATATTTGGTACTTTCCGAAGTGATCGTGTACACGGACCACGCCGCTCTCAGGTATCTTTTCAGTAAGAAAGAATCCAAATCGCGTCTGATTCGTTGGATTTTACTTTTGCAGGAATACAATCTGGAAATCAAAGACAAGAAGGGGGTGGAGAATGTGATTGCTGATCATCTCTCGCGTTTGGAGTACGACATTCCAAACAGCATTGTGGAGGAAACAGACGACTATTTCCCGGATGAAAAGTTATTCGCAATTACTACGTCCCCCCCAACCGCACCTTGGTACGCAGATATTGCTAATTACTTGGCTTGCAAAACGTTCTCCCCGAGTCTGTCTCCTCAGCAAAGATGGAAGCTTGCCTCTGACTCAAAATACTATTTTTGGGAAGATCCGCTCTTATTCCACACGTGCAGCGATGGGATTATTAGGCGTTGCATTCCGGAAGCTGAGTTTCATTCTATATTACAGCACTGCCATGACAGAGAAGCTGGCGGGCACTTCGGGGCCGTTCGAACAGCACGAAAAATCCTGCAATGTGGATTGTTTTGGCCGACCCTCTTCCGGGACGCCCATGCCTATGTTACCAAGTGCGACGAATGCCAGAGGACAGGAAATATTTCCCGGCGTGACGAGATGCCCCTTAATAACATGCTGGTCTGCGAACCCTTTGATGTCTGGGGAATAGACTTCATGGGTCCCTTCCCGATGTCTCATGGTAAGCATTACATTATTGCGGCAGTTGATTATGTCTCAAAATGGGTGGAAGCTGAGGCGGTTGCCACGAATGATGCCAACACAGTGCTACATTTTATCCACAAGAATATCTTCTCCAGGTTTGGGACGCCGAGAACTATCATCAGCGACGGCGGTAGTCATTTTTGCAATAAGCAGTTTGTGCAGCTAATGAAAAAGTTTGGGGTCCATCATAAGATTTCTTTGGCATACCACCCCCAAACATGCGGGCAAGTCGAAGTTTCCAACCGCGAGCTCAAGCGAATAATTGAGAAATCAATACACTCAAATAGGAAGGAGTGGGCTAAAAAGGTCGACGATGCATTATGGGCTTACCGGACTGCGTTCAAAACACCCATCGGCATGACTCCGTTTCAATTGGTCTATGGCAAGGCATGCCACCTCCCTGTGGAGCTGGAGCATAAAGCATTATGGGCAACCAAACTGTTGAACATGGACATTGGAGCCGCGGCCGAGGTGCGTCGTTCCCAACTCAACGAGTTAGAGGAGCTCCGTCATTTCGCTTATGAAAACGCTCGTATCTACAAGGAGAAAACGAAGAAATGGCACGATCGGCATATCATTCCTAAGGAGTTCAAAATTGGGGACCAAGTGCTGCTCTACAACTCTCGTCTCCGCCTCTTTCCAGGGAAGTTAAAATCGAGGTGGAGTGGTCCTTTCTCCGTGACCGATGTCTCCCCCTTCGGTGCCATAGAAATATCTGGAGATAAGGGGGACAAGTTTAAGGTCAATGGACATCGGCTGAAGTTATACGATGGCGCCACTATAAACAAGGAGTGTCAGTTGCTGACATTGGGAGATGGACATCATACAAGCACCGGCAGCTGATTTTCCCTTCTTGTTTCTTATTTTTGCGAAACTCTATTTTTGAGAACTCCTCTTTTTAAGTTTTGCACTCTTTAAACACTGCTAATACAGGTATTTGGTCCAGCTTAAGGACGTTAAATGAAAGCGCTACTGGGAGACAACCTAGATTTCCTGATTTCGTATTTCTCCTTATCTAACTTCTTTTAGTTCAGCTTTTGCATATGCTTGTGTTGTTTTGAGTTTGTGCTTGCAGGTTTTGTGTTTGATGGTGCGGATGCTGCGGACTATTCTTGATCATAAACGCCGATCATCTGGTATGCTCAATTCTGAGCATTGGGTAACACTTCCTCCCCTCTTTTTGCTTCCAATTGCTAGATATATTGTTTAGACTAAGTCTGGGGGAGCGGTTGTTGTTATCCACTGTGCACGAGTTGCACTGCATACTAGAAGGTTGATTCTTATTTAACTTATCATTATCGTTGTTTTCCATGTTTCACACACCATTTCACCCACTTGAGTGCACGCTTATCTTTTTGTTGTTGTTCCGTTGTAAACTATCTTGGTTGGAGTATGAAATAGGTTGTTAACGTAGGAATTATTATTTGGAGTGCGATGTTGACTCATGTAGTGTTCTAGTCACTTCGCATGCTATGGTAGAATTTGAGTAGAACTAGATTTTCTTTATGCATCTAATTTATGTTTAGTATTTCTGCGTAAATTTAGATTTATTATACTCAAGTGGTGAATTTGTATGGAATTGACGATAACCCGGTGTTGTGTGTGTGCGATTACTAGTCGTGTGTTGCTCGAGTCGGGAGGAAGGTTTACCTTTCTCGTGGGCTAAGAACTTGCCCCAAGCGACTCTCGAAGCATGGGTGAGAGCTACTCGTCGAGTTAAACATGATGTAGGCCACCCTTTGGCTAGTTTGAGCTTTGTTATTCCATGTCCATTTCGTTCACCGTTGCAAGCCAAATTCGTGCCTACCAATCCTTTGTTCAGCTCCTCTTCATCAACCAAAGCCTGAAGCCTATCCTACACCCGCAACCAAATTGTTTTTGATTGCGCTTATAAGTCTCAACTTGTGTGGTGTGTGGAATCTTTGTGTTTTGAGGAGAAAATAAAGTCTATCTGCTGATTTTGAACCAACCGGAGGATATTTAAAAGAAGTAAAAGATGTTAAAAAAAAAAGAGTATTTTGAAAAAAAAAATCCTTCCGAGCTAAATAAAAAAAATCTGTTGGTATTTGTGAAGTAGGCCGTGTGCACACCTTGTTTTCATGATGAGTCTGGGGGTGTGTCACGCAAGCATTGTTTGTTGGTCTTGAGTGGTGCAGCGTTCTTTAGCTCACTTGGGTTGCGTAGCCATCGTGTTTAACTTTGAATATCATACCGTAACCTAAGCCCCATTTTAATCCTAAAAGCCCTACTGATTTGACTTGCGAGAGTGCTAGCGCCGTGGAGAGAGTGTGACCGGGCAAGCGTATGGTTCACGACGTTGATGGATTTCAGCGGAGTTATTCCTAAGCCCCGATCTTTTGCAACACCCGCCTCAGTATCTTGTCACTTTCACACCTGGCATGATCGTCAAATTCTTCATAATTCTCCAACTGAGTATAACTAAATCTTTACTTACACTTTAATACTCATGTAAATTAGTTAGCACAGTTAGAATCTCCTTCTGCTAGAATCTCTACTCGCATGCGTATGTTACTTCGCACCGTACTCCCTTGTGTAATTCTCTATGTTAACTATCGTTTTCACACTACACCGGATTCGTTTGCTCGGGACGCGCAAACAGTTAAGTCTGGGGGTGTGATGAGTCCTGATCATATACACATTTATGGACTCATCCGGGCCGTTATTTAGTCAATTCTCCGCACTTTAGCCTTGTTATAGTTTATATTTGATAATCCACGCTAGGTGCACATCTAGGCCCACTTTGGTGTGATTTTCGTGCTTATTGTCATTAGTAGTATTCATGTGCTATTAAGTGCCACTTTCAGTGGCTAGATCTGTGGTTGTGCGGGAATAGGAGTCGTGCAAGTGTTCTGGTGCAATTCTGCACAGGAACACTGCGCACGATCACCGGTTCTATTGCGCACGACCACTGGTCGTGCGCCACTAATCGTGTGCACTTAACCCTTTTTTCACGAGTTCTGTTTGGTGCAGTGCGCACGACCACCAACGCCAGTGCGCACGACCACCGGTCGTGCGCCACTGCTCGTGCGCACTTATCATTAAAATTCTGAGTTCTGTTTGCTGTATTGCGCACGACCATCAACGCTAGTGCGCACGACCACCGGTCGTGCGCCACTGGTCGTGCGAACATTTTATTTTATAATTTCGTATCTTGCAGGTTCCACCCAGGCAGTGCGCACGATCGTAGAATTCCAGTGCGCACGACCACTGGTCGTGCGCCAATGACCGTGCGCAGTTTTTATTCCAGCGCCTATTTAAACGCCTGTTGCAATTTTTAGGGCATTATCAGCCGCCGTGAGCGGGATTCCTGTTCCGTACGCCGCCGACCTCCACCGTGGGACGCCTCCACTTCATCTTCTACGCAAGGGGAAGCCTCCTCCACCCATTCCAAGAATTCCTCCATTGTCCGTGAGTGTTCTCCATCGTCCGCAAGCCTCCAAACAACCATTCTCTCATTCCGGCCGGTGAGAAGAAGAAGGAACCTGAAGTCGAAGACGACGGAGCTATGTAGGGAGATCGTGACAGCTCTCTACGCCGGAAGCATAGTCCGCCCGAGTCCGGAGGTAGCCCGACAACCTACCATTCCGGCCGTGAACGGCCGCTAGTCTTCACCATCGGTTATTTCTTTCCTCTTTCCTCCATTGTACTCGTTGAACCGTGTAAACTCGAATATTATGATGATGTTTGTTGAAATGAATGTTTCCTTGTTGTTCTTCATGGTTTGCTTGTGATTCACTCCGTTCTCACTCACTCACTCGCACACGCACGCAAGGTGTTTGTTCCGTGTTAGCAAGAGCTAACGACGGTTGTGAAGAGGTGTTTACGACCCTCACCCTTTCGCGCTAGAACACACTCCATTCCGCCTCACGAAGCACGGCATCGCGGCCGTTGCATCCATCTCACCTTGCGAAGCGGTGTTTTCGACCCGCATCTTTTTTTTGTTGTTGTTAAGATTAGGAAACCCAACCAAGAACCCCCCTTTTTTCATGTGTGTTTTGCTTGTGTAACAAGAGTCACGCTACGCGTTTCGTTCACCCAACCTGCATTCCTCAAGAGACCGACATTCGGGGAGTCCACTCTCCAGATTTATTACTTGACAGCGACCGGTGCACTTGCCGACACGCATCACCAAGCGGTGGCGGATTTCATGGCCGACTACACATCCGAAGTGGGGGAACATGAACCACCTCCCCCAATGGCAAGGAAGATGTTGGTGGATGGCGCGTCAGGAAAGCACTCCTATGGAGGGGGAATCATCCTAGTAAGTCCCCAAGGGACAAAGATCGAGCAAGCCTTGAACATCCATTTTTCAATTACCAACAACCAAGCGGAGTACGAGGCGGTAATAGCGGGCCTGCGATTAGCTCGAGAACTGGGTGTGCAAGATGTGGAGGTCTCGACGGACTCCATGGTGGTAGCATGCCAAGTCAGGGGAGAGTTTGAGGCAAAAGACCCGACCCTCCTGCGGTACTTGGAGAAGGTCAAGGGAGTCATCGGGCAATTCCACACTTTCTCAATCAAACATGTGCCAAGGGAAGAGAGCACCCCAGCGGACCTCCTATCCATGTCCGGCCCTCGAGCAGGAGGAACGGTCTCAGATCTCTTCCGACCCTCCATCGAGGAAGGAGAACTGATGGAGGTGGATCAGCGGGTCTCGTGGATGGATCCCTTAATCTCTTTCCTATCATCAGGGAAGTTCCTTGAAGGAGACACAGACAGAAGACATTTCAGGTACAAGTCGGCTTATTACTCTTTGCATGCAGGAGGGCTGTACAGGAAGACTCTCTCGGGACTCCTGGCCCATTGTGTCTCGGAGGAGGAGGTTCTGAGAGTTCTAGAAGAAAATCACTCCGGGGAGTGTGGGAGTCACTCCGGGAGCCGAACCCTAGAAGGGAGGGTGTTGAGACAAGGCTATTTTTGGCCCACCCTCAGCAAGGATGCGGCGGATTTCGCAAGGAGGTGTTCAAAGTGTCAGCTCTACGCTCCACTTCAACTCCTACCAGCTCAGAGGCTCCGAACCATCACCACCCCCTAGCCCTTCGCCATATGGGGGTTGGACCTTGTTGACCCTTTCCCTCAAGCTAGCGGCCAAAGGAGGTTCTTACTGGTCATGATCGACTACTTCTCCAAATGGGTGGAAGTGAAAGCACTCGCCAAGGTAACATCTCAAGTTGTGAGGAATTTTGTATGGGGGGAAATAATTTGTAGGCACGACCTCCCCCTGGCTATAGTGACAGACAATGGGCCGCAATTCGCTAGCGAAGATTTCATTAGCTTCTGCACCCAGCTTGGCATCGACCTCAGGTTCGCATCGGTTCACCACCCGAGAAGCAACGGCCAGGTGGAAGCGGCAAACAAAGTGATAGTCAAACTACTAAAGAAGAAGGTGGAGAACCTCCGAGGGAACTGGGTAGAGCAACTACCATCCGTTCTCTGGGCCCTGAGGACTACCCCTAACACCGCCACCGGGGAGACCCTGTTCAAACTTTCTCATGGGTCCGAAGCGGTCCTTCCCTTTGAATTCGAAGTAAGGACCCCCAGGGTGATCGCCGCAGGTGAAGGGGGTGAAGAGTGGCTGGTAGCCAATGACGAGGAACAAAGGCTATCCTTGGACCTGGTGGAGGAACTCCGGGACCAGGCCACCATCAGGCAGGAGGAAATCAAGTGGCGAATGGCCCGATACTTTGACAAGCACATCCGAGTAAAACACTTTCAAAAAGGGGACCTGGTCTTGAAGAAGGTCGACGCGGCCGCGAGAGTGGCCACAGTAGGTAAGCTCAACCCTAATTGGGAGGGTACATACATTGTAAGTGAAGTGCTCAAGTCAGGGGGGTATCACCTCCGAGATGTGGAAGGGGTACCTCTGGACCGAGCGAGAAGTTGAGATGACTTAAAAAGGTTTTATCCTTAGCCATGGCGATCTCGCCGATCAAAAGTTACAAAAAAGAGGGGGGGGGGGATGGCGGTGAGCTTCAGGAGTCACTCGCGAACCCCTCCTCATCGTCACTGCTCTTCACTGGCGGAAGCGGGAGGAAGAGCTCAGGGACGATGTCTTCCAAAGTCAGGTCGGCCGCGTCCGCGATTAGGAGTCCGACCGCCTTCATCATATGGAAGATGTAGCGAGCCGAATCCGTAGACTCCAAGCGGACTTCTTCATCTCGCGCTCGCCGCTCTTCCTTCAGACGGAGAGGTGAGGGGGGAACGACAGCACGGGTAAGGTCGCAGTTTAGGGCCTTCAGCCCAACCACCTCGCCCTCCAAATCCTTGATGCGAGTGTCGGCTCACCCAGCGGCCTCGACATCCTGCAAGTAAGTTCAATTAAAAAAGCGAAACAGCCAAAGGAAAGGAGGATGAGGAAGTCTAAGTAACTCACCACACTGCCCTCCGCGGCGAGCAGCTTCTCCGTCAGCTGCGTGTTCTCGGCAAGAAGCCTTTGGTAGGACCTCGCGAGCTCCACGTTCTGAAGCTCCAGCTGTAAGCAGCGCCTCCCCGTCATATGGGCGAGCTCGGCAGAACGCAACTGTGACCTCGCTCTCTCGAAAGCAAGGGTTCTCGCAGTCTCATCTTTATAAGACCTCGCGTCCTCACGACCATAAAGAGCGAACGCGAGGTCAAAGGCGTGACCGCTGACGGTCTCCTTCTCCACCCAGGAGGGGAGGATGGTGGAGATATCCACCCTGTTGGTCTCCGGTTTCCAGTTGACCAGGAGCTCGCCAGTCTCATCCCGGCGCCTCTGGCCGAGGCCGAAGTTGTAATGGCTTACCGGGATTGGGAGGGCGGAGGTTCTAGCAGCCTCCTGGCAGGGCTCGTCGTCCTCACCTCCTGCAGTAAGGCCGGTGACGTCGAACTCGTCGAAGGCAACCTCGCGGGGCTCCTTCCCCTTTGAGGAGGCGAGCGAGATCCCGCTCTTCTTGCTTTTCTTCTTTGGCGGAGATCTCGAGGGAGCGGCATGACTACCAGAAGCCCCCGGTCTCTTGCGAGAAGAGGGCTCAGCTGGAGTGACGGCGCCTAGGCAAGCTTCCACCCCCATGGTCGCGAGAGCCAGGGTAGCATCGGTTTTTTCGGTTGCTCGCGTAGGGGGGATGGAGGGGAAGATCCCGCTCACCTAGAGATAAACATTGAAATTTTGATAAGTACGGTATGGCAGGGAATAAAGTTGTAGGTGCTAAGCGAGATCTTTACCTTCCCCGACGAGAACCGGAGGCAGCGAATTGAGATTGCGGCGGAGATGGATAACCTCAAAGTTCATCTTACAGAAGAACTGATGGAGGAGGGCGTCGTGTCCGCCGAGGGCGGTAGGCCGGTAGGTGGTCTCGCTATGTTGAACTGGCGAGAGGGGGATATTTCCGAAGTTCCCCTTGACGACGAGGAACTTCTGGGCCCAGAAGTGGGCCTTGTTGACGGTCTCGTCAACCTTAGGACCCGTGCCCACGAAGTAGGCAGTCCCGTCCTTGAAGGCACGGAACGAGAACAGCTTCTGGAAGACCGGGAGGCTGATCTCGATGCGTTCCTCGCGAAGATAGCAGGCAAACGCCATAATCATCGCCATGGCGTTAGGTGTGAGCTGTCCCAAAACGACGCCGTAATGCTTGAGCACCTGACGAGCAGCGAAAAGATCGGGGTTAGTTCACAAAATGAGCGAGATTTGACATGCGAATAACAAGAAGAGAGCGAGAACGACCATTACCTGGCGAACTTCCGGCCACAGGGGAAGGCGCAGGCCGACCGCGAAATGGGCGGTGGGAATGGCCAACTCGTCGACCAGTGGGGCGTTGATCACGTCGTCCTCGCTTGGACGGCGTGCTTTGAAGGGAGGGGTGACGAAATCAGCGACCGCACTGAAATATTCCTCGTCGGTCAAGTTGCAGTGGTAGAAGGTGTGCTCGGCGAAAGCCTTCGCAATCTTTCGCCGAACCTCTGACTCATTAGCGTCGCCGCCCATTTATAGTAACCTGCGAGAAAGGAAGAAAAGCAAGAACGAGAAGGAGCGAGAGCTCTGAAGCAGAATAAGAAGAAGGTCGAGAGTAAATGCGGCGGTTGACTCAGTTATGGCCCCCTATTTATAGCCAAACCAAAAGGGCGGGAAGAAGTCCAAGCGCCGGCGAGCACGGGTATCAACAAAACATCACATCAGGTACGCGGATGAGAGAGACTTGCGGGGTTAGTACAAACAACATGTTCGCGAGATACGTTTAGCGAGAATAGAGGGTTCTCGCGAGCACAATATAACATAAAAATGCAACAAATTTATTAGCAACGAGCGAGAAATAATAAAAAGCTAGTAATGCTTATTATCGAAAGAAATAAAAGCCAATATAGGTGGCGAATATGCGAGTTGCGAGCCATAGCAAGATTGTTAACACAACGGCGCCTATCACAAACAATAAGAATTCACGACAACACAGCAGTTAGCAAGAGTCATGGGGTAACCATTTCCACTGCCCCCACCACGCGACCCGGACCGCGGCGGCACCCTAGAGTTATAATATTCCTCGGCCAAGCGGCCCTCCCGATCCATGAGGTAGGCGTAGTCTCTCATCCTAGCTATATGCACCTCCGGCGTCGTGGCGTTCTCTTCCCGATCACGCTGTCTCGCCTCCCGGAGCCTCGCACATTCTTCCATCAGGACCGCGTGTCTGTCCTCGGCGGCTTCTCTATCCCGTCTCGCCTGCATGTTGAGATCCATCAGCATCCGCCCATGTTTCCTCAGCAACTCCGCAGCTCGTTGTTTCATCATTTCAGGATCTCGCGGATCACCTAGAAAGTCCTCCACCTGGACAGGAAGAGGGGACATCTCGTCGTCGCCCAATTCGGAATCATTGGGAGGAATTTCATTAGTCTCTGCGAAATATCGCGAAAAAGTTAGAAGGCGCGCTTGAGTTCGCGCAGGGTTTTGACGAGGTAAGAAAGCCTACCAAGCGGAGGGCGAGAAGTCGAGGGACGGCCCTCGAACATATTGCCGTAGTGAGGATAGAGAGATTTGCCCAGGCCAGGAGGACAGGCTTCGCTGTCAGTGAGAGGGACCTTTGCCGGCACGGAGCCGTCGGTCTCCTCGCTCGTCAGGAGTCTGAATCCAGGCTTGTCTATAGTTTTTACGGGAGGTGGAGATGGAGGTCGCGACACCTGGCGGACCGGGGACTTCAGGGTCGAGACTGTAAGAAATAAGGAACGATGGTCAGAGTTGACAAGAAACATTCTGGCATGCGAGATTAAGATCATACCAGCGTCATTTTTCCCAACGAGGTTTGTATCCGCCTGCGGACTTATATTAGACCCATCGACTAGTCCTCCAGCATTCTCGTTCGGCAAAGAATCCTGCGGATAGAAATGAATAACGGGCAAACCTTTTGATGTGAACTAGAGTAGCTCGTACCTTCTCGTGGAGGCGATCGTCCGGGGAGGAGTCCAACAGCACGAAGTCATCCCCGATCCGGCGAGCCGCCATCGCCTTCTTTACCTTCGGCGACTGAGCAGGTGGCGGGCGATTCATCCAGGAGGGGACCCTGGTCATGGAGGGTAGCCCGCCAGCTCTCATTGACCTCGGGCGAGCATCGACTTCTTCGGAAAGAGGCATCTCCAAGCAGCTACAGTATCAGGCAAAGGGAAAGGAAAGGAAGTAGCGGCGCACGCCGCTGGAAGCTTGGGACGATATTTATAGCCCGCAGGGTGGGTCCCACCAAAGATTCCTGACAGGTCATCAAGGAGCTGGCGAATACCAGGGGTTGGATGTTTCTTCGCGAGCCTAAATATCCTCGCGAAGAGCGGAGATTGTGTACAACCCCGATATTCGCCATACGAGGGGACACGGTTTAAGGAAGGCAGTAAGATGGAGGTAATAAGGGAGTTTTTCCCTCTCGGCGGCTAACTGAAGGGCGAGTGAGAAGGGTCGGCGAGGCAGGCACTCGCAGGGGCGTTCGACGAATTCTCCAGTGTTCATCGAGCTCCCCCAGCTTCGTCGACCACGCCCCTGTTTGGCGAAACCAAACGGATGGTCTCGCACAAGAAGTTGCGAGACCCAGACCTCGGCGAGATCGGCCCCCAACGGACCGGACCTCGGCAAATACCGTCAAAATGGTCCAACGAGGTCCTCGCAAGGTGATCGCCTAGGAGAGGCGTCGCGAGCAGGGTTCGCGAGAAGGCCCGCGGGAGCTTCGGCAGTAAGGTTCTCGCAATTCCTTGCCCATAGATTGATAGGACCAACTTACACTTTTACCCTTGGTGGTCTGTATTTAGCCTCTCCAAACAGCGGAGTTTGGCTGTTAGCAGGCCCATTTGGGGTGCGGATAGTAAAATCAAAAGGCGGGATCCTGCTATTTGCATGCCAGATCAGAAAATCTATAAATAGGATCTCAAGGGCACCTTTGGAGAGGACTTCTTCCCAGCTTCTCCCTCCTTAGGCTTTCCTTGGTTAGCATTTCTAGAGCTCTCCAAGGTGCCCGAGTCTCAACTTTGGCTTGGGAGGGGAAGCGCTCAACGATCTTCCGGGTTAGTGGAGGGACCTCCTCGCTGTGACTAAGGTCTTAGTCATCTTCTTGGTTTTCTGTCTACCTTCTCCGAGGGATCAGTAAGGGCTAGTCGCCCCTCATCCCGGTGAGGGCCCCGAGCTCCACAAGAGACCGAGAAATCGGTTTCAACATACGTCTTGCCAGAAAGGAAAATTTTCATAAAATTCTTTTAAAAGCAAAAAATGTAATTTCTACCACTAGACCTCTTCAATTAATTCATATGGATTTATTTGGACCAATTAGCACTTCTAGTCTAGGAGGTAGAAAATATACTTTTGTAATAATTGATGATTATTCTAGATTTTGTTCGACGTTATTTCTATCTTCAAAATCTGATGCATTTATTGAATTTACTAAACCATGCATTCGTATTCAAAATGAACTTGATTTAAAGATTAAAGGCATGCGTTCAGATCATGGAGGAGAATTTGAAAATAATAGATTTTCTTCTTTTTGTAATGATTTAGAAATTAAACATGAATTTTTCGCTCCTCGCACCCCACAACAAAATGGTGTAGTGGAGAGAAAAAATAGAACCCTTCAAGATCTAGCACACACTATGCTTTGTGAATATGGGTTGCCTAAATCATTTTGGGTCGAAGACGTTAATACTTCATGTTATATCATTAATCGTGTCATGCTTCGACCTATTTTAAAGTTGACACCTTATGAGCTTTTCTTTAAAAGAAAACCTAATGTATCTTATTTTCATGTTTTTGGTTGTAAGTGTTTTATTGTAAACACTAGAGGTGCACTAGGAAAATTTGATGAAAAATGTGATGAGGGAATTTTCATTGGATACTCTTCAACTAGCTAGCAAAGCTTATAGAATATATAATAAAAGAACTAAAGTAGTTGAAGAGTCTATGAATGTAAGATTTGATGAGTTCTTTCCTTGTGTAGATTCTAATCATACAGGAAACGATGACGAACCCATTTCCACATTGGAGCATGAGGATGATGAATCAATTGGAGAAAAGGAGAAGAAAAAGAAGAGAAAGAGGATGAGATAGTAGAATATGTACCTCCAAGTGTGCTACAATTTTCAAAGAATCATCCAAGGGAGCTTGTGATAGGAGAACCGTCAAAAGGGGTAAGTACTCATTCTTCTTTACATGCGTCTTTTTCAAAACTTTGTTTTGTATCCGAAATAGAACCAAAAAATGTTTCAACCGCTTTAAATGATGAATTTTGGTTTTTAGCTATGAATGATGAATTAAACCAATTTGAACGTAATAAGGTTTGGAATTTAGTTGTGAGACCATCTATTCATCCAGTTATAGGAGTCAAATGTATTTTCAAAAACAAACTAGATGGTGACTCTAGGATAACAAGAAATAAAGCTAGACTAGTTGCACAAGGATATTCACAAATTGAAGGGTTAGATTTTGATGAAACTTTTGAACTCGTTGCTCGCCTTGAATCTATTAGAATATTTCTTGCATTTGTGAGTTTTAAAAGATTTAAATTATTTCAAATGGATGTTCAAAGTGCTTTTTTGAACGGGATTATAAAAGAAGAAGTTTATGTAGAACAACCCCCCCGGTTTTGTGAGTGACAAATTTCCCAATCATGTGTATAAGTTAGAAAAAGCGCTTTATGGATTAAAGCAAGCACCACATGCTTGGTATGATTGATTGACATTATTTTTGATAAAGCACGGTTATAAAATGGGAAGTGCGAATAATACACTCTGCATTAAGCATGTAGATAATGATTTGATTATATTGCAAATTTATGTTGATGATATCATTTTTGAAGCCACTAATGAAGAGTTATGTAATGAAGTAATTTTAGTGATGAAAAATGAATTTGAAATGAGCTTGGTAGGAGAACTCACTTATTTTCTAGGATTTCAAATCTCACAAAAACAAGATGGTATATTTATTTATCAAACTAAATATGTTCATGATATTCTTAAAAGATTTGGATTTGAAAAGCTAAAACAAGCTAATACACCAATGAGTGCATCACTAAAATTAGGAAAAGATGAAGCAGGTATTTCTATTGATCAAACATTATATAGAGGGATGATAGACTCATTGCTATATTTAAGCGCATCTAGACCTGATATTATGTTTTCCGTTTGCTTATGTGCTAGATTTCAAGCTAACCCAAATGAATCACATTTAAAAGTGGTGAAACGTATTTTTAGATATCTAATCGGAACATCTAGATTAGGCTTATGGTATCCTCATAATGATTATTTTATTCTACACGGTTTTTCTAATTCATACTATGTGGGATGTTCATTAGATCGTAAGAGCACTAGTGGCACGTGTCATTTTATAGGCCCTTCACTTATATCATGGTCGAGTAGGAAACAGAATTCTGTTGCCCTCTCCACCACCGAGGCCGAATATATCGCACTAGGTAGTTGTTGTGCACAAGCCTTGTGGATGACCCAAACATTAGAAGACTTTGGTGTTCATCTAAATAACATAAAATTAAAGTGTGACAACAAGAGCGATATAGATCTCACAAACAATCCCGTACATCATTCTAGATCTAAACATAGAGATGTCCGACATCATTTTATTAGGGATCATATTAAGAAAGAACATGTTAAAATTAGCTTTATAGGGACGGAATCACAACTTGCCGACATTTTTACCAAACCTCTACCCGATGCACGTTTTCACATGCTTAGGTTAGAATTAGGTGTCTTAGAAATGTCACTTTGAGCCTTATAAAAAGCTATCAAATTATTTTATGTACTTTAATATTTTTTTTCTTAAAAAAATTTATTAATTAAAAATCAATAAAAATTTAAGAACTATGGGAAAACCACCGAGAAAGAAGTCCACAAAATCAATAAAAACGATCATCGCTCTTCATTATAGGGAGTCATTTGTTCTAATTTTATCTTTATCCTTTTATATTTTCTTGTAACGGTAGTGAATTTGCCTCCTTGCGTGTGGCGACTAGGTCCTTGTGCGGCTTAGGGGGTAATTCGCTGCTTTGTGTGTGGCGACTAGGTCAAGGGTAGATCTAGAGGGTGGCTAGAGGCCTTATCTGGGGATAGATAAGCTATAGCCAACCGGTCCTTGGGAGAATGACCGGTGAAGGAACAAAAAGTGTTTTTCAAGTTGTCCCCTCCAATTTCAAGCGTTATTGAAATTTTATCCTTGTAATCATTTTTGTGATATATAAAATTCTTTTTCAGTATATCTAATTTATCTAGAATTATATTTTATAAAGAAAATCATTTTGAATATTTCTACAAAAATATTTTTTCTGGAGAGTTAACGCCAGCGTTGACTTAACGCCGGCATTAGCAACAGAGCAAAAAAAGTTTTTCCTGTGTTGCTAAAATCTATCAGTATATTCAAAAAAATAGTATACCCCTTATTCAACCCCCCCCCCCCCCCTCTAAGGGCGCCATCAGATCCAACAGTTTATGCAGTTTAATGTTATGTTCACACAAGTGCAACACACACCCCCGACTCTATGCGCACAGACCTTTAGTTTCCTCTTTTTGGAGCTAGCAAAACTCCCATGATACCCTCGTAGTGGCAAATGGAAGCGGTGGGTTGAGCCTCTCCCACCTCTAGGTTGATATTCACACTACCTAACCTAGACCTATCGTTCGCCTCAACGCGAAGAACACTGCGAAGCGCTTGCGTACTCTTACTGGCTGGACCACCAGACTTTCCTTGGCCAAGTGCAAATCCACACTTGCCGAGTCAGCGTATCGGCGTCGGTGTGAACGACCGTCTAATACCAAAGACCCACCACCTTTATTCACATGCAATTATGATTACTATAACTCCGAGCCATAAGCTCCCCGGGCTAACCTGCCTGACACCATAACCATCCGAGCCACCGACTCGCCGGACTAACCCATCCATACCTACAACCACTGAGCCTTCCGTTCATAAGGCCAAACGAACTAACCACCCATAGCGATGGGGTGTGGGTGAGTGTATTATTGAGTTAATCTTGCATAGTAAATTATTCCTACGGTTTTGGGTTAACCATGGACTACGGTTTTGGGTTAACCATGAACTTCTCGAGGACTACCTTGTGAGGGGCTCGCAGAAGTACTAGGTGTAACATCCCATTTCCTACTAGACCCCTTAACTTCAATTAGGGTAGGACATGTGGTGATTGAGGTGAGTTTGAGCTTTGTGGTGACCTTGGGATGCACTGAGTTGAGTGAACTCACATGTGATCCACTATAGGAGGCAGGTCAACTTAGGGAAGATTAGCTCAAATTAAACTTACACTTGTGAATTAACCCCGCCACCATGTCCCTAACCCTAAAGGAAGCATAATTTACCAAAAGTCTCATCAATTGGTCAACCAATTTAGCTAAGTGGACAAAAGTCAAATCTAGGTCAATATAGCCCAATTCAACTCAATAGGGTTCAATTCATACTCGTATTACCAAATTGACCCTACAACAAGATGGTAAATCTTTTAAGGAGTGCTATGGACCCAAAAGCCCCATCATGGGGTCAACAATTGGTCCAATTTGACCAAAGTCAAACTTAGGTCAACAAAAGCCAATCCTTCCCCAATAGACTCAATTCACCCCAAAAACATCATATTGACTTCACCCCTGGTCTTAGAACATCATGAGGGACCTAATTGAATCAAAAGCCCCATCAAGGGATCATCAATTTGACCAAACTGGCCAAAGTCAACTTTTCCACAATTTTGGTCAAAATCACACCTATTGGTTAAATTAGCCCAATAGGGGCGTCATCATGACCCAATCAACATTGGGAGGTGTTAAGGGACCCAAGATCAACATCTTGGTCCAGTCAACCAACCCAATTGACTAAGTAAACATCAAGGTCAACCATGGTCAACTTTAAACCTAAATGGAGAAATAGAAAGCCCAAGCCAATCCCAATGGACTAAGGCCTTAAACCAGGGCCCATTCTGCAGCCCAAGGTGCTAAAGACCATGAATAACCCCTGATTTCAAAATAGATGTCATGCATGGGGGTATTTTACAGAAATTCCTAAATTTGGAATGAGACAAACCATGATCTCATGGAGTGAGCTCCACATGGCTCCAAATCCTCTTCCCCAAGGCTTCTCTCAGCTTCCACATGGATTTCCAGCCGAAATAGCCTGGAATGAAGGCCAACTGGTGTAAAGGAGGGTTGTCCATTCGATGGCCGAAAGGCGTCTTAATGGCAACCCCATAATAACACTCTCCACCCCCATCAAGCTCTTCCATTAGCTTCAGAGACCCTCAAGGAGTCGGGCTGAGCTTTTACATTGGAGCTTTGGCTGGACAATAGAGGAATCGGCAAGGATTTTGAATGAGGTGGTCGGAAATGGCATCCCCAGAGAATAGCCACCCTCAAGCCCAACCAAGGTTCGGTTTCTCCCCCTCTCCCTCTGTACTAGCCTCTTAGATCGAATATGAGAGATATCCAACTCAATTGAGCCGGATCCAAGTGAAGAAAATCGGAGAGATTCCATGGTTTTGTCCACGCCGGGTTCGCCGGAAAACACCACCTTCGGCGGCCAAACCACCGCCAATCGGTAGCCCCCACCTCAACGGAGGGGGTGGTGGCGGTGGCCGGCCAGGGAAGAAGCTAACCTGCAGGGAAATCGTGGTGGAAGATGGCTCAGGACGGGTTAATCTGGGTTGTCAGCTAAAGGTAGGAGACGAAATCACAGCCGTTGATTTCATATGATATGATTTCTACAGACCACTTTTAATTAAATGAAATAAATGTCACTCTTTCTCTTGTATGTTCATGTTATACTTTGAAGCCCTTAGAGGCCGTTTTAGGAAAAGTTGCCTGAGATAACTATTTTTGGCCTTGATGCCTACTTTCATTTGAAAGTTAAATCAGACCATTTGGATCACTATATGACCCACAACACTCACTTTAGTGAGGCTGGTCAAAATTGAAACCAGAAATCATTTTGTGTATATACTCTAAATGGTAGGTCTAATGGGCTTGAAATTTTGGCCATGCATGCATGTGACCTGTGTTGGAGAAACCCTATTACTGATTTGGGCTAGGATCACTATATGTTGAACTAGGATCAAGTTGACCCCATTGTATAGTTTAAGGGTCAAGTCTTTAGGCTGATAGATTAGCTATAACTTAAGGAAAAAAGTTAAGTTCCCAGCATTTGACAAATGGCTATCAGCGCTCGACAGATGGCTGCCAGCGCTCGACGAATTCCTGCCAGTGCTCGACAGTTTTCCAGCCAGCGCTCGACAGTTCTCCAGCCAGCGCTCGATAGATTTCCAGCTAGCGTGCGACATTCTCTGAGCAGCACTCGACGAATTCCAGCCAGCGCTCGACAAATTCTTTATTAAGGCTCAGATCGACAAATATTGATTCCAGATCAATTAATTCCTTAAATATCAGTTCTTTGAATACAGATCTACAACTTTAACGGATCTATTCAAATATCTTTGGACATATTCAAGACAGATAAGTAAGAATATTATATTCAGTTATTATATTTTTTCTTTCCTTTTTCCAAGACAGAAATAGTCGTTGACAATTAATGCAAAGGAATATTACACGGCTAAGGAATTAAAGGACCTGCCAAAGTCGTTTGGTTTTTGTTGTTATTCCAAGAAAGGATTAAAGGCTGATTATTCTATTTCCAAAAAGAGAATATATCAAGACAGACATTATTGCCTCAGCTCTCGACAAAATTCAAATATATTCTTACAGAATACAGAGAGAGAAAATCAACAAGTATAGAGAAAGAAAAAGAAGAACACTCAGTCAACATTCTCAGTCTTCTTCTTCCTCAAGCAGCACTCATTTCTCTCTGAGAACATCCTATTCAAGATCCATCTCTCAGATATCTGCTGCAAGTTCAAGTCTTCTAAAAGAGCAACAAGGAATCTGAAGAACCTTTTCTTCCAGATCAATCTGCTACAGAAGATTTGTTTCTTCAAGAGAAAGCTTCTCCATCATCTGTTAAATACTTCAATCAGACAGGGGGAGCTTTACAACAAGTCCACTAGAGTCTTCTCTCAGCATCTTGACAGAGAAGAACACTATAAACTCTTTCTCACCTCTCCTGTACAGGGTTAATACTCCCTTCAAAAGTGTAACCCCTTGGTGGCAAGACACCTGATCAAAAAATCTAGTTGGTTTTGAGCACCTGAACAAAAGCTCTGTGGTGTGTGGACACCTGATCAAAATCACCTTGGTGTTAGGGCACCTGATCAACCCTCCTTGTGGACTCCTACCAAGGGTGGTAGAAGAGTGGACTACCCAGATTTATTGGGGAACCTCTATAAATTCCTTGTGTCTTCTATGTGTGATTATTTCTTTGTGCTGCGCTGTGTGCTTTTATTTATTCAGTTTTTCTGCTTATATATTTATCTCACACTGCTTACACATATATATAACACTATTTTAATTCCGCTATAAAAATTAAGGAAAAGTTTTAAATACTCTATTCACCCCCCTAGAGTAACTTAAGATCTAACCTCCACTTTCAATTGGTATCAGAGGAAGTTGATTCTTTACAGGCTAACACCTGAATCACAAAGATCAATTAGATCTTAAATTAATTTAGAGTTTTTATTTTATCTATTTTCTGTTAAAAACTCATGGCACAGAACAAGGAGTACTCAAGCACAAGACCTCCTATGTGCAATCTTAGCAAGTTTGCACTTTGGAAAGCAATGATTAGGCTTTATATGAACTCTATTGATGAAGAAATTTTCAATGTTATTCTGACAGGGCCTCCAGCACCTACAGCATCAACAAGCACTGAAGCTACATCAGACAATCATGTTATCCCACCTCCTGAGTGGACAGAAACACAGAAGAAGCAAAGAAGTGCAGATGCTAAATCCATGAACATTCTGGCTCAAACTATGTATGATGGCATATTTCAAAAAGTGGTTGAATGTACTTCATCTAGAGAGATTTGGATCTCACTAAAGAATATGGTTGCAGGCTCTGCAGATGAAAGGAAAGACAGAAGATCACACTTGATCTCTCTGTATGAAAATTTCAAGAAAGGAGAAACAGAGACAGTTGCTGATATGTACAATAGGCTCAGTCTCATAATAAATGAGCTGAAGACCTTGGACAAAGTGACATCTATCACTGAAATAAATGATAAGATCCTAATGTGCTTCCCCAGCACATGGGATTCTAGAATCTGGCCAATCAAGGAAGCCAGAAGTCTAAATGAGATTACCACTGAAGCTTTGTTGGGCAAACTCAAATCTTATGAGCAGCTCATCAAATCCAGGGAAGCTGAATCATCCACTTCTTCTCCAGCAACAATGAAAGAAAAGAGCATAGCTTTCAAAGCAGTTGATGCAGAAGAAGAAAAGACTCCAAAAGATGAGGAGTTTATGAGTCTCATAGCCAAGAGATTTTACAAAATGGCTAAGAAGGACTTCATAAAGAAGGAGTCCAGATCAAGAGAAAAGCAAAGGTATGACAAATCAACTCCTAAAGAAGTTATTTATTATGGTTGCAGGAAACATGGACACTACCCGACAGAATGTCCAGAAAATCAAAAGAAAGAGAAGAAAAAGGATAAAGAAGAGAAGAGAAGCTCCAACAAGTCTTCCTCCCACAAGCACAAAAAGAAGGGAAGAGGATTTATAGCAGAATCCTGGAGTAACACTGAATCAGAATCTTCATCCAGCTCATCTGATGATGATGAAGAAAATTCAAAGGAAAGTGACCAATGTCTGATGGCAATATATGACTCGGCCAGTGAGGCAGATTATGCTTCCTCATCCAGCTCCAAAGATGATGAAGAAGAAAGAACATTCTGCACGATGGATATCAATGCCTCAGGACATAATTCTGATAAGGAAAAATCAGAATCTGAAGCAGAAGATGATGCAGATCAGGTATTATCTCATTTTGATTTTACTTCAGTTGAATTCAAGGCTGAATTCAAAGTTCTTTGCTTAGACTTACTAAAATCTGAGAAAGAAATAATCTCACTCAGAAGTAAGCTAGCTGATATGAAAATTATAAGTGAAGAAAATATAAACCATAAAAAGGATTTGGCTGCCTCCAGGGAACATATTGTTCTCATTGAGAGCAAGTTGTCTGAAGGCAAGAAGTTTGAAGAATCCCTAAATGGGAGAAGCATCAAACTGATGGACATAACAAGTATAGTAAATGCTAGACTCAATAGCAAACTGGGCTTGGGTGCTTCATCAAGTGAGCCACCTCTAGTTAAGAAGAATATATTGTCTACACCCATAAAGTTCATATCTACTAAAGGCAAAGAGGATGTAGAAGCAAATAAAGATGTTTCAAGCAAGTATGTTAAGAATAAAAGAATTCAGAAGAATTCGTCGAACGAAGCTCGACGAAAAGATTCAAATTTGTCGAACGGAGATCGACGAAAACTGAAAATAGATTTTCACTATAGTTATCATATGAACGGCGCTCGACAAAATCATGCACATTCGTCGAACGGCGGTCGACAAATTTACCCAAATTTGTCGAACAGATACTATACACAGAATTTCAGGAATTCTAATTCTAAACACACTAAGAATCCTTTTACTGAATGGATTATACCTCCAAGGATATATCATCCACAAGGCTAAAAGGATCAGCCTGAAATGCCATTTATTTTTGAGTATTGTGGTAAGACAAAAGGACCCAAGGTAGTCTGGGTCAAAAACAACTAGTTTATGTTTATGTCTTTGCAGGTACACAGCTGTCCAAGAACAAGTGAAAAATGGTATTTGGACAGTGGCTGTTCAAAACATATGACAGGGAACAAGGCAAATCTGAACAATTACAAGGCAAAGCTTGGACCAAAAGTCATATTTGGAGACTCCAACTGTGGACAGACCAAAGGCTATGGAAAAGTCAAGGTTGGAGAAGTCACCTTCAAAGAGGTAGCTTATGTGAAGGGACTGAAGCATAACCTTATCAGCATAAGTCAATTATGTGATGAAGGGTTTCAGGTAACATTTAATAAATTGAATTGTCTTATTAAATCTACTGATAGTATTACTGTTTTATCAGGTATTAGGCAGGGTAATATATATTTAGTGAATTTTAATTCATCTACTTCAGAAGTTTGTTTATTTAGTGATGTAAGCAAATCTAGTGAACTTTGGCATAAGAGATTAGGACATGTAAACCTTAGGACCATTGCTAAATTATCTAAGGACAATCTTGTTAGAGGTTTACCCTTAGGTTCATACAAGAAAGAAGGTCTTTGTAGGGCATGTCAACTAGGCAAGCAAACTAAAAATAGCTTTAAATCATTATCTAAAAGTGATTCTCCTAGAATCTTATATTTGCTACATATGGACCTTTTTTGGACCTATAGCAACAAAGAGTTTAAGGGGGGAAGTCTTACACTCTAGTTATTGTAGATGACTTCTCTAGATTCACTTGGGTGTTCTTTTTGAGAGAAAAGTCAGATAACTTTAAAGTTCTTACAGACTTTCTTAAGAGCATACAGATTGATTACTCTACTGTAGTTGCATTGATCAGAAGTGATCATGGTACTGAGTTTGAGTCTCTTCTTATGCAAGAATTCTGTGAGATGGAAGGTATCAGGCATTGCTTCTCAGCTCCTAGAACTCCTCAACAAAATGGGGTAGTTGAAAGGAAAAATAGAACTCTAATTGAATCAGCAAGAACATTGCTTGTAGATGCTAATTTGCCCCTATCTTTTTGGACAGAGGCTGTTAGCACAGCAAATTATGTTCTGAATAGATGTTTGATACACAAACTTAAGGGAAAGACTCCTTATGAATTACTTAAAGGGAAGAAACCTAAAGTTAACTATTTTAGAGCATTTGGCTTTAGATGTTTCATTCACAATAATGATAAGAAATACCTTAGGAAATTTGAACCAAAATCAGATGAAGGAATTTTCTTAGGTTATTCACTAATCAGTAAAGCATATAGGATTTATAATAAATCTACTCTTAAAATAGAAGAATCTATGCATGTCTCTTTTGATGAAACTAACATGTTTTACAAGGAGAAGATTCCTTCTACCATAGAAAATCTGCAGGTACCTATATTAAGTGAGCAGCTAGATCAATTAGCTCTACAAAAAGAAGTAATTCTGAATCCTGAACAGCAGAATGCAGAAGAGAGTGAAGAAGAAAATCTCCCAGATTTTGCTGAAAGTTCAGAACAGATAACAACAGATCATTCTTCACAGGATATAGCAGCTGAACAAATTCCCCAAGTGGAAATTATTGCTGAACCAGCTCCAACTATTGACCACATCACAGTTAGAGATCATCTAATATCACAAGTGATTGGTGATATTTCAGCAGGTGTGCAAACAATTAATCAAGTGAATCAGAATATGATGCACACATGTTTTCTCTTTCAGATTGAACCTCAATCTCTACAAGATGCAGAACAAGATCCCAACTGGATCATTGCTATGCAAGAGGAACTCAATCAGTTTGAGACAAACCAAGTATGGGATATGGTTCCTAGACCAAAAGACCATCCAGTTATTGGCACCAAATGGGTCTTCAGGAACAAGCTAGATGAACAAGGCAACATTGTAAGAAATAAAGCAAGACTGGTAGCTCAAGGATATTCACAGGAAGAAGGGATTGATTATGATCAGACTTTTGCTCCTATTGCAAGACTTGAAGCAATCAAAATTTTTCTTGCATTTGCTGTATATAAAAAGTTCAAGGTATATCAAATGGATGTAAAGAGTGCTTTCTTAAATGGAGAAATCAAAGAAGAAGTATATGTGGAATAACCACCAGGTTTCATCTCTCCAACTCAACCCTCTTTTGTATTTAGGCTTAAGAAAGCTCTTTATGGTCTCAAACAAACTCCTAGAGCATGGTATGAGACTTTAGCTAGTTTTCTATTGGAAAACAATTTCTGTAGGGGCATAGTAGATAAAACTCTATTTTTCAGGATACATAAAAATAAAACTTTGCTAGTTCAAATATATGTAGATGATATTATTTTTGGCTCTACTGATTCAAATTTGTGCAAAAGATTCTATAATCTAATGCAATCTAAATTTGAAATGAGTAGTATGGGTGAGTTATCATACTTCCTTGGTCTTCAAGTGAAGCAAACTCCAAATGGAATCTTCATATCCCAATCTAAGTATGCTAAGGAATTAGTGAAAAGATTTTGTATGTCTGATTATTCCACCATGAAAACACCCATGCCCTCAAATGCTGTTGTTGATAATGATGAATCAGGGAAACCTGTTGATTCAAAAGTATATAGAGTAATTGTTGGCTCACTACTTTATTTAACAGCTAGTAGACCTGACATAATGTTTGCTACCTATATTTGTGCTAGGTTTCAAGTTAACCCCAAAGAATCTCATCTACTTTTATTAAAAAGGATTTTGAGATATATAAAGGGTTGCCCTAATCTAGGACTTTGGTATCCAATAACATCTGAATTTGAATTAACTAGATTCTCAGATTCAGATTATGTTGGATGCAGATTAGACAGGAAAAGCACATCAGGAACTTGTCAGTTTCTTGGTGATAGGCTTGTGTCTTGGTTTTGTAAGAAACAAACATCTGTGTCAACATCAACAGCTGAAGATGAATACATTGCTGCTGGCAGTTGCTGCTCACAGATGTTGTGGATACAAAATCAGCTCCTAGACTATGGTGTCAACTTAAATAATTCAACTATATTTTGTGACAATACTTGTGCAATATCTATAGCACAAAATCCAGTTCTCTATAGTAGGACTAAACACATAGAAATTAGGCACCAATTCCTTAGGGATAATGTGGATAAAAAAAAATTTGCCTACAATTTATTTCTACTGATTTACAAAGAGCTGACATTTTCACCAAGCCCTTGGATGAAAAGAAGCATATCTTCTTTATAAATCAAATACGAATGATAGATGGAGACTCAATCTGTTATAAATTTAATTTCTATTTATCCCCCAAATTCGTCAAACGGAGGACGACGAATTTGCATCATTTGTCGAACGGTGGTCGACGAATCCTCTTAACCTCAGAGTCGATAAAGAAAATTTCACCTGTCGAACGGTGATTGACGGAAAACATATTTTTGTCGAACGCCGTCTGACGGAGACATAAAGTCTTTTCGACTTCTGCTTTTATTAGGGTTTTGCCGAACGCCGCTCCACAAATGCGCCCCCTTCTCCGCTCTATATAATCTTTATTTTTATTTCTTAATAGATCGCGCCTACAGAAATCGTTTCCCTCTAGTTCCCCTCTACACTTGATCTTTCTCTCTTGCAGGTACAAATGGCGATTTCTCAAGCCACGCTCTACTCGATGAAGTTCGATGCTGGGTTTGACATCGACATGGAATCTTTCGCACAATCCGACCAAGTCTTCAAGGATATTCTTCAACTTTTTGAAGAGCAACAGTTGAAGAAGTTCATGAGCACGAGGATAAAGTTGCATACAGCAGAAATTAAAGAATGGGCTTACACGGCTATGCCAGAGGATAAGAGCATAACTGGAACAATTTCAGGTCATCACGTCTCTCTTTCCCCAACTATCTTATCTGAAGTTTTTGGTTTTGAGAATGGTGATGATGATATAGAGATAAGTTCTGTTGAATATGAGGAAGCTTTGACTAAAATGGGTCATTCTACTGGAAACCCTAATCATCTGCTCAAGAAAAACTTGTCTTTGAACTATAAATTTCTATCTGATATTGTTGGAAAGGTGTTGTTAGGGAAGACAACAGGTCATGAATATATTAAAAGGCACCAATTTCTGTTGATGGTGGCCTTAATGGAAAGGAAGAAAGTTAATTGGGGATCAATACTTTTTGAGTTAATTAAGAAGAAGGTATCTAAGGATAGTGTATGTTTTGGAAGAATCATTGGTATTGTATTGCAGGAAAGGCACCAAGACCTTCTGGTCTCTCCCAAGATAACCATAAATGCTAGCATGAAGCTGACCTCAGCTCTCTTTGCTAAATGGGACAGGGTATTTACCAAGAAGAAACCAGGAGTAGTTGCACAAAAGAAAACTTCTGAAGGCACCAGGACTGAACAAGTCACTCCCTCAACCATTTCAGAAGCTTCTCCTCTTGTTTCTTCTCCTCCTCTCCCATCTCCACCTCAACATTTCTCCCCTGCACAAACTCCACCTCCAAATTCTCCTACACCCATTGATGACATTCCACCTCCTTCAGTTACCCTTATACCTCCTCATACTTCTCCTCCTCCATCTCCCATGCATGATGACCATCAGTCACCCATCCATCCCTCTTGCCCTATTCATTCAAACATCCCTCAACAACATGCAAATGTTTCAAATATCTTTGTACCA
The DNA here is from genome assembly GCA_033032865.1 of Dactylorhiza incarnata. Taxonomy (NCBI): domain Eukaryota; kingdom Viridiplantae; phylum Streptophyta; class Magnoliopsida; order Asparagales; family Orchidaceae; genus Dactylorhiza; species Dactylorhiza incarnata. Next base: position 18,071,347 of record JAWHQI010000013.1, read on the forward strand.
ACTTCCATTCCATCCACTTCTCAATCCTCTTCATCCCATCAACCTGAATTTCTATTTCTACATTTCCAATCTGTTGCTGATCAGCTTCTTGATCACATCCTTCCTAAGATAGATCAAATCCTGGATGCAAAACTTGCTCCAGTGCATCACATTGTTTCTAATCTTGACTCTTCCTTGGATGCAAAAATTGCTCCAATCCTTACAACAATTTCTGAACTATCTTCCAAAATATCTTCAATTCCTTCCTCTCTTTCTGTCCCTTCTTCTAGAGGCCTAGATTCAGGTTCCACTAAAGCTAGGCAGGGGGAGATGCCTTATGAAGAAGCTCCAGTTTCAGAGGCCACAGTTTTTGTTGAAGATACAGCTACAGTTTTTGTTGAAGATACAGTTCAAATTTCTGATTTAAATATGTTTGATCTGGTTGAAGTATCTGCAATACCAGTCATAGAAGAGATAAATAATATCTATATTCATCCCTCCCTAGATATTATTTCTTTTCTGTCTAAGTTCAATTTTGTTTCCTCAAATCTGCCAAAATATCAAGACTATTCTAGAGCAATTATTTCATACAGTGCTCCAATAGATAAAGGTCTGCTTAAAGAGATTATCAGCAGTATTGCAGTTCAAATTGCAGATCCAGTTCCTGTTTCAGTTCCAATTCAAAGTCACTCAAATGAATCCGTTGAAATTTTAGAGAAAGTATCAATAGTTTTGATGTCCCAACTTTTGTCTTTGATGAATCACCAATTCCAGATTTTGATGAAATTTGGAAAGAAGAGATGAAGCTTTTGAAGCTGAAGAGCAAACGATCAAAGCTCTTAAATTGGTCAATGATTTATATGATGATCCAATTCCTTCTTCTGGTTCTAATGAAGAAGACAGTGATAGTGATTCTGATGATACTTTATCAAAGAAGAGAAAGAAAAGGAAAGCAAAGTCAAAGGCTGTCCCCAAGCCTCCAAACCCTGAGAGTGATATTCCTTATTATGTTCTTCATAACATCACTCTTGATAAAGATACACCTCACTAGATGAAATTCTCAAGGAATGAGAACAAAAGAAGAAAGAAGATGAGGAAGACTGGTTACTATTATGACAAGCTTGTCAAATATAACCATCCTCCACCTCCTCCTCCAGCAGCAGGCTCAACAGCACCATTTTCCTCCTCTCAGAAATCCACCCCTCAGCAATCAAGGAGACCAGCTAGCACAAGTGGTCATCAGAGATCTTGGTCTTCAGGACATCCTTCAAGTTCTTCCAGAAATATTTCTACAGAATACAAATATCATATATCTGATGGATCCATGCACAGGAAAAGAAATATTCCTTTTGACCAACCTTCAGTACAGGACACTGATCTTGATGAAATATCTTATTCTCCTGTTGATACAGAAGCTGAAGAAATAGCACAGATGGCTAGATTCAAGGAATCAATTGCCATAGCTCAGATAAATAAAGCTAAAGCTGAAGGAAAGGATTATTCTCAGTATTCAACTATGTCAGAATATAAAAGAAAAGAATTTGAAAAGTATAAATCAAAGAATCTTTTCAATGCTGAAGAATTCTTGATCCAGCACCCTCAAGCAGTTGTCATTCAAAGCAAATCTCAAACCATTCTGGGAGTCCAGGATCTTTACTAAAGTAAGAAGAAATCTGAAGATCCTAACAGAAAAATCATTTTCAAGCCTCCCTCAGCAAATCAATGAAAAGGTTCAGACTTTATTGTGTCTTTTTAACATTTTTGTTATAACATTTCTAAACACAGAGCACTATGATTTATTCTATCTGCTGAAATGGATTTACATTCTGTCAGAAATATATTTTTTGCTCTGCTGTTTATTTCTCTATTGTATTTAATTGATTGATTGTCAAATAGTATCCTAACCCAAATAGGGGGAGATTGTTGGAACAACCCTATTACTGATTTGGGCTAGGATCACTATATGTTGAACTAGGATCAAGTTGACCCCATTGTATAGTTTAAGGGTCAAGTATTTAGGCTGATAGATTAGCTAGAACTTAAGGAAAAAGTTAAGTTCCCAGCGTTCGACAAATGGCTATCGGCGCTCGACAGATGGCTGCCAGCGCTCGACGAATTCCTGCCAGCACTCGACAGTTTTCCAGCCAGCGCTCGACAGTTCTCCAGCCAGCGCTCGACAGATTTCCAGCCAGCGTTCGATATTCTCTGAGCAGCGCTCGACGAATTCTAGCCAGCGCTCGACAAATTCTTTATTAAGGCTCAGATCGACAAATATTGATTCCAGATCAATTAATTCCTTAAATATTAGTTCTTTGAATACAGATCTACAACTTTAACGGATCTATTCAAAAATCTTTCGACATATTTAAGACAGATAAGTAAGAATATTATATTTAGTTATTATATTCTTTCTTTCCATTTTCCCAGACAGAAATAGCTGTTGACAATTAATGCAAAGGAATATTACACGGCTAAGGAATTACAGGACCTGCCAAAGTTGTTTGGTTTTTGTTGTTATTCCAAGAAAGGATTAAAGACTGATTATTCTATTTCCAAAAAGAGAATATATCAAGACAGACATTATTGCCTCAGCTCTCGACAGAATTCAAATATATTCTTACAGAATACAGAGAGAGAAAATCAACAAGTATAGAGAAAGAAAAAGAAGAACACTCAGTCAACATTCTCAGTCTTCTTCTTCCTCAAGCAATACTCATTTCTCTCTGAGAACATCCTATTCAAGATCCATCTCTCAGATATCTGCTGCAAGTTCAAGTCTTCTAAAAGAGCAACAAGGAATCTGAAGAACCTTTTCTTCCAGATCAATCTGCTACAGAAGATTTGTTTCTTCAAGAGAAAGCTTCTCCATCATCTGTCAAATACTTCAATCAGACAGGGGGAGCATTACAACAAGTCCACTAGAGTCTTCTCTCTGCATCTTGACAGAGAAGAACACTATAAACTCTTTCTCACCTCTCCTGTACAGGGTTAATACTCCCTTCAAAAGTGTAACCCCTTGGTGGCAAGACACCTGATCAAAAAATCTAGTTGGTTTTGAGCACCTGAACAAAAGCTCTGTGGTGTGTGGACACCTGATCAAAATCACCTTGGTGTTAGGGCACCTGATCAACCCTCCTAGTGGACTCCTACCAAGGGTGGTAGAAGAGTGGACTACCCAGATTTATTGGGGAACCACTATAAATTCCTTGTGTCTTCTATGTGTGATTATTTCTTTGTGCTGTGCTGTGTGCTTTTATTTATTTAGTTTTTCTGCTTATATATTTATCTCACACTGCTTACACATATATATAACACTATTTTAATTCCGCTATAAAAACTAAGGAAAAGTTTTTAATACTCTATTCACCCCCCCCCCCTAGAGTAACTTAAGATCTAAGCTCCACTTTCACCATGCATCTAGCTTGCATCCAAAAAAAATCATATTTTTAGGAGATGATTTTACTAAGGTTTTATTCAAAATATGTAAAATCAAATAAGTGACATTTTGGGAGTTGTATAGCTCCAACTGGCCCCAAATTTGGGTGCCACCCTGAATTAGGAATTATTAGTCCATGGTTAAAATTTGAGATCAATTGGACCTCTGCATGTAGGGTAATTCTCTTTGCATGTCTCTACTTAAAGGGTTATTTAGGGTGGCAATAACCAAAAGAGGTATATTGTGTATTTATCTCAAATGGATTTAGGCTAGCCTCTGAAATTTTGCACACACCCTCCTTATGATATAATACACCAACTCAGAAAAACTTAGGGTCTCTAGGGTCAAGAACCTTAGGAATATGATCAATGTGATGTTGAAATTGTTGAAGTGGAGTGGAAGGCGACCGGGCGGTCTGTATTTGGGAGACCGCAGAGACCGCGCGGTCTGTGTTGGTGATCTGCTGGTCTAGCTCTGCGGTCTGGTTCTGGCGGTCTATTGATTGATCGTGTTGTTCCTAGTTGTTCCGGTCTCGTCCCGGGTTGTTCTGCTTGGATTGTCTATCTCCTTTGTAGAAGACCGGGCGGTCTTTTTTATGTAACCGCTGTGACCAGGCGGTTTGTGCTTGGCGATCTGGCGACTTGTCTAGAGTCGGCCAGATGTTCCTTGGTTTGCTCCTGGCATTCTAAGGAAGGAGTGTCTTGTGTCCGTGCGGCTTGTGCGCGGTCTGCCTGCTGATCTGCGGTCTTGGACGGAAGGTTGTCCAAGAAGTGTGATCGAGCGGTCTGCTCTTTGAGACCGCTGGCGATCTGGCGGGTGGTGATTGTATCCCTCTTGTGGTGGTGACGACATCCATTTTGTCTCCTATAAATATGAGTGCATGGTCCGTCATTTATAACGAGAACTGTAAGATCTAGAGCCTGGGTTAATTCGTGCAGTCTCAACTTTGAGGTCAGGCGATCTTGGAAGCGAGTTGACTGTTTGTTGTGTTCGCAGGTTTGCAGTCAGCAAGTTGCGGTCTCCTTCCTTGGTGATTCCCAGCAGCTTGAATAAACAGTTCGGCAGCGGCTTGTCTGCGAACTTATTTATGTTGTTCTTGTGCTGATCGCAGCGAGCTCAGCGATCGGGCGACCTTCAGCGGTTAGGCGATCTGAGTTACAGTCTGGCGACAGCTGTTCTTCGTTCAGTTCAATAAGCTCTAGTTCGTGCGGTCTGAGGTGGCGGTCTGGCAGTACATGTCAAGCCGGGTGTTCTGTGTTGCGGTCTTGCCTGTCTTCTGTTCGCGCGGTCTCAGGACAAGCCGGGCGATCTCTGGAGTCGTGCGGTCTGTGCGATCTCTGCTTGTCAAGCCGCCAGATTTGTCTTTTGGTGTTTTGTTCTTCTCTCCTTCGTGATTCTTATGAATCATGTCTCGCCATGTATACCTCGCACTGTAAATCAAGTTTGTGATTCAATAAAGTCTTTTGTGTTGCTGTGTGGCATTGTGGTTGTTTGGCAATAACTCAGTTGATGCAACTCCTGCTTACTCCTACACGATTCAAATCAAAATTTTAACATGGTATCAGAGGTAGGTTGTTGGAGTGGATAAGCAGTGATCAACTTGAGTTGCCATCATCTTTGTGAAGAAGAGACCACATAGATTGCCATGGAAGGTGGATACGCAAGAGGGCTTGGTATTGAACTCCTCACTTCGACTAACTATAAAAAGTGGAGGTCATGTATGGAGAGTTACTTACTTGGCAAGGATCTATGGGAGATAGTTGGAGGAGAAGACACACAAGAGGTGTTTCTAGCTGGAGATAATATGGCAGAGGTGAGACTTTGGAGGAGGACTAATGCTAAGGCAGAGTTCACACTCAAGAGGGCTATCTCACCAGAACTGTTTGATCACATCATTGGATGTAAATCTGCTGCTGAGATTTGGACGTCTTTGGACGGGCTGTTCAATAAGAAAAATGTAGCTCGGCTACAGTTTCTTGAAAATGAGTTGGCGAAGGCCTCTCAATGTGATCTTTCTATTTCTACCTTCTTTCTCAAGATGAAGAACCTCACAGCAGAGATTTCTGCATTGGACCCAGATGAGCCCATCTCGGAGGCAAAACTGAAGAGGCATATCATCCGCGGGTTGCGGAAGGAGTATCTTGCCTTTGTGACATCAGTTCAGGGTTGGGCAAATCAACCATCTCTGTTAGAGCTGGAAAACTTACTTGCTTCGCAGGAAAGTTTGGCAAGACAGATGGCGGGGACTTCTATCTCTGGGGGAGATAGTGATGCGTTGTTCTCTGGGAAGAAGAAGAAGAAATGAGAGAAGAAGAAGCCAGGTCATGATGGACCCTCTACTTCAGGTCAGCAGGATAGAGGTTATGCTTCTAAGTCTGATGGGAAGAAGAAGGGAGAGGGACCAAGGTGCTTCAGGTGCAATAAGACCGGCCACTTCAAGAAGGATTGCTGGGTTAATCTTCAGCCGGGACATGCAGCGGAGAAGGAGAAGCCAAAGTCTGATGAAGCTGGATGGGGAGGAGCCTTTGTGGCCAATATGACGGCGATGCCCGTTAAGACCTTGGCTGCCATCAACATCGAAGAGGATTGGATCGTGGATTCAGGGTGTGGACATCACCTCACCGGGGATGAATCAAAATTCTCTTCTTTGGCACCTTACTCAGGTAACGATGATATCATTACGGCTGATAATTCTGTTCATTCAGTAGAATAAGAAGGTGTTGTCTCCCTGAGCAGTGATAAGGGTCCATTCACTTTGAGGAGTGTTTATCATGTGCCTGGTATGAAGAATAATCTCTTCTCTGTGACCAATGCGGTCGATGTCGGTTATTATGTTCTGTTTGACCCAACAGAAGTGAAGTTTCTTAAAACTCAACCGGAGATAAAGGGAGATGTTATTCATATTGGAAGGCGGGTGAAGGACTTGTTCGTGTTATCGACATGTACCTATGTTGATAAGATGAAGACCAATGATAGCGCGGCTATCTGGCATGAAAGGTTGGGACATGTAGGCATGGACAAATTGAAAGCTATGGTGGTAAGGGGCCTTGTCAAGGGCTTACCTAGCTTGTCCTCCTATGGAGATGATCATGTTTGTGCGGTATGTCAGTTTGGTAAGTCTCATCGACTTCCATTTGATAAATCGCAAACAAGATGCAAAGCGCCGTTAGAGTGCATTCACGGTGATTTGATGGGACCGACTGCCACCCCAAGCCTTGGAGGCAACAGATATATGTTGGTGTTGATTGACGATTACACCATATATGTCTGGGTGTATTTTCTGAAAGAGAAGTCGGAAGCGTTTGCAAAGTTCGTGGAGTTCAAGGAGCTGGTGGAAGGTCGGTTAGGCCTGCGGGTGAAAAAATGAAAACTGACAATGGTGGGGAGTTCACCTCTGGTGAGTTCTCATGTTTTTGCAGGAAACACGACGTTCGGAGAGAGCTCACTTGTGCCCATACTCCACAGCAAAACGACATTGCAGAAAGGAAGATCTGTCATCTGACGGAAACCTGCAAATGTTGGCTTCATGCCAAGAGTATCCCAAAGTCCTTTTGGGCGGAGGGAATGTCTTGTGCAGCTTATGTCATCAACAGGATGCCTCTAAGTCCTATCAACATAAAGACTCCTCACGAACTGATGTTCAAGGAGAAGCCGAGTGTTTCACACCTTCGGGTGTTCGGGTCAACCTGTTATGTGCATATTCCTGATGCTCTTCGGACAAAGCTAGATTCGAAAGCAAGGAAGCTAGTCTTTGTTGGATATGATGAGCGGAAGAAGGGATGGAGATGCATGGATCCTGAGACACGAAGATCAGTGGTATCTCGGGATGTGGTGTTCGATGAGGTGACTTCCTACAAGGGGAGTTCAGGAGTTGAACTACCGGAGAGCAGGGTTGATGAAAAAGGGAAGGCTGCGGGAAATCTTTAAGAGGAGTTGCCTATTTCACCAGGAGCTCCAGCTGTGTTAAGTTCTGAGAAGGAGGCTTCAGATTCAGGAAGCAGGGGGAGCGATGCTCCAAGTTCGTCTAGAAGAAGAGCTAGCACGGAAGAAGCAGCTGAGGAGGTGGTTAGTCAGGAGCAACCTCTTAGTAGGTCGAAGAGGACTATCAAGCCACCTGATCGATACACAGGAGGAAACATGGTGAGCTTTGTCTCATGTTTCTTTGCTGGTCCCTTGGATGAGAGGGAGCCGTCGAGCTTTGAGAAGGCCAAAGGCGTGAAGCAGTGGGACATTGCTATGCAAGAAGAGATGGATGCTCTCAAGAAAAATGAGACTTGGTCTCTAGTGCCCAGGCCCAAGGGCATTACCCCTGTGACATGCAAGTGGGTCTATAAACTCAAGAAGAAAGTTGACAGTACGATTGAGCGATACAAGGCTCGCCTTGTAGCTCGCGGGTTCTCACAGCAGTATGGTGAAGATTATGATGGGATGTTTTGTCTAGTAGTAAAGATGACTTTGGTCCGATTTGTTATTGCTTTGGCGGCTTCAAGTGGATGGGAGATTTGGCAGCTCGACATTAAGAATGTCTTCTTATACGGCGAGATTGACAAGGATATTTTTATGATCCAACCGCCGATCTTCATCTCGGAGGAGTGTTCGGACTACGTCTGCAAACTGAAGAAAGCCCTGTATGGGTTGAAGCAAGCGCCTCGGGCGTGGTATGGAAAGATCGCGAAGTATCTTCTATTCTGCGGATTCTTTGCTTCAGACTCTGATTCTAGCTTGTTTGTCAAGAAGGAGGGGGCGCTTCGAGTTATTGTTCTGCTGTATGTGGATGACATGATTGTCACCGGGACCTCAAAGGAGGCAGTAACAAGGCTGAGAGCCGAGCTTGCCATCAGATTTGAGATGAAGGATCTGGGTGAGCTTCACCATTTCCTTGGACTCGAGGTTCAGAGGAGGGAGAGCAGAGTTCTCGTTTCTCAGGCCAGATATGTGGAGCGGATCGTTCAACGATCTGGCATGGAGGAAGGGAAGAACAGCTATATACCTCTGGAACAACATCATAAACTTAGGAAGGATGAGGGGAGAGTTCTATCTGATCCGTTGGTGTTCCGAGCTCTGGTTGAGAGCTTGATTTACTTGACCATCACGAGGCCAGATATTGCTTATGTAGTTGGCAAAGTGAGTCGGTACATGGCGGAGCCACGGGAGCCTCATCTTCTGGCGGCAAAAGGAATCTCGAAATATGTGAAGTCGACCTCTGATTTGGGTCTCCTATATAGGAGAGGGTCGAGCTTGGAGTTGCATGGGTAAATGGATTCTGATTACGGGGGAGACGTGGATGATCGGAGATCAACATCTGGTTTCGTCTTTATGACAGGCCCCACAGCTATCTCTTGGTGCAGCAAAAAGCAGGACTCGGTGTATGTATCTACCACAGAAGCGGAATACAAGGCTTTGGCTTTTGTAGCTCAGGAAGCCGTTTGGCTCAGGAGGTTGTTGGAGGACATTCACGAGGAGGTTCGAGTTCCCACTTTGCTACGCGGGGACAATGAGAGTGCTCTCAAGCTGGTTAATAATCCAGTCTGTCACGAGAGGACCAAGCATATTGAGATTGAGCACCATTTCTTTCGTGAAAAGGTGTTGGGAGGATCTCTTTTGGTCGATCATGTTTGGAGTGCGGACAATGTTGCAGACATCTTCACAAAGCCGCTGGCGAAGGGACCGTTTACTCGGGCTAGTTTCCACTTCCAACTTCAAGGGGAAGTGTTGAAATTGTTGAAGTGGAGTGGAAGGCGACCGGGCGATCTGTATTTGGGAGACCGCAGAGACCACGCGGTCTGTGTTGGTGATCTGCCGGTCTAGCTCTGCGTTCTAGTTCTGGCGGTCTGTTGATTGACTGGGTTGTTCCTAGTTGTTCTGGTCTCGTCCCTTGTTGTTCTGCTTGGATTGTATATCTCCTTTGTAGAAGACCGGGCGGTGTTTTTTATGTAACCGATGTGACTGGGCGGTTTGTGCTTGGCGATCTGGCGACATGTCTGGAGTCGGCCAGATGTTCCTTGGTTTGCTCCTGGTGTTCTAAGGAAGGAGTGTCTTGTGTTCGCGCGGCTTGTGCGCGGTCTGCCTGCTAATCTGCGGTCTTGGATAGAAGGTTGTCCAAGAAGTGTGATCGCGCGGTCTGCTCTTTGAGACCGCTGGCGATCTGGCGGGTGGTGATTGTATCCCTCTTATGGATATTACGACATCCGGTTTGTCGCCTATAAATAGGGGTGCATGGTCCGTCATTTATAACGAGAACTGTAAGAACTAGAGCCTGGGTTAATTCGTACGGTCTCAACTTTGAGGTCGGGCGGTCTTGGAAGCGAGTTGACTGTTTGTTGTGTTCGCAGGTTTGCGGTCAGCAGGTTGCGGTCTCCTTCCTTGGTGATTCCCAGCGGCTTGAATAAACAGTTCGGCAGCGGCTTGTCTGCGAACTGGTTTATGTTGTTCTTGTGCTGTTCGCAGCGAGCTCAGCGATCAGGAGACCTTCAGCGGTTAGGCGATCTGAGTTGCGGTCTGGCGACAGCTGTTCTTCGTTCAGTTCAATAAGCTCCAGTTCGTGCGGTCTGAGGTGGCGGTCTGGAAGTACAGGTCAAGCTGGGTGTTCTGTGTTGCGGTCTTGCCTGTCTTCTGTTCGCGCGGTCTCGGGACAAGCCGGGCGATCTCTGGAGTCATGCGGTCTGTGCGGTCTCTGCTTGTCAAGCCGCCAAATATGTCTTTTGGTGTTTTGTTCTTCTCTCCTTCGTGATTCTTAAGAATCATGTCTCGCCATGTATACCTCGCACTGTAAATCAAGTTTGTGATTCAATAAAGTCTTTTGTGTTGCTGTGTGGCATTGTGGTTGTTTGGCTATAACTCAGTTGATGCAACTCCTGCTTACTCCTAAATGATTCAAATCAAAATTTTAACATGTGATCCATGTCACACTTTTATATTTTTGAAATATTTATGGTTAATACATTGAGGAAAATTGTGAAACTCTGGTAATCCCTTGTTATTCCATTTAGAACCCCTGTAAATTTTAGTAGAAAATTAAGAGATCAATTCCTCTAGTTTTTAGCAAATTTGCCCTATGTCACAATTATGAATAAGTGAGAATGCACTAGGCAAAATGTCTGATTAATGGTTGAAACTCTAGAAAATTGTTAGGAATATAATTATGAGCCTCTGTAATTTTTGGTAGAATTTTTGGAGATATTATTTAAGATAAAATTCATTTAATTCAGTTTTCCCCCTTTCTTAGTTTGTGCAATGTCAATGATAAGACTTTCCTGGAAAATAATGGGATTTTGGATTTGATGCTTTCTGTGCACTATGATGTTATAATAGTTTTCCCAGAATTTTTGGAAGTCATGGTGTAGTACTTGATGTGTAAAGTTATGTTTTCAACCATTTCATGTTAAATAGAAAATATGATCATATAGTCCTTGGAAAATTATGAAATTATGGAATTAGTAATTTTTATGTCATTATAGTGCCACCGTAATTCTCTCAGAATTTTTGGAAGTCATGGTGTAGCACTTGATGTGTAAAGTTATGTTTTCAACCCTTTCATGTTAAATAGAAAATATGATCATATAGTCCTTGGAAAATTATGAAATTCTGGAATTAGTATTTTTATGTCATTATAGTGCCACTGTAAGTTTCTCGGAACTTTTGGAAGTAAAAATCTAGTACTTGACGTGTAAGTCATCTTGTCACCCTTTTATGATAAATAGAAATTACGATTATAAATCTGCTGGAAAATTATGATTTTTTGGAAACCATATTATTATATCATAATGTTGAAACCGATTTCTCGGTCTCTGTAGAGTTCGGGGCCCTCACCGAGATGAGGGGCGACCAACCCTTACTCCTCCCAAGGGAGAGCTATAGGTTGAAGGTCGAGGAACTATGGACTGGACCAAGGGCTTAGTGGGGAGGTCCCGTCACATACCCGGAAGCCCCTTAGGAACTTCCCCTCCCAAGCCACTACTAAGCTTGGGCACCACTGGAGGCTCTCCTCACCACCTAGAGAGACTTGGGGAGGGAGAGAGAGAGAGAGCTAGCCTAGAATGAACCCCTCCTAAATGGTGCCCCCTTGGTCCTATTTATATGATTTCTGAAGTTAGGCTGCAAATAACCAAACTCTGGCTTATCAGATTACCAAAATACCCCATAAGTGGCTGCGGATAACCAAGTCCCACTGTTCTGAGACGCTAAACGCAGACCGCCTCCTACTTCGGAGCTGGGGCGAGCCAGGGGGCTGCCCCCCTCCCTGCTCGGCCCCTAAGGGCTCTGGGGTGAGCCAAGGGGCTGGCCCCCCTCCCGACTCACACCCTAAGGGCTCTAGGGCGAGCCAGGGGGCTGGCCCCCCTCCCGACTCACCCCCTAAGGGCTCTGGGGAGAGCCAGGGGGCAGGCCCCCCCTCCCGACTCGCCCCCTAAGGGTCTAGGGCGAGCCAGGGGGCTGGTCCCCTCCCTGCTCGCACCCTAAGGGCTCTGGGCGAGCCAGGGGGCTGGCCCCCCTCCCGACTCGCCCCCTAAGGGCTCTGGGCGAGCCAGGGGGCTGGCCCCCTCCCTGGTCGCCCCCTAAGGGCTCTGGGGCGAGCCAGGGGGCTGGCCCCCCTCCCGACTCGCCCCCTAAGGGTTCTGGGGCGAGCCAGGGGGTGGCCCCCCTCCCGACTCGCCTCCTAAGGGTCTGGGGCGAGCCATGGGGCTCGCCCCCTCCCTGCTCGCCCCCTAAGGGCTCTGGTGAAAGCCAGGGGGTTGGCACCCCTCCCGACTCGCCCCCTAAGGGTTCTGGGGCGAGCTAGGGGGATGGCCCCCCTCCGGACTCGCCCCCTAAGGTTTCTGGGGCGAGCCAGGGGGCTGGCCCCCCTCCCGACTCGCCCCTTAAGGGCTCTGGGGCGAGCCAGGGGGCTGGTCCCTTCCCGACTCGCCCCCTAATGGCTCTGGGCAAGCCAAGGGGCTGGCCCCCCTCCCAACTCGCCCCCTAAGGGTTCTGGGGCGAGCCAGGGGGCTGGGCCCCCTCCCAACTCGCCCCCTAAGGGCTCTGGGGTGAGCCAGGTGGCTGGCCCCCCTCCCGACTCCCCCCCTAAGGGCTCTGGGCGAGCCAGGGGGCTGGCCCCCCTCCTGACTCGCCCCTTAAGGGTCTGGGGCGAGCCAGGGGGCTGGCCCCCTCCCTGCTCGCCCCCTAAGGGCTCTGGGGCGAGCCAGGGGGCTGGCCCCCCTCCCTGCTCGCCCCCCTCTGCCCCTACTCTTCCTGCCTGGGCCTATGTTACCACACAATGTTCTAAAGGACTCTTGGGTCTCGGAAAAACACTCGGCGAATACAAGGTTGTACACCGGGGGTTCGCTCGGCGAATTCAGGGTTGTACATAATCCCCGCTCTTTTCGAGCGAGGTACGTGCTCGGAAAGAAACGTCCAGCCCAGCATTTTCGACGAGCGTCGCTGGGAATCCGGCTAATGGAGCTACTTTGAGAGAAAACATAAAGTCTACTCGAGAGGTCATCCATCCCCGCCGGCTAGTGAGAGCCCGGCTAGCGGAGCCATCCCGGGACCTTAACCAACATGAATCACCTTCCTCACCGAGTGAGTCTCCTGCCCTGCCGGCATCAACAAGCCCGGTCAGCGGTCTCTGCTCGGGGCTAAGTACCTTGAGAACTTCCTGCCACCGAGTGGTTCCTGGCCCTTCTAGCTTGATGGGAGCCTGATCAACGGGCCAGCCTCGCGGCTAAGGTCGACACGCACTAGGAGCCTGACTCAATCTAGAGGTGGACACAAGATCGACACACTCTAGGAGCCCGGCTCAACTAGAGGTGGAGCATACTTCCTTCCTGCCCAGAGCGGTTCCCGGCCCTGCCAGTTGGGTGGGAGACTGGTTAGTAGGCCAGCATCGGGGAGGAGTACATGGTCGACACACTCTAGGAGCCGAGCTCAACTAGAGGTGGATAAGAGTCGACACCCTCCAGGCCATTCGCTAGAAGAGCGAGCTCAACTGGAGGTGGAGCATACTTCCTTCCTGCTCCGAGCAGTTCCCTGCCCTGCCAGCTGGGTGGGAGCCTGGTCAGTGGGCCAGCATCAGGGGGGAGTACAAGGTTGACACACTCTAGGAGCCGAGCTTAACTAGAGGTGTATAAGAGTCGACACCCTCCAGGCCATTCGTTAGACGAACGAGATCAACTGGAGGTGGAGCATACTTCCTTCCTGCCCCGAGAGTTTCCGGGCCCTGCCAGCTGGGTGGGAGCCTGGTCAGCGGTCCAGCATCGGGGTGGAGTACAAGGTCGACACACTCTAGGAGCCGAGCTCAACTAGAGGTGGATACAAAGTCGACACACTCTAGGAGCCCGGCTCAACTAGAGGTGGAGCATACTTCCTTCCTGCCCCGAGCGGTTCCCGGCCTTGCCAGCTGGGTGGGAGCCTGGTCAGCGAGCCAGCATCAGGGGGGGGGGGAGTACAAGGTTGACACACTCTAGGAGCCGAGCTCAACCAGAGGTGGATACAAAGTCGACACACTCAAGGAGCCCGGCTCAACTAGAGGTGGAGCATACTTCCTTCCTGCCCCGAGCGGTTCCCGGCCCTGCTAGCTGGGTGGGAGCCTGGTCAGCGGGCCAGCATCGGGGGGGGGGGGGGGGGGAGGGGGGAGTACAAGGTCAACACACTCTAGGAGCCGAACTCAACTAGAGGTGGATAAGAGTCGACACCCTCCAGGCCATTCGCTAGACGAGCGAGCTCAACTGGAGGTGGAGCATACTTCCATCCTGCCCCGAGCGGTTCCCGGCCCTGCCAGCTGGGTGGGAGCCTGGTCAGCGGGCCAGCATCCGGGGGGGAGTACAAGGTCGACACACTCTAGGAGTCGAGCTCATCTAGAGGTAGATTAGAATCGACACCCTCAAAGCCATTCGCTAGACGAGCGAGCTGATCAACTGGAGGTGGAGCGTGTTTCCTTCTTGCCCCGAGCAGTTCCCGGCCCTGCCAACTTAGTGGGATCCCGGTCAGTGGGCCAGCATCGGGGGGGGGGGGGAGTACAAGGTCGACACACTCTAGGAGCCGAGCTCAACTAGAGGTGGATAAGAGTCGACACCCTCCAGGCAATTCGCTAGACGAGTGAGCTCAAATGGAGGTGGAGCATACTTCCTTCCTGCCCCGAGCGTTTCCCGGCCCTGCCAGCTGGGTGGGAGCCTGGTCAGCGGGCCAGCATCGGGGGGGGGGGGGGGGGGGGGGGGGGGAGTATAAGGTCGACACACTCTAGGAGTCGAGCTCAACTAGAGGTGGATAAGAGTCGACACCCTCCAGGCCATTCGCTAGACGAGCGAGCTCAACTGGAGGTGGAGCGTGTTTCCTTCCTGCCCCGAGCGGTTCCCGGCCCTGCCAACTGGGTGGGAGCCCGGTCAACGGGCCAGCATCGGGGGGGGGGGGGGGGAGTACAAGGTCGACACACTCTAGGAGCCGAGCTCAACTAGAGGTGGATAAGAGTCGACATCCTCCAGGCCATTCGCTAGACGAGCGAGCTCAACTGGAGGTGGAGAAGAGTCGGCACCCTCCAAGCCATTCGCTAGACGAGCGAGCTCAACTGGAGGTGGAGCATGGTCCCTTCCTGCCCCGAGCGGTTCCCGACCCCGCCAGCTAGGTGGGAGCCTGGTCAGCGGGCCAGCATCGGGGGGGGGGGGGGGGGGGGGGGGGGGAGTACAAGGTCGACACACTCTAGGAGCTGAGCTCAACTAGAGGTGGATAAGAGTTGACACTCTCCAAGCCATTCGCTAGACGAGCGAGCTCAACTGGAGGTGGAGCATACTTCCTTCCTGCCCCGAGCGGTTCCAGGCCCTGCCAGCTGGGTGGGAGCCTGGTCAGCGGGCCAGCATCGGGGGGGGGGGGGGGGGGGGGAGTACAAGGTCGACACACTCTAGGAGCCGAGCTCAACAAGAGGTGGATAAAAGTCGACATCCTCCACGCCATTCGCTAGACAAGCAAGCTCAACTGGAGATGGAGCGTGTTTTCTTCCTGCCCCGAGCGATTCCCGGCCTTGCCAGCTAAGTTGGAGCCCGGTCAGCGGGCCAGCATCGGGGGGGGGGGGAGTACAAGGTCGACACACTCTAGGAGCCGAGCTCAACAAGAGGTGGATAAAAGTCGACATCCTCCAGGCCATTCGCTAGACGAGCGAGCTCAACTGGAGGTAGAGAAGAGTTGGCACCCTCCAGGCCATTCGCTAGACGAGCGAGCTCAACTGGAGGTGGAGCATGGTCCCTTCCTGCCCCGAGCAGTTCCCGGCCCTACCAGCTAGGTTAGAGCCTGGTCAGCGGGCCAGCATCGGGGGGGGGGGGGGGGGGGGAGGGAGGGGAGTACAAGGTCGACACACTCTAGGAGCCGAGCTCAGCTAGAGGTGGATAAGAGTCGACACCCTCCAGGCCATTCGCTGGACGAGCGAGCTCAACTGGAGGTGGAGTAGATTTGACACCCTCCAGGCCATTCGCTAGACGAGCGAGCTCAACTGGAGGTGGAGCATGGTCCCTTCCTGCCCCGAGCGGTTCCCGGCCCTGCCAGCTGGGTGGGAGCCTGGTCAGCGGGCCAGTATCGGGGGGAGGGGGAGTACAAGGTCGACACACTCTAGGAGCCGAGCTCAACTAGAGGTGGATAAGAGTCGACATCCTCCAGGCTATTTGCTAGACGAGCGAGCTCAACTGGAGGTGGAGAAGAGTCGGCACCCTCCAGGCCATTCGCTAGACGAGCGAGCTCAACTGGAGGTGGAGCATGGTCCCTTCCTGCCCCTAGCGGTTCCCGGCCCTACCAGCAGGGTGGGAGCCTGGTCAGCGGGTTAGCATCGGGGCTAAGGTCGACACACTCTAGGAGCCGAGCTCCACTAGAGGTGGATACAAGGTCTACACACTCTAGGAGCCCGGCTCAACTTGAGGTGGATACAAGGTCGACACACTCTAGGCGTCTGGCTCAACTAGAGGTGGAGTGTCTTTGCTTCCTTCCCCGAGCGGTTCCCGGCCCTGCCAGCTAGGTGGGAGCCTGGTCAGCGGGCCAGCATCGGGGCTAAGTATTTTTGAAAAACTTTCATTATATTAATTATCCCAATACATGTGAGGAAATTAGGCATGGAAACAAAACATCACATTACATGAACTTAGGGATTGAAAAGAAAATTAAGCATGGAAACCGAACTGAGTCTCCCACTCCCACGGCCGGTCTTCCTCGACTTATTCTGGCAGTTGTTGTTGTTGCCTTGGGCTCCTCGCATCTTTCATCTCCAACAACTCGGGGCAGGAGGACGTTGCGTGACCCTCCTCATCGTGGAAGTCGCAGTAAGGTAATTTGACCACATCCTTTCTTTTTCCCCTTCTCTCTGCTTTCCTGGCTCTCCTCCTTCCCCCCTAACCGATTGTCATGGTTTGCTGAGGTGGTGGAGATTGTGCGTTCGATCCTTGCCTTCGCCCCGAGCGGTTGGCTCTTTTCCTTTGGAAGCCCTTCCTTCCTGGCTCTCGCGGAGTTGAATTGCTGACCTCTGCGCTCACCGGGCTATTGGGTAGCCGCCACCCGGGGTGGTCTCGCCCACCAACATTCACTCGACACCTTTTGGAGTGGGGCGAGCGGGGGCCGGATGCCTCCCCGTTCGCCACCCTTTGGGGCTGGACTAGAAGGGGCGGGGCGAGCTGGGAGGGCGCCTCCCTCCTGGGCTCGCCCCCTTGAGGGGGTGGGGTGAGCTGGGAGGGTGCCTCCCTCCTGAGCTCGCCACCTTGAGGGGGCGGGGCGAGCTGGGAGGGCGCCTCCCTCCTGAGCTCGCCCCCTTGAGGGGGCGGGGCGAGCTGGGAGGGCGCCTCCCTCGTGAGCTCGCCCCATTGAGGTGGCGGGGCGAGATGGGAGGGCTCCTCCCTCCTGAGCTCGCCCCCTTGAAGGGGCGGGGTGAGCTGGGAGGGTGCCTCCCTCCTGAGCTCGCCCCCTTGAAGGGGCGGGGCGAGCTGGGAGGGCGCCTCCCTCCTGAGCTCGCCCCCTTGAAGGTGGGCGAGTGGGGGTATGCCACCTCCCCACTCCCCTCCCACCGGCTCTGGGGCGAGCCGGGAGGGGCCCCCCTCCCGGCTCGCCCCCTAAGGGCTCTCGGGAGAGCCAGGGGGCTGCCCCCCTCCCGACTCGCCCCCTAAGGGCTCTGGGGCAAGCCAGGGGGTTGGCCCCCCTCCCGACTCGCCCCCTAAGGGCTCTGGGGCGAGCCAGGGGGCTGGCCCCCTCCCAACTCGCCCCCTAAGGGTCTGGGGCGAGCCAGGGGGCTGGCCCCCTCCCTGCTCGCCCCCTAAGGGCTCTGGGAGAGCCAAGGGGCTGTCCCCCTTCCCGAATCGCCCCCTAAGGGCTCTGGGGCGAGCCAGGGGGCTGGCCCCGCTCTCGACTCGCCCCCTAAGGGTTTTGGGGCGAGCCAGGGGGCTGGCCCTCTCCCTGCTCGCCCCCTAAGGGCTCTGGGGTGATCCAGGGGGCTGGCCCCCTCCCTGCTCGCCCCCTAAGGGCTCTGGGGCGAGCCAGGGGGCTGGCCCCCCTCCCGACTCGCCCCCTAAGGGCTCTGGGGCGAGCCAGGGGGCTGGCCCCCCTCCCAAGTCGCCCCCTAAGGGTCTGGTGCGAGCCAGGGGGCTGGCCCCCTCCCTGCTCGCCCCCTAAGGGCTCTAGGGCGAGCCAGGGGGCTGTCCCCCTCCTGACTCGCCCCCTAAGGGTTCTGGGGCGAGCCAGGGGGCTGGCCCCCCTCCCGACTCGCCCCCTAAGGGCTCTGGGCGAGCCATGGGGCTGACTCCCCTCCCGACTCGCCCCCTAAGGGCTCTGGGGCAAGCCAGGGGGCTGGCCCCCCTCCCGACTCGCCCCCTACGGGTTCTGGGGCGAGCCAGGGGGTTGGACCCCCTCCCAACTCGCCCCCTAAGGGCTATGGGGCGATCCAGGGGGCTGGCCCCCCTCCCGACTCGCCCCCTAAGGGCTCTGGGGCGAGCCAGGAGGCTGGTCCCCCTCCCGACTCGCCCCGTAAGGGTCTGGGGCGAGCCAGGGGGCTGGCCCCCTCCCAGCTCGCCCCCTAAGGGCTCTGGGGCGAGCCAGGGGGCTGGCCCCCCTCCCTGCTCGCCCCCCTATGCCCCTACTCTTCCTGCCTGGGCCTATGTGTTGGGAAAATGATTTCTCTTAACCCCTGAAAAAGAGTTAAATATGAATTCTAAGAATAAAAATCAAGGTTAAGTCAATATGCGTCGAATAGTATTCGACGCAACGTCGAAGTTATATCGACGTTCCTTTCAGAATGAGTCGAAGTAGCTCCAAGCAGAATTCGACGTATCCTATATCGACGTAGCTCTGACTTCTAGTCGACGTATCTTGAGAAGTCGACGTACCCTAGTCGACGCACCTTCCTTATTCTCTTCTCAACGCTCTGCCAGGATGAATTCGACGCCTACGTCGAATGGTAATCGACGCACGTCGATTTATATGATTAATTCAAAAATCGCCAGATCTCTTTCCTTCTTTTATAGATCTGATTTATTTGGAATCAATTTATTCTTTATAGCCGTTCTGAATCACTCTTACCTCTAATAGATTCTTGGCTAAATTGATTAAATCCTTTATGGACATTTTTTGATATCAGATTGAATACTTTCCTTCTATGGATATAACTGTTATGGAAATTTCTCTTTCTTTCTAATACTTTACCTGCTAATTGATTACTCTCCTATAGTATTATTTTAATGAACAGAGCTATAAATAACTAAGGAGGTCGGCAGAGAAAGACAACAAGGGTTCCACCATTTTTTACTCATTGAAAAGGAGGAAAAGCTCCCAAGTGATAAAGAGAGAATTGAGAAATAGCCCTGCATTCTTCTTCTCCTACTTCTGAAGTCACTCTGCTGCAAATTCTGATAGCTCTCACAGAAGAGGGAAAAGCTACAAATCTTCTTCTCTCTATAGAAGAAAGATTTAATTCACTTCTTGTGCTTCTAATCTTCTTGCTAGGAAGAAGATTCATTATTGTTCTTATTTCTTTCCTCTTTCTTATTCTTACTTAAACATTGTAAAAGAGTTTTTAGAATCTCTCTTCAAAAAATTCAGTGTACTGGTTCTAAGAGTCTCCTTTTCAAAAGACTCAGTTGGTTCTAAGAGTCTCCTTGTCAAAAGACTCAGGGTGGTTCTAAGAGTCTCCTTATCAAAAGACTCAGTATAAGATAGTGAATTTCCTACCAAGGGGGTAGAAGAGTGGACTACCCAAAGTTTGGGGAACCACTATATCTCTTTGTGTTGTGCTGTGATTTCTTTTCTTGCATTTACTTTCTTTATTTGTTTAATTCTTGTTGGTGTGTGTGGGAAGCTCTAATCTGTGATCATACACATATATATATTAACTTTGCACAAAATATTTTTAATCTCTATTCACCCCCCTCTAGAGAATTCTAGTGAGGTTAACTGTGCACTTTCAATTGGTATCAGAGCCAGGTTGATCTAAAAAGGATAACTCCTTGATCAAAAAGGTCCTACCTTTCATATATATATATATATTTCTAACAATTATTTTTCACATGGCACAAATCAAAGATTATGCTTCCACCAGACCACCAATGTGCAATCTTGAAAAATTTGCAGTTTGGAAAACAAGAATTAGAATTTATATGAATTCTATTGATGATAACTTATTTAATATTACTGTGACAGGTCCCCCAAAGCCTTATAGAAAGGATGCAAATGGCAATGCCACACAAACACTTGTTCCAAGATCTGAATGGACAGAAGATGAGAAGAAGGCAAGAACATGTGATCTAAAGGCCATGAACATACTTGTCTCAACCCTCTCAGATGACATCTTTCAAAGGGTTGTTGACTGTGAATCAGCCAAAGAAATTTGGGATGCTCTTACAAAGATGGTGGAAGGAAGTGCTGATGAAACGAAAGATAAGAAGGCTCTATTGATCTCACAATATGAGAACTTCCAAAAGAAAAATGAAGAGAGTATCTCTGAGATGTATGACAGATTCAGTCTAATCATCAATCAATTGAAAAACTTGGATAGAGAGATCTCTCTTACTGAGATTAATGACAAATTGCTAATGAGTCTCCCTAGTTCATGGGACTCAAGAACATGGGCTATAAGAGACACAAGAGGACAAAAGGAAATCTCAACAGATGCTCTCTTAGGAAAACTCAAATCCTATGAGCAACTGCTGAAAACTAGAGAAGAGAAGAAGAGAAGAGAAAACACTCCAATCTCCTCAAAAGATAGGAACATAGCTTTAAAGGAAACAGAAGAAGGGACTCCTGTCACTGAAGAAGAACTATTCAGTTTCCTGGCCAGAAGATTTAAGAAATGGGTCAAGACAGAGGGATCAAGAAGAAGGGAGTCAAAACCAAGGTATGACAAAACTCCCACTAAAGAAATTGTGTGTTATTCTTGCAGGAAATCTGGACATATTGCCCCAGAATGTCCAGAGAATGCTGAGACAAAGAAAGTTTTGAAAAAGAAAGATCCCAAGAAAAAGGAGAAGAAGAAAGAAAGAGGCCTTATTGCAGAAGCCTGGAGTGAAACAGACTCTGAGGACAGTTCCTCTTCCAAGAGTGACAATGAAGAATCTAAGCAAGAAGATCTATGCTTGATGGCCCTTGAAGGATCAAAGAATAATGATAGTGCTAAATCATGGAGTGAGACAGGATCAGAAGAAAGCATATCTTCTGAAGATGAAAAAGAAGATAGCCTTATTCTCATAGAGGAATCTGAGGATAAGGATGAGGTAAGCATGTTTGATAAAATAGATTTTCAAAGTGATAACTTCAGAAATGATTTTATGGGAATGTGTAGATCAATTAAAAGCAACACAAGAATTTAAAGATCTAAAAGAACAAATCAATGTAGCTAAAAACCAGAGAAATCGAGAAGTTAAATGCTCTAAAGATTATGAATTAAGGGCTAACATCATAGAAAAGGAGGTAGAAAAGGCTAAAATAGAAAATCAGTTCCTTAAGGATAAGGTATCCCAGGCAAAGGCCTTTGAAGAATCAATAAAAATGAGAAGCCAAACTCTTAAGGAAATCACAGAAAAACAAAAAATAAGACACAAGAATCTTGGGCTAGGGGCTGATCCATTAATCAGCCTAATTCCATCCAACAAACCTGCTTGGATGAGCCCTGTAAAATTCACTAAACCTGTCAAATGGACAAACCAAGGAAAAGACCCACAAGATAAGGAAGAAAACTCCTTCAAAGAAATAAAGGAATTTGATGAGACATCATATTATTCAGCTGATGACTCACAAACTTCATCTGAAGAAACAACTAATCCAAGAAAAACAACACATAAAGGAGTAAAAATAGAAAAAGGTAAAATGAAAATTGAAGATACAATTGCGTCGACTTCATATCGACGCATAAATGATAGTGCGTCGACTTATACTCAACGCAACCTCTCAGATGCCTCGACCTCTTCTAGACGCTTGAACAAAAGCACATCGACTTCCAATCGACGCAATTTTCTCTATGCGTTGAAATCAGATCGACGCCATTTGGAGAAAGCGCCGAATACAAATCGACGCGACTATCAACATGCGTCGAATAGATATCGACGCACAAAAGTTCAGAGCAACTTAAATACCTTTTCTCCAAAAGCCTTTCATCCTAACCCATATTCAGGACCCATTCATCCCAATCATAATTTTTATCCAAATCAACACCTCTATCCTAACCAAAATGTTTATCCTAAACAAAATTCCCATCTTAATCAAACCTTCTATTCTAATCAACACTTCCATCCCTCTCTAAACTTAAATTATCACAATACTAAGATAATCAAATGTTATATATGTAATAAAACTGGACACCTTGCCAAACAATGTTGGCACAATCAATCAAACTATATGTAGAAAGTTGTCCAAGACTGACTTAGAAATCTTTAAGGCTAGGAAGAGATGAAAAGAAATAAAACACCTAGAACTTTTAGGAAAATTAAAAGTCACATTGACTTATAATCGACGCACCGTCGAGAAGACCTCGACGCTGGCACTGATCTCCTTCAGTCAAAGTAACGTCGATCCCCTATCGATGTAACGTCGACTTCATAAAAACGAGCGGCAATACTTTCAGTCACATCCACTGAAATACCGAATAAGCCTCGAATTAAGTCCAGTTTCGACGCTTCACCTGACTTAAATAGTCTCTTCAGTTAGAAGCCTTCACGACTCTGCATCTTTCATCCTTCTTGCTCCTCAGACCAGCCGATTTTTCCTCTCTCTTTCACTGACCTAAAATGGCTCCCAAAATCAACTCAGGCTTCGACATTGACCTTGAGTCTTTCCAAGTAGCCGCAAAAAACTACAAGAGCATCATTGCTCTTTTTACTGCAGCAGGACTGGACAAGCTCATCTCCACTAGGTGCAAGCTCCTGGAATCAGAGCTCACAGAGCTAATAACTCATGTTCAGATATCTGAACAAGGAAAAATTCAGGGAACACTATATGAGACACCAGTCTTAATCTCAGCAGAACATATTAGGGCCACCTTTGCTCTTACATCAGGTATATCCTAATATCCTCTTTGTTCAAATGAAATAAGGAAAAAATGAGCTTCTAAAAGAATGACTAAACAAGTCTAAATTATTCCTTTATTAGGTGATGAATCTATAGACCTCACACCTGATGAAATCAAGAATCTGCTAACCATCATGAAGCTTTCAAGGGATAAACCAACCCATCTAAAGAAAATAGACTTTTTTGAGGAGTATAGACTACTAGCAGATATAGTAGGAAAGATACTACTATGTAAGATATCTGCCCATGATGCAGTGCCCAAGCAGCAACTGAACATCATGGGGGCTCTTGTATTGAAGAAGAAAATAGACTGGGCCAGCTGTCTGCTCAAGATGATAGGCTCTAGATATTCTCACAAAGAGAATGCCTACATGAGGATTATGAGTCAAGTACTCTTCCACTCCTTCCCTGACCTCTGTAGGTCAAAAGGAATTCCTATCCCTCCTGGAAAGAGGATGTCCATTGCCCTCTTCTCCAAATGGACTAGGCAAATCCCCAAGCATGGTTCCATTCCTGAAAGGACTCCATCTCCTCCTCCTTCTCCTCAAAGAGACAATTCTTCTCTAACACCATCATCCACTCAAATAGTCTCTACCACCCTCACAACTCCTACTCTACTTACCTCTTCTCAAACACCTGCTCCTCAAACAGCAGCTTCTCCTCCTCTTACTTTCTCATCCTCTCCACCTCCTTTATCACCCATACCTCATGTATCAACTAACTTCTCTCCAGCCTCATCACCACCTTCACCACTCTCTCCTCATCCCCAACCATAACATGAACCATCTGCATCCACTGAAGCTCTCCTCACTCAGTGCATTGCATCAGCAGCTCAAACATTCTAAGCAATGCTGGATGAGCACTGCTCCCAGATTCATTCCTCAATCCTACACATGCACACCCAAATAGATGGGGTCAGTGCCTCTGTGCAAAGTCTGAAGAACTCTCTCTCTCTTCCTCAAGAGTTACCAAGTCTTTCTTAACCTCCTTGGCCAAGAAGGTCAAGAAGGGGGAGAAGCTAGATGAAGAGCAGACCTCCAATCTTAAACATCCCTCACACAAATCCCCTCCTTCTACAAAATCTGACAGTCTTGCACTGCTCAAGACAATTGGAAATGAGATAGTACCTGAGCTACACAATGATGAACAAACAATAGAGGTACTCAACATAGCAAGAGATGCTGCAAATCAAGTGGCACTACTACAAGGGGAGGTAAGCAGAGCAGAAAATGAGGCTGAAAAGGAAGAAGGTGAGAAAGAGCTGAATACTGCTATAAATTAAGAAGAAAATGAACCAGCTGCTGGAACTGAAAAAGGAAATGAAGCTGATGCGGGAAAAGAGAAAGAGCCAGATGCTGTGATGGCTGAAGAAGGGGCTCAGGAGTCAGGGGCAGGGGGAGCTGAGACTCAGGGGGAGCAAATGGCTGAGACCCAGGGGGAGCTGAGGGAGTCACCTGCTACTGGGAAAGAGCAATCCACAATAGTATTCAAGAGAAAAAGAAAGACTCCTCCTACCCCTCCTGAATAATACTTGAAAATAATGCTTCATATACTTTATGATTGGTCTGAACATGAAGTTTGCTTCTGATTGTGTGAAATCTTCATTATCTGTATAAATGCTTTGCTATGTTAATTATATGCTAAATACAATTTCTCTCTAAATAGGGTTAAGACAAATAAGGGGAGATTGTTGGGAAAATGATTTCTCTTAACCCCTAAAAAAGAGTTAAATATGAATTCTAAGAATGAAAATCAAGGTTAAGTCAATATGCGTCGAATAGTATTCGACGCAACGTCGAAGTTATATCGACGTTCCTTTCAGAATGAGTCGAAGTAGCTCCAAGCAGAATTCGACGTATCCTATGTCGACGTAGCTCTGACTTCTAGTCGACATATCTTGAGAAGTCGACGCACCCTAGTCGACGCACCTTCCTTATTCTCTTCTCAACGCTCTGCCAGGATGAATTCGACGCCTACGTCGAATGGTAATCGACGCACGTCGATTTATATGATTAATTCAAAAATCGCCAGATCTCTTTCCTTCTTTTATAGATCTGATTTATATGGAATCAATTCATTCTTTATAGCCGTTCTGAGTCATTCTTACCTCTAATAGATTCTTGGCTAAATTGATTAAATCCTTTATGGACATTATTTGAAATCAGATTGAATACTTTCCTTCTATGGATATAACTGTTATTAAAATTTCTCTTTCTTTCTAATACTCTACCTGCTAATTGATTACTCTCCTATAGTGTTATTTTAATAAACAGAGCTATAAATAACTAAGGAGGTCGGCAGAGAAAGACAACAAGGGATCCATCATTTTTTACTCATTGAAAAGGAGGAAAAGCTCCCAAGTGATAAAGAGAGAATTGAGAAATAGCCCTGCAGCAATATTCAAGCATTCTTCTTCTCCTACTTCTGAAGTCACTCTGCTGCAAATTCTGATAGCTCTCACATAAGAGGGAAAAGCTACAAATCTTCTTCTCTCTATAGAAGAAAGATTTAATTCACTTCTTGTGCTTCTAATCTTCTTGCTAGGAAGAAGATTCATTCTTGTTCTTATTTCTTTCCTCTTTCTTATTCTTACTTAAACATTGTAAAAGAGTTTTTAGAATCTCCCTTCAAAAAATTCAGTGTACTGGTTCTAAGAGTCTCCTATTCAAAAGACTCAGTTGGTTCTAAGAGTCTCCTTGTCAAAAGACTCAGGGTGGTTCTAAGAGTCTCCTTATCAAAAGACTCAGTACAAGATAGTGAATTTCCTACCAAGGGGGTAGAAGAGTGGACTACCCAAAGTTTGGGGAACCACTATATCTCTTTGTGTTGTGCTGTGATTTCCTTTCTTGCATTTACTTTCTTTATTTGTTTAATTCTTGTTGGTGTGTGTGGGAAGTTCTAATCTGTGATCATACACATATATATATATATATATTAACTTTGCACAAAATATTTTTAGTCTCTATTCACCCCCCCCTAGAGAATTCTAGTGAGGTTAACTGTGCACTTTCACTATGTTACCACATAATGCTCTAAAGGACTCCTGGGTCTCAGAAAAACACTCGGCGAATACGGGGTTGTACACCGGGGGTTCGCTCGGTGAATTCAGGGTTGTACACATAAGTCACCTCTGGAAGTTTATTTAGCAAGATTGAACTTATTGACTTGGTACCTCCTTTACATTCTAGAAGATGATATTTGATTAATGGATTTTTAAATAGAGATCAAATCAACATGAAATGTATCAAAATTCTGGTTAACCCTTAAATTGGCCATTATGAATCTTTGGTAAAAATTAGAGTCCATATGGACATGTTAATGTTAAAATTGCATCATAGGAATCAAACCTAGTTCAATCTCATTGTTGTTCTGCGAATAGTATAAACCTCATATGATGATTTGACCAACAAGATCACACAGAAAATCAATAAGATTTGGTTTATAACAGTAACATATCATTTACATAAGCCCTAGAAGTTATGGAACCTTTGGAGTGCATTCATACTATGATTTTGGGAATTATTAAGAATCATGTCGCAATATACATAAAAGGGGCAGTTATCAACTTAGGAGATCATGAAGATTATTCAGCATGATAAAGTGTCCATGATGTATCACTAGGGTGTGATTAGAGACATTTGAGAATCATTTAAGATCTACACCACTTAGAGTATTGGAAATCTTAAGTTTTGAGCATCGTTCAAGAGAATGTTAGCTTAAGGGTAGAATTGGAGATAATTTATAAAGCGTTAAGTAATAAAGAGTGATAAGTAGAGTGGGTCTTAGAATGGGGTAGCCACCAATAAAAGTAATTGTTTTGGAATGGGGGATTTGGGTTTCAGACCATTGCTTTCCCTAGTACCGCTGCGAGCCCTTTACCGGGTAAACCTCGGGAAGTCTAGGATTCACCCTAAACTTCTATATACACAATAGTTAGACAAGATTAGTCTAACTAAATGAATAAGAGATATGGTAAACTTCATCCCGAGTTAAGGGATGGGAAGTTGTATATCAGGACGGGTTAGTCTTGCGAGCTGGAGGCTCGGGAAATAGTATATCAGGACGATATGGTCCTGCGAGCTGGAGGCTCGGGAGGTTGAATATCAGGACGGGTTAGTCCTGCGAGCTGAAGGCTCGGGTGGTGATAAATTGCATGTGCATAAGAACAAAATAGTGGCGGGTCTTTGGTACTGGACCGGTCGTCACACCGACAGCAGTACGTTGACTTAGGTGGGTGTGAGGGTTTGAGGGGCCAGTAGGTTGTTTATACTGTGGTCTGGAGGACGATAACCGAAAACGCACACTTGACCTCAAAGACTGGTGGATACCAGCAAAGAGTACACAAGACTCTATAGTGCACCTAGGACGTGTACAAAGGCGTACGAAGGGTCTAGGCCTGGTAGTGTGTATACCCGCCTAGGAAGTGGACTTGCCCACTCCACTGCTTCCGTAACCACAACGGTGGTACCAGAGAATGAAGTTAGCTCCAAAAATTGGGAACTAAAGGTCTGTGATCACAGAGTCGTGTGGGTGAGTTGCACTTGTATGAATCATATCATAGCATGCATATCATATCATACGTAAACCTAGAACATAAATTGCAGACCCTTATCATATAAATTAGTATGGACTCTTTTATATGATAAGTTATAATTCTGGAAATCTTAACTTATAAGTTTATATGGGCATTCATATAAGTTAAGGTACTCATGTGATGGTAGTGTAGAATTATGTACTTGTTTGCTATACTTGCGCGCACTGCTTTACTACTTACTTCTTTTACTGCTCTTTAGCTTACTTGTCTACACTGCAAGAGTAGTGCTTGCATATATATATATACTTGCTAGCTTAGATTTCCATGTCACCTGCTTTTTGTTTACTGCACTTTGTTGTCCTCTGCTTCTTCCTCCCGCTCGGTGCCTAGGAGTCGCGGGGGGAGGCGGGAACAAAATCATCTTAGTCTGTATGACTAACGGTCGGTTGTGACTGTAGGTGCCCGAGGTGATGGAGCCCCAGCTAGAAAAGGAGACAGGACCTGAGGAACAGATGTCGCGCAGTTCTTCTACTACAAGATAGGTGTTTGAAGAATTGAGAGTTTGTTTAGCTTCCCCTTAGATGTAGAGTGAGAGAGTGAGATTTTGTTCTACTTTGGATATGTACCAGGCATAAGCACTTTTACTCTTTCATTTATTGTACTCATTAATGGACAGTTTACATTTGGATATACATATACAGATGCGTGGGATTGTGGACTTGTGTACTTATTTTCTTCTTATTCTTGTTGGCCTAGTTGATCGTCCTTGCCGGCAGGATCGGCGTCTTGCGGAGGTGGCTAACCCGTGTGTTAGCGTCACCATAAGGTAGCGGTTCTGGGCATAAGATCTGGGAACTCTCCTGGTGTGGGAGAGGGATCTTACAACTTGTATCACTTGAAAAAAAGATCCAACGAGAAAGAAGTCCACAAAACCCTTGGACACCCCCGCTCGAGTTAGTTTGAGGACAAACTAGCAGCGGAAGCAGTGGTGTGCCCATGTTTAAAAATCACACAAAATAGTCCATTAATCAATGAGTTAGGCCAACCCAACTAGGACATCATTCAAGTTTGACGCACCAAGACGACTTCATAGCATATACTAATCCAAACCGATCTCGGGTATAAACTGATTAAGGCATGATGACACCCAAAGTGACTAGGAGAAGAACCTTATGGGGAAGTAGATACTTAAGGCTTAAACCTCCAGGTCCCTAATTCTCCTGCCAAATGAGACTATCACTTCTTACCCAATGGATAGGATCGCCTCAAGATATTGGTGCATGAAATCCATTAGAAAAATAACAAGAAACTCGTAAACATAAATCTCCAAACCAACAACTAGGTTGCATCGAACCAATCATCGTGACAGATACCAGAAATCAGATACCCTAAGGATTAAGTGCATATCTAGGACGAATATATCCTAACAATACCAAAGAAACTTAGCCCAAAATGCATAGGGGCTAATCCTTTTGTTTATTGGATTATCTTGGTACCAACTTGGATTTCCTAGACCTTACTTATGGAAAATTGTGCGCATTTAGCACCCAAATTGAACTTAATGAATACTGAAGTTCTACAACTCCAAGTAGGTTGAAATTTTGTCATGCATGAGTCATGCCCAAATACATACACTGCCCAAAATGGGAATTTCTGGAAAGACCTTTACTTAGGCCACACCAAAAGGTTGTTTTTACCCTAGTAAAAATAGACCTTTTGCTCTCCAATTTTGAGGCCCTTAGAGGCCATAAAATGAAAAGTTGGTTGAGATAACTTTTGTAGTCATTTGTGTCTACTATCTGTAAGAAGTGAGATCACACCATTTGGAGCCCTACAACCCTCAGTGGGTCAGATTTTGTAAGGCTGGTCCTAGTGAAGGACATACCTTAAAATGTGAATAACTTTTACATAATAAATTATTTGAGGCTGATAATTTAACCATGGGTGTATGCTCCCTAGATCTACTATATGCCCAAAGATCATAATTGTTGGGGCACGTATTTCTAAGGTTTTAGGAGAAATTTAATAAATCATATATGCTGCATAATATGAGTGATTTGGACTAAAATTACATCAAATCTCCTTTAGGAGGGTGGTCATGCATATAGTAGACCAAGATTAAAATTTTAGGCCAACTGGACCTCTGAAAGTTAGTTTACTTCATAAATAAGTGCAAGGGAATTGGTGTGCTTATAGCATGACCATGTAACACTAAGCCTACATGAGAGTTTAAGGGTTTTCCCTCGGTCAAATCTCACGAAACTTAAAACATACACTTAGGGTTATGAGACAACATCCCTTGGAGAAAATCATAAACTGTTGGGTTGACTTCCTTAGGAAATTTGGAATTTATGTGAATTGTCACAAAGACCATAAAGGAGTATTTTTAGGGTCAAAACTTTCTGAACGGACATAAAGTTATGGGATTCACTTAATAGAGTGAGATTACACTCTGTAAATTTTTTGTGGAATTTTTGATGATAATATAGTTCATTAATCATTAATTATTCAATTATCCCAATTTACTTCATCCCACAATTAGGTAAGCTAATGAACTTAAAGCTGAATGAAACTAGATATTTGGAGTTATGAGACCACCTAAGACCATTGGAATATTTTTTTATGGAATTTATGTCCATATATATATGGTACTTCCTTCACAATATAGTATTTAAATTATAACTTAGAAAATTAAATCCTTGAATTATTGATATTGAAATGCTAGGAAATTTTGTACAAGGTCCTTTTAAATCAGTATGAAGCTATGCAACTTTTATTTGATTCAATCCCTGAGTAGACTTCATACTTCATTCACAATGAACAATTTGGAGTTATAATATAGTATATTCATACCTAGAGTTGTTGACACAGGAATATTCTAAAAATCTGAACATAACCGTGTGATATCATTATACACCTTTGGTAATTTTCTCGGAATTTATAATTACATATATTGGGTACTCCCTTCACAATGTAGTGTTTGGAGTTATAAATTAGGAAACCCATATCTTCAAGTATTGACGCAGAATTGCTATAGAAACTTGTGCATAGGCCTTTGATAACAATATGAACTTCTGAGGATTTTGATGGGATTTATGGTTACTCATTTTTGATACTAGATTGTTATGGAATATTGCATATAGACTTTTTTTATACCGGTAGAAAGATCTGGAAATCTTGTTAGAATTAATTACTGAGAAGAAATCGTACTCCTTTCACAAGTGGAACCTTGGAATATAATTTGAAAGATGGATATGTTGAAATATTGATGATGGGATAAAATAACAATTACCAGATAGTCTTATGATATCATATATGCCTCCTTGAGACTTTTCATCTTCAATAAGCCTGGAACCCCGTAAGCCAAACTTAAATTTCAAGGACAAAATTATTTTTTTGGTTATTGGGATTTGTAACATCCCATTTCCTACTAGACCCCTTAACTTCAATTAGGGTAGGACATGTGGTGAGTGAGGTGAGTTTGAGCTTGGTGGTGACCTTGGGATGCACTGAGTTGAGTGAACTCACATGTGATCCACTATAGGAGGCAGGTCAACTTAGGGCAGATTAGCTCAAATTGAACTTACACTTGTGAATTAACTCCACCATCATGTACCTAACCCTAAAGGAAGCATAATTGACCAAAAGTCTCATCAATTGGTCAACCAATTTAGCTAAGTGGACCAAAGTCAAATCTAAGTCAATATAGCCCAATTCAACTCAATAGGGTTAAATTCATACTCATATGACCAAATTGACCCTACCACAAGATGGTAAACCTAATAAGGAGTGCTATGGATCCAAGAGCCCCATCATGGGGTCACCAATTGGTCCAATTTGACCAAAGTCAAACTTAGGTCAACATAAGCCAATCCTTCCCCAATAGACTCAAGTCACCCCTAAAACATCAAATTGACTTCACACCTAGTCTTAGAACATCTTGGGGGACCTAATTGTATTAAAAGCCCCATCAAGGGATCATCAATTTGACCAAATTGACCAAAGTCAACTTTTCCCCAATTTTGGTCAAATCACACATATTGGTTAAATTAGCCCAATAGGGGCATCATCATGACCCAATCAACATTGGTAGGTGTTAAGGGACCCAAGCTCAACATCTTGGTCCAGTCAACCAACCCAATTGACTAAGTCAATATCAAGGTCAACCATGGTCAACTTTAAGCCTAAATGGAAAAATTGAAAGCCCAAGCCAATCCCAATGAACTAAGGCCTTAAACTAGGGCCCATTCTGCAGCCCAAGGTGCTAAAGACCATGAATAACCCCTGATTTCAAAATAGATTCCATGCATGGTGGTATTTTAAAGAAATTCCTAAATTTGGAATGAGACAAACCATGATCTCATGGAGTGAGCTTCACATGGCTCCAAATCCTCTTCCCCAAGGCTTCTCTCAGCTGCCACATGGATTTCCAACTGAAATGGTTTGGAATGAAGGCCAGCTGGTGTAAAGGAGGGTTGCCCATTGGATTGCCGAAAGGTGCCTTAATGGAAACCCCATAATAACACTCCCCCATCAAGCTCTTCCATTAGATTCAGAGACCCTCAAGGAGTCGGGCTGAGCTTTTACATTGGAGCTTTGGCTGGAGAATAGAGGAATCGGCAAGGGTTTTGAAGGAGGTGGTAGGAAATGGCATCCCTAGAGAATAGCCACCCTCAAGCCCAACCAAGGTCCGGTTTCTCCCTTTCTCCCTCTGTGCTAGCCTCTTAGATCGAATAGGAGAGATATCCAGCTCAATTGAGCCGGATACAAGTGAAGAAAATCAGAGAGATTCCATGGTTTTTCCCCGTCGTGTTCGCCGGAAAACACCGCCTCCGGCGGCCAAACCACCGCCAATCGGTAGCCCCCACCTCAACGGAGGTGATGGTGGCGGTGGCCGGCCAGGGAGGAGGCTCAGCTGCTGGGAAATCGTGACAGAAGATGGCCCAGGATGGGTTAAACTGGGTTGTCGCTAAAGGTAGGAGATGAAATCATAGCTGTTGATTTCATATGATATGATATCTGCAGGCCACTTTTAATTAAATGTAATAAATGTCACTCTTTTTCTTGTATGTTCATGCTGAAATTTGAGGTCCTTAGAGGACGTTTTAGGAAAGGTTGCCAGATATAACTATTGTAGGCCTTGATGTCTACTTTCATTTGAAAGTTAAATCAGACCATTTGGATCACTATAGGACCCACAACACTCACTTTAGTGAGGCCGGTGAAAATTGAAACAATAAATCATTTTGTGTATATACTCTAAATGGTAGGTCTGATGGACTTGAAATTTTGGCCATGCATGCATGTGCCCTGTGTTGGAACATGGTCTTCCGCATATCCTAGGTTTGAGAATAACAAATCCTATGTGTATTTAATCTTGTGTGTTTAGGTGTGCAGGAAAACAAGTCCACATGACTCAAGGATAACATATGAATGTTGCGCCCAAGTTGGGAGACAAAACTCAAAACTGGCCGCTAGAGAAGGCGGCAGCTCAGGCGGTAGCTCCAGCGGTAGCTGTTAGAGCAGGCGGTACTGCTAGCGTAGGCGGTAGCTGCTAGAGCAGGCGCTAGCGCTTGAAAGCGCAAACGTGAAATTCAAGCTGGCGGGATGCATATATAGAAAGCAGATAGCGCCGGCGGTAGCTGATAGCGCCGACGGTAGCTGATAGCGCCGATGATAGCGCAAAGCAATAGAGGAAGGCGGCTGGCTTGCTTAAAATGAAGGATTCTCATGCGGAGAATATTTCCTAAACCGGGATAGCGCCGACGGTAGGGATAGCGCAGGCGCTAGCTCCAAGGCTATAAAAAGTACCCCTTGGATCCGTCTTCTTGATCCTCTTGAGATCCAAAATTCCAGAGCTTCGTGCCTAGGTATTTAATATATTTGCGTCATTTTTTATTACCCCTAGTATGTTAAATCATAATCATGTCAAATCGAAATTGAAAAATTGCATGAATATTATTTCAATTATTTATGATCATTTCACTCATGCATATGTTGTGCAAAACTCAAGAATTACGGTCTAATAAATTTGGAGCTCTAATGAATGTGAAACCCATGTACTAAAATTTTAACTTCCGCAACTTTTTGCGATTTCTTCTTGTCTCTTCACTTCATTAGACATGCCTTACATTGCACAAACATAATTAAGAAAAATCGGAAGTGAAATCAAAGAAAATCTAGGTTATATAATTAAAATAAGCACTCTCTGTGAGCTAACACAGGCGTTAGGATCTAACGTCGACGCTAGCTCGAGTCTCCGAATTTCTGTAATTTTAAAATTCTGAAAAATCACTAAAAATATATTATTTTATATGTACTACTCATTTTTGCATCTATACCTATAATTGATTTTTGAAAATTTAAAATACAAAATTACAAAAACCAAATTACAAAAAAAAATTTCTGATTTCCTTTCTTTGGTTATTTGTTTGATTTCTATATGCAAAAATCAAATACAAAAATACAAAACAAAAACAAGTATGAACAAGTATTATTTTTTGAACTTACATTTTCTACTTACATGTATCTTGCGAAAGGGTGAATTGGGCTATCATCCCATCACATCACCTAGTACCGGGCGAACCTCTCACAAGGTATTCCTCGGGAAGTCCAAGATCAATCTTATGAGTTCAAACTTTAAATCAAAATTATTCTTCAAAATATCAAAAATACTGTATGGACTTCATTGAAAATCAAGCATGATTTAACTCATCATTTAGAACTTCAACAATGTTCCAATTTATCTTGTCAAACTACTTTGAACATTGTTTTCATCATGCTTTGATATATCTATTAATATGTGCATCAATTATAATGTAAAAGTTGTGTAGAACCAAGCTTAGCATGCCTCTAAGTATGAGTAAATGTTTTATGTTTGATAATGATATTTATTCACTCACTTATTTTGGCATTGTCTACATATGTGTTTAATCTAAGAATGTTGTGCATGTTTTGTATTAGTACAATGAATTAAAATTGTATAAGTATCATACCTACACTATCTTTATTTGCACTTTTAAAAGTTAAGAAAAGTGGTTATGTTTTCATAAATTATATTGGTTTGCAAAACAAGTGTATTCGGAGAACTTTGTACAAAACAAAAATCATAAAATAAAGTGACAAAGATAACTCCACCATGCACTACTTGAACCTCCTGATAAGTCTTAATAAGCGTTGTGAGGTTGAGCACCTTGCAATGAATAGTAAAGTATCTTGTGCAAACCATATCTTTCTTTCAAAATAAAAACCACTTACTCTTAAGTACACCGGATCACTAGTCTCAACATTAAAATAAAATAAAATATGTGATCCCCCAAGCACTACTTTGTACCTTGATAAGTCTTAATGAGCATTGTGTGTGCAAAGCACCTTGGTAGTTGTATATTTTGTTTGTGCATTGAAGTGTGTGGAAGTAAAATTATTTGTGCTTTATTGTGCTCTTTACTTTACATATCTCTTGTATTTTTTATTAAAATATTTGTTTACTCAATTCAAAATACACTTATGTGCACATCATTTTCTTCCATAACACTTCTTCTCATGAGTATTGGATCCTAATGCTAATTTTATACTACTCTTTATTTATGAAATGCACTAGATAACCTAGCATGTTTTCTACAATGTTCGGTATGTTTTGAATTTGTGAATTAAAATAACATTGTAGTAATCTCTTGTTGATAACATTATTTCATGCTTTATTGTTAGACTTAAAGATTTTAATTGAACAATGATTTACAAAAACATTTTCTTTATGAAATTTAACTCATATATCTTTTTATGGATCATCATTGATTACAATAAGATGTTTCTTGTATTTCGATAAGTCTTCCGCATCATAACCATATAATTGTTTTACCTTGCACTTTCATGCTTATTTAATTTCTTTTATTTTGTGTACATCCTCACTTGAATCTTAACATTCCTTTCTTTCAATAAGTGGTAGACTTGCTTGGGAAACTTTATATTGGTTGCTTTAAACAAGAATATTTTTTTTGCTAAAAACTCTGATTTATTTCTATGAAAATATTGTAATACTAAAAATCTGATTTATTAATGGATTAGCTATGGGAACTTTTCTTTAAAAATTCAAATATTAAAACCCATTGGCTATGAAATTATAATTTGATTTAAAACGCTTAAATGTTTCCAATAATTATTATCCATGATTACATATCTCACCATAGCGGGGGCGTAGGGTTGTAGACATTAGATAACCTAACCTCTAAGTCATGTCTTATCCTTAACCGGGGAGGGTTCCAGTGGGGCCTTGCGAGGCACTGGGGGGAAGGAGTGTTGGGTTGTGTTTTGTCTAGTGTTTGCATATGGGACAAACACCCCAACCTACAACATGTATGCAGCTCCTCATGCCCATCCGTCACTTAGTACGGGTCTAGGGTGTAGAAATTGTGTCTGGGTAGATTAGTTACTTGGAAATCATTACATTTTTATGCTTAAAACTCTTATATAAAATGGAAAAACTAACATGATAATATTGAGTACGTGACAAATGTTATATTGTTCATCTTTAAGCTAAGAACTCTAATCTATTTCAATGAAAAGTATTCTAAAACTCCTTATCATTTCCTTCTCTCTACAAGCTCGATCATGCCTTTATCTTATTATCAACTTTTAAGTGGTGTCTCCTTACCCACTTTTGCTAATAACAAAAGGGGGAGAACTAACATGATAAATATAATTCGCTATAAAAATAGAAACGACTGTGATTAATTAAAGATGATAGCTTGCATATTAGGGGAGCATTCACTTAGGGGGAGCATATTTAGGGGGAGTAATTCTAAATGCTAAAATCAATAATTATCCTAAGTCATCACTCTCACACACACACAAGTAAGTTTCATCATGCTTATATATTAATGCTCTGATTTATCATTAATGGATTTGTTATTATAAAAAGGGGGAGTTTGTTAGAACATGGTCTTCCGCATATCCTAGGTTTCAGAATAACAAATCCTATGTGTATTTGATCTTGTGTGTTTAGGTGTGTAGGAAAACAAGTCCACATGACTCAAGGATAACATATGAATGTTGCGCCCAAGTTTGGAGCCAAAACTCAAAACTGGCCGCTAGAGCAGGCGGTAGCTCCAGCGGTAGCTGTTAGAGCAGGCGGTAGCTGCTAGCGCAGGCAGTAGCTGCTAGCGCAGGCAGTAGCTGCTAGCGCTTGAAAGCGCAAAAGTGAAATTCAAGCTGGCGGGATGCATATATAGAAAGCAGATAGCGCCGGCGGTAGATGATAGCATCGGCGGTAGAGCAAAGCAATAGAGGAAGGTGGACGACTTGCTTAAAATGAAGGATTCTCACGTGGAGAATATTTCCTAAACCGGGATTGCGCCGACGGTAGCGATAGCGCAGACGCTAGCTCCAAGGCTATAAAAAGGACCCCTTGGATCCGTCTTCTTGATCCTCTTGAGATCCAAAATTCTAGAGCTTCGTGCCACAACATAGAGAGGAAGGTTCAGAGCGATACTCCCACAAATCCATGAAGGCTTAAGGAGATCGGTGGAGAAGAATTCAACACGCGTCATCATCATGACGAAAAACCGCATCGACTACGATCATACTCTGTGGGTCTTCATATACTTCTCCAAGAGATCCATATATGGAGTTCTTATATTGTTGTTTATTTATTTCACATCTTTTCTTATAATTGTTTAGTGAACTCGCCTCGTGCTGGCGACTAGGTCTGGGTAGTACTTAGGGCATAAATTCACCTCGTGTTGGCAACTAGGTCTCGGGTGTAGGTCACGGGGATGCTCGAGGCCATATCCGGGGAAGGGTTGGCTAGAGCAGCTTGAGTCCGTATCCGGGGAAGGATCGGCTAAAGCCAACCGGTTCGTGGGGATACGAGTCGGTATAGAAAACAAAAAGAGTCTTTCATATTTCGCTTTGATTTCTAGCGTCATTGAAATCAAAATTTCTAATCAATTTTATTAATAATAATCATGTCTCTCTTTGTGTAATAAAATTGATTTGATCTTCATTTCTCTATATTATTTACTATCCTCTCCTTCATTATAAAACAATTTAGATCTTGATTCAAAATCACTATTGTGATCTCTTATCATAAGCAAATATTTCAAAATATAATATAAGTTTTTAAAAACCCTTATTCACCCCCCCCCCCTCTAAGGGCGCCTACCGATCCAACACCCTGCATCTAGCTTGCATCCAAAAATCATATTTTTTTAGGAGATGATTTTACTAAGGTTTTATTCAAAATATGTAAAATCAAATAAATGACATTTTTGGAGTTGTATAGCTCCAACTGGCCCCAAATTTGGGTTTCATCCTTAATTAGACATGATTAGTCCATGGATAAAATTTGAGATCAATTGCAACTCTGCATGTAGGGTAATTCTCTTTGCATGTCTCTACTTAAAGGGTAATTTGGTGTGCCAATAGCCAAAAGAGGTATATTGTGTATTTATCTCAAATGGCTTTAAGTTAGCCTCTGAAATTTTGCACACACCCTCCTTATGATATAATACACCACCTCAGAAAAACTTAGGGTCTTTAGGGTCAAGAACCTTAGGAATATGATTAATATGATCCATGTCACACTTTTATATTTTTGAAATATTTATGGTTAATACACTGAGGAAAATTGTGAAACTATGGGTAATGCCTTGTTATTCCATTTATAACCCCTGTAAATTTTAGTAGAAAATTAATAGATCAATTCCTCTAGGTTTTAGCAAATTTGCCCTATGTCACAATTATGAATAAGTGAGAATGCACTAGGCAAAATGTCTGACTAATGGTTGAAACTCTGGAAAATAGTTAGGAATATAATTATGAGCCTGTGTAATTTTTGGTAGAATTTTTGGAGATATTATTTATGATAAAATTTAGTTAATTTAGTTTGCCCCCTTTCTTAATTTCTGCAATATCCATGATAAAACTTTCCTAGAAAATTATGGGATTTTGAATTTGATGCTTTCTGTACACTATGGTGTTATAGTAATTTTCCCAGAATTTTTGGAAGTCATGGTGTAGTACTTGATGTGTACAGTTATGTTTTCAACCCTTTCATGGTAAATAGAAAATATGATCATACAGTCCTTGGAAAATTATGAAATTCTGGAATTAGTATTTTTATGTCATTATAGTGCCACTGTAATTTTCTCAGAATTTTTGGAAGTCATGGTGTAGTACTTGATGTGTAAAGTTATGTTTTCAACCCATTCATGTTAAATAGAAAATATGATCATATAGTCCTTGGAAAATTATGAAATTCTGGAATTAGTATTTTTATGTCATTATAGTGCCATTGTAAGTTTCTCAGAACATTGGGAAGTCAAAATCTAGTACTTGACGTGTAAGTCATCTTGTCACCCTTTTTATGATAAATAGAAATTACGATTATAAATCTGCTGGAAAATTATGATATTTTGGAAACCATATTATTATGTCATAAGTCACCTCTGGAAGTTTATTTAGCAAGATTGAAATTATTGACTTGGTACCTCTTTTACATTCTAGAAGATGATATTTGATTAATGAATTTTTAAATATAGGTCAAATCAACATGAAATGTATCAAAATTCTGGTTAACCCTTAAATTGTCCATTATGAATCTTTGGTAAAAATTAGAGTCCATATGGACATGTTAAGGTTAAAATTGCATCATTGGAATCAAACCTAGTTCAATATCATTATTGGTCTGCGAATAGTAGAAACCTCATATGATGATTTGACCAACAAGATCACATAGAAAATCAGTAAGATTTGGACAGTAACATATCATTTACATCAGCCATAAAAGCTTAGGAACCATTGGAGTGCATTCGTACTATGATTTTGGGAATTATTAAGAATCATGTCCCACTATACATAAAAGGGGCAGTTATCAACTTAGGAGATCATGAAGATTATTCAGCATGATAATGTGTCCATGATGTATCACTGGGGTGTGATTAGAGACATTTGAGAATCATTTAAGATCTACACCACTTAGAGTATTGGAAATCTTAAGTGTTGAGCATCGTTCAAGAGAACGTTAGCTTAATGGTAGAATTGGAGATAATTTATAAAGCATCAAGTAATAAAGAGTAATAAGTAGAGTGGGTCTTAGAATGGGGTAGCCACCAATAAAAGTAATTGTCTTGGAATGGGGGATTTGGGTTTCATCCCATTGCATTCCCTAGTACCGCTGCGAGCCCTTCACTAGGTAAACCTCAGGAAGTGTAGGATTCACCTTAAACTTCTAAGTAAACAATAATTAGACAAGATTAGTCTAACTAAATGAATAAGAGATATGGTAAGCTTCATCCCGAGTTAAGAGATGGGAAGTTGTATTTCAGGACGGGTTAGTCATGCAAGCTGGAGGCTCGGGAAATAGTATATTAGGACGAGATGGTCCTGCGAGCTGGAGGCTCGGGAGGTTGAATATCAGAACGGGTTAGTCTTGCGAGCTGAAGGCTCGGGTGGTGATAAATTGCATGTGCATAAGAACAAATTAGTGGTGGGTCTTCGGTATTGGACCGGTCATCACACCGACGTTAGTACATTGACTTAGGTGAGTGTGAGGGTTTGAGGGGCCGGTAGGTTGTTTATACTGCGGTCTGGAGGACGATCCCCAAAAACGCACACTTGAACTCAAAGACTGGTGGATACCAGTAAAGAGTACGCAAGACTCTAGAGTGCACCTTGGACGTGTACAGAGGCGTACGAAGGGTCTAGGCCTGGTAATGTGTATACCCTCCAAGGAAGTGGAGTTGCCCGCTCCACTGCTGCCATAGCCACAACAGTGGTACCAGAGAGTGAAGCTAGCTCCAAAAATCGGGAACTAAAGGTCTGTGATAACAGAGTCGTGTGGGTGAGTTGCACTTGTATGAATCATATCATAGCATGCATATCATATCATACGTAAACCTAGAACATAATTTGCAGACCCTTATCATATAAATTAGTTTGGGCTCTTTAATATGATAAGTTATAATTCTGGAAATCTTAAATTATAAGTTTGCATGGACATTCATATAAGTTAAGGTACTCATGTGATGGTAGTGTAGAATTATTTACTTATTTGATATACTTGCGCGTACTGCTTTACTACTTACTTCTTTTACTTCTCTTTACTGCTTACTTGTCTACACTGCTAGAGTAGTGCTTGCATATATATATATATATATATATATATATATATATATACATATATATACTTGCTAGCTTAGATTTCCATGTCACCTGCTTTTTGTTTACTCCACTTTGTTGTCCTCCGCTTCTTCCTCCCGCTCGGTGCCTAGGAGTCGTGGGGGGAGGCGGGCACCAAATCGGCTTAGTCTTTATGACTAACGGTCGGTTGTGACCCTAGGTGCCCGAGGTGATGAAGCCCCAGCTAGAAGAGGAGACAGGACCTGAGGAGCAGATGTCGCGCAGTACTTCTACTACAAGACATGTATTTGAAGATTTGAGATTTTGTTTATCTTTCGCTTAGATGTAGAGTGAGAGAGTGAGATTTTGTTCTACTTCGTATATGTACCGGGCATAAGCCCTTTTACTCTTTCATTTATTGTACTCATTGATGGACAGTTTATATTTGGATATACATATACAGATGCGTGTGATTGTGGACTTGTTTACTTATTTTCTTCTTATTCCTGTTGGCCTAGTTGATCGTCCTTACCGGCAGGATTGACGTCTTGCGGAGGTGGCTAACCCGTGTGTTAGCATCACCGTAAGGTGACAGTTCTGGGCATAAGATCTGGGAACTCTCCTGGTGCGGGAGAGGGATCTTACACTAGGAGCTATGATGGGCTGAACCCAAAGCTCCCTTTCCAAGGCACTTACTCTTATTGGTGTCTACCCTTGACCCGATCACTATTAATGTTACACTTACTAACGCTAAGTGTATTTTACTTCACCCCAAGGGAATGACGATCTTTCATCGATCCCAAGCACACTCTTTCCTCCTAGTCAACCAAACATCTTACTCCTACTTTCTTTTGTTGACCCCTTCCAATCCAATCAGTCTGGGTGCACCAACTACTTTAACTCCCCATGTAAGACCTACAAGCTTATCTTAATTCAGTATTTTCACAATATGCAGACCATTTGAACTACATTAGGTGCATGAGAAGAGGTACTCCAAATAATTATCCAAATAACCCAAGATTATTATTGGGGGTGTGTTATGACATCTAAAGACTATCTCCATAAATTCATAATTTTATTTTGCATTTATTATAATTTCCTCAAAATCAGGGAACCTATGACTTTGAACAACAAGTATGAATTTCTAATAAGCTATGGCCATAATAAAATTTGTACAACTATATATCATTAAAATAACAACCACATATGAAATTCATAAAATTACAAAAAGGTTTTGACCTCCAAATAAAATGTTTATTGATTTATCAAAATTAGGGATTAACAAAGAAAGTACCAAAAATACTCATCCAAAAATTACAAGAAAATTAACAGATATCTAAGGTGATTAGAAATGTTCAATGCTTGAGTTCCATAATTTTCCAAATTCATTTGACCATATAAATCTTTTATTTAAATAATTAAATCATAGGGCATATTGTGAAGAGAACCATATAAAAACTCCTCCAAAAATTATACTAAACTTTACAGATCATAATCTTGCCCTAAAAAGATCTGTGACCAAATTTCACGATTTTCCAGTGAATATAACATCCTTAATTAATTCATTTTATAAATAGGGAAAACAATGGGCTTGTGGATGAAGTACTATATAGATCAATCTAAAATTCACAATAAAATTATCAAACAACAATATCACGAATACAAGCTCACTGCCAAAATTTCATGAACATCCAAGGTTATGTAAACATGTAAATTCTTCTTATAAGGAAACGTTCTAATTGTTTTTTAATTAATTTAGAGGGGATAAATGTGCTTTAAAATTTCAGGTAAATTATCCAGGGCTTATTTACACCTCATGAAACTCTCTACGAAGTTTCAAGTCAATCGGATGACACATGACTCTATATCCTTCAATCGGTTCAATATACAACCCTATAGTTTGAACTAGGGCTCTAAGGCACATCCATCCCAAACCACCGAAAACTACTGGTGGGGGTGTTTTATATGATGTTAAATCAGTGGCCCCACAAAATTTTTGTTGGGTTTGGAGGTCTCTAGATCCTACAATTAATTCATACATGGTTTATTAAATTTCTACAAAAGCTATAGAAAAAGGTCCTCCAAAATTCTCAGTTTTAGATATATTGAGGGTAAGGTATATCCACCATATGGTCCAAATTTAAAAGCATTTGGGTGTCTGGATTAGTGGGGGCAATTCAATCTCTGGTCAACCCTATGTATAGGTTGCACCATTTGGAGTGTTGTAGTCAAACCATTGGGCCAAATCGGCTCAAATCATTTTTAAAATTAACTAGACATAAAGATCTACAACATTTGTCTCTGGACACTTTTTCCAAAATGGCCTCTAAGGGGTTTAATTTTCAGTTTCAAAAACGTGCAATTATAGGGGAAAATATATGGCGTTAATTAATCATAACATTAATAATCTGTCTAACTGGAGGGCATCAATTCATCTTCTCCGATCAGCCAACGACCACGATTGGCCCGTCGTGTACCAACTTGGGAGGTGAGTCCCGACCACCTAGACCCTTTCCCGATCGGCCAATGCCACCACCACCTCCGTTGAGGTGGCGACCGACGATGGATGGTGATTGGCCGGCCGGAGGTGGCCGGATTCGGGGTCTCAGGCAAGAAAAGTAAAGCTTGAGCTCAAGCTTTTAGCCATGCCGATTCAAGACCAATTGGCCTCAAACCTTGCGAC
This sequence comes from Dactylorhiza incarnata, assembly GCA_033032865.1. Taxonomy (NCBI): domain Eukaryota; kingdom Viridiplantae; phylum Streptophyta; class Magnoliopsida; order Asparagales; family Orchidaceae; genus Dactylorhiza; species Dactylorhiza incarnata. The sequence continues at coordinate 18,114,577 of JAWHQI010000013.1, forward strand.
CAACAAGATAAGATCTTTCCACTAAGAGAGAGGAGGAGGGGAGGACCTGTGTGATGGCATGAATCCGCGCCGATCGCCGGTCCGCCATTGTTGGCCGTGAGCTCTTGGGTGCCATGCCGGTATGAGTTTAGGTGCTTGATCTCTTCTAGAAAGTGGGGTACACTCCTCACCTTCCCGCTTGAGTCCTTTTAAAGAGCCAATTCAGGGTGGGGAATGGTGAAAATGTTGAAGTGGGAGTTTTGTGAAGTTGGCGGTCTGGGGGGAGACCGCGCAGTTTGGTCTAACCACTCGGTCTTACGGTCTCCTCTGGCGGTTTGACCTCTTTGGTCTAGCCGCGGGCTACTCGGCGTAATCGCCATTTTTCTGTCCAAGGGTGCCGAGGTGAGGCCGCACGGTCTGGTTGTCTAACCGCGTGGCGGAGCAGGTTTCTACCTGGTAAAGGGGGCGCGCGGTCTGGTGCTTATGACCGCGTGGCGCGGGCAGACGGTCTAGAGGCTGTCCGGGTTCTTTATGGTGCGCGTGGACTAAGGTTGTCTTAGTCGCGTGGTCTCCGGGTTGTGTTCGCATGGCTGGTCCTTTGGCGATCAGCTGGCATATGCAGTCACAGGTGTTTGATCGACTTGGCGGGTTGTGCCCTTGTCGGTCTGGTGTGTTCGCGGTCTCTAGAGGAGGTCGGGTGGCAAACATAGGTGGTGAGTGACATGACCGGGCGAGTTGTCATGGTCATGCGGCCTCTATTGAAGTCGGCGAGCTCACTAATCAGGAGTTTCTTTTGCTAGTCGCGCGGGTTGACCGGTCTGGTCGCGCAATCAAGGGGTGGTGATCCTATCTCATAGGGTGGTGGCTGGATCAGGTCGCCTGCCTATAAATAGGAGCCAATGTAGCAACAAATATATAGCATCAAGTGTAAGCTAAGCTCACGATCTGTTCTTGCTGTCTGTTTTTTGTAACCGGCCGGCTAGCTGATCGAACTTGTTTTGTGCAGCTTCTGCGGATTGTGTGGGTAGCAGCGGTCACCTCCTCTTTTGAAGGTGTTCGGGCGATCTCGCGGCTTGTAGTGCGGGTTGCTGGAGTTCGGGAAGATCAGTGGAGTTCGGGAGTTCGCGTGGTTCTCAGCTGGTGTTGTTCAAGGCGCAGGCAGGCAGTTCGGGCGATCTAGTTTTCTAGCCGGGTGGACTGTCAGGTCGGGCGGTTAGGCGGTCTCAAGTTGGCAGACCGCTGGTTTTTCCTTTCAGCTGCTTTTCTCTTCTGTTTTTTGTGTACTGGCGAAATCATGTCTCGCCATATATACCTCGCCCTGTAATGAAGAATTTTGCTTATCAATAAAGATTGTGTTGCTTCATGTGCTTCTGGTTGTTTGGCTTGAACATTTAGTTATACAATTCCTGCTCACTCCTAGATCTATGGAAAATATCACAGGGAAGAGGCAAGGCTTGAGATTCCACCATTAGCACCGTTCATGGTGAGAATTTCGGCCTTCCCCAAAAACAATCAAAATTAATTAGCCCCAATAAGAGTTGGAAAACCCTTTAAACTTCTCCTAATTTATAGGGGGAATGAATACCCATCAATTGGGAAGACTTTTGGCCTCCCTTGGCCATGAATTTCACCACCAAAACCAATTTTGTCCGCATCCCGTTGGTTGAGCTACCACCGGAGCTAGCGCTAGTGCCAGTGCTGCGTCTCAACAACAGATGGTTCGTTTCATCAGTTCGGAGTTCGGCCCAGCAGTCTGGCTTAACCACCACTACCGTCAGCGCTAGCGTGATGGCGATGACGTCCCGCCATATGTTCGAGATCATGTTCGTGACCGGTTAGATGGTGACGCCATCTCGACGCATTTTTCTGACCGCCGTCGCCATTATATTTTTGAAGACGTTGATGGCCGTTGCCGCGAAATGTTTGCCAAGCTTGAAGAGTTGAAGTTTGCCGCGACATCCTCCGCCAACGTTGATGTTTGCCGCTACAACCATCGCTCGCTACCGCGTCACCGCAACAATCAAGTTCACCAAGATGCTCGCCGCTACGATCTCCGCGCACGGCAGCATGCGACCGCGTAGTTTTTGGGTGCCCATCGCATTTTGGGATTTACTAATGCTGCAGTAATTTAAGTATCATTTTAGTAGTTTCACGTTTATGTGATAGTTTTAGTTAAAGTTTTGGTTTAATTAAGGATTAATATGTAAACTTTATATATATTGGTTATGTGGAATGAAAAAGGCAATCAGATTTTTGACAAAAAAAAGAAAGGCAATTGCTTTTTTTTTCCTAGGGTTTGTTCCCCCCCCCCAGTTGTGCGATTCAGCTCACCCCGATGGCGTGCGACTCGCCGTTTCCGACGCCCGCCGGTGTGACTCCGGCGACCTTCCCCTTTGAGTGTCGTGCGACTCGGCCTCCTCTCCTCCCCGACTTGGTGAAGCTCCTGGAGCCTCCGCCACCGTCTGATTCCGCTGCCTCCCCACTGCTACCTGACCTGCTTCAACTCCACCGCCACCGCCGCTATCAGCTACCTCCACCTGGTGAAGCCGTCGGATCCGCCCACCCGGCCTCTGCCGCCGGGCGACTCTACCAGTGATAGAGCCAATCCAACCCGAGGCCTCCATCTCTGCCTCGTTCGTGTTCGTTCCCTGTGTGGCTCCACGGAAGTGACTCGCGTCTCCTCCGTCCGGTGCGGTTCCGTGGAATCCCGTGGAAGTGTGGCCCTTTCACTACTCGTTTGTGTGTTCACCTCGCTGATTTCTGGGTAATCTCTTCCCCTACTATTTTTGTGCGTTTCCTCTGCTTAGGTGTGAGATTGAGGTGGATCTGTGACTGGAATTTTTATCCTAATATTTGAATTGTTTGTGCGTTATAAATCTGAATTTAAAGTATCCATATTGTCCGAATTTCTTTGATAATTTTGTAACGGGTAGGTCTCTTGACGCTTTTGAGAAATCGGGTTGTTCCAACCTTTGATTTCACATTTGTATCTCGAGATCTGGTATACCTTCGTGTCGAATTCATTTTGGGGCTGATTTGGACTTCTTTGAATCGCTATTTTAGTCCGAGTTAACTCCGATTGTATTTGTGACTGTATGCGACTATTATCTAAGGATAAGGCTAATCGTTCGGATCGTGTAGATCCCTTTCGCGTGAACGGATATTTGGCATCTAGCCCTTGTCCAATCTCAAGAGGTTTCGCGACCCTTCGCTTGTGTTGTGATTAATATTGCGCAATTAGAATGGTTGTGTTAGGTGCGTGAGCGTAGTTTAAGCGCAAGGGAGCTACTTGCTAGTGTCCAAGCTTCACGGTCGCGTAGAGGACACGTAGGCCTGCATCAATTTGGTATCAAAGCGAGGTTAGGCAAGTTTCTCAACTCGCCGCCGATCTCTTCACTTTGCACCGCCTACGTACGCCCTTTCATTTCAAAATATTTTTTACAAAAAAAAAAAGTTTTCAAAAAGGACAATTGTTATTTTCAGTTTCTGTTATTGCCCTTCCTTTTGCACATTAGGACCGGTCACGCTTACCATACCCCGCCACTCTGAGTATGGCATATGACGTCGATACCTTCCGCCAGGGGATGAGGCATCAATTGGATGACATACGGGATTTGATAGCCCAGATTGGTGGACACTGATCTACCCCCCCTACACACATGACTCCTACGCCACCCTACCGACAGTTTAAACGTCACCCCGATCCTGTGGCTGATGTCGTGCCTAGACCATCTAGGAGCACTATCCCTGTCTATGACGGATTTGGGGGTCCCCGGATCTTCCTTCGTTGGGTTGACGATATAGAACTTTATTTCGTGCGTGAACGTGTGCAGGACCACTCCAAGGTCCGTATTGCGAGCATGCAATTGTCGGGTCGAGCCCAGAGCTTCTGGCTCAATGAAGAGAGGCGTTCAGGAGGTTATGCCAGTTGGCCTATCATGAAGAGTCTCCTCACCGACCAGTACGCCCCCGCGTGGTTGTTGGCTGAAGAGGTTTCTCTTCATAGGGACGCTAGATCCCCACCTGACCACAGGAGTGACACATTCCCATCGGTTAGATCCTTTCCCCGGAATGGTAGAGCTGCCCATAGCACTCCCACACCCACCCTTGGAGTGGAGCAGAAGTTTAGGTCCCCTGTTCCGAGGTCGTTCTGTGTGTTTGATAGGAATGCCATGAGCCCACGTGGTGAGAGTAGTCCTATCAGCTTGGTTAGTCAGACGGTTGCGACATGTGAGCCTAGTGTCGTACCTGATCGTAGTACTATCGAGTGTCCCCTTCCGACTGTGCCCATAGTTACTGTAGAGACTCCCCCTGAGTTGCCGAGCCTAGCTGTTGAATCTACTGTTGAGTCTGAGGTTGTGTTTCAGGCTGTGCCCGCCACTGAGGGCAATGCTGATTCCTGTGATGTCATTAGTGACGAAGAATTTAGTGACGATGAGGATGTTGGTTACCCGAGTGACATGGAAGAGGAATTCCCCTCTGAAGTGCCACACCATATGAACATCCAACCTACCATCGACCTTACACCAGATCCATCACCTATGCTAGTTGAGGAATGGTCCAACGAACCTTACTTAATGGATGTTCCGACTGATTGGGAAGAATTTCCCAGCGAGGGAGTTGTCCTTTTGGGTGACATCATTGAGGTAGACCCGAATGAGCATTCTTTGATGCTATCTCCATTGCATGAAATTCAAGATGATTGTGATTTTCATCCGGGGTTGATTTTACCGACTCTCCCTCTCGATCCTGTGATTCGACTAGTGGACCGTTTTGGATGCAGGTTTATTACGCCTAGTCTGAGTCGTTTTATCATGCCGAACTTATCAGCCCCTCTGTTGGGTATGTCTCATCGTACATGTTTTAGTGAGGTGTTAGCGGTTGTATTCGGTCTTCTCACCGCACTTGGTAGATCTGATTACGTGGCAGCCTTGACTGAAAATTTTTCTACATGTCCATCTACGGTTTTGTCCACGATTGTGACCGATTCTGACTCCGTGGAGACTGTGCCTCTTGTCTTAGTTTTTTCACGCAGTGCTTACGCATCCGGTCCAGTTGCACATATTTTTCCTACACATGCTTACGATTTTCGCCTACACGTGTCTATGGCGTTAGCTTACCACTTGGAGTTGTACCGCATGCATTTCCGTTCACTTCCGAGAGCGCACTCTGCTAGAATTGGTGATGTGGAGTTAGTCTGGTCAGTCCCCAAGCGGTTGTCTACGGGCTCCGTCAATGAATTCACACTCAGGGACGCCGACCCATCCATGGTTATGAAGAACTTCGGATTTGATGCTGTCCTTCTGGATTTTTACGATGCATGGGGTATTTCCCCCCTTTTCAATTTTTTGGATTTATTATTTCATGTCTATGTTCCACCTGAGTGGCCTTCTTTGTCGTTTCTCTCTTCCACTATATATTCTCTTGGGTTGGGAAGTGAGAGTTCTTCCGTGTCTAACTTCCATGTGGGTTCCGTGGTACTTACGTCGGATGGTAAGATGCTAGTTATTTTTCTTCGGACTGACACCTTTTCGAGTTTCCTCGAAATCTTTGTTGCTGTTGTTATGCCTTATAGGTTTTCTTTGATGACTGCCCGCACTACTAGCACGTGGATACTCAGACCAGATTTGCTACATGTGAATGTTTCCTTCGACTACTTTCCCCTCCCGGACCACTCATCGGTGATGAGTGATTTTGAGTGGGGGAGGATTGATGGCGATGACGTCCCGCCATATGTTCGAGATCATGTTCGTGACCGGTTAGATGGTGACGCCATCTCGACGCATTTTTCTGACCGCCGTCGCCATTATATTTTTGAAGACGTTGATGGCCGTTGCCGCGAAATGTTTGCCAAGCTTGAAGAGTTGAAGTTTGCCGCGACATCCTCCGCCAACGTTGATGTTTGCCGCTACAACCATCGCTCGCTACCGCGTCACCGCAACAATCAAGTTCACCAAGATGCTCGCCGCTACGATCTCCGCGCACGGCAGCATGCGACCGCGTAGTTTTTGGGTGCCCATCGCATTTTGGGATTTACTAATGCTGCAGTAATTTAAGTATCATTTTAGTAGTTTCACGTTTATGTGATAGTTTTAGTTAAAGTTTTGGTTTAATTAAGGATTAATATGTAAACTTTATATATGTTGGTTATGTGGAATGAAAAAGGCAATCAGATTTTTGACAAAAAAAAGAAAGGCAATTGCTTTTTTTTTCCTAGGGTTTGTTCCCCCCCCCCCCCAGTTGTGCGATTCAGCTCACCCCGATGGCGTGCGACTCGCCGTTTCCGACGCCCGCCGGTGTGACTCCGGCGACCTTCCCCTTTGAGTGTCGTGCGACTCGGCCTCCTCTCCTCCCCGACTTGGTGAAGCTCCTGGAGCCTCCGCCACCGTCTGATTCCGCTGCCGCCCCACTGCTACCTGACCTGCTTCAACTCCACCGCCACCGCCGCTATCAGCTACCTCCACCTGGTGAAGCCGTCGGATCCGCCCACCCGGCCTCTGCCGCCGGGCGACTCTACCAGCGATAGAGCCAATCCAACCCGAGGCCTCCATCTCTGCCTCGTTCGTGTTCGTTCCCTGTGTGGCTCCGCGGAAGTGACTCGCGTCTCCTCCGTCCGGTGCGGTTCCGTGGAATCCCGTGGAAGTGTGGCCCTTTCACTACTCGTTTGTGTGTTCACCTCGCTGATTTCTGGGTAATCTCTTCCCCTACTATTTTTGTGCGTTTCCTCTGCTTAGGTGTGAGATTGAGGTGGATCTGTGACTGGAATTTTTATCCTAATATTTGAATTGTTTGTGCGTTATAAATCTGAATTTAAAGTATCCATATTGTCCGAATTTCTTTGATAATTTTGTAACGGGTAGGTCTCTTGACGCTTTTGAGAAATCGGGTTGTTCCAACCTTTGATTTCACATTTGTATCTCGAGATCTGGTATACCTTCGTGTCGAATTCATTTTGGGGCTGATTTGGACTTCTTTGAATCGCTATTTTAGTCCGAGTTAACTCCGATTGTATTTGTGACTGTATGCGACTATTATCTAAGGATAAGGCTAATCGTTCGGATTGTGTAGATCCCTTTCGCGTGAACGGATATTTGGCATCTAGCCCTTGTCCAATCTCAAGAGGTTTCGCGACCCTTCGCTTGTGTTGTGATTAATATTGCACAATTAGAATGGTTGTGTTAGGTGCGTGAGCGTAGTTTAAGCGCAAGGGAGCTACTTGCTAGTGTCCAAGCTTCACGGTCGCGTAGAGGACACGTAGGCCTGCATCATAGCGCCTTGATGGTATGGAGCTCGTCTCAGCGGTCCGTCGAGACAACCGCTAGAGCCAGCGCTAGTGTCTCGATGATGTATGGTTCTTCTCAGCGGTTTGGATCTTGTCCCGACGATTTATCTAGAAAACCGCTAGCGCCAGCGTTAGCACCTAGCGCTGGTGCTAGCTCTGAACTCTCATTACTTCTCTTTCTACAATTTGGACAATTAGGGTGTTACAAAGGGACCACTTAGTGGGTTAGACATGTTATGGTGGGGTCATGGGTCATTGTGATGCCCTAAAGCCAACCCTAGATTGGATAATTGGAATGCACTATTTGTAGACCAATGTGGTCTTCACCTAATGCCAAGGTCTTATATTCTCTTCGCGCATCCTAGGGTTTTGTCATGACCTAGTCATGACAATACCAACCTAGGGTCTCATTGTTTGGGGGATGTTACAATGTATTTAGGCTCTATATAATCCTTTCTCTTCTTCCTGAAAAAGTAAAAACATTGCTATCAAAATGTTCCATCTCCCTGTCCATTCACCCGTTCAGTTTTAACTTGAAATGTTATCTCGTGCATCAAAGTCTATCACCATCAGTTGCGTTGGCGTATTTTACTACTCGACCGGAGTGGATAAGTCTCATCAAACGAGTCCTTACTATTTACCTATCTATGCAAAAAGGAGAGCACAAAAGTTAAGAAAAAATGAAATTAATTTTTTTGGTGTGCATGTATGATATTTGAGCTTTGGTGTATCAAAAACAAGACGGTGTGCAAATAAAATTTTTTGGGTTATCAATATAATTTGGTTGTCAATAGCTAAAATAATTGTGCTTTGAACATTCCTCTTATAAAATGTATGGACTTGAAGTCAAGTGGGGAGTACGTGATGGGGGCATCGGCGTAAAAATTCTTTAAGTCGTTCACATGTTCATATAATATTTCAGAATCAATTTGAACACATGAAAAAATATCATTACACAATTTAATAGTTTTACAGGTGAAATTTTTTTCGAAAGAAATTATTTCGTCATCATTGCCCAAGTAGTGATTGATTCTCTTGGAAGAGAATTCAAAAATGTTTGGCTATTGTGCGTAAAGAATAAAAAAAAAGCCCCATTTTTATTGCATCTTCTGTGCTCAATTGATTTTAAATGTATCACATATTTTCAAAATATTGTCTGTATGCTCATCTGGGTCTTCGTCCTACAAACCATCAAACTACACATATTGTGAACCATTTGAAAAATACTAGTCTTTAGCTCAAAATTATTATTAGCAATTATGGGGCGAACAATACTGGATTCTGTTCCTGTCAAATTTGGCATCGCATAATTGGATGTAGTACTTTGCTGAGCCGCTTCTTGATTGTGAACTCCCATGATTTCAGATTGAGAGTCCCTTACAGATTCTTCAATTGTTAATTTTGAATTATTTTCTCGAAATCAAAGGTGTCGCCTTATGGTGTAACATCCCTCAAACAACTAGACCCCTAGAGTGGTTTTGTCATGACAAAACCATAAGAAGCTTGAAGAGATCACTTGGCCTTAGGCTTGAAGGGGAAAAGTACCTTGGTCTGCAAATAACAATATCTAGTTAACAAGCATAGGGTTGGACTTAAGGGCCTCACCTTGACCCTTTGACCCCACCATGACATACCTAACCTATTAAGGGGTCCCTTAGAGCACTAAGGACCAATTGGGGTCAACCAAAGAGGCCAAATTGACCAAAGTCAAACCAAACCCCAAATTGGTCAAAATAGCCTAATTAGGGTCAATTGACCTCCACCATGCCAAATTGACCTTCCCCGTACCCTTATAAGGATATTATGAACCCAATGGACCAAAAAGACCCATCATGGGGTCACCAATTTGGCCAATTTGACCTAAGTCAACTCTAGCCCTATTTTGGTCAAATTGCCATATTATATGTCAATTGGCCTCCACCTTGCCAAATTGACCCTACCTAGACCTTCCTAACCCTTAGGGGAGTCCAATGGGTCACTAACCACCCATTGGGGTCAACCCAAGTGGTCAATTTGACCAAAGTCAACTCAACCCTAATTTTAAGTCAAAATTCCCTATTTTGCCCAAATCAAGCCCAATCCACTTGGGCTAGGCCCAATTGGAGTATCCCATTAGCTTAGGAGGCTGATATTTACCAGGACTTATCACTCAATTTCTGTAAATGGTGACTAGGAGAGAGAAATCTTATTTCCCCCAAAAATGGAGGAGAGAGAAAGAGAGGGATTAATGACATTCAAGGCCATGGGAGGCCAATTGATCTCACCATTGATGGGGATTCATCTCCTCTGGCTGTTACAAGAAGTTTAAGGAGTTTTTCAGCCCACATGGGGGCTGAATTGGGAGGTTTCCACCATGGCCGAAAATGACCATTAATGGCCTTCATGGCAATTGATGTCATGACCCTCCCTCTCCCCAAATTGGATACCTTAAAACAATCAGAGGACTGGGAGGATTGTTTTCCCCCGTTCACTTGAAGTAATCGAGCCTGTTGGTGTGGAGGATGCAATGGCTCCAAGAGCTTCAAGGTTGGCCATAGCCAACAAGAGATCGGCAAGGAATCACCCCTCCATACAGGTCTGGTTCTTCTCCTCTCTCTCTCTCTGTGGATAGATCCCATCAGGTTGCCTGCAAGGATTAGGGCCAATTGGTCCCTAATCGGGTAGGCCAAGAGCTCCATTTTTGGAGCATTAATCCCGCCTCCATACCCCTGTTCCGGCCACCTCCGGCCGGCCAACCACCGCAAATCGACTGCCACCACCTCAACGAAGGTGGTGGTGGCATTGGCCGGCCGGGGCGACGCTTAGGTGGCCGGTAAAACAAGGATGAAGGAGCTCCAAGTGTGGTTAATCCTGGCCGTCGGCCAGAGGAAGAAGACAGATGTCGTCCGTTCTGCTTCAAGATATGTGCAAGATCTTCATATTAAATGATTATGTTATATCTTTATTTCATTTATTCGTCGATCTGATGTAGAAGAAATTCGTCGAGATGTAGCCTAAGTTCGTCGAATTGATGGTTGAGTTCGTCGAACTGAACCCAGAGTTCGTCGAACGGAATTCATTCGTCGGACACACTCTGGTGTTTGTCGAACTGATAGTTGAGTTCGTCGAACTGAACCCGAGGTTCGTCGAACGGAATTAATTCACCGAACTTATAGTTGAGGTCGTCGAACTGAACCCGGAGTTTGTCGAATGGAATTAATTCACTGAACTGATAGTTGAGCTCGTCGAACTAAACTCAGAGTACGTCGAACGGAATTAATTCGCCGAGCTGAATTAATTCGTCGAACTGAATTAATTCGTCGAACTGAGAGATGATCTGCTGGACTAGCTGGAGAACAGTTTTTGTCAAACGCCCGCAGATCGGATTTCGTCGAACTGAACCACGGAGTTCGTCGAACGCAGAACAGATTTCGTCGAATGCAGATTGGAAGTTGGTCGAACGCAGATTGGAAGTTCGTCGAACGCAGAGATTTGTTCCAACACATTTTGTCATACTTCCTGCAGTATTTCATTTTAATTATTAAAAATACTAGGACCCCTCAAATGAAAAGGTAGTCAACACCAAAGTTGTAGCCCTTGGAGACTACTTTATTTTAAAATAGATTTCACCCCAAAAGGAGTTTTGTAGCTCCCTGTAGGTCCATTTTGGTGGGACTGGTCCCTAGTGTAGGACATCCACCATTTCTTGAATAACCTTTGATTGGTTTATGGTACTGACTTGACAATTGAAACATAGGCTATTTACACCTACCCACACATCACACCCAAAGATGGGGATTTTAGGAGAAACTTTTTCTAAGGTTTTTGTAAGAATTTCATAAATCAAATATTAATTATTTATTGGGTCAAATGACCTCCAATGCCCTCCAAATTTTGTTGGGTACTTCTTAGGGTTATCACATGACCCTGGTAAAAATCTCAGCCCAATTGGGACTGATTTGGTCGGGTAATTTGTCAACCCAAGTTAGGTTAAATTGGGTCAAAGTTAGGGCATGGTGTTTATCTTGGGGTATGGTGGTCAGAACTCATCACCATGAGTTGAAACCTTGGCCACTGGTTTAGGATAACCTAAAGCACCTTCATGAGTAAGATGGGGTGGTTTATAGGTGGATATGCCCTAGGACCCTAGCTTTACCCCTTGGGGTGCATATAGAACCTTGTGAAGGCCATGTGGTCAAAAGCTATAGAATGGTCATGGAACCTAGGATATGTTCATGGGATGTATTTATGCCCTAGGGAATTTTGATAGAATTTTAGGAGAATTTATTCCCCCTAAATTAGGTCATAAACCCTTTAGGGAAATTTCTTATAAGAGATATTTTCATGTCCAAATGGCCTTGTATGGTGATGAAACTTTGGTAGTGCCTTTATAATCATATGATGGACCTCTGGTAATTTTTGTGTAATTAATTAGGTGATTTAACCAGTACTTCATTCTCAAGGCACATATTTTGTCTTAATCTTAAGAAAAGTAATTAAGGCTCCAAAACTCTCGGAAAAAATGTACAACTTGGTGATAAGACATTTCAGAGCACTAGGAAGCTGTGTGAATTTTTATATAATTTTTAGAAAATGATATCAGTAGGCTACTTCAGAACATGTGCAAAAGAGGAATTATTTGGATTAATTATTTCAGTGAGGAAATGGTTCTCATAAATTGTGTAACTCTGTAATTAAGCTTTTCTGGACATAATTGAGGTCTGGTAATTTTTCTATAATTTTGGCATAAGTATTCTTGGTAGTTCCGTCATAAATCTTCAAGTTTAGATAGAAGTTAAATATTAAAAATAGAGGACATTTCCTTACTGTAAAATTGAGATATTCATTGCTTACTGTTATTTTGGCATGATAGATTTATCTTAATTTTATGGGAGCCATATCATAAGAATACGTTACACTTCATGCTCATATTCATACTTGGCAAATATTGGAGAAATGATAATAAATGCTAAAATGTTGAGGAAAAATATGATTCTCTGGATTTAGTCTTAAAACATCATGATAGACCTCCAGTAATTATCTTGAGTCAGTTGGATGAATATTTGGAGTACCTTTACTTATAAGCTCCATATATAGTAAAAATGTGAAATTTGGATATTTTAGGGCCTACCAAGTGGAAGTTGCATGTAGTTGGTGTACATGGTCAGGTTGAAGGGATTGAAGGTCACCAAAAAGGAGTTTAGGTGATGAGGGTGTGCTTGGTGAGTTAAGGGTAAAGTTGTGCTCGGGATTGATGAAAGATCGTCTTTCCCCTTAGAAGGTCATAAAATACGTAGAGTAATTCAAGTGAATTGTTAAGAGGGGTAATCTTATGGGTAGATACTGATGGAATAAATTCGCGCTGCGCAAAATTAGAATATTATCCACGTATAATTCGATAAGGCAAGTGTACATATCGCTTTATAGTATAGGATTTAGAAAATCAAGTGTCGTATTTTTCCAGGCTTGTTGAGTACTTTTACTCACAAAGAAGAGCTATTATTTTATCGATCGAAAGTTGGGTTTGTTTTGGAAAAACGATTTGGAGAAAATTAACTACGAAGAAAAATTATGATTTAAAGGATTAGCAATTGGTCTCTAATCCCTTTGGAATAAAATATAATTTTATAAAAGATGAAACCGCAAACTCTTATTGAAATATATTCGACCGTGGAGGTTCCCAAAATATGGTAGAGCCTCTCTCGAGAAAACTACCACCTAACCTTAGGTTGATCGATTAAGACCCCTCGGCCAGTCGAAACTCCCTAAGCTTGCTTTAAGCGGTGAACCCCACTATTGGATTTGACTCCAATCCGAAAGATTTGTGTCACCCTCTCTCGAGGAATGCTTACAACTCTTTTTATCTTTGAGTGATCTCCTCGTTCGCATGGATCTCTCGATCACTAGCAAACGAATCTTAGATTGAAAGTCATATTCCGGACATATGAAATCAAAACAATGTAATTCAAAGATAAATCGAAAATAAACAATACGAGAGTTTGCTAATTAGAAAGATTCAAAACATATTTTATTTTATTCCAAAGTTCATCATTACCAAGTGCTAAAGGAAATTTAGCTACTCATCATAGTGATGGGAATACAAGTAGAAGAGGAAAAAGACATGATTAAGAAAACAACAATACTTGAATTAAAATTGCAATAATTTAAAAACTTACAACTTTAGGAAAAACTGGCTAGAACATCAAAAACAGTAAACTAAAGCTGAAATTAAACTCCAAGATCGAACTCCTCGACTTCTGGAGATTGCTGCCTTTTATAGTTGAAAAATCGGGGAGTCACGCCCGTGACCAAGGGCGTGTAAGCCGCGTAATTGCTGTCTGGAAAGCCCGGGAACGTTGGGGAAGAAAAACTTGCAGAAATCAATTGCATGGCGGGCGTGACCGAGGGCGTGTTTTGACCGGGTTTGGAAACGGCGGGAAACGTCGCGATCTGGAGTTAATCTGGCGGTTGCAAAAGAGTCACGGCCTCGGTCACGCCCGTGACCGAGGGCGTGTAAGCTGGAAATGGCCGGAATTGATTGCTGGTTGTATTGAACGTATTCCGGGCGAGTCACGCCCGTAACCATGAGATCACGCCCTCTGTCATGCCCGTGACGGAGGGCGTGTAATTTTAATCTGACGTGGCAGCTGACTTCTTCAACTGGAATACGGCGGGTCTGGTTCACGGCCGTGACATGGTGTCACGCCCTTGGTCACGCCCATGACCTAGGGCGTGTACATTGCGATTTTGGCAGAAGTACTCCAAATATTCTCCTGATTATTCTTATGAGCTTGAAATTGTTATTGGCAGCCCAAATTACCTGAAAATACAAAAAGAAGGTAAATTAGTGATAAATTAACTAAAACTAAATTAAATTAAATTAATTTTTAATAAAATATTATATAAAAATAACTATAAATAATGCATTATCAAATACCCCCATACTTACCCGTTTGCTAGTCCCGAGCAAACAACTTTTCATAGGAGTAGAAAAATTTAAATACTAGAAAAGAAATTTGAACCTAAAGAGTAAAACTGCGAAGTCTTGCACCTAAGCGTGTAGAAATCCTAGTAGAAAGACCTATTCAGCATAAAGATTAGCTTAAAATTTTCAAAAATGCGTTATAACGTATTGTTTTTACTTTTAAATTGAAAATCCGGCAAATCCTAAAATGATATTTAGGGAGCGGGTAGCGTGTTCACTAAGATCAATATTACACAAAATCAAAGTTCGGGATAGCCTCCAAAGAAATCCATCAATGACGATGGCCATAGGCTTGCCCTTTCACACTCTCGCCACGGCACTAGTTTAACTCATAAGTATGAATCAATAGGACTTAATTAGGTTGAAACGTGGGCTTAGGTTATTTTTGGTGTGGAAAAACAAAGATAAACATAACGGCTATTCATACCCAAACCAAAAGTGAGCTCGCACAAAATAATCTAAGCAGTTATGGCATTGTAAGAGCATAGCCAATTTCTAATCTTTTTTTTTGTGTTCCTTTTCTCTTTCTTTCTTTTTGTTTTGTTTTTTTTTTCTCTCTTTTTTTTCTTTTTTTTCAATTGATTTTTTTTCATAAAAGACAAGAGAAAGTCCACCAAAATAATAAAAGACAACAAACTCTCACAAAATCTTTTCAAATTATTACTTTCGAGCACAGACTTGGGTGTGTGATAGGTTGCTTTTTGGGCCTTGGTGAAGAGCTTGGTGGAGCTGAAACAAAAAGTAATGTAAAAGGCTCAAAGGGGCTTAACAAAGATGAAATGTTAGGTGCGGGTGCAAAAGCTCAAACGGGCCAATGAAATGCCTATATCATATTCATACGAATGAATTTAACTTATGCAAATGTTTTGAGAATCGCTAGAGGGCAAGTTCTAGACATCGAGAAAGAATACCCTTCCGTTCAAATTGTGTAATATTTCTTTAGTAAACTTCTACATACTCACTTAAAGTATTTTTAGATTCTGTCAGATTCAAAGTTAAAGTAAAACAAAAATATTTTTACGCAGTTTAGAAAAACATAAATCTAATTTTATGCTGAATAGTTAATTCGACATGAGATCCTACTAACGCGTGCGCGTAACTAGAACACTGCACGAGTCAACAATTTTACTCCAAAATTCAAAATCTAATGAAATATATAAAATTTCCTACCACACTATGTAAAAGTAAATCTACAAAGAATTTTGCAAACAAGTAAATATAGAAATATTGATTCCCAAAATAAAATAAGATAAAAACTTTTTTTTAATATTTTTCAAATAAATTTTTTTTTATATATTTGTTTTTTTGTTGTTGTTTTTTTTGTGGTGCTCAGCAGTAAACTTGGTGTGAAATACCCTCCCCCCATACTTAAAAGAAAACAGTGTCCCCAATATTTTAGAAATAAGTACGCGTAAAGGAGCGAAAACTTCCCTGATGAATAACAAAGCAATACCCGAGCCATCCTGAAAAAAAAACATAGAGTAAAAGCAAAACATTTTTATATATTTTTTTGCATTAATAAAAGAGAAATAAAAACAAATACAGAAGAGCGGTGCATAAAATAAAAGATACAGACGACCAAAAATCTCTAAGCGTCATCGTCGACATCCTCCTGCTGATAATAAGCACGCAGATCAACAAATTCCCGCTGTAGATGCTCCATAGAGGAAGCATGGCGCTGCTCGAGGGTATCAAAATGTGTGTCAAAATGAGCGCGCATGGATAGCTGCTCGGTCTGAATCTGATCCAAACGAGTGTGGATCCGCCCAAACTGCTGATCGAAATAAGTGGATGAGCCGGGCGCAGGGGGAAAATGTTGTTGTGGCGGCTGTGGAAATTGCGGAGCAGGAGCAACGCCACCGGAATCAGCTTGAAATCAAGATCGATCGGGTCGCCACCCACATCGCCAGGAACGGCCTCGTACTCGCGGCCACACCGACGCATCAAACCAAGGGCCTGGAGATTCTGGAACGTGATAGGCGCGGGCATTTGGAGTGGAGCAGTAGGAGGAAGTGCATCCCAGAGGCCCAAACGCTTGGCCAAATAAGTAACAAAAGAACCTCCATGTAGTGCACTAAGCCTCCGATTTTCGGCCTGATGCCGAAAAAAACATCGCTAGCGCCGAACCAAGATTGAGGGCGACCCGTTCGTGCAGGCTATATAGATATAACAGGTCCGCGCGGGTCACCACTCTATGGCTATCGCCGCGAGCGGAAAGTGTGAAAGTGAGGAGGTAGTAGAGATAGCGTAAGGCGGGGGAGAGGAGATGACTACCCTTAGATTTTTTTGGCGAATATTGATTGGGGTCGTTACTGATTTCTGCCCAAAATCTGTGGAGGTTATAATCGCGAGGGAAATCGAGGGCGAGAGCTGTGTAGGCCTCCGTAAGGGTGAAAGTCTCGTCACAGAAGCCCATGAGAACGTTGAACTGCCGCAAAGGAAGGGTTCGCGAAAGTCCGCCCATTCGGAATTCAAGCACGTTGTCGGCCCCGGCCCAGTGGAAATCAAACGAAGAGAAAAACTCCATCGTCAGCTCGTAGTACGCCAGCTCCGAAATGGAGAAGAAAGGAGCCCATCCCGGAGTAGTGAGTAAATCTCGCACCGCGTTGGCCTGCCCGAGGGTGGTGAGAACGTTCCAATCGATGACGCGGAAAACTCCAAATTCTTTCCCACGGAGGCGGTTACTCCGTTCTTGCTGAGTGGGATGGGAAAAATTAAGCATAACCTCCGCATCAAAAGTGTCATCGGGGAGTGAAGAGGAGGACTCGCCAATGGCGTGATTGCGGCGGCGACCGGCCATTTGGAAGGAAGAGAGGTAGAATTCGGCCGAAGAAGAGAGAAAAGATGGGGGAGATGGGGGAGATGTGGGACAAGGTGTGGAGAAGAGAGAGGGGGAAGGGGCACTTAAATAGGGGAAAAAGCTGGCGTGTAAGGGGCGACTGGAAAAAGCTGGCGTGAGGGAGGAATCTGAGGCTTGACCGGTCAAAAAGCGGAATTTTGTCAGGTCACGCCCTCGGTCACCCCCGTGACCAAGGGCGTGTAACTGGCGAAATCAAAGAGGACAAGGAATCGAATGTGCGCTGGTAAAAAAAATGATTCCCGAGATGTCACCGCCCAGGGTCACCCCCGTGACCATGGGCGTGACTTGGCTGTCACGGGCGTGACAGTCAAATGGCATCTTTGACCGGGCGCGGTGGATGTGTTATGCCAGCTGGATGAGTCACGGCCATGACCTTCAAATGTCACGGGCGTGACTCGAGTTGTCACGGGCGTGACATTCAAGTTGAGCCCGTGAGTGCCGGGTTGGGCGAAAATGGTCTTTCCGTTAATGTCACGCCCGTGACCAAGGTTGGTCACGCCCGTGACTATTACGGAAGACGAAATGGAGTGCAACTCGTCGAGAGATTTGCCAGGAAAATGAATCGTAATGCGACACGCCCTGGTCACGGCCGTGACTGAGGCCGTGACTAAGATATTTTTTTCAGAAACATTTTTTTTTGTTTTTTTGGTTTGGTTTTGTAATTTTTTTATCTTTTTGAAAAGAAAACAAAATCAAGGTAATAAAATAAAAAGAAAAATACTAAAAATAAAGTACCGACTTGGAGAGCGGGGTTTCATGCGTATGTGCGAGTGACCGTTATCTCGCAAATCTCCTCCAAACCTGCAAAATTGTTAGTAATAAAAAAACATAATTTTTTTTTCTTTTAATAAGAAAAACAAAACAAAAACTCTTTATATATATATATATATATATTTTTTTTTTTGAAAACAACTAAAATTTTTTTGTTGATAAAAAAAACGAAAAACAATAACACTTTTTTTGGGTTTTTTTTCATATAAATATATAATTTTTTTTTGTGAGTCGTTTTTATATTTTTATATGTTTTTGTGAATTTAAATTTTTTTTTTCAAAAAGAAGAACATAAACAAAAAATATTAAAATAAAATCATTTCTCTTTTTTAGGCACATTTTTTTAAGAGAGCGAAAAAATAAAAACATGGGTTGCCTCCCAAGAGCGCTTTGGTTACGGTCGTTGAGCTCGACCATAGTGGCGTGCCGGTTTTTACCTCGTTCTAAATTTATCATCAAATGATGATAACGGCTTTGAGCGATGCAAGGTGGGTGAATTTGTTGCATGAATTAAAATATTCTCATACCCCATTCGGAGGAGAAGAGTGCCCTCACAAACATCAAATATTGCTCGTGTAGTGGCCAAGAATGGACGACCAAGGATTAGAGGTATCCCGTCGTCCTCTTCCATATCAAGGATAACAAAGTCTACCGGTAAAGTAGACTCGCTAACCTCAACTGGCACATCATGAATCACCCCTATGGGTGTCTTCACGGAGCGATCAGCCAATTGTAAATTGATGTCAGTGGGAGTAGGTTCTCCTAACTGTAATTTTTGGGATAAACTATAGGGAATAATATTAACACTAGCGCCCAGATCGGCGAAAGCGTTTGAAAAATGAGTAGATCCTATAGTGCATGGAATATTAAAATTAGAATTAATATTATTAGCCCGCTCGATCAAACGAGCGGGGTAAGGAAGACGGGGTTGAAATTCTGGAAGAGGAAGAGATGATGGGGTAGGTGAAATTTCCTCCTCAAGATCGGTGTCCGAATCATCCGCAAAGGTCACCGCCAAGACATTTGAAGTTGTCGGCGGTGTTCTTTTCGGCTGATCGGTGACCATTTTTAAAAGTTGCCCCACTTGATTCTCCAAATTCCGCAACGACCCTTGTAAATTGCGGACATCCACATCATTTTTAGAAATATATTTATTAACCACCTCCTCGAGAGAAGGCGGTTTAGGGGCTTGCGGTGGAAGAGATGAATTTGAAGAAGCAAGGGGAGCATTACCCGTGTTACCTTGATTACCCCATGATAAATTGGGGTGGTTCCTCCAACCTGGGTGGTATGTGTTGTCGTATTGATTGTTCCCCGGATTGAAGGGCAGCCGGTTTGGATTACCCATGTAATCCACATGCTCCGCCGAATTTTGATTAGGCTCCCAGGTAGGTGTAGAAGAGGGAGCAGTCATCCCTTCTAGTTTCTTACTAAGTAGCTCAACCTGTAAAGATAAATTAGTAAATGAATCAATTTCATACAGCCCGGCCGGTTTATTTGAGCGCGACCGAGGTGTACTCCATTGATACGTATTCATGGCCATACTCTCTAAAAGCTCTTGCGCGCCTGCCGGTGTTTTGTTATTCAAGGTACCACCGGCGGCGGCGTCAATCATTTGACGCATTTGGGAATTTAAGCCGTTATAGAATGTCTGAATTTGCAACCAATCGGGGATTGCATGATGGGGGCATCGGTGCAAATACTCCTTAAACCGCTCTCAAGTATCATAAAGCATTTCCGATTCAACTTGGGAGAAAGAAATGATATCCTTACGCAATTGAGCTGATTTAGCGGGCGGAAAATATTTCGTGAGAAATTGTTCCGTCTTTTGGGCCCATGTGGTGATAGATCCTCTTGGAAGAGAACTGAGCCACTGCTTAGCTTTATTGCGCAAGGAGAAAGGAAAAAGCCGAAGCCTTATTGCGTCATCGGATACCCCGTTAATTTTGAAAGTATCGCATATTTCTAGAAAACTAAAAATATGCGCGTTGGGATCCTCATTTTGAAGCCCATCAAATTGTTCATATTGTTGTACCATTTGAATGATGCTCGGCTTTAATTCAAAATTATTGTTCGCTATAGCAGGTCGAACAATACTAGAAGTGGTATCCTCCAGATTAGGCCGGGCATAATAGGACATAGTCTGTTGCGCGACCTCATCCGGATTTGGATCACCCATATTAGAAGAAGAAGAAGAGGAGGAAGAAGTAGAAGAAGAAGAAGGAGAAGTGTCACCTACGGACTCCTCAATCAGATCTTGAGAATTTGGTCCTTGAAATCTTAAGCGTCGCCGAATGGTTTGCTCGATTTCCGGATCCAATTCAAGAAGATCGGACGGATTCCTTCGGGTCATACACCAAAAAGAAAAACGTAGAAAATAGAGAAGAAAAAAATGATAAAATTATAAGAACTAAGCTTTCAAAATATCAACAATAGGTTTCCCCGGCAACGGCGCCAAAAACTTGATCGAATAAATTCGCGCTGCGCAAAATTAGAATATTATCCACGTATAATTCGATAAGGCAAATGTACCTATCGCTTTATAGTATAGGATTTAGAAAATCAAGTGTCGTATTTTTCTGGGCTTGTTGAGTACTTCTACTCACAAAGAAGAGCTATTATTTTATCGATCGAAAGTTGGGTTTGTTTTGGAAAAACGATTTGGAGAAAATTAACTACGAAGAAAAATTATGATTTAAAGGATAGCATTTGGTCTCGAATCCCTTTGGAATAAAATCTAATTTTATAAAAGAAGAAACCGCAAACTTGATGAGTCCCAAATATATACACATTCATGGACTCATCTGGGCCGATTTTCTAGTCTATGCACTTCACTTTAGACATGTTTTCACTCATATTTGATACTCCATGCTAAGTGCACCTCTAGGCCCGTTTTTGGTGTTATTTCATGTTCTGCATCTCTAGTAGTTTTCATGCATTGTTAAGTGCCACTTTCAGTGGTTGGATTCGTGGTTGTGCTGGAACAGGAGTCGTGCAGGTGTTCCCGATACAATTCTGTACAGGTACACTGCGCACGATCACTGGTTCAATTGCGCACGACCACTGGTCGTGCGCCGCTGATTGTGTGCACTTAACCCTTTTTTCTGAGTTCTGTCTCAGACAGTGCGCACGACCACCTGCGATAGTGCGCACGACCACCGGTCGTGCGCCACTGTTCGTGCGCACTTAACATCAATTTCATGAGTTCTGTTTCGACCAGTGCGCACGACCACCTACGATAGTGCGCACGACCACCGGTCGTGCGCCACTGGTCGTGCGAACATGGTATTTTATAAATTTCTTACTTTGCAGGCTCCACCCAGGTAGGCGCACGATCACAGAACTCCAGCGCGCACGACCACTGGTCGTGCGCCAATGACCGTGCGCAGTATTTATTCCAACGCCTATATAAAGGTCCTGATCCGCAGATTAGGGAGACGGGGGGTTCCGGGAGCGCGATTTACCGTCCGTACGCCGCCGTTTTCCACTTCCAACCACCTCCACCTCATCTTCTCCGCAAGGGGAAGTCATCTCCAGCCATTCTAAGCAATCCTCCATCGTCCGGGAGCATTCTCCGCCCTCCGCAAGCACTCAAGCAAGCCATCTCCAGTTCGGTCCGGTGAAAAGAATAGTCATCCTGAGGTAGAAGACGACGGAAGCACGTGGAGAGGTCGTGACAATATCTCAACGCCGGAAGCACAGTCCGCCCGAGTCCGGAGGTAGCTTGACAAACTACCATTCCGGCCGTGAGCGGCCGCTAGTCTTCGTCCATTGGTTGATTTCTTCCTCCCCCTTATTGTACTCCTTTGAATCATTTAAACTTGAATATCATGATGTTTAGTTTAAATGCAATGGTTGTTTCTTATCCGTTCTTCAGTATTTGCTTGTGATACGTCTCACCTTCACTCACTCACTCACGCACTCATCGTGTTCGATTCGCATTAGCAAGAGCTAACGGCGATTTGCAAAGAGGTGTTTGCGACCCTCACTCCCCGCACTAGTGATCACTTCATTCGCATGCGCACCGTCCATCCGCCTCACGAAGCTCGGCATCGCGGCCGTTGCATCCATCTCACCTTGTGAAGCGGTGATTTCGACCCTCATTTCTTTTATTGTTGTTAACGGTAGGAAACCAAATCAAAACCCCACTTTCTGTGATTATTCCCGCTTGTGTAACAATTGTCACACAACGCAATTCGTTCACCCAACCTGCATTCCTCAAGAGACCGACACTCGGGGATCCTATTCCCAACATTTATTACTTGCGCGATCGGTGCACTTGCCGAACATTGCATCAAGTTTTTTGCGCCGTTGCCGGGGAAGTGTTCAGGCGTGTAACGTCTTGAGTTGTGAACTTTTGTTACAAGAGCAGTTGTTTTTTATTTTCCTTATTTTGTTTTCTTTAGGTTGTGATTGTGCATGCAGAGACAAGCCGCGGGGGAACTTGTACCCTTTGATCCCGAGATCGAACGGACCGCTCGCGCACGAAGGCGCGCAGCAGCCATACAAGCGGTAATGGGTGACAACATAGACCCGGATAATGTTGATCCAAGAGTGCCCAACGTGGAGCAGCACCATCCTGGAGATGAACAAGAGGTAGTTAGGCCTCGACCCCGAACGATGAGAGATTACACCACTCCGACAGCTGGGAGTGTGTATCCTGGGTTCGGTCCCAATATTATGAACAACCAGTTTGAGATCAAACCTGCGATCTTGAGCATCATCCGGAACAATGCTCAATTCTCCGGGATGGCCAGTGAAGATCCGCACCTGCACCTGGCAGAGTTTTCCGATATCTGCGGAACTTTCCGCTACGCTGGGATTCCTGACGATACAGTCAAGCTGCGACTGTTCCCATTCTCACTTCGCGACAAGGCCAAGGTGTGGCTCCATTCTATTCCCCCTGGGACCGCTGCGACTTGGGATGCTCTCGCATCCAAGTTCCTGGCCAAATTCCACCCCGTCGATAAAATTGTGAGCCTGCGGCGGGAGATCGCCACCTTTCGCCAAGCTGACCAAGAGACCCTTGCCGAGGCATGGGAGCGCCTTAACGATCTTCTCCGCCGCTGTCCGAGCCACGAGCTCCAACCTTGGAACGTGGTAGAGACATTCTACTTCGCGATCGAGCCCAACTACCGGGCAATGATAGATGCTGCTGCAGGTGGTACTCTAATGAACCATACTCCAGAAGAGGCTCATCGAATTCTGCGAGACACCGCCTCCCACAGCACATTTTGGACTGCCGGGAGAAATGCACCGAGGAGCGGCCGTGGTCTCTTCGTGGTCGACTCGCTTCTGCTTACATCCGCACCGGCTGCTGTTATTACGTGTGAAGGATGTGGAGGAGGCGGACACCACGCGTATGAATGCTCGGGCAGTGATCTATCCGGTGACTTCTCGCACTTTTCTTTAAACGAATCTGTTAATTTTGTTGGTAATCAATCTAAGGGGGTGCCGTTTAATAACACATATCATCCGGGAGTGATAAGTCACCCAAACTTCTCATGGAACTCCAATGCACCTGGCCAACGATGGGCACCGGGGCAGCATCAGAACGATGCGTACGCTTCCGGGAGCCAACCAAGGCCACCTCATCCGAAATATAACCAAGGCCCCCCAGCTCCCAAAAAGAGTAACTTGGAGGAGATGATGGAAAAATTCATGCAAGCGGCTAACGCAAACATGGTTAACCAAACCGCGTCCATGCGGAACTTGGAAACGCAGCTGGGCCAATTGGCCCAAGTGCTAACCGAGCGGTTGCACGGGACTCTTCCTAGTAATACCGAAAAAAACCCAATAGACCAAGGGAAGAGTCTCGGCGACGCGGAAGTGGGTCATCCGCGTGAGTTAGTGATCTCCTGTTCCATTAATAAAATTGAAACTAAGGCTTTGTGTGATTCTGGCTCCTCCCACAACGTAATTGCTTTGCAAGACATTGATAAAATCCAACTTAAAATTAACACGGAGGACCGGAAATCTCTTGTGCTCGCAAACGGTACCCCGGGAGAAGTTAAAAATGTAGAAGTTATAGTTGAGGGGGCAGTGGTGGTTGCTGATTTTCAAGTGTTGGGACCCCGGGAGAATCAATCCATCCCTATCTTGGGTGTACCGTTCTTGAAAGAGAGCGGTGCCACCCTTGACTTTTCTGCGGGTTGTGTCCTCCTACCCAATAAGGTGCCTTTGCCCACTTGCCCCAAGACTATAACTGAAACATCCATCTGCCCCCCTCCTTTTATTTTTGATGAATCACTGAGTTGTGCAGGGGATAAGAAAGATAATGGATCATCTGAAGGAAAAAAGGAAGAGTACCAGTCAAGCGGAGAGGAGAAAGTAGATTCTCGAAGAAACTATGCTTCCAAGAGGGAGGAGGACAGCAGTCCTGAACATTTTGAGCTGAACTTGATTCGGGATGACATCCCATTATTCTCTTGCATTGAATCATGTAATAAACTAGTTAAGCGTTCCATCTCTTGGGCTGATCCGGTCGTCACTGCGGCAACGGAAGTGACGTCACCCACTACTAAGTTGAGAGAATCTGAAAACATTCAACGTTGGCAGTCTCCGACTGTCGCTAAACTTAAACAAGAGAAGCGTCTGCGCGATGCGCGCTCTGCTGCTCTCCGTGGCAAGAGGGCAGAGGTTAGGGGAACACTGGGTGACACCAGTGTTGGCCCTAAAGCCTTCACCTCCCGCCTTCAAGCTTTGGGAGACGGGCACCATAAAAGCGCCTACAGATGATTTTCTTTTTATCTCTTATTTTGTGAAACTCTCTCTTTCATGCACTTTTATTTAATTTCTGTGCTCTGTAAACAATTATAATACAGGTATTTGGTCCAGCTTAAGGACATAAAATAAAAGTGCTGCTGGGAGACAACCCATATTTGCTGATTTCTGTTTTTCTAACATGTTTCAATTCAGTTTTTTTATACATTTTTGCTTTTGTTTTGCGGAGCTCACCCACCTTGCAGGTATTCATTGCACATCTTATAAGGTGGTGGTTGTGATTCTTCGTATGGTGGTGGGGCGGCCTCGGTCAGTCACGCGTCTTCTGGTATGCTCACTAGCTGAGCATGGGGTAACCTCTCTCCCTTTCTCTTTCTGATTTTCATTTTAATATCATCTGATGTACTTCTTAGGTTAAGTCTGGGGGAGAGCTAGTATGTGTTACCCAATGCACGTGCACACTGCATATGCATACTAGAAGCTTTTATTGATTTATTTCATTTAGATCATTGCACCACACACCACTTGCAACCACTTGAGCGCGTGCTTAGCTGTGTGTGTGCCGCGAGTTAAACTCATTTCTTGAGCAAGATTCGGGCAAATCATCGTGCTGACTTAGGATTGTGAAACGGAGTAAAATGTTGACTCCTGCAGTGTCCTAGTCGAGTGCTCTCGTTTCATGTAGAAATTTGAGTAGATTTAATTTTTCTGTATGCTTATAGTTTTATATTTTTCTATTTGCGTCAATACTGTTTATTCTATTCAAAAATGGTGAATTCGGTGTGAATCAAACGGTAGCTTAGGGATGTGTGTAGACGGGCATTAGGTTTGCATTGCTCGAGTCGGGAGGATGTATAGTCTTTTTCGTTGGCTAAGAACTTGCCCCAAGCTATTCTCGAAGCATGGGTATTGGTTAGTTCAGTGCACGAACGTGATGTAGGCCTTCATTTTGGCCCGGTTGAGCTTTGTACCAATCCTAATGTCTTATCCTCGTTAGCCCCGTTGTGCCTACCCCTTCTTTTGATTCAGCTCCACCATTATTTCACCAAAGCCTCATAGTCGATCCTAGTCGCGCACCCAAGTCGAGCTTTAGTATTTTATATATTCATTCAGGGTGTTGATGTGGTGAATATTTTTGTGAAAATGTGGATGTGCTTCAATGTTTAATCTGCTGATTTTGTTGTGAAAAGAAAAGAAAAAAAAATAGAAAAGAGAAAAAGAAAATTGAAAAAAAAAATGGATAAAGAAAGAAAAAGTTTAATTGAAAATAATTGTTGATTTGTATTTGGGAGTGGGCAGTGCACACACCCATTGTTAAAAAGTTAAGTCTGGGGGTGTGGTGTACTCGCATATATTTGGGTTAGCGGATAGATTTTTTTTTTGTTTATGCTAGCTCATTTGGGTTTGGTGCGTAGCCTCCATGTTTATCCTTGTTTACCTCACTGAAACTCAAGCCCCATCTTCACCTAAAGTCCTACTGATTCGTGAGTGAGCAAAACCAGTGTCGTGGAGAGAGTGCGAACAGGCAAGCCTATGGTCACCGACATTGGTGGATTCCTTTGGAGGTTGTCCTGAGCCCCGATCTTTGGCAATGCTCACCTTTGCGATTAGTTTATTTTCTCCCTACGCGTGACCGGATGATTCGCCGTGATTCTATTTTTGAGTAGTAATAAATTTTTGATACGCATTTGAGAAAAGTACAAACTGTTATGCATACTTAGAAATTTCCTCTGTTATATTTTTATGCGTGCGAGCACGCGACTTCGCATGGTACTCGGTGTCGCAATTTCTCTGTTAGCTAGTTGTTTTTCCCCGTCTGCTTAGATTTTGTTTGCTCGGGACGTGCAAACAGTTAAGTCTGGGGGTGTGATGAGTCCCAAATATATACACATTCATGGACTCATCTGGGCCGATTTTCTAGTCTATGCACTTCACTTTAGACATGTTTTCACTCATATTTGATTCTCCATGCTAAGTGCACCTCTAGGCCCGTTTTTGGTGTTATTTCATGTTCTGCATCTCTAGTAGTTTTCATGTATTGTTAAGTGCCACTTTCAGTGGTTGGATTCGTGGTTGTGCTGGAACAGGAGTCGTGCAGGTGTTCCCGGTACAATTCTGTACAGGTACACTGCGCACGATCACTAGTTCAATTGCGCACGACCACTGGTCGTGCGCCGCTGATCGTGTGCACTTAACCCTTTTTTCTGAGTTCTATCTCGGACAGTGCGCACGACCACCTGCGATAGTGCGCACGACCACCGGTCGTGCTCCACTGTTCGTGCGCACTTAACATCAATTTCATGAGTTATGTTTCGACCAGTGCGCACGACCACCTACGATAGTGCGCACGACCACCGGCCGTGCGCCACTGGTCGTGCGAACATGGTATTTTATAAATTTCTTACTTTGCAGGCTCCACCCAGGTAGGCGCACGATCACAGAACTCCAGCGCGCACGACCACTGGTCGTGCGCCAATGACCGTGCGCAGTATTTATTCCAGCGCCTATATAAGGTCCTGATCCGCAGATTAGGGAGACGGGGGGTTCCGGGAGCGCGATTTACCGTCCGTACGCCGCCGTTTTCCACTTCTAGCCACCTCCACCTCATCTTCTCCGCAAGGGGAAGTCATCTCCAGCCATTCTAAGCAATCCTCCATCGTCCGGGAGCATTCTCCGCCCTCCGCAAGCACTCAAGCAAGCCATCTCCAGTTCGGTCCGGTGAAAAGAATAGTCATCCTGAGGTAGAAGACGACGGAAGCATGTGGAGAGGTCGTGACAGTCTCTCAACGCTGGAAGCACAGTCCGCCCGAGTCCGGAGGTAGCTTGACAAACTACCATTCCGGCCGTGAATGGCCGCTAGTCTTCGTCCATTGGTTGATTTCTTCCTCCCCCTTGTTGTACTCCTTTGAATCATTTAAACTTGAATATCATGATGTTTAGTTTAAATGCAATGGTTGTTTCTTATCCGTTCTTCAGTATTTGCTTGTGATACGTCTCACCTTCACTCACTCACTCACCCACTCATCGTGTTCGATTCGCGTTAGCAAGAGATAACGGCGATTTGCAAAGAGGTGTTTGCGACCATCACTCCCCGCACTAGTGATCACTTCATTCGCATGCGCACCGTCCATCCGCCTCACGAAGCTTGGCATCGCGGCCGTTGCATCCATCTCACCTTGTGAAGCAGTGATTTCGACCCGCATTTCTTTTAATGTTGTTAACGGTAGGAAACCAAATCAAAACCCCACTTTCTGTGATTGTTCCCGCTTGTGTAACAATTGTCACACAATGCAATTCATTCACCCAACCTGCATTCCTCAAGAGACAGACACTCGGGGATCCTATTCCCAACATTTATTACTTGCGCGACCGGTGCACTTGCCGAAGATTGCATCAAAACTCTTATTGAAATATCTTCGACCGTGGAGGTTCCCAAAATATGGTAGAGCCTCTCTCGAGAGAACAACCACCTAACCTTAGGTTGATCGATTAAGACCCCTCGGCCAGTCGAAACCCCCTAAGCTTGCTTTAAGCGGTGAACCCCACTATTGAATTTGACTCCAATCCGAAAGATTTGTGTCACCCTCTCTCGAGGAATGCATACAACTCTTTTTATCTTTGTGTGAACTCCTCGTTCGCATGGATCTCTCGATCACTAGCAAACGAATCTTAGATTGAAAGTCATATTCCGGGCATATGAAATCAAAACAAAGTAATTCAAAGATAAATCGAAAATAAACAATACGAGAGTTTGCTAATTAGAAAGATTCAAAACATATTTTATTTTATTCCAAAGTTCATCATTACCAAGTGCTAAAGGAAATTTAGCTACTCATCATAGTGATGGGAATACAAGTAGAAGAGGAAAAAGACATGATTAAGAAAACAACAATACTTGAATTAAAATTGCAATAATTTAAAAACTTACAACTTTAGGAAAAACTAGCTAGAACATCAAAAACAGTAAACTAAAGCTGAAATTAAACTCCAAGATCGAACTCCTCGACTTCTGGAGATTGCTGCCTTTTATAGTTGAAAAATCGGGGAGTCACGCCCTTGGTCACGCCCGTGACCAAGGGCGTGTAAGCTGCGTAATTGCTGTCTTGAAAGCCCGAGAACGTTGGGGAAGAAAAACTGGCAGAAATCAAATGCATGGCGGGTCACGGCCTCGGTCACGCCCATGACCGAGGGCGTGTCTTGAACGGGTCTGGAAACGGTGGGAAACGTCGCGATCTGGAGTTAATCTGGCGGTTGCAAAAGAGTCACAGCCTCGGTCACGCCCGTGACTGAGGGCGTGTAAGATGGAAACGGCGGGAATTGATTGCTGGCTGTATTGAACGTATTCCGGGCGAGTCACGCCCGTAACCATGAGATTACGCCCTCTGTCACGCCCGTGACGGAGGGCGTGTAATTTTAATCTGACGTGGCGGCTGACTTCTTCAACTGGAATACGGTGGGTCTGGTTCACGGTCGTGACATGGTGTCACGCCCTTGGTCACGCCCATGAGCTAGGGCATGTACATTGCGATTTCGGCAGAAGTACTCCAAATATTCTCCTGATTATTCTTATAAGCTTGAAATTGTTATTGGCAGCCCAAATTACCTGAAAATACAAAAAGAAGGTAAATTAATGATAAATTAAGTAAAACTAAATTAAATTAAATTATTTTTTAATAAAATATTATATAAAAATAACTATAAATAATGCATTATCAAATAATAACTATAATTATTTATATAAAAATAACTATAATTAATTTTTAATAAAATATTATATAAAAATAACTATAAATAATGCATTATCAAATAATAACTATAATCGTCTTTCCCCTTAGAAGGTCATAAAATACGTAGAGTAATTCAAGTGAATTGTTAAGAGGGGTAATCTTATGGGTATATACCAACAACACTAAGTGTCTTGAGAAAGGGGACTTTGGGGCGTCATCCCATTATAGTTCCTAGTACCGTAGCCAGCCCCTTACAGGGTAATCCTCGAGAAGTCCAAGATAAACCATAAATTGTAGGGATAAGTTGATGTACAAGATTAACTTAATAATATGCACACCCACACCCCGTAGTTATGGGAGGTTAGTTGGTTTGGTTGTACGAGCGGTAGGCTCGGTGGTTGAAGCAGTGGACTAGTTAGTCCGTTGAGCTGGTGACTCAGTAATGCTTGTTGGTATGGATGGGTTGGTCCGGCGAGTCGTTGGCTCAGAAGGTTATTGTGACGG
Source organism: Dactylorhiza incarnata (assembly GCA_033032865.1). Classification (NCBI taxonomy): domain Eukaryota; kingdom Viridiplantae; phylum Streptophyta; class Magnoliopsida; order Asparagales; family Orchidaceae; genus Dactylorhiza; species Dactylorhiza incarnata. Next base: position 18,144,387 of record JAWHQI010000013.1, read on the forward strand.
GAAGGTTAGCCCGGGGAATTTATGGCTCAGGATATAGTAGAACATGTTTGCATGTGCATGAAGGTGGTGGGTCTTCGGTATTGGACGGTCGTTCACACCGACGTCAATACGTTGACTCGGCAAGTGTGGAATTTGTACTTAGCCATAAAAGTTTGGTGGTCCAGCCAGTAAGAGTACGCAAATGCTTCGCGGATTTGCGTTGAGGCGTACGATAGGTTTAGGTTAGGTAGTGTGAATACCAACCTAAAGGTGGGCAAGGTCCAACCCACCGCTTTCGTTTGCCACTACGGGAGTATCCTGGGAGTCTTGCTATCTCCAAAAAGTGGGAACTAAAGGTCTGTGCGCATAGAGTCGAAGTGTGCGAGTTGCACTTATATGAACATAGCATAAACTGTATAACTCTTCATGTCATGGCAAAAACATTGCATTTCAACCCATACCCCTATCGTATAAATTGGTTATGGGACTCTTTATACGATAGGCCTTGCTAAACGACCCATTGGTCTATAGTTTTGTATGGGCATTCCTATAAACCAATGGTTACTTTTCTATTATGTACCTGCTTTACTTACTGTCCTTTACTTTCTCTTTACCATGCTTTATATTACTGCTTCAATTATTTATATACACATGTGTAGTTGTAGACATTTCCTATAGACAAGATCCGTCGTCATCTGCATTGTTTTATACCCCTTGCTGTCCTCCGCTTCATCCTCCCACAAGGTGCCTAGGAGCCATTGGGGGTGGGGTGGAGAACATAAGGCTTAGTATTTTTGACTAACGGTCGGTGGACCATATCATTTTAGGGGACCGAGGAGACGCAGCAGCACCAGAGGCCGGTGTAGACAGAGGCGGGCCAGTCTAGTACAGGAGCACAGGATTCAGGATCAATGAGTGATTAGTAGTTAGCTTTCATGAGTGATCTTGTAGTGAGGACATGATGTAAAGGGCATGAGCCCTTTATTATTGTAACTTTGTTATTTCAGTTATACCATGTGGACATTCATTATATATAACATGTGATTGTGGACTTGAAATTCTATTTGTTTGTTTATACTTTTCTTCTTCTGTGGTCGATATGGCCGGCAGGATCGGCGTATTGTAGTGGCGACCTTCCCGAGTGATGGTATCACCGCAAAGCGGCGGTTCTGGGCATAAGACCCGGGTTTTCAAAGGAAAAAACGGGTCTTACAAAGTGGTATCAGAGGAAACCTCGATCCAAAGAAAAGAAGTCCACAAACCTTGGGCCAGCCCGCGCGAGTTTAGTTTTAGGACAAACTAAGTAGCGGAAGTAATGGTGTGCCCAGATGGGGAAATCACATGAAAAAGCCCACGTTTAACTGAAACTTTTAGAAAGTTTTATTTTGTAGCCTGCGACGAACCCTGTCCCCAGAAGGGAATACCTCCGGTTGCAAAGATCTCTTTAGATAATCCTTTAGTTCATGAGTTAGATTAAACACCACTAGGACACATGACTTACCATGACAATTTATACCATGCCCTAGTCTGAAATAGACCGTAGGTATAATTTTGGTGAAGGTACGGGGATACACCAAAGAGGCTGGAGAAAGAGAGATTGACACATAAGCAGAATTGTATGGGACTCGTAAACTCAACCCGCATATCAGGGACATGTTTATATAGAGACAACCACCATCAGATAAGAAATTCAAGTGCAGAAGAGACCCGTTTGGGATTGGGTCACATGTTGACCCCGATAAGGTTGTCGTAGAAGGTACCTGGATGAGTCTAAGGTGTGGAGTATACCAATGAGCCTCAAGATAGAACCCCAAGTCTAAGGTTGTGTTCCCTAAGAATTGTTTGCAAACTTGGGACGAATATAATTTGGTGAAATTAAAGATACTCAACCCAAAATAGATAGTGGCTTATCTTTTGTTTATTGGGGCTTATCTTTTGTTTATTGGGGCTTACCTTTTGTTTATTGGGCAAATTAATGACTGACTTTTCCTTTGGATCTAATTTAGAAGATGTTGCATCGTAAACATAATGATTTTGAAATTGATCATATTCGATGTTACTCGGGCGAAGATGAGATTATGTAACAGTATGTTCGGAATGATGATATGTGGTATTACTAGGACAATGAAAGGACATCATAGATCGAGCAATGACTTGACCTTAGTCGAATCATTGGAAATGTAAAGTCGCCAGGATTAATCACATAGGGGTGCCGATGTCCCATTCTAGAAGTTAGGAACAGAAACTAGGTCATAAAAGTTGTAGTTAATTATATTTGAGGTTCTTGTGACTTGGGGAATTCAGAAGTGATTAAATTGTGGTTGGTTAAAAATCACACCTATCTTGGTAGAAAATTTTAACTACAATAATAGCCCTTATACCTTGGGAGCTATGACGATGAATAACCTGAAATCTTAGATGATGACTTATTGGAATTAAAATATAGTGTTTGAGTTTACTATTAAGAACGATCTAAGTTTATCTTACTTTGGACCATCCGAAAGTGATCAAGACTAGCATATGTGGAAGCGATAGGAATTTGTGAAATAAACGTGATGATATTTCCATGATGAAATTGACTTGTGAAAATCTTAGGGTTTCAAAAGAATTTTACCCGTATACCTTATGAATCAAACTCCACATAGAAAGTGATTGGGAGTCATCTTATAAACATGATACTAATAAAGATTGGTTAACATATACTCATAAGATTCACAAGTGCAACCCCTGAAATTTTGAGGATGATTGGAACGCTTGATGATCTGATCGGTTCCACCAATGGTAAGAACTGGATAAGTTGTAGAGTGGAGTTGATTGATCACCCAGACATACTTGAAGGAATACGAACCTAAACATGCGGAGAGAACTTTATAGAAGCGTTGTCTACCCATATAAACAAGGGATTTAGTCATCGGGAAAATGGTGTATTCCGGAACACGTATGTCCTCAGAATGAAGAAAGACGTCAAAAGTTTTGTGATGCACGGTGAAGGCCAAGTGCATAAGTCTTTGGAGAACTACCACAGTCTCTGCCCAGGTTAGAGTGGAAGTTCGAGGATATAATTATGGATTTCATACACAGGTACCACATCCCCACTCCGGGCACAAGTTTGTTTGGAACATCGAGGATAAACTGACCAAGGTGGCTAGGGTCACCCCGGGCTGGAAGGATGCTCCCGTTGGTGTTTGGTGGGATTTGTTGAGCAGTTTGTCCGTTATCATAGTGTGACCAGGATGATCATGTCGAATCAGGATGGACGGTGTACATCAAAAAAGTGAAGATTAGTCCAGGCTTATCTGGGCTCTTGGTTGACGTCAGCATAGCTTTCCACCCTCAGAGGGACAGAGGCGCAGGACTCCACTATCTTGGATCCAGGATGAGGATCCCAAGGCACTCGGCTCAGAAATTATGGAGGACATAGATACTCAGGTGCGACGGATTTGAGTTAGGATGTTGGGGACCAGAGCTGCAAGGTCAGGTATTACGATGCGTGGTATCGTCAAATAGAGTTCCGGGTTGGAGACCGGGTGTTCCGGAAGATACGTACGATGCAGGGAGTCTTGCGGGTTCGCAGGTGGAAGAAGCTCAGTCTGAGATAGATGGGGATCTACAGAATCCTGGAGTGGACCAGCCTATTGGCTTATAGAGTGGAGTTGCCACCGGAGTTAGCGGGATTGCACGACGTCTTCCATGACTCCTCATTTAGGAGAGCTCTTCTACGGCCAGAGCAGCAAATTTCTACTATAGATGGCCCGGTAGTCTCTGATCAATTGATTTACCTGGGAGCCACTAGAACTGGTATGGCAGTGATAGTCGGTGCTCTTCGAGTCAGAAATAACTTCAATTCTTAGGGGATGTTACGTTAAGTCACTCTCGGTGAAAACCACGCGAGCCTAGCCTGAATTTCGAGGACGAAATTATTTTGTTTGTTTATTGGGATTTGTAACATCCCCCAAACAACTAGACCCCTAGAGTGTTTTTGTCATGACAAAACTATAGGAAGCTTGAAGAGATCACTTGGCCTTAGGCTTGAAGGGGAAAAGTACCTTGGTCTACAAATAGCAATATCTAGTTAACAAGCATAAGGTTGGACTTAAGGGCCTCACCTTGACCCTTTGACCCCACCATGACATACCTAACCTATTAAGGGGTCCCTTAGAGCACTAAGGACCCATTGGGGTCAACCAAAGAGGCCAAATTGACCAAAGTCAAACCTAACCCCAAATTGGTCAAAGTAGCTTAATTAGGGTCAATTGACCTCCACCATGCCAAATTGACCTTTCCCCTACCCTTATAAGGATATTATTAACCCAATGGACCAAAAAGACCCATCATGGGTTCACCAATTTGACCTAAGTCAACTCTAGCCCTATTTTGGTCAAATTGCCATATTGTGGGTCAATTGGCCTCCACCTTGCCAAATTGACCCTACCTAGACCTTCCTAACCCTTAGGGGAGTCCAATGGGTCACTAACCACCCATTGCGGTCAACACAAGTGGTCAATTTGACCAAAGTCAACTCAACCCTAATTTTAAGTCAAAATTCCCTATTTTGCCCAAATCAAGCCCAATCCACTTGGGTTAGGCCCAATTGGAGTAGCCCATTAGCTTAGGAGGCTGATAATTACCAGGAGTTACCACTCAATTTCTGTAAATGGTGACTAGAAGAGAGAAATCTCATTTCCCCCAAAAATGGAGGAGAGAGAAAGAGAGGGATTAATGGCATTCATTGCCAAGGGAGGCCAATTGATCTCACCATTGATGGGGATTCATCTCCTCTGGCTGTTACAAGAAGTTTAAGGGGTTTTTTTAGCCCACAAGGGGGCTGAATTGGGAGGTTTCCACCATGGCTGAAAATGGCCATTAATGGCCTTCATGGCAATTGATGCCATGGCCCTCCCTTTCCCCAAATTGGCTAACTTAAAACCATCAGAGGACTGGGAGGATTGTTTTCCCCCGTTCACTTGAAGTAATCGAGTCTGTTGTTGTGGAGGATGCAATGGCTCCAAGAGCTTCAAGGTCAGCCATGGCCAACAAGAGATTGGCAAGGAATCACCCCTCCATACAGGTCTGGTTCTTCTCCTCTCTCTGTGGATAGATCCCATCAGGTTGCCTGCAAGGATTAGGGCCAATTGGTCCCTAATCAGGTAGGCCAAGAGCTCCATTTTTGGAGCTTTAATCCCGCCTCCATACCCCTATTCCGGCTACCTCCGGTCGGCCAACCACCGCAAATCGCCGGCCACCACCTCAACGAAGGTGGTGGTGGCATTAGCCGACAGGGGCGGCGCTTAGGTGGCCAGGAAAATAAGGATGAAGGAGCTCCAGGTGCGGTTAATCCTGGCCATCAGCCAGAGGACGAAGACAAATGGATGTCGTCTATTGTGCCTCAAGATCTGTGCAAGATCTTCATATTAAATGATTATGTTATATCGTTATTTCATTTATTCGTCGATCTGATGTAGAAGAAATTCGTCGAGCTATAGCCAGAGTTCGTCGAACTGATGGTTGAGTTCGTCGAACTTAACCCGGAGTTCGTCGAACAGAATTCATTCGTCAGACACACTCTGGTGTTCGTCGAAATGATAGTTGAGTTCGTCGAACTGAACCCGGGGTTCGTCGAACGGAATTAATTCACCGAACTGATAGTTGAGTTCATCGAACTGAACCCGGAGTTCGTCGAACGGAATTAATTCACCGAACTGATAGTTGAGTTCGTCGAACTGAACAAGAGTTCGTCGAACAGAATTAATTCGCCGAGCTGAATTAATTCGTCGAACTGAATTAATTCGTCGAACTGAGAGATGATCTGCTGGACTGGCTGGAGAACAGATTTCGTCGAACGCCCACAGATTAGATTTCGTCGAACTGAAGCACGGCGTTCGTCGAACGCAGAACAAATTTTGTCGAATGCAGATTGGAAGTTCGTCGAACGCAGATTGGAAGTTCGTCGAACGTAGAGATTTGTTCCAACACATTTTGTCTTACTTCCTGTAGTATTTAATTTTAATTATTAAAATACAGACCCCTCAAATGAAACAATGGTCAACACCAAAGATGTAGCCCTTGGAGTCTACTTCATTTTAAAATTAATTTCACCCCAAAAGGAGTTCTGTAGCTCCCTATAGGTTCATTTTGGTGGGACTGGTCCCTAGTGTAGGACAACCACCATTTCTTGAATAACGTTTTATTGGTTTATGGTACTGACTTGACAATTAAAACATAGTCTATTTACACCTACCCACACATCATACCCAAATATGGGGATTTTAGGAGAACATTTTTCTAAGGTTTTTGTAATAATTTCATAAATAAAATATTAATTATTAATTGGGTCAAATGACCACCAATGCCCTCCAAATTTTGTTGGGTACTTCTTAGGGTTCTCACATGACCCTGGTAAAAATCTCAGCCCAATTGGGACTGATTTGGTTGGGTAATTTGTCAACCCAAGTTAGGTCAAATTGGGTCAAAGTTAGGGCATGGTGTTTATCTTGGGGTATGGTGGTCAGAACTCATCACCACGAGTTGAAACCTTGGCCACTGGTTTAGGATCACCTAAAACACCTTCATGAGCAAGATGGGGTGGTGTATAGGTGGATATGCCCTAGGACCCCAGCTTTACCCCTTGGGGTGCATATAGAACCTTGTGAAGGCCCCTAGGCCATGTGGTAAAAAGCTATAGAATGGCTATGGAACCTTGGACATATGTTCATGGGATGTATTTATGCCCTAGGTAATTTTGAGAGAATTTTAGGAGAATTTATTCCCCCTAAATTAGGTCATAAACCCTTTAGGGAAATTTCTTATAAGAGATATTTACATGTCCATATGGCCTTGTATGGTGATGAAACCTTGGTAGTGCCTTTATAATCATATGATGGACCTCTGGTAATTGTTTTGTAATTAATTAGGTGATTTAACCAGTACTTTCTTCTCAAGGTACCTATTTTGTCTTAATCTTAAGAAAAATAATTAAGGCTCTAGAACTCTCTGGAAAAATGTACAACTTGATGATAGGACATTTCAGAGCACTAGGAAGCTCTGTGAATTTTTATATAATTTTTAGAAAATGCTATCGGTAGGCTACTTCACAACATGTGCAAATTAGGAATTATTTGGATTAATTATTTCGGTGAGGAAATGGTTCCCATAAATTGTGAAACTCTGTAATTAAGCTTTTCTGGACATAGTTGAGGTCTGGTAATTTTTCTATAATTTTGGCATAAGTATTCTTGGTAGTTCCGTCATAAATCTTCAAGTTTGGATAGAAGTTAAATATTAAAAATTGAGGACATTTCCTTACTGTAAAATTGTGATATTCATTACTTACTGTTATTTTGGCATGATAGATTTATCTTAATTTTATGGGAGCCATATCATAAGAATACCTTACACTTCATGCTCATATTCATACTTGGCAAATTTGGATATTTAGGGGCCTACCAAGTGAAAGTGGCATGTAGTTGGTGTACATGGTCAGGTTGAAGGGATTGAAGGTCACCAAAACGGAGTTTAGGTGATGAGGGTGTGCTTGGTGAGTTAAGGGTAAAGTTGTGCTCGGGATTGACGAAAGATCGTCTTTCCCCTTAGAAGGTAATAAAATGCGTAGAGTAATTCAAGTGAATTGTTAAGAGGGGTAATCTTATGGGTAGATACCAACAACACTAAGTGTCTTGAGAAAGGGGACTATGGGGTGTCATTCCATTATAGTTCCTAGTACCGTAGCGAGCCCCTTACAGGGTAATCCTCGGGAAGTCCAAGATAAACCATAAATTGTAGGGATAAGTTAATGTACACGATTAACATAATAATATGCACACCCACACCCCGTAGTTACGGGAGTTTAGTTGGTTTGGTTGTACGAGCGGTAGGCTCGGTGGTTGAAGCAGCGGACTAGTTAGTTCGGTGAGCTGGTGACTCAGTAATGCTTGTTGGTACGGACGGGTTGGTCCGGCGAGCCATTGGCTCGGAAGGTTATTGTTACGGGCAGGTTAGCCCGTGGAGTTTATGGCTCGGGATATAGTAGAACATGTTTGCATGTGCATGAAGGTGGTGGGTCTTCGGTATTGGACGGTCGTTCCCACCGACGTCAATACGTTGACTCGGGAAGTGTGGAATTTGCACTTAGCCATAAAAGTCTGGTGGTCCAGCCAGTAAGAGTACGCAGATGCTCCGCGGTTTTGTGTTAAGGCGTACGATAGGTCTAGGTTAGGTAGTGTGAATACCAACCTAGAGGTGGGCGAGGCCCAACCCACCGCATCCGTTTGCCACTACGGGAGTATCCTGGGAGTCTTGCTAGCTCCAAAAAAGGGGAACTAAAGGTCTGTGCGCATATAGTCGAAGTGTGTGAGTTACACTTGTATGAACATAGCATAAACTGCATAACTCTACATGTCATGGCAAAAACATCGCATTTCAACCCCTACCCCTATCGTATAAATTGGTTATGGGACTCTTTATACGATAGGCCTTGCTAAATGACCCCTTGGTCTATAGGTTTGTATGGGCATTCATATAAACCAATGGTTACTTTTCTATTATGTACCTGCTTTACTTACTGTCCTTTACTTTCTCTTTACCTTGCATTATATTACTACTTCAATAATTTATATACACATGTGTAGTTGTAGACATTTCCTGTAGACAAGATCCGCCGTCATCTGCTTTGTTTTATACCCCTTGATGTCCTCCGCTTCATCCTCCCACTCGGCGCCTAGGAACCATTAGGGGTGGGGTGGGAAACATAAGGCTTAGTCTTTTTGACTAACGGTCGGTAGATCTTATCATTTTAGGGGATCGAGGAGACGCAGCAGCACCAGAGGTCGGTGCAGATGGAGGCGGGCCAGTCTAGTACAGGAGCATAGGATTCAGGATCAGTGAGTGATTAGTAGTTAGCTTCCGCGAGTGATCTTATAGTGAGGACATGATGTACAGGGCATGAGCCCTTTATTATTGTAACTTTGTTATTTCAGTTAAACCATGTGGACATTCATTATATATATAGCATGTGAGTGTGGACTTGAACTTCTATTTGTTTGTTTACACTTTTCTTCTTTTGTGATCGATATGGCCAGCAGGATCGGAGTTTTGTAGTGGCAACCTTCCCGAGTGATGGTTTCACCGCAAAGCGGAGGTTCTGGGCATAAGACCCGGGTTTTCAAAGGAAAAAAAAATGGGGTCTTACATATGGTATATGCTCGAGTTCGGGAACAAAAAAAACAGAATTATTAGAACTCCTTCGAGTCATGCACTAGGAAATCACGGAAAATAAAAAAAGAGTGATAGAAAAAATGATAAAATTAATAGAACTTTTGCTTTCATAATATCAATGAAAAATGTCCCAGACAACGACGCTAAAAACATGATACGTTTTTGTGTGTATCTCCTATATACAATCTGATTAGGCAATTGTACCTACGCACTATAATATATAATATTTTAAGGAAAATATCAAGTGTCATATTCTCGAGGTTGTTGAGTATTTCTAATCACTAAATTATTATTATTTTATCTAAAATGATTTTTTGTGGTTTGTAAACTTAAGAAAATGTGATAAATTGAAATGCAAGAGAATCGTGATTAAAAGATAGTTCTTGATCTAGAATCTCTCTATAATGAAATAAAATAACTCAATTTCTATCATAAGCCTCTTAATAAATACATTGATCGTGGTTATTCATATATCATGGTAATATCTCTCTCGAGAATTACGATCAACTAACCTTAGGTTTATTGACCGAAATTTCTTTCTAATCGAAACTCCTAAACTTGTTTTATCTTTTGTGAACCCCGCTACTGAATTTGACTCAAATTCAGAATATTTATGACAACTCTCTCTAGGGGTACATGCGACTCTTTTTACCAATGAAAGATCTACTTGTATACACAGATCTCTCAATAAACTAGAATACATGCCTTAAATAAAAAACATACGTCGACAAATCTGTAATCAAAACAAATTTTAATCAAAGGTAAATCAAGATTCCTATTTAAAAGCAATTATGATAAAAAAAAGGGAATAACATGATTATTTCATTCTATAGTTCATCATAATCAAGCACTAATTGAAACTTAACTATTCATTATGATGAATCAATGAATGACTAAATTAGATGAACGGAGATATGAAATTAAGCATAGAAGAAAGATCTTGCAAGTACGATTGTTGAACAAAATGAAAACTACTCTTACACTCTCCAAAAGTAAACAAAACAGTAAAAATAATAAGTTAAAGACAACTTTTGGAGCTGAAAATTGGTAGTCGACTTCTAGGATGATCCTCCAATGATAGCAGAATAATTGAGTTTACTTGCCCTGATGACACGACGTGTAATAGGGGTGTGGATCTAGAAAAAAATGAAAAATTTAACCTGGGAAGCATTCTGGAATTGAAGAAGACCCGTTGATCATAAATTGGGCATACATGCCCAAGTTACATGATGTGTAAATTGGGTGTGTACTTCAAATTCTATAGAAGTTGTTACCACAATGTGATAGAGGAGCTCTGTAATGAAATTGGATGTTACACTTTCTGAGTACACGACATATATCGAGGGCGTGCACTTGGTTTTTTTACTGGAATAATCCTAAATCAGCTCCTAATCATACTTACCATTATCATTCATAAATGGTGATTACTTGCTTATAATGTTGTACGATCACTACAACAGTTTTGGTCTTTAGCAACACTTGAAAATTGTTGCCTAAAACTTCAAAGTGTTGCCAAAACAGTGAAAACTATTGTCATAGGGGTGTTGTTTATACACGTGTTACCAAAGGTCTAAGGAAACAATTTTCATTCATTTAGGCAACACTATATAAAAACTGTTGCCTAAACTCTTAGAATAGACAACTATTTTTCGGTGGACCTATTGCAACATTTTAGAAATGTTGACCTGTAGTGTTACAATTAAAAACTGTTGTCAAAAGGTAAAAGGAAACAATTTAAAACTGTTGTCAAAAAGCTGCAACAATTTTTTTTAAAAACCCGCCAATGTCGCGAAATTTAAAAAAATGCAGAGATGGTACAAATTATAGCGATAATCACCAAAATCACAAAGACTTAAAAGAATTTTATGATATCACAATTAAACCGGCAATATCGCCGAATTTATTTGATTCTTTTGTACAATACAAAAAAGATGAAATGATATAATACAACCCCGGATGATATATTATATTATAACAGCTGCATAATGTTTAACCCAAAAGTATAATGAGATTTGTACAAATGGCATCATCATCACCATTAAGAAATTCTAGTTGGGAACAGTGCAGCCTAACCCCTTCACCACGGAGTCGAGGAAGGTAAGCGTCATGCCGGTTGCTTGCTTGTTGCGTGCTTCCCATTAAGTAAACATTTTGGTCATAAAACATGATGTAGTTTGAAGACTCGCAGGAACAACAACGACAACACCCTGCTTTGCTATGGTCAGTTGTCCTCTACCATCTTCACCAAGGCCTCGTCCACCAAGGTCTTGCCAACCACATTCAACTTCTCGGTGATCATGATCAACACCTGCAAGAACAACCGTTTATCCAATTACCATGAAGGAAAAAAATCATATATATATGTGTTATCTCATCTTTCTCTTGAATCCAGAGAACACTTTTGCGAATAGTATAAAATTTCATCCTACATTTACATGACCCTTAGATCTATAATCTATATAGGGTTTATTGCTTCTTTCTTGCTAGTGTGGTGTGATATGAACAAGAATCTTTAGTGAGCGTGATGCGTGGAAACTCAAAGTGATGCAAGAGAAAAACACTTACACAAATCTTGCATTAAAAATTTAACGAACATACACAATAACAATCCAAAGGCAGGCTATGGGCAACTCTAAGAGGCCGAATCCATGAAAGAGCTTGTCTCTCAAAATGGGAGTCACGTGGAAATAAAGAAACTAGGAGAACCCTTCTTCAAATTTTACACCAACATGCAAATGAGAATATCTAAAACTCACAAACAATATTAGGATTCATGTTCAACTTTGATGTCTCTGGGACCAAAACAGGGGTATGGATCCTCTATTTTGTTCATCTTTTGGACCAGCTGCCCCCCTAAATCCGACCGTTGAAACCGATTTCTCGGTCTCTTGTGGTGCTCGGTCCCTCAACGAGTTGAGGGGCAGCTAACACTTACTGGCTCCCCGAAAGGAACGGACTGGAGACTCGAAATTAGACATAGACCCTTGGTCGCAGCGAGGAGGTCCCACCACACACCCGAAAGATCTTTGAGCGCTTCCCCTCCCAAGCCAAAGCTGAGACTGGGCACCTTGGAGAGCCTGAGAGCTAAGCCAAGATAACCTAGAGAGGAAGAAGCTCAGATAATTGAGATTGGAATCCCTCTCCCAATGTGCCCTTCAAGGTCTATTTTTAGTTTTTCAAGTCTGGCCTGTTAATAGCGAGATTTCTGATGCGTATCGGCAAGTGCACCGGTCGCTGTCAAGTAATAATTGTGGAGAATAAATTCCCCGGATGTCGGTCTCTTGAGGAATGCAGGATGGGTGAACGAATCGCGCAGTGATTATTGTTACACAAGCGTTCAACAAACACAAAGATGGGGCTTTTGGTTGGTTTTCCTAATCTTATCAACAACAAAAGAGATGCGTGTCGAAAACACCGCTTCGCAAAGTGAGGTGGATGCAACGACCGCGATGCCGTGCTTCGTGAGGCGGATGAAGTGAACTCAAGTGCGAGAGGGTGAGGGTCGCAAACACCTCTTCACAACCGCCGTTAGCTCTTGCTAACGCGGATCAAACACCTTGCGTGCGTGCGCGAGTGAGTGAGAGAAAGAGGAATGAATCACCACCAAACCATGAAGAACAACAACGAAATATTCATTTCCATCAAAATAAACATCACAATATTCGAGTATTGCACGGTTCAAAGAGTACAACGAGGTAAAAGAGGAAAGAAATAACCGGTGGTGAAGACTAGCGGCCGTTCACGGCCGGAATGGTAGGTTGTCGGGCTACCTCCGGACTCGGACGGACTATGCTTCCGGCGTAGAGAGCTGTCACAATCTCCCTACGTAGCTCCGTCGTCTTCGACTTCAGGTTCCTTCTTCTTCTCACCGGGCGGAATGAGAGAATGGTTGCTTGGAGGCTTGCGGAAGATGGAGAACACTCAAGGACAATGGAGGAAGTCTTGGAATGGGTGGAGGAGGCTTCCCCTTGCGTAGAAGATGAAGTGGAGGCGTCCCACGGTGGAAATCGGCGGTGTACGGAACAGGAATCCCGCTCCCGCCAGTGATCGATCGCCCTAAAATCGCAACAGGCGTTTAAATAGGCGCTGGATTAAATACTGCGCACGGTCATTGGCGCACGACCAATGGTCGTGCGCACTGGAATTCTGCGATCGTGCGCACTGCCTGGGTGGAACCTGCAAGATACGAAATTATAAAATAAAATGTTCGCACGACCAGTGGCGCACGACCGGTGGTCGTGCGCACTATCGTTGATGGTCGTGCGCAATACAGCAAACAGAACTCAGAATTTTAATGATAAGTGCGCACGAGCAGTGGCGCACGACCGGTGGTCGTGCGCACTGTCGTTGATGGTCGTGCGCACTGCACCAAACAGAACTCGTGAAAAAGGGTTAAGTGCACACGATCAGTGGCGCACGACCAGTGGTCGTGCGCAATAGAACCGGCGATCGTGCGCAGTGTTCCTGTGCAGAATTGCACCGGGAACACTTGCACGACTCCTATTCCTGCTCAACCACAGATCTAGCCACTGAAAGTGGCACTTAACAGCACATGAATACTACTAATGACAATAAGCACGAAAATCACACCAAAGTGGGCCAAGATGTGCACCTAGCATGGATTATCAAATATAAACTATAACAAGGCTAAAGTGCGGAGAAATGACTAAATAACGGCCCGGATGAGTCCATAAATGTGTATATGATCAGGACTCATCACACCCCCAGACTTAACTGTTTGTGCGTCCCGAGCAAACGAATCCGGCGGAGCGTGAAAACGATAATTAACATAGAGAATTACACAAGGGAGTACGGCGCGAAGTAACAACGCATGCGAGTAGAGATTCTAGTAGAAGGAGAGTTTAACTATGCTAACTAATTTACATAAGTATTAAAGCGTAATTAAAGATTTAGTTATACTCAGTTGGAGAAATATGAAGAATTTGACGATCATGCCCGGTGTGAAAGTGACAAGATACTGAGGCGGGTGTTGCAAAAGATCGGGGCTTAGGAATAACTCCGCTGAAATCCATCAACGTCGTGAACCATACGCTTGCCCGGTCACACTCTCTCCACGGCGCTAGCAAACTCGCAAATCAAATCAATAGGACTTATAGGATTAAAACGGGGCTTAGGTTACGGTATGATATGCAAAGTTAAACACGGCGGCTACGCAACCCAAGTGAGCTAACGGAACGCTGCACCACGCAAGACCAACAACGATGCTCGTGTGACACACCCCCAGACTTATCATGAAAACCAGGTGTGCACACGGCCTACTTCACAAATACCAACAGATTTTCTATTTTTTAGCTCGGGAGGATTTTTTTTTTCAAAATACTCTTTCTCTTTTTTTTTCTTTTAACATATTTTACTTCTTTTAAGTATCCTCCGGTTGGTTCAAAATCAGCAGATAGACTTTATTTCCCTTCATGACACAATGATTCCACACACCACACAAGTTGAGACTTATGAGCGCAGTTAAAAAGATTTTGGTTGCGGGAGTAGGATAGGCTTCAGGCTTTGGTGGATGAAGAGGAGCTGAACAAAGGATTGGTAGGCACAAAATAGGCTTGCAAAGGTGAATGAAATGGACATGGAATAACAAAGCTCAAACTAGCCAAAGAGTGGCCTACATCATGCTTGACTCAACGAGTAGCTCTCACCCATGCTTCGAGAGTCGCTTGGGGCAAGTTCTTAGCCCACGAGAAAGATAAACCTTCCTCCCGACTCGAGCAACACACGACTAGCACTCGTACACACACAACACCGGGTTATCGTCAATTTCATGCGAATTCACCACTTGAGTATATTAAATCTAAATTTACGCAGAAATACTAAACATAAATTAGATGCATAAAGAAAATCTAGTTCTACTCAAATTCTACCATAGCATGCGAAGTGACTAGAACACTACATGAGTCAACATCGCACTCCAAATAATAATTCCTATGTTAACAATCTATTTCACTTTCCAACCAAAATAGTTTAAACGGAACAACGACAAAAAGATAAGCACGCACTCAAGTGGGTGAAGTGGTGTGTGAAGCATGAAAAACAAAAATAATGACTAGGATAAATAAAGATACAACCTTCTAGTATGCGGTGCAACTCGTGCACAGTGGGTAACAACAACCGCTCCCCCAGACTTAAGCTAAACGATATATCTAGAAATTTGAAGCTAAAAGAAGGGAGGAAGTGTTACCCAATGCTCATAAATGAGCCTACCAGACGATTGGCGTTTATGATCACGAATAGTCCGCAGCATCCGCACCATCGAACACAAAACCTGCAAGCACAAACTCAAAGCAACAAAAGCAAAAACAAAAGCTGAACTAAAAGAAGTTAGAAAAAAGGAAATACGAAAACAGGAAATCTGGGTTGTCTCCCAGGAGCGCTTTCATTTAATGTCCTTAAGCTGGACCAAATACCTGTATTAGCATTGTTTAAAGAGTGCAGGAATTGAAAGAGAAATATTCAGAAGCAGTTCACCACATCAGAAGAAACACAAATCAACTAAAAGCGCTCTTATGATGCGCGTCTCCCGTAGCACGTAGGCGAGAGGTGAAGGCTTTAGGGCCAGCACTGGTGTTACCCAATGCTCCCCTAACCTCCGCCACCTTGCCACAAAGAGCGGCAACACGAGCGTCGCGCAGAAGTTTTTCCTTTTTAAGTTTGGTGACAGTCGGAGACTGCCACCGTTGAAAGTTTTCAGAATTTTCCGCCTTAGTGGCGGGTGGCGTCACCTCCGGTATCGCGGTGACCACCGGATCGGCCCAGGAGATGGAGCGCTTAGATAGTTTATTACAAGATTCACCACAAGAAGATAAATAATCAGCATCCCTAACTAGATCCAAGTCAACGTTTCCCGAACTGCAGTCTTCCTCCTTCTCGGAGTCGAACTCTTTCCGGAAGTCAACCTCTTCTTCCTCATCTGATTGGAGCTCCTCCTTTCCTCCTTCACTTGTTTCTTGATCATGTATCTTTCCTGCACAGCTTAGAAATTCATCAGAAATCACAAGAGGGGGAGGAGTGGATGTGTCAGCTGTAGCTTCGAGGCGAGTGGGCTGCAGCGCCTTGTTAGGTAGGAGAACACACCCCATAGCGAAGTCAAGGGTGGCGCCGCTCTCTTTCAAGAACGGCACGCCCAAGATAGGAATGGATTGATTTTCCTGGGGGCCCAACACCTGAAAGTCCGCGACCACAGTCGTCCCCTCAACTATTACTTCCACATTTCTCACTTCCCCCTCAGATTGGATAATAGTGCCGTTAGCGAGAATAAGCGATTTCCTTTCCTCCGTGTTCATCTCAAGTTGTAATTTCGCAACATCTTGCAGTGCAATGACGTTGCGGGAGGAACCGGAATCGCATAAAGCTTTTGTTTCAACCTTATTGATGGCACAAGAAATTACCAGCTCACTCGGTTCAACCTCTACCACATCCCCAAGACTCTTCCCTTGATCAATTGGGTTCTTCTCCGTGTTGCTGGGAAGGGTCCCCTGCGATCGCTCAGTTAGCACTTGGGCCAATTGTCCCAACTGCGTTTCCAGGTTTCGCATGGATGCAGTTTGATTCACCATATTAGAGTTGGCCGCTTGCATGAACTTCTCCATCATTTCCTCCAAATTACTCTTTTTTGGATTGGGGGACCTTGGTTATAATCCGGGTGTGGTGGCCTCGGTTGGCTCCCGGAGGCGTAAGCATCGTTTTGATGCTGCCCCGGTGCCCATCGTTGGCCAGGTGTGTTTGGATTCCACGAGAAGTTCGGGTGACTTCTCGCTCCCGGATTATAAGCATTATTGAAAGGCGCCCCCCTAGGCTGATTTCCTACATAATTAACAGATTCGTTCAAGTTCAAGTGTGCGAAGTCACCTGCCACGTTGTTCCCCGAACACTCATACGCATGGTGGCCTCCGCCTCCACATCCCTCGCAGGTAATGATAGCAGCAGGTGGGGATGGAGAAGGGAGAGAGTCGACCATGAAAAGACCTCGGCCGCTTCTTGGAACATTTCTCCCTGCAGTCCAGAATGTACTGTGGGAGGCAGTGTCGCGCAGAATTCGAAGGGCTTCCTCAGGGGTGTGGTTCATCAAGGTGCCACCCGCCGCAGCATCGATCATTGCCCTGTAGTTGGGCTCGATCGCGAAGTAGAACAATTCAACCACATTCCATGGTTGGAGCTCGTGGCCATGGCAACGGCGAAGGAGATCGTTGAGGCGCTCCCAAGCTTCAGCAAGGGTCTCTTGGTCAAGTTGGCGAAATGTGGCGATCTCCCGCCGCAAGCTTACAATCTTATCCACAGGGTGGAATTTAGCAAGGAACTTGGATGCGAGGGCATCCCAAGTTGCAGCAGTCCCGGGCGGAATGGAGTGGAGCCACACCTTTGCTTTGTCGCGGAGTGAAAAGGGAAACAGTCTAAGCTTGACCGTGTCGTCAGCAATCCCTGCGTAGTGGAAGGTTCCGCAAATATCAGAAAACTCCGCCAGATGCAGATGCGGATCTTCGCTGGCCAACCCCGAGAACTGAGCGTTGTTCCGGATGATGTTTAAGATCGCTGGCTTGGTCTCAAACTGATTATTCATAATGTTTGGCCCGAACCCCGGATACACACTCCCAGCAGTTGGAGTGGTGTAGTCCCTCATCGTGCGGGGTCGAGGCCTAGCTGCCTCCTGCTCAATCCCAGGCTGATGTTCCCCCACGCCGGGCATTCTCGGATCAACATCATTTGGGTCTACCTGATCACCCATGGCCGCTTGTACAGCCGCAGCGCGCCTTCGCGCGCGAGCAGTTCGTTCGATTTCTAAATCAAAAGGTGCGAGTTCACCTGCGACCTGCCTCTGCATGAACTGTCAAAAACAAAAAGAAAAACAAAGAAAATAAAAAACAACTGCTCGTATAACTAAAGTCACAACACAAGACGAAACACGCCTGCACTCCCCGGCAACGGCGCCAAAAACTTGATGCGTATCGGCAAGTGCACCGGTCGCTGTCAAGTAATAATTGTGGAGAATAAATTCCCCGGATGTCGGTCTCTTGAGGAATGCAGGATGGGTGAACGAATCGCGCAGTGATTATTGTTACACAAGCGTTCAACAAACACAAAGATGGGGCTTTTGGTTGGTTTTCCTAATCTTATCAACAACAAAAGAGATGCGGGTCGAAAACACCGCTTCCCAAAGTGAGGTGGATGCAACGACCGCGATGTCGTGCTTCGTGAGGCGGATGAAGTGAACTCAAGTGCGAGAGGGTGAGGGTCGCAAACACCTCTTCACAACCGCCGTTAGCTCTTGCTAACGCGGATCAAACACCTTGCGTGCGTGCGCGAGTGAGTGAGAGAAAGCGGAATGAATCACCACCAAACCATGAAGAACAACAACGAAATATTCATTTCCATCAAAATAAACATCACAATATTCGAGTATTGCACGGTTCAAAGAGTACAAGAGGAAAGAAATAACCGGTGGTGAAGACTAGCGGCCGTTCACGGCCGGAATGGTAGGTTGTCGGGCTACCTCCGGACTCGGACGGACTATGCTTCCGGCGTAGAGAGCTGTCACAATCTCCCTACGTAGCTCCGTCGTCTTCGACTTCAGGTTCCTTCTTCTTCTCACCGGGCGGAATGAGAGAATGGTTGCTTGGAGGCTTGCGGAAGATGGAGAACACTCACGGACAATGGAGGAAGTCTTGGAATGGGTGGAGGAGGCTTCCCCTTGCATAGAAGATGAAGTGGAGGCGTCCCACGGTGGAAATCGGCGGCGTACGGAACAGGAATCCCGCTCCCGCCAGTGATCGATCGCCCTAAAATCGCAACAGGCGTTTAAATAGGCGCTGGATTAAATACTGCGCACGGTCATTGGCGCACGACCAATGGTCGTGCGCACTGGAATTCTGCGATCGTGCGCACTGCCTGGGTGGAACCTGCAAGATACGAAATTATAAAATAAAATGTTCGCACGACCAGTGGCGCACGACCGGTGGTCGTGCGCACTATCGTTGATGGTCGTGCGCAATACAGCAAACAGAACTCAGAATTTTAAAGATAAGTGCGCACGAGCAGTGGCGCACGACCGGTGGTCGTGCGCACTGCACCAAACAGAACTCGTGAAAAAGGGTTAAGTGCACACGATCAGTGGCGCACGACCAGTGGTCGTGCGCAATAGAACCGGCGATCGTGCGCAGTGTTCCTGTGCAGAATTGCACCGGGAACACTTGCACGACTCCTATTCCTGCTAGACCACAGATCTAGCCACTGAAAGTGGCACTTAACAGCACATGAATACTACTAATGACAATAAGCACGAAAATCACACCAAAGTGGGCCAAGATGTGCACCTAGCATGGATTATCAAATATAAACTATAACAAGGCTAAAGTGCGGAGAAATGACTAAATAACGGCCCGGATGAGTCCATAAATGTGTATATGATCAGGACTCATCAATTTCGCATTACACTTTTATTATACGCAGTCTAGAATGGTCTGCCAATAGCCAAACTCCGCTGTTCTGAGGGGCTATTGACAGCCCACAAAGGGTATCCAGGTAAAAACACCCCTAGAACCTTGTTGGGCGCGCCACCCATCAGGGCCCCCCCTAGCTTAGCTCGCTCGCTCGCCTGCGAGCGGCCCCTGCGAGGTCTACTCGCCCTCCTTCCTGTGGGTGACCGCGAGGTCGGCTCGCCCGACTTCCCGTGGGCGACCGTGAGGTTCCATCTCGCCCGGCTTGCCTGGCCTATTCCTCTTGATCCAAGTTTACTTGGCCTCTGCTCCCCTCCTGGCGAATACCGGGGTTGTACACAATCCCTGCTCTTCGCGAGGCTACCTTAGGCTCGCGAAGAAATGTGCAACCCTTGGTATTTGCCGGCCCCTTGATGACATGGCGAGAATCTTTTGGTGGGACCCATGCCCACAGCTATAAATACTCTTCCTCCTGGCCGGGGCATAAATTTTTCCTCCCTCTTCTTTCTTTTGTTGCTCGTCGTTGGACCTGGCGCGATGCTAACAGAGGAAGAGATGTTGGCTCACCTTTAGGCTTCGCAGGCGGTCCAGAAGGTAAAAGCAACCACGCTCGCTCCCTGGGTCTCCCGTAGCCTACTCCGCCTCCGCCTCAAACAAAAAAGGCAAAGCCCATCCGGCGTCCATCCGTCGAGGATGGGTCATCTCCTTCGTCTCCATCCCCCCACGACGAGCTCGCCTCACAGGTACTACTGCCAAGTTCAACAATTTAACATCTTTCTCACCTGACATTGCTTCCTCACTCGCAGAACCCTCCCCCCGGAGAGAATATCCTAGAGAAATCAACTAAGGAGACTCGCACATCCACCCCCGGTGGGACTGGCACTCCTCCCCCAGATGTGAGGGTCACCGACCTGCAGGACCCACCCTCGCGGCTGGGTGAGTGGTTCGCCTCGCCTTCCTTCATATTTTATCATTCGCTAAGTCTCCCTTATTTCTTGTGCAGTGTCTCCTCTCGCGAACCCGGAGGACCGGATTCCCCCTCCAGCGGACTCGCCGACCACGCCGAACTAGACCATTATCACTCCGGGGTTTGGTATCCTTGGCCAATGGAGCCCAGGCAGGACGCTACTTGCCGACCCCGGGCTCGCAGCCGAAGCAACGCACCACCCCAGCTTGGGTAAATCAATAACCCCTGCCTTCACTAAAGCCTTCAAGGGCCTGTCGGGCACCTCTCGGCATCTCCCTCGTACCATTCTCATCTCGCCAGGTTAAACAATTTTCTACCGATTGCCTTCCCCCTTTTCCTCATCGCTGATTTCTTCCTCGCAGGTGTCCCTTCGACCCCGTTCGTCGAGTCAGAGCATGGAGAGGTGGAGATGTCGCACCAGCCCTCGCCGAGCCAGGTCGCAGATTTCCTGGGGGACCCCGCCAATCCAGAGCAAATGAAGAGGCGAGTCGCCGAGATATTCTAGAAGCATACCTTGATGTTGCGAGAGCTGTATGATCAAGACCCGATGAACAGGGCCGCTGACGAGGAAAGGTCTGCCGCTATGGAGGATGCGAACGCGCATGTCCTTGTTGAGATTCGGCAGGTCGCTCGCAACAAGGTCACCTCACCCGGGGTGCACCTCACGCAAATTGAGGATTATATGCGGCTAATACAGCGCGAGGTCCAATCAGTTCGCGAGTATCACTACCCGCGAATCCCTCCGCGCTCGGGTGTGCGAGGCCACGGTCGCTGGAAGTGGATTAATTATTGAACCATTGTTTCTTGGAGTTTGTTGCTTATTGTCACATCCCTCCCCCTATTGGGGGTTTCGAACAATTTGATTTGTAATAACGATACTTTGCTCGCTCGCGAGCCCGCACGTTTGCTTTTTATTAATTTTATTGCAATGTTAATTGTGCCCACTCGTTGTCTACCTTCTATTTGATATGCCTGTCTCGCGGGCCATTGCCTTGCCCTCGCGATTCGTTCATTTTCTTTATGCAGTTTTGGATCGCGGACGACGCGTTGGAGGATCTCGCCAGGATGCTAACTTACTGGAAGCAGATAAGGCTCCAAGAAGCTGGAAAATTACCGCGCGGTTCCACTTTTCGCACCCCGGTGCTTCGATTCCTTCCCGCTCTTTTCATTTCTATAAATAGCCTTCGGCTGTAAATTTCTAACCACCGCATTTACTATTCTCCAGCTTTTTTCCTCCCTTCCCAGCTCTCTCGCAGATCACAGCTCGCACTCGCATTTCTTCCAGCTCGCTATTGATAACCATGGTGATTGAGGCTGAGAACGAGGGGTGAGCCAGGTGTGCCGGGGCCTTTCGCGAAAGCCCTTTCTTCTACGCCTCGCTTACTGACAAAGAGTTCCGCGCTACAGCGGACCGCTACATCCCCTCGGGGTCTATAGCTCGCCGCCTTACCGGCATAGACACAATCAACGAGCTCTCCTCTGACGAGCTCGCCATCCCTATCACCCATTTTGAGAATGGGTTGCGACTCCCCCTATGACTGGAAGTGAGCCTGGTAAACTATTCTTCTTTCGTATTTCTTACTCTCATATCTAGGGATGCGATAACCCTCCGAAGTAAATCTCAGGTATTCAAGTACTATGGCATCTTGCCGAGCCAGATGACCCCCAACGCGATCGTCGTGGTGGTCGCGTTCGCCAGCTACATGCGGGAGGAGAAGATCGAGTTCATCCTGCTCATCTTTCGGAAGGTCTTCTCCTTCCGCACTTAAAAAGATGGGACAACCCATTTCGCGAGCCAGCACGTCACTGTCTGCGAGATAGTGAACAAAACCCACTACTGGCTCTAGAAGTATGTCCTTGTCAAAGGACCGTTCGACAACATACCCTTCGCCCCCGTCCAGCGAGATGAGGCAACCTACCGCCCCCTGCCTCGCTCGGTGGTGACGATGCGAGGCTCTACCAATATCTGGAAGGGAATGACTTCGAGGTCATCTACCTTCGCCAGAGGGTAGACTCGCTGCTACCGGTCCTCCAAGGAGAAGGTTCGGCTCACGCTTCCCAACTTCCAATTTTTTCTTATTCTGATCGCTAATATTTCCTTCACCTTTGCAGGACAGCGGGATCTTCTACTTCAGCCTCCGCAAGCGAGAGGTACGACCCTCTTCTCTGGCTCGCTCCCCCTCGCAGCTGTCGAGGCATGCCGAAACATTCCGGCTCATCCTCTGGGAGGAAGCGGTTGCCGACTGCAAGCCAACCTGTCGCTCCTCCTCTGGCCAAAAAGAAATACAAGACCCCTGCTACCACAAAGGGGAAAGAAGTGGTGGATCTGTCTGAGCCAGAGCTCCCACCCCCCCCCCCCCCCCCACTCCCCGCCCGCAAACCAGAAGGCCTCCGGGGAGAGTGGCGAGCCCGGGGACGCCGCCGGTAAGCCCAAGCTGGCGAGCCATAAGAACTTTAGCCTCGGCGCGAAGCTCCCAGATGCGGTCGGCGAGCCGGTGCTCGCGTGGCATCCTGATCATAATATGATCTCATGCTCTTCTCTCCTCCCCTCCTGGGTCGAGAGCGATAAAGTTGGGGGTGAGGCATTCTCCCTCGCCTTTTGGCTCTACGGCCGCGAGGACGCCTCCTACTTCAGAATCTTCAAATCCCGGCCCCTCGTCTAGGAGGCCGTGCGAGCCCAGTTCAGGGCGATGGAGCTCGTACACATGGTGGGCCGCCAGTACTTAACCTCAGATCGAAAAACCAAGGAGCTCAAGAGCGGGCTTTAGAAGGCCTCGGACGAGATCGCGCGGCTTAAGGGAAAAGAGACCTTGTCCGAGGGCCTACTCGACAGCCTCCAGGGCGGCATGATAAGTAATGCATACAAATGTTTCTACCCCGCTCGCCCTCTTTCATCTTGTCTGACTTGTCACTTTTGTAGGATGCTGAGTCGGCGAGCCAACTCGTCGCACAGAACACCGATCTGGAGATGGAGATCAACTTTTTGAAGGCGCAGGTCCACTAGTTAACCTTGGCGGTGCTTCGCCCACCACCTCTGCGAGCTGGGGCTCGCGGCCAGTCGCGAGAAGAGAAGGAGGCGACCCCCAAGAACTCCATGGGCGTCGCCGACCTCGTCTTCGATACCCTCAAGGGGGCGGGCATGATTATCCCGGACGTGATGGAACTCACTGTCGAGGACGTCGTCCCGAATCTGTTCGCGCTTATTTCATAGGTTGAAGGTCGCGGGAGCGAGGAAGAGCTGTCTGGAGACTAGCCTTGATCTTTCTTTATTTTTCCATGTAAACCTTTGGTCTTTACTGGCGAGTTCGCCCTTACCTGTATTGTACCTTTTTGAGAAATGAAATGGAAGTATTTTTTCTATCTTTACTATCACCTTATTTTGCTCGCATTCACGCTTTCTTCTATGCTCGTGCTGATGTACTTAGCAATGTTTTGTGCTTATACACTTAGCCACGCTTGCATCTCAATGTTTATTTATGCTCGCGTTCGCTACCTTACGTCGCGCACACCCAAGAAGGCATTCGCGTAGCTGTTATTGCTTGGTTGTTTGTTAGATAAACACTTCCCTTTGTTTGCACCTGGATAGGGCACAGCTCGCTCCGCGCCTCTGGCTTGCACCGCAGGGGCCCCTACGAGCGAGGTCAATGTTGCCTTACCCTGCTCGCCCAACCCCTGTGCGCGACCAATGATGCATGCTAACTACTGCGTTGGCGGATCCCCTTGATCCGCTAGTTTTAGGAGCGGCATAAATTCTTCAAGTATTTTTTGCGAGACCGGACACGACCCGACGAGCCCTATGACCTTTGCATGCGGCGTCTCGCTGCTACTGTTGGATAGCATTTTCCACTCATTGCTTTCTATATTTCATGCGAGCGAGTCCCTGGGCTTGCCCCCATATAGGCATTGTCTTGAGAGTTTTGCGAACCGGGCCTCTCAACTCGAATCACTTGCCAGCCTCTCCGCGTGGCCACCCTGTCATCCCGGCTAATGAGAGCCCGACCATGGGATCGTCCGGGGCAATCCAGTATAGACTTGTTATCCTACCAGCCTCTCCGCGAGATCTACCTGACCCACCGGCTAGTGAGAGCCCGGCAGCGGGATCGTCCGGGGCAATCCAGCACAAAGACTTGTTATGAAGCCAGCCTCTCGATGAGATCTACCTAGCCCACTAGCTAGTGAGTGCCCGACAGCGGGATTGTCTAGGGTAATCCAGCACAAAGACTTGTTACCTTGCCAGCCTCTCCGTGAGATTAATCTGACCCACCGGCTAGTGAGGGCCCGACAGCGGAATCATCCGGGGCACTCCAGCACGAAAAACTTATTGCCGTGCCAGCCTCTCTGCGAGATCAACCTGACCCACCGGCTAGTTAGAGCCCGGCAGCGGAATCATCCGAGGAACTCCAGCATGAAAAACTTGTTACCTTGGTAGCCTCTCCGCGAGATCAACCTGACCCATCGGCTAGTGACAGCTCGACAGCGGAATCATCTGGGGCACTCCAACATGAAAAACTTGTTACCTTGCCAGCCTCTCCACGAGATCAACCTGAGACACCGGTTAGTGAGAGCCCGACAGCAGAATCATCCGGGGAACTCCAGCATTAAAAACTTGTTACCTTCCCAGCCTCTCTGCGAGATCAACCTGAACCACCGGCTAGTGAGAGCCTAGCAGCGGAATCATCTGGGGCACTCCATCATGAAAAACTTGTTACCTGATAGCCTCCCTGCGGGATCAACCTGACCCACCGACTAGTGAGAGCCCGACAGCGGAATCATCCGGGGCACTCCAACATGAAAAACTTGTTACCTTTCCAGCCTCTTCGCGAGATCAACTTGACCCACCGGCTAGTGAGATCCCGGCAGCAAAATCATCCGGGGCACTCCAACATGAAAAACTTGTTACCTTGCCAGCCTCTCCGCGAGGTCAACCTGACCCACCGGCTAGTGAAAGCCCGGCAGCGGAATCATCCGGGGCACTCCAGCATGAAAAACTTATTACCTTGCCAGCCTCTTCACGAGATCAACCTGACTTACCGGCTAGTGCGAGCCCAGCAGCGGAATCATCCGGGGCAATCCAGCATAAAGACTTGTTTCCTTGTCAGCCTCTCCGCGAGATCTACCTGACCCACTGACCAGTGAGAGCCCAGCATCGGGATCATCCGGGGCAATCCAACACAAAGACTTGTTTCCTTGCCAGCCTCTCCACAAGATCTACCTGACCCATTGGCTAGTGAGAGCCCAGTAGCTGGATCGTCCATGGCAATCCAGCATAAAGACTTGAGGACCCCTGCTTAGAAAAAACTTTAGAACCAATATACTAAGAGTCAAACATATAACAAGTCAATTACAAAAAGTTTCAAAGGTAGAAACTCTTCAGGTCGTCTCTGCTCCGAGCTCGGCCGAGAGGTACCCCTTCCACATCCCAGAGGTGGTACCCTCCCGACTTGAGCACTTCACTTACAATATAAAGCCCCTCCCAGTTGGGCTCGAGCTTTCCTACCACGGCCCCCCTTCCGGCCCCGTCAACCTTTTTTAGGACCAAGTCCCCCTTCTCGAATTGCTTCACTCAGATGTGCTTGTCGAAGTATCGAGCCATTCACCGCTTGAATTCCTCTTGCCGGACAGTGGCTAAGTCCCGGAGCTCCTCCACATGGTCAAGAGATAACCTTTGTTCTTCTCCATTCTCTGCGAGCCATTCCTCATCTCCTTCGCTCGCGGCGACCACCCTGGGCGATTTCACCTCAAACTCTATTGGGAGAACGGCCTCAGACCCGTGGGAGAGCTTGAATGGAGTCTCTCTCGTGGCTGTGTTCGGAGTGGTCCTCAGGACCTAGAGGACCGAGGGTAGCTGTTCTACCCAGATCCCCTTGAGATTCTCGACCTTCTTCATCAGCAAGTTTGTGATGATTTTGTTTGCCGCCTCCACTTGCGCATTACTCCTAGGGTGGTGGACCGATGCAAACCGAAGGTCTATTCCAAGCTGGGTGCAGAAGCTGACGAACTCTTCGCTGGTAAACTGCGGCCATTATCTATAACTATGGCTAGCTGGAGCCCAAGCATGCATATGATTTCACCCATTTGAAAATTCTAACTACTTGAGATGTTACCTTAGCCAGCGCTTTCACCTCCAACCACTTGGAGAAATAGTCAATCATTACCAATAAAGACCTTCTTTGGCCGCTTTCTTATGGGAAAGGACCCACCAGGTCCAAACCCCATATTGCGAAGGGCCAGGGAGCTGTGATGGTTCAGAGTCTTTGAGATGGTAAGAGCTGGAGGAGAGCAAACAGTTGACACTTTGAACACTTCCTTGCGAACTCTGCCGCATACTTGCTGAGGGTAGGCCAAAAATAGCCTTTCCTCAACACTCTCCCCTCCAAGGTTTGACTCCCGGAGTGGTTGGCGCACTCCCCCGAGTGGGTTTACTCCAGGACCCTTGGGACCTCCTCCTCTGATACATAATGGGCCAGGAGCCCCGAGAGTGTTTTACTGTATAGTCCTCCTGCATGTAAGGAATAGTATGCCGATTAATACCTGAAGCGCCGCTTATCTACATCCCCTTCAGGGAACTTCCCTGAGGTCAAGAAGGTGATGAAGGGAACCATCCATGACTCTCGCTGATCCACTTCCATCAGTTCCCCCTCCTCGATGGAGGGTCGAAAGAGATCTGACATCGTTCCCTCTGCCCGGGGACCGAACATGGCTATGACATCTGCCGGGACACTCTCTTCCCTCGGCACATGCTTGATTGAGAAAGTGCGGAACTACCCGATGACTCCCCTGACCTTCTCTAGATAAAGGTGGAGGGTTGGTTCCTTTGCTTCGAACTTCCCCCTGATCTAGCATGCTGAAAGTGAGGTTAGATCTTAAATTAACTCTAGAGGGGGGGTGGGGTGAATAGAGTATTAAAACTTTTTATTAGTTTTATTGCGGAACTAAAAATACTGATATATATATATATATATATATATATATATATATATATATGTATGTATAGCAGAGTGATTTATAAGAAACTGAAAATAAAACACAGCACAGCACAAGCACAGAAAAGTAAAGCAATCACAGAGGACACAAGGAGCTATAGTAGTTCCCCAATAAACCTGGGTACATCTACTCTTCTACCACCCTTGATAGGAATCCACTAGGATTTTTGATCAGGTGTCCTAACACCAATGAGCTTTTGATAAGGTGCCCAAAAACCAAACAGGATTTTTTGATCAGGTGTCATGCCACCAAGAGGTAAACTTTTGAAGGGAGTTTTAACCCTTTACAGAATGGGATAAAAAGGGTTTAGAATGTTCTTCTCTGTCAATAATCTGAGAGAAGACAAATGAAAATTGATGTTGCAAAGCTCCCACTGTCTGATGTAGAGTTTTTGACAGTTTGAGGATGGAAGCTTCCTTTTGAATGAATGATCTTCCTGTAGCTGATTAAACTGAGAGAATAATTTCTTCAGTTTGTTGTTGCTATTTTGAAGATCTGTACTTGCAACAGAGACTGAGAGAGTAATGTTGATGTTCTCAGTGTTTGAGGTGCTGCTTGAGGAAGAAGAAGAAGATGATCTGTTTTTGTTCTTTCTTCTTCCTGTAACCTCCTTCTTTCTTTTTCTCTGTACAGTGAAATCTGTAATATGTTCTGTAATAATGCTATCGTGAAAGCTGTGTAGTATTATTGTATATCTTCTTCCTTTTTGTTTTTATAATATTTGAAAATCAAATCCCTTGAATTAAGGAATAAATATATCTGGGAACCAGAAATCTGACACGCCGTATATCTCTTTCCTTTTCCATTAAATGTCCTTTTCCGAGAAATGTCAACGGCTATAATCTCGAAATAATAAAGGAGATATATTATCCTTACTTATTTGATATAATAGAGCTGTTGCAGTAGATATCTGAGTTCAGAGAATTGAATAATATAATCTGTCTGAAGTAAATATGCTGTATCGCAATTTTCGTCGATCTCAAGATTTTCGTCGAACACAATATTTAGTTTGTTGACCTCAAATGAATCTGGCTGGAAGAATTGAATTAGTTAAGCTGAGAAGAACTTTCGTCAATCTAAAGGTATTCGTCGAACGAAGACTGAGTTCGTCGAACGGAAAGATTCGTCGACCGCTGAGATTGGATAATTTCGTCGACCGCTGAGACTGAAGATCATCGACCGCTGAGACGCCGAGCTGCTGAGACTGAAGATTGTTGACCGCTGAGACGAGCTTGAAGCAAGCCATTCGTTGAACGCAGAGTATAAGACGTTCGTCGAACGCAGAGAGCAGTTCATCGAACGCAGTATTGAGTTCGTCGAACGCAGAAACTGAATCTTTTCCATAGTTCTAACAGCCTAAAACCTTGACACAAAAGACTATACATTGGGGTCAACTTAGTCCTAATCAACAGATAGTGATCCTATCCCAAATCAGTAATAGGGTTGTTCCAACAATCTCCCCCTATTTGGGTTAGGACACTATTTGACAAAAAAATTTATAATTAAATAACAAATCAACAGAGCATATATATCTGATATATTTTAAATAGTTCATCAGATATAAAAATATGATACTCTGAGTTATGAAACGTTTCAATGAAAACAAAATTAATAAAAACCTTTTGTCTTTTCTGAATCTGCTTTCTGAATTCTGAAATCTGATATTGTCTTTCTCTGATTTTTCTGAATTCTGATATTGTCTTTCTCTAATTTTTCTGAATTCTAATTAGCTGAGCTGTAGCAATAACTGATACTAAATCTGCTTTGAATATGTTGCTTCTTCTATATCAAAAGCTGTATCTGAATCTGAATTTGATCATGAAGACTTTATCTGAATTTTTCTTCATACATCATCTCTTTTTGAAACAAACTGCTGTGGGATTTTTCAGCAACTCCCCCTTCCTAGTTCATAAAATATCTCACCCTGAGCAATTGCATCATATGGAGCTTCTTTAAAGAACTTCTCAGGAGTTTCTTCAGAACAACTCCCCCTCTCAAAGGAAAGTGTCTCCCCCTAACAAAAAGGAGCTTCTTCAAGACATCTCCCCCTGCCTAGTTTCAAGAAAGCCTGAGGCTAGGCCCCTAGAAGAAGGGACATTTGAGGAGGTAGGGGAGGATGCCATCTTTATATTGCTATTGTTCCTGCAAATTGAAATAGAGATCAAGTGCAAAGGGAACTAGAAAGAGAAGCAATTCTGTAGGCATTCAGATAATCAGAAAAACTTAGTTTGATATTGAAGGGAATGAGGGGATAAATTGAAGATTTAATTTTTAATTGATTGAATCTCCATCTATCATTCCTAGCTGATTTATAAATAAGATATGTTTCTTTTCATCAAAGGGTTTGGTGAAAATATTAGCCCTTTGCAAATCAGTAGAGATAAATTATAGGGAAATTTTATTTTTATCCACATTATCCCTAAGGAAGTGGTGCCTAATTTCAATATGTTTAGTCCTACTATGGATAACTGGATTTTGTGCTATAGATATTGCACTAGTATTGTCATAAAATATAATTTAATTATTTAGATTGATCCCATAGTCTAGGAGCTGATTTTGTATCCACAACATCTATGAGCAGCAACTGCATGCAGCTATGTATTCAACTTCAGTTGTTGATGTAGACATAGATGTTTGTTTCTTACAAAACTAAGACACAAGCCTACCACCAAGAAATTGACAAGTTCCTGATGTGCTTTTCCTGTCTACTCTGCATCCAGTATAATCTGAATCTGAGAATCCAGTTAATTCAAATTCAGATGTTGTTGGATACCAAAGTCCTAGATTTGGACAACCCTTTATATATCTCAAAATTCTTTTTAATAATTTTAGGTGAGATTCTTTGGGGTTAACTTGAAACCTAGCACAAATACAAGTAGCAAACATTATATCAGACCTACTTGCTGTTAAATAAAGTAATGAGCCAACAATTGCTCTATATACCTTTTGATCAACAGGTTTCCCTGATTCATCATTATCAACAACAGCATTAGAGGGCATGGGTGTTTTCATGGTGGAAGAATCAGACATACCAAATCTTTTCACTAATTCCTTAGCATACTTAGATTGGGATATGAAGATTCCATTTGGAGTTTGCTTCACTTGAAGACCAAGGATGTATATAAGTTCACCCATACTACTCATTTCAAATTTAGATTGCATTAGATTAGAAAATCTTTTGCATACATTTGAATCAGTAGAGCCAAATATGATATCATCTACATATATTTGAACTAGCAAAGTTTGATTTTTATGTATCCTGAAAAATAGGGTTTTATCAACTATGCCTCTACAGAATTTATTCTCTAAAAGAAAACTAGCTAAGGTCTCATACCATGCTCTGGGAGCTTGTTTGAGACCATGGAGAGCTTTATTATGCTTAAATACAAAAGAGGAGTGAGTTGGAGAGATGAAACCTGGTGGTTGTTCCACATAGACTTCTTCTTTTATTTCTCCATTCAAGAATGCACTCTTCACATCCATTTGATAAACCTTGAACTTCTTGTATGCAGAAAATGCAAGGAAGATCCTGATTGCTTCTAACCTTGCAATTGGTGCAAAAGTCTGATCATAATCTATTCCTTCTTCCTGAGCTTTTGTCTTTCTCTGAAGGAGGGTTGAATTTGATTTGTCTGTTTGGATTTTCTGATTCTCTTTTACTCATATAAAGGTCATTAGCTCCCAATAGTGTTTGAGATGAAGCATGAGGAACCACTGCTGCTGGGTGCAACCTTAAATAATCTTCAGCATTAAAGAGGTTTCTTGATTTGTACCTTTCAAATTCTTGCTTTCTGAATTCAGACATGGTAGTAAACTGAGAATAGTCTTTACCTTCTGCATTTGCTTTGTTGATCTGATTTGTAGCTATAGATTCTTTGAATCTAGCCAAATGAGCAATCCTTTCTGCATCTGGATTGATTGGAGGAAACCTTTCATCAAAATCACTAGCCTGATATGAAAGTTGAACTTGAGGATTTTTTTGTCTGTGAGAAGAACCATCAGATACATGATACTTATAACCTGAATAATGAGGTCTAGATGATCTAGAAATGGAAGAACCACTTGAGCTTCTATGAATTTGTCCTGAACTTCTTGATTGCTGAGGAAGAGATTTCTGGGAGGAAGAAGACATTCCTGCTGATCCTGCTGCTGGAGGAGGAGGAGGAGGAGGATGATTAAACTTGACATGCTTGTCAGAGTAATATCCTATCTTCCTCATTTTCTTTCTCTTATTTTTTTCATTTATGGAGAATTTCATCCAAGCCGGGGAATCCCTTGTGAGGGTTATATAATGCAAAATATAATATGGAGTATCATTTGTACCAGATGGAGGTTTAGGAACAACAATAACCTTTGCTTTGCTTCTTGACTTTCTTTTCTTTGAGGTTGGATCATCAGAATCATCATCATCACTATCATCATCTAAAAATTGAATAGGATTATCATATAGATCATCAATATCCTTAAGAGCTTTCTGAGCATTTTGCTCAACATCTTCTGCATCTTGCTCAAAATCATCTATCAGAGGAGAATCATCATAGACAAAAGTTGGAGGTGACTTCACCAAATCAACTTCTACTGTTACTTCAATTGTAACTGGAACTGGAATCTGAAATTGAACTGGAACTGAAAAATTCTTGATAATTTTCTTTAGCAAAGCAGAATCTACTGGAGCTGTATATGGAACAATAGCTTTTGAGTAATTTTGGAACTTTGGCAAACTGCTGAAAGCTGAATTGAATTTTGATAACAAAGAATTAATATCTATTAAAGGGTAAATAGATATATTATTCACATATTCTATCACTATAACTGGAGCTTTAACTGGAGCTTCTTCTATATCAACAACCATATCTGTATCTGCATTAACTGGAGCAAAAACTATATCTAAAACTGCATCATATGGAGCTTCTTCATAAAGCATCTCCCCCTGCCTAGTTTTAGGGAGACCTGAAGCTAGGCCCCTAGAAGAAGGGACATAGGAAGAGGAGGCTGGGAAGGATGCATGTTTGGAAGATAAATCAGAGATGGCTTGCAAACTGGAGCTAGCTTCTCATCAAGGAGAACATCTAGCTTGGGAGATATATGACGAAATATCTGGTCAGCTATAGAGGAGAAATCAACATACACAAAATCATGTGGATGCTGAGAAGATGATGGTGCTGGAGTAGAAGAAGATGGAATAGAAGAGGGTATGAAGATGGTAGTAGCATATGATAGGGGTGGAATATTATCCTGATGGATA
The DNA here is from genome assembly GCA_033032865.1 of Dactylorhiza incarnata. NCBI lineage: Eukaryota > Viridiplantae > Streptophyta > Magnoliopsida > Asparagales > Orchidaceae > Dactylorhiza > Dactylorhiza incarnata. The sequence continues at coordinate 18,177,226 of JAWHQI010000013.1, forward strand.
GGGGATTGAGGATGGATAGGTGACTGAGGTGGAGAATGTGGAGGAGACAATAGGTCAAAATATGGAGGGGGAATGAGTGGAGGAAGAGAATAATGAGGGGGAAGGGAATCATCAGCTGGGGTAGAAGATGATGGAAGCTCTGAAGACAGATTTGTCTGGAGAGGAGGAGAAGAGGGCAAAGGAGAAGGAATGTCTGTGGGAGAGTTTGAAGGAGGAACTTCTTCAAGAGAGGTGTGATGAAGAGGATGAGAGGGGAGAGGAGTAGAAGATTCAAGAGGAGGAACTTCTGGTAGGGTGAGTGGAGTGACTGGAGCAGTCCTGGTGCTTTCAGAAGTACTCCTGGAACCTTCTGCCCTTGGAGCCTTCTTGGGAATTACCCTTTCCCACTTGCCAAAGAGAGCTGGAGTCAGCCTCTTACTTGCATTAATGAAGACCTTTGGTCACACCAATAGGTCTGGGCATTTCTCTTGAAGAACAATGCCTAATATCCTGCCATTGCAAGCATTCAATTTGCCTTACTTCTTCTTTATTGATTCAAACAGAATCAATCCCCAATTGAACGGTTTCTTCTCAACTAAGGCCACCATCACAAGAAATTGGTGTCATGGGATATAATCATGAGAAGAAGTTTTGCCTAGCAAAACTTTTCCAACAATATCAGCCAAGAACTTATATTGAATGGACAAGTTCTTCTTCAACAGATGAATAGGGTTTCCATTTGAGTGACCAATTTTCTCTAATGCAGCATTAAATTCATCAGAACCAATATCCAATTCTTCATCACCATTCATCAAGCCAAAAACTTTTGTTAAGATATCTAGGGTAAGGGGAACCTTGTTTCCTGAAATACTGCCTGTGATTGTTGTTGCATTCTCTGTCTTAAGGGTGTGTACCCATTCCTTTATCTCTACTACCGGAAGATTGATCTGGGTGGTCATGAACTTCTTTAGTTGTTGTTCTTCAAACAGTTGAAGAATATCTTGGGAAACTTGATCAGACCGAGCAAACGATTCCATATCAATATAAAAGCTTACGTCAAACTTCATCGACGAGATTAGTGCTTGAGAGATTTCTATTGTACCTGCAAGAGAGAAAACGATCAAGTACAAATGGGAACTGGAGGGAAGCAAGAGCAAGTTCTGTTGGCGCAAGGATGAAAAGAAATCAAAGTTTTAATTTTAAGAGAGAGAGATCGAAGAAGGCGCGAGCTTTCGTAGAATGGGGTTCGGCTAAACCTAAGAAAATCAGAAGTTGAAGAGTCATAGACTTCATCAAACTGCGATCGACGAAAAATAAATTTTCGTCGATCTCAGTTCGACGAACGACCAGACTTCGTCAATCTCTGGATCTGATAGGTCTCGTCGATCTCCGTTCGACGAACGACTGAATTTCGTTGATCTCCGTTCGACAAAATGAGGGGATAAGTAGAAAATTTAATTTTTAATTTATTGAATCTCCATCTATCATTCTTAGCTGATTAATAAAGAAGATATGCATCTTTTAATCCAAAGGTTTGGTGAAAATATCAGCCCTTTGTAGGTCAGTAGAAATAAATTGTAGGCAAATTTTATTTTTATCAACATTATCTCTGATAAAGTGGTGCCTAATTTCTATGTGTTTAGTCCAACTATGGAGTACTGGATTTTGTGATATAGATATTGCACTAGTATTGTCACAAAATATGATTGATTTATTTAAGTTGATACCATAGTCTAGAAGTTGATTTTGTATCCATAATATCTGTGAGCAGCAATTTCCAGCAACAATATATTCTGCTTCAGCTGTTGATGTAGACACAGATGTCTGTTTCTTTCAAAACCAAGACACAAGCTTATCACCAAGAAATTGGCAAGTTCCTGATGTGCTTTTCATCTCTATTCTTCATCCAGCATAATCAGAGTCTGAGAATCCAGTTAATTCAAATTCTGATGCAGTTGGATACCAAAGTCCTAGATTTAGACAACCCTTTATATATCTCAAAATTCTTTTTAGTAAAATGAGGTGACATTCTTTGCGGTTAACTTAGAACCTAGCACAAATGCTTGTAACAAACATTATGTCTAGTCTACTAGCTGTTAAGTAAAGTAAAGAGCCAACAATTGCTCTATACACTTTTTGATCAACAGGTTTCCCCGATTCATCATTGTCTACAACAGCATTGGAGGGCATGGGTATTTTCATAGTAGAAGCATCAGACATACCAAATCTTTTCACTAATTCCTTAGTGAAAGAATATAAGTATGCTAACTAATTCACCTAGAGGGGGGGGGGGTGAATAGGTCTCTTAAGTTTTACTTGATAATTATGGCCTAATAAAATTATTCTAATCAGAGAATCAAGCAACACAGAAAAACATACAATTGTTTATAGTGGTTCCCCAAGACAGGGTGTCTATGGGTAGTCCACTTTCCCCCTTCACCCCTCTAACAGTGTGTTAGACAGGGCCAACTCCTCCAATCTCAGCTCCAATAGCTTACAACACAAGTTCCTCAGAACTTCTCAGATCAAGAATGATCCTACCTCAGGAAACAAGCCCCTACTACTCAGAGCTATCACCAACTCCTACCTCAGGACAAAAGTCCCTACAACTCAGAGCTATCACCAGCTCCTACCTCAGGCACTGCCGCCCTACAACTCAGAACTATCACCAGCTCCTACCGAAGGCAACACGCCTTACTCCTCAGGCAAAACAGCCCTACAATCTCAGGCAAACCATCCCTACAAGCTCAGGCAAACAAGCCCTACACACTCAGGCAAATGCCCTACAAACTCAGGAAAAAAGCCTTACAGGATAAAGATGTTTTTAGAAAAAAATCTACAACAGAAATAACCTCATGTAGATCCTGCACAGTTTGTGCATTCCTGTAGCTGAAGATGTTGATTAAAACAACAATCTGATCTTCCTCTTTAATAGAAGGATGGAAGATCACCTTGCCCTTTCTAGTGAAGGAGCTATCTTCTTCTCTCAGCTTCTTCTTCTTTTTCAGTAAGCAGGAAGAAAGTCGAGAGCAGCAGTTGTCGTCAAATGGAGAAACGCGATTTAGCAAGACAACTGTTGTTTGGAAAGTGCCCTAACACTTTCTTTTTATACTTCTTTTATCTTCAACGGCTCTAAGTTGTTCTCCCAAGAGGTATGTGGGACATTAGTGGTCCCCTGCAGCTATTCTGCAACTTGCGCCAACAGCAGAACCTGCCAGATCATGTTTAAACTGTCTCAGCGGTTGGGCTGAGATGGTCAGCCGACTCAGCAGTTTTCTTCTTTCCAGTTCCAGCGGATCCGCTGAGACAGACAGCTGTCTTAGTGGTTTTCTTCTATCTGCAGCTCAGGTGGCCCAGGCACCTTCTCAGCGGCTCCTGGCCTTGTCTCAGCGGTTCAGCTGAGACTGAGAGCTTGTCTCAGCTGTTTTGACAGTAAACAGGCTGAACAACTCCTGCACTTTGTTAAGACCTAACCCTGCATGCTCATGAGATCGAAATAGGGTTTATCAAATACAACTTGTCCTTAGCATTGAAAGTGATGCCTCTTCAAATCAAGGGAACATTGAGGGCAATATTCCCAACAATCTTCCCCTATTTGAAGAAGGCAGAACATCCCCAATGCTAAGGTACATAGCCAACAGAAACATATCATGATATTAGTTGAGGGTCATATTATTTAAATGATCTATAAGATAGTCATGATAACATAGCTTCTAGATAACAACATTGTTTAAGCTAACAACTTCATGACAGATAATATAAAGCTTTGACTAGCTCAAAGGGCATCTCCCCCTTTCTAACTCAGATTGAGTAGCACATCATGATAACTAACTTAGAGGGCTAACACTACTTTGATCTTAGTAACTAGCATTCCATCTCCTATTTGCATCTAGCAAGACCAAATTTGGTCTTAGCATTGGCCATCTCCCCCTTTCTGGATTCTTCAACCTCTTTCCCATTAGGGAATATGATTCTTCAAGCTCTACCCCTTTTTGGATACAAATCCTAAGATAGATTATAATGCATTTTCTAAATCCTCTTTTAGGACAACCTACATCCTCTTTGACCTATTGAGCATTAGCTATCTACCCCTCAACTTATAGCTAACTCCCCCTCAATTTGAGCAGGAGCTTGCTCCCCCTTAATTGGAGTACCTTTATTGAAAAGAAAACTAGAATTTCAGCAATCATACATTTCTTATCCAGCTGATCATTTTAAGCTACTCAACATTTAATAACTTAGGGAGATTATCTACCCTATCAATGGATTATGCCTATTGAAGGAAGATCAATTCAGATATTAATCTATCAAATCATTACATTTGATGATAAATTTGAATAGATAAAAGCATAAACAGTTTAACATAGAGAACATAAATTCAGAAATGAACTCATTCTAAATTCAACATGCCTAAGTCAATTTTAAAGGAATTAAACTTGGCCTCATCCAGTGGCTTAGTGAAGATATCAGCTAATTGATTGTCTGTAGGGACATATTCAAGTTTGATATCTTCACACTCTACATGCTCTCTAATAAAATGATACCTAATTTCTATGTGCTTGGTCCTGCTATGGGAGACAGGATTTTTATCATTAGAAATTGCACTGGATGAGTCACATAGCAGGGGAGATTGTCTTACCTTGATGTTGTAATCTTCCAACTGATGTTGGATCCACAGAATTTGAGCACAACACCTACCTGCTGCAATGTACTCTGACTCAGCTGTGGACATTGCCACACTGGTTTGCTTTTTGCTTCTCCATGAGATCAGCCTTCTCCCTAGGAATTGACAAGTACCACTTGTGCTTTTCCTATCTTCTTTGCAATCCTGCAAAATCTACATCTGAATAGCCTATCAGTTCAAAATCATTGTTCCTAAGGTACCAAAGGCCAATATTTAGGCTTCCCTTGAGGTATCTCAAGATCTTCTTCACAGAGGTGTAGTGAGATTCCTTAGGACATCCCTGATACCTAGCACAAATACATGTAGAATACATAATGTCTGGCCTACTAGCAATCAAGTACAACAGGGATCCAATGATACACCTATACATGGACTCATCAAAGGCCTTCCCCTTTTCATCCTTGTCTAATGATGCATTTGATCCCATGGGTGTTCTCATGGTGGAGGCTGATTCCATCCCAAATTTCTTGATGAGCTCCTTAGTGTACTTGGTCTGGGAGATGAAAATTCCATCATCAGACTGTTTCACTTGGAGCCCAAGGAAATATTTGAGCTCACCCATACTGCTCATCTCAAACTCCCCCTGCATTAGATTAGCAAATCTCTTGCAGAGGTTGTCATCAGTAGACCCAAAAATTATGTCATCATCATAAATTTGGACTAAGAAACACTTTCCCCTTGTTTCCCTAACAAACAATGTGTTATCAATCTTTCCCCTTATGAACTTGTTCTTGAGGAGATAGCTTGACAAAGTCTCATCCTAAGCTCTTGGAGATTGCTTGAGACAATAAAGGGCTTTTCTAAGAAAATAGACATGAGAATTAAGAGTAGGATGAACAAAACCTGAAGGCTGCTCTACATATACTTCCTCTTTCAGATTTCCATTCAGGAATGCTGATTTGACATCCATCTGGTAGAGTTTGAAGCCCTTGTGAGCATCATATGCAAGGAATAGTCTAATGTCCTCCAACCTTGCAACAGGGGCAAAGGTTTGGTCAAAGTCTATTCCTTCCTCTTGCATATACCATTTTGCAACCAGCCTTGCTTTGTTCTTGATGATTGTCCCATTCTCATCCAACTTATTTCTGAATATCCATTTGGTGCCAATGATGTTGTGTCCTTCTGGTCTTGGCACCAACTTCCATACTTTGCATCTTTTGAATTGCAACAGCTCTTCCTGCATAGCCTGAATCCAGAATGGATCCAAGTTGGCCTCTTCAAACTTTTTAGGCTCTACTTGTGACAGGAAACTGAGGAACAAGGCCTCATTGTGAGCCCTGCTCCTAGTTGTCACACCTTGCTGAACATTCCCTATTATTTGTTCTATGGGATGATCCCTTAGATGTCTGGTGGCTGCAGTCATTCTGTTCTCAGCTTGATGTGCTGTTTCTGCAGGTTCAGCAGTCATTCTGTTCTCAGCTTGTTGTGCTGTTTCTTCATGATGGCGCGACCCCTCCTACACTACTTGATGATGATCCGGTTGCCGAAGCACAATGGCATAAGGATTTTAGGCGTCATGATGACACTAACGGAAGACAACATTACAACCTCCGCCCGCGGCGTGCTAAGCCCACTTGAAGACCAATTTTAATTAAATATTATGCTTTGTTATTTTATATTCGTGAATATAAAATTATTCCATGTTTGGGTAATAATTTTATATTATATATATGCATTTATTTCCTTTATTTTCTGCACTTTAAAACTATGTGGTATGTATTTAACCGCTCGGATGGTAGAGATTACATCTCCATCTTGAACGGTTTTGGTTTGTTTGTAACTCCTATTTAAGGAGGCTTATTATGAGGATTAAGGAGGCAAAAAAAGAAAGAATTAAACCTAATTCCCCCTTGTGAAATTTCGGCCAAGAGAGGGATCCTCCTTGCCGCTGCCCCCCCATTGGTGTGAAGCCATCCTTTGCTCCTTCCATACCTCTTCGGTGCGACTCCGGCGTGGACTTCTTCGGTGCGACTCCAAGGAAGAAGGGTCCAGCCCCATTCGGTGTGATGCAGGTGGATCCGTGGAGAGAGTGATTCTCCCACACATATTTTGTGCGATTACTAGATCCGGGTTGGGTAACTTCTTTCCCCATCTTGAGTTTTCTTTCTTTAGATTTGTGGAGAATGAGCAACCATTTTATCCGCGATTTTAAATACTCCGCTTGCAATTTCTGAAATCGATTTCGTTGTTATCGAATCTCTTTATTTCCGGATCGGGTAGGTCCAATTTGCTTGAGCGGATCTTGGCCTCTAGCCTTGGTTTTGCTCTCCAAAAGGATTGACAACCTTTGTGTTAATTTTGGGGAATAATACGACTCCTTTCCGATCGTTATTTTAGAGTCAATCATTCCTCCTTTGTGAGGTATGCGCTGTGTTAGATGCGAACGTATTGTGACGATAGATGCTTGTGTAGGTGCGGTAGATCTAAACGTAAAGGGCGTAGAGAGCGTTATTTTCGTATCGATCTCCATCTCATGGACATCCCTACATCAATTTGGTATCAGAGAAGGTCGTATCAATTTCTAAATTGATACAATCTTCATATTCATTTTCGTGGCGCAAACTAATCAAAAAAAAATATATGTTTTTTTCTGTGGTCTGCGAATAACAGGCTAAAATCTTTATTTTTCGTCAAAATTCAAAAAAAAAATCTGGAAGTTCTCACTGTTAGTCACATCCCGAATATATTTTCCTGCAAAAATATTTCCTTTTAATCTGCACTACAAAAATTCACTAATCATAATTTTGTCCAACCCTGTATGCGCACTAGGCTAGGAACGGAGTATAACACACCTTCATCGTCTAGGATGGCAGTGAATGAGCACGGGGATCGTAACACTGAGGCTATAGAGGGGTTACGTAATGAGATGACCGAGCTTAGGACCATGTTAGCACAAATCCTTCTGAATCAAGGAGGGCCGCCACCACAACCTGTTAATGTTGGGCAGCCCAATCGACACCAACAGGCCTAGGATTCGGATTCTGATGGGAACTCTCCACGAGTGCCCCCTAGAGAACACCGCCACGAGTGTGGCTTTGATATTACTAGGGCCGTTAAGATTGACGCCCCCACTTACGATGGTCTGGGAGACCCCAGGTCTTCCTTACTTGGGTAGTGGATATTGAATGTTATTTCAAATGGCACAACCTGACGGACCCTCAAAAGGTCCAAGTTGCCAGGATGAAGTTGACAGGTCGTGCGAAGACTTTTTGGCTGAATGAGGAGCGAAGATTAGGAGCCGGGCAGGGAGTCCCACCTATAGGTTGGCCGATGATGAAGAATTTGCTGACCGACCAGTACGTCCCTACATACCACCGAACACAGATGTTCGATGAGCTTGCCACATTGCGGCAGGGCTCCAATTCGGTAGCTAAGTATATGGGTGAGCTGAAGGACCGTATGGTGCATTATGATCTTAGGGAGATTCCCGAGGTCACCCTATCTAGATTTCGTAAGGGGCTTCAACCCGATATTCAGAGGAAGCTCTAGCGCTATGGTCAGACAGACCTGAACACGACTTTCAATGCCTCCCTTGACATTGAAACGCATCTTGCTTCAAAGGCCCACTCTCATTATTCCCATACGAAGAGCAAGACCATGGTTGGAGCGTCTTCCTCCACGAATACGGATAAGGGAAAGTTTAGGTCTTCTGAGTCGAAGTCTGTAGTGATCACCACTAGAAACGGTAGGAATCCCGCGAGTGAGCGTGTCCCCATAGGGAAGGTTAGCAAGGCCAACACTACTTGTTATTCATGCGGCATTCAAGGTCACTATGCCTTCGAATGCCCAACAAAGACTAAGGCCATAACACTTTTAGATTCGACGACCGACCCCGATGACTACATATATGAGGCTGAAGAGGAGGGAGACCCAGATTGGGTCCCAAGTGATTTAGAGGACAATCACCACCTTATGGTGATGCGTTGTATCTTGACCACTCCTCGTCCGTTAGATGATTGGAAGAGGACGAGCATATTTTCTCTGGTCTTTAAGAGTGGTGAGAAGCTTTGCAAGCTGATTATTGATAGTGTTAGTTGCGTGAATGTCATTTCTAAGAGCGCCGTCACACGTATGCACTTGACCACGGAACCACACCCGAGCCCATATCAGGTAGCATGGATTAGTAAGATCACCGTCCCGGTCACCAAGCGGTGTCTGGTCCCCCTCTCATTCAAATCCTATACTGATGAGGTTTAGTGTGATGTCCTGCCGATGGACGCTTGTCACGTGTTGTTAGGCCGCCCTTGGCTCTATGACCGTGATGTGACGCATTTTGGTAGAGCCAACACTTATGAATTTAAATTCAATGGCAAAACCATCACCTTGAGGCCGACCATCCCGAAGGAGCCAGTAGTTATGGCTAAGGGCACCACTGTCCCAGTAGAGAGGAAGACGTTGAGTCTAGTGGGTAGGAAAGAGTTTGTGAAGGATCCCTTTCTTGATGGAGTGATGTATGTACTAATACTTATGAGCGTGAAGCCTAATTCTAGTGTTTTGGATGATTTGCAGAGAGAGTTATGGGTACTATTGGAAGAGTATAGGGACGTGTACCCGAAGGAGTTGTCGTCGTCACTACCCCCGCTTAGGGATATTCAGCATGCGATAGATCTGATCCCGGGCTCCTCTTTGCCTAACCAGCCCCATTATCGACTCCATCCTGCTGCCCACAAGGAGTTACAGGCCCAAATTGAGGACCTGTTAAAGAAGGGGTTCATTAGGACTAGCATGAGTCCATGTGCGGTACCAGCCTTACTTGCCCCCAAGAAGGGTGGTACATGGCGGATGTGTGTTGATAGTCGTGCTATCAACAAGATTACCATCAAATATAGGTTTCCTATTCCACGATTGTACAACCCTGTATTCGCCGAGTGGGCCCCCGAGGCCCAAGATATTTTTAGGCCCAATATTTTCAAATGACGCGACCCCGGGAGGAGGAGGGGTGAGCATTTGGAGGGAGTCGAGTCTGAGGGGCGCATCCCATGACTGTTCCCTTGTGAGGGCGAGCCGGGGAGGGCCGGGAGGCCTCCGACTCGCCCAGAGCCTTGCGAGGGCGAGCCGGGGAGGGTCGGGAGGCCTCCGGCTCGCCCAGAGCCTTGTGGGGGCAAGCCGGGAGGCCTCCGGCTCGCCCAGACAATTGTGGGGGCGAGCCGGGAGGGCCGGGAGGCCTCCGGCTCGCCCACACCCTTGTGGGGGCGAGCGGGGAGGGTCGGGAGGCCTCCGGCTCGCCCACACCCTTGTGGGGGCGAGCCGGGAGGGCCGGGAGGCCTCCGGCTCGCCCAGACCCTTGTGGGGGCGAGCCGGGAGGGCCGGGAGGCCTCCGGCTCGCCCACACCCTTGTGGGGGCGAGCCGGGAGGGCCGGGAGGCCTCCGGCTCGCCCACACCCTTGTGGGGGCGAGCCGAGAGGGCCGGGAGGCCTCCGGCTCGCCCACACCCTTGTGGGGACGAGCCGGGAGGGCCGGGAGGCCTCCAGCTCGCCCACACCCTTGTGGGGGCGAGCTGATAGGGCCGGGAGGCCTCCGGCTCGCCCACACCCTTGTGGGGGCGAGCCGGGAGGGCCGGGAGGCCTCCGGCTCGCCCACACCCTTGTGGGGGTGAGCTGAGAGGGCCGATAGGCCTCCGGCTCGCCCACACCCTTGTGGGGGCGAGCTGGGAGGGTCGGGGGGCCTCCGGCTCGCCCACACCCTTGTGGGGGCGAGCTGGGAGGGCCGGGAGGCCTCCGGCTCGCCCACACTCTTGTGGGGGCGAGCCGGGAGGGCCGGGAGGCCTCCGGCTCGCCCAGACCCTTGTGGGGGCGAGTCGGGAGGGCCGGGAGGCCTCCGGCTCGCCCACACCCTTGTGGGGGGGAGTCGGGAGGGCCGGGAGGCCTCCGGCTCGCCCACACCCTTGTGGGGGCGAGCCGGGAGGGCCGGGAGGCCTCCGGCTCGCCCACACCCTTGTGGGGGCGAGCCGGGAGGGCTGGGAGGCCTCCGGCTCGCCCAGACCCTTGTGGGGGGGGGGGGGGGGGGCGAGCTGGGAGGGTCGGGGGTCTCCGGCTCGCCCACACCCTTGTGGGGGCGAGCCGGGAGGGCCGGGAGGCCTCCGGCTCGCCCAGACCCTTGTGGGGGCGAGCTGAGAGGGCCGGGAGGCCTCCAGCTCGCCCACACCCTTGTGGGGGCGAGCTGGGAGGGCCGGGAGGCCTCTGGCTCGCCCAGAACCTTGCCGGGTAGGCGGTCTGCGTTTAGCGCCCAAGAGTAGCGGGATTTGGCTATTCGTAGTCTAGTTTTGGTTATTCGCAGTCCAAGAGCAGCGAGATTTGGCTATTCGCAGTCCAGTTTTGGTTATTCGCAGTCCAAGAGCAGCGGGATTTGGCTATCTGCAGCCCAGTTCAAGGGTATTTTGGTAATCTGGCAGACCAGTTTTCGGCTATTTGCAGCCCAACTTCAGAAATCCTATAAATAGGACCAAGGGGGCACCATTTGGAGGGATCTCATTCTAGGCTAGCTCTCTCCCTCTCTCTCTCCCTCCCCAAGTCTCTCTTGGGGGGTGAGGAGAGCCTCCAGTGGTGCCCAAGCTTAGTAGTGGCTTGGGAGGGGAAGTTCCTGAGGGGCTTCCGGGTATGTGGCGGGACCTCCCCACTAAGCCCTTGGTCCAGTCCCTAGTTCCAACACCTTCAACCTAGAGCTCTCCCTTGGGAGGAGTAAGGATTGGTCGCCCCTCGGCTAGCTGAGGGCCCCGAACTCCACAGAGACTAAGTCTTGTTCGCAAGTCTCAGTTTCAACACATGGTGCGGTGAGCGTGGAGTGTGACCGATTCACGAAACTCTCGAGATGAGCTCCATGGACGGAGGTGGAGGAAGTTCCGACCCAGGTCATTCACAGCCCCCGGTGGCTGGAGTGACGTTGGAGATGTTTGAAAGCTTCAAGCGAGAGGTCATGCAGACCTTGCAGATCGCCTTCGCCACGACGGCCGTAGGCAGAAGAGGAGATGGTTCGGAGGTCCCGCCGCAGCAGGTGGAGGAGGGAACTCTCGGCCAGCAGTTCAGAAAGGAGATACCGGTGAGGGGGGAGTGGGGAGGTGCCATACCCCCACTCGCCCACACTCAAGGGGGCGAGCTCAGGAGGGAGGCGCCCTCCCAGCTCGCCCCAGCCCCTCAAGGGGGCGAGCTCAGGAGGGGAGCACCCTCCCAGCTCGCCCCAGCCCCTCAAGGGGGCGAGCTCAGGAGGGAGACGCCCTCCCAGCTCGCCCCAGCCCCTCAAGGGGGCGAGCTCAGGAGGGGGCGCCCTCCCAGCTCGCCCCAGCCCCTCAAGGGGGCGAGCTCAGGAGGAAGGCACCGTCCCAGCTCGCCCCGTCTCTTCCAGCCCAGTCCCAAAAGGGGGCGAGCGGGGAGGCATCCGGCCCCCACTCACTCCACCCCAAAAGAAACCAAGTGAATGTTGATGGTCGAGACCACCTCGGGTGGAGGCTATCCAATATCCCGGCGAGCGCAGAGGTCAACAATTCGACTCCGCGAGAGCAAGGAAGTAAGGACTTCAAAAGAAAAAGATCCAACCGCCCGCGGTGGAGGCCGGGACCAAACACACCCCCTCCACCACCTCAGCAAACCATGGAGATTGGTGGGGGTAGACGGAGGAGAATCAGAAAAGCAGGAAGAAGAGGGAAAGGAAGGGGTTGGGTGGAGTCGCCCTACTGCGACTTCCACCAGGAGGAGGGTCACGCGACGTTCACTTACCCTGAGTTCTCAGAGATGAAGGATGCGAGGGGTCCAGGGCAACAACAACAACTACCGGAAGAAGTCGAGGAAGACCAAGACTGGGAGTGGGAGGCTCAGTTCGGCTTCCATACTTAAGTTTCATTTTCTAGCCTTAAGTTCGTGTAATGCTATGTTCCGTTTCCATGTCTAGTTTTTCCAACATGTACTAGGATGGTTTAATATAATGAAAGTTTTTCAAAAATACTTAGCACCGATGCTGGCCCGCTGACCAGGCTCCCACCTAGCTGGCAGGGCCGGGAACCGCTCGGGACAGGGAGGAAAAGGTCCACCACTAGTAGAGCTCGCTCCTAGAAGTGTGTCGACCCTATGTCCACCACTAGTAGAGCTCGCTCCTAGAAGTGTGTCGACCCTATGTCCACCACTAGTAGAGCTCGCTCCTAGAAGTGTGTCGACCCTATGTCCACCACTAGTAGAGCTCGCTCCTAGAAGTGTGTCGACCCTATGTCCACCACTAGTAGAGCTCGCTCCTAGAAGTGTGTCGACCCTATGTCCACCACTAGTAGAGCTCGCTCCTAAAGTGTGTCGACCCTATGTCCACTCCTAAAGTGTGTCGACCCTATGTCCACCACTAGTAGAGCTTGCTCCTAGAAGTGTGTCGACCCTATGTCCACCACTAGTAGAGCTCGCTCCTAGAAGTGTGTCGACCCTATGTCCACCACTAGTAGAGCTCGCTCCTAGAAGTGTGTCGACCCTATGTCCACCACTAGTAGAGCTAGCTCCTAGAAGTGTGTCGACCCTATGTCCACCACTAGTAGAGCTCGCTCCTAGAAGTTTGTCGACCCTATGTCCACCACTAGTAGAGCTCGCTCCTAGAAGTGTGTCGACCCTATGTCCACCACTAGTAGAGCTCGCTCCTAGAAGTGTGTCGACCCTATGTCCACCACTAGTAGAGCTCGCTCCTAGAAGTGTGTCGACCCTATGTGCACCACTAGTAGAGCTCGCTCCTAGAAGTGTGTCGACCCTATGTCCACCACTAGTAGAGCTCGCTCCTAGAAGTGTGTCGACCCTATGTCCACCACTAGTAGAGCTCGCTCCTAGAAGTGTGTCGACCCTATGTCCACCACTAGTAGAGCTCGCTCCTAGAAGTGTGTCGACCCTATGTCCACCACTAGTAGAGCTCGCTCCTAGAAGTGTGTCGACCCTATGTCCACCACTAGTAGAGCTCGCTCCTAGAAGTGTGTCGACCCTATGTCCACCACTAGTAGAGCTCGCTCCTAGAAGTGTGTCGACCCTATGTCCACCACTAGTAGAGATCGCTCCTAGAAGTGTGTCGACCCTATGTCCACCACTAGTAGAGCTCGCTCCTAGAAGTGTGTCGACCCTATGTCCACCACTAGTAGAGCTCGCTCCTAGAAGTGTGTCGACCCTATGTCCACCACTAGTAGAGCTCGCTCCTAGAAGTGTGTCGACCCTATGTCCACCACTAGTAGAGCTCGCTCCTAGAAATGTGTCGACCCTATGTCCACCACTAGTAGAGCTCGCTCCTAGAAGTGTGTCGACCCTATGTCCACCACTAGTAGAGCTCGCTCCTAGAAGTATTTAGTCCCGACGCTGGCCCGCTGACCAGGCTCTCATCAAGCTGGCAGGTCCGAGGATTGCTCGGTGGCAGGAAAGTTTCAAGTATTTAGTCCCGATGCTGGCCCGCTGACCAGGCTCCCATCAAGCTGGCAGGTCCGAGGATCGCTCGGTGACAGGAAAGTTTCAAGTACTTAGTCCCGATGCTGGCCCGCTGGCCAGGCTCCCATCTAGCTGGCAGGGCCGGGAACCGCTCGGGGGCAAGAAGGAAAGTACTTAGCATCGATGCTGGCCCGCTGACCAGGCTCTCACCTAGCTGGCAGGGTCAGGAACCGCTCAGTGGCCGAAAATTCTCTTAAGTATTTTTCCCCCCGAGGTGGCTCCGTTAGCCGGGCTCTCACTAGCCGGCAGGGTAGGAAGGCCTCTCAGGGAGGCTAAGTGTTTTTCCCCCGAGGTGGCTCCACTAGCCCGGCTCTCACTAGCCGGCAGGGTACGAAGGCCTCTCGGGGAGGCTGTGTTTTTCCCCGAGGTGGCTCAGCTAGCCGGGCTCTCGCTAGCCGGCAAGGTTGGGGAACCTCTCGGGGAGGCGTTGTGGCTTTTCCAAGATATCACCAATAATCGGATTCTCAGCGACACTCGTCGAATATGCAGGGTTGGACATTTCTTTCCGAGCGTGAGCCACGCTCCAAAAGAGCGGGGATTGTGTACAACCTTGTATTCGCCGAGTGGGCCCCCGAGGCCCAAGATATTTTTAGGCCCCATATTTTCAAATGACGCGACCCCGGGAGGAGGAGGGGTGAGCATTTGGAGGGAGTCGAGTCTGAGGGGCGCATCCCAGGACTGTTCCCTTGTGAGGGCGAGCCGGGGAGGGCCGGGAGGCCTCCGACTCGCCCAGAGCCTTGCGAGGGCGAGCCGGGGAGGGCTGGGAGGCCTCCGGCTCGCCCAGAGCCTTGTGGGGGCGAGCCGGGAGGGCCAGGAGGCCTCCGGCTCGCCCAGACCATTGTGGGGGCGAGCCGGGAGGGCCGGGAGGCCTCCGGCTCGCCCACACCCTTGTGGGGGCGAGCGGGGAGGGCCGGGAGGCCTCCGGCTCGCCCACACCATTGTGGGGGCGAGCCGGGAGGGTCGGGAGGCCTCCGGCTCGCCCAGACCCTTGTGGGGGCGAGCCGGGAGGGCCGGGAGGCCTCCGGCTCGCCCACACCCTTGTGGGGGCGAGCCGGGAGGGCCGAGAGGCCTCCGGCTCGCCCACACCGTTGTGGGGGCGAGCCAGGAGGGCCGGGAGGCCTCCGGCTCGCCCACACCGTTGTGGGGGCGAGCTGAGAGGGCCGGGAGGCCTCCGGCTCGCCCACACCCTTGTGGGGGCGAGCCGGGAGGGCCGGGAGGCCTCCGGCTCGCCCACACCCTTGTGGGGGCGAGCCGGGAGGGCCGGGAGGCCTCCGGCTCGCCCACACACTTGTGGGGGCGAGCTGCGAGGGCCGGGAGGCCTCCGGCTCGCCCACACCCTTGTGGGGGCGAGCTGGGAGGGCCGGGGGGCCTCCGGCTCGCCCACACCCTTGTGGGGGCGAGCTGGGAGGGCCGGGAGGCCTCCGGCTCGCCCACACTCTTGTGGGGGCGAGCCTGGAGGGCCGGGAGGCCTCCGGCTCGCCCAAACCCTTGTGGGGGCGAGCCGGGAGGGCCGGGAGGCCTCCGGCTCGCCCAGACCCTTGTGGGGGCGAGCCGGGAGGGCCGGGAGGCCTCCGGCTCGCCCACACCCTTGTGGGGGCGAGCCGGGAGGGCCGGGAGGCCTCCGGCTCGCCCACACCCTTGTGGGGGCGAGCCGGGAGGCCTCCAGCTCGCCCAGACCCTTGTGGGGGGGGGGGGGGCGAGCTGGGAGGGTCGGGGGGCCTCCGGCTCGCCCACACCCTTGTGGGGTTGAGCTGGGAGGGCCGGGAGGCCTCCGACTCGCCCAGACCCTTGTGGGGGGCGAGCTGAGAGGGCCGGGAGGCCTCCGGCTCGCCCACACCCTTGTGGGGGCGAGCTGGGAGGGCCGGGAGGCCTCTGGCTCGCCCAGAACCTTGCCGGGTAGGCGGTCTGCGTTTAGCGCCCAAGAGTAGCGGGATTTGGCTATTCGCAGTCCAGTTTTGCTTATTCACAGTCCAAGAGCAGCGGGATTGGGCTATTCGCAGTCCAGTTTTGGTTATTCGCAGTCCAAGAGCAGCGGGATTTGGCTATCTGCAGCCCAGTTCAAGGGTATTTTGGTAATCTGGCAGACCAATTTTCGGCTATTTGTAGCCCAACTTCAGAAATCCTATAAATAGGACCAAGGGGGCACCATTTGGAGAGATCTCATTCTAGGCTAGCTCTCTCCCTCTCTCTCTCCCTCCCCAAGTCTCTCTTGGGGGGTGAGGAGAGCCTCCAGTGGTGCCCAAGCTTAGTAGTGGCTTGGGAGGGGAAGTTCCTGAGGGGCTTCCGGGTATGTGGCGGGACCTCCCCACTAAGCCCTTGGTCCAGTCCCTAGTTCCAACACCTTCAACCTAGAGCTCTCCCTTGGGAGGAGTAAGGATTGGTCGCCCCTCGGCTAGCTGAGGGCCCTGAACTCCACAGAGACTAAGTCTTGTTCGCAAGTCTTAGTTTCAACAATGATTAGATGACCTCTTAGATGTCTTATCTGGCGCCACTATCTTTTCGAAGTTAGATTTACAGAGTGGTTATCTCCATATTAGGATCCGCGAGGGTGACGAATGGAAGACTGTGTTTAAGTCTAAGGATCGGTTGTACGAGTGGCTTGTGATGCCCGTTGGGCTGTCCAATGCCCCCAGTACCTTTTCACGGATGATGACCCACTTCTTTCGGCCATTCATGGGTAGGTTCGTGGTAGTCTACTTTGACGACATATTGATTTATAGCACCACCGCTGCTAGCACACCTCCCACATGAGAGCGATTCTTTCAACCCTGCGGAAGGAAACATTATTTCTTAACCTTAAGAAATGCACCTTTTATGTCCCTGAAGTAGAGTTCTTAGGCTACATTGTCGGATTGGTTGGCATTAGTGTTGATCCTAGCAAGGTCCAAGTCATTAAGGACTGGCTCGTGCCGACCACTTTACGAGAGGTGCGTAGTTTCCACGGGTTAGCTACATTTTACCGCCGTTTTATACGGGACTTCAGTAGCATCATGACCCCCATTACTGATTGCATGAAGAAGGGCGAGTTCACCTGGACGAAGTCCGCCACCTATGCTTTCCAACGCATTAAGGAGCTTATGACTGAGGCACCTGTCTTACGTCTACCTGACTTCACCAAAGTCTTTGAGCTTACATGTGACGCTTCTGGAGTGGGATTAGGAGGTGTTTTGAGTCAGGAGGGGCACCCCGTGAGTTATTTTAGTGAGAAGTTATCTGGCGCTATGTTAAATTATTCGAACTACGATAGAGAGTTTTACGCGGTAGTTGTTGAAATTTTGAAGTGAAGTGGAGGAGACCGGGCGGTCTATTTTTGGGAGACCGCCGAGACCGCGCGGTTCGTGTTTATATTTTGTCGGTCTGTTCTGGCGGACTGCTGGTTCTGCCAGTCTGTTCTTCGTAGCTGCGGTCAGTTCCCGAGTTGGTCTGCTAGTTTGCCTGTCTTCCTTGTTGGAAGACCGGGCAGGTTGTTCTTGTATGACCGCCTGTCCGGGCGGTTTGTGCTTGGCGATCTGGCGACTTGTTCTAAGTCGGCCAGATGGTTCTTGTTTGCTCCTGGTGATCTAAGGGAGGAGCGATCTTGTGTCCGCACGGCTTGTGCGCGGTCTCGTGTTCACGCGACATGTGCGCGATCTGCCTGCTGTTCCGCGGTCTTGGTCGTATGATCATCCAAGTGGTTTGATCGCGCGGTCTGTCTTATGAGACCGCTGGCGATCTGACGGGTGGTGACTGTATCCCGGTTTTTGCGGTGACGACACCCGTCTACCCGCCTATAAATAGGGGTGCATGGCCCATCATTCTTAACGAGAACTATAAGAACTGAGCCTGGGTTATTTCATGCGGTCTCACTTTGAGGTCGGGCGGTTTCGGAAGCGAGTTGACTGTTTGTTGTGTTCGTAGGTTTGCGCTCAGTAGGTTGCGGTCTCCTTCCTTGGTGATTCCCAGCGGCTTGAATAAACAGTTCGGCAGCGGTCATCTGCGAACTGGTTTATGTTTGTTCTTGTGCTGTTCGCAGCGAGCTCAGCAATCAGGCGACCTTCAGCGGTTAGGCGATCTGAGTTACGGTCTGGCGACAGCTTCAGTTCTTCATTCCAATAAAGCTCCAGTTCGTGCGGTCTGAGGTGCGGTCTTGCAGTACTGGCGGTCTGTCCGGTTTCTGTTCGCGCGGTCTCAGGTCAAGCCGTGCGACTTCTGGAGTCGAGTGGTCTTTGCGGTCTCAGCTTATCTAGCCGCCAGATTTGTTTTGGTGTGTTTTGTTCTTCTCGTCTCCGTGATTCTTATGAATCATGTCTCGCCGTGTATACCTCGCACTGTAAATGAAGTTTGTGTTTCAATAAAGTTTCTTGTGTTGCTGTGTGGCATTGTGGTTCTTTGGCTTTAACTCAGTTGATGCAACTCCTGCTTACTCCTAAACGATTCAAATCAAAATTTTAACATGGTATCAGAGGTAGGTTGTGGGAGTGGATAAGCAGTGATCAACTTGAGTTTCCAACGTCTTTGTGAAGAAGAGACCACATAGATTTCCATGGAAGGTGGATACGCAAGAGGGCTTGGTATTGAACTCCTTACATCGACTAACTACAAGAAATGGAGGTCGTGTATGGAGAGCTATTTACTTGGCGGGGATCTATGGGAGATAGTTGGAGGAGAAGACACACAAGAAGTGTTTCTAGCAGGAGATAATATGGCAGAGGTGAGACTTTGGAGGAGGCCTAATGCTAAGGCAGAGTTCACAATCAAGAGGGCTATCTCACTGGAGCTATTTGACCACATCATTGGATGTAAATCTGCTGCTGAGATTTGGACGTCTTTGGACGGACTGTTTAATAAGAAGAATGTAGCTCGGCTACAGTTTCTTGAAAATGAGTTGGCGAAGGCCTCTCATGGCGATCTTTCTATTTCTACCTTCTTTCTTAAGATGAAGAACCTCATAGCAGAGATTTCTGCTTTGGACCCTGATGAGCCCATCTCGGAGGCGAAACTGAAGAGGCATATCATCCGCGGGTTGCGGAAGGAGTATCTTGCCTTTGTGACTTCAGTTCAAGGTTGGGCAAATCAACCATCTCTGTTGGAGCTGGAGAACTTACTTGCTTCGCAAGAAAGTTTGGCAAGACAGATGGCGGGGACTTCTATCTCTGGGGGAGATAGTGATGTGTTGTTCTCTGGGAAGAAGAAGAAGAAGTGGGAGAAGAAGAAGCCGGGTTATGATGGACTCTCTACTTCAGGTCAGCAGGATAGGGGTTATGCTCTTAAGTCTGATGGGAAGAAGAAGGGAGATGGACCAAGGTGCTTCAGGTGCAATAAGACCGGCCACTTCAAGAAGGATTGTCATGTTAATCTTCAGTCGGGACATGTATCGGAGAAGGAGAAGCCAAAGTCTGATGAAGCTGGATGGGGAGGAGCCTTTGCGGCTAATATGACGGCAATGCCCGTTAAGGACTTGGATGTCGTCAACTTCGAAGAGGATTGGATTGTTGATTCAGGGTGTGGACATCATCTCATAAGGCATGAATCAAAGTTCTCTTCTTTGGCGCCTTACTCAGGTAACGATGCTATCATTACGGCTGATAATTCTGTTCATGCTGTCGAACAAGAAGGTGTTGTCTCTCTGAGCAGTGATAAGGGTCCACTCACCTTGAGGAGTGTTTATCATGTACCCGGTATGAAGAAGAATCTCTTCTCTGTGACCAATGCGGTCGATGCCGGTTATCACGTTCTGTTTTGCCCAATAGAAGTGAAGTTTCTTAAAACTCAACCGGAGATAAAGGGAGATGTTATCCATGTTGGAAAGCTGGTGAAGGACTTGTTCGTGTTATCGACAAGTACCCATGTTGATAAGATGAAGACCAACGATAGCGCAGCTACCTGGCATGAAAGGTTGGGGCATGTTGGCATGGACAAATTGAAGGCTATGGCGGTAAGGGGCCTTGTCAAGGGCTTGCCTAGCTTGTCCTCTTATGGAGACAGTCATGTTTGTGCTGGATGTCAGTTTAGTAAGTCTCATCGACTTCCATTTGATAAATCGCAAACAAGATGCAAAGCACCGTTGGAGTGCATTCACAGTGATTTGATGGGACCGACTGCCACCCCAAGCCTTGGAGGCAATAGATATATGTTGGTGTTGATTGACGATTACACCAGATATGTCTGGGTGTATTTTCTGAAAGAGAAGTCGGAAGCCTTTGCGAAGTTTGTGGAGTTCAAGGAGCTGGTGGAAGGTCGGTTAGGCCTGCGGGTGAAAAAATTGAGAACTGACAATGGTGGGTAGTTCACCTCTCGTGAGTTCTCAAGTTTTTGCAGGAAATACGTCGTTCGGATAGATCTCGCTTGTGCCCATACTCCACAGCAGAATGACATTGCAGAGAGGAAGATCCGTCATCTGACGGAAACCTGCAAATGCTGGCTTCATGCCAAGAGGTTCCCCAAGTCTTTTTAGGCGGAGGGAATGTCTTGTGCAGCTTACGTCATCAACAGGATGCCTCTAAGTCCTATCAACATGAAGACCCCTCACGAACTGATGTTCAAGGAGAAACTGAGTGTTGCACACCTTCGGGTGTTCGGGTCAACCTGCTATGTGCATATTCCTGATGCTCTTCGAACAAAGCTAGATGCGAAAGCAAGGAAGCTAGTCTTTGTTGGGTATGATGAGCGGAAGAAAGGATGGAGATGCATAGATCCTGAGACACGGAGATCAGTGGTATCTCGGGATGTGGTGTTCGATAAGGTGACTTCCTACAAGGGGAGTTCAGGAGTTGAACTACCGTAGAGCAGGGTTGATGAAGCAGGGAAGACTGCTGAAAGTTTTCAAGTGCAGTTGCCTGTTTCACCAGGAGCTCCAGCTGTGTCAAGCTCTGAGATGGAGGCTTCAGGTTCTGGAAGCAGGGTGAGCGATGCTCCAAGATTGTCTGGAAGAGGAGCTTGCACAGAAGAAGCAGCTGAGGAGGTGGTTAGTCAGGAGCAACCTCTTAGGAGGTCGAAGAGGACTATCAAGTCACCAGATCGATACACAGGAGGAAACATGGTGAGCTTTGTCTCATGTTTCTTCGCTGGTCCCTTAGATGAAAGGGAGCCATCTAGCTTTGAGAAAGCCAAAGGCGTGAAGCAGTGGGATATTGCTATGCAAGAGGAGATGGACGCTCTCAAGAAGAATGAGACTTGGTCTCTAGTGCCCAGGCCCGAGGGCATTACCCCTATGACATGCAAATGGGTTTATAAACTCAAGAAGAAGGCTGATGGTACGATCGAGCGATACAAGGGTCGCCTTGTAGCTCGCGGGTTCTCACAGCAGTATGGTGAAGATTATGATGAGACGTTTAGTCCAGTGGCAAAGATGACTTCGGTCCATTTTGTTATTGCTTTGGCGGCATCCTGTGGATGGGAGATTTGGCAGCTCGATGTTAAGAATGCTTTCTTATACGGAGAGATTGACAAGGATATCTTCATGATCCAGCCGCCGGGTTTCATCTCGGAGGATCGTCCAGACTACGTCTGCAAACTGAAGAAGGCCTTATATGGGTTGAAGCAAGCGCCTCGGGCGTGGTATGGAAAGATCGCAGAGTATCTTCTATTCTGTGGGTTCTTTGCTTCAGACTCTGATTCTAGCTTATTTATCAAGAAGGAGGGGGCGCTTTGGGTTATTGTGATGCTGTATGTGGATGACATGATTATCACCGGTAACTCGAAAGAGGCGGTAGCAA
This sequence comes from Dactylorhiza incarnata, assembly GCA_033032865.1. NCBI lineage: Eukaryota > Viridiplantae > Streptophyta > Magnoliopsida > Asparagales > Orchidaceae > Dactylorhiza > Dactylorhiza incarnata. The sequence goes on from JAWHQI010000013.1 coordinate 18,199,011, forward strand.
GGCTGAGAGATGAGCTTGCTATCAGGTTCGAGATGAAGGATCTGGGGGAGCTTCACCATTTCCTTGGACTCGAGGTCCAGAGGCGGGAGAGCGGAGTGCTCGTTTCTCAGGAAGGATATGCGGAGCAGATCGTTCAACGATTCGGCATGGAAGAAGGGAAGAGCAGCTCTATACCTCTTGAACAACATCATAAACTTCGGAAGGATGAGGGAAGAGTTCTATCTGATCCGTTGGTGTTCCGAGCTCTTGTGGGGAGCTTGATTTACTTAACCATCACGAGGCCTGATATTGCTTATGCAGTTGGCAAAGTGAGTCGGTACATGGCGGAGCCACAGAAGCCTCATCTTCTGGTGGCAAAAGGGATTCTGAAATATGTGAAGTCGACCTCTGATTTGGGTCTCCTATTAAAGAGAGGGTCAAGCTTGGAGTTGCATGGATACATGGATGCTGACTACGGGGGAGATGTGGATGATCGGAGATCAACGTCTGGTTATGTCTTTATGACGGGCCCCACAGCTATCTCTTGGTGCAGCAAAAAGCAGGACTCAGTATCCGTATCTACCACAGAAGTGGAATACAAGGCTTCGGCCTTGGCAGCTCAGGAAGCCGTTTGGCTCAGGAGGTTGGTGGAGGACGTTCATGAGGAGGTTCTAGGTCCCACTATGCTACGCGGGGACAATGAGAGTGCTCTCAAGCTGGTTAATAATTCAGTCTGTCACGCGAGGACCAAGCATATTGAGATAGAGCACCATTTCATTCGTGAAAAGGTGTTGGGAGGATCTCTTATGGTCGAGCATGTTTGGAGTGCGGACAATGTCGCAGACATCTTCACAAAGCCGCTGGCGAAGGGACCATTTGCACGATTGTGGAGTTTACTAGGGCTAGTCTCCACTTCCCACTTCAAGGGGGAGTGTTGAAATTTTGAAGTGAAGTGGAGGAGACCGGGCGGTCTGTTTTTGGGAGACCGCCGAGACCGCGCGGTTTGTGTTTATATTTTGCCGGTCTGGCTCTGCCGGTCTATTCTGGCGGACTGCTAGTTCTGCTGGTCTGTTCTTCGTAGCTGCGGTCTGTTCCCGAGTTGGTCTGCTGGTTTGCCTATCTTCCTTGTTGGAAGACCGGGCGAGTTGTTCTTGTATGACCGCCTGTCCGGGCGGTTTGTGCTTGGCGATCTGGCGACTTGTTCTAAGTCAGCCAGATGGTTCTTGTTTGCTCCTGGTGATCTAAGGGAGGATCGATCTTGTGTCCGCGTGTCTTGTGCTCGGTCTCGTGTTCGCACGACTTGTGTGCGATCTGCCTGGTGTTCTGCGGTCTTGGTCGGATGATCGTCCAAGTGGTCTGATCGCGCTGTCTGTCTTATGAGACCGCTGGCGATCTAACGGGTGGTGACTGTATCTCAGTTTTTGCGGTGAGGACATCCATCTAACCGCCTATAAATAGGGGTGCATGGCCCGTCATTCTAAACGAGAACTGTAAGAACATAGCCTTGGTTAATTCGTGCGGTCTCACTTTGAGGTCGGGCGGTATCGGAAGCGAGTTGACTGTTTGTTGTGTTCGCAGGTTTGCGGTGAGCAGGTTACGATCTCCTTCCTTGGTGATTACCAGCGGCTTGAATAAACAGTTCGGCAGCGGTCGTCTGCGAACTAGTTTATGTTCGTTCTTGTGCTGTTCGCAGCGAGCTCAGCAATCAGGCGACCTTCAGCGGTTAGGCGATCTGAGTTGCGGTCTGGCGGCAGCTTCAGTTCTTCATTCCAATAAAGCTCCAGTTCGTGCGGTCTGAGGTGTGGTCTTGCAGTGCTGGCGGTGTAACATCCCCAAAACTACTAGGCCCCCTTAGTCAAGTTTTGATACTCTCCCTCTCTAAATAAGCTCCCTAGATCAACAGGAGATTGGGGGTCACTAGGGTAAAACTCCCTAACCAATGTACAGAACCTTAAGGTTGAGAGAAACTAACTTATTAGGAGGATTTGACCACTAGGGTTTCATTTAATGAGCCCTTTTAACCTAAATTAGGGCAAAACCCTAAGGGCCCCATTATGCCCCCCAAACTCAATAAGAGAACTTAAGACCTCCTTGTGTTCCCCTCCACAAAGCTCCACCAATCTAGGACCCATAGAGTCCATTGGATTCATTTGAATCACTCACTTTAACCTAGGAGGACTTAAGCTAAACCAAATCTCAAGTAACCCATTAAGTCATCATGGTTACACTGATTTCCCCCCCTTGGTCCCTAGCCCAACCTCAAGCCTACAATCAGTCCATGACATGGCTGATTTACATTTAATTAATGGATTAAATGGGTGGTTAATTAAAGGGGGCCATTTTTTTGGGGAAAAAGCCAAAATAGGAAGAGAGAGAAAGAAAGGAAGTTTTGAGCACCATGCCAAATGGCACACTCCACCTTAACCCAATATATTCAAATAACCTTGGATAGTAAACCCCCACCCTTTTTGAGCTGAGGTGGCAACCATGCATAGCCATGAAGGGGGGGTGAAAAACTGGGTGAATAGTGTTTTACAAAGGAGAGATTTCACCCACCTTGAATGTGAGTTTAGAGTGCCAATTGGCACCTCCCTTCCACCTCTCTCTCCTCACCCGACCTCAGTCTTGATGCCCAGCTGGTTTGGCTCGAGCTGGAAGCCATGCATTGGGTGTTGGAGAGGTGGCATTAATGGCCGAACCCCCCCTCTTGAATTCCCTACTGTAAACTCCCCCTCAGCCTCATTTGAGGCCACCTTCACGTTCAGTGAGCTCCACGAGGCCAAACCCCCAACTCCGGCGAAGCTTTCGAGCTCAGAACCCCCATTCGGCCATGGCTTCCGGCGGCGACAACTCACGCATGGGAACAACGGCAAATCCGCGCCTCCGACCACAAACTCAGGCCCGTACCTCTCCCTCTTCCCTCGTGCTATCTATCTAGATCAATTAGGAGGTGAGACGAGCTCAATTGAGCAAGATCCACCACTGGTTTTCACGGGTTTTTTCCGTCGAAATCATCCTCCCCTCTTTCCTTATTCCGGCCACCACCGGCCGATCAAGACCGCCGTCTCGATAGCCCCCACCTTCGTGAAGGTGGTGGTGGTGGTGGTCGGCCGTGGAGTCAAGTGGGTGGCCGGGAAATCGGGCTCAAAGGTGGCCCAGGCGCTTTCATTCTCAGCCCTTGGCGAGAGGTGGAAGACGATGCCCTGGCCGTCGGATCTGAATAGATCCCTAAACGCAGACCACATCTTTTTAATAAATGAATAGTGTTCAATCTGTCACACTTTATTTAAGATGTTCAAGCAGGAAATTGAAGCCCTTATAGGCCGAATTTGCAAATTTCACCAGAGACAAGATTTGTAGACCTTGATGTCTACTTTCATCTGTGCTTGAAATCAACTGATTTGAATGAATTTACAGTCCTGTGCATCTGTTTTAGTGCAGGATGTACAATATGTTCTTGCATGTGTATAATGTGTATTTTTCTCTCAATATCCTTTGCATGCATGTGAAATTTGTACCCCAGATGTGTAATGGCCATATAAAATCACTGTCCAAATTTGGTGATTTTAGGAGAAAAATTTTCTATAGTTTTTGGAATAATTTAAATTTCATTATTGTAATAGCTTATGGGGCATAAACTTATAATTTTGGCCCAAATTTTTGGTGACATGTTATTCATGTGTTGACTCACCTCTGTACAAAGTTTCATGACATTTGTACTTGATTTGGGTGAGTAATCTAGGCATGCATGTTGATTACTCCAAGTGAAGAGGAGTGAATAGTGGTATTCATGTTCATATTTAGTAACACGTGTTCTTGGATTAAGGTTTTAGTATTTTTCTGAAATTTAGGGAAATTGTTGCATGCAACATGAATGATTTTCAGGCCATGCATGTATCCATGTATGACCTATGCTTAGTGAGAAAATTTAGAATATTTGTAAGACACTTTTCTATGGTTTTGCAAGATATTTCATTCTATGAATTTTTGTGAGTTTAGAGAATATTAATTATAATTTCCAATGAAATCTCAAGGGGTCTCACACTAAGTCATGATAAGCCATCTATGAGGTTTGGCTAAGTAGATATGAAGGTAGGAAAGTTGGAATTTGTGATCACTAGATTGAATAAATGATAGCATTTAAAAGGTCACATCCCAAAGCTGAAACTTTAAGCAGTAAATTGAATAACTTACACTCAAATTCAGAATATGTGGTCAATACAAAACTTGTAGCCCTTGCTTTTACCTTTCTAATGATATGTTATACAGAGTTTTTGGTGAAGTGTAGCTCCCTGTAGACCCTTTTTAGTAAACCATGTATTTGTAGCAATAAAAGGTCACATCCGAAAGCTGAAACTTTAAGCAGTAAATTGAATAACTTACACTCAAATTCAGAACATGTGGTCAATAGAAAACTTGTAGCCCTTGATTTTACCTTTCTAATGATATGTTATACAGAATTTTTGGTGAAGTGTAGCTCCCTGTTGACCCTTTTTAGTAAACCATGTATTTGTAGCAATAAAAGGTCACATCCCAAAGCTGAAACTTTAAGCAGTAAATTGAATAACTTACACTCAAACTCAAAACATGTGGTCAATACAAAACTTGTAGCCCTTGCTTTTACCTTTCTAATGATATGTTTTACAGAATTTTTGGTGAAGTGTATCTCCCTGTAGACCCTTTTTAGTAAACCATGTATTTGTAGCAATAAAAGGTCACATCCGAAAGCTGAAAATTTAAGCAGTAAATTGAATAACTTACACTCAAATTCAGAACATGTGGTCAATACAAAACTTGTAGCCCTTGATTTTACCTTTCTAATGATATGTTATACAGAATGTTTGGTGAAGTGTAGCTCCCTGTAGACCCTTTTTAGTAAACCATGTATTTGTAGCAATAAAAGGTCACATCCCAAAGCTGAAACTTTAAGCAGTAAATTGAATAACTTACACTCAAATTCAGAACATGTGGTCAATACAAAACTTGTAGCCCTTGCTTTTACCTTTCTAATGATATGTTATACAGAATTTTTGGTGAAGTGTAGCTCCTTGTAGACCCATTTTAGTAAAGCATGTATAAGGTTATGTATCTGAGTATTTTGACGTCTTAAGTAAAATGGTCCTTGTGATTTAGTTGATCTCCCGATCATACTTCAAGTATAACATATAGAGTGAACATAAGAATTACATGACCTAAAAACTTAGATCGATAGGAGTTCACTAACCCTGAGAGTGACTTAGCATAGGGCATCTGGAGGGAATATAGTTAAACTAGCCTCGCTAAATAGAAAAAAAAAATAGAGTTAGCTAGAAACAACGATGATTCACCTTATTCTAGTGAGCATACATGGGATGACCAGAAGTCTTGAATAGATCCGAGGAGTCTAAAAATGCCCCAAGGCTCAAGATCATACTTTATTCCACCCCGATATCCATAAAGATTTCGAGTAAGCGGATGTTATCAATTGAAGGCATGAACCAATTTTCTTAATACATGATACCAAATAAATCATGGTAATAAAATGGTAGGACGACCAGCAGCCCCCACTGAAGTTATTAAATTAATCTGGGTGGAAACGAGGAGGATACACTTGTGAAATGGTAACTCCTAGGTGGTCCCCAAAACCACCACAAGTTTTGACAAAAGTTCACCTCCGTTAGGATCTCTATAAGAAAAGGGTACCCCAAGCCTTGACTAGAGTGGAGGCAACCCTCTACTGTTCAGAATTGAAATAGGACTAAAAGGAGCTGATGAAACCCCAGAAATTCATTCTCACCAAGCCCTAATTTAGAATGAGCCAATTCACTAAGGTGGACCCCCATACCTATTAAGACACCCGACTGGCCCCAAGCTTTCACAGGACTAGGGACACTCTTAGACCCAACCCAGGATCATAAATCATAAGATTTAGACATAATTTACCTTAGGATACTCCGAGGGGATTAAATTGAAGAGGGGTAAAAACTTGGAAGATACACACCTCGGAACCACCTCAACTCGGGTGAGCAACTTAATTAAGAAGGATTTTGGGGTAGGGAGAGGTTTCCTAACCTTTGGTCCGGTAAAATGAAAGGAAGTTTCCCCCATCAAGAATAGAATTGGGCAAGCCTCCGGTGAGTAGCAAATGCCCTTAGTACCGGAATAAATTGAATACTCGTTAAATGATCCAAATCGTTGCACATCACAAAGGGTCCACGGGGAAAGAACTTTTAATTTAGAGTCAAGTGAATACATTATTAACAATTCCCACATACCTACCTTTGAAATGAATTTGTTCTGTGGCCTAGTGAGAGGCTGGCTGAGCCCGTGTTTTATTTGATTGTTGGCGAGCAATAAGCTCGGGGTAAACTTGTATGAATAATTGGAATCTGTGGCGGGTCTTCGGTATGGTCCGGGCTGGCACACCGGCGGACATACGTTGACTCAGGCAAGTGGTGAGGATTAGGGATCTGGATTAGTGGAAGTTGTGGAGAAGCCTCCATCCCTAAAACTCACACTTGGCCTATCTAAGTCTGACGCGCAGCAAAAAGCACGACAAGTCCGCCCACGCGTGGGTCTCGGAGGGAGTGTGGAGAGGTATAGGCTTGGTAGTGTGTGTACCCGCCTAAAAGTGGGGGAGCCCGACCCACTGTCACTACGGACACGGTAGTGAGACCCTGGGTGATAGCTACACCTTGAACATGGGGAACTAACAAGGTCTGTACGTACAGAGTCGTGTGTGTGAGTAAATCATCATTTCATAATAATGTGCATCACTGTATAACATAGCATACATCACATTACTCATCTTTTCCCTTTTTCCCCCCATCATATAAAGTAGTATGGGATGCCTTATATGATGGGCCTTGCAAAACGATCCCTTAACTTATCTTTTGAATTGATAAGTTAAGGTTTTTCCTTCTTAAAATTACGAAAACCTCACTGTTGCCCTATGAACCGTGGCTTGTTTACTTTTTAGTGGATGCTCCAATTACTGCAATTTGTTACACTTTTTATTGTTCCTCATATATTGTGACACTGGTTATGTTGTTAGTAACCTAGTACTATGGTTCTTGTCTTACTATATACTCGCCAGTTCTTATACCATGCTCATTTGTATAAATATGTGCAATAATTAATCTACCTGCCATTTGTCATCTGCTTGAAAATTATACTACCTTGTGTCCCTCCTTTTCCTCCTCTCCACCCGGTGCCTAGGAGTCGCGGGGGGAGGCAGGGAGGTTGTGGCTGAGTCTTTTAGACTGACGGTCGGTTGTGACCTAACACAGGGGAGGCACCACCAGGAGACCCAGCACTAGAGGACAGGAGGACCTGACTCGGCAGGAACTACAGATCCCGGAGCCCCTCCTGTTGGCGACCGTACTACCGTGAGATTTCGTCCTAGATTCTTAGTACTTGGTGATGAGGACCATGTCTTAGTCACTTTAGTTTTCGAGGAGTTTTAGTTTCAGCTTTATTTGACCGGGTTTGTTCCCGGGTACTCTCTTATGATTTGTACCAGACTATGATGTTACCTCTCTATGTCTTTGGTCGTTGAATGGATATGTATCTCTTATGTAATGTTAACTATGGATGCTTCCTCTAAATTTGGCCGGCAGAATCGGCGTTAAGTGGTGGCTGCCCACCACGAGACGGCGGTTCTGGGCAGTAAGACCCGTAGTAAGGCTAAAAGGGCCTCGACTACTTCATGTGGCCTATTATCGGGGCCCATTCCTCTTCATGTTCCCTCCGTCCTTCCAAGTTTTTGGAAGTCCGGAGGAAGGGGTCATACGTTCTGAATTTGAGTGTAAGTTATTCAATTTACTGCTTAAAGTTTCAGCTTACGGATGTGACCTTTTATTGCTACAAATACATGGTTTACTAAAATGGGTCTACAGGGAGCTACACTTCACCAAAAATCCTGTATAACATATCATTAGAAAGGTAAAAGCAATGGCTACATGTTTTGTATTGACCACATGTTCTGAATTTGAGTGTAAGTTATTCAATTTACTGCTTAAAGTTTCAGCCACTTTATTTAATCTGTCAACGATTACCCAGACCGAGTCATGGCCGGAACGGGACCTTGGTAACCCATGCTTGTATTGACCACATGTTCTGAATTTGAGTGTAAGTGTAGCCCCCTGTAGACCATTTTTAGTAAACCATGTATTTGTAGCAATAAAAGGTCACATCCGAAAGCTGAAACTTTAAGCAGTAAATTGAATAACTTACACTCAAATTCAGAACATGTGGTCAATACAAAACTTGTAGCCTTGCTTTTACCTTTCTAATGATATGTTATACAGAATTTTTGGTGAAGTGTAGCTCCGTGTAGACCCTTTTTAGTAAACCATGTATTTGTAGCAATAAAATGTCACATCCCAAAGCTGAAACTTTAAGTAAATTGAATAACTTACACTCAAATTCAGAACATGTGGTCAATACAAAACTTGTAGCCCTTGCTTTTACCTTTCTAATGATATGTTATACAGAATTTTTGGTGCGTGTAGCTACTTGTAGACCCATTTTAGTAAAGCATGTATAAGGTTATGTATCTGAGTATTTTGACGTCTTAAGTAAAATGGTCCTTGTGATTTAGTTGATCTCCCGATCATACTTCAAGTATAACATATAGAGTGAACATAAGAATTACATGACCTAAAAACTTAGATCGATAGGAGTTCACTAACCCTGAGAGTGAATTAGCATAGGGCATCTGGAGGGAATATAGTTAAACTAGCCTCGCTAAATAGAAAAAAAAAATAGAGTTAGCTAGAAACAACGATGATTCACCTTATTCTAGTGAGCATACATGGGATGACCAGAAGTCTTGAATAGATCCGAGGAGTCTAAAAATGCCCCAAGGCTCAAGATCATACTTTATTCCACCCCGATATCCATAAAGATTTCGAGTAAGCAGATGTTATCAATTGAAGGCATGAACCAATTTTCTTAATACATGATACCAAATAAATCATGGTAATAAAATGGTAGGACGACCAGCAGCGCCCACTGATGTTATTAAATTAATCTGGGTGGAAACGAGGAGGATACACTTGTGAAATGGTAACTCCTAGGTGGTCCCCAAAACCACCACAAGTTTTGACAAAAGTTCACCTCCGTTAGGATCTCTATAAGAAAAGGGTACCCCAAGCCTTGACTAGAGTGGAGGCAACCCTCTACTGTTCAGAATTGAAATAGGACTAAAAGGAGCTGATGAAAGCCCAGAAATTCATTCTCACCAAGGCCTAATTTAGAATGAGCCAATTCACTAAGGTGGACCCCCATACCTATTAAAACACTCGACTGACCCCAAGCTTTCACAGTACTAGGGACACCCTTAGACCCAACCCAGGATCATAAATCATAAGCTTTAGACATAATTTACCTTAGGATACTCCGAGGGGATTAAATTGAAGAGGGGTAAAAACTTGGAAGATACACACCTCGGAACCACCTCAACTCGGGTGAGCAACTTAATTAAGAATTTTGGGGTAGGGAGAGGTTTCCTAACCTTTGGTCCGCTAAAATTAAAGGAAGTTTCCCCCATCAAAAATAGAATTGGGCAAGCCTCCGGTGAGTAGCAAATGCCCTTAGTACCGGAATAAATTGAATACTCGTTAAATGATCCAAATCGTTGCACATCACAAAGGGTCCACGGGGAAAGAACTTTTAATTTAGAGTCAAGTGAATACATTATTAACAATTCCCACATACCTACCTTGGAAATGAATTTGTTCTGTGGCCTAGTGAGAGGCTGGCTGAGCCCGTGTTTTATTTGATTGTTGGCGAGCAATAAGCTCGGGGTAAACTTGTATGAATAATTGGAATCTGTGGCGGGTCTTCGGTATGGTCCGGGCTGGCACACCGGCGGACATACGTTGACTCAGGCAAGTGGTGAGGATTAGGGATCTGGCTTAGTGGAAGTTGCGGAGAAGCCTCCATCCCTAAAACTCACACTTGGCCTATCTAAGTCTGACGCGCAGCAAAAAGCACGACTAGTCCGCCCACGCGTGGGTCTCGGAGGGAATGTGGAGAGGTCTAGGCTTGGTAGTGTGTGTACCCGCCTAGAAGTGGGGGAGCCCGACCCACTGTCACTACGGCCACGGTAGTGAGACCCTGGGTGATAGCTACACCTTAAACATGGGGAACTAACAAGGTCTGTACGTACAGAGTCGTGTGTGTGAGTAAATCATCATTTCATAATAATGCGCATCACTGCATAACATAGCATACATCACATTACTCATCTTTTCCCTTTTTTCCCCCCATCATATAAAGTAGTTTGGGATGCCTTATATGATGGGCCTTGCAAAACGATCCCTTAACTTATCTTTTGAATTGATAAGTTAAGGTTTTTCCTTCTTAAAATTATGAAAACCTCACTGTTGCCCTATGAACCGTGGCTTGTTTACTTTTTAGTGGATGCTCCAATTACTGCAATTTGTTACACTTTTTATTGTTCCTCATATATTGTGACACTGGTTATGTTGTTAGTAACCTACTACTATGGTTCTTGTCTTACTATATACTCGCCAGTTCTTATACCGTGCTCATTTGTATAAATATGTGCTATAATTAATCTACCTGCCATTTGTCATCTACTTGAAAATTATACTGTCTTATGTCCCTCCTTTTCCTCCTCTCCACCCGGTGCCTAGGAGTCGCGGGGGGAGGCGGGGAGGTTGTGGCTGAGTCTTTTAGACTGATGGTCGGTTGTGACCTAACACAGGGGAGGCAGTACCAGGAGACCCAGCACCAGAGGACAGGAGGACCTGACTCTGCAGGAACTACAGATCCCGGAGCCCCTCCTGTTGGCGACCGTACTACCGTGAGATTTCGTCCTAGATTCTTAGTACTTGGTGATGAGGACCATGTCTTAGTCACTTTAGTTTTCGAGGAGTTTTAGTTTCAGCTTTATTTGACCGGGTTTGTTCCCGGGTACTCTCTTATGATTTGTACCAGACTATGATGTTACCTTTTTATGTATTTGGTCTTTGAATGGATATGTATCTCTTATGTAATGTTAACTATGGATGCTTCCTCTAAATTTGGCCGGCAGAATCGGCGTTAAGTGGTGGCTGCCCACCACGAGACGGCGGTTCTGGGCAGTAAGACCCGTAGTAAGGCGAAAAGGGCCTCGACTACTTCATGTGGCCTATTATCGGGGCCCATTCCTCTTCATGTTCCCTCCGTCCTTCCAAGTTTTTGGAAGTCCGGAGGAAGGGGTCTTACGTTCTGAATTTGAGTGTAAGTTATTCAATTTACTGCTTAAAGTTTCAGCTTTGGGATGTGACCTTTTATTGCTACAAATACATGGTTTACTAAAAAGGGTCTACATGGAGCTACACTTCACCAAATATTCTGTATAACATATCATTAGAAAGGTAAAAGCAAGGGCTACAAGTTTTATATTGACCACATATTCTGAATTTGAGTGTAAGTTATTCAATTTACTGCTTAAAGTTTCAGCGACTTTATTTAATCTGTCAACGATTACCCAGACCGAGTCATGACCGGAACGGGACCTTGGTAACCCATTCTTGTATTGACCACATGTTCTGAATTTGAGTGTAAGTGTAGCTCCCTGTAGACCCTTTTTAGTAAACCATGTATTTGTAGCAATAAAAGGTCACATCCGAAAGCTGAAAGTTTAAGCAGTAAATTGAATAACTTACACTCAAATTCAGAACATGTGGTCAATACAAAACTTGTAGCCCTTGCTTTTACCTTTCTAATGATATGTTATACAGAATTTTTGGTGAAGTGTAGCTCCCTGCAGACCCTTTTTAGTAAACCATGTATTTGTAGCAATAAAAGGTCACATCCCAAAGCTGAAACTTTAAGTAGTAAATTGAATAACTTACACTCAAATTCAGAACATGTGGTCAATACAAAACTTGTAGCCCTTGCTTTTACCTTTCTAATGATATGTTAAAGAGAATTTTTGGTGAAGTGTAGCTACTTGTAGACCCATTTTAGTAAAGCATGTATAAGGTTATGTATCTGAGTATTTTGACGTCTTAAGTAAAATGGTCCTTGTGATTTAGTTGATCTCCCGATCATACTTCAAGTATAACATATAGAGTGAACATAAGAATTACATGACCTAAAAACATAGATCGATAGGAGTTCACTAACCCTGAGAGTGACTTAGCATAGGGCATCTGGAGGGAATATAGTTAAACTAGCCTCGCTAAATAGAAAAAAAAAATAGAGTTAGCTAGAAACAACGATGATTCACCTTATTCTAGTGAGCATACATGGGATGACCAGAAGTCTTGAATAGATCCGAGGAGTCTAAAAATGCCCCAAGGCTCAAGATCATACTTTATTCCACCCCGATATCCATAAAGATTTCGAGTAAGCAGATGCTATCAATTGAAGGCATGAACCAATTTTCTTAATACATGATACCAAATAAATCATGGTAATATAATGGTAGGACGACCAGCAGCGCCCACTGAAGTTATTAAATTAATCTGGGTGGAAACGAGGAGGATACACTTGTGAAATGCTAACTCCTAGGTGGTCCCCAAAACCACCACAAGTTTTGACAAAAGTTCACCTCCGTTAGGATCTCTATAAGAAAAGGGTACCCCAAGCCTTGACTAGAGTGGAGGAAACCCTCTACTGTTCAGAATTGAAATAGGACTAAAAGTAGCTGATGAAAGCCCATAAATTCATTCTCACCAAGGCCTAATTTAGAATGAGCCAATTCACTAAGGTGGACCCCCATACCTATTAAAACACTCGACTGACCCCAAGCTTTCACAGTACTAGGGACACCCTTAGACCCAACCCAGGATCATAAATCATAAGCTTTAGACATAATTTACCTTAGGATACTCCGAGGGGATTAAATTGAAGAGGGGTAAAAACTTGGAAGATACACACCTCGGAACCACCTCAACTCGGGTGAGCAACTTAATTAAGAAGGATTTTGGGGTAGGGAGAGGTTTCCTAACCTTTGGTCCGCTAAAATTAAAGGAAGTTTCCCCCATCAAGAATAGAATTGGGCAAGCCTCCGGTGAGTAGCAAATGCCCTTAGTACCGGAATAAATTGAATACTCGTTAAATGATCCAAATCGTTGCACATCACAAAGGGTCCACGGGGAAAGAACTTTTAATTTAGAGTCAAGTGAATACATTATTAACAATTCCCACATACCTACCTTGGAAATGAATTTGGTCTGTGGCCTAGTGAGAGGCTGGCTGAGCCCGTGTTTTATTTGATTGTTGGCGAGCAATAAGCTCGGGGTAAACTTGTATGAATAATTGGAATCTGTGGCGGGTCTTCGGTATGGTCCGGGCTGGCACACCGGCGGACATACGTTGACTCAGGCAAGTGGTGAGGATTAGGGATCTGGCTTAGTGGAAGTTGTGGAGAAGCCTCCATCCCTAAAACTCACACTTGGCCTATCTAAGTCTGACGCGCAGCAAAAAGCACGACTAGTCCGCCCACGCGTGGGTCTCGGAGGGAGTGTGGAGAGGTCTAGGCTTGGTAGTGTGTGTACCCGCCTAGAAGTGGGGGAGCCCGACCCACTGTCACTACGGCCACGGTAGTGAGACCCTGGGTGATAGCTACACCTTGAACATGGGGAACTAACAAGGTCTGTACGTACAGAGTCGTGTGTGTGAGTAAATCATCATTTCATAATAATGCGCATCACTGCATAACATAGCATACATCACATTACTCATCTTTTCCCATTTTTCCCCCATCATATAAAGTAGTATGGGATGCCTTATATGATGGGCCTTGCAAAACGATCCCTTAACTTATCTTTTGAATTGATAAGTTAAGGTTTTTCCTTCTTAAAATTATGAAAACCTCACTGTTGCACTATGAACCGTGGCTTGTTTACTTTTTAGTGGATGCTCCAATTACTGCAATTTGTTACACTTTTTATTGTTCCTCATATATTGTGACACTGGTTATGTTGTTAGTAACCTAGTACTATGGTTCTTGTCTTACTATATACTCGCCAGTTCTTATACCGTTCTAATTTGTATAAATATGTGCAATAATTAATCTACCTGCCATTTGTCATCTGCTTGAAAATTAGACTGCCTTGTGTCCCTCCTTTTCCTCCTCTCCACCCGGTGCCTAGGAGTCGCGGGGGGAGGCGGGGAGGTTGTGGCTGAGTCTTTTAGACTGACGGTCGGTTGTGACCTAACACAGGGGAGGCAGCACCAGGAGACCCAGCACCAGAGGACAGGAGGACCTGACTCGGCAGGAACTACAGATCCCGGAGCCCCTCCTATTGGCGACCGTACTACCGTGAGATTTCGTCCTAGATTCTTAGTACTTGGTGATGAGGACCATGTCTTAGTCACTTTAGTTTTCGAGGAGTTTTAGTTTCAGCTTTATTTGACCGGGTTTGTTCCAGGGTACTCTCTTATGATTTGTACCAGACTATGATGTTACCTTTCTATGTCTTTGGTCTTTGAATGGATATGTATCTCTTATGTAATGTTAACTATGGATGCTTCCTCTAGATTTGGCCGGCAGAATCGGCGTTAAGTGGTGGCTGCCCACCACGAGACGGCGGTTCTGGGCAGTAAGACCCGTAGTAAGGCTAAAAGGGCCTCGACTACTTCATGTGGCCTATTATCGGGGCCCATTCCTTGTCATATTCCCTCCGTCCTTCCAAGTTTTTGGAAGTCCGGAGGAAGGGGTCTTACAAAGGGTATCCGATCTAGGTTTGTAGCCGGAATGTAAACTCGGTCCTTGAAGCGAACTAAACCGTCGATGATAGAGAAGTCCTTGGCGGTGCTCGTATTTAGTGCTTCAAAAACTGGTTCCAAATCCGTATCTTGTTTTTGACCTTCCCGGATGCGATCCTTGATATCACTCTCGATTGAGATCGATCCCAGATACTCTTCGTACAATTCGGGATCTGCACTTTTTGTAACGGTTCAGGCCCGCCAACACGGGACCCAGCTGGACCGCCAGCACCCTCCCAGCCCAGGCCCGCCAACACGGGACCCAGCTGGCACCGGAAGGGTTCAGCCTAACCAGATGGTCTGCAGACCATGCACCCCAACCAGATGGGCTGCAGCTCAATTGGTGATGAGAAGTGAAAGTACTCCATAGTTAAGCGTGCTCTTGCTGGAGCAATTCTGGGATGGGTGACCTCCTGGGAAGTCCACGCGCTGCCGCTTAACTGGCTCAATTCTCATCAAAGGGGGATTGCGGTCTCCAACAACCCGATGTGCCCTGTGGTGGGACAGAGAGGGGTTGGGGTGCATGGTCTGCAGACCATCTGGTTAGGTTGAACCCTTCCGGTGCCAGCTGGGTCCGGTGTTGGCGGGCCTGGGCTGGGAGGGTGCTGGCGGTCCAGCTGGGTCCCGTGTTGGCGGGCCTGGACCGTTACAAGCGGTCTGTCCGGTTTTTGTTCGCGCGGTCTTAGGTCAAGCCCGGCGACTTCTGGAGTCGAGCGGTCTGTGCGGTCTCAGCTTGTCTAGCCGCCAGATTTGTTTTGGTGTGTTTTGTTCTTCTCTTCTCTGTGATTCTGATGAATCATGTCTCGACATGTATACCTCGCACTGTAAATGAAGTTTGTGTTTCAATAATGTTTCTTGTGTTACTATGTGGCATTGTGGCTGTTTGGTTTTAACTCAGTTGATGCAACTCATGCTTACTCCTAAACGATTCAAATCAAAATTTTAACAGTAGTTCGATGTTTGAACCATTGGAGGCACTATCTCCTCTCCAAGGAGTTTGTGATCCTCTCCGATCACGAGGCATTGCGATTCATCAATGGCCAGCATAAAATCATCCCGCGTTACGCTAAATGGGTATCTTTCCTACAAGGTTACACGTTTAATCTTAAGCACCTTAAGGGAGCTGATAACCGAGTCGCAGACGCTCTTAGTCGCCTTACCATTTTGCTTACTACTATGGAGGTTAATGTTGTAGGATTCGAGCGCATTAAGGATGAGTACGCTACTTGCCCAGATTTCCAGGATTCATATTTATCTGCCCAGGATAGTTCCCCCACGACTATATCTGCGTTTGTTATTAAGGATGGCTATCTATTTAGGCATGGGAAGTTGTGCATCCCGCAATCATCTTTGCGTCTTCATATCATCTGGGAGCTGCATAGCGGAGGGTTGAGTGGCCATTTCGGTAAGGATAAGACCTTTACGTTAGTTGAGGAGAAGTTTTATTGGCCTAAACTTAAGGCGATGGTGGGAAGGGTAGTGAGTAGTTGTCGTACCTGTCAGGTATCTAAGGGCACAATAACCAACGTTGGATTATATACACCCTTGCCTATCCCTTGCACACCATGGGAAGACGTGAGCATGGACTTTGTTTTAGGCCTACCCACCACTTTACGTCGTCTAGATTCTATTCTCGTAGTTGTTGATAGGTTCTCCAAAATGGCATATTTAATTCCGTGCACTAGGACGAACGATGCGTCTCACGTAGCAAAACTATATTTTAAAGAGGTCGTTAGCCATCGCGGAGTGCCGAAGACAATTGTCTCGGATAGGGATGTAAAATTCACTAGCTATTTTGGGAAGACTTTATGGATGTTAATGGGAACGAAGTTACTATTCTCCGTTGCTTATCACCCGCAAACCGATGGGCAAACGGAGGTGGTCAATCGGAGTTTGGGGAACCTCCTTCCGTGTCTGGTGAGTGATCATAAAGGCACGTGGGATCTACTTCTGCCCCATGCCCAATTGGCGTACAATAACTCTAAGAATAGGTCCACGGGTATGTCACCTAATGAGATTGTTCACGGGTATAAGGCTCCGGTGCCTCTTGACTTGGTTCCGTTAACACCAACATATAAAACAAGTCAATTTGCACAATCCTTCGCCCAACACATTCATGATCTACATGCCCGTATACGGGCTACCTTGACTTCTCAATACGAGTCCTATCAAGAGCACACTAATCTACATAGGAGAGTGTCACACTTTAAAGTTGGCGATCTGGTTTTAGTCCGCTTAGTTCCCGAACGACTGCCATCTGGCACCGTTAAAAAGTTAGCACCAAAGCGCGCCGACCCTTTTTGGATTATAAAGAAACTAGGTGACAATGCTTTCGTTTTGGATTTGCCTGCGGATTGGGGTATCTCCCCCATTTTTAATGTTTCAGATTTGATGTTGTTTGTTTTGCCTCCACATGAGTTGAATTCTTTGTCGTCTTCTCCCTCCACTAAAATTTCTAATGGGTTGGGGAGTGGTAGTTCGGATGATCTCTCTCTTTCGGTCCCCACAGGTATATCATCGGATGGTGAGTTGCATTCTTTTATTCCTACTGCTGACATTTTTCCCAGGTTTCTCAAGACATTTCTCACTCCAGATACGATACTTGCTGCTGAGCCACTTGCTACTACTGATGGTGATACCTACCGCTTCCTCATCCGTTGGCGTGACTGCCCCCCTTCGGATGACTCATGGGTACTCGAGACGGAGCTTCGACGCTTGGATGCCGACCTTCTCCACCGCTATCTTTCAGACCACGCATCGGTGATACGTGATTTTGAGCTGGGGAGGATTGATGGCGCGGCCCCTCCTACACTACTTGATGATGATCCGGTTGCCGAAGCACAACGGCATAAGGATTTTAGGCGTCATGATGAAGCTAACGGAAGACAACATTACAACCTCCGCCCGCGGCGTACTAAGCCCACTTGAAGACCAATTTTAATTAAATATTATGCTTTGTTATTTTATATTTGTGAATATAAAATTATTCCATGTTTGGGTAATAATTTTACATTTATTTATGCATTTATTTCCTTTATTTTCTGCACTTTAAAACTATGTGGTGTGTATTTAACCCCTCGGATGGTAGAGATTACATCTCCTTTTAGAACGGTTTCGGTTTATTTGTAACTCCTATTTAAGGAGGCTTATTATAAGGATTAAGGAGGCACAAAAAGAAATAATTAAACCTAATTCCCCCTTGTGAAAGTTCGGCCAAGAGAGGGCTCCTCCTTGCCGCCGCCGCCCCCCCCCCCCTGGTGTAAAGCCATCCTTTGCTCCTTCCATCCCTCTTCGGTGCGACTCCGGCATGGACTTCTTCGGTGCGACTCCAAGGAAGAAGGGTGCAGCCCCATTCGGTGTGATGCCGGTGGATCCGTGGAGAGAGTGATTCTCCCACACATATCTTGTGCGATTACTAGATCCGGGTTGGGTAACTTCTTCCCCCATCTTGAGTTTTCTTTCTTTAGATTTGTGGAGAACGAGCAACTGTTTTATCCGTGATTTTAAATACTCCGTTTGCAATTTCTGAAATTGATTTTGTTGTTATCGAATATCTTTATTTCCGGATCGGGTAGGTCCAATTTGCTTGAGCGGATCTTGGCCTCTAGCCTTGGTTTTGCTCTCCAAAAGGATTGGCAACCTTTGTGTTAATTTTGGGGAATAATACGACACCTTTCCGATCGTTATTTTAGAGTGGATCATTCCTCCTTTGTGATGTATGCGCTGCGTTAGATGCGAACATATTGTGACGATAGATGCTTGTTTAGGTGCGGTAGATCTAAACGTGAAGGGAGTAGAGAGCGTTATTTTCGTATCGATCTCCATCTCATGGACATCCCTACATCACTTCATCATGGATGACTTCTTCCTCTTCAGGGATGGCAGCATCAGAAATATTTTTGCTGCAGCTGGGAGTGTCTTGTATAGACATTCTTTCCAATTCCTGTTCATTTCCTGTCAAAATAGAAGATCTAGACCAGCCTTTATATATTAGGCTGGTCTCATCAAAAACAACATGCATAGACTCCTCTACAATATGAGTTTTCTTGTTGTATACTCTATAAGCTCTACTATGTGAGCTATAGCCAACAAGAACACCTACATTTCATTCCTCTGCAAACATTGTTAGTTGGAATTTTCCATTATTTATAATGTAGCATTTGGAGCCAAAGATTATAAAGTATGAAATTGTAGGTTGTTTGCCTTTCAGAATTTCATAGGGGGTTATCCCATGAACCTTATTGATAGAAGCTCTATTGAGAACATGACAAGCTGTATTGAAAGCCTCAGCCCAGAAATATTCTAGGAGTGAGGAGTCACTAAGCAGTGTTCTCCCAGCTTCTATCAAGGTCCTATTCCTCCTCTCAGCAATGACATTTTGTTGTGGAGTCCTTGGGGAGGAGAACTCTTGGGTGATACCAAATTCTTGACAAAATCTTGACATTGCATCAGATTGAATTTCTGTGCCATGGTCAGTCCTAGTCCTGACCACAACACATTGTAGATCATTCTGAATTGCCTTGACATGATTGATAAAGACATTTAAAGTATCAGATTTCTTCTTAAGGAAGAATACCCATGTATATTTTGAGTGATCATCAACAATCACCAAAGTATACAACTTCCCACCTAGGCTCTGAATTGGCAAAGGACCAAACAAGTCCATATGCAAGAGATAAAGACATCTTTCAGTGTCTTTGGAGCCAATACTTTTAAAGGTGGCACTTGTTTGCTTACCCATTTGGGATGCATGACAGGGACCATCTTTAATACATTTTAAATTTGGACTATTCCTAACAAGATTTTTAGAGAAAAGTCTATACATTGTCTTGTAGTTAATATGAGCAAGTCTCTTGTGCCATTGAACACAAAGAGACTCATTCTCATTAGCTACAAGACAAACAGAAGTAAGAGAATTACTGCAAATGAAATCTAAGCAATAAACATTTCCACTCCTAGTGCCTGAGAGAATTGTCTCTAAGTCATTTGACTTTTTGATCAAGCATTTGTCATTGTGGAATTCAATGACATAGCCTAAGTCACATAGTTGACTTATGCTTACTAGGTTGTGATGCAACCCTTCAACATAAGCTACCCTTGTGATTGTAACTATGTCATTTGAGATCATACCATAGCCTTTTGTGACTCCTTTTTCAGCCCCTCCAAATATAACTTTGGGTCCATTCTTCACAGGCTTGTAATCCTTTAGAAGACTCCTAGTTCCTGTCGTGTGCCTTGAGCACCCACTATCCAAGTACCATATTTGGTTGAGATTGGTACTTGAACTACCCTGCAAAGAAGGATTTAGTTATCCTTAGGACCCCAAAAAGCTTTGGGTCCTAGGTGCCTGTTAGTTTGATGAGATAATCTCACTCTTGCTGCACTCCTAGCAGGAAGGCTTTTCTTTGCATTAGGTACATTGGGATTGTACCAACAATCTATGGAAAAATGTCCCACCTTGCCATAGCACCAACAATCATGAATATTGTATCTCCTTTTCTGAACATTTTTCTGAATTGGTACAGCACTGTGCACATGTTCAGCAGAAGAGACAACAACATTCTTCCTGTTTCTTTCAGCAATAATCTGACTGAAGGATAATCTATGGACAATCTTGTTGTTCTTTGTCCTGATGGTCTCAGCTTGCTTTGGCTTGGAAGCCATACAAGATCTGATTGAATTAGACACTGGACAACAGGCCTTGTCAGCAGATTTGACAACAGTCTTGCTTTTTGCTGAAGTTGATTTGGAAGTGCTTGCTTCATTGTTCTTGACTGAAGGTGTTGAAACACCAAACACAAATGGTCCAGATTGGGCCATTTGTATTTCCTCATGGGGAGCTTTCATTGCACTCAATCCCATGCCCTTTATATCATTATAGGAAGGAGTATTTTCCTTCATATAGGATCTCCCATTCTTCCAGTGACCATAAATGCTTTCATGGTCATACCTGTTGGAAGGAAGTAGCACCTTTTGAAAGGTGGGATGAGGCTTAGCCTTCTCCTTGCTCTTTACTCCACTCCCTTCTCCTACTTCCATCTTATTGAATCCAAGTCCTCTCCTATTGGTTTGAGAGGAGATGGTGTCAATAATGGGAAGCACAGATTTGGGCTTGGAGAATTGAGCCACCAGGCTCTTCTCTTTCACCAGCTTCTCCTCAAGGTCCTCGATGAGCTTGTTCTTTAGGGAAATGGTGCTCAATTGAGAACTTGTCATACCCTTTAAATGACTTATGTGTCTACTCATCTGTGCCACCAGGGAGGTAGCTCCAGTGTAGTCACCTTCAGTCTTCTTAAGGGAGGCAATTTCCTGGGCTTGCCTCTTGGCAAGCTTCTTGCTCTCTTTCAGAGCAATAACCAAGGCATCATATTTGTCAATCAATTGATTGACATCTTTTGAATCATTTCCATCATGTGATGGTTGTGCTTCAAATTTTTGACATACATCATGATCAGAAATAGAAATGAAATGGATTGATACATGATCATTGTCATATATATTCTGACTGCCTTCCTCATCAGTGAGGGCCATAAGTCCTAGCTGAACACAGTCTTCTTCATCCTCTTGTTCATCACTATCTGGGTGTGATAGAGGGGCCCTGATTCCTGTCCTGGCAGCATGATAATCCTCTTCCTCCTGAGCAGCAAATAGCCCTATGTAGGCTTCCTCTTCTCCATCTGAATCTGAGGATGAGGATTCAGATTCACTCCAGCTCTAACTTTTCTTGGCTAGAAAGGATTTTTCTCCCTTCCTCTCCTTCTTGTGATGAGGCTTCTTTTCAGCTCTTTCTTTCCTTTTGACTGGGCAGTCAGCAATGACATGCCCAGGCTTGCTGCAAAAATTTCAAACAATATTAGCTGAATCATGTTTACTAGTTTTGGAATCATACCTGTCCCCTTTGGGGTGCTGCCTTTCAGATCTGAAGTGATCCTTCTTGGAGTATGATGAGGAGGAGGGCTTGCTCTTCCATTGATTCCTCCTCATGATCTTCTTGAACTGCCTGGAGAAGGCAGCAAACTCTTCATCAGAAGAAGAGCTGTCTGGAGAGCAACTCTCAGACTTTTCAGATTCAGCCTTCCTTCTTGGAGGTGACTACAACCTGCTCTTGTTCTTCTTTGAGCTATCAGCTTTGAGAGCTATAGTTCTCTCCTTTGTGTGAGCCTTGGAGAAAGTATCCTTCTCCTTTCTTGCAGTCAGTTGCAGCTCATATGAGAGCAGTTTCCCAAACAGTGTATGGGTAGGGGTTTCTCCAAGCCTTGCCCCTTCCCTGATTACACAAATTTTTGTGTCCCAATCCCTAGTTAGAGATCTAAGGAACTTGTCATTTAGCTCATAATCAGTGAACACCGTCTCATAGGTTCTTAATTCATTTACAATCCTAAAGAACCTTTCATGGCACATGGAGATGTTCTCCTGGATCTGGTGTCTGAAGGCTTCATATTCCTGATTGAGGAGTGATTTTCTATCATCCCTCACTTCAGTTGTTCCTTTCATGTAATGAACCAATGTGTACCACATTTCTTTGGCAGTTGTGCAGTGTACCAAGTTCTGAAATGTAGTGTCATCAATTGCATTGACAATTATGTTCTGGGCCCTTTTGTCTATAGTGTACAGTGCAATTTCATCATTGGTCAGCTCACTCAATACCTTGAGAACTTTTCTAGTAGGGTCAATAGTGGAGGCCTTCTCAAAGGTATAAGGACCATTTTTGACTGTAACATAGATCCTTGGGTCTGAGGCTTCCATGAACAGCCTCACCCTTTGCTTCCATATGCCAAAGTTTTCTTTGGAGCATATGGGCAATTTCATTGACCCCAACTCCTTCTTCATTCCACTTGAAGCCATTTGAATTTGAATCAGCACTACCTATTTAGGAACTGGTCAGAATGTTAAGTCCTTCTTGACCAACCTCGCTTTGATACCACTTGAAAGAATATAGGTATGCTAACTAAATCACCTAGAGGGGGGGGGGGGGGGGGGGGGTGAATAGGTCTCTTGAGTTTTACTTGATAATTATGGACTATTAAAATTATTCTAATCAGAGAATCAAGCAACACAGAAAAATACACAATTGTTTATAGTGGTTCCCCAAGACAGGGTGTCTATGGGTAGTCCACTTTCCCCTTCACCCTTTTAACAGTGTGTTAGACAGGGCCAACTCCTCCAATCTCAGCTCCAAGAGCTTACAACACAAGTTCCTCAGAACTTCTCAGATCAAGAATGATCCTACCTCAGGACACAAGCCCCTACTACTCAGAGCTATCACCAGCTCCTACCTCAGGACAAAAGTCCCTACAACTCAGAGCTATCACCAGCTCCTACCTCAGGCACTGCTGCCCTACAACTCAGAACTATCACCAGCTCTTACCTCAGGAAACATGCCTTACCCAAAACAGCCCTACAATCTCAGGCAAATTAGCCCTACAAGCTCAGGAAAACCAGCCCTACACACTCAGGCAAATGCCCTACAAACTAAGGCAAAAAGCCTTACAAGATAAAGATGTTTTTAGAAAAAATCTACAGCAGAAATAACCTCATGTAGATCCTGCACAGTTTGTGCTTTCCTGTAGCTAAAGATGTTGAGTACAACAACAATCTGATCTTCCTCTTTAATAGAAGGATGGAAGGTCACCTTGCCCTTTCTGGTGAAGGAGCTATCTTCTTCTCTCAGCTTCTTTTTTTTTCAGTAAGCAGGAAGAAAGTCGAGAGCAGCAGCTATCGTCGAATGGAGAAACGAGATTCAACAAGACAACTGTTGTTTGGAAAGTGCCCTAACACTTTCTTTTTATACTTCTTTTATCTTCAACGGCTCTAAGTTGTTCTCCCAAGAAATTATGGGAGACATTAGTGGTCTCCTGCAGCTTTTCTGCAACTTGCGCCAACAGCAGAACCCGCCAGATCATGTTTGAACTATCTCAGCGGTTGGGCTGAGATGGTCAGCCGACTCAGCGGTTTTCTTCTTTCCAGTTCTAGCGGATTCGCTGAGACAGACAACTGTCTCAGCGGTTTTCTTCTATCTGCAGCTCAGGTGGCCCAGGCACCTTCTCAGCGGCTCCTGGCCTTGTCTCAGCGGTTCAGCTGAGACTGAGAGCTTGTCTCAGCTGTTTTGACAGTAAACAGGCTGAACAACTTCTGCACCTTGTTAAGACCTAACCATGCATGCTTATGAGATCGAAATAGGGTTTATCAAATACAACTTGTCCTTAACATTGAAAGTGATGCCTCTTCAAATCAAGGGAATATTGAGGTCAATATTCCCAACACTTAGCATACATCGATTGAGATATGAATATGTCATTTGAAGTTTGCTTCACTTGAAGGCCAAGGAAGTAAGATAACTCACCCATACTACTCATTTCAAATTTAGATTGCATTAGGTCAGAGAACCTTTTGCATAGATTTGAATCAGTATAGCCAAAAATAATGTCATCTACATAAATTTGAACTAATAAAGTTCTATTTTTATGTATCCTGAAAAATAAAGTTTTGTCAACAATGCCTCTACAGAACTTGTTTTCTAAAAGAAAATTGGCTAGGGTCTCATACCATGCTCTGAGAGCTTGCTTGAGAGCATAGAGAGCTTTATTAAGCTTAAAGACATAGGAAGAGTGAGTTGGAGAGATAAAACATGGTGGTTGTTCCACATAGACTTCTTCTTTAATATCTCCATTAAGAAAAGCAGTCTTCACATCCATCTGATATACTTTGAATTTCTTGAAAGCAGCAAATGCAAGGAATATCCTTATATCTTCAAGTCTAGCAACAGGAGAAAAGGTTTGAACATAATCAATTCCTTCTTCCTGAGAGTATCCTTGAGCTACTAATCTTGCTTTATTTCTGATTATGAAGACTTGATCATCTAGCTTGTTCCTGAAGACCCATTTAGTGCCAATGACTGGATGGCCCTTTGGTCTTAGAACCAAATCCCAAACCTTGTTCCTCTCAAATTGATTGAGTTCCTCTTGCATTGCAAGAATCCAATTTGGATCTTGTTCTGCATCTTTTATGGATTGAGGTTCAATCTGTGATAGAAAACAAGTATGCATCTGATTTTGGTTGAGTTGATGCCTTGTTTGAACACCTGCTGAGATGTCTCCAATAACTTGAGATATTGGATGATCTCTAACTGTGATGTGATCAACAGTTGGAGTGGGTTCAACAATAGTTTCCTCTTGAGGGATTTGTTCTGCTGTCACTTGATTTGAATTATCACCAAGATCTTCTGGAATATCTTCTTCTTCACTGTCTTCAATAGTTTGAGATGATGGAATTAGAGATTCTCCATTCTGTAGATTTAATCCAATGAGCTCTTCACATAGAGCTGGTACCTGCAAAATATCTTTGGTAGAGGTGGTATTCATCTCCTCATTTAATATGTTAGTTTCATCAAAAGACACATGCATGGACTCTTCTATCTTAAGAGTTGATTTGTTATAAACTTTATATGCTTTACTAGAAAGAGAATATCCAAGGAATATACCTTCAACAGCTTTTGCTTCAAATTTCCTTAGATACTTCTTATCATTGTTATGCACATAGCATTTACAGCAGAATATCTTAAAATAGTTAACCTTAGGCTTTTTATTCTTAAGTAATTCGTAGGGTGTGTTACCCTTAAGTTTGTGTATCAAACTCCCGTTCAACACATAATTTGCTGTGTTCACTGCCTCTGCCCAAAAAGAGATTGACAAGTGAGCATCAGCAAGCAATGTAGTTGCTGATTCAAGTAGTGTTCTATTTTTCCTTTCAGCTACCCCATTTTGTTGAGGAGTTCTAGGAGCAGAGAAACATTGCCTGATCCCTTCTTTTCCACAGAATTCTCTCATCAGAAGAGATTCAAACTCAGTGCCATGATCACTTCTGATCAATGCAACTAGAGTAGAGTACTCAATCTTGATGGACCTGAGAAAGTCAGTCAGAACACTGAAGGTGTCAGACTTGTTCTTAAGAAAGAACACCTAAGTGAATCTAGAGAAGTCATCTACAATAACTAAAGTGTAATGCTTCCCTCCTAGTG
Source organism: Dactylorhiza incarnata (assembly GCA_033032865.1). Taxonomy (NCBI): domain Eukaryota; kingdom Viridiplantae; phylum Streptophyta; class Magnoliopsida; order Asparagales; family Orchidaceae; genus Dactylorhiza; species Dactylorhiza incarnata. Next base: position 18,224,719 of record JAWHQI010000013.1, read on the forward strand.
GGTCCAAAAAGATCCAAATGCAGTAAGTACAGAATCCTAGGTGAATCATGTTGGATCGGTAGGCGCCCTTAGAGGGGGGTGAATAAGGGTTTTCAAAAACTTATATTATATTTTGAAAAGCTTTGAAATAATGCGAGATTAAGACAATAAATAGTCAAGTAAAACAATTGAAATAAAGTAGAGACATGCTTTATTAATATCAAATAGGGTCTTACAAAAGTTGATTTCTGTAACGCCGGAAATCAGTGGCGATGAATAGTAGACTTTTTTTGTTTTCTATCCCGACTCGCATCCCCACGAACCGGTGGCCCTAGCCTATCCTCCCCGGATTCGGCCTCAAGCCGCTCTAGCCAACCCTTCCCCGAATATATGGCCTCGAGCACCCCTAGACCTAACCTAGATCTAGTCGCCAACACGAGGCGAATTTCCGTCCTAAGTCCTACCCAGACCTAGTCGCCAACACGAGGCAATTTCTCTAACCGTTTACAAGAAATATGAAATGAAAATAATTACAAACTCCCTCTTGAAGAACTTCTGAAGTTGGAGATGAAGATCCGCTGTTGAATAAGCGTTGTAGAAGCGGACTTTGTTTGGATCCGGCGTGAAGAGATTCTCCTTCAGAAGTTTGCAGAACTTTGGTAGGACATCAACTTTCGGCCAAGGCATCCTCTGGAATTCTAGCTCTCAATCTCTCTCTCTGATGTCACAGTGAAACGAGAGAAGAGGGGTCCTTTTTATAGCCTCAGCGCTAGCGCCTGCGCTAGTGCTATCGCCGGCGCTATCCCATTTTAGGACATATTCTGCACGGCAGAATCTTCAATCCAAGGAAATAATTCTCTCATGCCTTCTGTGCTCTGTGCTTTCGCCTGCGCTATCGGATACCGCCAGGCGCTATCTCCTTCTATAAGTACTCCCGGAATTTGCGCTTATGCATTCTTTTCGTCGATCGAATTTTCGTCGAACGCAGTGATGAGCATTTCGTCGAGCGCAGCTTACAGTTAGTCAAGCGAAAGCTAGCGCCAGCGCTAGTACTAGCGCGCCGCAGTAGAGTAAGCAGATCGTCGAGCGCCAGTTTGCATCTCAGCGGTTTTCCATCCCAGCAGTTCATTAGCGCTAGCGGTACCACCGGTGCTAGTATGAGTGTTGGATTTGATGGCTCACATTTGGGGGCAACCTTCTTATGTAATCCTTGAGTCATGTGGACTTTGTTATCCTGCACACTTAAACACACAAGATCAAATACACATAGGATTTGTTATTCTCAAACCTAGGAGATGCGGAAGACCATGTTCCAACAAACTCCCCCTTTTGATAATAACAAATCCATTAATGATAAATCAGAGCATTAATATATAAGCATGATGAAACGTACTTGTGTTTGTGTGAGAGTGATGACTTAGAATAATTATCGATTTTAGCATTTAGAATTGCTCCCCCTAAATACATGCTCCCCTAATATGTAAGCTATCATCTTAATTACGCATGTTAGTTTTTTTTTATTTTCATAGCATATTATATTTATCATGTTAGTTCTCCCCCTTTTGTTAGTAGCAAAAGTGGGTAAGGAGACACCACTTAAAAGTTGATAATAAGATAAAGGCATGATCGAGCTTGTATAGAGAAGAAAATGATAAGGAGTTTTAGAATACTTTTCATTCAAATAGATCAGAGTTTGAGTATCACAATATTTTCATAAATCAGAGTTTGTAGCATATAAAGAATATAAGATAAATGTAAAGTTGCGGAAGACTTAGAAAAATACAATCAAACATCTTTTGTAAGACATGATGATTCATAATAGATATATGAGTTCAATTTCAGAAAGAAGATGTTTTGAAAATCAATGTTCAAGTAAAATTTTTAAATTCAATAATAAAGTAACCAAGCATGAAATAGTGTTACCAAAAAGAGAGTACTACAATGTTATGTTAATTCACAATTTCAAAACATACTCAACACTGTAGAAAGCATGCTAGGTTATCTAGTGCATTTCATAAATAAAAAGTAGTATAGAATTTGCATTAGGATCCAATACTCATGAGAAGAAGTGTTATGGAAGATAATGATGTGTGCATAAGTGTATTTTTGAGTAGAGTAAACAAATGTTTTAATCAAAAATTCAAGAAATATGTAAAGTAAGAGCACAATAAAACATAAATAATTTTACTTCCACACACTTCAATGCACAAACAAAAATGTACAACTACCAAGGTGCTTTGCACACACAATGCTCATTAAGACTTATCATGCTGCAAAGTAGTGCTTGGGGGATCACATATTTTATTTTTAATGTTGAGACTAGTGATCCAGTGTACTTAAGAGTAAGTGGTTTTTATTTTGAAAGAAAGATTTGATTTTCACAAGATACTTTACTATTCTTTCCAAGGTGCTCAACCTCACAACGCTTATTAAGACTTATCAGGAGGTTCAAGTAGTGCTTGGTGGAGTTATCTTTGTCACTTTATTTTATGATTTTTTGTTTTGTACAAAGTTCTCCGAATACACTTGTTTTGCAAACCAATATAATTTATGAAAAACCTAACCACTTTTCTTAACTTTTAAAAGTGCAAATAAAGGAGTGTAGGTAAGATACTTGTGTAATTTCAATTCATTGTACTAATACACAACATACACAAGCATTCTTAGATTAAACACATATGTAGACACTGCCAAAATAAGTGAGTGAATAAGGATCATTATCAAACATAAAACATTTACACATACTTAGAGGCATGCTAAGCTTAGTTCTACACAACTTTTAAAAGATACTTGATGCACATATTAATAGATATATCAAAGCATGATGAAAAACAATGTTCAAAGTAGTTTGAAAAGATAAATTGCAACATTTTAGAAGTTCTAAATAGATTAAATCATGCTTGATTTTCATAGGAAGATCCATACAGTTTTTTTTATAGTTTTAATGTTGTATATTTTTGTATTTGATTTTTGCATAAAAAAAATAGACTTTAAACAAATGACAAAAAAAACAAAAAAGGCAAAACATATTTTTTGTAATTTGGCTTTTGTAGTTTTGTATTTGATTTTTGCATAAAAATAGACTTTAAACCAAAAAGGCAAAACATATTTTTTTTTGTAATTTGGCTTTTGTATTTTTGTATTTGATTTTTCAAAAATGAAATATAATCAGAAGTGCAAAAATAAATAGTACATATAGATTAATATATTTTAAAGAATTTTTCAAAATTTTAAAATTACAGAAAAACGAATAAGTGCGCTAGCGCCGGCGTTAGCGCTAGCGCGGGAAATAGTACACAATTTTTAATGATTTTGAAAATTTTAATTGTTGATCTTGATTAAGTGTCCCAATAGTAGTTTCATGCTGAAATTTCAGAATTTTAAGAGATGTTTTAGATGGTTAAACATTACAAAATTGCGTTTATGAATGTGTTTTAACACGAAAGATCTAGGACACCTAACTCAAGTAATAATAATCGAAATTTAGCATCGGGAAGAGGTTTAGTAAATATGTCAGCGAGTTGAGAGTCCGTGTCAATGAAGCTTACTTTTACATGCTCTTTCTTAATGTGATCCCAAATGAAATGATGACGAACATCGATGTGTTTGGATCTAGAATGGTGTACGGGATTATATGTGAGGTCTATTGGACTTTTGTTGTCACATTTAAGATCAATATTTTTGAGATGAAATCCAAAATCCTCTAGTGTTTGGCTCATCCATAACGCTTATGCACAATAACTACCAAGTGCGATATATTCGGCCTCCGTGGTGGAGAGTGCAACCGAAGATTATTTCCTACTAGATCACGCAACTAATGAGGGTCCTAAAAAGTGACAAGTACCGATAATGCTTTTTTGATCTAGTGAACAACCGGCGTAGTCCGAATCGGAATAGCCGTGGAGTGTTAATGAATCATTGTGTGGGTACCATAATCCTAATTCAAAAGACCCTAATAAATAACGAAAAATACGTTGCTTTTAAATGAGATTCTTTTGGATTGGCTTGAAAGCGAGCACATAAACATACGGTAAACATTATATCTGGTCTAGATGCACTTAAGTAAAGAAGAGATCCTATCATTCCTCTATATAACGTTTGATCAATGGAAATTCCAGATTCATCTTTTCCTAGTTTTAAAGAAGCACTCATAGGAGTAGAAGCTTGTTTAAGATTTTCAAATCCAAATCGTTTAAGCATATCGTGAACATATTTTGTATGGCAAATAAAGATACCATCTGTTCGTTGTGAGATTTGAAAACCAAGATAATATGATAGTTCTCCTACAAGACTCATTTCAAATTCATTTTTCATTACTAAGACTACTTCATTACACAACTTTTCATTAGTGGCTCCAAAAATGATATCATCAACATATATTTGTAAAATAATTAGATCGTTATTATTATGCTTAATGAAGAGTGTGTTGTCGGCACTTCCCATAACATAACTGTGCTTTAACAAAAACGATGTAAGTCTATCATACCATGCACGGGGTGCTTGTTTTAAACCATAAAGCGCTTTTTCTAATTTGTAAACATGATTAGGAAATTTTTCATTTATGAAACCGGGGGGTTGTTCTACATAAACTTCTTCTTTTATAAACCCGTTTAAAAAGGCACTTTTAACATCCATTTGAAATAATTTTATTCTTTTAAAACTCGCAAATGCCAAAAATATTCATATAGATTCTAAGCGAGCAACGGGTGCAAAAGTTTCTTCAAAATCTACCCCCTCGATTTGAGAATAACCTTGAGCAACTAAGCGTGTTTTATTTCTTATAATCCTAGATTCACCATCTAATTTATTTTTAAAGATCCATTTTATGCCGATAATTGGATGATTAGATAGTCTATCTACTAGATTCCAAACTTTATTTCTTTCAAATTGACCTAACTCTTCATTCATAGCCAAAAACCAAAATTCGTCATTTAAAGCGGTGGAAATGTTTTTAGGTTCGATTTCGGAAACAAAGCAAATATTTGAAAAAGTTTCATGAAGAGAGGGTCGAGTTCTTACCCCAGTAGAAGGTTCCCCAATGACTAGCTCTTTTGGATGATTTTTTAAGAAGTTCAAAATGCTTGGAGGTACATATTCATCTTCCTTGGACTTCTCCTCCTCTTCTTTGGAAGGTTCCTCTTAGTCGTGCTCCAAAGATGGCAAAGGTTCATCATTTGTTCCTGTAGGAAGCTTCTCTACACACGGAATAAACTCATCAAATTTAACATTAATAGACTCTTCAACCTTACTCGATCTTTTGTTATATATTCTATAGGCTTTACTGGTTGAAGAATATCCAAGAAATATTCCTTCATCACATTTTTCATCAAATTTTCCTAAAGAATCTTTTGTATTAAGAATAAAACATTTACATCCAAATACTTTAAAATATGATACGTTAGGTTTCTTTTGATAATATAGTTCATATAGTGTGAGATTTAGTGATGGGCGAAGCATGACTCTATTCATTACATAGCATGATGTGCTTACGGCTTCGGCTCAAAGAGACTTGGGTAATTTATATTCTGATGACATTGTGCGTGCTAGTTCTTGGATTGTCCTATTTTTTTATTCTACAACACCATTTTGTTGAGGTGTGCGTGGAGCGGAGAACTCAGGCTTAATACCTAACATTTCACAAAAAGATTTAAAATTTTCATTTTCAAATTCACATCCATGATCTGAGCGAATGCATTTTATTTTTAAATTTAGTTCATTTTGAATACGAGTACATAATTTTGATAATTCGCAAAACGCATCAGATTTGGAAGAGAGAAATAAAGTCCAACAATATCTTGAGAAATCATCAATTAGAACGAAAGTGTATATTCTACCACCAAGACTTGCAGTGTTAACGGGACCAAAGAGATCCATATGATATATTGCAATGGTTTTGAAGTAGAAATTTTGTTTTTGCTTTTAAAAGATGATTTTGTAAATTTTCCTTTTTGACATGGAGAACATAGTGAAGATAAATTTCCATTCAACTTAGGCAATCGTCTAATCAATTCCCTTTTTGCTAGTTTTAAAATGAGCTTTGTACTAGCGTGACCTAAACGTCTATGCCATAGTTCTAATTCATCATTTTTGGTTATAAAACATTTTCTAGATGATTTGAAAAGATCATGAAATGAAACTATGTAAACATTGTGAATTCTAGGTGCAGTTAGTAACACATCTTTTGTTTTAGGATTAACTATTTTGCAAAGATTAGTGGATGATTCAAATAATACGTCTAATCCTTTATCACATAGTTGACTTATAGATATTAAGTTATGTTTTAATCCTTTTACATAAAGAACATTTGAGATAAGAAAGGATTCGTTACCCACTGTACCAACTCCCATGATCCTTCCTTTCCCGTTATCACCAAACGTTACGATCCCTCCTTTCTTATTTTCTAGGCTAAGGAATTTTGCTTTGTTGCCCTTCATGTGCTTGGAGCAGCCTGAGTCCAAGTACCACACGTCCTCTGTTTCCTTAGCCTTCCTGCAAATCTAGAGAGAAGATGAGAGTAAAGAACCAGATACCCAAGAGTACCACCCATACAGTAAGTGGATTTCTTAGGTACCCAGATTTATTTTAACGATCGTTGTTTTATATTCCTGCAAGAGATAGACGTGTGTACAAACTTAAGACAATCAGCACACGAAATAAAGGGAGTTGAGACCCTTTTATGAGTTTCTACGTTGCTCTTGCTGGATGATGTTTGAACATTAGAAAAAATAGAAGATTTTTTAATAGTTGAGCTACCGCCGGCGTTAGTGGCTAGCGCCGGGCGGTAGGGTTCACATTTATATCCGACCCCAAATTTTTCAGAACCATAGCATTGGTTTCCCAAAATCATATCCAGGGATTTTTGACCAATCCCAAATTTTTTTATGGCTATATTGAGGTCATGATTTTGTTTTTTAAGAAATGTATTTTCTTGTACAATCATAACACATTTATTTTCAAATCCTTTTTTGTTATTTTCAATTTGTAAAAGAGAGGTTTTTAGTTTTCTCTCTAAGTCCCCCTTTTCTTTTGCAATAGTTTTGTTTTGTGAGAGGGCCTTAGAAAGAGAAACTTCAAGTTCTTTTGTCTTAAATAAAGAGTGCTCACACTCTTGACATGAAACCTTTCTCTTTTCAAGGAAAATCAATTTTTTGTGAGCTTATGATTTTCTTTGATAATAGATTCATTTTCACGATTTAATATAATATTATCTTTTATACTTTGATCATAGGATTTGCAAGTTAGAACAAATTCATCATAGAGTTCTTCGAAAGTAGGAGGAGTTACCTCAGTGTCGCTAAGAACACTGGTGTCATCGTCGTTGCTTTTTGCCATTAAGCATAAGTTTGCTTCCTCCTCGCTACTTGACTCAAACGCGTTTGACTCTTCAGAGGAAGAATCATCCTAAGTTGCGGCTTTCAGTACTTTCTTTTTCTCTTTTGCTTTGTATTGTTCTTTTTGCTCCTTTTGATACTTTGGGCACTGGCTCCGAATGTGCCCAGTCTTTCTACAGTGGTCGCACTCTGGTGGTGGTCTTTCTTCTTCATCTTCGCTTCCTTTTTCTTTCCTTGATGAAGAGGAATTTCCCTTTCGTCGAGCATCCTTTTGGAAGTATTTTCGGAATGTGTTCATTCTTTCCGGATTCCTGATGAACTTCCTGAAGTTCTTCACCAGGAGACCTTCTTCATCTTCATCATCATCTTCGATGCTCTCCTTCTTTGATTTTAGTGCTAGCACCTTTTTCTTTGGCTCTTTGTTGTATTCATCGTGTTGAATCTGAGTTCTACCTCATGGGTTTTGAGATTCCCAATAAGGTTCTCGATCTGGAGCGTTCTTAAGTTGTGCGACTCCGAGATGGCTGTCACCTTTGGATTGAACCTTGGAGGTAAGGAGCAAAGAATTTTCCTCACCAAGTCCCCGTCTGAGTAGGTCTTTCCAAGTGCCTTTGTAGCATTGATGATCTTGGTGAAGCGAGTGTACATCGAGTTGATGTCCTCTTCGGTATCCATCCTGAATTTTTCATATTCAGATTCCAGTTGGAATAGCTTTTCATCTTTCACCTGCGATGTACCTTCATGATTAACTTCCAATTGATTCCAAATATCATAAGCAGTTATGCATGCAGAAATTCTATTAAACTCAGTCCTATTTAAGGCGCAATATAAAGCGTTCATTGCTTTAGCATTATTTTTAAACCTTAGTTTATCGTTATCAACCCATTTATCTTTAGGTTTTAGTAATGTCGCCTCTCCCACTACAGTTGTAGGAGGAGAGTACCGAACTTCTACCATGTTCCATACTTGTACATCCATGGTCATAAGAAAACACATCATTCGATTTTTCCAGTAGTTAAAATCTGACTCACTAAAGAGAGGTGGTCGACTAACCCCTTGCCCCTCCGGAAAAGCGAGATCATGAGACGCCATTATTCCCGGTTGTTAAGCCAATTGAAATAAAACCGCTCTGATACCACTTGTTGGATCGGTAGGCGCCCTTAGAGGGGGGGGGGGTGAATAAGGGTTTTCAAAAACTTATATAATATTTTGAAAAGCTTTGAAATAATGCGAGATTAAGACAATAAAAAGTCAAGTAAAATAATAGAAATAAATTAGAGACATGCTTTATTAATATCAAATAGGGTTTTACAAAAGTTGATTTCTGTAATGCTAGAAATCGGTGGCGATGAATAATAGACTCTTTTTGTTTTCTAACTCGACTCGCATCCCCACGAACCGATGGCCCTAGCCTATCCTCCCCAGATTCGGCCTCAAGCCGCTCTAGCCAACCATTCCCCGGATATGGCTCGAGTACCCCCTAGACCTAACCTAGATCTAGTCGCCAACACGAGGCAAATTTCTGCCCTAAGTCCTACCCAAACCTAGTCGCCAACACGAGGCGATTTCTCTAACCATTTACAAGAAATATGAAATGAAAATAATTAAAAACTCCCTCTTGAAGAACTTCTGAATTTGGAGACGAAGATCCGATGTTGAATAAGCGTTGTGGAAGCGGACTTCGTTTGGATCCGGCTTGAAGAGATTCTCCTTCAGAAGTTTGCAGAACTTCGGTAGGACATCAACTTTCGGCCAAGGCAGCCTCTGGAATTCTAGCTCTCAATCTCTCTCTCTGATGTCACAATGAAACGAGAGAAGAGGGGTCCTTTTTATAGCCTTAGCGCTAGCGCCTGCTCTAGTGCTATCGTCGGCGCTATCCCATTTTAGGACATATTCTGCGCGACAGAATCTTCAATCCGAGGAAACAATTCTCTCTTGCCTTCTGTGCTCTGTGCTATCGCCTGTGCTATCGGATACCGCCAGGCGCTATCTCCTTCTATAAGTACTCCCAGAATTTGCGCTTAAGCATTCTTTTCGTTGATCGAATTTTCGTCGAACGCAGTGATGAGCATTTCGTTGAGCGCAGCTTACAGTTCGTCGAGCGAAAGCTAGCGCCAGCGCTAGTACTAGCGCGCCGCGGTAGAGTAAGCAGATTGTCGAGCGCCAGTTTGCATCTCAGCGGTTTTCCATCCCAGCGGTTCATTAGCGCTAGCTGTACCATCGGCGCTAGTAGGAGTGTTGGATTTAATGGCTCACATTTGTGGGCAACCTTCTTATGTAATCCTTGAGTCATGTGGACTTTGTTATCCTGCACACTTAAACACACAAGATCAAATACACATAGGATTTGTTAGTCTCAAACCTAGGAGATGCGGAAGACCATGTTCCAACAAATCACTCTTGGATAAAGATTTAAAACTACTCTTGGTCTGCTTTCCTAGTTGACAAGCCCTGTAGAGTCCTTCCTTCTTGTATGAAACAGAAGGCAGTCCTCTTACTAGATTCTCCTTGGATAGCTTAGAGATAGTTCTAAGGTTAATATGTCCTAGCCTTTTATGCCACAATTCATTTGTTTTAATTAAATAAGCAAATGTCTGAATTGGCAGAGTCAAAATTGACTAAATAAATATTTCAATGTCTAATACCAGATAACACATTAATGTTTTTATTATTGGTAATCAGACATACGGAATGATTAAATGTTACCTGATAACCTTCATCACATAACTGGCTTAGGCTAATGAGGTTATGCTTGAGACCCTTGACATATGCTACCTCTTTGAATGTAACTGCTCCAACTTTGATTTTTCCATATCCTTTGGTTTGAACACAGTTGGAGTCTCCAAAAATCACTTTGGGTCCAAGCTTTGCGTTGTAATTGCTTAGGTTGGCCTTGTTTCCTGTCATGTGCTTAGAGCACCCACTATCCAAATACCACTGTTCCTTTATGTTTGGATAGCCTTGTACCTGCACAACAGAAAATAAACTAGTTGTTCTTGACCTAGACTACCTTGGGTCCTTTTGTCTTACCACAAAAATCAGAAATGTAAGAAATCTCAGGCTGATCCTTATAGTATTGTGGATGATATCTCCTTGGAGGAATAATCCACTCAATAAAAGGATTCTTATTATATTGAGAATTAGAATTTTTTTGAAATTCAGTACATTTTTCGTTCGACGAACTTGGCTGAGTTCGTCGATCGTCGTTCGACGAATTGAAGTAATTTCATCGAGCGTCGTTCGAATAATAGCTGTACTGAAATTCTGTGTTCAGCGTTCGTCGATCTCCGTTCGACGAATTTGTGTGATTTTGTCTAGCGCCGTTCGACGAATTCTTTTGAATTCCTTTATTCTTAACATCCTTACTTGAGATATTCTTACCTACTTCTACTGCCTCTTTGCTCTTGGCAGAAATGAACTTTACTGGAGTAGATAAAATATTTTCCTTAAGGAGATGTGGCTGACTTGATGATGCACCCAAGCCTAGTTTGCCATTTAGTCTGGCATTCACAGTGCTTGTGATGTCCATCAGTTTGATGCTTCTCTCATTGAGGGATTCTTCAAACTTTTTAGACTCAGATAACTTGTTCTCAAAGAGAATAATGTGTTCTTTGGAGGCATCCAATTCTTTCTTAAGATTGACATTATATTCAGTCAGTTGATTCATTTCAACCAACTTATTTCTGAGGGAAATTATTTCCTTCTGAGATTTAATTAAATCCAAACAAAGAGTTTTAAATTTATTTTTGAAATCATTTGATTTAAAGTCAAAGGTAGAGATTACCTGATCACTGTCATTATCAGATTCTGATTCATATGAATTACTTCCTGAGGCATTGATAGCCATCATGCAGAAGTTTCTTTCATCTTCATCATCTTCATCATCACTGGAGTTGGATGATGATGCAAGTTCTGAATCATTGCATGAGTCATAGACAGCCATCAAGCATTGATCCTTTTCATTTATATCATCTTCATCTTCAGAAGAGCTGGATGAAGACTTTGACTCTGTATCACACCATGCTTCAGCTACAAAGCCTCTTCCCTTATGTTTGTGTTTGTGGGAGGATGGCTTGCTGGAGTGCCTCTTTTCTTCTTTCTCTTTTCTTTTGTCCTTCTTTTGGTTCTCTGGACACTCAGGTAGAATGTGTCCAGGTTTCTTACTGCCATAACAAATAATTTCTTTGGAGTTTGTTTTGTCATACCTTAGTTTTTCTTTTGATCTGAGATCCTTCTTTCTGAAGTCCTTTCTAGCCATTTTGTAAAATCTCTTGGCTAGGAGGCTCATAAACTCCATTTATCCTAGAGCTCAATCTTCCTCTTCTGTTGTTTGAAAAGCATTGCTTCTCTCCTTTTTTATGGATGGAGAGGAGGTAGACTGTTCAACTTCTGTAGTTTTGATAAGCTGCTCATAGGATTTTAATTTGCCTAATAAGGTCTCAGTAGAGATCTCATTTAGGCTTCTGGCTTCCTTGATTGTCAAGATCCTAGAGTCTCATGTGCTGGGGAAGCACATTAAGATCTTATCATTAACTTCAGTGATTGAGATCATTTTGTCCAAAGATTTCAGTTCATTGATTATGAGACTGAGTCAATTGTACATGTCTACAACTGTTTTAGTTTCTCCCTTCTTGAAGTTTTCATATTGAGAGATGAGATGAGATCTTCTGTCTTTTCTCTCATCTGCAGATCCTTCAACCATGTTGTTGAGGGAGATCCAGATGTCCCTGGCTGAGGTGCAGTCCACAACCTTCTGGAAAATATCATCAGACATTGTTTGTGCCAATATGTTCATTGCTTTGGAATCTGCATTTCCTTGCTTCTTTTGAGCTTCTGTCCACTCAGGAGGTGGAACAACATTATTGTTGGTTGCTGCTTCAGTACTTGTTGTTGATGAAGGAGTAGGAGGTCATGTAAAAATAGCATTAAAAATATTCCCATCAATATAATTCATATATAATTTGATCATTGCCTTCCATAGTGCAAACTTATTTAGATTGCACATTCCTGATCTTGTGCTTGAGTATTCTTTGTTCTGTGTCATGAGTTTTTAGCAAAAGAAAAACTCAAGAGAAAATTAAGATCTAATTGATCTTTGGATTCATGTGTTAGCCTGTAAACAATCAAGCAATCTCTAATACCAATTGAAAGTGAGGTATTGGATCTTAGCTATACTCTAGAGGGGGGGGGGGGTGAATAGAGTATTAAAAGTTTTAACTTATTTTATAGCGGAATTACAATAGTGATATATATATATGTGTAATAGAGTGAGTATAAAAATAAAATAAATGAACAACACAGCACATCACACCAAATCACACAAACACAGAAGACACAAGAATCTATAGTAGTTCCCCAGTCAAACTGGGTACATCTACTCTTCTACCACCCTTGGTATGAATCCACTAGGTTTTTGATCAGGTGCCCTATCACCACTGGGATTTTTTATTAGGTTCCCAAACACCACTGAGCTTTTAATCAGGTGCTCAAACCAAATCACAGGTTTTTGATCAGGTGCCTTGCCACCAAAGGTTAACTTTTGAAGGGAGTTAGAACCCTATATAAGATGAGATAAAAAGAGTAAACAAAAAGATGTTTATGAAATTCTTCTCTGTCAACAAGGTGGGAGAAGACTAGTGGATTGTTGATGTGAAGCTCCCCCTGTCTGATAGAAGTTCTTGACAGTTAATGGATGGAGGTTTCTCTTGGATGTAGAATGTCGTCCTTGATAGCAGATGAATCTGAGAGATAAAGTTTCTCAGACTGTTGTTGCTCTTTGAAGATTAGGAACTAGCAGCAGAAAACTGAGAGAAGATTGTTGATGTTCTCAGGGAATGAAAACTGCTGCCGTAGAATATGATGATTTTTTTCAGTGTGAGTATTTCACTGGTATATTCCTTTTCTTCTCTATTCTCTAATATATCTTCTTGTTATCTTCTATATCTCTTTTTCCTTGGATATATGACTGATTTGAAAATCAAATCATCTAATTAAGGAATAAAATAATCTGAAAAGATATTTCTTGGAACTGCAATCTGATTCAGCACAAAACTTTAATTCATTTTCCTTTTCCATGAAAGTATCCTTTTCCAATATATTTCAACGACTACTTTCTCGAGAGAAGAGAATGGAAAGGAATAATAAAAGGAAAGATCAAATCTTGACTTATCTGATAATGAATAAGTCCAAATAATAGAATAGATCTGTTGCTGATAGTCGATCTGAGATCAGATAAAAATTGATAACTAATTCAACACAAGTTGTTAAGCTGGAGATAAAATTTGTCGAGCAGAAAACTGAGTTCGTCGAGCTCAGAGTTGAGTTCGTCGAACTGAAACCTGAGTTCGTCGAACTGAACATTTTGTTACTTATACGTCGAACACAGAGCTGAGTTCATCGATCTCAAACTTGAGTTCGTCGAACTGAAGAAAATATCGGTAGAGCTGGCTGGAAGACTGAAATAGATGAGATGAAGAGCAAGTTCGTCGCACTGAAGCATGACGTTCGTCGAACGCAGAACGGATTTCGTCGAACGCAGATTGAAGTTCGTCGAACACAAAAACTTTTGAATTTTTCCTAAGTTCTAGCTACTCAGACACACTTAGACTTTGACCCTTAGACTATACAATGGGGTCACTTTGAGTCCTAATAACAGATAGTGATCCTAGCCCAAACCAGAAATAGGTTTTGTTCCAACACTTGGTTTGAAGAAGTCCCCCTTGAACTAAGATGAATTGATATTGTATTTGATTTGGTATTTTAGTTATGTGTTTGCAGGATATTAGTTGTTAAGTACAAACCAATGTCAGGTTTCAATGAGTCATAAACATAGGCCTATGCAATGTAATCCCTCATTGTGTAGACCAAGGTGTTGACTCATGTGAAAGCTCTCTATTGGGGTGTACTTCATATTCAAACTCAATGGAGGAGTCAAGATGAAGTAGTTGCTGTGTTCAAGACTGGAAGAGATTTTATTCAAGTCAATTCGTTGAGTAACTCGAGAAGACTCGACGAATTCGTCGAGACATCTCGAGTGGACTCGACGAATTCATCGAGATTACTTGATAGGTCTCGTGAAATGTCTTAACTCTTTTCGTCAAGTAATAAAGTGTTCACTCTAGAACACTCGATGCATTCGTCCAGTGCTCTGCTAGTTTCTCGTGAACACTCGACGAATTCATCGAGTGGTCTCGAGAAGTTCTCGAGTGATCTCAGATATAACTACTTCTCAACACAGCTTTCTGCTAAGTTATCTTCGTCGAGTCTTCATGTAATTTTCATCAAAAAGATTTCGTCAAGTGGTTTAGAAAGTTTCGTTGATTCGTCGAGTAGTCTCGTAAGCACTCAACGAATTGACAAAAAGCTGCTGTCGGTTTGATTTCGCTGAGTAGGTTTCGTCGATTCGTCGAGTAGTCTCGTAAGCTCACGACGAATTGACTTAAGCAGGTTTACATTTTGAATTTTCACACGACTGTCATTTTCGGGTGCCATGTACAGTACACGTGCAGGATTGTCCTGAAATCACGTTCTAGCCGTTCGAAGAGGGTTTGCTATAAATAACTAAGTATTATTTCTGAAAACAAGAATCTAGAAATTGAAGAGAAATCGTATAAACGTAGATCGCCAGTTCCGTCTGTCGACTTTTCGCAAAAGGAAGATCTCGTCGCCGACATCTAAGTTTGCAATTTCCTCTCGAAGAAAGTTTCAACAGGATCTTCAATCTTAGAATTTTCAAAGTTCCTTTCAAGATCCAGTTGAAACTCAAGTTTTTCAGATCCAGTTTTTTTCAAGATCAAATCTTTCTTCTCCTTCATTATTCAAGCACAATTTTCTCTATCTCAAGAAAGGAAGAAGAAGACAAAATTTCTCAGATCTGAAGTTTAAATCTCTTTGAGATTTCAAGAAAGTTATTTTAATAACCATACCTATTGTTGGAACTATTTAATTCCGAGTTTGTTGGAAGTCTTACTTCCGAGTGCAGGATTTGAGGCTCCGAGTTTGTAGGAGACGTGATCTCTGAGTTTGTAGGATTTGTATGCTCTGAGGTGTAAGATTTGTTTAAATCAGAGATTAGTGAAGTTGCCTAGTCTATCCGGGAGTGCTAGATAGGTGAGGTGGGAAAGTGGACGTCCTCATTCTGGGGAACCACTATAATTCCTTTTTTTGTGTGCGTACTCTTTATTTCTGCGTGCTTTTCTTTTAAGTTTTTAATTTTGTATAAATGCCATAAAAGTCACTTATTCACCCCCCCCCCCTGCCCCTCTAGGTGATTTAGGTAGTAACTAGATACTTTCACCATGTAAGGAGAGATATAGTTATGCGAGTTCAATATGAGGTGAGTTCCAGCTCAGGCGAGCTCAATCAACTCGCAGGTGTTCTACTCGTAAATATTCTGCTATAAGGTGTTCTACTCACAAGTGCAAGACGACCAGGTGTTCTACTCGCAAATATTCTGCTCGCGGGTGATCTAATCGGAGGTGCGAGGTGACCAGGTGTTTTACTTGCAAATATTCTGCTCGCAGGTGTTCTACTCGGAGGTGCGAGGAGACCAGGTGTTCTACTCACATGTGTTCTAGTTGCAGGTGCGAGGTGACCAGGTGTTCTACTCATAGATATTCTGCTCGCAGGTGTTCTACTCACAGAAATTCTGCTCGCAGGTGTTCTACTCACAGATAATCTCCTCACATGAGTTCTACTCGCAAGGTGCGAGAAGACCACGTGAAGGTAACCTCCACTTGGGAAGCTTAAGGTCAGGCAAGAAGAAATCAATTTAGTGAGGAGTGATTTCAAGGTCGGGCGAGTTCGAATCAGGGTGAGTAGGGAGTGTTGGCTCAGACATTTTGACCACGATGTCAACCGTCACAGAGTGATCCATATGATAGGGTCAGGATAAAGTGTATATTTCGCGATTCCATACTCGTTGGGGATCCAACTTAATTCTGTGAGTTCCTACTCGCGAGGCCATCACGTCAGCAATTATGGTATTCTCCTTAATTCAGCGGGTTCAACTCGTGAGCTCCTCAACGACTCATACTGCAAGAACGTATCCAACTACTCATCTTTACAGGATGCAAAAGAAATCTGTATTCGGCAAGTGCTTACTCACGATGAGTGTTCTTACTTGGGATAATCTTATTCAACAACTTATACTTCATGATGAAAACTCAAAGGACAACTATGCATAACTCACTTTGGCGAGGAAAAGTCATCATGAATCCGGTCACGTAAAACATACTTGTTCTTTTTTATTATTATTCACTACATATATCAATATTGATCTTCCTATTGCAAAATTCTTAAGAGCTGGATCGAGCATCCACTCAAATGAGTATGATGTCCTCAATGGCGATTTAGGATGTGTGATCTCACTTCTACCCTTGGAACTTCTAGCCGAGCAATGAGATGATGTCTCGGGTTTAGTGTGCCATCCTAAGTCCAAGCCTCTGCATTGCCGACCGAGATCATCTCTCCCCTTGCATGTTGGCCGATCTGCCCCTCGTGTGCTGACTCTCTTTGCTCATGCACTAGTTACCAGGAGAGAGAATGAAACTACATTCTGAGGTACTCTACGTGAGTTCTATGTCCTCGAGTAGAGAGTTGTCGTAGACCAGGTCGTAGAACAGGGCTCCTCCCCTACAGGCTGTCTACTTGCTCCCTCAAGTGAGTTCTATGTCCTCAAACAGAGAGTTGTCATAGACTAGGTTGTAGCACTGGGCTCCTCCACTACAGTCTGGGTACTTGCCCCCTCAAGTGAGTTCTATGTCCTTGAGCAGAGAGTTGTCGTAGACCAGGTCATATTACTGGGCTCCTCCCTAGCAAACTGGCTACTTGCCCCTCGAGTGATTTGATTTCCTTGAGCAGAGAGTTTTCGTAGACCAGGCTGTAGCACTGGGCTCCTCCCCTGCAGGCTGGCTACTTGCCCCCTCGAGTGAGTTCTTTGTCCTCGAGCAGAGATTTGCCACAAACCATGCCATAACATTGGGATCCTCACCTACAGGATGACTACTTTCCCCCTCGAGTGAGTTCTACCTCGAGTAGAGAGTTGTCGTAGACCAGGGTGTAGCACTGGGATCCTCCATTGCAGGCTGGCTACTTGCCCCATCGAGTGAGTTCTATGTCCTCAAGCAGAGAGTTTCCATAGACCAGGCCGTAACAATGGCCTCCTCCCCTATAGGCTGGCTACTTGCCCCCTCAAGTGAGTTCAATATCCTCGAGCAGAGAGTTGTCATAGACCAGGTGTGGTTCCTCCCTATAGGCTGGCTACTTGCCACCTCATGTGAGTTGATTTCCTCGAGCAGAGAGTTGTCATTGACCAGGCCGTAGCACTGGGATCCTCCCCTGCAGGCTGGCTACGTGCCCACTCACGTGAGTTCTATGTCCTCAAGTAGAGAGTTTCCATAGACCAAGTCGTAGTACTGGGCTCCTCCCCTGCAGGCTGGCTACTTGCCCCTCGAGTGAGTTCTATGTCCTCGAGCTGAGAGTTTCCATAGTCCGAGTCCCTGTACGAGCTCCTCTCCGGCATACTGGCTACTTTCCCCATCGAGTGAGTTAACAGTCCTCGAGCAGAGTATTATCGTAGTCTGAGTTCCTGCACGATCTCCTCTCCTACATTTCATCTACTTTCCCCCTTGAGTGTGTTTTATATCCTTGAGAAGAGTGTTGTCGTAGTCCGAGTCCCTCCACGAGCTCCTCTCATGCATACCAGCTACTTGCCCCTGTGAATGACTTGAATGTCCTCGAGTTGTATTGTTGTCATAGTCTGAGTCATGACACGAACTCCTCTCCTGCATACCGACTACTTGCTACCTCGAGTGAGTTTGCCACCTCCTCCAGTTGAGCTCACTTACTTGGCGGATGGTCTGGGAGGTGTCGACTCTTCTCCACCTCTAGTTGAGCCTCGCTTCGGGAAGGTGTCGACTCTTTTCCACCTCCAGTTGAGCCTCGCTCCTGGAATGTGTCCACTCTTTTCCACCTTCAGTTGAGCCTCGCTCCTAGAAGATGTCGACTCTTCTCCACCTCTAGTTGAGCGTCGCTCCTGTAAGGTGTAGACTCTTTTCCACCTCCAGTTGAGCCTCTCTCCTAGAAGGCGTTGACTCTTCTCCACCTCCAGTTGATCTCGCTCGTCTAGCAAATGGCCTGGAGGGTTTCGAATCTTCTCCACCTCCAGTTGAGCTCGCTCATCTAGCGAATGACCTAGAGGGTGTCGAATTTTCTCCACCTCTAGTTGAGCTCGCTCGTCTAGCAAATAGCCTGGAGGGTGTCAACACTTCTCCAACTCCAATTGAGCTCGCTCGTCTAGTTAATGGAATGAATGGTGTCGAATTTTCTCCACCTCCAGTTGAGCTAGCTCATCTAGAGAATGGCCTACAGGGTGTCGAATCTTCTCCACCTCCAGTTGAGCTTGCTGGTCTAGTGAATGGCCTGGAGTGTGTCGACTCTTCTCCACCTCCAGTTGAGCTCGCTCTTCTAGCGAATGTTCTGGAAGGTGTCGAATCTTCTCCACCTCCAATTGATCCTCACTCCTGGAAGGTGTCGACTCTTCTCCACCTCCAGTTGAGCTCGCTCGTCTAGTGAATGGCTCAGAATATGTCAACTCTTCTTCACCTATTGTTGAGCTCACTCGTCTAGCGAATGGCCTAGAAGGTGTCAACTCTTCTCCACCTCAATTTAATCCTCGCTCCTGGAACGTGTCGAATCTTCTCCACCTCCAGTTGAGCTCGCTCGTATAGCGAATGGTCGGGAGGGTGTAGAATCTTCTCCACCTCCAGTTGAGCTTGCCCATCTAGCAAATGGCATGGAGGGTGTCGAATCTTCTCCACCTCTAGTTGAGCTCGCTGGTCTAGCGAATGGCCTGGAGGGTGTCAACTCTTATCCACCTCAATTTGAGCTCGCTTGTCTAGCGAATGGCCTGGAAGGTGTCGAATCTTCTCCACCTCCAGTTGATCCTTGCTCCTGGAAGGTGTCGACTCTTCTCCACCTATAGTTGAGCTCGCTGGTCTAGCGAATGGTCTGGAGGGTGTCAAATCTTATCCACCTCAAGTTGAGCTCGCTCGTCTAGCAAATGGCCGGGAGGGTGTCGAATATTCTCCACCTCCAGTTGAGCTCGCTCGTCTAGCAAATGGCTTGGAAGATGTCGACACTTCTCCACCTCCAGTTGAGCTCGCTCGTCTACTGAATAGCCTGGAAGGTGTCGAATCTTCTCCACCTCCAGTTGAGCTCGCTTGTCTAGTGAATGGCTTGGAGGGTGTCGAATCTTCTCCACCTCCAGTTGAGCTCGCTGGTCTAGCAAATGGCCTGGAAGGTGTCGACTCTTCTCCACCTCCAGTTGAGCTCTCTCGTCTTGCGAATGGCCTGGAAGGTGTCGAATCTTCTCTACCTCCAGTTGAGCCTCGCTTCTGGAAGGTGTCGACTCTTCTCCACCTCCAATTGAGCTCGCTCATCTAGCGAATGGCCTGGAAGGTGTCGACTTTTCTCCACTTCTAGTTTAGATCGCTCGTCTAGCGAATGGCCTAGAAGGTGTCGACTCATCTCCATCTCCAGTTGAGTCTTGCTGCTGGAAGGTGTCGACTCTTCTCCACATCTAATTGAGCTTCACCCCTAGAAGGTGTCGAATCTTCTCCACCTGTAGTTGAGCTCGCTCGAATAGCGAATAGCATGGAGGGTGTCGAATCTTCTCCACCCCCAGTTGAGCTCATTGGTCTAGCGAATGGCATGGAGGGTATCAAATCTTCTCCACCTCCAGTTGAGCTTGTTGGTCTAGTGAATGGCCTGGAGGGTGTAGACTCTTCTCCACCTCTAGTTGAGCTCGCTCATCTAGTGAATAGCCTGGAAGGTGTCGAATCTTCTCCACCTCCAGTTGAGCCTCTCTCCTGGAGGATGTCGAATCTTCTCCACCTCCAGTTGAGCTCGTTGGTCTAGTGAATGGCCTGGAGGGGGTAGAATATTCTCCACCTCCAGTTGAGCTCACTGGTCTAGCGAATGGCCTTGAGGGTGTCGAATCTTATCCACCTTCTATTGAGCTCGCTCGTCTAGCAAAGGTCCATGGAGGGATATTGAGTGGCATATCATCTAGAGCCCATCTATCCGAACCACGGGTCCTACATTGTTTTTCTGAGCTCGTATCGAGCCAAAAAAAAGCGGGGATTGTGTGTCACAACCCGCATTTTCCCAAGAATATAATACATATTATCAGAGCAAGGGGAAAATACGCGTCATGATGCCACACCTGCAGGAGATGGCTACAGACGCTCAGGCAAACACTCTTTACGATAAATTTATAAAAAAAACATATATGTGTTTATATTAAAAGAGAAATTTTCATTTTAACTTAAGACCGCGTCCCTCGGTCCAGTGGATCATCTAGTCCACAAGTAGAAAACTATATATACGCAGCGGAAAATAGGTTTGTTTTTAGCCTACATGAGCATGAAGATGAACATCCCAGAAATGATATGCATATATCTAGGTTTAGTATAGTAAGAAAAAATTTTCTACGATCTTCAAAGTACGTGACATTTATTTAAAACCATGATATGCAAGAATGACATTTCTATACCAAGAAGTAACTAATGCATCCTAGCATAAAGCTTCCCAGAGAGCAAGTAGGTAAACAACCTGAAAGTAACAGCAAAACAACTAGCAAGTAAACTAGCTCAAGAAGAGATTCATACGGGCGTCAACAACTGACACGAACCCGCAGGAAAGAAGGAAAAAACAACCAAAGGAACTGCCCCTTATCTACTAGAGAGGAAGGGCCTCTACAGGACAGCTAAACGACGCCGCTATAACTCCTGTGGCAGCTAAAAACCTGAACCTGAGACATTCATAAGAAAAGAATGCCTCAGCCCAAAAGGGTGCAAGAAAACCAAGATTAGCAGCAATTAGTAATAAAGGAGTACAGAAAGAAGAACTAAGCAGGTAAACATCAATAATCTAACCACAACACGAGCCAGCACAAACGAGTGCACTCGGTAGGAGGAAAAGAAAAGCCTGCACTGAAAGGTAATAGCCAAAGCAATCATGGCCAACCACGTGTCCGTCCCTGTGGCTCAGAGGTGATGATTATACATATAATATATCATAATACCATACATAAGCATATAAGCTTAATAAAACTTGAGACTGATCAGCTCGAGGGAAAAGCGTCCCCCAAAAGAAGGCACTTCGACGGTAGTATCTTCCACCAACGCCCTTTGCCCAAAACCGGGTGGTGGTCCTTCATCCACTGCCACCCAAAAATCACATCAGGAGTGCTGCGGCGGTGACTCCAATCCACCCAAACCAACAGTCCAAAAGAGGCACTGTGGCGGTGACTTTAAGCTCACACGCTCAACAGACTCACACTTAGCACCTGTAGCAGGGGTGCACAATCATATATATAGGTATATGTATATGTATAAGTATATAAACCAACCTCAGTGTGGGACACCTGAGAACACTCAGAACATTGGACTACGAAGATCATGGAGATCAAGAACCACTCACCGAAACTATCCCGGGGAATTAGGCAACAAGCATACTTAGCTCATAAATCCAACGGAACACCAGGAGGAGTGTCAGACCAGGAGAACATGATATCAAATGGTTTAGCCATATTTCAAAACGAGAGAATCAGGAAACACCGGATTCAGAAATAAATCAATAGATTAATATTTAACTTAAAATAAGGTCGATGATTTTAACAAGACGACACCCTGCAAGGCTTGGTGTCGAAACAAGACGAAGGTAACTTAACACAAAGGCCAAACACCAGTACAACACTCAAAGGTCAAAAGAAAACGCTTGGTGAGTCCAAACTTGACTCCCAACAAATTTCTCATAATAGTACGATGAATAAGGCACGACAAGCACCACAAATGAACACTGACCAAATATAGGGCAACTCAAGGATAGAGCATAGCTTTATCAAGATTCTCAGCCAAGGGGACTTAAAAGGTTTGATAACAACGTTTAAGATACCCGGGAACACCCAGCAGAAGAACATATAGATATATGAGGAAACAATTCAGAATGAGCGATGAAATCGACAGGAAACTCAACAAGAGCCGACGGGAAAAGGCTTATATCAAGTCAACGAGGAGGACATATCAAAGCTGTCTAGAAGACTTCATTTTAAAATTGACGGGGAACTTCATAAAAGAAGAAATAATTACACGATCATAGGGCGAGCAAACTTCTCGAAACCTAGGGAAGTCTTATCAGACTATCTGGTAGCATAACTAAACAGGTATAGAAGCTATCCAGATTCCCAGGGGGATGACGGCAGGGATCAAGAACCTAGAACACCAAACAAGACCCAAAAGGTGAAACATAACAACCACTAACCTAAATTCAACAGGTTAGGCAGACAAGGAAGAAGAAAGGACAGAAATGAAGAACTTCTGATCGCTCAGCAACATCGTGCCAAGGGGACTTTTACCACTTGAAGGACACAACCAACGAGAGAGCCTAACATAACTAAACATCAGGAAACAAAGTCATTAAGGAGAAGGACCGATATTTGCAGCCCCCAACCACAAAAAAAAGAGATCAAAAGAGAAGAGAACATGCAATAGATGACCTCCACAGCTAGGCTACTAGAGCGAGACCACGAATGGTTTTATAACTTAGCCAACGCTTAAATAATTGCCGAACCATACTTATATATTCATCCAAATTTTTTGCTAAAACCAGCCCGGGATATTCTAACATGAATGATGAGAATTTAATAACTTAACTAGGGAAACTACTAACATAACACAACTAACATTATAACAGGAGTTAGAAACAACTGCTAGCATAAACCCCACTAACATTATAACAGGAATTAGGAATAAAAACTGATAGCACATCATAATTAACATGATAACCAGGACTAGGTAGACTGCTAGCACAACTCCAAACATATGCTCACAAAAGTTGGAAGAACTACTAGTGTAAACCCCAAATAAAATCAGTTAACACGGCTGAGAGAAACAGTTAGCATACACCTCTAACTAGTCGGATAACACAGCTGGAAGAAAATCGCTGGTATAGACCCCCAAAACAGTCACTTAACCCAAGAGGATGAAATCTCTAATGAACGAAATCCCTGGAGCATAAACCCCCCCAGCAACAATAATAAAAAAAAAGAGAAGTGGCGGCTACTAATCACCTCATATGAATACAGGAAAATCGCCACATATATAAGCCTAAAAAAAAATTCGCTAACAAAGGTAGATGAAATCTGCCGCAAATAAAGAATAGGAATGAGGTGAAGGGGAAGGAGGAGGAAGAGTTTTCTTGCCTCGGATTTACCCGAAGAGCCTTGCCGGACAGCCCCCCCTCGGCCCGCAAACACGCCGACCGCGAAGAAATCTCTCCGATACAACAGTCCGATGAGGAAGGCAAGCTCCGGCGACCTCCAAAACGACTCCTTCGACGGTCTACACCTTCCGACGCCGGCGATGCGACGAAGCCCTAGCTCTCGCGCTCCATTCACCCGGCAAGGAGGAGTTATCGGGGAAGGGGAAGAAATGGCAGAAGCTTCTCTTTTTTATAACTATAATAATTAACTTTTATTATTTATATAAAAATAACTTTTATATATATAGGAATTTATATATAGTACTTATATATACGTAATATATAATTTATCTATATACCTACCTACATAAAAACCTCCTCATATGAAATCATGGTTGAATAAGTCTTCCCATACGTAACAAATTTTTTTTTCCGTTATACGCACACATATATATACATACATATTTGGATACATCAACCCGAATAGGAACTTTTATACACGTATGAATATAGATAGGTTTGCGTATATGACTCAACCTAGAATTAACTCGCCGGACGACGACGGCGTTCCCGAAACAGTAACGCCCTTACGCATCGACGCCTCAAATTAATATTTCGTTTTATAATAATTATTATTAATTTCATATGTTCATTAAAAAATAATTATAAGAAAACCCGGGGTGTTACAGTCACCCCACCAAGAAGGAAGTTTCGTCCCGAAACTTAGAACCGAAAGTTAGAAAACAACGAATGAAAAGAGCAAAGGGAGAGGTAAGCTTACATTCGCTAGATAGAAACGCTAACCGAAAAGGGTTAGGAAAGCAGATGCGGATAAGATTACCCCAAAAAGAAAAGGACATTACCAAGAACTCGAAATGTCCAAACCGAGGACAGAAAACGGATCGCGGAACGACCGATAAGCGGATCCCCAACTAAAGGAAGCCTAAACGAAGATCAGCCTTCGAAAACACCGAACTACCACGCAACTGATCAAGCAAATCATCAATCTGAGGTAACGGATACCTGTTCTTGATGGTCATCTTGATAAGCTCTCGATAATCGATACATAATCTCACCGAACTACCTTTCTTCTTCACAAACAAGACAGGAGCACTCCAGGGCGAAGAATTAGGCCAGATCAAGCCACACTGCAACCACTCATCTAATTGAGTGCGCAACTTTCGCAACACACACGGGGCCAAAGGGTACGGTGCCTTAGCAATAGGACGAGTACCCGACTCAAGGTCAGAGACAAACTCCTCAACTCTCACAGGTAGAAGAACTAGGGGGATTAACTGGGAGGACATCAGGGAACTCCCGCGTCACAGGAAAAATCTCGGTACACAACGACCCGATAACGGTTTCCAGCATAGAAACAAGGTAAGCAACACCATTGGAGAACTAAAGCTCCTGGCACACACCACGGAAATAACCGGGGAAAACATAGCGCGGAAAACCAAACACGCTCGAGGGTTGACCGATGTCCAGCTCAAAGACCAAACGCTTTACCTTACGTTGGATAACAACATCAAACCTGGACAACCAGCCCAAACCCAAAAACACAACGAAACCCCCAGGTCTAGCACCTTTAGATTAGCAAAAGCTAAGAAACCACCTAAGAGGCCAGGTCAACTCGGAAAGTTCTGATTCGACACCACAGAAACAATAGAGGGGAACTAAACACCAAGGGGATCTGCAAAACGATCAACCACCTAAGGATGACCGTCTGCGAAGCTCTAAAGCCAAAACATCGAGTAAAACTCGAATCGAAAAGAAGGCACGCTCAACATCCTCTACCTTAACTCGCATATAATAGAGATAACAAAAATCTACATCTACATCCGCAAGCCAACGAATAAACTAGGTCAAAACCTTAACCTGAAAACACCTGGGCAGCAAACTGCGTTTGTAACACAACCATTTGCTTTAACAACGCCTCGATACTCTGACGCAACTCCTTAGTCACCGCCAAACTAAGCGCACCTAAGGGTTCACCCTCTAACCGGAGAGCTGTCTCCGACGCACCACGCTCTGGAGTCATCGACAGCAATTATGAAAGAACACATCACTACACCTAGCTTAAGACGCAACAGCTAGGGACTAGAATTTCCTAACTCGACACAGATCAGAAAAGTGTAGATACTTGCTCTTGCTATTACATTGCTCTGGGAATTCATGAAATGATGTTATGCTTAACTAAGGATGTGATGGAGGCAAGGACCCGCCGGATGGTTGTGTTCGTGTTCGTGATTCCTCGTCGACGCACTACTTTGATCGCGGCGGCAAATTTGAAGACTATGATGGAAGATTCCGTGGGATTATTGGAGCCAGCTTGATCGCTTATGTTGGAGCCGGCACGGTTCAAGTTGGAGCATTCATGGTTCATGACGATGGCGGATGACGGCGCAACTCCAACCATGACAAGCGCCATCGCCGCAACATCTTCCGCCCGCGGCACATGAAATAATATATTAGTATTATCTTTTTTTTTATAATTAGTATTTCATGTTATGTATTTTTTTTATTTGGGACATTCTTTAATTTCCATGCCCAAGCTTTATTTTATTTTTAATTTTGGGGCTGCATTTAGCCACCTTGTTTGGCTTGCCTATATAAAGCCTCATGTTGTATTAGAAATCAGATTTTGGATGATAAAAATTTTTCCAACCCCTAATCCTCTTTGTGCTTCTCTTAGCCGCCAACTTCCTCACCCCTTCTTCCACGTTTTTCTCTTCTCCCCCTCTTCTCCACGCCTCCTCTCCTCTTCCTCCTCTTCTTGCTATTTCTGGCCCACCTCCTCCTCCCCTCTCTCGGCCTGCTTGCCCAAAACCGACCACCTCTAGCAGCCCCCCCCTTGGCCGCCTCCTCCTCCAAGCCACCCTCCACCTAAGCCCGACCTCCACCATCAACCCTACAACTCTCCTTCATTTTATAGCCGCCGGCCATCATCCTCCTACCCTCATCACATCACTATTCCGGCCACCCCTCACTTCTCCTACAGCCACCCTCAAATCTGCCCCTCCTCTAAAAAAACAGCCCCCCTTCCTTGCTCCACCATTCAAAGGCCATCCTCCACAAAAACAGCCCCGGATTTGGACTTGCTCGTGGCGGACGGATTCGAAGGCGACGGTGCTCTACAACTTGGACTCTCCTCCGGCGACCACCTCCGTGAACGACCTAGGATTTCTACAACCCGGATCTACGATTCCGGGAAGGGTAACGCGTTTCTTCTCATTGTGATAAATTCTCTTAAAAGGTTATTTGTGGTGGTATGGATCTGTGACGTATTTTCTCGCCGCTATTTGCTCGCTTTAATTTTCATTTGGTTAGTGGAATGTTCTAGGATTTATCGTTTATTCGACGAGGAGTGGCGATCCTCTTTTGCTCTTGTTGGGGAAGATCTTCCTATTTTCCGAAGTCTTGCTTTCGGAGGATCTTCTTTGGTACAACACAATCGCTCGTCCGGATCCCGTTGATCCTTTTGTTTGGAGCAACGTTGGCTTATCGCCTCCGTCCGTTCCCTTGCGTTGTGGCTGGTTGGGCGTTGAATTTAGTGAAGGATCCGACCGTAGGTGGCTGCGTTTGTCATCCATTTGGGTGATAATTAGGAGACAGTTGCGCGTTCCGTTTAGTCACGCTAGTGAGAGCGATCCGTACCCAAGCCTACATCAATTTGGTATCAAAGCAAGGTTGTGTTGATTTCTCAATCGACACCATCCATTTTTTTTCCGTAGGCCATTCACCCTCACTTGGGTGTGCACCGTTTTGCCAAAATCTGAATTTTTTTGCATTGGTGTGCAAATAGCGATTTTCAAAATTTCGTCGGAATCAACAAACAAAATTCCTGTAGGTTCTTAGTCAAGATATAAGAATTAAAATAAAAAAATATTTCAGTTTCATTAAGGTTTAGGTGGCTACAAAAATTAAACGCTCGTAATTTTTATACTGGACAACACCTAATTTTTCACTAGTAATGACTACTAGGCTGAATCCGGGGTATCCCCCGCCCCTTTCACGTATAACTACACCACGGGCCTGCTCTTTGAAGATAATTAGGTTCAGCCGTGACCCGATGCACCAATTTAAATTAAATTTTAAACACGGTGAGAAGTGGTGTAGGCTTGTTGTCGATAGCGTGTGCCACACAAATGCTATCACGGAGAACGCGGTGTCTAGGATGTTGGTGACCACTGAACCACATCCCCACCCATATCGGCTCATATGCCCTGATGAGAGCGTTGTGTTAGTGTTCCGGCGATGTTTGGTGCCCCTCACCATCAAAGCCTATTCTGAGCACGTCTGGTGCGATGTCCTTCCCATGAAGGACTTTCATGTACTGCTAGGACACCCTTGGCTTGCTAGCCATGATATTATATACGATGATCGCGATGACACCTTAGACTTCATGCATCAAGGTCGGCTTATATTTGTTGGGAAAATGATTTCTCTTAACCCCCAGAAATGAGTTAAAGAAAGAGTTTTATGAATGAATAACAAAGACAAAGTAAATATGCGTCGAATGGTATTCGACGCTACGTCGAAATAGAGTCGACGTCTTCTTCAGGATATGTCGAAGTAACTTTAGGAAGATTTCGACGTAGGTCCTGTCGACGCTACTCTGATTTCTAGTCGACGCATACAAAGAAGTCGACGCACCTTTGTCGACGCACATTCCTTATATCCCTCTCGACGTTGGGCTAAGATAAATTCGACGCTTACGTCGAATAGTAATCGACGCACGTCGATTTGTTTGACAGATTTGAATCTGCGCCAGATCTCTTTCCTTCTTTTCTGAAGATCTGATTTATATAGAATGATGTTAATATTTTATAGCCGTTCTGAATCATTCTTTCCTTCTATTTGATTCTTGGCTAAATTGATGAAATCTGTTTTGGATATTATTTGAAATCTAAATTGATATTTTCCATTTATGATTAAATCTGCTATGGAAATATTTCTCTCTACCTAAATCTCTGGCTGCTAATTGATTCCTCTCCTATAGTACTATCTTATTACACAGAGCTATAAAATAAAGAGCAAGTCGGCAGGAAAAAGCAGAAGAGTGATCCACCACACATTTTATGATATAGAGGAAAAGCTCCCAAAAGAAAAGAGAGATATTGAGAAAAAGCTCTGCAGCAACTTTCATCCATTTCTACTTCTGCTTCTGCTCACTGATCACTGCTGCAAAATCTGATTGCTCTCACTAAAAGAGAGAAAGGCTACAAATCTTCTTCTCTCTATAGAAGAAAGATTCAATTCTTAACTTGTGCTTCAAATCTTCTTGCTAGGAAGAAGATTCATTATTGGCTTTATTCCATTCTTTCCTTTTCATTCTTATTCACTATTGTAAAAGAGTTTTTAGAATCTCTCTTCAAAAAATTCAGTGTATTGGTTCTAAGAGTCTCCTTATCAAAAGACTCAGGGTGGTTCTAAGAGTCTCCTTATCAAAAGACTCAGTGCAAGTTAGTGAATTCCTACCAAGGGGGTAGAAGAGTGGACTACCCAAAGTTTGGGGAACCACTATATTTTCTTGTGTTGTGCTGTGGATTTTCTTTCTTACATTTGCTTTATTGTTTTAATTCTTGTTGGTGTGTGTGGGAAGCTCTAATCTGTGATCATACATATATATATATATTAACTTTGCACAAAATATTTCAAATCTCTATTCACCCCCCCTCTAGAGAAATCTAGTGAGGTTAACTGTGCACTTTCAATTGGTATCAGAGGTAGGTTGATCTAAAAAGGATAACTCCTTGATCAAAAAGGTCCTACCCCATATATATATATTTTTCAAAACTATTTTTCACATGGCACAAATCAAAGATTATGCTTCCACCAGACCACCAATGTGCAATCTTGAAAAGTTTGCAATTTGGAAAACAAGAATCAGAATCTATATGAACTCCATTGACACTGACTTGTTCAATATTACTGTAACAGGTCCACCAAAGCCCTATAGAAAGGATGCAAATGGCAACATCACACAAACACTTGTTCCAAGATCTGAATGGACAGAAGATGAGAAGAAGGCAAGAACTCATGATCTAAAGGCCATGAACATACTTGTCTCAACTCTCTCAGATGATATCTTTCAAAAGGTTGTCGACTGTGAATCATCCAAGGAAATTTGGGATGCCCTCACAAAGATGGTGGAAGGAAGTGCTGATGAAAAGAAAGACAAGAAGGCCCTATTGATCTCTCAATATGAGAACTTTCAAAAGAAGGCTGAAGAAAGCATCTCTGAAATGTATGACAGATTCAGTCTGATCATCAATCAACTCAGAGACTTGGATAGAGAAATCTCTCTCACTGAGATAAATGACAAATTACTGATGAGTCTCCCTAGTTCATGGGACTCAAGAATTTGGGCAATAAGAGATACAAGAGGACAAAAAGAGATCTCAACAGATGCTCTCTTAGGAAAACTCAGATCCTATGAGCAGTTGCTGAAAACTAGAGAGGAGAAGGAGAGAAGAGAAAACACCCCAAATTCCTCAAAAAGCAGGAACATTGCTCTAAAGGCAACAGAAGAAGGAACCCCTGTCACTGAAGAAGAATTATTCAGTTTCTTGGCCAGAAGGTTTAAGAAATGGGTCAAGAAAGATGGACCAAAAAGGAGGGAGTCGAGACCAAGGTATGACAAAACACCTACTAAAGAAATAATTTGCTATTCCTGCAGAAAACCTGGACACATTGCCCCAGAATGTCCAGAGAATGCTGAAACAGAGAAGGATCTGAAAAAGAAAGATCTGAAGAAAAAGGGAAAGAAGAAAGAAAGAGGCTTCATTGCTGAAGCCTGGAGTGAAACAAACTCTGAGGATAGTTCATCCTCTGAAAGTGACAATGAAGGATCCAGACAAGAAGACATCTGCTTGATGGCCCTTGAAGATACAAAGATTGATGATAAATCATGGAGTGAAACAGGATCAGAAGAAGATCTATCCTCTGATGATGAAAAAGAAAAGAACCTCATTCTCATTGAGGAATCTGAGAATGAGGATGAGGTAAGTATGTTTGATGATATTGACTTTCAAAGTGATAGCTTTAAAAATGATTTTATGAAAATGTACCTAGATCACCTAAAAACAAATCAAGAAATTGAGGATCTAAAAGAACAAATCATTGTAGCTAAAAATCAGAAAAACATAGAAATTAACTCCTCTAAAGATTATGAATCAATAGCTAGCAGAATAAAGAAGGAAACAGAAAGGGCTAATATAGAAAATCAGTTCCTTAAGAATAAAATATCCCAGGCAAAAGCTTTTGAAGAGTCAATAAAAATAAGAAGCCAAACTCTTAAGGAAATTACTGAAAAACAAACACTAAGACCCAAACATCTTGGGCTAGGGGCTGATCCTTCAATCAGCCTAACTTCATCCAACAAACCTGCTTGGATGAGCCCTGTAAAATTCACTAAACCTGTAAATTTGTTAAACCAAGAAAAAGACCCACAGGATAAGGGAGAAAAAGGAACCAAGGAAGTTGATGAAACATCTTACTATTCAGCTGATGATTCACATACTTCATCTGAAGAAACAATCAATCCAAGAAGAACAACACATAAAGGAGCAAAAATAGAGAAAGGCAAAATGAAAATTTGTGAAGACACAGATACGTCGACTTCATATCGACGCATGCACGATAATGCGTCGACTTATTCTCGACGTAACCTCTCGGATGCCTCGACCTCTACTCGACGCTTGAATAAAGACAAGTCGACATCAATTCGACGCAACTTTCCTCATGCGTCGACACCAGATCAACGCAATCTGAGGAATACGTCGATAACAAATCAGCGCAATTATCAACATACGTCGAATAGTTATCAACGCACCAATACATTCTCTCCAAAAGTCTTTCACCCTAACCCTCATTCAGGAACCAGTCATCCTAATCATAAATTTTGTCCAAATAAACATTTCAATCCCAAACAAAATATTAATCTTAACCAAAAATCCCATCTATATTCAAATCAACATCTTTATCCTAACCAAAACATTTATCATACTCTAAATTTAAATTCCCTTAATACTAGGATAATCAAGTGCTATGTATGTAACAAAGCTGGCCACACTACCAAGCAATGCTGGTACAATTAATCAAACTCTCTATAAAATCTAGTTCAAAACTATCTTAGAAAACATTAGGCCAAGAAAGAAATAAAGAGAAATAAAGATTTTTTTTTGGTCACTTCTAATCGACGCACCGTCGAAAACCAAAATCGATTAAAATCGACGCATACGTCGATGGAAAACCCTAAACCCGACGTCGAATTCAACTCGACGTAACGTCGACTTTATGATAAAGGGCGGCAACTTTAGAATATTTTTGGTCACATCCACTGGAATACCGAAAAAGCCTCGAATTGAGCCCTGTCTCGACGCTTCACCTGACTTAAAAAGACTCTTCAGAAACCTCCTCTTCTCTGCATCTCTTATCCTCCGTGCTCCGTTGTCTACCCAATCCTTCTTACTTCTCTAATCTTCAATGGCTCCCAAAATCAACTCGGGTTTCGACATCGACCTCGAATCCTTCCAAGCAGCAGCAGAGAACTATAAAAGCATCATTTCTCTCTTCACTGAAGCAGGACTGAACAAGCTCATCTCCACTAGATGCAAGCTCCTGGAAATTGAGCTCACTGAGCTCATAACTCATGTTCAGGTTTCCGAACAAGGAGAAATCCAAGGAACCCTCTATGAGACTCCAGTCTCCATTTCTGCAGACCACATTAGGGCCACCTTTGACCTCCCATCAGGTATATCCTAATGTCACCCTCATTTCAATAAAATAGGAAAAGAAAATAAGCTTTTTATAAATGACTCAACCAGTATAAAATTATTACCCTATTAGGTGATGAATCCTTTGAGCTCACACCTGATGAAGTCAAGCAATTACTCATCACCATGAAATTCTCAAAAGAAAGACCAATCCATCTGAAAAAGATAGACTTCTCTGATGAATATAGGCTGTTGGCTGATATAGTAGGGAAAGTTCTACTGTGCAAGATCTCAGCCCATGATGCAGTGCCCAAACAGCAGCTGAACATCATGGGGGCTCTTGTGCTGAAGAAGAAGGTGGATTGGGCCAGCTGTCTTCTCAAAATGATAGCCTCCAAATATTCCCACAAGGAAAATGCTTATATGAGAATCATGAGTCAGGTTCTCTTCCATTCCTTCCCTGACCTCTGCAGGTCAAAAGGAATTCCCATCCCTCCAGGAAAAAGGATGTCCATAGCCCTATTTTCTAAATGGGCCAGGCAAATCCCTAAGCCTGGTTCCATTCCTGAAAGGACTCCTTCACCTCCTCAAACAAATCTCTCCTCTCTCCCATCATCATCCACACAAATACCACCTCAATCCCTTGCTCAGCATTCTTCTATTCCTCCACCTCCTCCAGATGATAGATTCACCTCTCCACACTCATTATCTACTCCTCCTCCATCTCCTTCACACCAAGAATCATCTACATCCACTGAGGCTCTCATCACTCAGTGCATAAAATCAGCAGCTGAAAAATTCCAAGCAATGCTAGATGAGCACTGTTCCCAACTTCATTCCTCCATCCTTCACATGCACACCCAAATAGATGGGGTCAGTGCCTCTGTGCAAGTTCTAAAGTCATCTCTCTCTTCCTCTAGAGTGACTAAGTCTTTCTTAACCTCCCTAGCCAAGAAGGTCAAGAAGGGGGAGAATCTAGATGAAGAGCAACCTTCCAATCCTAAATCTCTCTCTCACAAGTCCTCTCCTCAAAATTCTGACAAGATCCTTGGGAATGAGACAGTACCTGAGCCTCTTAATTATGAACAAACAATAGAGGTACTCAGCATAGCAAGAGAGGTTGCAGAACAAGTGACAATACTACAAGGGGAGGATAACAGAGTAGAAAATGAGGCTGTAAGAATAGATGGTGAACTTCAGGGGGAGCTGGAAGCTATACTAACTGATGAACTAATCAAGGAACTGGGAGCTGAGTTTGTGAATACAGCTGCAAATGAAAAAGAGCAGCAAAAAGTTGTGTCAACTGAAGCTGGGACTCAGGGGGAGCCAACTGCTGTAACTCAGGGGGAGCTGAGAATACTAACTGCTGATGAGCAACCCACCAAGGTCTTCAAAAGAAAAAGAAAGACTCCTCCTACACCACCTGAGTAGTATTTGAGAACAATGCTGATATATATTTTATTGAAAAAGAACTGGTATAAATATGAAATTTGTCTATATGATTCTGGAATATCTGCTTATATGATCTCCCTCTCTAAATTTCACTTTTGATTAAGTGACATACTTCCTATCTTTTCAAATTATATGATGAGTTGATTTTATGCTAAGACAATTTCTCCTTAAAAAGGGTTAAGACAAATAGGGGGAGATTGTTGGGAAAATGATTTCTCTTAACCCCCAGAAATGAGTTAAAGAAAGAGTTTTATGAATGAATAACAAAGACAAAGTAAATATGCGTCGAATGGTATTCGACGCTACGTCGAAATAGAGTCGACGTCTTCTTCAGGATATGTCGAAGTAACTTTAGGAAGATTTCGACGTAGGTCCTGTCGACGCTACTCTGATTTCTAGTCGACGCATACAAAGAAGTCGACGCACCTTTGTCGACGCACATTCCTTATATCCCTCTCGACGTTGGGCTAAGATAAATTCGACGCTTACGTCGAATAGTAATCGACGCACGTCGATTTGTTTGACAGATTTGAATCTGCGCCAGATCTCTTTCCTTCTTTTCTGAAGATCTGATTTATATAGAATGATGTTAATATTTTATAGCCGTTCTGAATCATTCTTTCCTTCTATTTGATTCTTGGCTAAATTGATGAAATCTGTTTTGGATATTATTTGAAATCTAAATTGATATTTTCCATTTATGATTAAATCTGCTATGGAAATATTTCTCTCTACCTAAATCTCTGGCTGCTAATTGATTCCTCTCCTATAGTACTATCTTATTACACAGAGCTATAAAATAAAGAGCAAGTCGGCAGGAAAAAGCAGAAGAGTGATCCACCACACATTTTATGATATAGAGGAAAAGCTCCCAAAAGAAAAGAGAGATATTGAGAAAAAGCTCTGCAGCAACTTTCATCCATTTCTACTTCTGCTTCTGCTCACTGATCACTGCTGCAAAATCTGATTGCTCTCACTAAAAGAGAGAAAGGCTACAAATCTTCTTCTCTCTATAGAAGAAAGATTCAATTCTTAACTTGTGCTTCAAATCTTCTTGCTAGGAAGAAGATTCATTATTGGCTTTATTCCATTCTTTCCTTTTCATTCTTATTCACTATTGTAAAAGAGTTTTTAGAATCTCTCTTCAAAAAATTCAGTGTATTGGTTCTAAGAGTCTCCTTATCAAAAGACTCAGGGTGGTTCTAAGAGTCTCCTTATCAAAAGACTCAGTGCAAGTTAGTGAATTCCTACCAAGGGGGTAGAAGAGTGGACTACCCAAAGTTTGGGGAACCACTATATTTTCTTGTGTTGTGCTGTGGATTTTCTTTCTTACATTTGCTTTATTGTTTTAATTCTTGTTGGTGTGTGTGGGAAGCTCTAATCTGTGATCATACATATATATATATATTAACTTTGCACAAAATATTTCAAATCTCTATTCACCCCCCCTCTAGAGAAATCTAGTGAGGTTAACTGTGCACTTTCAATATTTCTTAGGTCCACTCCACCTAAGAAGCCCACGGTCTCATCTGGAGACACTTGTAGCTCGACCGAGGCGACACCACCTAGGTTAGACACTCATGGTGATTTTGACACCCTTGGTCAAAATCGGCCCTCAGATTATGTTAGCCACTCTGAGGCTAACACTTTGAGCTTGACCCTTGGGCCCGAGGCTGATTCGATTAGCCCTAGCTTGCCTAAGGACATTATTGTCCCTAATGAGACATCCATGATAAACTTAGCATTTGATACTGAGTTTTTCTCCAGTGGTCAGTCGCTACCTACTCCCCTTAGCCTTTTGGAGCCCCAAGGTGGTCACCCTGAGATCACTCAGGAGATTGATGCGAAGCCCGAGCAAGAGTTTAGCGATACTGACGATCTGAATAAGGGAAACACGGAGATTGAGCGAGTCATATTGACTCCTATTATTGGAGATGTAGGGGATTTTGACACCCTTAGTCAAAATCAACCCCTTGTATGTGTTAGCCCATCTGTGGCAAGCACACCGAGCCAAACCTTAGGACCCGACCCTATTAGTCTTAGCCAGCCCGCGGACATTATAGCCCCTGCTGAGTTACCCACGGTTGAGATAATATTTGAGTCTGAGGTTAGTCTGATTAGCCAACCTCCACATGATTCTGATAGCCTTAGGGAGCCGTCTGTTGGCCATCCCGATGTCATTCTGGAGGTTGAGGATACTTTTGTTAGTGGGTTGAATGATTCGGGTACTGATCTTGGGATGAGTGCTCCTGATATTTTAGTGTCGTTCAGGGGAGAGGACAGACGGTCCAATCCATTTTCTGTCATTAGTACTCGTGTCAGCACATTTTCTGCACTGGACTCTAGACTAGTGTTAGCTCCCCCGCTGATCCCTCACCCCTTCGTGGTTACCTGGGTTCCCCCTACGTCAGTCCCATTCTTGAAATACGGCATGGAACCCGTTACCCCCGCTGGGCGTGTTGAGTGGTTTTGTTGGGTTATTCTTCCTATGTTAGCTGATCCTACTACGCAAGATCACCCTAGGCTTTGTGATCATGACACCACTCACGTTAGGAGTGCTAGCATACATGTATTAAATTTGGGGAACGAAGTCACGAAATTTTCGAGCCCTTTTCCACCCACGGACCCACCACACCTTAGGACGATCATTGATTTAAGTTTATATTATGACTTATCATATGTTCCACGATGTCTTCACTCACCTAGACTTGATGTTACATTGCTAGCCGACCCACTTGGGTCCATTCACTCTATTTTCACCGCACCCCATGGAGCATCCCGCCTTAAGCTCGGTTCGGTTTTAGTGGATCCTTACCCTGGACAGTTGCCTCTTGGTAACTTAGAGAGCGATGTTAGTAGTTTCGGTACTGTTCGTCGAATATTTGTAATGCTAGAAACTTTCGCTACTCCCTCGAAAATTTTTTTTGAGCGGGGCCCCAACCCCATTTTTAGTGTTTCGAGATGTCTTTCACTTTTTTTAGAGCCACTACATTTAGCTTTTTTCTCGTTTCCCTCCACTAAAAATTCTGTTGGGTTGAGAGGTGAGCTGGGTAGCATGTCGTTCACGCTCATGGTGATCTCTGGAGGTATGATGTCTATTGATGTTTTAGCACTTTCCCCTTCTTTTTCCTATGCTATGATCGAGGCCCTTGGGCACTACTTTTTGCATGACAGGTTGACACAGGTGGACATTTCTTTGGGGCCAAGCTGGGCCCCTTGCTGCTTCCTGCCACCCTGGCCAGATGGGCCACCCTCACGGCCCGCTTCCTCGGACATACTTCTACAGGTTGCTGCTCGGCTACACCAGTTCCTCCACTCCCACTCATCAGTGATGAGTGTTTCTGAGTGGGGGAGGATTGATGGAGGCAAGGACCCGCCGGATGGTTGTGTTCGTGTTCGTGATTCCTCGTCGACGCACTACTTTGATCGCGGCGGCAAATTTGAAGACTATGATGGAAGATGCCGTGGGATTATTGGAGCCGGCTTGATCGCTTATGTTGGAGCCGGCATGGTTCAAGTTGGAGCATTCATGGTTCATGACGATGGCGGATGACGGCGCAACTCCAACCATGACAAGCGCCATCGCCGCAACATCTTCCGCCCGCGGCACATGAAATAATATATTAGTATTATCTTTTTTTTTATAATTAGTATTTCATGTTATGTATTTTTTTTATTTGGGACATTCTTTAATTTCCATGCCCAAGCTTTATTTTATTTTTAATTTTGGGGCTGCATTTAGCCACCTTGTTTGGCTTGCCTATATAAAGCCTCATGTTGTATTAGAAATCAGATTTTGGATGATAAAAATTTTTCCAACCCTAATCCTCTTTGTGCTTCTCTTAGCCGCCAACTTCCTCACCCCTTCTTCCACGTTTTTCTCTTCTCCCCCTCTTCTCCACGCCTCCTCTCCTCTTCCTCCTCTTCTTGCTATTTCTGGCCCACCTCCTCCTCCCCTCTCTCGGCCTGCTTGCCCAAAACCGACCACCTCTAGCAGCCCCCCCTTGGCCGCCTCCTCCTCCAAGCCACCCTCCACCTAAGCCCGACCTCCACCATCAACCCTACAACTCTCCTTCATTTTATAGCCGCCGGCCATCATCCTCCTACCCTCATCACACCACTATTCCGGCCACCCCTCACTTCTCCTACAGCCACCCTCAAATCTGCCCCTCCTCTAAAAAAACAGCCCCCCTTCCTTGCTCCACCATTCAAAGGCCATCCTCCACAAAAACAGCCCCGGATTTGGACTTGCTCGTGGTGGACGGATTCGAAGGCGACGGTGCTCTACAACTTGGACTCTCCTCCGGCGACCACCTCCGTGAACGACCTAGGATTTCTACAACCCGGATCTACGATTCCGGGAAGGGTAACGCGTTTCTACTCATTGTGATAAATTCTCTTAAAAGGTTATTTGTGGTGGTATGGATCTGTGATGGATTTTCTCGCCGCTATTTGCTCGCTTTAATTTTCATTTGGTTAGTGGAATGTTCTAGGATTTATCGTTTATTCGACGAGGAGTGGCGATCCTCTTTTGCTCTTGTTGGGGAAGATCTTCCTAGTTTCCGAAGTCTTGCTTTCGGAGGATCTTCTTTGGTACAACACAATCGCTCGTCCGGATCCCGTTGATCCTTTTGTTTGGAGCAACGTTGGCTTATCGCCTCCGTCCGTTCCCTTGCGTTGTGGCTGGTTGGGCGTTGAATTTAGTGAAGGATCCGACCGTAGGTGGCTGCGTTTGTCATCCATTTGGGTGATAATTAGGAGACAGTTGCGCGTTCCGTTTAGTCACGCTAGTGAGAGCGATCCGTACCCAAGCCTACATCAGGATGGTATACCATCATCCTATCAACTTATGTGCATATAATATAAATGCATGATTGCCAAATTTTTATTTCAAATCATGTGTGTACGAGCGTCATCATGTATGTCTTTAGCTTGGCACGTGTGCTAATGCTATGTTATGATGCATATGCAGTGCTATGCAATCTAAAAAAGGCCTTAATGCATGCTATGAGCGGCGTACACATGCGATCTTATGCATCCCATACTACATATTATCGCATGCAACGAAAAAGAAAATCTAATGGACACGCATGCGACCTACGTTATGCATCCCATACTACATAACAGTCGTATGTTGTCACCTATGAGGATCCATATACAAACACATATTATGCATCCCATACTACATAATATGCCCCGTATACTTCTTATCATGCTATGAGTGTAGTGTTCATGCTTCAGCCAAGACATACTGATGACCCTTCGGTGTGTGTATGCAATGAATGACGATTCTCACCAGGCGGTTAACCGGGTAACCAAACTATCACAGCAACCCGGCTAACCTCCCTCTAATACCAACTGTCACAACCCGCATTTTCCCAAGAATATAATACATATTATCAGAGCAAGGGGAAAATACGCGTCATGATGCCACGCCTGCAGGAGACGGCTACAGACGCTCAGGCAAACACTCCTTACGATAAATTTATAAAAAAAACATATATGTGTTTATATTAAAAGAGAAATTTTCATTTTAACTTAAGATAGCGTCCCTCGGTCCAGTGGATCATCTAGTCCACAAGTAGAAAACTATATATACGCAGCGGAAAATAGGTTTGTTTTTAGCCTACATGAGCATGAAGATGAACATCCCAGAAATGATATGCATATATCTAGGTTTAGTATAGTAAGAAAAGATTTTCTACGATCTTCAAAGTACGTGACATTTATTTAAAACCATGATATGCAAGAATGACATTTCTATACCAAGAAGTAACTAATGCATCCTAGCATAAAGCTTCCCAGAGAGCAAGTAGGTAAACAACCTGAAAGTAACAGCAAAACAACTAGCAAGTAAACTAGCTCAAGAAGAGATTCATACGGGCGTCAACAACTGACACGAACCCGCAGGAAAGAAGGAAAAAACAACCAAAGGAACTGCCCCTTACCTACTAGAGAGGAAGGGCCTCTACAGGACAGCTAAACGACGCCGCTATAACTCCTGCGGCAGCTAAAAACCTGAACCTGAGACATTCATAAGAAAAGAATGCCTCAGCCCAAAAGGGTGCAAGAAAACCAAGATTAGCAGCAATTAGTAATAAAGGAGTACAGAAAGAAGAACTAAGCAGGTAAACATCAATAATCTAACCACAACACGAGCCAGCACAAACGAGTGCACTCGGTAGGAGGAAAAGAAAAGCCTGCACTGAAAGGTAATAGCCAAAGCAATCATGGCCAACCACGTGTCCGTCCCTGTGGCTCAGAGGTGATGATTATACATATAATATATCATAATACCATACATAAGCATATAAGCTTAATAAAACTTGAGACTGATCAGCTCGAGGGAAAAGCGTCCCCCAAAAGAAGGCACTTCGACGGTAGTATCTTCCACCAACGCCCTTTGCCCAAAACCGGGTGGTGGTCCTTCATCCACTGCCACCCAAAAATCACATCAGGAGTGCTGCGGCGGTGACTCCAATCCACCCAAACCAACATTCCAAAAGAGGCACTATGGCGGTGACTTTAAGCTCACACGCTCAACAGACTCACACTTAGCACCTGTAGCAGGGGTGCACAATCATATATATAGGTATATGTATATGTATAAGTATATAAACCAACCTCAGTGTGGGACACCTGAGAACACTCAGAACATTGGACTACGAAGATCATGGAGATCAAGAACCACTCACCGAAACTATCCCGGGGAATTAGGCAACAAGCATACTTAGCTCATAAATCCAACGGAACACCAGGAGGAGTGTCAGACCAGGAGAACATGATATCAAATGGTTTAGCCATATTTCAAAACGAGAGAATCAGGAAACACCGGATTCAGAAATAAATCAATAGATTAATATTTAACTTAAAACAAGGTCGATGATTTTAACAAGACGACACCCTGCAAGGCTTGGTGTCGAAACAAGACGAAGGTAACTTAACACAAAGGCCAAACACCAGTACAACACTCAAAGGTCAAAAGAAAACGCTTGGTGAGTCCAAACTTGACTCCCAACAAATTTCTCATAATAGTACGATGAATAAGGCACGACAAGCACCACAAATGAACACTGACCAAATATAGGGCAACTCAAGGATAGAGCATAGCTTTATCAAGATTCTCAGCCAAGGGGACTTAAAAGGTTTGATAACAACGTTTAAGATACCCGGGAACACCCGGCAAAAGAACATATAGATATATGAGGAAACAATTCAGAATGAGCGATGAAATCGACAGGAAACTCAACAAGAGCCGACGGGAAAAGGCTTATATCAAGTCAATGAGGAGGACATATCAAAGCTGTCTAGAAGACTTCATTTTAAAATTGACGGGGAACTTCATAAAAGAAGAAATAATTACACGATCATAGGGCGAGCAAACTTCTCGAAACCTAGGGAAGTTTTATCAGACTATCTGGTAGCATAACTAAACAGGTATAGAAGCTATCCAGATTCCCAGGGGGATGACGGCAGGGATCAAGAACCTAGAACACCAAACAAGACCCAAAAGGTGAAACATAACAACCACTAACCTAAATTCAACAGGTTAGGCAGACAAGGAAGAAGAAAGGACAGAAATGAAGAACTTCTGATCGCTCAGCAACATCGTGCCAAGGGGACTTTTACCACTTGAAGGACACAACCAACGAGAGAGCCTAACATAACTAAACATCAGGAAACAAAGTCATTAAGGAGAAGGACCGATATTTGCAGCCCCCAACCACAAAAAAAAGAGATCAAAAGAGAAGAGAACATGCAATAGATGACCTCCACAGCTAGGCTACTAGAGCGAGACCACGAATGGTTTTATAACTTAGCCAACGCTTAAATAATTGCCGAACCATACTTATATATTCATCCAAAATTTTTGCTAAAACCAGCCCGGGATCGTCTAACATGAATGATGAGAATTTAATAACTTAACTAGGGAAACTACTAACATAACACAACTAACATTATAACAGGAGTTAGAAACAACTGCTAGCATAAACCCCACTAACATTATAACAGGAATTAGGAATAAAAACTGATAGCACATCATAATTAACATGATAACCAGGACTAGGTAGACTGCTAGCACAACTCCAAACATATGCTCACAAAAGCTGGAAGAACTACTAGTGTAAACCCCAAATAAAATCAGTTAACACGGCTGAGAGAAACAGTTAGCATACACCTCTAACTAATCGGATAACACAGCTGGAAGAAAATCGCTGGTATAGACCCCCAAAACAGTCACTTAACCCAAGAGGATGAAATCTCTAATGAACGAAATCCCTGGAGCATAAAACCCCCCAGCAACAATAATAAAAAAAAAAAGAGAAGTGGCGGCTACTAATCACCTCATATGAATACAGGAAAATCGCCACATATATAAGCCTAAAAAAAAATTCGCTAACAAAGGTATATGAAATCTGCCGCAAATAAAGAATAGGAATGAGGTGAAGGGGAAGGAGGAGGAAGAGTTTTCTTGCCTCAGATTTACCCGAAGAGCCTTGCCGGACAGCCCCCCCTCGGCCCACAAACACGCCGACCGCGAAGAAATCTCTCCGATACAACAGTCCGATGAGGAAGGCAAGCTCCGGCGACCTCCAAAACGACTCCTTCGACGGTCTACACCTTCCGACGCCGGCGATGCGACGAAGCCCTAGCTCTCGCGCTCCATTCACCCGGCAAGGAGGAGTTATCGGGGAAGGGGAAGAAATGGCAGAAGCTTCTCTTTTTTATAACTATAATAATTAACTTTTATTATTTATATAAAAATAACTTTTATATATATAAGAATTTATATATAGTACTTATATATACATAATATATAATTTATCTATATACCTACCTACATAAAAACCTCCTCATATGAAATCATGGTTGAATAAGTCTTCCCATACGTAACAAATTTTTTTTCCGTTATACGCACACATATATATACATACATATTTGGATACATCAACCCGAATAGGAACTTTTATACACGTATGAATATAGATAGGTTTGCCTGACTCAACCTAGAATTAACTCGCCGGACGACGACGGCGTTCTCGAAACAGTAACGCCCTTACGCATCGACGCCTCGAATTAATATTTCGTTTTAAAATAATTATTATTAATTTCATATGTTCATTAAAAAATAATTATAAGAAAACCCGGGGTGTTACATTGTGTATAACCCATAATTCGTCGAGATCAGAACACGCACACCTGGGACGAGTGCAGAAGAAATCACCCACCTGGGGAGAGTGCAGAAGATGTCGGCCTCCTGGGGTGAGTTCAGAAGAACTCGCCCACCTGGGGCAAGTGTAGAAGAACTCGCACACCTATGGCGAGTGCAGAAGAACTCGCCCATTGTGTATAACCCATAATTCATCGTGATCAGACCATGCCCACCTGGGGCGAGTGCAGAAGAACTCGCCCACCTAGGGCGAGTGCAGAATGTTGGAGCCTATGTTCTGCATCTCTTGGTTTTAGAATAACAAATACTGTGTTGTATTTGTTCATGTATTTTGTGTTTTTATAGTGTGCAGGTTGTACAGGAACTATAACTACACATCCCTATGAGTATTATGCTAAATGGAGACAATTCTCTAGAAAGAGAGATAATGCCCCGCGTTAACTTATCGTTGATAAGGGATGTCGTCGATAAGGGAATGACGTCGAGAATAAGTATCGTCGAGTACAAAGAGACAACGCTAGTGTTGGACCTAATGCTCGTGTTGAGTCCACGATCTGCCACGATCTCAATGGTTTCACGATCTCAGCCACGATGTGCACGAGCCGCTAACGCCGGCATTAACTCTTAACGTCTGGCGTTAGCTCCCGTGCCTAT
Source organism: Dactylorhiza incarnata (assembly GCA_033032865.1). Lineage (NCBI taxonomy): Eukaryota > Viridiplantae > Streptophyta > Magnoliopsida > Asparagales > Orchidaceae > Dactylorhiza > Dactylorhiza incarnata. The sequence goes on from JAWHQI010000013.1 coordinate 18,268,290, forward strand.
TAAAAGAGGAGCCCCTCTCATTCTACAACAAGCATTCCATTGCCTCTAAAGCTAAAGTTCTAATTCTTTTGAGAGAGGCTCGTCTACAACAATTAAGAGATCTCCCTTGGGCTAACATGAAGATATAAAGATGATTTTGAAGGAGAAGGTCAACAATGCATATTCTATACGAAGGATGAACGCTTCAAGAATGTCGGCGTCTATATCACCTTCGTCTTCACCTTCAACATTTCTTGGAGAGTTGATGATTAATTTTGGAGAACTTCTTTTGGTTTGTGCAACCTTTATATGACGAGATTAAAATTAGGCGGGTGTTTTCGAAGAGTTTCGCAAGTACTCCTACTTTGAGAAACTAACCGTTATCCTATTGAAAGATAGAAGTAACAGTCTTTTTCTTCTTTTTAAGTATTGACAATTACGCCCCGACTACGACGCCGAATTCTATTGATTTTTTAAAATAGCAGATGAGAGTTTTGTATGTTTTGGATTTGAAAAGATTTAGTTTAATTATAATCCAAACTAATCATTTAATAAAGGCAAGTATACCTTATCGCGTGTAATACAGGATATTTTGTTTTAGAAAATATCGATGTCATATATTTCCGCAGATCTTGTTGATTACTTCTACTTTTAAGGAATAAACTATTATTTTATCGGAGTAATATTCTGAGTTGATTTATAAAGAACGATAATAAGCGTATAACTAGAGTTCTAAACGATGATGAAGATAGTGCCCGATTTTGAATTACCTTGAGAGGAAAATAGTCTTTTTTAGAAGTAAAAGATATGACTTTTCAAAACATTAAAACGGCTTGGCTGTGGAGGTTCCATAAGTATGAACACACCTCTCTCGAGGGTACGCCCACCTGAGATTACAAATATTCGACCGAACTCTCATTCTTTAATCGAATCTCCTTAATACTCGCTTTATGTTATGAACCCCGCTATTGGGTTTTTATTTCTAATTTGGGAGACTTACCTCATCCTCCCTCGAGGGTAGAGTGCACTTCTCTTTACCCGTGAGCGATCAGTTCGTACGCACGAGCCTCTCGACTAACTAGTGTACGGAAATAGAAATGAAAACCATATATCGTATGGTTCCACTCAACGTTTTTCTCGGGTAAACCTTAAGTGGTTAATAATTTTAGAAAGAGATGTTTTATCTTTTAAAAAATCATTTATTTGTCCCAATGCTCTTCGACATCGTGCGCTAAAGGAAATTAGCAACTCATCGGAATGGAGCGGCATTAATAATTAGAAAATACATGTTAATAATTTAAGCGAATATTAGCGTGAAAGAAAGATGAAAAGACTTATATAAAAACAGAAATAGTATCTGTCCCAACCATCTTAATCAAGCGCTAAAGAAAATTAGCCTCTCATCCGGGACGGGGGTGGTATAGAAATGAAATACTTATATGAGTGCAGAAATAATATTCGTCCCAACCATCTTAATAGAGCGCTAAAGAAAATTAGCATCTCATCCGGGATGGGGGTGGTAATAGAACATTTATATAATAATTTAATGACTAAAAATTAAAACTGAAAAGAGTGTTACACACTCTGAACCCAAATAAGGGTTTGGAAAACATCACTCGAAGACTATTTCTAAACAGTCAAAGACAAAGTTGAGATAATAAAACAAACTATTTTATTACCAAAATGAAGATTACAACTAGACTAGGAAAGAGAAAGTAGCTAACTAGAAATGCAAGAAATAACTCACATACAAGTCCTGAACTACTCCAGAAAATTAGGTAACACACAAAATTCTGGATGAGAAATGCCTCAGTAGACACCTCCTATTTATAGGAAAAATTTATTTTTACACGCCCTCGGTCATGGGCGTGACCGAGGGCGTGACTTTTCGTGTGCTGTAGAGGTCGCTTCAGCCATCTTCTGGAAGGATCCTCCATCAAATATGGATGCACACGGGCGTGACTTGTAGTGTCATGGCCGTGACTTGAAATGTCACGGGCATGACCTTGGACTACAAACGGCAGCAACATGGGTCATGACTTTGGGCCTGTCACGCTGGCTGATTGGCGGAACACGGGCGTGACCATTTTTGACACGTGTGTGACTTGATTCGTCGAGAAATCTGGCCGATTTGGCTTGATCACGCGACCTATTCGTCTTGACCAGGAGTACACGGGCGTGACCCGAAATGTCACGGGAGTGACCAGGAGTGTCACGGGCATGACTCGATCAGGAGTTTCTCTTACTTTATTTTTTGTAATCTTTTATTTCTTTTTTTAATGAGTGTGAAGAAATCGTTCGGGGAGAACGTCGGATTCCGGGAAGGATTCTGTGGGAAATTCACCGTCTTTTGTGTGGCGACTAGGCCTTATGAGGTTTAGGGGGAATTCGCCACCTTGTGCGTGACGACAAGGTCGAGGTTAGATCTAGGGGTGGCTAGAGGCCTTATCTGGGGTACGATAGGCTATAGACAACCAGTCCTTGGGAGAAGGACCGGTGAATCGCAAAAAAGGATTTTTCATATTCTCGCCTTGATTTCTAGCATTATAGAAATCAAACATTTGTGTAATCAATTTATTATGAAATAAAATCATATCTTTTAATGTTTCATTCAATTGATTTTATTTCCTCTTCAAGAATGTTTTAATTTATATTTCATCAATGCATTAAAGCAAACTTTTGTGTAATAAATTTCTTATGAAATAAAATCATGTCTTTTAATGTTTCATTCAATTGATTTTATTTCCTCTTTAAAAATGTTTTAAATTATCTTTGAAGCAACGCGCTAAAGCAAAATATATTGTAAGATTCTTTTTGTTCATTAACTTATGAAATTCAACTTCTGTCACTAACGTCAGGCGTTAGCACTAGCGCTGGCGTTAGTGGAGAAAAATTGAATTCCGTCTTATTTAAAAAGTAATCATCAATATAATCTTATCTGAGATATTAAAAAATATATTTTCTTATAAAATATTCTAAAACTTCGATCGCAAACTCTAATAAATTTAAATAAGATTTAAATTCCATAAATTCCTTATTCACCCCTTCTCCTCTATGGGCGCCATAATATCCAACACGTGGTATCAGAGCGTAGGTTATTCCAATACGGCTTCACAACCTGGAATAATGGCGCTTCATAATCTCGCATCTTCTAGAGAGGATAAGTTTTATAAAATGAAAAATTATTGTCACCACCTTTATTTATGGGTGAAAATTATAATGTGTGGAAAACTCTTATGGAAAAATTTCTTGAATCTTAGGATATTCAAGTTTGGAATATTACAATTAAAATGCCCCAAATTATTATAAATAAAAATGAAGTGTTTTTAAATGTCAAATCTATGAATAGTCTATATTGTGCACTAGATCAAATAAAATTAAAACTTATTTATACGCTTCCTATTGCTTTTGAAGTTTGGAAATTTCTTGAGATTTCTTATAGTCTTGCCTCCAGAGATGATGAACAAGAGCAATTCCTTATGGATCCAAGAGAAGAAACTGATGAGGACTCAAGCTTCAAGGAAGATCTATCTAACAGAGAAGAATGCAACATCGCAATATTGGACTCAAATGATGACAACACATCAAGCAAAAGAGAAGACGAAAATTCATCTATGGAAGAGGAATGCGAAGAAGATGTCAAAGGAACCTTTGGTTAAAATCTTGCCTCATCCCATAGCAATGTAAGAAAATCAAAATCTTCTTTTTTTGTAACTAATTCTATTTCTACATTTGTGTGCTTAAATTTGGTAAACGTAAAATTTCAAAGTTGAAAAATGCTAATTCCAAATTACGTTAAGAAAAAAAAACTTTAAAAGCAAATGCTAAAGTAGAATCTTATATTGATGTTTCAAATTCTCTTTCATGCTCATTAATTAAAAATGCTAAACCTTGTTTTGATTATAATACTTGTAAAGAAGAACTTAAGGTTTTGGAAAAAGATTTTTTACATCAAAAGAGCATAATGAAAAATTGATTAAGAAAATGATGTTTTAATAGATAAACTAGAATCATTAAAATGTTTATTAAAAAAATTTCATGTAATAAAAAATCTCTTATTTCTAGATTATCAAATCATCAAAAGTCCAAAAGCTTAACTTCACATTATAAGAGTAGGTCTATAAGTAAGAGTGGAAATGAAAATCAACAATTAAATAAGAACTTTTTAACTAATGTCCATATTCATTCACTCTTTCAACATTCAATTCTTAAGAAAGACCACCACTTTTATAAACTCTCTAAGAATGATTATTATAAAACTCTTTATGATTATCAACATCAATCTATTTTGAAATACAATATCAATAAAAATAATTCCTAGAAGAATTGTTTTTCAACCAACTATCACTACAAAAAGATGTCATATAATCATAATATGAATGTGAAAGAAAATCAACCAAAGTATGAATCGAGGCCCAAAATTAAAAATGAAACTCTAACTTCACTTATAAGGGCCCATTCATCACTATCTCCCCAAAAGCCAACATGATTTATTTGGGTACCCAATGGAACCATCACTCTTCGTCCTCCTTGGATACCTAAAACTATTATTCGTTAGTATCCAATCAGTTGCATGAAGTAGAATTAATTAAAGATGAAATATCAAAACTCTATTTCATGATATGCTTAATTTCTTTTTATTATGTTTTTTTAAACCAACACGCTATGGTCACGTTATATATCATGGGATATGACTAACATAAATTATGCCTAATGTTCAATAAATCAAATTGATCAAAATTCAAGTCATATTTTATTTTGGTGACCTACATATCTTTCTTAAATACATTGCCTATAAATATCTCATATTATCCATATAAATATAATTCTAAATTTGTTTTGAGATATTTATCTAGATTAATGAAATAATGAACTTCAATTTTTCTCTTTTGGAAGATTTTAAGTCTATAAATTTTAAATATTAAGTATGGGTAGTAGCCAATAACACTTAAATATCTTGAGAAAGGAAGGTTTGGGATGTCAGCCCATCATACCTCCTAGTACCGCTGCGAGCCCTGCACCAGGTAGACCTCGAGAAGTCCAAGATCCACTCTAAATTGCTCTTTCCAACTAAAGTCGAGCGTAAATCAAATTAATTATAGATTCTTGTGTACTCTTGCAATGAACGAAAAAGAAAACTATAATTATCTTGTAATTTCAGAAAATTATATATATGCAAATTTCGTAATTAAAAAGAAAGCCACAAAATACATATTGAAAGAATTAAATTGAACATAAAGTCATAATGTTTTCAAGTGATCTATCTTTTCTTTTTCTGCTTTATACTTTTTAAATCCATTGCCTATAAATGTCTTATTCTATCATTATAAATTGAATGATAAATTTGTTAAGTGATATTAGCAAGACTAATGAAATTACTATCAAAATGGATTTAAATGGGTTTTTAGGGGTCTTAGGCTAAAATTTTAAATGCACAACTTATTGCATATTTATCTAATTTCTTTGCTGCATATGATAGCCCCTATATTAAAAAATCATGATCTAGAAAATTTGGAATTGAAAAATTACAATAATGATGAATATGAATTCACACACACCACCATGATCTTTTGATATCTTATGTTAAAATTCACTATTATCATATATCATAATTCATGATCTATCAAGAATTATCTTAAATCAACTATTTCTATTAACCTTAGAAATTATGAAATATATGATGGCTATTTGTATTGTAGTTTCATATCTTGTTTTGTGTGTGTGTGATGTGCATCTCTTTTGTTTGCATGTATCTCATTATATTTAGACCTAAGAATTAACTTGATAACAATAAGATGAAATCAAATAGAATTGTCACTTCATTCTAGGTCTTTGAAAATTCAAAACTCTATGTTTAAATACATGCAACTCAATTATATATTTGTCCATCTTTACATAGCTTTGCACCATGTTGTCCTAATTCATCATACTAGCATCATCACTTACCATAGGTAGAAATCAATGCCCAAGATAGTTAGATCTTGCAATGCTAAAGTAAATTATATTACTAAAATATGAAAATCATAATTTCCTTTGTAGTTATTTGCTTGAATAAAATTTTTCTAAATGGATTTAAAATCAACAATCTTCGATATAATTATAAATCCAAAATTAATCATGCAATTATACCATATTTGATATATTTATGGCTTACATGCTTAGTATGTCCATAATTATTAAACATATGACATGTGTCTCACAATAGTGAGGGCGTAGGATTGTGTGCATTAGAGACCTAACCTCTAAGTCATGTCTTATCCTTAACCGGGGAGGGTTCCAGCATGGCCTTACGAGGCACTAGGGGGAAAGAGTGTTAGGTTGAGCGTCGTCTTTTGTATGCATATAAGATTAACAACCCAACCTACGGTGTGTGTGCAGCTCCTCATGCCCATCAATCACTTAGTACGGGGATAGAATGTAGTCATGTAGTTAAGGTATCATGATCTTAGATATACTTATATTATATTCATTACATTAACATCATGTCACTCTTTATCCTTAAATCATGAATTTTATTTTTGATCTATCTTTGCATCTTGTGTTGGCACATTTAATTATTTTGAGCTTTAATGATTTTATAAAACACAAGTATTTGAAAAATCATCAAAAATATGCTTAAAAGAGCCTTCAAATCATCTCTAAAAAGCCTGAAATTTCAACAGTAAGAAATCCTCTTTATAATACAACTGAATTAAGAAAAACATTTTCAAAAAATCAAAATTTGCAGTTCTGTTTTGGCGTTAAGAAGTTAACACCTGGCATTAGCCCCTTTGATCCAGTTTTTTTTTTTGAAAACTCTCCTGTATTTTCTCTTGCATTATTTTGGGTTTATTTCTCTGGTATAGAATATCATTTACTGATAGACCTTTTAAAGACTTCTATGTTTTCCAGAAAGTATTTGAATTTGAATATTTAAAAATAAATACAAAATTACAAAACAATTTCAAAGAACAAAAATATGTTTTTTCTCTTTATGTGTGTTTACTGTTTTGTACTTATATACAAATTCAAAAAATTAAAAAAAATATTGTATTCATTGCCATTGTCAAGGATGATTAATTATATCAATTAAAGATTAAATACAATATTTAATTTGCCTTTTAAGTTTCTTATAAACATTATTTTGTATTTGTCATGCCTTGAAAATTATCTTGTTATGTGAAATGAAATTGATTGTAGATAAACATATGTAGAAACGCATAGCATGCCTCTAGGTATGAGTTATGTATTATGTTTGATAATGATTTATTCACTCACTTATTTTTGATAATCTACATGTGTTTACAATCTTATACTTGCATGATTGTGTAGTGTAATAACATAAATAATTAAAATGCATAAATAGATTACCTACACAACATTGAATTTGGTTATTACAATTCTTTGTCTTTCATGCACTTATTCTTTAGAGAAATGTGGTTTAAAATGTTATGTTTGCAAAACAAGTGAATTCGGAGTCCTTAGTCACTAAACAAAAAAGCAAATAATAAATGACAAGGAAAACTCCACCAAGCACTACTCACCCTCCTGATAAGTCTTAATGAGCATTGTGAGGATGAAAACCATGGCTAAGAATTGTGAAGTGTCTTGTAGCAAAAAATTTATACACCACTTCTCTTAGTACACTGGATCAAAAAATGAAAATACAGCTAAAAAGTATAAGTGATCCCCAAGCACTAGTTTGCACCCTGATAAGTCTGAATAAGCATTGTGTATGCAGAGCACCTTAGTGGTTGTACTCTTTATTTAAGTGCATTGAAATATTGTGGAAGTAATATTATTTGTCTATTTTTAATATTGTGTTATTTCATTATATATGTCATGTGTTTTTGATTGATTCATTTGTATGCTTTATCAAAAGACTATTTTGTACACATCATTATCTTTCATAAAACTTCTATTCATGAGAATTGGATCCTAATGCTCAGCTACACTATTCTATGCAAACATAAGTAAATGCACTAGATAACAAAGCATGATCGCTACAATGTTTATGTTTACTTGAAATGCAAATTTAATTACATTGTAGTTTTTTATCTTTTCTTGATATTATAAAATCATGCTTGAAATTTCATCCTAATGGAATAGCATCTCTTGAATCTTTAACTCAAACATACACTTTTCAAATTTAAAACTCCTTATCCTTTATATGATTTTATTTTCTAAAATGATGTTTATGTTTAAGAGTGCTTATTATATTCTTCCGCTAAGCTTACTACTTAAGCTCTTTCATGACTAATATTTTTTCAACAAGTGGTATCTTAAAATATGAATGCTTACTTTATCATCTCAGTTATGTTGCTTACTACTTTATGTTCCATCATGCTTATATTTTTCTTAGCAAGTAGTATTTAACAAGCTTTTGATTGCATCCTATTTTTTCTCTCTACATAGATCATATTAATCCTTATTGTATACTCTTACCTAAACCCTCTTTTGATACTACCAAAAAGGGGAGAATAAATTGCATAAATCTAATATTTAGGGGGGAGTGCATTATAATAATATCAAACTCAAAAAGGTATCATTATAGGGCGAGTAATCATATAGGAGGTGCATGCACTATCCTATGCTCGATCATGACAATCCTTCAATAAGTGGTTCCTAATCAATCTTAGTAGATATACACTCATCCCTACTCACTTTTGCTAATAACAAAGGGGAAGAATAAATTGAGAAAACTAGTAAAATAGATATTTAGGATGAGTAAATTATAAGAGAACACTTATGTAGGGGGAGGACTTCATATAGAAAGAGTATGTATTAACGCTTTTAAATTATCACGCTCTTAACCTGTTATTCATGCATATCTTATTACCGCACTAATCTATAAACACAAATTATCTTAATCTCACTAATTTCTCAAACAGGTATTTGTTATTATCAAAAGGGGGAGATTATTGGAGCCTATGTTCCGCATCTCTTGGTTTGAGAATAACAAATACCGTGTTCTATTTGATCTTGTATTTTGTGTTTTTATAGTGTGTAGGTTGTACAGGAACTATAACTACACATCCCTATAAGTAGTATGCTAAATGGAGATGATTCTCTGGAAAGAGAGATAACTCCCTGCGTTAGAGTTAACGCCCCGCGTTAACTTATCATCGATAAGGGATGTCATCGAGAAGGGAATGACATTGAGAAGAAGTATCATCGAGTACAAAGAGACGACGCCAGCGTTGGACCTAATCCTCGTGTTGAGTCCACAATCTGCCACAATCTCGATGGTTGCATGATCGCAGCCACAATGTGCACGAGCCGCTAACGCTGGTGTTAACTCTTAACGCCTAGCGTTAGCTCCCATGCCTATTTAATGAGCAGCCCCTCTCATTCTACAATAAGAATTTCATTGCATCTAAAGCCAGAATTCTGATTCTTGTGAGCGAGTCTCGTCTACAACAATTAAGGTATCTATCTTGGGCTAACATGAAGATCTAAAGAAGATTTTGAAGGAGAAGGACTATAACGTATATTCTACACGAAGGACGAACGCTTCAAGAACACCAACGTCTACATCGCCTTTGTCTTCACCTTCCAAATTTCTTGGGGAGTTTCTCTTACTTTATTTTTTGTAATCTTTTATTTCATTTTGTAACGGGTGTGAAGAAATCATTCGGTGTGAAAGGAGAGTTTTAGTTCTTATTCTTATTATTAAAACTCTTGTTTAAGTTTTTCTTTCAAAATTAATGATATGTATATATAAATAAATGTGTTTGCTGATTGAGTAATAAACACAAATAGTTAAAGTGCAAAGTAATAAACAACACAAATAAAGAAATAAAACAAACAACAAGCAAATCACATCCAGATGACACAAGATATATAGTAGTTCCCCTCAACTGGGTACATCTACTCTTCTACCCACTAGTAGGAATCCACTAGGAGAGTTGATCAGGTGCCCTCACACCAAGGTGTTTTTGATCAGGTGTCCACACACCAATGGAGGTTTGATCAGGTGCCCAAGTCACCTATAAGCTTTTGACCAGGTGCTTATAAACCAACTAGATTTTTTGATCAGGTGTCTTTCCACCAACAGGTAAACTTTTGAACGGCGTTTTAACCCTGTACAAGATGGGGAAGGAGAAAGGGAAAGATTTATTGTTCTTCTCTTTGTGCTGAGAAGACTCTTGATGAAGATCCTGATTGGTAGTTGAGTTGGATCTTGATGATGATGTTGTAAGACTCACCCTGTCTGATTTAGAATAGATGACAGCCTTTGAGTATGGAGCTTCTTCTCTAGATTGTGATCCTCTTCTTCTTCTTCTCCCTGAGCAAATTATATTGGTTTGGTGTCTCAGGTTGTAGAAGATATGCAAGAAAATGGTTAGCAAAAAGAAGATAATATATTTGGATCTGTTCTTCTTTTTGCTCTGTTCTTCTTCTTCACTTTTTCCTCTTTTTCTTGTATTTCCTGTACAGCAATATTAATATGTCTTTTCTATTCTATTATTTTTTGCTGCCGAGAGATAACAGCTATATATATATTCTGATATATATTATCTGATGTAATACATTCTGCTGTATTGTATATCTGTTTGAATCAAAGAGGAAAGCATTAATATAGCTTTCATTTCCCAGATCCTCGAGAACATCTCTTGCCGTGTTTGGCATTGTTGCAACGGCACTATTAATTAATGCTTTTGCCAAATGGCTACAACATTAAATGCTTGCACGCTGTAATGTTAGAACAGCAATATATATAGCAATATATAAAATAGAATAAATAAATATTGCTTTATTAAAGTCTGACAGTAAATATATATTTTAGTCAAGCTAAATAATACAAAATATTACTGGAAGAAATTTGTCGAGCGGAGCTCTACGTTCGTCGAGCTCATCATTTGGTTCGTCGACCGGATTATTAATTTTACTGTTTCTGAACATCTGTTGGAATTCGTCGACCGATGTTCGTCATTCGTCAACCGCTGTTCTGGCTGGAATTCGTCGACCGTTGTTCGTCATTCGTCGACCGCTGCTTCCTTGCTAATTTGCCCAGCGCTGCTATAGTATGATCTTTTCACCGATCGCCGTTCGACGAATGCCGAGCGCCGTTCGACGTTTGCCGAACGCAGCTAGTATATGAAATATATTCATTCTCTTATTTTCTCTTATATTAATTTCTCTTATAATATTTTCTCTTATAATATTTTCTCTTATATTATATTCTCTTATATTATTTTGCCTATTATTATATATATTTTTTTCTTAGTATATTATTTATATATATATATTATTTTTAGCCTTTTACTTTAATAGGATATTTAATCTAAGTTGTAATATGAGTTATGATATAAACTTAGACACTAAAGGTGGATCCTAACTCAAATCAAAACTAAGGTTCCAACAATCTCCCCCTATTTGAGTTGGGATCCTAATCCAAATAAACTAGGTTCTAACAATCACCCCCTATTTGGTTTAGGATTCCTAAACATAAAAAGTCTTGATTAACTTAAGGCTTAAGGGTTAAAGATTATTTTTAAATTTCTTTTATAACTAATCAATTTCTAATTTCCTAAATCTTGATTTAAATAGGAATTTAAATGAAATGAATTGCTAGCTGTTAACAGATTCTAAGAATTTTAAAATCAGAAATACAAAGTCTGATAGCTTCTTTCTATAGAATCCCTTTTAATCAGGAGAGACTCACACTCAGTGCCAAGATCATTTCTGATCAATGCAACTACAGTAGAATGCTCAACATGATTTTAGGAGAAAATCTGGAAGAATATGAAGTCTATCTGACTTGTTTTTAAGATAGAAAATTCAAAGAAACTTAAAAACTGCTGTTTTAATTTAATCATAATTTAAGTAAAAACATTAAACTGTTAAAACAAAATTGCCTTATAGATAGGTATGTTGGCCTTTTTATTTCATTGAAGTATAAATTTGTAAATATATTTTTATTTTGCTGAACATAAGAAATTTCTTTTTCTTTAAAAGTTTGTTTACACTTATCAACTTTAATAATTTTATTTTTTAAACAGATAGTTTGTTCTACAGAAATTTTGAAAGGAGTTAAATTAATTTTTTTTCATAACTCTTCTCTAATGTTATTTTCAGAATTGTAATTTCCAGATGTTATTAAATCTGTAGATAATGAACTAAAAACAGATTTAAAATCAGATTTTATTAAATCTGGGCATGAAGAAGTGAAAACAGATCTAAAAGTATCAGAAGTAAAAATAAAGTTTGAAGATACCTCTTTTACCTTTTCTGAATCAGATTCAGAATTTATTAAATCTGATTTGTAATCTGAACCATATATAGCCAACATACAAAAAGCTTTGGCTTTTTGTTCTTCCTTGTTTTCTACTTCAGTTAGAATAACTGATGGTTCTGCATCAAAAATGATGTTAGTCGAAGAGGAAGAAGATGGTTCATTTACCATCCTTGAGAGGGAGTTCCAAATGCTCCTTGCTGAAGTGCAATCATCCACTTTTTGAAGAATGTCATCAGACATTGATTTAGCCAATATGTTCATGGCCATGGCATCATCACTTTTCAGCCTTTCCTGATCATCGGATGAAGGGATTGAAGATGAAATTCCTGTCAAAACAGATTTGTAAATATTTTCATCTATTGCATTCATAAATAATCTGATTCTAACTTGCCATAAGTTAAATTTATCCAAATTACATAAAGGTGGATCTGAAAAAGAGATATCTGATAGTGCCATCAAATTTTTGAAAAACCTTTTTACAACAAAACAAATAAGAACTAAGGTGATCTTTGTGATTTCAGGTGTTAGCCTGTGTGAAAAATCAACTTCCTCTGATACCAATTGAAAGGAACAATTGATATACTCTGATGAGGGTGATTGATAAAATCAACCTGCTTTGATACCAATTGAAAGGAGAGTTTTAGTTCTTATTCTTATTATTAAAACTCTTGTTTAAGTTTTACTTTCAAAATTAATGATATTTATATATAAATAAATGTGTTTGCTGATTGAGTAATAAACACAAATAGTTAGAGTGCAAAGTAATAAACAACACAAATAAAGAAATAAAACAAACAACAAGCAAAGCACATCCAGATGACACAAGATATATAGTAGTTCCCCACAACTGGGTACATCTACTCTTCTACCCACTGGTAGGAATCCACTAGGAGAGTTGATCAGGTGCCCTCACACCAAGGTGTTTTTGATCAGGTGTCCACACACCAATGGAGGTTTGATCAGGTGCCCAATTCACCTATAAGCTTTTGACCAGGTGCTTATAAACCAACTAGATTTTTTGATCAGGTGTCTTGCCACCAACATGTAAACTTTTGAAGGGAGTTTTAACCCTGTACAAGATGGGGAAGGAGAAAGGGAAAGATTTATTGTTCTTCTCTTTGTGCTGAGAAGACTCTTGATGAAGATCCTGATTGGTACTTGAGTTGGATCTTGATGATGATGTTGAAGAGCTCCCCCTGTCTGATTTAGAATAGATGACAGCCTTTGAGTATGGAGCTTCTTCTCTAGATTGTGATCTTCTTCTTCTTCTTCTCCCTGATCAAATGATATTGGTTTGGTGTCTCAGGTTGTAGAAGATCTGCAAGAATATGGTTACCGAAAAGAAGATAATATATTTGGATCTGTTCTTCTTTTTGCTCTGTTCTTCTTCTTCTCTTTTTCCTCTTTTTCTTGTACTTCCTGTACAGCAATATTAATATATCTTTTCTGTTCTATTCTTTTTGCTGCCGATAGATAATAGCTATATATATATATTCTGATATATATTATCTGCTGTAATACATTCTGCTGTATTGTATATCTGTTTGAATCAAAGAGGAAAGCATTAATATAGCTTTCATTTCCCAGATCCTCGAGAACATCTCTTTCTGTGTTTGGCATTGCAGCAACAGCTCTATTAATTAATGCTTTTGCCAAACGGCTACAACATTAAATGCTTGCACGCTGTAATGTTAGAACAACAATATATATAGCAATATATAAAATAGAATAAATAAATATTGCTTTATTAAAGTCTGACAGTAAATATATATTTTAGTCAAGCTAAATAATATAAAATATTACTAGAAGAAATTCGTCGAGCGGAGCTCTACGTTCATCGAGCTCATCATTTGGTTCGTCGACCGGATTATTAATTTTACTGTTTCTGAACATCTGTTGGAATTCGTCGACCGTTGTTCGTCATTTGTCGACCGCTGTTCTGGCTGGAATTTGTCGACCGATGTTCGTCATTCGTCGACCGCTGCTTCCTTGCTAAATTGCCGAGCGCTGGTATAGTAGGATCTTTTCGCCGATCGCCATTCGACGAATGCCGAGCGTCGTTCGACGTTTGTCTAACGCAGCTAGTACATGAAATATATTCATTCTCTTATTTTCTCTTATATTAATTTCTCTTATAATATTTTCTCTTATAATATTTTCTTTTATATTATTTTCTCTTATATTATTTTTTCTTATATTATTTTGCCTATTATTATATATATATTTTTCTTTGTATATTATTTATATATATATATATATATTATTTTCAGCCTTTTAATTTAATTGGATATTTAATCTAAGTTGTAATATGAGTTATAATATAAACTTAGACACTAAAGATGGATGCTAACTCAAATCAAAACTAAGATTCCAACACGGGGAGAACGTCCGATTTTGGGAAGGATTCCGTAGGAAATTCGCCGCCATGTGTGTGTCGACTAGGCCTTATGAGGTTTAGGGGGAATTCTCCACCTTGTGCGTGGCGACTAGGTCAAGGTTAGATCTAGGGGGTGTCTAGAGGCCTTATCTAGGGTAAGATAGGCTATAGCCAACCGGTCCTTGGGAGAAGGACCGGTGAATCACAAAAAATGATTTTTCATATTCTTGCCTTGATTTCTAGCGTTATAGAAATCAAACATTTGTGTAATCAATTTATTATGAAATAAAATCATGTCTTTTAATGTTCCATTCAAATGATTTTATTTACCCTTCAAGAATGTTTTAATTTATATTTTCATCAATGCATTAAAGCAAACATTTGTGTAAAAAATTTCTTATGAAATAAAATTATGTCTTTTAATGTTTCATTCAATTGATTTTATTTCCTCTTTAAAAATGTTTTAAATTATCTTTGAAACAAAGCACTAAAGCAAAATATATTGTAAGATTCTTTTTGTTCATTAACATATAAAATTCAACTTCTGTCACTAACGTCGGGCGTTAGCACTAGCACTGGCGTAAGTGGAGAAAAATGGAATTCCGTCTTAATTAAAAAGGAATCATCAATATAATCTTATCTGAGATATTAAAATATATTTTCTTATATAATATTCTAAAACTTCGGTCCCAAACTCTAATAAATTTAAATAAGATTTAAATTCCATAAAAACCTTATTCACCCCCCCCCCCCCCCCCCCCCTCTTAGGGCGCCATAAGATCCAACACAGAATACCTCGCCCACCTGGGGCGAGTTAAGAATAACTTGCCCACCTGGGGCGAGTTAAGAATAACTTGCCCACCTGGGGCGAGTGCAGATGAACTCGCCCACCTGGGGAGAGTGCAGAATAACTCGCTCACCTAGGGCGAGTCCAGAAGAACAAACCCACCCGGAGCGTGTGTAGAAGACCTCGTCCACCTGGGGCGAGTCTAGAAGAACTCGCCCACCTAGGGCGAGTACAGAAGAACTCCTGAGTGGACAGAAGCTCAAAAAAAGCAGAGAAGTGCTGATGCCAAAGCAATGAATATATTGGCACAGACAATGTCAGATGACATCTTCCAAAAGGTTGTGGAATGCACTTCAGCCAGAGATATTTGGATCTCTCTCAACAACATGGTTGAAGGTTCTGCAGATGAGAGAAAGGACAGAAGATCTCATCTAATCTCCCAATATGAGAATTTCAAGAAGGGAGAAAATGAAACAGTAGCTCACATGTACAATAGACTCAGTCTCATAATCAATAAGCTGAAGACTTTGGACAAAGTGATCTCTATCACTGAAGTAAATAATAAGATCTAGGATGATATTTTCAACAAACCCTGGGATGAAAAGAAACATATCTTCTTTATAAATCAGCTAGGAATGATAGATGGAAATTCAATCAATTAAAAATTAAAATTTCTACTTATCCCATCATTTCGTCGAACGGAGATCGAAGAAATTGAGTCTTTCGTCGAACGGAGATCGACTTAACCTATTAACTTCAGAGATTGACGAAGACAAGTCGTTCATCGAACTGAGATCGACGAAAATTAATTTTTCTTCGAACGCCGTTTGATGAAGGCTAAGTCTTTTCATCTTCTGATTTTATTAGGGTTAGCCGACCTAAGTCCTACGAAAGCTTGCGTCTTATCCAATCCCTCTATATAATCAAACCTTTTATTTCCTTTTATCTTTTTGCCTACAGAAATTGCTTTTCCCTCCAGTTCCCTTTGCACTTGATCGTTCTCTCTTTTGCAGGTAAAAATGGTGATTTCTCAAGCAGTTCTTTCCTCAATGAAGTTTGACGCTGGGTTTGATATTGACATGGAGTCGTTTGCGCATTCCGATCAAATATTCCAGGACATTCTTCTTTTGTTTGAAGAACAACAGCTTAAGAAGTTAATGACCACAAGAATCAAGCTTCCAGTAGTCAAGATAAAGGAATGGGTTTACACCATTAAGGCAGAGAATGAAACAACCCTATCAGGAACAATATTTGGAAATCAGGTTATTCTTACCCCAGATATTTTAACTGAAGTTTTTGGATTATTGAATGGTAATGAAGAGTTAGAATAAGTTCTGCTGAGTTTGATAATGCTTTGGTTAAGATGGGTCATTCGTCTGGAAACCCTAACCATCTGTTGAAGAAAAACTTATCCAGTAAATATAAGTTTTTGATAGATATTGTTGGAAAGGTCTTGCTAGTGAAGACCTCAGCCCATGATAACATAACAAGGCACCAATTTCTGTTTATGGTGGCCTTGGTAGAGAAGAAGAAAATAAATTGGGGATTAACTATTTTTGAATCAATTAGGAAGAAAATAAGTAAGACACATGTAGGTTATGGCAGAATATTCGGAATTTTTCTTCAAGAAAAATATCCAGACCTGTTGGTCTATCCCAAGGTGTTTATTAATGCTAGCAAGAGGCTAACATCAGCTATATTTGGCAATTGGAAAAGGGTGATTCCAAAGAAGATTCCAAGGGTAGATGCCCCCAGGCCAGCTTCTGAAGATACTAGGACTGATCCAGTCACTCCCCTGACCCTTCCAGAAGTACCTCATCTTGTCTCTTCCACTCCTCTCCCATCTCCACCTCCTCATGAAGAAATTCCTCCCCACATTTCTCCAATAGATCCTTCACCTTCATTGATATCTACTCCTCCTCTTCAAGCAAACTTATCTACAGACATTCCATCTTCATCCCAACCAGATGTTGCTCTCCCTCCATCATTCAATATCTTATCTCCACCTCAGTCACCCATCCTCAATCAATCCCCTATTGCATCCACACTCACCTATCCACCCTCATTTTCCTATTCATGAAGATTTTCATCCACCCATATCAAATGCCATTAACATCTCTATTCCATTCTCTATCTCATCATCATCTCAGCATCCACAAGACCTTGTGTATGTTGATTTCTCATTTCTAGATGATCAGATATTCCAACATATATCTCCCAAGCTAGATGCTCTTATGGATGCAAAGCTTGATCTAGTGTTTCAAACTCTATCTGAACTTTCTGCCAAAATTGCTTCACTCCCCACCTCCTCATCTATCCCTTCTTCTAGGGGCCTAGCTTCAGGGCTTCCTAAAACTACGCAGGGGGAGATGTCTCATGAAGAAGCTCCAGTGAATGCAGTTACAGGTTCAGATATTTTTGTGTTGAAAAAGCAATTCCAGCTCCTGTTATTGAAGAAATTCCATCTCCAGTTCAAGATCAAATTCAAGAATCAGAAGCAGATGGAGTGATGAATTTTCCTCCTACTTTTGTCTTTGATGATTCCCCATTGCCAGATTTTGATGATATTGATGTTGATCAAAATGTTAATGTTGAAAATGTTGATATTGAGAAAGATATTTCTGAAGCTCTTAAAGCAGTTGATGATTTATATGATAATCCTCAGTCATCTTCTGATGATGATGAAGATGATGATGATTCAGATGATCAATCCTCAAAGAAAAGAAAGTCCAAATCTAAGCCAAAGGCTGTTCCCAAGCCTCCTTCCTCAAATAATGATGTTCCATACTACATTCTGCATGATATCACCTTAACACAAGATTCACCAGCATGGATGAGGTTCTCCAGGAATGAGAACAATAGAAGGAAGAAAATAAAGAAGACAGGATTCTACTCAGATAAGCCAGTTAAGTTCAATCCTCCTCCTCCTCCTCCTCCAGCAGCAGGATCAGCAGGGATGTCCTCCTCATATTCTCAGAAGCATTCCTCTCAGCCTTCAAGAACATCAGAAGGAAGTCATAAAAGCTCAAGTGGCTCCCATAGTTCAAAATCTGCCAAATCTCCTCCTTCAGGATCTGCCAGATCTTCTTCCTCAGTATATAAATATCATGTATCTGATGGTTCTTTTCACATAAAAAGAAATTCTGATTATCAATTCTCCTATCAGGACAGTGATATTGATGAAAGGCCTCCTTCTCCTAATCCAGAAGTAGAAAGAATCTCTCATATGGCTAGATTCAAGGAATCTATTGCCACAACTCAGATTAACAAAGTTAAAGCAAAAATAAAGGATCATTCTCAGTATTCAACTATGTCAGAAGTCAGAAAGCAGGAATTTGAAAAGTACAGTTCAAAGCACCTATCTAATGCTGAAGATTACTTAAGGTTGCACCCATCAGCTGTGGTTCCTCATGCTAAATTTAAGACCATGCTGGGAGCTCAAGACTTGTATATGAGTAGAAAAGAGTAAGAAAACTCAAACAGGCAAATCATATTCAAGCCTCCTTCAGAGAAGAAGTAAAGGTTCTGATTATTTTGTTTTGCTATATTTTCTATTCTCAATGTAATGTATCTAAACTCAGAGCACTATATTTCTTTTATCTGCTGAAATGAATTTACATTCTGTCAGATATATATGCTCTGCTATTTTTCTGTTGTTTTATTTGATTTTTGTCAAATAGTATCCTAACCCAAATAGGGGGAGATTGTTGGAACAACCCTATTACTGATTTGGGCTAGGATCACTATCTGTTGACTAGGACTAAGTTGACCCAATTGTATAGTCCAAGGGTCAAGGGTTTAGGTTGTTAGAACTTAAGGAAAAGATAAATTTCTGCGTTCGATGAACTTGCCAAGGTTCTGCGTTCGACGAAATGCTTTCTGCGTTCGACGAATGTCTTGCTTCAGTGTTCGACGATCATGCAACATCTCAGCAGTCGACGAACTTCAGTCTCAGCGGTTAATGAACTTCAGTCTCAGCGGTTGACCAAGTCTCAGCGTTCGACCAAGTCTCAGTGGTCGACGAATTGATTCAGATCGATGAAACAACTTCTCAGCTTGACAAACTCAGTTCTCCATCCTGCCAGTAGATTATTCTCTCAGTTTGACGAACTCCAGTCTGTGGTCGACGAATCAGCAACAAAAGTTCAGTTCGACGAAATCAACATTCAGATCGACGAACTCTTATTTCAGCTCGATGAATTTCAGACAGATCAGTTATATTCTACTCCTGATTTCAGATCAACCTAAATCAGCAACAAATCTATTCTATTATTTGGAGTTATTCATTTCCAGATAAGACAAGATTTTAATTCCTCCTTTTATTTTATTACTTTCCATTCTCTTACCGAGAAAGTAGCCGTTTGGCATATTGGAAAAAGGAAAAGGAATTAAAGTCTTGCTTGCAGTTCCAAGAATTAATCCTCCTGATTATTTTATTCCTTATTCAGAGGATTTGAATTTCAAAACTAGAGATATATTGTCAAAAGAAAAAGGAATACAGAATAAGAGTAGTATGAGTAGTAGGAAGAAGAGAGATAATTCTATCGAGAGAAAAATACAAAGTTCATCTTCCTCAAGCAACAACTCTCTCATTCTCAGAGAACAACAACAAAAATCTTCTCTAAGTTTTCTGCTGCAAGTTCAAATCTTCAAAGAGCAACAACAAATCTAAGAAACATTGTCTCTAAGATTCATCAGCTATCAAAGGAAGATATTCTACACGAGAAAGCTTCATCCTCAACTGTCAACTATTTTCTATCAGACAGGTGGAGCATTACAACAACACAAATCCACTAGTCTTCTCTCAGATTGTTGACAGAGAAGAACTTCATAACCCCTTTTATTCCATTATGTACAGGGTTATAACTCCCTTCAAAAGTTAACCCCTTGGTGGCAGGGCACCTGAACAAAAACCTGTAGTTTGGTTTGAGCACCTGATCAAAAGCTCAGTTGGTGTATTGGGCACCTGATCAAAACCCCATTGGTGATAGGGCACCTGATAAAAAACCTAGTGGATTCCTACCAAGGGTGGTAGAATAGTAGACATACCTAGGTTTATTGGGGAACTACTAAAGATCCTTGTGTCTTTTGTGATCTTGTTTATTTTTCTGTACTGTGTTGTGTGTTGTTTTCATTATGTTTTTATAACTCACTCAGTACACACATATATATATATATATATCACTATTTTAATTCCGCTATAAAAATAAGTGAAAAACTTTTTAATACTCTATTCACCCCCCCCCCTCTAGAGTAACTTTATGATCTAACCTCACTTTCAGCCTTTGATCACCCCCAAGTCTCGAACAGTTGAACCATTATCTGGGTTTCTACAATATATACCTCGCATTGCAAAGAGATAGGTTAATGTCAGATAGTATTGTCCTTCTATTGTTGCTGGTGGCTTAGCTTGGTATGGTTGTAGTGTTCCTGCGCCTAATTCCTGCTTCTAAGTAGTATTAACTTAGTTTGTAAGCTGAAATCTATCAGAGGATATCAGAATTAAAATTTTTAACAAGGTGGAGGTGCTTCGTCGAAGCTGTGCTTGCGATGAGGAGCGATGTCGGGGAAGGAAGAGATCTCGAGGTGGCCGGCCATGGGGAGCTAACTAGAGTTAGATAAGCTCATTGAGGAGAGGGCTCGCCGGATCGTGAATCGCCGGCCAAAGTTGGAGCTTCACCGGAGCTTGGAGGGGAGCTCCACTAAGGAGAGGTGGTGTTAGTGGTGTCAAAATCCAGCCCATGATCATGAGAGTGGAGAAACCCGTCGTGCACAACTCACGCTCTATCCGCACTAGGCGCAGTCAAGAATGTACCCCACTATTGGGGTGAGATCAGCCCGCACCCCTCTAGTGGGGTGCGGGTAGCCCACACCCCCCTTAGTGGGGGTGCGGCCAAACCGTACCCCCAAGGCGTGCGGCCAGGATGCGCGCCAAGGGGGTATGGCCAAACCGCACCCCATGCAGTGCGACCATGCTGCAACCTAAGGGGGTGCATCCAAGCCACGCCCCAACGGGATGCGGCCAAGACGCACCCAATGTGGTGTTGCCAACCCGCACCCCCATAGTGTGCGGCCAAGAAGCACCCCCAAGGGGTGCTGCCAAGCCTCACCCCTCATGCCAGGGCACGGCCAAGCCCCCCCCCCCTCCTCCCCCCGCCCGCCTTGCGGAGGATGCGGCCAAAACCGGACCGTCTCATCGGGTGCAGCCGGAGCCCACTTTCCCCTTTGGGTGCGCGACTCCTCATCTCCTGAGTTCATTGCGCGCTCAGAGCGCACTCCTGCTTGCTGCACGCTTAGAACGCTTCCGTGATCGTTGCGCGCTTAGAATTCATTCGTGTTCGTTACATGCTCAGAATGCTTCTGCGTTCCCGGTGTGTGCACAGTTAACATTTCTTAATTTCTCAGATTGCAGGTCTCATTCGTCGCCTTCATCACCTTTAATGAAGCTACCCGAACTGTCCGACCTGCCCAAACTGCCCGAAGGACGAAATGGACATTTTCAAAAAATGGCGATCCGTTTGATCCAAATTGACCAGTGTGATTCACCTGTTAGGTGGTTGCGGTGGTTACAATGACTAAATTACCGGGCTACCACCAGCCAAAGATAAAATAGGATCTCAGTGCCTTCATTTCAAAACACCTTGCCTTCTACTCCTAAGAGAGCTCTGTTGAAGATTTCTTCTGAGTTCTCCTTTGGCGCTTGAAGATCTCCTTCGAGGCTTCGAAGGTATCCTTCGAGTGCTTGAAGATTTCTTCTGCTTCAGAAGACAATCTCCTAAGAAATTGGGAATCCTTCGGATCCAGAAAGGTGACTCAGTCATCTCACTTTTGTTCTCACTCTTGTTCTCAGAAGAAAAAGCGTTCAGCTTTTCGAGAGATGGTCTATCACCCTCATTGTTCTCTCTCTCTCTCTCTCTCTCTCTCTCTCTACCATTGTAATATGCAGTAGCCTATCGGGCTCGAGTTCTTAATTTCAAACTGTAACACCCCAGGAGATAGTGGAGTTTGGTCGGCACAGCCCCGACCGTGTTGTTTTTCACCCTTTCTAGATTTTCCAGGTTAAAAGTCCTCTTGATATTTACTAACTTCTTTGATTGGCTTTTTGTGCGACCAGTGCGCTTCCGAGCTAAGGTGATTCAATTAGATCGGTCTACCAGAGCACCCAAGCGATCCACAATAGTTTGGCATCGTCTGTGGGAATGTGTTCCCAAAAATTCTGCAAAGGCTTTTTGGAAACAACACCTGCATCACAGCAATACTTAGGACTGGCATGGATGGACACCCATCAGGAACTTTCAGACGCTTGTAGTTCCTCCATCCCTGCGGTCTCAGGGGAAGAGTGCTCAACGCTGCACCCATCCTTCCCTAGTGGCTTGGCACAGACAGCAAGCAGGTTCCTCCGATAGTGGAGTAGGATTTGAATGACGTCACAATCCAGCTAGAACGATCCCCCCCCCCCCCCCCCCATCAAGACAAATCTTGAAGTATCTGATTCTCTTATGGCTTAATCTCCCACGCAATAGAGAGTTTCACAAAACAGAAAATGCGTACAAGCACGTTAACTGCTTCCTGGCCGGAATGGAGACGTTCGGGCTTCCTAACCAAATTAGCAGCAAGATCTTCACAGAAACCCTACGCGGAGGCGCTCTCAACTGGTATCGGTCCTTACCCAAGGGAATCATTCACAACTTCACCGAGCTATCTCAATTATTCACCGGATGGCACGAAGCTCGCGAACAAAGAATCCAAAGAGATAAATGAGCATGGGAGAAGCTCGAATCAGGTGGATCCCCCAATCCAAGGTAGGTAGAGCATGGCGAGCAGCAAGAGGAGGTCATCATAAGATTCCACCAAAAGCACCTCCGCGGAGGGTTGGACTTTGCCCTGCATGCATGCATCGACAACCCGTCCTGTGAGTTAAGGAGGGCATTAATAAGCCACTACACCTCATTTAACATTTTGTTCATGGCTACCGTGGTACAACTCAAACTCCTTGGTCGGAACATCAAGCTTATTGCAAGCATCGTAGAACTTCCAGAAGGGACAGTAATACCCGCCATAGGAGTCATCATCCTCACCATCCATGTGGGAGTACTCCCAGAATCGGTCCAGTATGATGTCTAATTCGCCGTCGCAGAAGCAGATTCACCCCACGATGCAATATTTGGGAGCATCCTACTCGATGCCCTCCAACATGATGTCTCCATGGTGGGCCAAATGGCAATCAAAGGTAAAATCATCCAAAAGTCAGTTTGCTGTCTCAGCGCTGCAACATTCAAAGTTCCTTGGATCAGCCATGGGAAGTCATGAAGCCCAAGCCCTGAGAAAGACTGCCCGTAGGAAAGCCGCGTAGCCCCAGCACTGACAGCAGTAGCGAATCTCTCGACACCAGCAAACTCGCGACAACATGAAATCGTGGGTAGAAAGAGGAAGGGACAATGATTAACGCCAAAGGCTGGACGGTTGAACGGTCCTCGAGATTCGACAAACCAAAGAACCCGGATCTACACTCCACTAAACGCCTCCTGAGAGCATATCTTATCAGTAATCTACAACAGCAAAACCGTCAAGTGGTCGAGGCTGATCCCCAAAATACAGGGGATCAATCCCTATTTTGTGATTTTCACAAGGGCCTGGGCACCGTACAAAGCAATGTCTCAGCCTAAAATATGAGATCTAGCGGCTCATCCAATCAAGACACCTCGAGGATGTTGGCCAAATATCTCGCAAGGAGGTAGTCGGGGGCCAGCAGCCGAAATAATCAGCTCCTAGACCACAATCATGCTTCATGCTAGGCGACCTGGAAAGCTCGTGTCAATGTTGTGATGCGCAAACGACAAGTTCACCGGTCGCTCAAGTAATAAATGTTGGGAATATTGCCCTCAATATTACCTTGATTTGAAGAGGCATTACTCTCAATTCTAAGGACATATTGTATTTAACAAAGCTATACTTGTGTAGGATATACAGACACAGGTGACTCAAAAGGAAGGGCCAAACATGGCCTTAGATAAGAAGACATCATCTACAAGGAGATGAAGATCTGTCTCAGCATAACCGTTGAGACGATAGGTCAGAACCGCTGAGACGAGGAGCCGTCTCAGCGGATCCACTGAGAAGGAGACTGGAGAAACCGCTGAGAAGGGAACTGGAGATGCTGCTGAGACTAGAAGCTGTCTCAGCCCAACCGCTGAGACTGGATGCTGTCTCAGCCCAACCGCTGAGACAGATCCAAATGTTTTAACGGGATCTGTTTTTGGCGCAAATGACATTTGAGAGGGAAAAGCAAGTCCAATCAGCCCCATAATGTGTCAGGAGGATCGATATAGCCGTTGAATCCTTCTGGGGGTATAAAAGAAGATGTTAGGGCACATCAAGAAGTACTGTTCTATTGAGAAGCTTTTGCTACACGCCGCAATCGAGAATTTACTATTCAGCTAGTTGAAGTCATTCTTTGCAGCTGAAGTTAATCTTCTAAGGGAGATTAGTTAGCTCTTCCTGTACAAACTCAAGAAGGGAAAGTTGATCTTCTGCTTTGCTGAAGGAGAAGATCAAGGGGATAGAAATCTGAAGCTATTTTTTTCAGATCTGAAGCTATTTTTTTCAGATCTGAAGAAAGGATCCAGAAGACCTAAGAGTAAATCCTTGTGTCTTTTGTATCTAACTCAAACTCTATTACATCTTTGTAAGGCATTGTTGCCTGAGTAGAAGGTTGTTGAGCCTGTGTGTAAAGCTGTGTTAACAGCTTGAGTGGTAGGACTTCTTGATAGGTCTGAGGTAGGAAATCTGTGGGATTTCTGAGTGGTAGGAGTTCATAACTCTGAGGTGTAGGGCTGTTGAGCCTGAGGTGTAGGGCTGTTGAGCCTGAGGTGTAGGGCTATTGAGCCTGAGGTGTAGGGCTGCTGAGCCTGAGTGTAGGGCTGCTGTGCCTGAGGTAGGATCACTCTTGATCTGAGAAGTTTTGAGGAACTTGTGGTGTAAGCTCAAGGAGCCAAGATTGGAGTTTGTGGCCTTGTCTAACTCATTGTTAGAAAGGTGAAGGGTGAAAGAGGACTACTCAAGACACCCTGTCTTGAGGAACCTCTATACATCCTTGTGTGTTTTCTGTGCTTGTGTTTTCTGCAGCTAGAAACATTAGGTTCAAACAAAGAAAATAAGTAGAACCTATTCACCCCCCCCCCCCCCCTCTAGGTATTATTGACTACACCTATATAAACTATCAAGTGGTATCGAAGCTAGGTTGATCAAAATGACTTAACAGTGTAATCAGATCCTATAAAGGAGTAGTCAAATCTGAAATCAAATGGCCAACAGTGGAATGAAGAAGGAGTTGGGGTCAATGAAGTTGCCCATATGCTCCAAAGAAAACTTTGGGATATGGAAGCAAAGGGTAAGGCTATTCATGGAAGCATCAGACCCAAGGATCTTTTTGACTGTCAAAAATGGTCCTTATACCTTTGAGAAAGTCTCCACTATTGACCCTACTAGAAAAGTACTTAAGGTATTTTCTGAACTGACCAATGATGAGATAGCACTGTACACTATGGACAAGAGAGCCCAAAACATAATAGTAAATGCCATTGATGACACTACATTTCAGAACTTGGTACACTGCCAAACTGCCAAGGAAATGTGGGACACATTGATTGTCTATATGGAGGGAACTGCTGAAGTAAGGGATGATAGAAAGTCACTCCTCAATCAGGAGTATGAAGCCTTCAGACAGCTGAGCCAGGAGTATATCTCCATGTGCTATGAAAGGTTCTTTAGGATTGTAAATGAACTAAGAACCTATGGAAGGGTGTTCACAGATTATGAACTTAATGACAAGTTCCTTAGATCTCTAACTAGAGATTGGGACACTAAAATATGTGCAATCAGGGAAGGGGCAAGACTTAGAGAAACCCCCACCCATACATTGTTTGGGAAACTGCTCTCATATGAGATGCAGCTTTCTGCAAGAAAGGAGGAGGACTCTTCCTCCAGGGCTCACACAAAGGAGAGATCTGTTTCTCTCAAAGCTGAAAGCTCTAAGTGGAACAAGGTTAGAGTGCAGTCACCTCCAAGAAAGGCTGCTGAATCTGAGAAATCTGAGAGCAGCAAATCAGACAGCTCCTCTTCTGGTGAGGAATTTGCTGCCTTCACAAGGCAGTTCAAGAAGATGATCAAGAGGAAACAATGGAAGAACAAACCTTCCTCCTCTTCTCATCCCAAGAAGGATCATTACAGATCTGAGAGGCAACATCCCAAAGGGGACAGGTATGACTCTAAAACTAGTAAACATGTTTCAACTAACATAATTTGCTATTGTTGTAGTAAGCCTGGACATGTCATTGCTGACTGCCCAGTCAAGAGAAAGGAGAGAGGTGACAAGAAGCCTCATCACCAGAAGGAAAGGAAGGGAGAAAAATCCATCCTAGCTAAGAAAGGCAAGAGCTGGAGTGAATCTGAATCTTCATCTTCAGATTCAGATGGTGAGGAGGAAGCCTACTTGGGGCTATTTGATGATCAGGAAGAAGAAGACTGTCCTGCTACCAGGATTGGAATAAGGGCTCCTCTATCACATTCAGATAGTGATGAAGAGGAGGATGAGGTCACTCTTGATGATCATGGGCTGATGGCTATAACTGAAGATGAGGACAGCCGCAGCAATTTAGAACATGAGCAGGTATTGATACACTGCGTTTCTTCTTCTTCTGATTATGAAACAGGTCCAGAATCTGAATCTCCTCCATCTAAAGTTGGAGGTGAATCATATTCTGAGGAGGATGACAATCAATTGATTGATGAATATGGTGCACTCCTGGAAGCTCTGAAAAAGAGAAAAAGCTAGCCAAGAGGCAAGCCCAAGAAATTACTTCCCTAAAGTAATCAAAATCTGAGTGCATTGAGCTTGCTACCCAGCTAGCTCTAATGAGCAAGGAGATTGGCAAGCTAAGGGGAATGTCAATCATCCATGTGGGCACCATAAGCCACAAGAACACGATCATTAAGGATCTTGAAGAAAAGCTTTTAAGGAGAGGAAGCTGGTGGCTAAGTTCTCCAAGCCCAAGACAGTGCTGACTATTATTGACACCTTCAACTCCCATGACATGAGAAGTGTTGGTTTCAACAAAGAGGCAGCTACTAGAAACACAAAGGGAAAGTTCAAGGACTCAAAAGAATCTAAGACCTCCTTCGTGAAAGTCTTGATGCCCTCAAACAAGTATGACCAAGAAAGTATTCATGGTCACTTACTAAATGGAAGTTCCTATAACTTGAGCAAGAATGCTCATAGCTATGGAATAGAAAGGGCATGGGATTGAGTGCAAAGAAATCTCCACATGAAGAAATACAAATGGCCCAACCTGGACCAATTGAGTTTGGTGTCTCAGCACCTTCAGTCAAGAACATGGAAGCAAGCTCTTCCAAATCTGCTTCAGCAAAAAGCATGACTGCTGCCAAATCTGTTGACAAGACCTGCTGCCTAGTGTCTGATTCCATCAGATCTTGTATGACTGCCAAGTCAATGCAAACTGAGGCCATCAGAACAAAGAACAGTAAGACTGTCCACAGATTATCCTTCAGTCAGATTATTGTTGAAAGAAATAGGAAGAATGCGGATATCCCTTCTGCTGAACATGTACAAAGTGCTGTACCAATTCAAAAAACTGTTCAGAAAAGGAGATACAATATTCATGATTGTTGGTGCTGTGGCAAGGTGGGACACTATGCAATTGTTTGTTGGCACAACCCCAATGTGCCAAAGGCAAGGACTGAACCTCAAGCCAAACCAGCCCTCTCTAGGAATATTCCCTATGGTGTTAACATGAACCTAGGACCCAAAGTCAGTTGGGGTCCTAAGGTATATTAAATTTTGTGTTGCAGGTTAGTTCAAGTACCAGTCTCAACCAAATATGGTACATGGACAGTGGGTGCTCAAGGAACATGACAGGAACTAAGAATCTTCTAAAGGATTACCATCTAGTGAAGAATGGACCCAAAGTTATCTTTGGTGGATCTGAAAAAGGAGTCTCCAAAGGATATGGTATGATTTCGAATGGCATAGTCTCAATTACAAGGGTAGCTTATGTTGAAGGGTTGCAACACAACCTTGTAAGCATAAGACAACTATGTGACTTAGGCTATGTCATTGAATTCCACAATGACAAGTGCTTGATCAAAAAGTCTAAAGACTTAGAGACCATTCTCTCAGGCACTAGGAGTGGGAATGTTTATTGCTTAGACTTCATTTGCAATTATTCTATCTCCTTTGTATGTCTTGTAGCTAATGAAAGTGAGTCTCTCTGTGTCCAATGGCACAAGAGACTTGCCCACATTAACTATAAGACAATGTATAGATTATTTTCTAAAAACCTTGTTAGAAATAGTCCTAATCTAAAATGTGTTAAAAGTGGTCCCTGTCATGCTTGCCAAATGGGTAAGCAAACTAGGAACTCCTTTAAAAGTATTGGCTCCAAGGATATTGAAAGGTGTTTATATCTATTGCACATGGACTTGTTTGGTCCTTTGCCAATTCAGAGCCTAGGTGGGAAGTTGTATACTTTGGTAATTGTAGACGATCATTCAAAGTATACATGGGTATTCTTCCTTAAGAAGAAGCCAGATACCTTACATGTCTTTATAAATTATGTCAAGGCTATTCAGAATGATCTACAATATACTGTGGTTAGGACAAGAACTGACCATGGCACAGAATTTCAATCTGAAGCTATGACAAAATTTTGTCAAGAATTTGGTATCACCCAAGAGTTCTCCTCCCCAAGGACTCCACAGCAAAATGGTGTGGCTGAGAGGAGGAATAGGACCTTGATAGAAGCTGGGAGAATATTGCTTAGTGACTCCTCACTCCCAGAATACTTCTGGGCTGAGGAAGTCAATACAGCATGTTATGTTCTCAATAAAGCCTCCATCAATAAGATCCTTGGAAAAACCCCTTATGAGATTCTGAAAGGCAAACAACCTACAATTTCCTACTTTAGAATCTTTGGTTGCAAATGCTACATTCTAAATAATGGAAAATCTCAACTAACAAAGTTTGCAGAGAAATGCAATGTGGGGGTTCTTGTTGGATATAGCTCACATAGTAGAGCTTATAGAGTGTATAACAAGAAAACCCATGTTGTAGAAGAATCTATGCATGTTGTATTTGATGAGACCAGCCTTCTCTACAAAGAATGGTCTAGTTCTTCTATTTTGACAGGAAATGAAGAAGGGATGAATGAGCTGACTGTCCAAGACAAGCCCAGCAGCAACAAAACACAAATAGCTGCTGCAATTCCTGAAGAAGAAGAGATACAAGATGGTGAAGTCATAGCTGAACCAGTGGAACAAACACAACCACCAGAGGACCCTCTTCCTGCTGCTGCAAGGCACGTGAGAGATCATCCAAGAGAGCTAATAATTGGGGATCATACCCAAGGCATATTGACAAGAAGCATAGCTCATAATGAAGAACTATTCTTGAGCTTCCTCTCTCAAATGGAGCCCAAGAAGTTTGAAGAGGCCAATCAAGACACATTCTGGATTGAAGCTATGCAAGAAGAGCTCCTACAATTCAAGAGATGCAAAGTATGGAAGCTGGTGCCAAGACCTCAGGGACACAATGTGATTGGCACTAAATGGGTATACAGGAACAAGCTTGATGAGAATGGTACAATCATCAAGAACAAGGCCAGATTAGTAGCCAAAGGATACAGGCAAGAGGAAGGTATAGACTTTGATCAAACCTTTGCACCAGTTACAAGGTTGGAAGCAATTAGGCTATTACTTGCCTATGATGCCCACAAGGGGTTCAAAGTCTACCAGATGGATGTCAAATCAGCCTTTCTCAATGGAGATTTGAAGGAAGAGGTATATGTTGAACAGCCTTCTGGTTTTGTGCATCCAACCCTAACTTCTCATGTTTATCTTCTTAGGAAAGCACTATATGGTCTCAAGCAAGCTCCAAGAGCTTGGTATGAGGCTTTGTCCAACTTTCTCCTCAAGAACAAGTTCATGAGTGGAAAGATTGATAGCACATTGTTTCTTAGGTAAACAAGGGGCAAGTGTCTCCTAGTCCAAATTTATGTTGATGACATAATCTTTGGGTCTACTGATGACAACCTCTACAAGAGATTTGCCAATCTAATGCAGGGGGAGTTTGAAATGAGCAGTATGGGTGAGCTCAAATATTTCCTTGGACTCCAAGTGAAAAAGTCTGATGATGGAATCATCATCTCCCAGACCAAGTACACTAAGGAGCTCATCAAGAAATTTGGGATGGAATTAGCCTCCACCATGAGAACACCCATGGGGTCTAATGTATCATTAGACAAGGATGAAAAGGAAAAGGCCTTTGATGAGTCTGATAGTTTATGTAGGTGTAGTCAATAATTCCTAGAGGGAGGGTGAATAGGTTCTACTTATTTTCTTTGTTTGAACCTAATGTTTCTAGCTGCAGAAAACACAAGCACAGAAAACACACAAGGATGTATAGAGGTTCCTCAAGAAAGGGTGTCTTGAGTAGTCCTCTTTCCCCCTTCACCTTTCTAACAATGAGTTAGACAAGGCCACAAACTCCAATCTCGGCTCCTTGAGCTTACACCACAAGTTCCTCAGAACTTCTCAGATCAAGAGTGATCCTACCTCAGGCACAGCAGCCCTACACTCAGGCTCAGCAGCCCTACACCTCAGGCTCAACAGCCCTACACCTCAGGCTCAACAACCCTACACCTCAGGCACAGCAGCCCTACAGCTCAGAGTAGTGAACTCCTACCACTCTGAAATCCCACAGATTTCCTACCTCAGACCTACCAAGAAGTCCTACCACTGAAGTTGTTAACACAGCTTACACACAGGCTCAACAGCCTTTTACTTAGGCAACAATGCCTTACAAAGATGTAATAGAGTTTGAGTTAGATACAAAAGACACAAGGATTTACTCTTAGGTCTTCTGGATCCTTTCTTCAGATCTGAAAACCATTGCTTCAGATTTGTATCCCCATGATCTTCTCCTTCAGCAAAGCAGAAGATCAACTTGACCTTCTTGAGTTTGTACAGGAAGAGCTAACTAATCTCCCTTAGAAGATTATCTTCAGCTACAGAGAATGACTTCAACTAGCTGAATCGTTAATGCTCGATTGCGGCGTGTAGCAGACGCTTCTCAATAGAACAGTGCTTCTTGATGTGCCCTAACATCTTCTTTTATACCCCCAGAAGGCTTCAACCGCTATATCGATTCTCCTGACATAGTATGGGGCTGATTGGACTTGCTTTTCCCTCTCAAATGTCATTTGCGCCAAAAGCAGATCCCGTCAAAACATTTGGATCTGTCTCAGCAGTTGGGCTGAGACAGCATCCAGTCTCAGCGGTTGGGCTGAGACGGCTTCCAGTCTCAACAGCGGATCCAGTTCCCTTCTCAGTGGTTGCTCCAGTCTTCTTCTCAGTGGATCCGCTGAGACGGCTCCTCGTCTCAGCGGTTCTGGCCCATCGTCTCAGTGGTTATGCTGAGACAGATCTTCATCTCCTTGTGGATGATTTCTTCTTATCTAAGGCCATGTTTGGCCCTTCCTTTTGAGTCACCTATGCCTGTATATCCTTCACAAGTATAGCTTTGTTAAATATAATATGTCCTTAGCATTGAGAGTGATGCCTCTTCAAATCAAGGTAATATTGAGGGAAATATTCCCAACAATCTCCCCCTATTTGAAGAAGACAGAACATCCCCAATGCTAAGGTCCATTAACAATAAAACTTTTATCATAGAAAAAGGACCTAACATCCTAAGCATAATCATTTGCACTGGCCCTTTCTCCCCTTTCTCCAGCATTGGTACTGGACTTATCTCCCCCTTTCTGGCTTTTTCAACCTTAACTTACTATCTCCCTCTTCACTTGCTATGTATAGAGAGATAACATCCATAGATCCTTTTGGATCAACCTGTAGGCTAACCTATATAGTCTGAGCATTTGCTAACTATCCCTTAACCTGAGTAAGGAGTTTACTCCCCCTCAATTGGATAACTATTTTCTGTAATAGCTGATCCATTTCAATCTGAACATTCCATTTAAGCTACTGAATACTAGAGATAATAAATACAGAGTACATATATCACTAGTAACAAACACAATATTATGATCAGAATATGAAATTTCATTTCACTTTAAATGTTCAGTACAGATATATAAAAGAAAATTCAACTTATAGTTGTACATTCAATCCAAAAAAAATGTCAAGACTAGTTTTTCTAAGATTGACCCTTGGAAGAGCTTTCTCCATCTGTAGATTTTCTTTTCCTAGCTTCAGCAGCAGCCTTGAGCTTCTCCTTTACTTTGAAGTACAGGAGTGGCTTGGGAAGATATCTGGAGGGAATTCTTAAAGGATTTTCCCTTCTTACCAAATTTTCTTTGAGAATCCTTTCCCTTAATGATTCCCTTTCAAGGTGTTTGATCCAATCAGCAGCTGAATAGACATGGTCAATGTCTTTCATTGGATTTCCATGGCTCACCCAGATATTGACAACAATTGTTTCTAACTCCAGATTGTCATCTTCATGGAGTGGATCCTCTAATCTTTCCATTCTCTTCTGGGCCATGTATTCTTCAGCAATTTGAATACCCTCAACCCTTCTCCTCTTTGCTGCTCTTTCATCAGCAATCAGATTTGATTGACTTTGGAAGTCAAAGTCTTCATTTCTGCTAGGGTTCAAAATTGGCAGATTCAAGGCAATTCTTGTTCCTTGCAACACTTTTAATCTTGAGTCCCATTGATTATCAGTGACCTTTCTGACCATGGTAAGGATATTTTCTTGAATAGCACTGGAGGCATTGTTGACCACTTCCATCATTTGCTTGCTGAATTCTTCTTGATTGGAGAGTATCTGTTTGTGAGAGGACTCCATGTTGCCACACAGCTGTATGTGAGCTCCTTTCAGCTTAGTATGTAGATTGAGTATCTTCTCCTCTCCTTCTTTGCTATGTTCCACTATTTTCTTCTCAATTTCAGAATGTTGATCCAACATGGATTGAGAGAGAGTTTGTAAGGAGCTGTCCACATCATCCAAAATATATTCCTTTGCCTTGTCATTGTGGGACTTGACTTGGCTGCTTGAAGTGTTGACCACTTGATCCATCCTTGTAACTGCATTCTCCCAGACATTTTGGTTTTTATAAAGATGATTCTTTACATATGTGATGTCCTTTGTGGAATCCCCTTGATGGTCTGCAATATTCTTCAGAACTGTGTGTTGGGAAGCAACAGTATTTTTGGCCATTTCAAACCATCTTGTCATCTGCAGAAGGATATGATCTGATGCAGTTTTGACATCATTAACCTGGGCATTCAGCTCAGTTTTTACTTCAGCCACTCTTGACTCCATTCTTTGCTCACTGGCCTGAATCTCCTGAGTCAATGCAGCTCTTGTAGAGTGCAGTTCAGTCCTTATCTGGGTAGATACATCCTAGATCTTCTTAGCAACAATCTCTTTCATAGACAACATCTGACCCTCAATCATTATTTGTATTGAGTTTATCAGGTCAGATGTGTCCAGAGCTGCTACTGTCCTTTCCTGGGGTAGTTCCTTTTCAACCATCTCTTCAGCTTCACTCTGAGCATTATCCCTCTCATTATCAGGGATCTACTCCCCCTCAGATGGGGCATTGGGTGATACCAATTCCTGTTGATGTTCTCCCCCACTAGCATAGCCACCTCCTCCTTCATAGGCAGGTCTATGCTCCCCCTCACTTGGGGCATCCTTAGGAGGAGAGTTTTGTCTAAGGTCACCTGAAAAATGATTGATGAATTAGACACCTAGACTGTGCTATTGATAGAGAAAAGAGACCTAACTGAAATCCTAATTTACCATGGATAGGTGAGTTGGGAAATTCATCTTCAGCATGATGAACAGCTGGATCAACATTCATCTGGGTTGGCCTAGGATTGGGCACAACACTTCCTTGGGGCTCCTCATTTGTTCTGGGGACCTCTTCATTATCAATGTTCATTGGGTTGCTTGCAGATCTCTGATCAGACCCATGACTATCTTCATTGTCAGACCCAGATGACTTTGAGGATGAATTTGATTTCTGCTGGGATACTTCTTTCTTCTTTTCCTTTACCACAGATGGCTGGCTCATAGGGAGCACTCTGGAGAATCTATCCAGAGTCTTAATGTCCATTCTTTTGAGGTAATGGAGATTTGATCCCTTGGAGTTTGCAAAGGTCTCTGAATAACTATTCTGTTGGTACAGAGTTATTATTCTTCCCATATTGGGGGCTTGTAGAGATTCCTTTATCCTTTGGAAGATGACTTCTCCCCATGAGGTTCTTTTGGACAGAATTATCCTTGTCATTAATTCAAACATGAACTGTGAGACAGTGTCATGTGAACCAGGCTTGCATAGGATAGCTTTGCCCACAATATCAGACAACAACTTCCCCTGTTGATTGAAGAACTTCCTTCTTAGACAACTGGTCTTAGTTTCACTGTATCCTGTCTACTTTAGGGCAGTCTGCTTGTCCTTTTCAGATATCCCTTCCTCTTCAATTTTACTGCAGGGAGTTAATTTTAGCCCCTTCTCCAACCTTTTAGGAGTAATCTTTATCTTCTCACTTCCTATCTTGGACATCAGGATGGTTTTGGATGGAGACAGTTTGACATGGTTGAACCATTCCAGAACTTCAGCTTTGAGAATGCAGCATGGTTCAGATAGCATGTGCTCCAGACCTTGAGCTTCCATTAGATGAATCACTTGTCGTATTTCTTCAGAGGCATGAGAGAATCCATTTCTTACTATTTCATACCCCTCCAGGAGATCTTTCGAGCTTTTTGGCGCCATGGAAGCAGAGAATCGATGCGTTGAGACGGAAGAGAAGATGAATCGTCTCGACGGCTAAGGGTTTGGCTTGGTGGTTTGTTTTAGGTTACAATGTGTCTATTTATAGATTTTTAGTTTCGATTTTATTAACCCTAGGTTTTTAGACTTAATTACCTTATTGTTTCAAGGATTTCTGGGTTAATTAACAGATGTCATATTGAACATACCCCGTCTCAGCGGTTCAACTGAGACGGAGACCTAGGCCGCTCGGATAGTAAAGTGTCAACCGCTGAGACAGTTTACTCGTCTCAGCGGTTCAGCTGAGACAGTGAACTGTCAACTGCTAGGACAGTTTCCTCATCTCAGCGGTTCAGCTGGGATTTTTCTCAGCTAATTCAGCTGAACATACTCTTGCATCTTAGCTGATCATAGGGTTTAGACCTAATGTAGATATTTTGGCTTAAGATGGGTCCTAGTCATGTCACTAAATTGTAGTGTATAGTAATGTAAAGTTTGATAATTCACCATTCATAATCAACAATAGTGACAGCTATTACTCACACATTTACAACTATTCTACACTAAGCATGCCGAGATCAATTTTGAAAGCATTGAATTTGGATTCATCCAGTGGCTTTGTAAAGATATCAGCTACTTGTTTGTCAGTGGGGACAAATTCAAGACAGATGTCTTTACACTCTACATGTTCTCTAATAAAATTATATCTAATCTCTATGTGCACTACTAGAAAATAGAGTTTTGGCTAGGGCAATTTGTCGTGGCAAAAAGTCTAAAACCGTGGCTACAACTCTTTTGCCACGGTCTAGCCACGGTAAAAATTCGTGGCTAAAGGTCGCGTGGAGAAAGACTTTTAGGCACGAACTGGCCGTGGCAAAAAATATTAGCCACGCTCAAAGAATTACCGTGGCTAATACTGTAGCTTTTGCCATGATTTTTAGGCGTGGCTAATACTATCTCACAGCAGTCAAATAGACTATTGACCACGACTTTAAGCCGTGGCAATTAATCTGATTATTTGCTACGGTCTCAAACCGTGGCAAATAGTAATTTATATCATTTAAAAAAAAACTATTAGCCACGGTTCTAAACACTGGCAAATAATGTTTAGTTTAAAAAAAAAATAATTTAACAATTTAAGTTATGAGATTAATGATAGATTATCCCATCTATTGGGATCGGCATAACTTATTTAAGAATATGTATTTATTCATCGTGTAACTCGCATAATTGAAGTTTAAATAAATATTGAGAGCAGAAATAGTGAATTATTTCAATTTTAATATCATCAAACACGAAACCATAACAACATAAAGATACAGTAGCCGATCTCTTATAACAAACAGGCATCATTAATATATCATAAAATAAGCATGCATCGGAGCAACAGAAACATGCTAAACCATTAAAGATCAAATTTGAAAATTCTTCAGCCATTCTCAAGACAGAAAGTGGGGGCAAATAGAAAAATGTATTACAGTGGAATATGAAGTCTTAACTCTCAAAGTATATGTGGCACTTAGAGCATCCAAGTCAATGTATACACAATTTATAGAAATGTGCAACCATCTATTTAGCATATATATAAATGTCATCTGGTTCTCTTTGAAACTGGGTGTGAACTGTTTGCTGAGAATGCAAAAACGGTTGTAGATGGCATTTCATCATCCTTGCCTGGTCTTACCTTCTCTTGTTGATGCTCTGTTTCTCAATCTCTGCTTTCATGGCATTCATCAAAATCTTCTGAATTTTATAAAGGCGATGCAATTCATTGACCTGAGAGCAATGAAGTTTAGCCTCACATCTGATAAATTAAGAAAATGTATAGGGTTATTTACCTGGACCTCCCCTCATAGTTTGGAGAAGGATTATAAGAAGGTTGAACTGTTGGAGGGTAACTTGGAGCCTATTGACCTATTCCGGCTCTGAACAGTGCTATAGATTTATTCCAGCTGCTGAACAATTGATCCCCCGGCGGACTCTCCCGGCCCTGGCTACATCGCTAAGCTGCATGGCAAGCAAAGCATCCGGCGTGGTGCTTCCGTCGGAAACTAACATACATCACAATTGATTGACCTATTCCTCGACTGAGCATACAAGAGTGCGAAATTTTTCAAAACATTTTTAACATGAACAAGAACTAACATTAAAATGTAGAGGTACTAATCAGCAAGAAGGTTTGTTTGTCAAAAAAACTAGCTTTAACAATAACACAAGGTAAAACTCCTTTAGGAATCCACATCAAAAATTCAATACTACAAACATCTACAATTGGGACAAATATATAGAACACTACAAATATACAAAACATATACACAATTGGGACAAAAATTATTATAAGGTGCAATCAAATATTTATTTCCAAACAATCTATCATCATTAGAGTCCATACTCCTTATATTCATCAGAACATGGAATTAATATGGGCTTCTCGCCCACATCAAGAATTGCTCAATGACAAGTTTCATCTAAGAAGACAAATTTAAGAGACACATCTTGTGTTTTTGATCAACACTTGGTTATTTTTATTCTGCATTAATACAAATATCATTACCTTAATAATAAGTATAATAACAAGAATTATAATAAACACAATAACAAGCAGTTCATATATCCACAGTTGATCATAACTCTCAAAAATCCATAATTCCATAGCTCACAACAGAACGATAAATGCAGTAAATAGATAAATAATTAGGTAACACATCAGGAATGTGGTCTGACTGCTAATCTAGAGGAGTCAAAACAAAGTATTACAAAATGCATATATGAAGAATCAAACAAAGCATTACCTGTAAAAAAACAACATAAGCCTCCATATATCAACAAGCTTTAAACTGAGTAATTTAAAGATCTATCGAACACTTTAGAAAAAAGTTCCCCATCATAAGCCTCCATATATCATATAGACTCCTACAACATAAATAGTGTAAAATTAATATTAGCATGCTGAAGAAAGCATTGAATCTGCTGGTCAACTAAAACAAGCTGCTTTCAAGATATCAGTAGACTAAGGAAAATGTATATTAATTAAGGTGGTCTTCTTTAGGAAAAAATATATAATTAATATCTGTAAGATACTAATTACTGGTTTCATCTAAATCAATTCATGTACAGCAAGACTCCCTCCCAAAACAAACAAATATGGAAATTTCTATCTTCAATCTACCTAATAATATTCCCTTGATATAAGTTATAAACAACTATTTAATAAACAGTGAACTGTTCCTGATGGATTGCTATGTTCAACCGCCAGTAAACTCTGCACACCTGCACATAAGTATCAACATCACCTATTAAAGCAACATAGTAGACAAGATAAAACAAGTTGAAAGAGCTTTAGTCTTTTGCCATGCAAAACTTTAAATGCCAAAAGTTTAATAATAAACTTCGTGTTGAGTACAATCACCAGTATTTTATGGGATATCAATAGAATATGTTTTCTTAATTCATACACATATGTTCATAATTTAGACTTGGGAGTATTCAAGTTAATGCAAAAGATCATACTTAATATTTGTAAAATTCAAAGTAATAATAATTAGCAAATTATAAGCATGTATATATAAATCCCTGCTTCGTCGTGCCAGAGAACTTAATATATATAAATCCATGTATATATCAAAAGATCATACTTAATATGTGTCGTCGTGCCAGAGAACTGTGGCAGTCAGGGTACTGTCGTTGGCCACACAGAGAGGCGTGCACTGTCAATCATATTGTTAAGTGCAACAATAGTTAGTTGTCCTTCTCTATCTCTCACAGGGAGCAATGGTATACAATGTTCAGAAACTGAAAAAAAAAAGTAGCAAAAACAAATCTTTGCACCAGCATTCCTTGGCGTGTTCTCTTTGTCTTCCAGAATTCTAGTGCTGTATAAGAATTTGGACCAGTTTCCACTTCTTCACAAACTACACATAATTGAACTAACAAACTACACATAATTGAACTAAGATTTAAGCATTGCTTCCATATCAAAATCCCTGCTTCACCATATAAAATAGTAAACATCAAAGATAAGAACAATACAAACACCTGAGAAGCATGGTCGTTTGATCCACAACCCCAGATGAGATCTCCCCCGTCCACAACCCGATCATTTTCCTTCAGATCCTCCCAATCTGAGGTTTCCATCGTCAGCAAAGATGTGAAGGGCAACTGCTGCATGCCGCCACAATCCTCCTTCCGGCCGACACAATTAGTCGCACTCCTGTGCGGTGTCCCCAGACTCAAATCGAACAACGAATATCGCTTGGCCATCTCATCCAGCTGTTGCACCAAAGTCTGCTTCCTCTTCCCACATACCGCGCCCCCGGGTAAGCAGGGAACATAGAGATCGGCGAAGACCGAGTCGAATGTTGGCAAATCAGAGAATAATAGCTGGTCCCCGGAGTCCTTGGAGTCCAGCTGGAGACATCATAGGGTGGCAAGCTCGACGGCGGTGGGGATGCCCTAGGTGTGAGTGCGGAGAAGAAATGAGAACACAAAAAAGAGGAAATTACCTAGATCAGTCCTCTGCATCGCCGTCTTGCGCGAGGAAGGAGGTCAATGTCGTTGAAATCGGTGGAGGAAGGAGGAATCGCAAAGGTGCGTCGCCGTGTGGAGCCCTAGCGATTCCTTAGCAATTCCGGTAGAAGCCTTGGAGGCGATTCCAGAAGAAGCCCTAGCGATTCCGGTAGAATCCTTGGAGGCGGAGCGATGTCGAGGAAATGTGGCAGCGGGGATGGAGGTTTGGGGATCGCAGTGAGGATGGAGGTTTGGGGAGGTATGCAACGGATCGATAGGGCATGGGAGGGTATCGCGAAGGTAATACAAAATATAGATGTTTTTTCCATGGTCGTGGTTAATACCAAGTAGTATTAACCACATTTTTTATTTGCCGTGGCTAATACTTATGTATTAGCCACACATTTTTTTGTGTCGTGGCTAATACTTAAGTATTAGCCACGTTTTTTTCAACCCTGGCTAAAACATAATTTTTAGCCACGATTTTTGCAATCGTGGCTAATACTGTTGTATTAGCCACGGTTTTTGAACCCTGACAAAAAGATATGTGGCTAAAAATCATTTTTCTAGTAGTGGTGCTTGGTCCTGCTATGAGAGACAGGATTTTTAGCAATAGATATTGCACTGGATGAATAACAATACAAAGGAGATTCCCTTACCTTGAGGTTGTAATCCTCCAACTGATGTTGTGTCCAAAGGAGTTGTGAACAACAGCTACCTGCAGCAATGTACTCAGACTCAGCTGTGGATATTGCCACACTGGTTTGTTTCTTGCTGCTCCAAGATATCAATCTTCTCCCTAGGAATTGACAAGTACCACTTGTACTCTTCCCATCTTCTTTGCAACCTGCAAAATCTGCATCTGAAAAGCCTGTTAGTTCAAAGTCATTGTTCTTAGGGTACCAAAGGCCAAGATGCAAGTTGCCCTTAAGGTATCTTAGAATCCTCTTCACAGAGGTGTAGTGAGATTCCTTAGGACAGGCTTGATACCTAGCACAAACACATGTAGCATACATAATGTCTGGCCTACTAGCAGTCAAGTACAAAAGGGATCCAATGATACATCTGTACATGGACTCATCAAAGGCCTTTCCCTTTTCATCCTTATCTAATTATACATTAGACCCCATGGGTGTTCTCATGGTGGAGGCTGATTCCATCCCAAATTTCTTGATGAGCTCCTTAGTGTACTTGGTCTGGGAGATGAATATTCCATCATCAGACTGTTTCACTTGGAGCCCAAGGAAATATTTGAGCTCACCCATACTGCTCATTTCAAACTCCCCCTGCATTAGATTGGCACATCTCTTGCAGAGGTTGTCATTAGTAGACCAAAAGATTATGTCATCAACATAGATTTGGACTAAGAGACACTTGCCCCTTGTTTCCCTAAGAAACAATGTGCTATCAATCTTTCCCCTCATGAACTTGTTCTTGAGGAGAAAGTTGGACAAAGTCTCATACCAAGCTCTTGGAGCTTGCTTGAGACCATATAGTGCTTTCCTAAGAAGATAAACATGAGAAGTTAGGGTTGGATGCACAAAACCTGAGGGTTGTTCAACATATACCTCTTCCTTCAAGTCTCTATTGAGAAATACTGATTTGACATCCATCTGGTAGACTTTGAACCCCTTGTGGGCAGCATAGGCAAGGAATAGCCTAATTTCTTCCAACCTTGCAACTGGTGCAAAGGTTTGATCAAAGTCTATACCTTCCTCTTTCCTGTATCCTTTGGCTACTAATCTGGCCTTGTTCTTGATGATTGTACCATTCTCATCAAGCTTGTTCCTGTATACCCTTTAGTGCCAATCACATTGTGTCCCTGAGGTCTTGGCACCAGCTTCCAAACTTTGCATCTCTTGAATTGTAGGAGCTCTTCTTGCATTGCTTCAATCCAGAATGTGTCTTGATTGGCCTCTTCAAACTTCTTAGGCTCCATTTGAGAGAGGAAGCTCAAGAATAGTGCTTCATTATGAGCTCTGCTTCTTGTCAATATGCCTTGGGTATGATCCCCAATTATTAGCTCTCTTGGATGATCTCTCAGGTGCCTTGCAGCAGCAGGAAGAGGGTCCTCTGGTGGTTGTGTTTGTTCCACTGGTTTAGCTATGACTTCACCATCTTGTACCTCTTCTTCTTCAGGAATTGCAGCAGCTGTTTGTGTTTTGCTGCTGCTGGGCTTGTCTTGGACAGTCAGCTCATGCATCCCTTCTTCACTTCCTGTCAAAATAGAAGAACTAGACCATTCTTTGTAGAGAAGGCTGGTCTCATCAAATACAACATGCATAGATTCTTCTACAACATGGGTTTTCTTGTTATCCACCCTATAAGCTCTACTATGTGAGCTATATCCAACAAGAACCCCCACATTGCATTTCTCTGCAAACTTTGTTAGTTGAGATTTTCCATTATTTAGAATGTAGCATTTGCAACCAAAGATTCTAAAGTAGGAAATTGTAGGTTGTTTGCCTTTCAGAATCTCATAAGGGGTTTTTTCCAAGGACCTTATTGATGGAGGCTCTATTGAGAACATAACATGCTATATTGACTGCCTCAGCCCAGAAGTATTCTGGGAGTGAGGAGTCACTATGCAATGTTCTCCCAGCTTCTATCAAGGTCCTATTCCTCCTCTCAGCCACACCATTTTGCTGTGGAGTCCTTGGGGAGGAGAACTCTTGGGTGATACCAAATTCTTGACAAAATTTTGTCATAGCTTCAGATTGAAATTCTGTGCCATGGTCAGTTCTTGTCCTGACCACAGTACATTGTAGATCATTCTGAATAGCCTTGACATAATTTATAAAGACATGTAAGGTATCTGACTTCTTCTTAAGGAAGAATACCCATGTATACTTTGAATGATCATCTACAATTACCAAAGTATATAACTTCCCACCTAGGCTCTGAATTGGCAAAAGACCAAACAAGTCCATGTGCAATAGGTATAAACACCTTTCAGTATCCTTGCAATACTTTTAAAGGTGGTCCTAGTTTGCTTACCCATTTGGCAAGCATGACAGGGACCACTTTTAACACATTTTAGATTAGGACTATTTCTAACAAGGTTTTTAGAAAATAATCTATACATTGTCTTATAGTTAATGTGGGCAAGTCTCGTGTGTCATTGGACACAGAGAGACTCACTTTCATTAGCTACAAGACATACAGAGGAGATAGAATAATTGCAAATGAAGTCTAAGCAATAAACATTCCCACTCCTAGTGCCTGAGAGAATGGTCTCTAAGTCTTTAGACTTTTTGATCAAGCACTTGTCATTGTGGAATTCAATGACATAGCCTAAGTCACATAGTTGGCTTATGCTTACAAGGTTGTGTTGCAACCCTTCAACATAAGCTACCCTTGTAATTGAGACTATGCCATTTGAAATCATACCATATCCTTTGGTGACTCCTTTTTCAGATCCACCAAAGATAAGTTTGGGTCCATTCTTCACTGGATGGTAATCCTTTAGAAGATTCTTAGATCCTGTCATGTGCCTTGAGCACCCACTGTCCAAGTACCATATTTGGTTGAGACTGGTACTTGAACTAACCTGCAACACAAAATTTAATGTACCTTAGGACCCCAACTGACTTTGGGTCCTAGGTTCATGTTAACACCATAGGGAATATTCCTAGAGAGGGCTGGTTTGGCTTGAGGTTCAGTCCTTGCCTTTGGCACATTGGGGTTGTGCCAACAATCAATTGCAAAGTGTCCCACCTTGCCACAGCACCAACAATCATGAATATTGTATCTCCTTTTCTGAACATTTTTGAATTGGTACAGCACTTTGTACATGTTCAGCAGAAGGGATATCAGCATTCTTCCTATTTCTTTCTGCAATAATCTGACTGAAGGATAATCTGTGGACAGTCTTGCTGCTCTTTGTTCTGATGGCCTCAGTTTGCATTGACTTGGCAGTCATACAAGATCTGATGGAATCAGACACTGGGCACCAGGTCTTGTCAACAGATTTGACAGCAGTCTTGCTTTTTGCTGAAGCAGATTTGGAAGAGCTTGCTTCCATGTTCTTGACTGAATGTGCTGAGACACCAAACACAAAATGTCCAGGTTGGACCATTTGTATTTCCTCATGTGGAGCTTTCATTGCACTTAATCCCATGCCCTTTCTATTTCCATAACTGTGAGCATTCTTGCTCAAGTTATAGGAACTTCCATTTAGTAAGTGACCATGAATACTTTCTTGGTCATACTTGTTTGAGGGCATCAAGACCTTCACAAAGGAGGTCTTAGATTCTTTTGAGTCCTTGAACTTTCCCTTAGTGTTGCTAGTAGCTGCCTCTTTGTTGAAACCAACACCTCTCATGTCATGGGAGTTGAAGGTGTCAATAATAGGCAACACTGTCTTGGGCTTGGAGAACTTAGCCACCAGCATTCTCTCTTTGAGAAGCTTTTCTTCAAGATCCTTAATGATCTTGTTCTTGTGGCTTATGGTGCCCACATGGATGATTGGCATTCCCCTTAGCTTGCCAATCTCCTTGTTCATTAGAGCTAGCTGGGTAGCATGCTCAATGCACTCAGATTTTGATTGCTTTAGGGAAGCAATTTCTTGGGCTTGCCTCTTGGCTAGCTTTTTGCTCTTTTTCAGAGCTTCCAGGAGTGCACCATATTCATCAATCAATTGATTGACATAATCCTCAGAATATGATTCACCTCCAACCTTAGATGGAGGAGATTCAGATTTTGGACCTGTTTCATAATCAGAAGAAGAAGAAATGCAGTGTATCAATACCTGCTCATGTTCTGAATTGCTGTGGCTGTCCTCATCTTCAGTTATAGCCATCAGCCCATGGTCATCAAGAGTGACCTCATCCTCCTCTTCATCACTATCTGAATGTGATAGAGGGGCCCTGATTCCTATCCTGTTAGCAGGATAGTCTTCTTCCTCCTGATCAGCAAACAGCCCCAAGTAGGCTTCCTCCTCACCATCTGAATCTGAAGATGAAGATTCAGATTCACTCCAGCTCTTTCCTTTCTTAGCTAGGAAGGATTTTTCTCCCTTCCTTTCCTTCTGGTGATGAGGCTTCTTGTCACCTCTCTCCTTTCTCTTGACTGGGCAGTCAGCAATGACATGTCCAGGCTTACTACAACAATAGCAAATTATGTTAGTTGAAACATGTTTACTAGTTTTAGAGTCATACCTGTCCCCTTTGGGATGTTGCCTCTCAGATCTGTAATGATCCTTCTTGGGATGAGAA
The DNA here is from genome assembly GCA_033032865.1 of Dactylorhiza incarnata. Lineage (NCBI taxonomy): Eukaryota > Viridiplantae > Streptophyta > Magnoliopsida > Asparagales > Orchidaceae > Dactylorhiza > Dactylorhiza incarnata. Next base: position 18,313,189 of record JAWHQI010000013.1, read on the forward strand.
GAGGAGGAAGGTTTGTTCTTCCATTGTTTCCTCTTGATCATCTTCTTGAACTACCTTGTGAAGGCAGCAAACTCCTCATTAGAAGAGGAGCTGTCAGATTTGCTGCTCTCAGATTTCTCAGATTCAGCAGCCTTCCTTGGAGGTGACTACACTCTAGCCTTGTTCTTCTTAGAGCTTTCAGCTTTGAGAACAACAGATCTCTCCCTTGTGTGAGCCCTGGGGGAAGAGTCCTCCTCCTTTCTTGCAGAAAGCTGCATCTCATATGAGAGCAGTTTCCCAAACATTGTATGGGTGGGGGTTTCTCCAAGTCTTGCCCCTTCCCTGATTGCACTGATTTTAGTGTCCCATTCTCTAGTTAGAGATCTAAGGAACTTATCATTGAGTTCATAATCTGTGAACACCCTTCCATAGGTTCTTAGTTCATTTACAATCCTAAAGAACCTTTCATAGCACATGGAGATTTTCTCCTGGCCCAGCTGTCTGAAGGCTTCATACTCCTGATTGAGGAGTGAATTTCTATCATCCCTTACTTCAGCTGTTCCCTCCATATAGACAACCAATGTGTCCCACATTTCCTTGGTTGTTTGGCAGTGTACCAAGTTCTGAAATGTAGTGTCATCAATGGCATTTACTATTATCTTTTGGGCTCTCTTGTCCATAGTGTACAGTGCTATCTCATCATTGGTCAGTTCAGAAAATACCTTAAGTACTATTCTAGTAGGGTCAATAGTGGAGACTTTCTCAAATGTATAAGGACCATTTTTAACAGTCAAAAAGATCCTTGGGTCTGATGCTTCCATGAATAGCCTTACCCTTTGCTTCCATATCCCAAAGTTTTCTTTGGAGCATATGGGCAACTTCATTGACCCCAACTCCTTCTTCATTGCACTGTTGGCCATTAGATTTCAGATTTGACTACTCCTGTATAGGATCTGATCAGACTGTTAAGTCTTTTTGATCAACCTATCTCTGATACCACTTGATAGTTTATGTAGGTGTAGTCAATAATACCTAGAGGGGGGTGAATATGTTCTACTTATTTTCTTTGTTTGAACCTAATGTTTCTAGCTGCAGAAAACACAAGCACATAAAACACACAAGGATGTATAGAGGTCCTCAAGACAGGGTGTCTTGAGTAGTCCTCTTTCCCCCTTCACCTTTCTAACAATGAGTTAGACAAGCCCACAAACTCCAATCTCGGCTCCTTGAGCTTACACCACAAGTTCCTCGGAACTTCTCAGATCAAGAGTGATCCTACCTCAGGCACAGCAGCCCTACACTCAGGCTCAGCAGCCCTACACCTCAGGCTCAACAGCCTTACACCTCAGGCTCAACATCCCTACACCTCAGGCACAGCAACCCTACAGCTCAGAGTAGTGAACTCCTACCACTCAGAAATCCCACAGATGTCCTACCTCAGACCTATCAAGAAGTCCTACCACTCAAGCTGTTAACACAGCTTTACACACAGGCTCAACAGCCTTTTACTCAGGCAAAAATGTTTTAAAAAGATGTAATAGAGTTTGAGTTAGATACAAAAGACACAAGGATTTACTCTTAGGTCTTCTGGATCCTTTCTTCAGATCTAAAAACAAGAGCTTCAGATTTGTATCCCCTTGATCTTTTCCTTCAGCAAAGCAGAAGATCAACTTGCCCTTCTTGAGTTTGTACAGGAAGAGCTAACTAATCTCCCTTAGAAGATTAACTTCAGCTGCAGAGAATGACTTCAACTGGCTGAATCATTAAAGCTCGATTGCGGCGTGTAGCAGACGTTTCTCAATAGAACAGTGCTTCTTGATGTGCCCTAACATCTTCTTTTATACCCCCAGAAGGCTTCAACGGCTATATCGATTCTCCTGACACAGTATGGGGCTGATTGGACTTGCTTTTCCCTCTCAAATGTCATTTGCGCCAAAAGTAGATCCCGTCAAAACATTTGGATCTGTCTCAGCGGTTGGGCTGAGACAGCATCCAGTCTCAGTGGTTGGGCTGAGATGACTTCCAGTCTCAGCGGTGGCTCTAGTTCCCTTCTCAGTGGTTGCTCTAGTCTTCTTCTCAGTGGATCCGCTGAGACGGCTCCTCGTCTCAGCGGTTCTGGCCCATCGTCTCAGCGGTTATGCTGAGACAGATCTTCAACTCCTTGTGGATGATTTCTTCTTATCTAAGGCCATGTTTGGCCCATCCTTTTGAGTCACCTATGCCTGTATATCCTTCACAAGTATAGCTTTGTTAAATACAATATGTCCTTAGCATTGAGAGTGATGCCTCTTCAAATCAAGGTAATATTGAGGGCAATATTCCCAACAGAGTCCATGTACAGATGTATCATTGGATCCCTATTGTACTTGACTGCTAGTAGGCCAGACATTATGTATGCTACATGTGTTTGTGCTAGGTATCAAGCCTGTCCTAAGGAATCTCACTACACCTCTGTGAAGAGGATTCTGAGATACCTTAAGGGCAGCTTGCATCTTAGCCTTTGGTACCCTAAGAACAATGACTTTGAACTAACAGGCTTTTCAGATGCAGATTTTGCAGGTTGCAAAGAAGATAGGAAGAGTACAAGTGGTACTTGTCAATTCCTAGGGAGAAGAATGATATCTTGGAGCAGCAAGAAACAAACCAGTGTGGCAATATCCACAGCTGAGTCTGAGTGCATTGCTGCAGGTAGCTGTTGTGCACAACTCGTTTGGACACAACATCAGTTGGAGGATTACAACCTCAAGGTAAGGGAATCTCCTTTGTATTGTGATTCATCCAGTGCAAATATCTATTGCTAAAAATCTTGTCTCTCATAGCAGGACTAAACACATAGAGATTAGATATCATTTTATTAGAGAACAGGTAGAGTGTAAAGACATCTGTCTTGAATTTGTCCCCACTGACAAACAAGTAGCTGATATCCTTACTAAGCCACTGGATGAATCCAAATTCAATGCTTTCAAAATTGATCTTGGCATGCTTAGTGTGGAATAGTTGTAAATGTGTGAGTAATAGTTGTCACTATTATTGATTATGAATGGTGAATTATGAAACTTTACATTACTGTACACTACAACTTAGTGACATGACTAGGACCCATCTTAAGCCAAAATATCTACATTAGGTCTAAACCCTATGATCAGCTAAGATGCAAGAGTATGTTCAGCCGAATCAGCTGAGAAAAATCCCAGCTGAACCGCTGAGATGAGGAAACTATCCCAGCGGTTGACAGTTCACTGTCCCAGCTGAACCGCTGAGACGAGCAAACTATCTCAGCGGTTGACACTTTACTATCCCAGTGGCCTAGGTCTCCGTCTCAGCTGAACCGCTGAGACGGGGTATGTTCAATATGACATCTGTTAATTAACCCAGAAATCCTTGAAACAATAAGGTAATTAAGTCTAAAAACCTAGGGTTAATAAAATCGAAACTAAAAATCTATAAATAGACACACTATAACCTAAAACAAACCACAAAGCCAAACCCTTAGCCGTCAAGATGATTCATCTTCTCTCCCATCTCAGCGCATCGATTCTCTGCTTCCATGGCACCAAAAAGCTCGAAAGATCTCCTGGAGGGCTATGAAATAGTAAGAAATGGATTCTCTCCTGCCTCTGAAGAAATACGACAAGTGATTCATCTAATGGAAGCTCAAGGTCTGGAGCACATGCTGTCTGAACCATGCTGCATTCTCAAAGCTGAAGTTCTGGAATGGTTCAACCATGTCAAACTGTCTCCATCCAAAACCATCCTGATGTCCAAGATAGGAAGTGAGAAGATAAATATTACTGCTAAAAGGTTGGAGAAGGGGCTAAAATTAACTCCCTGCAGTAAAATAGAAGAGGAAGGGATATCTGAAAAGGACAAGCAGACTGCCTTAAAGTGGACAGGATACAGTGAAAGTAAGACCAGTTGTCTAAGAAGGAAGTTCTTCAATCACAGGGGAAGCTGTTGTCTGATATTGTGGGCAAAGCTATCCTATGCAAGCCTGGTTCACATGACACTGTCTCACACTTCATGTGTTGAAATTGTTGAAGTGAAGTGGAAGGGAGTCCGGCCGGTCTGAAGGCTGGAGACCGCAGAGACCGCGCGGTCTGCGTTGGTGCTCTGGCGGTTTGGTTCTGCGATCTCTCCCTGCTATTCTGGCGATCTGTTGTGATCGGCCAGTTTGCTTCTTGGTTTGGTCGTTGGTTCTGGCGACCTGTTGCGTGTTCTTCCGGTCTTGTTCTGGGCGGCCTGTTCTTGGTTGACCGCAGTGACCGGGCGGCTTGTTTGGACTGTTCTGGCGACTTGGTCAAGTTGGCCAGATGTTTGTCCCTGTTTAGGCGATCTCAGGAAGGGTGGTCGCTGTGTCCGCACGGATTGTGCGCGGGCTGCTGCTGTCTTGCGGACTTATGCTGGATCTTGTCCAAGTGCTATGTTCGCGCGGTCTGTTTTATAAGACCGCTGGCGATCTGATGGGCGGTTATTGTATCCCGGTTTGTGCGGTGATGACATCCGTCTATCCGCCTATAAATAGGGGTGTAGGGCCTGTCATTCCTAACAAGAACTATAAGAACAAGAGCCCGGATTGTTTCTTGCGGCCTCAAGTTTGATATCGAGCGATCTCAGAAGAGAGCTAACCGGTTGTTGTGTTCGCAGGTTTGCGGTCACCAGGTTGCGGTCTCCTTCCTTGGTGATTTCCGGTGGCTTGAATAAATAGTTTGTCTACGGTCTGTCAGCGAACTGGTTTATTGTGTTCTTGTGCTGTTCGCAGCGAGCTCAGCGATCAGGCGACCTTCAGCGGTCAGGCGATCAGAGTTGCGGTCTGGCGACAGCTTCAGTTCTTTGTTCCAATAAGCTTCAGTTCATGCGGTCTGGAATTGCGGTCTGGCAGTGCAGGTTGTCTGCTTCTGTTCGCGCGGTCTCAAGGTGTTTCTGCGGTCTGACTATGCAAGCGGTCTGGGAGTACAACAGAGCAAGCCGGGCGACCTGAGCCTTTTTGCGGTCCGTGCGGTCTCTGCTTTGGCAGACCGCCTGTTTCAGTTTTGGTGTGTTTTTTGTTCTTATCATCTCCGTGATTCTTATGAATCATGTCTCGCCATGTATACCTCGAAGTGTAAAGCAGTTCTGTTTCAATAAAGATTTCTTGTGTTGCTATTTTGGCATTGTGGCTGTTTGGCTATAACTCTTGTTGATACAACTCCTGCTTACTCCTAAACGATCTTTCAAAAATTTTAACATGGTATCAGAGGAAGGTTATTGGAGTGGATAAGCAGTGATCAACTAGAGTTTCCATCGTCTTTGTGAAGAAGAGACCACATAGATTGCCATGGAAGGTGGATACGCAAGAGGTCTTGGTATTGAACTCCTCACATCGACTAACTTTACAATGTGGAAGTCGTGTATGGAGAGTTACTTGCTTGGCGAGGATCTATGGGAGGTAGTTGGAGGAGAAGACACACAAGAGGTGTTTCCAGCAGGAGATAATATGGCAGAAGGGAGACTTTGGAGGAGGACGAATGCTAAGGCAAAGTTCACTCTCAAGAGGGCTATCTCACCGGAGCTGTTTGATCACATCATTGGATGTAAATCTGCTTCTGAGATTTGGACATCCTTGGATGGGTTGTTCAATAAGAAGAATGTAGCGAGGCTACAATATCTTGAAAATGAGTTGGCGAAAGCCTCTCAAGGTGATCTTTCTATTTCCACCTTCTTTCTCAAAATGAAGAACCTCACAGTAGAGATTTCTGCATTGGACCCTGATGAGCCTATCTCTGAGGAAAAACTGAAGAGGCATATCATCCGCGGGTTGCGGAAGGAGTATCTTGCCTTTGTGACTTCAGTTCAGGGTTGGGCAAATCAACCATCGTTGTTGGAGCTGGAGAACCTTCTTGCTTCGCAAGAAAGTTTAGCAAGACATATGGCGGGGGTTTCTATCTCCGGGTGAGAAAGTGATGTGATGTTCTTTGGGAAGAAGAAGAAGAAACGGGAGAAGAAGAAGTCGGGTCATGATGGACCCTCCACTTCAGGTCAGCAAGATAGAGGCTATGCCCCTAAGTCTGATGGGAAGAAGAAAGGAGAGGGACCGAGGTTCTTTAGATGCAATAATACCGGGCACTTCAAGAAAGATTGTCGGGTGAATCTTCAGCCGGGACATGCAGTGGAGAAGGAGATGCCAAAGTCTGATGAAGTTGGATGGGGAGGAGCCTTTGTGTCTAATATAACGGCGATGCCCGTTAAGGCCTTGGCTTCCATCAACTATGATGAGGACTGGATTGTTGATTTAGGGTGTGGGCATCATCTCACCGGGGATGGATCAAAGTTCTCTTCTTTGGCACCTTACTCAGGTAACAATGCTATCATTACGGCTGATAATTCTATTCATCCAGTAGAACACAAAGGTGTTGTCTCCTTGAGCAGTGATAAGGGTCCACTCACATTGAGGAGTGTTTATCACGTACCTGGTATGAAGAAGAATCTCTTCTCTGTGACCAATGCGGTCGATGCCGGTTATCACGTTCTGTTTGGCCCAACAGAAGTGAAGTTTCTTATAACTCAACCGGAGATAAAAGGAGATGTTATTCACGTCGGCAAGTGGGTGAAGGACTTGTTCGTTTTATCAACAAGTACCTATGTTGATAAGATGAGGACCAATGATGGCTTGCCTTGTTTGTCCTCCTATGGAGACGGTCATGTGTGCGAGGGATGGGGCATGTAGGCATGGACAAATTGAAGGCTATGGCCGTAAGGGGCCTTGTTAATGGCTTGCCTTGTTTGTCCTCCTATGAAGACGGTCATGTGTGCGAGGGATGTCAGTTTGGTAAGTCTCATCGACTTCCATTTGACAAATCGCAAACAAGGTGCAAAGTGCCGTTGGAGTGCATCCACGGTGATTTGATGGGACCGACTGCCGCCCCAAGCCTTGGAGGCAACAGATACATGTTGGTGTTGATTGACGATTACACCAGATATGTCTGGGTGTATTTTTTGAAGGAGAAGTCGGATGCCTTTGCAAAATTTGTGGAGTTCAAGGAGCTGGTTGAAGGCCGGCTAGGCCTGCGGGTTAAAAAACTTAGAATTGACAATGGTGGGTAGTTCACCTCTAGTGAGTTCTCAAGTTTTTGCAGGAAGCATGACATTAGGAGAGAGCTCACTTGTGCCCATACTCCACAATAGAATGGCGTTGCCGAGGAAGATCCGTCATCTGACGGAAACTTGCAAATGCTGGCTTCATACTAAGAGTATCCCAAAGTCCTTTTGGGCGGAGGGAATGTCTTGTGCAGCTTATGTCATCAACAGGTTGCCTTTAAGTCCTATCAACATGAAGGCCCCTCACGAACTAATATTCAAGGAGAAGCCGAGTGTTGCACACCTTCGGGTGTTTGGGTCAACCTGCTATGTGCATATTCCTGATGCTCCTCGAACAAAGCTAGATGCGAAAGCAAGGAAGCTAGTCTTTGTTGGGTATGATGAGCGGAAGAAGGGATGAAGATGCATGGATCCTGAGACACGGAGGTCAATTGTTTCTCGGGATGTGGTTTTCGATGAAGTGACTTCCTACAATGGGAGTTCAGGAGTTGAGCTACCGGAGGGCAGGGTTGATGAAGGAGGAAAAGCTGCAGGAAGTCTTCAAGTGGAGTTGCCTGTTTCACTAGGAGCTCCAGCTGTGTCAAGCTCTGAGATGGAGTCTTCAGGTTCTGGAAGCAGGGGGAGCGATGCTCCAAGTTCATCTGGAAGAGGAGCTTGCACAGAAGAAGCAGCTGAGGAGGTGGTTAGTCAGGAGCAACCTCTTAGGAGGTCGAAGAGGACTATTCAACCACCAGATCGATACACAGGAGGAAACATGGTGAACTTTGTTTCATGTTTCTTTGCTGGTCCCTTGGATGAAAGGGAGCCGTCGAGATTTGAAAAGGCCAGAGGCGTGAAGGAGTGGGACGTTGCGATGCAAGAAGAGATGTCAGCTCTCGAGAAGAACGAGACTTGGTCTCTCGTGCCCAAGCCCGAGGGCACCACTCCTGTCACTTGCAAGTGTGTCTTCAAGCCGAAGAAGAAAGCTGACGGTAGTATCGAGCGTTACAAGGCTCGCCTTATAGCTCGCGGGATCTCACAGCAGTACGGAGAAGATTATGATGAGACGTTCAGTCCAGTGGCAAAGATGACTTCGGTTCGATTTGTTATTGCCTTGGCGGCTGATGGCGCAAATCTCACACACCGCTATAGGCGGTAGCTCGACTGCGGCACGAAACGGCAGTGTACCGATCGTTCAAGTAATATAAAGCGAGGAGTAATCCCCGAGTATCGAATCTCTCAAGGAACACAGTAAGGTGGAGTTTATTATCGAGGAAGGACTTGAGATTGAAGTCCTGCGAAAGGCGGAATGCGAATGAAAGGGCTTTGGGGGTTTGTGAATACTTAAAATAAATATTACCACTACTCCTATGCAATGCTGCTATGCAATGCTTCGATAGGCGGATGGAGACTAGGCAGGCCTTGAGCGCGCTGCGTCGAAAGAGCGGATGGACGAGAAGGCAAGCGGAGTGAGGGTCGCGAGCACCTCTTCGTCAAGCACGCCACTAGCAATTGCTAGTGCGGCACCGATCGTGGCGGTGGAATGGAAAATGAAATAAGGCGCACCTCAATGACACAAATGAACAAAATAATTTCATAAACATGAAATAAGCAATATTAGGCATGATTCATAGTGTTCATCATCAAGATAAAGCGAATACATCACACATAACCACAAAAATAGAGGAAAAAGGCAGGAGATACGACCGAATCTGGAGTCTCGTTGTAGATTTACGGTAGGAAGCACCGGGTTGTCAATCCGCGTCCTAGCTCGGTCCCAACTGCGTCCGGGGTAGAAGAGGGCTGTCACACCTCCCAATGGACCCGTCTTCTCCAGCGATTTACAATCCGGCCACGTCTATTGCGGAGAACCTCTTCCTTAGCGGTCAAAGTGAGTGTAGGGACCCTTCCTTTAAGCCTTTGGATGATGGAGGAGGCCTAGGGGGTGAAAATCCCCTGAAAACGGCGAAAACGGCGGACTGAACGGAGCAGAGTTGCGTGATCCTGACCTAATTCGCGAACAGGTCAATAAATAGGCGCTGGATTAAACACTGCGCACGATCATTGGCGCACGACCAGTGGTCGTGCGCACTGGAATCCTGCGATCGTGCGCACTGCCTGGACAGAACCTGCACGAGATGAAATCATAAAATAAAATGTTCGCACGACCAGTGGCGCACGACCGTTGATCGTGCGCACTAGAGTCGGTGGTCGTGCGCAATAGGTGAGACAGAACTCATAAAATTACAATTAGGTGCGCACGGACAGTGGCGCACGACCGGTGGTCGTGCGCACTGGAGTTGATGGGCGTGCGCACTGCACTAGACAGAACTCGTAAAAAGGGGCTAAGTGCGCACGATCAGTGGCGCACGACCAGTGGTCGTGCGCACTAGAACAAGTGATCGTGCGCAGTGTTCCTGTGCAGAATTGCACCGGAAACACTTGCACGCCTCCTATTCCAGCACAAACACAGATCTAGCCACCGAAAGTGGCACTTAACAACATATGAGTACTATGAAAGGAAATAAACACGAAAACACACCAAAGTGGGCCAAAATGTGCACCTAGCATGGGTTATCAATTATAAACTATAATAAGGCTAAAGTGCGTGATATTGACTAAATAATGGCCCGGATGAGTCCATGAAGGTGTATATAATCAGGACTCATCACACCCCCAGACTTAACTGTTTGCGCGTCCCGAGCAAACGAATCCGGCGGAAGTTGAAAAAGATAATTAAAATAGCGAATTACGCAGGGGAGTACAGTGCGAAGTAACATACGCATGCGAGTAGGAATTCTAGTAGAAGAAGATTCTAGCTATGCTAACTAATTTACGTAAGTACTAAAGCGTAATCAAAGATTTAATTGTACTCAGTGGGTGAATTATGAAGAATTTGACGATCATGCCCGGTATGGAAGTGACGAGACGCTGAGGCGGGTGTTGCAAAAGATCGGGGCTTAGGAATAACTCCGCTGAAATCCATCAACGTCGTGAACCATACGCTTGCCCGGTCACACTCTCTCCACGGCGCTAGCAAACTCGCAAATCAAATCAGTAGGACTTATAGGATTAAAACGGGGCTTAGGTTACGGAATGATATGCAAAGATAAACATGACGGCTACGCAACCCAAATGAGCCAACGGCACACTGCACCTTACAAAACCAAACAACTATGCTCGTGTGACACACCCCCAGACCTATCATGAAAACCAGGTGTGCACACAGCCTACTTTACACAAACCAACAGATTTTTCTCTTTAGCTTGGGAGGATTATTTTCAGGATACTCTTCTTTTTTTTTCTTTTATATATTTTTCTTCTTTCAAGCAACCTCCAGTTGGTTCAAAATCAGCGGATAGACAATATTTTCTCTTCAAAACACAATGATACCACACACCACACAAGTTGGAAATTATGAGCACAGTTAAAACATTTTTTTGGTTGCGGGCGTAGGATAGGCTTCAGGCTTTGGTGGATGAGGAGGAGCTGAACATAAAAATGGTAGGCACAAATTTGGCTTGCAAAGGCGAATGAAAGGGGCATGGAATAACAAAGCTCAAACTAGCCAAATGGTGGCCTACATCATGCTTGACTCAACAAGTAGCTCTCACCCATGCTTCAAGAGTCGCTTGGGGCAAGTTCTTAGCCCACGAGAAAGATAAACCTTCCTCCCGACTCGAGCAACACACGTTTAGCGACCGCACACACACAACACCGGGTTATCATCAATTTCATTCGAATTCACCACTTGAGTACATTAAATCTAAATTTACGCAGAGATACTGCACATAAATTAAATGCATAAAGAAAATCTAATTCTACGCAAATTCTACTATAGCATGCGAAGCGACTAGAACACTACATGAGTCGACACTGCGCTCCAAATAATAATTCCTGTGTTAATAGCCTATTTCACCTTCCGACCAGACTAGTTTAAACGGAACAACACAACAAGATAAGCACACACTCAAGTGGGTGAAGTGGTGTGTGAAGATGAACGATACTAAATAACTGAAATTAAAATACTTCTAGTATGCAAATGAGATGAGCATGTGCAGTGGGTGACAAAGAAACAGCTCTCCCCCAGACTTAATCAAAACCATACAACATAATGATATGACGGTGAAAATCAAAATTGAAAGCTAGGGAAGAAGTTACCCAATGCTCAGCACGTGAGCATACCAGAAGAATGGCGTTTAAAATCAAGACAATCCGCAGCATCCACCATCGAACACAAAACCTGCAAGCAAAACTCAAAACAACAAAAGCAAAAACAAAAACTGAACTAGGAAAGGTTAGATAAAAGGAAATATAAAAAAAACCGGAAATCTGGGTTGTCTCCCAGTAGCGCTTTCATTTAACGTCCTTAAGCTGGACCAAATACCTGTATTAGCATTGCTTATAAAGAGTGCAGGAATTAAGAAGACATACTCAAAAATAGTTCATTACAGCAATTAAAAACACGCATCAACTAAAAGCGCTCTTGTGGTGCGCATCTCCTGTAGCATGTAGGCGGGAGGTGAAGGCTTTAGGGCCAGCACTGGTATTACCCAATGCTCCCCTAACCTCCGCCATCTTGCTACGAAGAGCGGCAGCACGAGCGTCACACAGAAGTTTTTCTTTTTTCAGTTTGGTGACGGTTGGAGATTGCCACCGTTGTGAACTCTCAGATTTTTCCTCCTTAGAATCAGGTGGCGTCACTTCCGGTGTCACTGTGACCACCGGATCGGCCCAAGAGACGGAACGCTTAAACAGTTTATTACACGATTCATCACAAGAAGAAAAATAATCAGCATTCTTGACTAAATCCACATCATCATTTCCCGGACAGCCGTCATCCTCCTTCTCGGCGTCGAATTCTTTCCGAAAGTCAATCACTTCCTCCTCATCAGATTTGAGCTCCTCCATTTCCCCTTCACCTGTTTCTTGGAAATGCGTCTTCCCTGCACAACTCAGAAGTTCATCAGAAATAACAAGAGGGGGAGGAGTGGATGTGTCGGCTCTAGCTTCGAGATGAATGGGCTGCAGCGCCGTGTTAGGTAAGATGACACACCCCGTGGCAAAGTCAAGGGTGGCGCCGCTCTCTTTCAAGAACGGCACCCCCAAGATAGGGATGGATTGATTTTCCCGGGGGCCCAACACCTGAAAGTCCGCGACCACAGTTGTCCCCTCAACTATTACTTCCACGTTTCTCACCTCTCCCTCGGATTGAATAATGGTGCCGTTAGCGAGAATCAGCGATTTCTTTTCCTCTGTGTTAATCTCCAATTGAAGTTTCGCAACATCTTGCAGCGCAATAACATTGCGAGAGGAACCGGAATCGCATAGAGCCTTTGTTTCAACCTGATTGATGGAACACGAGATTGTCAGCTCACTCGGATTGGCATCCACCACATCCCCCAGACTTTTCCCTTGATCAATGGGATTCTTTTCCGTATTACTGGGAAGGGACCCCTGCGAACGCTCAGTTAGCGCTTGGGCCAATTGGCCCAAATGCGTCTCCAAGTTTCGCATAGATGCAGTTTGGTTTGCCATATTCGAGTTAGCTACAAGCATGAATTTTTCCATCATTTCTTCTAAATTACTCTTCTTTTGAGTAGGGGGTGCTTGGTTGTAATCCGGGTGCGGCGGCCTCGGTTGGCTCCCGGAGGCGTAAGCATCATTTTGATGCTGCCCCGGTGACCATCGTTGGCCGGGCGTGTTGGGATTCCACGAGAAGTTCGGATGACTTCTCGCTCCCGGATTATAAGTGTTATTATACGGCGCCCCCTTGGACTGATTTCCAACATAATTCACAGATTCATTTAAAGATAAGTGCACGAAATCACCTACCACTTGGTTCCCCGAGCATTCGTAAGCATGGTGGCCTCCACCTCCACATCCTTCACAAGTAATGATGGCAGCAGATGGAGACGGAGAAGGAAGAGAATCAACCATGAAGAGTCCTCGGCTGCTTCTTGGAGCGTTTCTCCCTGCAGTCCAGAAGGTACTGTGGGAGGCAGTGTCACGCAAAATCCGCAGGGCATCTTCAGGGGTGTGGTTCATCAAGGTACCACCGGCCGCAGCATCGATCATTGCCCTATAATTGGGCTCGATCGCGAAGTAGAACAATTCAACCACGTTCCATGGCTGGAGCTCGTGGCCAGGGCAACGGCGAAGGAGTTCATTGAGGCGCTCCCAAGCTTCCGCAAGAGTCTCTTGATCCAACTGCCGAAATGTGGCGATTTCACGCCGCAAGCTTACAATCTTATCCACCGGGTGGAATTTAGCCAGGAATTTGGATGCAAGGGCATCCCATGTTGCAGCAGTCCCGGGCGGGATGGAATGAAGCCATACTTTTGCTTTATCACGGAGGGAGAAGGGGAACAGTCTCAGTTTGACTGTGTCATCAGCAATGCCCGCATAGCGGAAAGTTCCGCAAATATCAGAGAATTCTGCCAGATGCAGATGCGGGTCTTCGCTAGCCATCCCCGAAAACTGAGCATGGTTTCGGATAATGTTTAAGATCGCCGGCTTTATCTCAAACTGATTGTTCATGATATTGGGCCCAAAGCCCGGATACACGCTTCCAGCGGTGGGGGTGGTATAATCTCTCATAGTACGAGGCCGAGGTCTCTCCGCCTCCTGTTCATCAGTGGCCGGATTTTGCCCCTCATCGTGCACTCGCGCATCAGCATCATTCGGGTTCACATGATCACCCATGGCTGCTTGCAGAGCCGCAGCACGCCTTCGCGCGCGAGCGGTTCGTTCGATTTCTGGGTCAAAAGGTGCAAGTTCACCTGCAATCTGCCTCTGCATGCACTGTCAACAACAAGAAGAAACGAAAAGATCAAAAACAACTGCTCGTGTAACGAGAGTCACGACACAAGACGATACACGCCTGCGTTCCCCGGCAACGGCGCCAAAAACTTGATGGCGCAAATCTCACACACCGCTATAGGCGGTAGCTCGACTGCGGCACGAAACGGCAGTGTACCGATCGTTCAAGTAATATAAAGCGAGGAGTAATCCCCGAGTATCGAATCTCTCAAGGAACACAGTAAGGTGGAGTTTATTATCGAGGAAGGACTTGAGATTGAAGTCCTGCGAAAGGCGGAATGCGAATGAAAGGGCTTTGGGGGTTTGTGAATACTTAAAATAAATATTACCACTACTCCTATGCAATGCTGCTATGCAATGCTTCGATAGGCGGATGGAGACTAGGCAGGCCTTGAGCGCGCTGCGTCGAAAGAGCGGATGGACGAGAAGGCAAGCGGAGTGAGGGTCGCGAGCACCTCTTCGTCAAGCACGCCACTAGCAATTGCTAGTGCGGCACCGATCGTGGCGGTGGAATGGAAAATGAAATAAGGCGCACCTCAATGACACAAATGAACAAAATAATTTCATAAACATGAAATAAGCAATATTAGGCATGATTCATAGTGTTCATCATCAAGATAAAGCGAATACATCACACATAACCACAAAAATAGAGGAAAAAGGCAGGAGATACGACCGAATCTGGAGTCTCGTTGTAGATTTACGGTAGGAAGCACCGGGTTGTCAATCCGCGTCCTAGCTCGGTCCCAACTGCGTCCGGGGTAGAAGAGGGCTGTCACACCTCCCAATGGACCCGTCTTCTCCAGCGATTTACAATCCGGCCACGTCTATTGCGGAGAACCTCTTCCTTAGCGGTCAAAGTGAGTGTAGGGACCCTTCCTTTAAGCCTTTGGATGATGGAGGAGGCCTAGGGGGTGAAAATCCCCTGAAAACGGCGAAAACGGCGGAATGAACGGAGCAGAGTTGCGTGATCCTGACCTAATTCGCGAACAGGTCAATAAATAGGCGCTGGATTAAACACTGCGCACGATCATTGGCGCACGACCAGTGGTCGTGCGCACTGGAATCCTGCGATCATGCGCACTGCCTGGACAGAACCTGCACGAGATGAAATCATAAAATAAAATGTTCGCACGACCAGTGGCGCACGACCGTTGATCGTGCGCACTAGCGTCGGTGGTCGTGCGCAATAGGTGAGACAGAACTCATAAAATTACAATTAGGTGCGCACGGACAGTGGCGCACGACCGGTGGTCGTGCGCACTGGAGTTGATGGGCGTGCGCACTGCACTAGACAGAACTCGTAAAAAGGGGCTAAGTGCGCACGATCAGTGGCGCACGACCAGTGGTCGTGCGCACTAGAACAAGTGATCGTGCGCAGTATTCCTGTGCAGAATTGCACCGGAAACACTTGCACGCCTCCTATTCCAGCACAAACACAGATCTAGCCACCGAAAGTGGCACTTAACAACATATGAGTACTATGAAAGGAAATAAACACGAAAACACACCAAAGTGGGCCAAAATGTGCACCTAGCATGGGTTATCAATTATAAACTATAATAAGGCTAAAGTGCGTGATATTGACTAAATAATGGCCCGGATGAGTCCATGAAGGTGTATATAATCAGGACTCATCAGCGGCTTCAAGTGGTTGGGAGATTTGGCAACTCGACGTGAATAATGCTTTCTTGTATGGCGAGATTGACAAGGATATCTTCATGATCCAACCGCAAGGCTTCATCTCGAAGGAGTATCCGGACTACGTCTGTAAGTTGAAGAAGGCCCTATATGGGTTGAAGCAAGCGCCTCGAGCGTGGTATGGGAAGATTGCAGAGTATCTCTTATTCTGCGGATTCTTTGCTTCAGACTCTGATTCTAGCTTGTTCATCAAGAAAGAGGGGGTGCTTCGGGTGATTGTGCTGTTGTATGTGGATGACATGATTGTCACCGGGAACTCAAAGGAAGCTGTTGCAAGACTCAGGGTTGAGATTGCTATCAGATTCGAGATGAAGGATCTTATGGAGCTCCACCATTTCCTTGGACTCGAGGTGCAGAGGCGGGAGAGCGGAGTGCTCATTTCTCAGGCTGGTTATGCAGAGCGGATTGTTCAGCGATTCGGCATGGAGGAAGGGAAGAGCAGCTCTATACCTATGGAGCAACATCATAAACTTCGGAAGGATGAGGGAAGAGTTCTATCTGAACCATTGGTTTTCCGAGCTCTGGTTGGGAGCTTGATCTACTTGACGATCACAAGGCCAGATATTGCTTATGCAGTAGGCAAGGTGAGTCGGTACATGGCGGAACCACGGAAGCCTCATCTTCTGGCGACAAAAGGCATCTTGAAGTATGTGAAGTCGACCTCTGATTTGGGTCTCCTATATAGGAGAGGGTCAAGCTTGGAGTTGCATGGTTTCATGGATGCTGATAATGGGGGAGACGTGGATGATCGGAGATCAACGTCTGGTTATGTCTTTATGATGGGCCCCACAGCTATCTCTTGGTGCAGTAAGAAGCAAGACTCGGTGTCTGTATCTACCACGGAAGCGGAGTACAAGGCTTCCGCCTTGGCAGCTCAGGAAGCCGTTTGGCTCAGGAGGTTGGTGGAGGACATTCATCAGGAGGTTCGAGGTCCCACCTTGCTACGCGGGGACAATGAGAGTGCTCTCAAGCTGGTTAACAATACAGTCTGTCACGCGAGGACCAAACATATAGAGATTGAGCACCATTTCATTCGTGAAAAGGTGTTGGGAGGATCTCTTATGGTCGAGCATGTTCGGAGTGCAGTCAATGTCGCAGACATCCTCACAAAGCCGCTGGCGAAGGGACCGTTTACACGGTTAAGGGAGTTGCTCGGGCTAGTTTCCACTTCCCACTTCAAGGGGGAGTGTTGAAATTGTTGAAGTGAAGTGGAAGGGAGTCCGGCCGGTCTGAAGGCTGGAGACCGCAGAGACCACGCAGCCTGCGCTGGTGCTCTGGCGGTTTGGTTCTGCGATCTCTCCCTGCTATTCTGGCGATCTACTGTGATCGGCCAGTTTGCTTCTTGGTTTGGTCATTGGTTCTGGCGACCTGTTGCGTGTTCTTCCGGTCTTGTTCTGGGCGGCCTGTTCTTGGTTGACCGCAGTGACCGGGCGGCTTGTTTGGACTGTTCTGGAAACTTCGTCAAGTTGGCCAGATGTTTGTCCCTGTTTAGGCGATCTCAGGAAGGGTGGTCGCTGTGTCCGCGCGGCTTGTGCGCGGGCTGCTGCTGTCTTGCGGACTTGTGCTGGATCTTGTCCAAGTGCTGTGTCCGCGCAGTCTGTTTTATAAGACCGCTGGCGATCTGATGGGTGGTTATTGTATCCCGATTTGTGCGGTGACAACATCCATATATCCACCTATAAATAGGGGTGCAGGGCCCGTCATTCCTAACAAGAACTGTAAGAACAAGAGCCCAGATTGTTTCTTGCGGCCTCAAGTTTGAAGTCGCGCGATCTCGGAAGAGAGCTAACCGGTTGTTGTGTTCGCAGGTTTGCGGTCGGCAGGTTGCGGTCTCCTTCCTTGGTGATTTCAGGTGGCTTGAATAAACAGTTCGTCTGCGGTCTGTCAGCTAACTGGTTAATTGTGTTCTTGTGCTGTTCGCAGCGAGCTCAGCGATCAGGCGACCTTCAGCGGTCAGGCGATCAGAGTTGCGGTCTGGCGCAGCTTCAGCTCTTTGTTCCAATAAGCTTCAGTTCGTGCGGTCTGGGATTGCGGTCTGGCAGTGCAGGTTGTCTGCTTCTGTTCGCGCGGTCTCAAGGTGTTTCTGCGGTCTGACTGAGCAAGCGGTCTGGGAGTACAGCAAAGCAAGCCGGGCGAACTGAGCCTTTTTGCGGTCTGTGCGGTCTCTGCTTTGGCAGACCGCCAATTTCAGTTTTGGTGTGTTTTTTGTTCTTCTCATCTCCGTGATTCTTATGAATCATGTCTCACCATGTATACCTCGAAGTGTAAAGCAGTTCTGTTTCAATAAAGATTTCTTGTGTTGCTGTTTTGGCATTGTGGTTGTTTGGCTATAACACTTGTTGATACAAATCCTGCTTACTCCTAAACGGTCTTTCAAAAATTTTAACATCATGTTTGAATTAATGACAAGGATAATTCTGTCCAAGAGAACCTCATGGGGAGAAGTTATCTTTCAAAGGATAAAGGAATCTCTACAAGCCCCCAATATGGGAAGAATACTATCTCTGTACCTACAGAATAGTTATTCAGAGACCTTTGCAAACTCCAAGGGGTCAAATCTCCATTACCTCAAATGAATGGACATTAAGACTCTGGATAGATTCTCCAGAGTGCTCCCTATGAGCCAACCAACTGTGGCAAAGGAAAAGAAGAAAGAAGTATCCCAGCAGAAATCAAATTCATCCTCAAAGTCAGCTGGATCTAAAAATTAAGATAGTCATGGGTCTGATCATAGATCTGCCAGCAACCCAATGAACATTGATAATGAAGAGGTCCCCAGAACAAATGAGGAGCCCCAAGGAAGTATTGTGTCCATTCCTGAGCCAACCCAGATGAATGATAATCCAGCTGTTCATAATGATGAAGATGAATTTCCCAACTCACCTATCCTTGGTAAATTAGGATTTCAGTTAGGCCTCTTTTCTCTATCAATAGTATAGTCTAGGTGTCTAATTCATCAATCATTTTTCAGGTGACCTTAGACAAAATTCTCCTCCTAAGGATGCCCCAAGTGAGGGGGAGCATAACCCAGCCTATGAAGGAGGAGGTGGGTATGCTAGTGAGGGAGAACATCAACAGGAATTGGTATCACCTAATGCCCCATCTGAGGGGGAGCAGATCCCTGATAATAAGAGGGTTAATGCTCAAAGTGGAGCTGAAATGATGGTTGAAAAGGAATTACCCCAGGAAAGGCCAGTTGCATTTCTGGACACATATGACCTGATAAACTCAATACAAACATTGATTGAGGGTCAGATGTTGTCTATGAAAGAGTTTGTTGCTGAAAAGGTTCATGATTTATCTACCCAAATAAGGAATGAATTGCATACAACAAGAGCTGCATTAACTCAGGAGATTCAGGCCAATGAGCAAAGAATGGAGTCAAGAGTGGCTGAAGTGAGAACTGAACTGAATGCCCAAGTTAATGATGTCAAAAATGAATCAGATCATATCCTTCTGCAGATGACAAGATGGTTTGAAATGGCCAAAAATACTGTTGCTGCCCAGCACACAGTTCTGAAGAATATTGCAGACCATCAAGGGGATTCCACAAATGACATCACATATGTAAAGAATCATCTTTACAAAAACCAAAATGTCTGGGAGAATGCAGTTACAAGGATGGCACAAGTGGTCAACACTTCAAGCAGCCAAGTCAAGTCCCACATTGACAAGGCAAAGGAATATATTTTGGATGATGTGGACAGCTCCTTACTATTGATATATGTACTCTGTATTTATTATCTCTAGTATTTAGTAGCTTAAATGGAATGTTCAGATTGAAATGGATAAGCTATTACAGAAAATAGCTCTCCAATTGAGGGGGAGTAAATTCCCTGCTCAGGTTGAAGGGAAGTTAGCAAATGCTCAGAATATAGGTTAGCCTATAGGTTGATCCAAAAGGATCTATAGATGTTATCTCTCTATACATAGCAAGTTAAGGGGGAGATAGTAAGTTAAGGTTGAAAAAGCCAGAAAGGGGGAGATAGGTCCAGTACCAATGCTGGAGAAAGGGGAGAAAGGGCCAGTGCAAATGCTTATGCTTAGGGTGTTAAGTCCTTTTTCTGTGATAAAAGTTTTATTGTTAATGGACCTTAGCATTGGGGATGTTCTGCCTTCTTCAAATAAGGGGAGATTGTTGGGAATATTGCCCTCAATATTACCTTGATTTGAAGAGGCATTACTCTCAATGCTAAGGACATATTGTATTTAACAAAACTATACTTGTGTAGGATATACAGGCACAGGTGACTCAAAAGGAAGGTCCAAACATGGCCTTAGATAAGAAGACATCATCTACAAGGAGATGAAGATCTGTCTCAGCATAACCGCTGAGACGATAGGTCAGAACCGCTGAGATGAGGAGCCGTCTCAGCGGATCCACTGAGAAGGAGACTGGAGCAACCGCTGAGAAGGGAACTGGAGCTGCCGCTGAGAATGGAAGCTGTCTCAGCCCAACCGCTGAGACTGGATGCTGTCTCAGCCCAACCGCTGAGACAGATCCAAATATTTTGACGGGATCTGTTTTTGGCGCAAATGACATTTGAGAAGGAAAAGCAAGTCCAATCAGCCCCATACTGTGTCACGAGGATCGATATAGCCGTTGAAGCCTTCTGGGGGTATAAAATAAGATGTTAGGGCACATCAAGAAGTACTGTTCTATTGAGAAGTTTTTGCTACACGCCGCAATCGAGCATTCACGATTCAGCCAGTTGAAGTCATTCTCTACAGCTGAAGTTAATCTTCTAAGGGAGATTAGTTAGCTCTTCTTGTACAAACTCAAGAAGGGCAAGTTGATCTTCTGCTTTGTGATGGCGCAAATCTCACACACCGCTATAGGCGGTAGCTCGACTGCGACACGAAACGGCAGTGTACCGATCGTTCAAGTAATAAAAATTGGGAATAAATCCCCGAGTGTCGGTCTCTTGAGGAACACAGTAAGGTGGAGTTAAATGTCGAGGAAGGACTTGAGATTGAAGTCCTTAACGTCGGATGGAATGCGGAAACGGGGTGATTGGGCTTTTGGAAAATAAAATAAAAGCTATCAACTACTCCTATGCAATGCCGCTATGCAAAGCTTCGCTCGGCGGGATGGAAGACTACGTAGGCCTTGAACGCGCTACTTCGTAAGGGCGGATGGACGAGTAGGCAAGCGGATCGAACTATGCAGGCCTTGAGCGCGCTGCTTCGTTAGGCGGGATGGAGTACACGGGCCGCGATGCCACGCTTCGGTAGGCGGATGGGCGAGTAGGCTAACAGAATGAGGGTCGCACGCACCTCTTCGACGAGCACACCACTAACAATTGTTAGGGCGGCACAACACAACCAACAATCCACACCACAAGGCGCACCTCAATAATATAAACAAAAATACTCAATCATATAGACATAATCAAGTAAAAATGCTATTTAATCAAAATACACTTCATCATAATGTTAGATCTAGTTGCAAATACATCAATAAAAGGAGAACAAGGCAAGAAATCGACCGAATCCGAAGGCTCGTTGAAGATTCACGGTTGGAATCGCCGGGTTGTCAATCCGCGTCCAAGCTCGGTCCACAACTACGTCCGGGGTAGAGAGAGTTGTCACGACTCTCCAATGGACCCGTCTTCTTCGTGTCACGATCCGGTGGAGGTTGCCAACTTCCTTTTGCTCGATGGAGATAGCGGCTAGGTCTTCCTTTGGAGCTCTTGGATGAAGGAGGAGGCCGAGAGGAAACTCCGGCTCAAGATAGGCGTGAAGAGCAAGCCCGGAGCACCTCTATATGGTGGGCGACGGTGGAGGGGCAAAATCGGGCGGAATCGGGCGGAAAACGGCGGCTGGAAATCGGGATCCTCACCTAAAATCGCGAGCAGGGAATTTATAGGCGCTGGAATTAAACAGTGCGCACGGTCAGTGGCGCACGACCAGTGGTCGTGCGCACTAGAATCCTGTGATCGTGCGCTCTGCCTGGACGGAACCTGCAAAGACAGAAATTATAAAATAAAATGTTCGCACGACCAGTGGCGCACGACCGGTGGTCGTGCGCACTAGCGTCAGTGGTCGTGCGCAATAGATGAAACAGAACTCAGAAATTTAATGGTCAATGCGCACGAGCAGTGGCGCACGACCGGTGGTCGTGCGCACTGGCATTGGTGGTCGTGCGCACTGCACCAAACAGAACTCGTGAAAAAGGCGTTAAGTGCACACGATCAGTGGCGCACGACCAGTGGTCGTGCGCAATAGAACCAGTGATCGTGCGCAGTGTTCCTGTGCAGAATTGCACCGGAAACACCCGCACGACTCCTGTTCTAGCGTACAACCACAAATCCAGCCACTAAAAGTGGCACCTAACAGTGCATGAAAACCACTAATGAAAATAAACATGAAATCACACCAAAATGGGCCAAAAGGTGCACCTAGCATGGGATATCAAATATGAACTAAAACAGGGCTAAAGTGCAGTGAAATGACTAACTAAACGGCCCAGATGAGTCCATAAAAGTGTATATGATGAGGACTCATCACACCCCCAGACTTAACTGTTTGCGCGTCCCGAGCAAACAAATTCTAAGCGAACTAGGAAAGAACAGTAGATGGCTTAAAACTACAATACAGAGTACCATGCGAAGTCGCATGCTCACGTGCATAAGAAAAATAGTAGAAAAGGTTTCTAATTATAACAACAGTTTATATATTTCTAAAAGGGTAAAAGCATATTACAACTACTCAATTGGTGAACAACAGTGAATCGTTCGGTCATGCATACGGAGAAAGTAAATAGAACGCTGAGACGAGCATTGCCCAAGATCGGGATGCGGGAAAAACTCCACTGAAATCCATCAGTGTCGGTGACCATAGGCTTGCCCGGTCACATTCTCTCCACGACACTAGATTGGTTCATAGCGTGAGTCGGTAGGACTTTAGGTTAGAGATGGGGCTTGGGTTACGGTGAGGTAAACAAGGATACACAAAATGGCTTAAACACATAACCCAAATGAGCTTTAAAAATAACTACCCACGCACCAAAATCGAATGCAAGTGCATCACACCCCCAGACTTGGACATTTGCAACATAGGTGTGTGCACCGCCTACTCCCAATACACAATTCTTCTACATGATTTTCAATAAAACTCACCTTTCTTTTTCTCTTTTTTCCTTTTCAATTTTTTTTCTTTTTCTTTAAATCTTCTTTTCCTTGTCGTTTTCTTTCAGCAAATTTTCAAATGAGCATAACCACAGGTTCTCATAGTAAACACCACAATCAACACCCCCCAAAATGTAAATGAAATTACAACTAAAGCTCAGATTTGGGTGTGCGACTAGGTTAGGCTTTTAGGCTTTGGTGAGAAACATGTGGAGCTGAATCAAGGAAAGGGTAGGCACAAAGGGGCTAGCAAGGGTAGACGATAGGCATGAAATAAAAAGTTCAACCGGGCCAAAATAATGGCCTACGTCATTCTCACGCACTAGAACTATCCTATGCCAATGCTTCAAGAATCGCTTGGGGCAAGCTCTAGCCACCGAGAAAGATTCTCCTTTCTCCCGACTCAAGCAATACGAATCTAGCGATCGTTTACACACATCCCTATGCTACCGTTTGATTCACACCAGATTCACCATTTGAGTAAAGTAAACAACATTTACACTAATAAGAAAAAATATAAAACCATAGTATAAAGAGAAGTCTAATCTACACAAATTCCTATGCAACCGAGCACTCGACTAGGAGCACTACTAGAGTCAACATTTTACTCTACTACATAGTCTTAAGCCATCACCTAGACTTTCCCAAATAAGCAGAAGAATTAAATTCACAACAGAGCAAGCAAACAGATGAGTACGCACTCAAATGGGTGATGTGGTGTGCACTGAAAATGAACAACAATTTAAATGAAATCTTCTAGTATGCAGTGCAATAGTGCACGTGAGTGGGTAAACAAAACTACTCTCCCCCAGACTTAAACTAAACAATCCACAGAATATATGACATGAAAATCAGAAAAAGCTAGGGAAAGAGAGTACCCAGTGCTCAGAAATGAGCACACCAGAAGATTGGCGTTTAAATCACGACTAAGCTGCAGCATCCGCCATCCAGAGAAGATACCTGCAGGGGTCAGCTCCGCAAAAACAAAAGACAAAAGAAAACTGAAAAGAAAATACTACTAACAAAACATGATTAGAGGAAATAAAAATGCAGAAAAGAAAGATAACTACTGGGGTTATTGTCATCCCAGCACGACTTATTCTAAAATAAAACAGTTCTAGCTAATGGGCCTATGGAAGGAGAAGTGGACAGGTAACTGGCCTAATATCCGTGTCGGTAGCGGGTACCGATACGGTGATAGAACAGTCACGCCTCTACCTGAATATAAATACCTGCTTCTCACAGGTAGAGGGTAGAGAATGTAAGAAAAGGAGGAGGCCTGGTCCTCACTCATCTCACAAAACACATCCTTGCCTAGCAAGGTATCGTCAACAGGGAGGCAGCAGGAGGAAAAGGCAATGAGTGGAGCTTCCTCTATGGAGGAGGGGTCAACCTCCTCACATGTGAGGATACACTCATCATTGACCTGAGCATCATGCTCCAAGTCCTCCTGATGTACCTGTGAAGACTCAACCTGCACAGGCTCAGATGAAGAAGGGGGGTCAGGAAATAAAAGAGAAGAATGACATAAATAATCAAAAATCGGGGGAGTGGTCCCGGTCTCACTCCCATTAGGTTGGGGAAGTAAAATAATGTTTGCATTGTCATCAATGCTACAAGATTCGGCGGGATCAACGGTGGCCAGGCTTAGGATTTGGACTTCCTCCACCGGTGCTGAGGAGAATTCCTCTTCACCTAGAAGGTTGTCCTCCTCCATAGGAATAGGCACAACACTAAGATCAACAACCTCATCCTGCGACACATCATCGACAATGTCGTCAGAAACGAATGTAGAATGCACAATAGGGGAAAGAATCGAATCCACTAGAAGTGGTGGAGGCACATGGAGAATTGGCTCAGCAATGTCGGTGCATAGATCAGCCGCACATCCGGTGACCGTATTCATGCCATACCCTTCAAAATGTGAAGGTGACAAAGACACATAGCCGGATGTTGAAGGTGTGCCGCCAGAGCTAGGAGTTGGGACGATCCAAATATCCGGCTCGTCATCCTCATCCAATTGGCGATGAAAAGCAGCACAATCCTTCAAGGCGTGATCTGTGCTCCGACAAAACTGGCACTGCCTAGCAGGCTTCTTTGGCATAGCGGGAGCTGGAGCCGAAAAGAAGTAAGACGGTAATGGCTCAGCAGAGTAGCCATAAGACTTACGCGCACCATATGGAGTATCAGACGGAGTCGATGCTCTATATGCTGGGCGAGAAGAATTATGCCTACTATTCTCCGTAGGGCATTCATCACTAGAGTGGGAGGTAGCTCCACACCAACGGCAACGGAAATTGAGATGTGCCCACATAGTGCGAAGATAATACGATTCAGAATAAAAGTGCTATTGTGCAAAATACTACACCTGACAAAAATTACTAAAGCAACCTAATTAAAACAGGAAAAAGGAATAAAAAGACAGAAATAAAAATAAAAGATGCAATTTACAAATGAAAAGGGCTTCTCTCTCAGATTCTCCCTCTCCAGAAAACTCACACGACTGTGTTCCCCGGCAACGGCGCCAAAAACTTGATGGCGCAAATCTCACACACCGCTATAGGCGGTAGCTCGACTGCGACACGAAACGGCAGTGTACCGATCGTTCAAGTAATAAAAATTGGGAATAAATCCCCGAGTGTCGGTCTCTTGAGGAACACAGTAAGGTGGAGTTAAATGTCGGGGAAGGACTTGAGATTGAAGTCCTTAACGTCGGATGGAATGCGGAAACGGGGTGATTGGGCTTTTGGAAAATAAAATAAAAGCTATCAACTACTCCTATGCAATGCCGCTATGCAAAGCTTCGCTCGGCGGGATGGAAGACTACGTAGGCCTTGAACGCGCTACTTCGTAAGGGCGGATGGACGAGTAGGCAAGCGGATCGAACTATGCAGGCCTTGAGCGCGCTGCTTCGTTAGGCGGGATGGAGTACACGGGCCGCGATGCCACGCTTCGGTAGGCGGATGGGCGAGTAGGCTAACGGAATGAGGGTCGCACGCACCTCTTCGACGAGCACACCACTAACAATTGTTAGGGCGGCACAACACAACCAACAATCCACACCACAAGGCGCACCTCAATAATATAAACAAAAATACTCAATCATATAGACATAATCAAGTAAAAATGCTATTTAATCAAAATACACTTCATCATAATGTTAGATCTAGTTGCAAATACATCAATAAAAGGAGAACAAGGCAAGAAATCGACCGAATCCGAAGGCTCGTTGAAGATTCACGGTTGGAATCGCCGGGTTGTCAATCCGCGTCCAAGCTCGGTCCACAACTACGTCCGGGGTAGAGAGAGCTGTCACGACTCTCCAATGGACCCGTCTTCTTCGTGTCACGATCCGGTGGAGGTTGCCAACTTCCTTTTGCTCGATGGAGATAGCGGCTAGGTCTTCCTTTGGAGCTCTTGGATGAAGGAGGAGGCCGAGAGGAAACTCCGGCTCAAGATAGGCGTGAAGAGCAAGCCCGGAGCACCTCTATATGGTGGGCGACGGTGGAGGGGCGAAATCGGGCGGAATCGGGCGGAAAACGGCGGCTGGAAATCGGGATCCTCACCTAAAATCGCGAGCAGGGAATTTATAGGCGCTGGAATTAAACAGTGCGCACGGTCAGTGGCGCACGACCAGTGGTCGTGCGCACTAGAATCCTGTGATCGTGCGCTCTGCCTGGACGGAACCTGCAAAGACAGAAATTATAAAATAAAATGTTCGCACGACCAGTGGCGCACGACCGGTGGTCGTGCGCACTAGCGTCAGTGGTCGTGCGCAATAGATGAAACAGAACTCAGAAATTTAATGGTCAATGCGCACGAGCAGTGGCGCACGACCGGTGGTCGTGCGCACTGGCATTGGTGGTCGTGCGCACTGCACCAAACAGAACTCGTGAAAAAGGCGTTAAGTGCACACGATCAGTGGCGCACGACCAGTGGTCGTGCGCAATAGAACCAGTGATCGTGCGCAGTGTTCCTGTGCAGAATTGCACCGGAAACACCCGCACGACTCCTGTTCTAGCGTACAACCACAAATCCAGCCACTAAAAGTGGCACCTAACAGTGCATGAAAACCACTAATGAAAATAAACATGAAATCACACCAAAATGGGCCAAAAGGTGCACCTAGCATGGGATATCAAATATGAACTAAAACAGGGCTAAAGTGCAGTGAAATGACTAACTAAACGGCCCAGATGAGTCCATAAAAGTGTATATGATGAGGACTCATCACTTTGCTGAAGGAGAAGATCAAGGGGATACAAATCTGAAGCTATTGTTTTCAGATCTGAAGAAAGGATCCAGAAGACCTAAGAGTAAATCCTTGTGTCTTTTGTATCTAACTCAAACTCTATTACATCTTTGTAAGGCATTGTTGCCTGAGTAAAAGGGTGTTGAGCCTGTGTGTAAAGCTGTGTTAACATCTTGAGTGGTAGGAATTCTTGATAGGTCTGAGGTAGGAAATCTGTGGGATTTTTGAGTGGTAGGAGTTCATAACTCTGAGGTATAGGGTTATTGAGCCTGAGGTGTAGGGCTGTTAAGCCTGAGGTGTAGGGTTGTTGAGCCTGAAGTGTAGGGCTGCTGTGCCTGAGTGTAGGGCTGCTGTGCCTGAGGTAGGATCACTCTTGATCTGAGAAGTTCTGAGGAACTTGTGGTGTAAGCTCAAGGAGCCGAGATTGGAGTTTGTGGCCTTGTCTAACTCATTGTTAGAAAGGTGAAGGGGGAAAGAGGACTACTCAAGACACCCTGTCTTGAGGAACCTCTATACATCCTTGTGTGTTTTCTGTGCTTTTGTTTTCTGCAGCTAGAAACATTAGGTTCAAACAAAGAAAATAAGTAAATCCTATTCAACCCCCCCCCCCCCCCCCCCCCCCCCTCTAGGTATTATTGACTACACCTATATAAACTATCAATAAAGATGGGAGTAAGTCCCCAAGTATCGATCTCTCAAGGAGTGCAAGTAGGGGGTGTGAGTTCCCTATTCAGAAAAAGAATTGTAAGTGCAATACGAACCAAATGGGGGATTTGTGATTGGGTTCCTACGCTACAAAAACAAAATAAAATGTGGGTTGCCTTCACCGCGTTACTTGGGTCGATTACAGAAATGGGTGATGGGGTGGATGAAAGAACAATGAGGGTCGCAATCACCTCATCGCTAGGCACGCTCCTAGCAATTGCTAGGACGGCACAGACACAATAGGCAGTAGCACAAGGATGAAAAATTGGCACACCACTAAGGTAAAAACCACAAGATTAACCACATAGACATGATTAAAATAATGAAGCAATGTTAGGGTTCTTACACATCACAACAACATCCCACAAAATTCATTATCCACACTACAATAAAAGGAGGAAAGAGATATAATCGAGCGCACAAAGTCTTGCCGGGATTCACGGTCAGAATCAAGGGTTGTTAATCCTTGTCCGAGCTTGGTCCATGACTGACGTCCGAGGTATGGAAGGGTTGTAACTTCCTTCTAATGACCCATCTTCTTCGCGGATCTCCTCCGGTAGCAACTTCGTCGGAGAACTTCCCAACTGCAGCGAGAAATATCTAGAAATGGAGCTTGAGAGTTAGCGATGATGGCAGTGGCCGGAGACGAAGTCCTAGCCGAAGATTTGCAGAGAAACGGTGGTCAGAACTCCTCTCGCAAGATGGATCTAAGTGGGGCGAAACTGGAGCATTTCCCGCTCATCCCGACGGGTCACGATACTGGAATCTGCCCTTAGGTCGAAAAACCTGCGCGCATAATTAGAGGCGTTAGTTTAAGAAATGCACGACCGAGTATTTGGATAGTGCGATTTAAAGAGACGAACCGTGCATGGAGCTACGGGGAGGTCATGCGTTTTTTTTCACGCACATGCGTCATGCTCGTGAGCAACTAAAAACACAAGGGGTAGGACAGGCCGCGTATTTTGATGTCATTCAGGTTGGTCATGTGATTACCTTCACGCACGATTGAATTCAATTGTGGGTTAAGAAAAATGCATGATGAGCATCATCACATAGAGTTCTGAGTAAATCGCACGATCGCCATGATCGTGCGTTAACAATAATCGCACAGTCGTGCAATTTACCCATTCTGCAATTCTCAGCTCATGGGCACAATCCACTTGCATGCACAACCCCGATATTCGCCTAGGGGAGGGTCAAAGGAAAGCGAGGCGAGCCAGGTTCTCGAGATACATACATATTAATGGAAACAAGCGAAAGAGCGAGATGAATAGCGCTCGACGAAGCCCAAACAGCACTCGACGATCTCGTCTCAGCGGATCCGCTGGGACGGGCACTTAGCCGGCTGCTCGCAAGAAGGCGAGCGAATCAAGTGTGCGAGTGGGGCAGGAGTATAAACGAGGCCTCCACAGGCCATTCGCCCAAAGGAGGCGAACCAAATCTGCCAAAGGCCACCCGCGGGGAGAGGCGCGAGTCAAAGTTCCCGCGAGCCAGAGCCTCAAGGTCGACCAACAAGAAGGCGAGTGAGCCAGATGCTCGCCAGATGCTCGCCGAATGCTCGCAAGAAGGCGAGTGAGCCAGATGCTCGCTGAATGCTCGCAGGGAGGCGAGTGAGCCAGAAAGTCTCCGAGTTTGACGAACCCACTAATCACCCTATGATCGATGAAATTACCTCTATATCCCCTTTGGCCTGTCATTAGCCTACTCAAACAGCGGAGTTTGGCTGTTGGCAGACGCATTTGGGGTGCGAATAGTAAAATTAAAAGGCGGAATCCTGCTACTTGCAGGCCATATCAGAAAATCTATAAATAGGACCTCAAGGGCATCTTGGGAGGGGACTTCACTTCAGCTTCTCTCTCCTTAGGCTTTCTTTGGTTAGCATTTCTAGAGCTCTCCAAGGTGCCCGAGTCTCAGCTTTGGCATGGGAGGGGAAGCGCTCAACGATCTTCCGGGTTAGTGGAGGGACCTCCTCGCTGTGACTAAGGTCTTAGTCATCTTCCTAGTTTTTTGTCTACCTTCTCTGAGGGATCAGCAAGGGCTAGCCGCCCCTCATCTCGGTGAGGGCCCCGAGCTCCACAAGAGACCGAGAAATCGGTTTCAACATTTTGGTGCGGTTAGCGTGGAGCGTGGCTGGTCCAAGAAAGTTCCAATGAGCAGACATGACAGGAGGCGAGGATCAAGGCGAGGGGTTCAGCGAGCCACCTTAGGTGGTGACGCCGAGGATGTTCGCGGACTTCAGAAGGGAGGTGCTTGATACCTTCGGGCTCACGATCGTGGCGTTGCGGAGTGAGTTCGCGACCCCAGCACCTCAGGCGACCCTCCCCCCAGCGGCAGTTGGCGAGAACGCCCCGGGGAGGAGGGCCGGAAAGGAAGTCGCAGGAAGTTCAGTTCAAGACATGGAAGGGCGAGTACTGTTCGCCAGCCCGGCGAGTTCTGTGCCAGCGAGCTCTGTGCCGGCGAGCGCGACGCAGGCGAACGCACGTCCGGAGGACATGGCGACTGTGGGAGTGGTCCAGAAGGATGCTGTTCTCGCGAGCGCGGTCCCCGCGAGCTCGAGTCTGGCGAGAGAGCTAGGGGCGAGCGGAGCGAGAAAGGGTGGTAGAAGGGGGAAGCCCCTTCTGCGAGTTGGTACTTTCTGCACCTGTCCCGGCAGGGTTCGGAGAATGGGACAGAGTGTACTACAACGGCAGGGATGACCCTGTCCAGCATCTCCAGTCTTTTGAGGACTCGGTCTCCATCAGGCCGATGTCAGATGCTTTCAAGTGTCGGCTCTTCGCCGCCACCCTTAAGGAAAAGGCCAGGGACTGGTTCCATCAACTCCCTACAGGGTCGATCTACGCCTTCGAGGATTTGCGCAGGAGCTTCTTGTTGCAATTCTCCACTGCAAAGAAGAGGAAGAAGGACGCCGAGTCCCTCTTCAAAGTAAAGCAGGAGCCGAAAGAGTCATTGGCTCGCTACGCGAATTGGTTCTAGGAAGAAGTGCTACTCACCCAGGAGATGCCCGGGTTTGCACTCCAGCTCGCCTTCACAGTCGGGCTAAAGGAAAGTTTCTTTAAGATGGCGCTGAAGAGGAAAGCCCCCGTCTCCTACGAGGAGTTGATGGAGAGCGTGGCGGAGGAGATTGAGAGTGAGGAAGCCAATCCGGAGCTCGCCAAGAGGCTAGCAAAGCTCAGTGAGCCGGAGGTCAGGCAGCAAGAGGTAAGGAGAAGGGAAGAGCCCAGGGCCCCGGAGGGGGAGTGGAGGCAGCGTGCCGAAGGAATGCAAGGTCAGGGGATAGGTTACGGCCCGGGGAGGGGTAACTTCTATGGGGGTCCAGAAAGACCCCATCAGCTGGGATGGAGGCAGGGTCCGAGGCAATTGCCTCCCCCCCCCTCAGTAAGCCATGGCGATCAGGAGGGGAAGGGGAAGAGGAAGGAGAGAAGAGGCGAGAGAAGAAGCGGGAGCAAGAAAGAGGAGGAATAGTGTTGGGAATTGTGTCCTCAATTACCTTGATTTGAAGAAGTCCCCTTTAAACTAAGTTGAATTGAGTTTGTATTTGATATTGCTTTCTAGTATGGTGCTTGCAGGTTTTCAAATGAGTAAGTACAAACCAGTGTCAGGTTTCAATGGGTCACCAAACACAGGCCCATGCAATGTAATTCCTCATTGTATGGTTCAAGGTGTTGACTCATGTGAAATCTCTCTATTGGGATATACTTTTGATTCAAGCACTAAGGAAGAGCTAAAAGGAAGCTGATGTTGTTGGATGAGTTGAAGAAAAGAATTTTTCCAAGTGTTGTAGGAATTTTTCGAGAGCCTAAGTCCTTTTCTCGAGAAGTTAACTTCAGTTCTCGAGAGCTATGAAGTTTGTCTCGAGAGGTCCAAGTTCTCTCTCGAGAGGTTAAGTCAGTTTCTCGAGAACTTCCTTCTATATCTCGAGAAATCCATTTGATTTTCTCTTATCTCCAAGACTTTCTGTTCTAAGTCTTTGTCTCAGAAACTCTTTGTCTCGAAAAATCAATCTCTCGAGAAGTCACCTTTTCTCGAGAAGTCATTTCTTGAGAAATGATTATTTCTCGAGAAGTCTCTCTGCTATTTCAGAAATCTCTTTTCTCGGTTGTTCCAGATCATTTCTCGAGAAGAGTCATTTATCTCGAGAAGTGCTATGTTTGTCTGAATTTCATTTCTCGAGATGTCATCTTCTATTTCTCGAGAAATCGGTTTTATTCTGATTTTTCCGTTAACTATTCTGACGGGTCGCTGTTTCCGTTTGACGACTTGGTTCGATTCTTTTAAGGTTATTCTTGTCTTTTCATGGGCGTTTAACCTCTTCCTATATAAGGCCCTGCTCCTAATGATTAATAGGACTGCTCATCTTTCTAATCGCGATCAAACCTAATCGTTGCTTCAAGAATTGTGATTTTGCTGTGCCGCCTCCTGCAAGTGTCGAAGATCAATTTTGGTGTTCGTAATCGTTCATCTCCGACTAAGTTGAAGGATCGATCGATCAATATCTTCTCGTCAACAA
This sequence comes from Dactylorhiza incarnata, assembly GCA_033032865.1. Classification (NCBI taxonomy): domain Eukaryota; kingdom Viridiplantae; phylum Streptophyta; class Magnoliopsida; order Asparagales; family Orchidaceae; genus Dactylorhiza; species Dactylorhiza incarnata. The sequence goes on from JAWHQI010000013.1 coordinate 18,345,338, forward strand.
GTTCAATTAGATCATACGATCAAAGGAAGGTCAGATCTGATATCTTTTCGTTCTTCCTCAATTTTCTCAAGGCAAGGTTCTTCAAATATCAAGAAGGAAGAAGGTTTCATGGAAGTCAATCAGATCTGAAGTTTGGTTGTTATTTTGTATCTTTATCTTATTATTTTGAATAGTAGGAGAAGGCTTTCTCCGAGTTGTAGGAGAGTTTGTTCTCCGAGGTGTAAGAGAGGTTTTCTCTCCGAGATTGTAGGAGATTTGTCTCCGAGATTGTAGGAGTTTTGACTCCAAGGTTGTAGGGTCTTTCTTGATCCGAGATTTAGTGAAGTAGTCAAGTCTAGCTGTGGTGCTAGATTGGCGAGGCCGGCAAGTGGAGTACCCAAGAACGGGGAACCACTATAAATCTTTGTTCCATCTGTGTTTATGATTTGCATGATGTGTGCTTATTTCGTTACAGTAATTTTTATTCCGCAAAAGACGCAGTTATCACCTATTCACCCCCCTCTAGGTGATTTAGGTTAGCAACTAGATACTTCAATTGGTATCAAAGGGTCGCTGTTCGTATCTAGGTTAACACCTTGAACAAGATCTATCCATTCTGGTTGCCTGCAAATCATGGAAAAGTGCAAGGAATCGTCTTCGTTGAAATTGCCAATATGCACTAAGGCTAATTTTCCTATGTGGAAAGAAAGAGTCAGATTTTATATGGAAGCCGCAGACCCGAGAATCTTCCAATCGTGGAAGAAGGACCTCATGTGCCAATGACTGCCTCAACAATCAATCCCACAGTTCAAGTGCCAAAGAAAATGATGGATTTAACAAAGGATGAGATCGCTCTCGTTGCTTTAGAGAAAAAGGCAAAGAACATAATTGCAAGTGCAGTGGATGATTCGATGTTGCAAAACTTGATTCACTGTAATTCTGCCAAAGAAATGTGGACATCTTTGATAGTTCTTATGGAAGGTACTGAAGAAGTAAGAGATGATAGAAGATCTCTTTTGAATCAAGAGTACGAGGCTTTCAAGCAGAATAAAAAGGAGTGCATTGCCGATGCCTATGAAAGATTCTTCAAAATTGTAAACGGCCTAAGAAACTATGGTCGGGAATTCTCAAATGGTGAACTGAATGACAAATTCCTGCGTTCCCTAACGAAAGATTGGGATAGCAAGATTGTTGCAATCAGAGAATTTGGGAAGTTACCAAATCTAGACCCTCAGAATTTGTTTGGGAAACTATTATCCCACGAGCTACAAATGAACATTCGGAAAACAGAAGAAGATAGGAATAGAGCTTCAAGCAAGGAAAGAGCCTTGGCTATGAAGGCTGAGAGTTCTAGAAAAGGCAGAACCTTGTCTCCAATAAGAATACAAGAGTCTACTGATGAAGAAGAATCTAAGGCCGGCTCCTCCAGCTCAGAAATGTCTGATGGGGAATTCTCTCTTATCTCCCGTCAGTTTAAGAAACTGCTAAACAAAAGAAGACACATGAAGAATAAGTTTTCCTCTGAAAATAGACATTCTCGACGTGATGGTGATCATCACAAAAAGAGCTCTAGCAATCATGAAAGGTATAAATCTAAAACTGGTAAACATATTTCTTCTAACATAGTTTGCTATTGCTGCAATAAGCCAGGGCACATGATTGCTGAATGCCCTTATAAAAAGAAAGAGGGTGGAAGAAAAGAAGAAAAGAAATTCACCCACGGGAAAAGGAAGACTGAAAAGAGTCTAGTCGCTAAAAAGAACAAAACTTTAAGCGACAGTGACTCAGAGAAATCAGGTAGTGAAGAATAAGCCTACTTCGGGCTAATGGCTATGACTGATGAAGAAGAAGAACCTCCATATACTGGGAAGGTAAATTCTGACACCGCCTTATCTGATTCTGATCAAGCTCCAGATGAGCAAAAGGATTATCTCTCAGATGATGATTCTGATCTCATGACCCAATACACTGAAATGCTTAAAAGTTTTGACAAATGCCGAAAGGTAGTCAAAATACAGGCCAAGGAGATCATGTCTCTCAAAGAAGTGGAATCTAATTTGAGAAAGGAAGCTGAACAACTTTCTTCCTTCAAAGAGGAAAACCAAGTCTTGAAAGACAAGATCAAAAGTTCAGATGAGCTCCTTGATCGGAGAAAGAACTCCATCAAAGTTTTGGAAGAACAGCTAGCCGCTGAGAAGAAGCTAGTTGAAAAGTTTTCACAACCGAAAACCATTCTTCCAATCATTGATAGATTCTCCGCTAAAGCAAGTGGAATAGGTCATGTGGCTGGACCTAGTGATTCTTCTAAGGGCATCCATGCCAAGAAGAATAATAAGGTTGCTATGAAAGCCACCGCCGAAGAGAAAGGGAAAGCCCATCAAGATCAAGTGGCATTTAGGAAAGTTATCTTTCCTACAAATGCTTATGATCTGGAAAGCTCCAATGGTCATTTGACAAGACCAGTTAACTTTGGACCTGTCATTGACTACAAGGGGTGTACTCATCCTAAAAACTTTGGCGCAAGTGCATTCAAAGCACCTTATGAAGAGATCAATCTGAAAGATTATGGTCCTTATGTTCATGGTCCAAGTGCTAAGAGAGCACCAATAGTGAAAACTGTTGCACTAAGCCTAAGGAGACATTCACACCTTGTGTGTGTTGTACCCATGAAGCATCCTCTTCCAAGAGTAATGCTCCTGCCAAAGCTATCATTCAAAAAGTAAAGCAGGAAAACACAAAACTAAGGTACAACCGATTTAACTGTTGGTGTTGCGGCAAAATAGGTCACTTTTCCGTAGATTGTTGGTTCAATACTACATATTCCAAGAGACCACAAATTAACAATGCAAGAAAGACTGCTCGCAATGTTAATGCTCTTCGTGGTGCTCAACTAACAAGGGACCAAGGACCCAAATTAGTTTGGGCTCCTAAGGCAAAATAATTTGTTTTTGCAGGAATGTCCAAAGGCCAACAAAAATCCTATCTGGTATTTGGACAGTGGATGCTCTCGGCATATGACCGGGACGAGAAGCCTTTTACAAAACTTCATTCCTGTTGTAAACGGACCAAAAGTTATTTTTGGCGGATCCGACAGAGGAATTACAAAAGGCTACGGTATGATATCTAATGGTAATGTATCCTTTTCGGATGTTGCTTATGTGGAAGGATTAGAACATAATCTGATAAGCATAAGTCAGCTTTGTGATAAAGGGTACATAGTTGATTTTCGTAAAGACAAGTGTTTGATAAAGTCAGCAGAAAATTCCGAAACAATTTTATCAGGCACTCGGTATAGGAATATTTTCTGTTTAAATTTTATTTGTTTATCATCTTCTACTCCGGCGTGTCTTTTAGCAAAAGACAGTGCATTTCTTGCTGAACAATGGCATAAGAGATTAGCACATATAAATTTCAAAACAATAAACAAATTGTTTTCTCAAAACTTAGTGCGTGATGCGCCAAAAGTTAAGTGCATTAAAGATAGTCCATGTCATGCATGTGTAAAAAGCAAGCAAACACGGGCTACTTTTAAGAGCATAATTGGCAAAGATTCAAGTAGATGCTTATATCTACTTCATATGGACTTGTTTGGTCCTTTGCAAATTAGAAGCTTAGGAGGTAAATCTTATACACTAGTAATTGTAGATGATTACTCACATTTTGCATGGGTATTCTTTCTAAAACACAAGTCAGATACGTTTGATATTTTCACTAACTTCGTTAAGCAAATTCAGAATGAATTCAATTGTTCGGTGGTCAAAATCAGAAGTGATCATGGAACAGAATTTGAATCTGGAGCGATGACGAATTTCTGTGAAAGTCTTGGTATCTTTCATGAGTTTTCCTCTCCTCGAACTCCACAACAAAATGGAGTAGCTGAGAGAAGGAATAGAACACTCATTGAGGCTTGCAGAACTATGTTGAGTGACACTTCACTTCCCGAATATCTTTGGGCTGAAGCCGTCAACACTGCTTGCCAAGTGCAAAACAGAGCACTCATAAACAAAAACCATGAAAAGACTCCCTATGAGCTCTTAAAAGGCAAGAGACCAACCATCTCTTATTTTAGAATCTTTGGTAGTAAATGCTTTGTATTTAATAATGGAAAGCATTACAAAACCAAGTTTAGTGAAAAGAGCTTTGAAGGAATTTTCGCAGGCTACAGTAGCCATAGTAGAGCCTACAGAGTTCTTAATAAGAAAACCCGGATTGTAGAGGAATCTGTAAATGTAGTATTTGATGAAACAATCATGCTAAATAGCAGCTCCTCTAGTACTTCTGTTGAAGAGACAGGTTCAAGACTCCAAGAATTGGATTTGGAGAAGCCAGTTGAAGAAGATGTACAGACCTTCATCAAGATTCCTCTCCCAACCTTAACTGAAGAAGAAAATCTTGATGAAGAACAAACCCAAGTGGAAGAAGACATTCCAGTTATAGAAGAAGCCCCTGATGCACCCATCAATACTAGGAATCTTGGACTCAGACAATTGAGAGATCATCCTATTGATCAAATCATAGGAGATCCTCATGAAGGAATAAGAACGAGAAGAGGTATTACCAATGAAAACTTGTACCTAAGCTTTCTCTCGCAGGTTGAACCAAAGAAATTCCAAGAGGCAAATGAAGATCCCCATTGGATAATTGCAATGGAAGAAGAACTTAATCAATTCAAGCGTTGCAAGGTGTGGACACTTGTTCCAAAACCCAAGGACAAGAACATTATTGGAACAAAGTGGGTCTACAGAAACAAGTTGGATGAAGATGGAACGATAATAAAGAACAAAGCCAGACTTGTAGCAAAAGGGTACAGACAAGAAGAAGGAATCGACTTCGATCAAACTTATTCTCCGGTAGCAAGACTCGAAGCGATCAGGCTATTTTTGGCATTTGCTGCATTCAAAGGTTTCACCGTATACCAAATGGACGTCAAGTCAGCTTTTCTTAACGGTAATATAAAAGAAGAAGTATACGTTGAACAACCTCCAGGTTTTGTAGATTCTGAACTCCCTAATCATGTCTACTTACTGCAAAAAGCTTTATATGTAATAAAACAAGCTCCTCGAGCTTGGTATGAGACATTGTCTAACTTTTTTCTTGAGAACAAGTTCACAAGAGGAAAGATAGATAAGACATTATTTCTTAGGGAATTTAAAGGCAAGATTTTGCTAGTGCAAATCTATGTCGATGACATTATTTTTGGATCTACTGATGACAACCTTTGCAAGAAGTTTTCGAAACTTATGCAAGGGACGTTTGAAATGAGCAGTATGGGCGAGCTGAAATATTTCCTAGGACTTCAAGTGAAACAATCTGAAGATGGAATTTTCATCTCACAGACGAAGTTCACTAAAGAGTTAATTAAGAAATTTGGAATGGAGAGTGCAACCTCTATGAGGACTCCAACGAGCTCAGCTATGTCTCTGGACAAGGATGAGAGAGGGAAACCTTTCGATGAAACCATGTACAGAAGCATAATTGGTTCTTTGCTCTACCTTACTGCTAGTAGACCTGATATAATGTTTTCTACATGTGTATGTGCTAGATATCAGGTGAACTCTAAGGAATCTCATTATACCGCTGCAAAGCGAATTTTGAGATATCTTAAAGGTACATCAAATCTTGGCTTATGGTACCCAAGGAGTAATGATAGCGAATTAATCGGTTTTTCAGATGCTGACTTTGCAGGTAGCAAAGACGACAGGAAAAGCACTTCCGGGACGTGTCAGTTCCTAGGAAGAAGACTAATTTCTTGGAGCAGCAAGAAACAGAATTGTGTAGCAATATCAACTGCGGAATCGGAGTATATCTCCGCAGGCAGTTGTTGTGCACAATTGCTGTGGATAAAGAATCAGCTAGAAGATTACAACCTTAAATTCAAAGAAATTCCGATGTTTTGCGACTCCTCCAGTGCTCTTGCTATTGCTAATAATCCAATTTCGCACAGCCGGACAAAGCATATCGAATTACGATATCATTTCATCCGGGAGCATGTGGAGAATAGGGACATCAACCTCAGTTATGTTCCAACGGATAAGCAAATAACGGATATTTTCACAAAACCGCTGGATGAGACCAAGTTCTCTTTCTTCAAGACAGAACTGGGTATGCTAAATATGGAGTAAGAATCTAGTCAGAAATAAAGTCATGAAGAGAAGAAGAATTCATCTACAGATGTTAAAGGAGGCAAACAAATTTCTAAGTCATAATAGATGAAGGCTTGAAGAAATGAAGAATTCAGAAAAATTTTCTAAGTCAGAATACCACTTCTCGGGAAATCAGACTGAACTCTACTTCTCGAGAAATGGGAAATCCCTCGAGAAATCAGAAGAACTTATCGAAAAATTGAAGTTCTTGGCGAGTCATCAGACTTCTCGAGAAATCGAGGACCTCTCGAGAAATCAAGAACTTCTCGGAAAGTCGGTCTGTCTTCTTAAATTTCTTAAAATTCCTTCTTCGAGTAGTCGAACCGCCAGGTACTTATTTTACTGTTATTTCTTTTAATAAAATCGAAAAACTATATATATCAGTCTCGAGGATGACTTAAAATCCACGCGAAAACCCTCCTCCCTCTCGAAACCCCTTCTCATTGTTCATCTCCCTCTCGCGACCTTCGTCACTCGCACGATAGCTCACGCGATTTCGTCCGTCAGTTCTCGCAATCTCGTCAAGCACAGGAGTAATCGCATTCACCTCTAGCTATCGCAGCTCGTTTCTACAAAGTATCAATGGCTCCTTGCCCTAGAGCCAAGATCGGCATTGGCTATGAAGTCGAAAGGTCTGGGTTAATTGAGATTTCAGGCGATGTTCAGAATACGTTTTACTTACTTGATGCCGCAGGGTTGTCATTCCTTCTTGAGCACCCTTGTAGAATTTTGTTCAAGGAAGTGGAAGAACTATTTATAAATGTCAAGGCTATCAAGGAAGGGAGGATGCTCGTCTCGTTTGTGGAAAATGTGAAGGTAAAGATTTCTCCTAAATCTTTAACCGAGTTCCTTAGGCTTCCAGTGATTGATTCTGAGGATGAATTAGAAGATGTGGACTGGGACAGAGCAAAGGTATTCTGTGGTTTGGAAAAGGGTGGACGTGCTATCAGAAGGAAGAAAATGAACTTAGTTGGGAAATTACTTGTAGACATTGTGTCTAAGGTAATTCTGTGCAAGACAGGCAGCCAAGGCCATGTGTCTGAGGATATCTTCTGTTTGATCACCTCAATAGTCTGTGGAAAGAAGTGTGATTGGGGAAATCGACTCTTCTTGTCCATCAAAGCTAGTATTATTGCTCCCAACTATGCAAGGATATTGTCTTTATTTCTGAATCAGCTGAACCCTCAAGTTTTTTTCATGTCTAACGGAGCTGTGCTTCATCATTTGAAGAAGCTTAATGTTGTCACAATTCAGAGATGGAATATCAAAATTGTGAAAAGCCAGGTCAGGATAGTTCAAGTGGCCAGGGGGAGCCTCAACTTCATGCTGATGTGCACTCCAGGATTGTTCCCTCTCCAAGAAGGACTTCACCTCCAGCTCCTCCCTCTGATGCACACCCTCAAGATGATGTTGTTACACATCCTCCTCCTCCTCCTCCAGTTAGCTCAGTTCCTCCAGTTGCTTCAGTTCCTCCAGGTGATGCCATTCCATCTCCTCCTTCTTCTCATGTTGATCCAGCCACTCAGGCAGATTCTATTCCTTCTTCAAAGAGATTTTATACAAGAAGACCCCAGTCAAAATCCTCAAAATGTGCAATTCCGTCTCCTCCTCCTTCAGCAAGTTCCCCTCATCAAGAGGATGCAGTTCCTCCTCCTCCTTCTGAAGATGTTAACAAGGCAATTGATTATGTCATCACTGATTTACAGCATCAAGATGGTGAAAGACTCAGCCCTAGTGGGCAAGGAGGTGAGTCTGGAGCAGATTTTGACTTCTGCAATGAAGAAGATGACATCTCTGTTCATGGTTCATCTCCTTCCCCTGCAAACATTGAGGGGGCGCAAGGCTTAATGGACACTTACAAGGATGCTCAACCGGAGCTAGTTGGTGATATTCATATTCAGCCTCAAGTATTTTCTCCTGTGAAGGTAAGTTCTGTCATTCTTGAAGAACTTCCTGAGGAACCTCAGCCTCCTCCTCCTCCTCAGTATTCAGATGACACTCTTCTGGGAAAGATTGAAAGATTAATTTTTCAGCAGAGTGCTAAGATAGATTATTCCTTCAGGGAAGTTCATGCCAGAATAACTGATGTTGAAAAGGACGTCAACAGAAAGTTTGCTGAGCTTAAGTCAAGTTCTGATAAGCTCAGAGAAGAGATGATTCAGGGTGGAAAGGCAATGGAACACACCATTAAGGGTGTAGTTACTGTTTTGGATGAAGTAGTTCAAGTTAGAAAGAAGCAGGCTGCTCAGGATGAAAAAGCTGAAGAGATTGCTTTCAAAATCATTGATGAAGTTGGTCAGTTTAAAGAATCTGTCATCCAAACCCTATCTGTAGAAGTCAGAAAGGGGGAGGATAAAGTGACAGAGCTTTTGGATTCTCAAGCTTATCAGCTTCAAAAGGCAGTTGGTGATCAGCTTGAACAGTTAAATGACTGTGTTCAAAGGCAGATTGCAGATGTGAATTCTTACACTTTCAAGACTGCAGTATGGCTGCATCATGAGATCTTACCAGGAATAGACCTTGAAGATAATCAGCCTCCTTCTCAGTCTCCTTCTCAGTTTCCTTCTCAGTTTCCTCCTCAGTTTTCTCCAAGGCCAGATGACCAGCTTCAACATGCTTCTGATCATTCAGAAGGTCCCTCTGCACAGAAGACTTCCAGGAAGAGGAAGTATGGAGAGGGTCCCTCAGCTAGAAGATCCACTCCAGCATCCAGCTCTGCTGCTTCTGGCAAAGTTGTTATAGAAGAAGTACTTCCTGAGCTGTGGAGTCCAACTTCTAAGGTTATTATTCTTGACTCCCTCAAACTTGTTGAAGATGGTGGTGTGCCAGTGTCTGAGATTTACAGTGCAACTGAGTGGAAGAAATATGTGACTAGTTGTACCAAGAGAATGATTCATTTCATGACCCATAGTATTAATAATCCATCAGCCCCAGAAGCTCCTCTTAAGTTTCACCCAAAGCCTTATGCCTATTTCACTAGACAAGAGCAGAAGAAAAGAGACAATTTCTGAAGCAAGTTTTTTTTTGAATCATCTTATTTTGATAACTCAGATTGTATGGATATTAAGTCATCCTTGAACAATATAAATCTTAATATAGTTTTTGATTTTATTGCTCATTTTGTTTCTCTTCTCTTTCTTTTATATGTTGTAGCATATCTGGTTTATCTTGTTACAATTCATCTTAGTCTTTAGGGTTCTGACTTCTACAAATAGGGGGAGATTGTTGGGAATTGTGTCCTCAATTACCTTGATTTGAAGAAGTCCCCTTTAAACTAAGTTGAATTGAGTTTGTATTTGATATTGCTTTCTAGTATGGTGCTTGCAGGTTTTCAAATGAGTAAGTACAAACCAGTGTTAGGTTTCAATGGGTCACCAAACACAGGCCCATGCAATATAATTCCTCATTGTATGGTTCAAGGTGTTGACTCATGTGAAATCACTCTATTGGGATGTACTTTTGATTCAAGCACTAAGGAAGAGCTAGGAGGAAGCTGATGTTGTTGGATGAGTTGAAGAAAAGAATTTTTCCAAGTGTTCTAGGAATTTTTCGAGAGCCTAAGTCCTTTTCTCGAGAAGTCAACTTCAGTTCTCGAGAGCTATGAAGTTTGTCTCGAGAGGTCCAAGTTCTCTCTCGAGAGGTTAAGTCAGTTTTTGGAGAACTTCCTTCTATATCTCGAGAAATCCATTTGATTTTCTCTTATCTCCAAGACTTTCTGTTCTAAGTCTTTGTCTCAGAAACTCTTTGTCTCGGAAAATCAATCTCTCGAGAAGTACCTTTTCTCGAGAAGTCATTTCTCGAGAAATGATTATTTCTCGAGAAGTCTCTCTGCTATTTCATAAATCTCTTTTTTCGGTTGTTCCAGATCATTTCTCGAGAAGAGTCATTTATCTCGAGAAGTGCTATGTTTGTCTGAATTTCATTTCTCGAGATGTCATCTTCTATTTCTCGAGAAATCGGTTTTATTCTGATTTTTCTGTTAACTATTCTGACGGGTTGCTGTTTCCGTTTGACGACTTGGTTCGATTATTTTAAGGTTATTCTTGTCTTTTCATGGGCATTTAACATCTTCCTATATAAGGCCCTGCTCCTAATGATTAATAGGACTGCTCATCTTTCTAATCGCGATCAAACCTAATCGTTGCTTCAAGAATCGTGATTTTGCCATGCCGCCTCCTGCAAGTGTCGAAGATCAATTTTGGTGTTCGTAATCGTTCATCTCCGACTAAGTTGAAGGATCGATTGATCAATATCTTCTCGTCAACAAGTTCAATTGGATCATACGATCAAAGGAAGGTCAGATCTGATATCTTTTCGTTCTTCCTCAATTTTCTCAAGGCAAGGTTCCTCAAATATCAAGAAGGAAGAAGGTTTCATGGAAGTCAATCAGATCTGAAGTTTTGTTGTTATTTTGCATCTTTATCTTATTATTTTGAATAGTAGGAGAAGGCTTTCTCCGAGTTGTAGGAGAGTTTGTTCTCCGAGGTGTAAGAGAGGTTTTCTCTCCGAGATTGTAGGAGATTTGTCTCCGAGATTGTAGGAGTTTTGACTCCGAGGTTGTAGGGTCTTTCTTGATCCGAGATTTAGTGAAGTAGTCAAGTCTAGCTGTGGTGCTAGATTGGCGAGGCCGGCAAGTGGAGTACCCAAGAACGGGGAACCACTATAAATCTTTGTGCCATCTGTGTTTATGATTTGCATGCTGTGTGCTTATTTCGTTACAGTAATTTTTATTCCGCAAAAGACGCAGTTATCACCTATTCACCCCCCTCTAGGTGATTTAGGTTAGCAACTAGATACTTCAAATAGGGTGGCGGAAGGTGAAGCAGGGGAGGTGGAGTTGCCATATTATGACTTCCACGATGAGGAAGGTCACGCGACGGCCACCTGCCCAAAGTTCCTGGAAACCAAAAGGGGCCGAGCCCCCGCACCAAGGCAACATGTGAGAATTGAGGAGGTCGAGCCTCGGGGGGAGGAGGATGAAAGGTGTGAAGACAGAGTTGATGTGGGGAGTAGAGGAGGGATCGGGGTGATCCATGGGGGGGTAGGGGTGGAGGTAACCCGTAAGGCTAGCCTTCATACCATCTATCGGCGGAGCGTGGCCTCGACATCTACTGTTCCACCCCCGGCAGAGAGAATTACTTTCTCTCAGAAGGACATGCCAAGCTATGAAGATCCATTCTGCGATGCGCTGGTCATCCAGACAGCCATCGAGAACATCACCCTCTCGCGGATTCTAGTCGACAATGGTAGCTCGGTCAACATCGTCTTCAAGAAGGCATTTGATGAGATGAAGGTGGAGTCAAAGAGGGTGTTGGCCTCGGATGGCCCCCTATTCGGCTTTTCAGGAGAAAGGAAGGAGGTGGAGGGTGGAGTGGGGCTCCATGTGACCCTCGGAGGGCAGTCCCGGAACTGCCGTTTCGTGATAGTGGACGCCCCAAGCAGCTATAGCGCCATCTTCGGACGGCCTCTCATCAGTGCATTTCGGTGCGTCCCCTCCACCTTCCACCAATGCCTCAAGTTCAAAGCGGGAGGAATCCAGGTCCGGGTCCGGGGAGACCCCAAGATTGCAAGACAGTGCTATGTGACGGCTGTCAACACCATCACCTGGATGGGAGAAGCGAAAGAGTTCGATAAAGTGATGGAGGAGGCGGCAGGAGCCGGAGGAGGGAATGCAGTCGAGGAGAGGACGGAGGAAGAGGAAGTTCAGGCCCGGGAAGGGGTCGCTGAGAGGCCCAGGGCAGAGAAAGGAAAGAAGAGGAGAAAGAAGAGAGTGCCCGGGAAGGAGGGGCGGAAGAGCTAATGATGGTAGGAGAGGCAGAGATGGAGGAAGGAGCCCAAGCGCTCGCTTGCGGCGGAGAGAAGGAAAATATTTGGGAAGAGCAATCCAGGCTGGAGACCATGGACGAGGTCATGGAGCTTGAAGTCACCACTCGGCTCGGGGCGGTGGAAAAGGTCTGAGTCAGCAGAGAGCTCAGTTCAGAGGAGCAGGCCGAGATCCTGACCTGCGTACAGAAGAACTTTGACATCTTCGCTTGGAGCGCCGCAGAGATGCCTAGGATCGATGCGGATGTGGCTTGCCACCGCCTCAACCTCGACCCCGGCACCCGCCCCATCCGCCAAAAGAAAAGGGCCACGACAAACAAGCTGGAAGGACCGATCCGCGAGGAGGTGAAGAAGCTCATACAAGCAGGTTTTGTATCGGAGATCCAGTATCCAGGTCGGGTCTCCAATGTAGTCATGATAAAGAAGGGGGGAGGTAAGTGGCACATGTGTATCGACTTTTCACTTCTTAATAAATCATGCTCGAAAGATTGCTAGCCCCTGCCCAGAATCGACGCGCTGGTTGACTCAGCCGTCGGTTTCTCTGTAATGTCTTTCTTAGATGCTTTTTCAGGTTATCACCAAATTCGCATGCACCCCCCGGAAATCAAAGATGTCTCCTTAATCACGGGGGATGGATGTTACTGTTATAAGATGATGCCCTTCGGGCTCAAGAACGTGTAGAAATTGTTAAAGTGAAGTGGAAGGGAGTCCGACCGGTCTGAAGGCTGGAGACCGCAGAGACCGCGCGGCCTGCGCTGGTGCTCTTGCGGTTTGGTTCTGTGTTCTCTCCCTGCTGTTCTGGCGATCTGCTGTGATCGGCCAGTTTGCTTCTTGGTTTGGTCATTGGTTCTGGCGACCTGTTGCGAGTTCTTCCGGTCTTGTTCTGGGCAGCCTGTTCTTGGTTGACCGTAGTGACCGGGCGGCTTGTTTGGGCTGTTCTGGCGACTTGGTTCAAGTCGGCCAGATATTTGTCCCTGCTTAGGTGATCTCAGGAAGGGTGGTCGCTGTGTTCGCGCGGCTTGTGCGCGGGCTGCTGCTGTCTTGCGGACTTGTGCTGGATCTTGTGCAAGTGTTGTGTCCGCGCAGTCTGTCTTATGAGACCGCTGGCGATCTGATGGGCGGTTATTGTATCCCGGTTTGTGCGGTGACGACATCCGTCTATCCACCTATAAATAGGGGTGCAGGGCCCGTCATTCCTAAGAAGAACTGTAAGAACAAGAGCCAGGATTGTTTCTTGCGGCCTCAAGTTTGAAGTCGCGCGATCTGGGAAGTAAGTTAACCGGTTGTTGTGTTCGCAGGTTTGCGGTCAGCAGGTTGCGGTCTCCTTCCTTGGTGATTTCCGGTGGCTTGAATAAACAATTCGTCTGCGGTCTGTCAGCGAACTGGTTTATTGTGTTCTTGTGCTGTTCGCAGCGAGCTCAGCGATCAGGCGACCTTCAGCGGTTAAGCGATCAGAGTTGCGGTCTGGCGAAAGCTTCAGTTCTTTGTTCCAATAAGCTTCAGTTCGTGCGGTCTGGGATTACGGTCTGGCAGTGCAGGTTGTCTGCTTCTGTTCGCGCGGTCTCAAGGTGTTTCTGCGGTCTGACTGTGCATGCGGTCTGGGAGTACAGTAGAGCAAGCCGGGCGACCTGAGCCTTTTTGCGGTCTGTGCGGTCTCTGCTTTGGCAGACCGCCAGTTTCAGTTTTGGTGTGTTTTTTGTTCTTCTCATCTCCGTGATTCTTATGAATCATGTCTCGCCATGTATACCTCGAAGTGTAAAGCAGTTCTGTTTCAATAAAGATTTCTTGTGTTGCTGTTTTGGCATTGTGGTTGTTTTGCTATAACTCTTGTTGATACAACTCCTGCTTACTCCTAAACGGTCTTTCAAAAATTTTAACATGGTATCAAAGCAAGGTTTCTGGAGTGGATAAGCAGTGATCAACTAGAGTTGCCATCGTCTTTGTGAAGAAGAGACCACATAGATTGCCATGGAAGGTGGATACGCAAGAGGTCTTGGTATTGAACTCCTCACATCGACTAACTTTAAAAAGTGGAAGTCGTGTATGGAGAGTTACTTGCTTGGCGAGGATCTATGGGAGGTAGTTGGAGGAGAAGACACACAAGAGGTGTTTCTAGCAGGAGATAACATGGCAGAGGTGAGACTTTGGAGGAGGACGAATGCTAAGGCAGAGTTCAATCTCAAGAGGGCTATCTCACCGGAGCTGTTTGATCATATCATCAGATGTAAATCTGCTGCTGAGATTTGGACATCCTTGGATGGGGTGTTCAATAAGAAGAATGTAGCGAGGCTACAATATCTTGAAAATGATTTGGCGAAAGCCTCTCAAGGTGATATTTCTATTTCCACCTTCTTTCTCAAAATGAAGAACCTCACAGCAGAGATTTCTGCGTTGGACCCTGATGACCCGATCTCTGAGGCAAAACTGAAGAGGCATATCATCCGCGGGTTGCGGAAGGAGTATCTTGCCTTTGTGACTTCAGTAACCTTCTTGCTTCGCAAGAAAGTTTAGCAAGACAGATGGCGGGGGTTTCTATCTCCGGGGGAGAAAGTGATGTGATGTTCTCTGGGAAGAAGAAGAAGAAGCCGGGTCATGATGGACCCTCCACTTCAGGTCAGCAAGATAGAGGCTATGCCCCTAAGTCTGATGGGAAGAAGAAAGGAGAGGGACCAAGGTGCTTTAGATGCAATAAGACCGGGCACTTCAAGAAAGATTGCCGGGTGAATCTTCAGCCGGGACATGCAGTGGAGAAGGAGAATGCCAAAGTCTGATGAAGTCGGATGGGGAGGAGCCTTTGTGTCTAATATAACGGCGATGCCCATTAAGGCCTTAACTTCCATCAACTATGATGAGGACTGGATTGTTGATTCAGGGTGTGGGCATCACCTCACCGGGGATGGATCAAAGTTCTCTTCTTTGGCACCTTACTCAGGTAACAATGCTATCATTACGGCTGATAATTCTATTCATCCAGTAGAACACGAAGGTGTCGTCTCTCTGAGCAGTGATAAGGGTCCACTCACGTTGAGGAGTGTTTATCACGTGCCTGGTATGAAGAAGAATCTCTTCTCTGTGACCAATGCGGTCGATGCTGGTTATCACGTTCTGTTTGGCCCAACAGAAGTGAAGTTTCTTAAAACTCAACCGGAGATAAAATGAGATGTTATTCACGTCGGCAAGCCGGTGAAGGACTTGTTCGTTTGATCGACAAGTACCTATGTTGATAAGATGAGGACCAATGATGGCGCGGCCATCTGGCATGAAAGGTGGGGGCATGTAGGCAAGGACAAATTGAAGGCTATGGCGGTAAGGGGCCTTGTCAATGGCTTGCCTAGCTTGTCCTACTATGGAGACGGTCATGTCTGCGAAGGATGTCAGTTTGGTAAGTCTCATCGACTTCCATTTGACAAATCGCAAACAAGGTGCAAAGTGCCGTTGGAGTGCATCCACGGTGTTTTGATGGGACCAACTGCCACCCCAAGCCTTGGAGGCAACAAATACATGTTGGTGTTGATTGACGATTACACCAGATATGTCTGGGTGTATTTTTTGAAGGAGAAGTCGGATGCATTTGCAAAATTTGTGGAGTTCAAGGAGCTGGTTGAAGGCCGGCTAGGCCTGCGGGTTAAAAAACTTAGAACTGACAATGCTGGCGAGTTCACCTCTGGTGAGTTCTCAAGTTTTTGCAGGAAGCAAGGCATCAGGAGAGAGCTTACTTGTGCCCATACTCCACAACAGAATGGCGTTGCCGAGAGGAAGATCCGTCATCTGATGGAAACTTGCAAATGCTGGCTTCATGCTAAGAGTATCCCAAAGTCCTTTTGGGGAGAGGGAATGTCTTGTGCAGCTTATGTCATCAACAGGTTGCCTTTAAGTCCTATCAACATGAAGACGCCTCACGAATTGATGTTCAAGGAGAAGCTGAGTGTTGCACACCTTCGGGTGTTCGGGTCAACCTACTATGTGCACATTCCTGATGCTCTTCGGACAAAGCTAGATGCGAAAGCAAGGAAGCTAGTCTTTGTTGGGTATGATGAGCGGAAGAAGGGATGGAGATGCATGGATCCTGAGACACGAAGGTCAATTGTTTCTCGGGATGTGGTGTTCGATGAAATGACTTCCTACAAGGGGAGTTCAGGAGTTGAATTACCGGAAAGCAGGGTTGATATAAGAGGGAAGGCTGCTGAAGATCTTCAAGTGGAGTTGCCTGTTTCACCAGGAGCTCCAGCTGTGTCTAGCTCAGAGGCGGAAGCTTCAGGTTCTGGAAACAGGGGGAGCGATGCTCCAAATTCTCCTGGAAGAGGAGCTAGTTCTGAAGAAGCAGCTAAGGAGGTGGTTAGTCAGGGGCAACCTCTTAGGAGGTCGAAGAGGACTATTCAACCACCAGATCGATACACAGGAGGAAACATGGTGAACTTTGTTTCATGTTTCTTTGCTGGTCCCTTGGATGAAAGGGAGTCGTCGAGCTTTGAAAAGGCCAGAGGCGTGAAGGAGTGGGACGTTGCGATGCAAGAAGAGATGTCAGCTCTCGAGAAGAACGAGACTTGGTCTCTCGTGCCCAAGCCCGAGGGCACCACTCCTGTCACTTGCAAGTGGGTCTTCAAGCCGAAGAAGAAAGCTGACGGTAGTATCGAGCGTTACAAGGCTCGCCTTGTAGCTCGCGGGATCTCACAGCAGTATGGAGAAGATTATGATGAGACGTTCAGTCCAGTGGCAAAGATGACTTCGGTTCGATTTGTTATTGCCTTGGCGGTTTCGAGTGGTTGGGAGATTCGACAACTCGACGTGAAGAATGCTTTCTTATACGGCAGAATTGACAAAGATATCTTCATGCTCCAACCCCAGGGCTTCATCTCGAAGGAGTATCCGGACTACGTTTGTAAGTTGAAGAAGGCCCTGTATGGGTTGAAGCAAGCGTCTCGAGCGTGGTACGGGAAGATTGCAGAGTATCTCTTATTTTGCGGATTCTTTGCTTCAGACTCTGATTCTAGCTTGTTCATCAAGAAGGAGGGGGTGCTTCGGGTGATTATGCTGATGTATGTTGATGACATGATTGTCACCGGGAACTCGAAGGAAGCTGTTGCAAGACTCAGGGCTGAGCTTGCTATCAGGTTCGAGATGAAGGATCTGGGGGAGCTTCACCATTTCCTTGGACTCGAGGTGCAGAGGCGGGAGAGCGGAGTGCTCATTTCTCAGGCTGGCTATGCGGAACGGATTGTTCAGCGATTCGGCATGGAGGAAGGGAAGAGCAGCTCTATACCTCTGGAGCAACATCATAAGCTTCAGAAGGATGAGGGGAGAGTTTTATCTGAACCATTGGTGTTCCGAGCTCTGGTTGGAGTTTGATCTACTTGACGATCACAAGGCCAGATATTGCTTATGCAGTTGGCAAAGTGAGTCGGTACATGGCGGAACCACGGAAGCCTTATCTTCTGGCAGCAAAAGGCATCTTGATGTATGTGAAGTCGACCTCTGATTTGGGTCTCCTATATAGGAGAGGGCCAAGATTGGAGTTGCATGGTTTCATTGATGCTGTTTATGGGGGAGACGTGGATGATCGGAGATCAACGTCTGGTTATGTCTTTATGACGGGCCCCACAACTATCTCTTGGTGCAGCAAGAAGCAAGACTCGGTGTCTGTATCTACCACGAAAGCGGAGTACAAGGCTTCGGCCTTGGCAGCTCAGGAAGCCGTTTGGCTCAGGAGGTTGGTGGAGGATGTTCATCAGGAGGTTCGAGGTCCCACCTTGCTACGCGGGGACAATGAGAGTGCTCTCAAGCTGGTTAACAATACAGTCTGTCACGCGAGGACCAAACATATAGAGATTGAGCACCATTTCATTCGTGAAAAGGTGTTGGGAGGATCTCTTATGGTCGAGCATGTTCAGAGTGCGGACAATGTCGCAGACATCTTCACAAAGCCGCTGGCGAAGGGACCGTTTACACGGTTAAGGGAGTTGCTCGGGCTAGTTTCCACTTCCCACTTCAAGGGGAAGTGTTGAAATTGTTGAAGTGAAGTGGAAGGGAGTCCGGCCGGTCTGAAGGCTGGAGACCGCAGAGACCGCGCGGCCTGCGCTGGTGCTCTGGCGGTTTGGTTCTGCGATCTCTCCCTGCTATTCTGGCGATCTGCTGTGATCGGCCAGTTTGCTTCTTGGTTTGGTCGTTGGTTCTGGCGACCTGTTGCGAGTTCTTCCGGTCTTGTTTTGGGCAGCCTGTTCTTGGTTGACCGTAGTGACCGGGCGGCTTGTTTGGGCTGTTCTGGCGACTTGGTTCAAGTCGGCCAGATGTTTGTCCCTGCTTAGGCGATCTCAGGAGGGGTGGTCGCTGTGTCCGCGCGGCTTGTGCGCGGGCTGCTGCTGTCTTGCGGACTTGTGCTGGATCTTGTCCAAGTGTTGTGGACGCGCGGTCTGTCTTATGAGACCGCTGGCGATCTGATGAGCGGTTGTTGTATCCCGGTTTGTGCAGTGACGACATCCGTCTATCCACCTATAAATAGGGGTGCAGGGTCCGTCATTCCTAACAAGAACTGTAAGAACAAGAGCCCGGATTGTTTCTTGCGGCCTCAAGTTTGAAGTCGCGCGATCTCGGAAGTGAGCTAACCGGTTGTTTTGTTCGCAGGTTTGCGGTCAGCAGGTTGCAGTATCCTTCTTTGGTGATTTCTGGTGGCTTGAATAAACAGTTCATCTGCGGTCTGTCAGCGAACTGGTTTATTGTGTTCTTGTGCTGTTCGCAGCGAGCTCAGCGATCAGGCGACCTTCAGCGGTTAGGCGATCAGAGTTGCGGTCTGGCGACAACTTCAGTTCTTTGTTCCAATAAGCTTCAGTTCGTGCGGTCTGGGATTGCGGTCTGGCAGTGCAGGTTGTCTGCTTCTGTTCGCGCGGTCTCAAGGTGTTTCTGCGGTCTGACTGTGCATGCGGTCTGGGAGTACAGCAGAGCAAGCCGGGCGACCTGAGCCTTTTTGCGGCCTGTGCGGTCTCTACTTTGGCAGACCGCCAGTTTCAGTTTTGGTGTGTTTTCTCATCTCCGTGATTCTTATGAATCATGTCTCGCCATGTATACCTCGAAGTGTAAAGCAGTTCTGTTTCAATAAAGATTTCTTATGTTGCTGTTTTGGCATTGTGGTTGTTTGGCTACAACTCTTGTTGATACAACTCCTGCTTACTCCTAAACGGTCTTTCAAAAATTTTAACAGAACGCAGGTGCCACGTACCAAAGGATGATGGATAGGGTCTTTTGCGAACAGAAAGGAAGAAATTTGGAGGTCTATGTTGATGATCTCATGGTGAAGAGCTGGGACCTTGGGTCTCACCTCCGAGACTTTGAGGAGACGTTCGGCACCCTACGGAAGTATAAGATGAAACTCAACCCCTTGAAATGTGTCTTCGGGGCTAGCCGAGGGAAGTTCCTAAGCCACTTGCTCACCCCGGCAGGAGTGGAACCTAACCCCAACAAAGTCAAGGCGATAATGGAGTTGGGGTCGCCAAGAAACCCAAAGGAGGTTCAGAGCCTCACCGGGAAGCTGGCTGGACTCAGCAGGTTCCTCTCCAAGGCGGGAGAGAGGTGTGCGCCCTTCTTTAAGGCGCTAAGAGGCAACAAAAAATTCGAATGGACTCCGGAATGCGAGGGAGCCTTCCAAACCTTGAAAAAGCAGCTCACCCAAACCCCCCTACATCAAGTGCCGAGGTCGGTAGAAGACCTATCCCTATACCTAGGAGTGGGGCTTGAAGCGGTAAGTTCTGTATTGATCCGAGAGGAGGGAAGACATCAGTTCCCTATCTATTATGTCATCCGAGTGATGAAAAAGGCAGAGCTCCGGTACCCAATCTTGGAGAAGTTGGCTTTTGCGTTGGTGGTGGCAGCCCGGAGAATCCGGCCCTACTTCCAGGCACATTCGATCAAAGTAGTAACAGATCACCCACTTCACAAGGTCATGGAAGGGGTGGAGCACTCGGGAAGATTGGCAAAATGGTCCGTGGAGCTGAGCGAGTTCGATATCACGTTCATACCCAGGACTTCAATCAAAGCCCAAGCGGTGGCGGATTTCATGGCCGACTACACATCCGAAGTGGGGGAACATGAACCACCTCCCCCAGTGGCGTGGAAGATGTTGGTGGATGGTGCGTCAGGAAAGCACTCCTATGGAGGGGGAATTATCCTAGTGAGTCCTCAAGGGACAAAGATCAAGCAAGCCTTTAACATCCATTTCCCAATTACCAACAACCAAGCGGAGTACGAGGCGGTGATTGCGGGCCTGCGGTTAGCTCGAGAACTGGGAGTTTCAAAAATTTCTCAAGTTGTGAGGAATTTTGTATGGGGAGAAATAATTTGCAGGAACGGCCTCCCCCTGGCCATAGTAACGGACAATGGGCCGCAATTTGCTAGCGAAGAATTCGTTAGCTTCTGCACCCAGCTAGGCGTTGACCTCAGGTTCGCATCGGTTCATCAGCCGAGAAGCAACAGCCAGGTGGAAGCGGCAAACAAAGTATTAGTCAACCTACTGAAGAAGAAGGTAGAGAACCTCCGAGGGAACTGGGTAGAGCAACTACCATCCGTTCTCTGGGCCCTGAGGACTACCCCCAACACCGCCACCGGGGAGACCCCGTTCAAACTTTCTCATGGGTCCGAAGCGGTCCTTCCCATTGAATTCGAAGTAATGACCCCCAGAGTGATCGCCGCAGGTGAAGGGGATGAAGAGTGGCTGGTAGCCAATGACGAAGAACAAAGGCTATCCTTGGACCTGGTGGAGGAACTCAGGGACCAGGCCACCATCAGGCAGGAGGAAATCAAGCGGCGAATGGCCCGATACTTTGACAAGCACATTGGAGTAAAACACTTTCAAAAAGGGGACCTGGTCTTGAAGAAGGTCGACGCAGCCGGGAGAGGGGCCACAGTAGGTAAGCTCAACCCTAATTGGGAGGGTCCATATATTTTAAGTGAAGTGCTCAAGTCAGGGGGGTATCACCTCCGAGATGTGGAAGGGGTACCTCTGGACCGAGCGAGAAGTGGAGATGACTTAAAAAGGTTTTATCCTTAGCCATTTTTTGTAGGTGACTCTTTATATTTCCTACTCAACACATGTATTTTGGAGCAACCCTTTGGCAGGTCACACAAAGTTCTTATGCTGGAATGCCCTAGATCGATTCTGCTCCCGAGCTCTCACTAGACGGGGGGTTCTGGTTGATCTATGGAGAGGCTGGCAAGGTGACAAGTTCTTATGCTGGAATGCCCCAGATCGATTCCGTTCCAGAGCTCTCACTAGACGGGGGGTTCTGGTTGATCTCTGGAGAGGCTGGCAAGGTGACAAGTTCTTATGCAGGAATGCCCTAGATCGATTTCGCTCCCGGGTTCTCACTAGACGGGGGGTTCTGGTTGATCTCTGGAGAGGCTGGCAAGGTGACAAGTTCTTACATTGGAATGCCCCAGATCGATTCCGCTCCCAGGCTCTCACTAGACGAGGGGTTCCGGTTGATCGCTGGAGAGGCTGGCAAGGTGACAAGTTCTTACGCTGGAATGCCCCAGATCGATTCCGCTCCCGGGCTCTCACTAGACGGGGGGTTCAGGTTGATCTCTGGAGAGGTTGGCAAGGTGACAAGTTCTTATGCTGGAATGCCCCAGATCGATTCCGCTCCCGGGCTCTCACTAGACGGGGGGTTCTGGTTGATCTCTGGAGAGGCTGGCAAGGTGACAAAGTTTTATTCTAGAATGCCCCAGATCGATTCCGCTCCTGGGTTCTCACTAGACGGGGGGTTCATGTTGATCTATGGAAAGGCTGGCAAAGTCACAAGTGGGTTGGGCAGGTAAACAAGATACTCATGACAAGAGATCTGGCTCGCGAGCGACCCCAAGAACCAGGCGAGGCGAGACCAAAGGTCCGCTCGCATACGCGAGTCATTCCCGGCAGGGCAATAGAGCCGGCGGCTCGCAAGGTCGCTCACGGACGATGACGAAGCTAATAAGGGCGGTGAGCCGGGAGGAGTCCGTTTTCGCGGTGACCCGCGAATAACAGTAAGTGCTCGCAAGAGACGGGTGCGAACGAGGCAGGCTAATGTAGATCCCTCCAGTAAGGCTCTCCGGCGAGGAAAGTCCCGAATAGAGATAAGGTCCTACAACCTAAGTCCTGACGACACCTCAGAAGAAAGGTAGGCGAGAGCGACCTGAACGCGACGCAACGAGGAAAAGCTGCCAATAAAAGAGAAGCGAGCCCGAACGCCGAACGAAGATCTACGGACACGTACATAAGAAAATTATGACACGCGGGCACAATAGAAAAGAGCGCATACAAATCATAAACCAAACGATAATACAGGAAAAGATTGACATAACATTCCTTTTCATTCCCCACAAAAGATTACAATCCAACGACGGTCTCGCCGGAAACAAAAATAAAGGAAATTTTTTACATTATCAACAAAAAGAAAAATCAGGGCGGCTCTTCAGTCGCTCTCTCGACCCTCCGCCTCAGAGACAAGCGCAAACAAGTCGGGAACGACTTCCTCCGCAGTAAACTCCATGGCATCCAGAATGATCATGCCCGCTCCTTTGAGAATGTCGAGGATGAGCTCCGCGATCTCCATCGACCACTTGCGGTCGGCTTCCTTCTCTTCCCGCGACTGACCGCGAGTACCAGCTCGCGGAGGAGGGGGAGGAAGCACCGCCAGGTCATGGACCTGGGCCTTGAGGCAGGTGTTCTCCATCTCCAAGTCAGCAATCCGCGTGTGGAGCTGGCCGACGGACTCGGCATCCTGCAAAAGGCGGGTCAGCGAGAAAAAAGCAAAGCCGAACTAAAAAGGATTTTCGCAAAACAATACTTACCAGCCCGCCTTGAAGACTGGCGAGGAGGCCCTCTGATAAGGCCTCCTTCCCCTTAAGCTCCGCAACTTCATCCGCAGATTTCTGGAGCTCAACGTTCAGCTCCTTGATCTCCCTATCCGCCGTGAGGTACCGGCGACCCACCATATGGGTTAGCTCCATCGCCCGGAATTGGGCTCGCATCGCCTCATATACGACCCCCCTCGGCATGAAGGACCGAAAGAGGGAAGCGTCCTCGCGACTGTAAAGGCCGAAGGTGAGGGCGAACGCCTCACCCCCGGCCTTGCCGTCCTCTACCCAGGAAGGGAGAAGAGAGGAGCAGGCGACCTTGTTCTGGTCGGGGTCCCACGCGAGCACCGGTTCGCCGACCGCATCCACCAGCTTCATGCCGAGCCCGAAGTTAGTATGGCTCGACGGCTTGGGCTTGGCGGCCGTCTCCCCTGGCTCGCCCCCCCTCTTTGGCGATCTCCTGACCCGCTGCGGAAGGAGAAGGGAGATCTAGTTCGGAGAGGTCCACGACCTCCTTAGCCTTGGCAACAGGAGGGCCCTTCTTGGTCTTCTTCGTCGCCCCCTGCGAGGCGGGCCGGCGTAGGGTAGGAGGGCGCATCTTGCCCGACGAGGAACTCAGGACATCGCCGCAGGCCTCGGCGGCCACACGCGCGAGTGAGCTGGAGGTCAGGGAAGAGGGCGGCGCATGAGGTGGATTGAGGTGGAGTTCACGCTCTCCTGCAAAGGTGACCGGGAACGTTAGATGATCGAGGGAGGAGGGAGTAAGAAAGTTGGCGAGTGCGAGTCAAGCCTTCTCCCGGAAGGACGGGTGGCAGGAGGTCCACTCGCTCTCGGAGGAAAGCAACCTCGAAGTTCTTTCCTTTGAGGAAATGGTACAGGGCCGCTTCACAACCCCCTAGCGAGTTTGGAGGGTGGTAGGCGGCCTCGTGATGAGTCCCGATTATATACACATATATGGACTCATCTGGGCCGTTTATCTAGTCATTCCACTGCACTTTAGCCTTGTTTTAGCTTATATTTGTTATCACTTGCTATGTGCACTTCTAGGCCCATTTTGGTGTGTTTTCATGTTTATCTTCATTAGTAGTTTTCATGCACTGTTAAGTGCCACTTTCAGTAGATGGATTCGTGGTTGTACGCTAGAACAGGAGTCGTGCAGGTGCTTCCGGTGCAATTCTGCACAGGAACACTGCGCACGATCACTGGTTCTATTGCGCACGACACTGGTCGTGCGCCACTGATCGTGTGCACTTAACACTTTTTTCATGAGTTCTGTTTGGTGCAGTGCGCACGATCATCTACGATAGTGCGCACGACCACCGGTCGTGCGCCACTGTTCGTGCGCACTTATCATCAATTTCATGAGTTTTGTTTCAACCAGTGCGCACGACCACCTACGATAGTGCGCACGACCACCGGTCGTGCGCCACTGGTCGTGCGAACATGTTATTTTATAATTTCTGTCTTTGCAGGCTCCGTCCAGGCAGAGCGCACGATCACAGGATTCTAGTGCGCACGACCACTGGTCGTGCGCCAATGACCGTGCGCACTGTTTATTCCAGCGCCTATAAAATGACCTGCTCGCGATTTTAGGTCAGGGCCCGAATTTCAGCCGCCGTTTTCCGCCCGGTTCTGTCCAGATTCGCCCCTCCACCGTCGCCACCATATGGAGGTGCTCCGGGCTTGCTCTTCACGCCAATCTTGAGCCGGAGTTTCCTCTCGGCCTCCTCCTTCATCCAAGAGCTCCAAAGAAAGACCTAGCCGCCATTGCCATCAAGCAAGAGGAAGTTTGCAACCTCTACCGGATCGTGACACGAAGAAGACGGGTCCATTGGAGAGTCGTGACAGCTCTCTCTACCCCGGACGTAGTTGCGGACCGAGCTTGGACGCGGATTGACAACCCGGCGATTCCAACCGTGAATCTCCAACGAGCCTTCGGATTCGGTCGATTTCTTGCCTTGTTCTCTTCTTATTGATTGTTGTAATAGTTAGATCTTTTGTATTTTGATGAAGAACACTATAAACCTTGCTATTTAAAGTTATTTCATGTCTATGTGAAATACCCCTTTTTGTTTATTTGTGTGCTTGAGGTGCGCCCCATTCCATCCTCCATCCCGCCGTCACGTTCATATGCCGCACTAGCAATTGCTAGTGGCGTGCTTGTCGAAGAGGTGCTTGCGACCCTCACTCCGCTAGCCTACTCGTCCATCCGCCTACCGAAGCGTGGCATCGCGGCCCGTATTCCATCCCGCCTAACGAAGCAGCGCGCTCAAGGCCTGCATAGTTCGATCCGCTTGCCTACTCGTCCATCCGCCCTTTCGTCGCAGTGCGCTCAAGGCCTGCCTAGTCTCCATCCCGCCAAGCGAAGCATTGCATAGCGGCATTGCATAGGAGTAGTTGATAGCTTTTATTTTATTTTCCAAAAGCCAACCCAACTCCCCCGCATTCCATCCGATTTAAGGACTTCAATCTCAAGTCCTTCCTCGAAACCTAACTCCACCTTACTGTGTTCCTCAAGAGACCGACACTCGGGGATTTTCCCCATTATTATTACTTGCGCGACCGGTGCACTTGCCGACACGCATTAAGTTTTTGGCGCCGTTGCCGGGGAACACAGACGTGTGAGTTTTCTGGAGAGGGAGAGTCTGAGAGAGAAGCCCTTCCATTTGTAAATTGCATCTCTTATTTTATTTCTGTTCTTTTTATTCCTTTTTCTTGTTTTATATCAGGTTGCTTTAGTAATTTCTATTTGGTTTAGTATTTGCACAATAGCATTTTTATTTTGAATCGTTTTATCTTCGCACTATGTGGGCACATCTCAATTTCCGTTGCCGTTGGTGTGGAGCTACCTCCCACTCTAGTGATGAATGCCCTACGGAGAATAGTAGGCATAATTCTTATAGCCCAGCATATGGAGCACCGACTTCGTCTGGTACTCCATATGGTGCGCGTAAGTCTTATGGCTACTCTGCTGAGCCTTTACCGTCATACTTCTTTTCGGCTCCAGCCCCCGCTGTGCCAAAGAAGCCTGCTAGGCAGTGCCAGTTTTGTCGGAGCACAGATCATGCCCTGAAGGATTGTGTTGCTTATCTTCGCCAATTGGATGAGGATGACGAGCCGGATATCCGGATCGTCCCGAATCCTAACTCTGGCGGCACACCTTCAACATCCGGTTATGTGTCTTTGTCACCTTCACATCTTGAAGGGTATGGCATGGACACGGTCACTGGATGTGTGGCTGATCTGGGCACCAACATTGCTGAGCCTATTCTCCCGGTGCATCCACCACCTCTAGTGGATTCGATTCTTTGTGAGGAATCGGTGCTCGACTTTTATCCGAGCACTATTCCTCTCCCTGTTGTGCATACTACACTCGTCTCTGACGACATTGTTGATGATGTGTCGCAGGAGGAGGCGGTTGATCTTAGTATTGTGCCTATTCCTATGGAGGAGGACAACCTTCTAGGTGAAGAGGAGTTTTCCTCAGCACCGGTGGAGGAAGTCCAAATCTCTAGCTTGGCCACTGTTGATCCCGCCGAATCTTGTAGCATTGATGACAATGCAAACATTATTTTACTTCCCCCACCTGATGGGAGTGAGTCCGGGATCACTCCCCCGATTGATGTTTATTTATGTTCTTCGTTTTCTTTATTTCTTGATCCCCTTCCTTCATCTGAGTCTGTGCAGGTTGAATCTTCACAGGTACTTCAGGAGGACTTGGAGCGTTTTGCTCAAGTCAATGATGAGAGCATCCTCTCATGTGAGGAGGTTTATTCCCCCTCCGTAGAGGAAGCTCCACTCATTGCCTTCTCCTCCTGCGGACCTGCTGCAGACGATACCTTGCTGGGCAAGGATAGTTTTGGTAAGTTGAGTGAGGACCAGGCCTCCTCCTCTTCTTACTTTCTTTTCCCTCTACCTGTGATGGGCAGGTTTTATCTATATTCGGGTAGAGGCATGACTGTTCTTTCTCCGTATAGGTACCCGCTACCTACACGCATATTAGAACAGTTACCTGTCCACTTTTCTTTTCATAGGCCCATTAGCTAGAACTGTACAAATGCTAAATAAGTCGTGCTGGGATGACAATAACCCCAGTAGTTATCTTACTTTTCATGCATTTTATTTTATTCAATCCTGTTTAGTTAGTTGTAGTATTGTAGTTTATCTTTTTCTGTTTCTTTTGTTTTGCGGAGCTGACCCCTGCAGGTATTTCTTCTGGATGGCGGATGCTGCAGCTTAGTCGTGGTTTACACGCCAATCTTCTGGTATGCTCACTTGCTGAGCATTGGGTACTCTCTTCCCCTAGCCTTTGCTGATTTTCATGTCATATATTATGCGGATTGTTTAGTTTAAGTCTGGGGGAGAGTAGTTTTGTTTACCCGCTCACGTGCACTATTGCACTGCATGCTAGAAGATTTCATTTAAAATGTTTTGTTTATTTTCATTGCACACCACATCACCCACTTGAGCGCGTACTCATCTGTTTGCTTGCTCTGTTGTGAATTTAATTCTTCTGCTTATTTGGGAAAGTCTAGGTGATGGCTTAGGACTATGTAGCAGAGTAAAATGTTGACTCTAGTAGTGCTGCTAGTCGAGTGCTCGGTTGCATAGGAATTTGTGTAGGTTAGATCTCTTTTTATACTATGGTTTTATATTTTTCTCTATTAGTGTAAATGTTGTTTACTCTACTCAAATGGTGAATCCGGTGTGAATCAAACGATAGCATAGGGATGTGTGTAAACGATCGCTAGATTCGTATTGCTTGAGTCGGGAGAAAGGAGAATCTTTCTCGGTGGCTAGAACTTGCCCCAAGCGATTCTTGAAGCATGGGTATACGGTTAGTCAATTGTGTGAATGTGATATAGGCCATCATTTTGGCCCGGTTGAGCCTTTGTGCCTATCCCTACCGCTATATCCTCGCTAGCCCAGTTGTGCCTACCTGTTCTTTGATTCAGCCCCACTTTTATTTCACCAAAGCCCAAAAGCCAATCCTAGTCGCACACCCAAAATTTGAGCTTTAGCTGTTTATTATTTTCATGAGTTGGGTTGTTGATGTGGTAATATGTTTGTGAAGATGTGAATGTGTCCTTTTGTTTATTTGCTGAAAATGATAAGAAAAGAAAAAAAAATGAGAAAAAGAAAAGAAGTTAAAAAGAAAGGAAAGAGAAGGAATGTTTACTTGAAAATCTTTATGTATAGATTTATGTTTGGGAGTAGGCGGTGCACGCACCCATGCTGTTAAGTCCAAGTCTGGGGGTGTTGTGTACCCGCATGTTTGTGTGGTGAATGAGGATAGTTTCCTGCATTAGCTCATTTGGGTTTAGTGCTTTAGCCGTCGTTTTTATCTTTGTTTTTCCTCACCTAAACCCAAGCCTCATTTAAAACCTAAAGTCCTATTGATTCACGCATTTGAGTCAAACCAGTGCCGTGGAGAGAATGTGACCGGGCAAGCCTATGGTCACCGACACCGATGGATTTTGGTGGAGTTTGTCCGGCATCCCAATCTTGAGCAATGCTCATCTCAGCGTTTAGTTTACTTTCTCCTTATGCATGACCGAACGATTCACCGCTTTTCACCATTTTGAGTAGTTGTAATATGTTTTTACTCTTTTAGAAATATATAGACTGTTTATATAATCAGAAATCTTCTCTACTATTCTTCTTATGCACGTGAGTATACGACTTCGCATGGTACTCTATATTGTAGTTTTAAGCCATCTACTTTTCTTTCCCCGTTCGCTTAGAATTTGTTTGCTCGGGACGCGCAAACAGGTAAGTCTGGGGGTGTGATGAGTCCCGATTATATACACATATATGGACTCATCTGGGCCGTTTATCTAGTCATTCCACTGCACTTTAGCCTTGTTTTAGCTTATATTTGTTATCACTTGCTATGTGCACTTCTAGGCCCATTTTGGTGTGTTTTCATGTTTATCTTCATTAGTAGTTTTCATGCACTGTTAAGTGCCACTTTCAGTAGCTGGATTCGTGGTTGTACGCTAGAACAGGAGTCGTGCAGGTGCTTCCGGTGCAATTCTGCACAGGAACACTGCGCACGATCACTGGTTCTATTGCGCACGACCACTGGTCGTGCGCCACTGATCGTGTGCACTTAACACTTTTTTCATGAGTTCTGTTTGGTGCAGTGCGCACGATCATCTACGATAGTGCGCACGACCACCGGTCGTGCGCCACTGTTCGTGCGCACTTATCATCAATTTCATGAGTTCTGTTTCAACCAGTGCGCACGACCACCTACGATAGTGCGCACGACCACCGGTCGTGCGCCACTGGTCGTGCGAACATGTTATTTTATAATTTCTGTCTTTGCAGGCTCCGTCCAGGCAGAGCGCACGATCACAGGATTCTAGTGCGCACGACCACTGGTCGTGCGCCAATGACCGTGCACACTGTTTATTCCAGCGCCTATAAAATGACCTGCTCGCGATTTTAGGTCAGGGCCCGAATTTCAGCCGCCGTTTTCCGCCCGGTTCCGTCCAGATTCGCCCCTCCACCGTCGCCACCATATGGAGGTGCTCCGGGCTTGCTCTTCACGCCAATCTTGAGCCGGAGTTTCCTCTCGGCCTCCTCCTTCATCCAAGAGCTCCAAAGAAAGACCTAGCCGCCATTGCCATCAAGCAAGAGGAAGTTTGCAACCTCTACCGGATCGTGACACGAAGAAGACGGGTCCATTGGAGAGTCGTGACAGCTCTCTCTACCCCGGACGTAGTTGCGGACAGAGCTTGGACGCGGATTGACAACCCGGCGATTCCA
Organism: Dactylorhiza incarnata; assembly: GCA_033032865.1. Lineage (NCBI taxonomy): Eukaryota > Viridiplantae > Streptophyta > Magnoliopsida > Asparagales > Orchidaceae > Dactylorhiza > Dactylorhiza incarnata. Next base: position 18,374,875 of record JAWHQI010000013.1, read on the forward strand.
ACCGTGAATCTCCAACGAGCCTTCGGATTCGGTCGATTTCTTGCCTTGTTCTCTTCTTATTGATTGTTGTAATAGTTAGATCTTTTGTATTTTGATGAAGAACACTATAAACCTTGCTATTTAAAGTTATTTCATGTCTATGTGAAATACCCCTTTTTGTTTATTTGTGTGCTTGAGGTGCGCCCCATTCCATCCTCCATCCCGCCGTCACGTTCGTATGCCGCACTAGCAATTGCTAGTGGCGTGCTTGTCGAAGAGGTGCTTGCGACCCTCACTCCGCTAGCCTACTCGTCCATCCGCCTACCGAAGCGTGGCATCGCGGCCTGTATTCCATCCCGCCTAACGAAGCAGCGCGCTCAAGGCCTGCATAGTTCGATCCGCTTGCCTACTCGTCCATCCGCCCTTTCGACGCAGCGCGCTCAAGGCCTGCCTAGTCTCCATCCCGCCAAGCGAAGCATTGCATAGCGGCATTGCATAGGAGTAGTTGATAGCTTTTATTTTATTTTCTAAAAGCCAACCCAACTCCCCCGCATTCCATCCGATTTAAGGACTTCAATCTCAAGTCCTTCCTCGAAACCTAACTCCACCTTACTGTGTTCCTCAAGAGACCTACACTCGGGGATTTTCCCCATTATTATTACTTGCGCGACCGGTGCACTTGCCGAGACGCATTACCTCGTCTTGCTGGGTAGGGGCGTAGGAGACGTTGCCGAAGGGACCCTTCACCAGGACGAACTTCTGCGTCCAATAATGAGATTTGTTCACCGCCTCGCAGATGGTGACATGCTGGCTCGCGAAGTGGGCCGTCCCGTACCTATACGCGCGGAACGAGAAGACCTTGCGGAAGACGAGCAGGCTGAACTCGATCCTCTCCGCCCTGAGATAACTGGCGAACGCGACCACCATGACGATCACGTTCGGCGTTAGTTGGCTCGGCAGGACGCCAAAATACTTGAGCACCTGGAAAGGTCGACAAAGTTTAAGCGCCATTCGCAAAGCAAGTCAAGGATATAGAGAATGAGAAATAAATGTACCTAGCGCACTTCCGGGCAGAGTGGGAGCCGCAACCCATTTTCGAAGTGGGCAACGGGAATCGTGAGCTCGTCCGAATGTGGGTCGCTGATGGTATCCCTATCGGTAGGGCAGCAAGCCACGAAACCGGAGTGGATGAACTGGTCTACGGCGGCCTGGTACTCCTCCTTCGTAAGGTTGGCGCAGTAAAAAAATGCCGTCGAGGAAGACCCTGGCACACTTGGCTCGCCCCTCAGTTTCCGCCTCGCCGACCATGATGTCTGGGATCCGCGGAGTCGAAAAAGTCGCGAGGGCGAGCTAGATCTGTGAGAGAAACAGAAAGAGAGGAAGCGCGAGGGAGTAACAGTAAATGCGGTGGTTGAGAAGGAAAAAGGTCGTCTATTTATAGAAATAAAAAAGGCGGGAAGAAGCCGAAGCGTCGGTATCTGCGGATAGCGGATTCGCGCGGTACTCTTCCGCTTCCAGGGATCCAATTCGCTCCCTGCGAGTCGACACCCTGTCAAAAGCTTTTTTCCATTGGCGAGCTAGCACTAAATAATGAATCATAAGGGAAAAAGCAAGGGAGGTACGCGAGTGCGAGTAATAGAGATACAAATGTAATTCGCGCAAGAGCGAACCAAGTAGGGTAAAAGAAGGAGATAAAAAACAGAAAAATAAGGGGCTCGCAAGCGAGTCAAAGTATTGTCATTACAAACTCATAAAGATTGTTCGCGACCCCTCCTATCAAAGAGAAGGGGGGAAGAAAAACAATAAAAAAGCAATGCGAAGATCCTCAATATCGCAACCACTTCCAGCGACCGCGTCCCGGACACCAGAGCGAGGGGGGACTCGCGGGTAGTGATACTCGCAGAGTGACCAGTTCGCCTGGCCCGTAAGCCGCTTGTAGTCATCGATACGAGCTGTTGGATCGTATGACGCCCTTAGAGGGGGGGGGGGGGGGGTGAATAAGGGTGTGTTTAAAATATAAGTTTTACTTAATAATTTTTTAAACAGATTTTACTTTACTAAAAAATTACTTATAAACACTTTCAAACCAATGCAATTTTTGTATTAAACCAAACACAAATTTCTAAGATAAGGATTATGCCACCAAATATGTAATTAAAGAAAAAGACATAATTATATTAATCACGAAATTTGCATACAATAAAAATGATCTTAACAATGCTTAAGATCAAGGCACAATTATGTTAATTAAAAATTCAACAATTTTGGTTTACCAATCCTTCTCCCAAGGATCGGAAGGCTATCACTTGTCTCTCCAAAGACCAAGCCCAAGCCTATCCTCTAGATCTTCCCAAGATCTAGACGTAGCACACAAGGCCACGATTTCCCACCAAGCCACGCAAGGACTTGGACGCTCCACATAAGGAAGTGATTTTCCCCTAAGCCACGCAAGGACTTAGACGCCGCACGCAAGACGACGATTTCTCTACCAATACAAAATGAAATGTGTGTAAATGAAAATACAATATGAAAAGAACAACTCCATAGAATTTCAGATCTCTGAAAGGATGGTTGAAGCCTCGAGATGATCGTTGATGTAGAAGCGCGCCCGATCTCGTCTTCATTCTTCAATCCTTCTTTGCACTAATGGGAGTTGAAGAGGTTCTGGAGCTCTCTGGTTCGTATGCACTCAGGAAGGAACTTGAAATTCTCAAATCTTGGAATGCACGAACACAAGGAGTCAATTTATAGAAATTCGTTGTCGCCTAGGCGACATCGACTGTCGGAATTTCCGACAGCGCTAAACTGCCGCCGTAGTGCTGTCGTGCGTGCAGTTGCTGTAACCTCCGAGCTGTCGCCTGGGCGACTTCGATGTCGGAATTTCCGACAGCGCAAAACTGCCGGTCGTGGTGGTGTCGTGGGCAGTTGTTGTAACCTCTGAGATGTCGCCTGGGCGACATCGATGTCGGAATTTCCGACAGCGTAAAACTGCCGGTCGTAGTGCTGTCGTGGGTAGTTGTTGTAACCTCCGAGCTGTCGCCTGGGCGACATCGCTGTCGGATTTCCGAGAGCTCAAAACTGCCTTTCGTCGTGCTGCCGTGGGGGGAAGTAGTTGTAACTTCTCTGCTGTCGCCTGGGCGATATCAGCTGTCGGAATTTTCCGACAATGAAATTTTCCTACACTCAAATTGAGCTCCAGCAGAAATGTGAACATCTCATGCCTGTTACTGCACACCATTAATAAAAATAGAATCAAATACAAATAGGACTTTGTTATTATCAAACCGGAGGAGTGCGAAACGCATGCTCCAACAATCTCCCCCTTTTGATAATAACAAATCCGTATAAAAAGAAATCATGTCTATTTAGGTTGTTGATTTTCAACATATGGTGTGTGCACCTGATATATTCCTCTTAAAATGAATAATCTCCCCCTAGTTGAATACTCCACCTAAATGAATGCTCCCCCTAAATTAATGCTCCCCCTAAATTAATGCTCCCCCTAAATGTTAAAGTAAGTTAAAATGATGTATTGTCTAGGTGGAATATTTAGGTGTAATAGTTTTTTTTGATTTCTTGAATATACTTATAATTCTCCCCCTTTTGGTATTAGCAAAAGATAATATGAGACAAATGAGTAGCTCGTAAGGGAAGAAATAGGATGTAGAAAATAAGAGTAAGCGGAAGCACTTGCTGGGAAAATGATTGAAGGTCTCGAATTAATAGTAATATGCCATAATATTGAATAAACTCATGAAGAGATGGTATAGCCATATGAAGTTATAAAATAAAATAACTTATACATGATTAAGGTCATTTGAAAGTATCATAGAAAGACACAATAGTGTATAGAAATTTGGAATATCTTCGGTCCAATTCTCATGAGATTAATGTTTATATAACATAATGATGTGTACATGTGATACTTAGATCAAACATATGAAGTTATTTAATGTACATGATCATCGAAATGGAGAACATAATATAAGCATATAAAGATAACTTTGACCTTGAAGATATAGCATAATAAGAATAGAATACCATTTTTCTTTTGCACAAGACACTTTACAATTCTTTCCAAGGTGCTTAACCTCACAATGCTCATTAAGACTTATCAGGAGGGTAAGTAGTGCTTGGTGGAGTATCCTTGTATTTATTTTAAATATTTTGATCACATATGTTGTGATATCTTAATTTTGAGATATTTATAATTTTTTTTAATTGACCAGGATCTCCGAATTCACTTGAATCGCAAAAGATGGTGTATATTTTGATGTGCTAACAAATCAAGGTTGAAAGTAGTATTTATTAAGTGCTTTTGTATTATGTTAAAGCAAATATGATTCATGTATATATTAAATAGAAAGACATACGTATTGATCAAAAGAAGTGAACGTGAAAGTTCATTATGATATATAAACAATTTCTCATACTTAGAGGCATGCGAAAACAATTTCCAATGGTCTAATTAACTAAGTAGGAGTGTCAACACGATGATAGCTTGGAAATGAAATCATATAATCATGTAAGAGCCCTTTTTAAAAAATAAAAAGCACATGGTTTGTCATCAAGTCATGAGTTGAAGCATTAATAATGACATATAACTATTGGAAAGCATCAAAGGGACCAAAAATTGAAGATTAAGCAAATCGGAAGCTGTCGGAAATTTCCGACAGTCACCGTCGCCTGGGCGACAGCGAAAAATATAAATACGGCTTTAGACCGAGTCAAACCCTATTGTGCATCATTTTTCTGGTCTGAAGGGCGAGAGAAAGCTGTCGGAGTTCGGTGACAACCTAGATCTAAGGTATGGTTTTTGGATTTTTAAGTTTTTGATTCAAAATTTTTTTATGGATTTGTGATTTTTGAAAGTAGAGAAGAAGGAAAATGTGGTTTTCATTTTACTATTGATGAATGGTTTAGATCTTTGAAGTTTTGTGTTTTAAAAGTGTAGATCTAGTGTAAAGCAAGTGGATCTTGTTGGATCTTGGGGAAAAATGTTTTGATTTTGTGATTCTTGTGGTTGAAGTTTTGTATTTTTGACATGGTTGAATTAGAAAAACTGAAGCATTCCTTTTGAAGATTGTGAAGAAGATGAATAGTAAAGGAGATGTTAGAAGATGTAGTTTTTATTTTTAAAAAAAATATTGTTTTTTTTTTCTTAAACTTGATGTTGTAATAAAACTTGATTTTGAGTAGATCTGGAAGTGTAAAAAAAAATTCAAGAAAATTTCACTAGAGTACTGTCGGAATTTTCCGACAGTCACTGTCGCCTGGGCGACAGTGTTCCAGAGCACAGGACTTGTTTAATTTATTTTTGTTATGTTTTGTTTGCAGAATGGCTTCCAGTTCTAAAGCGCGAAGGAGTACGTCTGAAGATGCGCATAGTTCGTATCAAGTTTACCCTGGGGTGGAGAAAGCCATAGTTGGAGTAGCGAAATATGTTGAATTTGATTCGCCGAAGCACGATCATATCTATGATCGTCTTGCGAATGCAGGTATAATTTCAGTAATCACAGCAGATTCGTTCTCATCCTTTTTGATTCGAGAATTTTATAATCATTTGGAAGACCCGAGTTATACTGAATTGGATGGGGGAATGAGATCTAGAATCCAGGGTAACCATGTGGAAATAACCTCGGTCTTCTTATGAGTGAAAATATGCCGGATATAGTGGAGAGTTATAGAAAGGATAGAGATTGGACCCTTGTAAACATGAGTTTACATGGGAGTCAAAAGAAGACTCTAACCACTGAAGTTACGTCACTCACTCCGGATGCATATTTAGTTCAAGATATATTAAGGAACTCAGTTATGTTAAAGAGTGGAGATACAAGGAGTATCACGGCACAGTTGACCCTCATTACTTACTTTATTATGGAGGAGGAACCTTTTGATGTAGCGGACTTCATACTTTCCCAGATTCGGTATGCTTTTAAATTAAAGCATCCAAAATGGGAGAAGGTTCATGCTCTCCCAATGGGGGCTATAATTCAGCGTATATTATATAAGAAGTATGGATGGATAGTTCAAGATTCGTACTATGATGATTGTTTTCCTGAGATATACTATACAGGTACTATGGAAGTGAAGAAGACGCATAAAAAGGCCCACCCTGGAATTGAGATTAGAGAGCCTCCAATGCCAAGGGCAGGATCACTATGAGAGTCTATAGATGATCTTCGTGATTCACTAGAGGATCACAAGAAGGAAGTGAAGAAGGATCGTAGTAGAATGCAAAAGTTTATGAAAATTCTTGTGAAAGGTCTGAAGTTAAAGCCCACTCCGGAGGAAGAGGCCGAATGGCAAGTTCCAGATGAAGAACCGCCACGCCAATCGGTGAGGCGGACTCGACGTGGAAAGGCCGTAAGACGAGGACCTCCAGAAGACTGTCCAGAGAGCAGCGGGGCTGGTTTTGAGGATTCTGAGTAGTTTCATCAGGCTGCTGCTTCTGTCTGATGTCGGAAATTTCCGACATCCACTGTCGCATGGGCGACAGTCAACTTCTTCAGATTTCGTATTCTGTTAATGAACTTAAACTTTTGTTGAATTCTACTGTTTTATGGAACAAATTTTATGTAATATTAATGATGTGTGAATCTTTGTTAAGTCATTTCAAATTCTATGGTTTGATTTAATATTTTAGTTTTTCTTTTTAAAATGTATAAGTTTTGTGATGATTTTTTTTTTAAATTTATATGTTTTGAAGTAGTGATATATTCATTGTGAAATGTCTAGGATTCCCAATTCTAGCCTAAGCATAGATAAACGGGAATCCGGTAACGGCATAGTGAATATATCCGCTAGTTCTGAATCCGTTCCTATGAAATTGATTTTTATATTTCCCTTCTTAATATGATCCCTTATAAAATGATGTCGGACATCTATATGCTTAGATCTAGAATGTAATACGGGATTGTTAGTTAAGTCTATAGCACTTTTATTATCACACTTTAATTCTACACTACTTTGTTGTATGCCAAAATCTTCTACAGTTTGTGACATCCAAAGAGCTTGGGCACAACAACTACCTAGTGCAATATATTCGGCCTCGGTAGTAGAGAGGGCAACAGAATTCTGTTTCCTACTCGACCATGAAATAAGTGAAGGGCCGATAAAATGATAAGTGCCACTTGTGCTTTTCCTATCTAAAGAACATCCCGCATAATCTGAATCCGAAAAACCATGCAAAATAAAGGAATCATTATGAGGATACCATAATCCTAATTTTGATGTTCCTATAAGATATCTAAAGATGCGTTTCACCGCTTTTAAATGTGACTCTTTAGGATTAGCTTGGAATCTAGCACATAAACAAACGGCAAACATAATGTTAGGTCTAGATGCGGTTAAATACAATAAAGATCCTATCATACTTCTATAAAGGGTTTGTTCAATTGAAACACCACTTTCATCTTTTCCTAATTTTAGGGAAGTACTCATAGGAGTGTTTGCATGTTTTAGATTTTCAAATCCAAATCTTTTTAACATATCATGAATATATTTGGTTTGACATATAAAAATACCATCATGTTTTTGTGTAATTTGAAAACCTAGAAAATATGAAAGTTCTCCAACCATGCTCATTTCAAATTCATTTTTCATAATTTGAACTATTTCATTACACAACTCTTCATTAGTGGCTCCAAAAATAATATCATCAACATGAATTTGCAAAATAACTAAATCATGATCAAATTGCTTAATGAAGAGTGTAGAATCCGCACTTCCTATTTTATAATCGTGCTTTAATAAATATTAAGTTAATCGATCATACCAAGCACGAGGCGCTTGTTTTAATCCATAAAGCGCTTTATCTAATTTATAAACATAATTTGGATATTTCTCATTTACAAAGCCAGGGGGTTGTTCTACATAAACCTCTTCTTTTATATACCCGTTTAAAAATGCGGTTTTGACATCCATTTGATATAATTTAAATCTTTTAAGACAAGCAAATGCAAGAAATATCCTAACCGCTTCTAATCTTGCTACGGGTGCAAAAGTTTCATCAAAATCTACCCCTTCAATTTGTGCATAACCTTTTGCAACTAATCTGGCTTTATTTCTAATAATTCTAGATTCACTATCCAAATTTTTTTTTTGAAAATCCACTTAACTCCAACGACAGGATGATTTTTGGGTCGTTCTACAAGATTCCAAACCTTATTACGTTCAAATTGATTAAGTTCTTCATTCATAGCTAAAAACCAAAATTCAACATTTAAACCGGTGGAAACATCTTTTGGTTCTATTTCAGAGACAAAACAAAGGTTTGATAAAATATGTAACAATGAACGAGTACTAACCCCTTTTTGCGGATCTCCAATGATAAGCTCCTTTGGATGATCCTTTGAAAATTTCAATTCACTTGGAGGCACATATTCTTCTCTTTCTTCTCCTTCTCTATCTTCTTCTTCTCTTTCTCCTTCTCTTTCTTCTTCTTTTTCTTCTTCATTTTCTCCAAGTTCTTCATCATCATTCTCCACCGAAGGAAGGGGTTCATCTTCTCCTGTAATTTTCTTTTCTACACATGAAGCAAACTCATCAAACCTAACATGAATAGATTCTTCAACTATTTTTATTCTTTTATTAAAAATCCTATAAGCTTTACTAGTTGAAGAATAGCCAATAAAAATACCTTCATCACATTTTTCATCAAATTTTCCTAAGGAATTTTTAGAATTCAAAATAAAACATTTACAACCAAAAACTTTGAAATAAGAAACATTTGGTTGTTTATTAAAAATTAATTCATAAGGAGTTAATTTTAAAATAGGGCGAAGCATTACTCTATTAATTACATAACATGCCGTACTAACCGCTTCAGCCCAAAAAGATTTTGGTAATTTAAATTCAGATAGCATCGTACGCGCTAACTCTTGAAGAGTTCTATTTTTCCTCTCCACTACACCATTTTGCTGTGGTGTGCGTGGAGCGGAAAATTCATGTTTAATTCTTAACTTCGTACAAAAAGAAATAAACTTTTCATTTTCAAATTCTCCTCCATAATCCGATCGTATGCGTTTAATTTTTAACTCAAATTCATTTTGAATACGCAAACATAATTTTGAGAATTCTGAAAATGCATCGGATTTGGAGGTTAGAAATAAAGTCCAACAAAAACGAGAATAATCATCAATCAATACAAATGTGTATTTTCTACCTCCTAAGCTAGAAATTCCAATTGGCCCAAATAAATCCATATGTATTAATTGAAGTGGCCTAGTGGTAGAAATAATGTTTTTACTTTTGAAAGATGATTTTGAAAATTTTCCTTTTTGGCAAGGCACACATAGTGAAGAAGATAAATTTCCATTTAACAATGATAAACCTTTAATTAATTTATCTTTTGAAAGTTTTGTAATTAACTTGGCACTAGTATGTCCAAGTCGCCTATGCCATAAATCTAATTCATCATTTTTTGATAAAAAACATTTTAAGGTAGAATTTGAAAAATCAAGAAATTTAATCGTATATACATTATGACATCTAGGAGCGGTAAAAACAATTTCATTTGTTTTGGAATTAATAATTTTGCACAAATTTGTAGAAGATTCAAATAAAACATTTAAACCCTTATCACATAATTGACTAATAAAAATCAAATTATGCTTTAATCCTTCTACAAATAGAACATTTGAAATTGAAAAATTTTCGTTACCCACAACTCCGATGCCGATGATTTTTTCCTTTTCCATTGTCTCCGAATGTAACAACTCCTCCTTTCTTCCTCTCCAGGCTAAGGAACTTCTCTTTATTGCCCGTCATGTGTTTTGAACAACCCGAGTCCAAGTACCACACGTATTCTTTGTCCTTAGCCTGCCAACACACCTAGAAAGAAGAGGTGAGTAAAGATCTGGTTACCCAAGTGGTTCCACCCATAGTATAGGTAGAAGCCTTAGGCACCCAGATTTGTTTAATTTTACTTTTTCCTTCCTTCCAGCAAGAGTCCGTAGTGTGGCCAAATCTATTGCATTTGGCACATGTAATGTATTTAGAAGAGTATAACTTTTCTGGTCTTTTACTGGATGAGGATGCAGTATTTGACAATTCATTAACTTTAGAATTTTTTAAAGTAGATTTTCTGGACTTTTCACAGTCGCCGACGACAGTGGTTGTCGCCGGGCGACAGCTTCCTGACGTGTATCCGAGTCCAAACCTTCCAGATCCATGGCGTTGGTATCCTAAGATCATATCTAGTGATCTTCGGCCCATTCCAAATTTTTTCGTGGCTAGTGTTAAGTCATGAATCTGGTTTCTCATTTTTTGTATTTTCGGATACCAGATTTACACATCTACGTTCACAAGATTTCTTTCCCTCATGGATTTTGGAAATTAAAGATTTCAGATCTCTCTCTAAAATCTCATTCTTTTTAGTAAGAATTTTTATTGTAGAATGAGATTTAGAAAGAGATTCTTCAAGTTCTTTAATTCTTCCCAAAAAGTGATCACACTCTTGGCAAGAAATATCTCTTTTTCCAATAGTCTTAATTTCCTTTAACAATTTTTTGTTTTCTTTAAGTAAAATTTCATTTTCAGATTTAAGAAGATCATTATCTTTTAAACTTTTTTCAAAAAATTTGCATGTCTTTAAAAATTCAGAAAATAATTCATCATAGGTTGGAGGAGTTACCTCAGTGTCGCTTTGGACACTGCATTCGTCATCAGATATGACGCTCTTTCCCATTAAGCACATGTTGGCCTACTCTTCTTTACTTGAGTCTGAACTCCTTGCATCCTCAGAAGTAGTATCATCCCATGTTTCCGCCTTCAACACCTTCTTCGACCCTTTGTGCTTCTTTTCTTTAAGTTCTTACAAGTACTTTGGACACTTGCTTCGGATGTGTCCTAACTTCTTGCAGTGATAGCACTCTGGTGGCGGTCTCTCTTCCTCCTCATCGCCTTCCTTTCCTTTTTTCTTCCTAAAAGTCTCCTTCTTAAAATACTTCTTAAACGAATTCCTCCTCTCTGGATTTTTCATAAATTTTCTAAACTTTCTAACAAATAAACTTTCCTCATCTTCTTCTTCCTCCTCAGAATCACTAGTTTCTTCCTTCTTAGATCTTAGAGCCAATCCCTTCTTCCTTGGCTCCATATACTCTTGTTGTTGAATTTTTAATTCAACTTCATGAGTTTTCAAGTTCCCAATGAGGCTCTCCAATTGTAAGGTCTTAAGATCATGTGACTCAGAAATTGCAGTCACTTTAGGATTGAACTTCGGGGGAAGTGATCTTAAGATTTTCCTTACTAAGTCTCCATTTGAGAACACCTTTCCTAGCACCTTTGAGTCGTTCACGATTTTTGTGAATCGTGTGTACATCGTATCAATCTCTTCATTTACCTCCATTTTGAACCTTTCAAATTCAGACTCCAGTTGAAATAGCTTTGAATCCTTTACCTGCGAAGTACCTTCATGAGTGATTTCTAACAGATTCCAAATTTCAAATGCAGTATTACAAACACAAACTCTATTAAATTCAGTGCGATCTAGTGCGCAAAATAAAGCATTCATGGCTTTTGCATTGTTCTTACATTTTAATTTATCATTGTCATCCCACTTGTCTTTGGGCTTATCCATAGTTACATCTCCTACAACAAATGTTGGAGAAGTGTAACTAGATTCTACCATATTCCAGACTTCTATATCTAGCACAATTAGAAAACAACGCATACGTGTTTTCCAATAATTATAGTCTGTGCCCGTGAATAAAGGTGGTCTACTTATGCCTTGCCCCTCAACGAACGCATGATCGTTGTGCGCCATTACTCCCGGTGGTAAAACCGTTTTGGAGTAACCTCCCTCTGATACCACTTGTTGGATCGTATGACGCCCTTAGAGGGGGGGGGGGGGGTGAATAAGGGTGTGTTTAAAATATAAGTTTTACTTAATAATTTTTTAAACAGATTTTACTTTACTAAAAAATTACTTATAAACACTTTCAAACCAATGCAATTTTTGTATTACACCAAACACAAATTTCTAAGATAAGGATTATGCCACCAAATATGTAATTAAGGAAAAAGACATAATTATATTAATCACGAAATTTGCATACAATAAAAATGATTTTAACAATGCTTAAGATCAAGGCACAATTATGTTAATAAAAAATTCAACAATTTTGGTCTACCAATCCTTCTCCCAAGGATCGGAAGGCTATCACTTGTCTCTCCTAAGACCAAGCCCAAGCCTATCCTCTAGATCTTCCCAAGATCTAGACGTAGCACACAAGGCCACGATTTCCCACCAAGCAACGCAAGGACTTGGATGCTCCACACAAGGAAGCGATTTTCCCCTAAGCCACGTAAGGACTTACACGCCGCACGCAAGACGACGATTTCTCTACCAATACAAAATGAAATGTGTGTAAATGAAAATACAATATGAAAAGAACAACTCCCTAGAATTTCAGATCTCTGAAAGGATGGTTGAAGCCTCGAGATGATCGTTGATGTAGAAGCGCGCCCGATCTCGTCTTCAATCTTCAATCCTTCTTTGCACAAATGGGAGTTGAAGAGGTTCTGGAGCTCTCTGGTTCGTATGCACTCAGGAAGGAACTTGAAATTCTCAAATCTTGGAATACACGAACACAAGGAGTCAATTTATAGAAATTCGCTGTCGCCTGGGCGACATCGACTGTCGGAATTTCCGACAGCGCTAAACTGCCGCCGTAGTGCTGTCATGCGTGTAGTTGCTGTAACCTCCGAGCTGTCTCCTGGGCTACATCGATATCGGAATTTCCGACAGCACAAAACTGCCGGTCGTGGTGCTGTCGTGGGCAGTTGTTGTAACCTCCGAGCTGTCGCCTGGGCGACATCGATGTCGGAATTTCCGACAGCGCAAAACTGCCGGTCGTGGTGCTGTCATGGGCAGTTGTTGTAACCTCCGAGCTGTCGCCTGGGCGACATCGCTGTCGGATTTCCGACAGCTCAAAACTGCCTTTCGTCGTGCTGTCGTGGGGGGAAGTAGTTGTAACTTCTCTGCTGTCGCCTGGGCGATATCAGCTGTCGGAATTTTCCGACAGTGAAATTTTCCTACACTCAAATTGAGCTCCAGCAGAAATGTGATCATCTCATACCTGTTACCTGCACACCATTAATAAAAATAGAATCAAATACAAACGGGACTTTGTTATTATCAAACCGGAGGAGTGCGAAATGCATGCTCCAACACGAGCAATATACACCCTGGGGGAGGTCGCGTCACCATGATCGGTCGGCCGTATCTCAGCAAGAATGCGCGCGTTTGCGTCCTCCATCGCGGCGAACCTTTCTTCATTGGCGAGCCGATCCAGCCGATTCTGCTCATGAAGATCCCTCAGCAGGGTGGTATGCTTCTGGAATATCTCAGTGACCCACCTCTTCATTCACTCTGGATCACTGGGATCCCCCAGAAAGTCGGCGATCTGGCTCGGCGAGAGGGGTGGAGATATCTCCAGCGCTCTAGACTCTGACTCGGAGAGAGGGGTCGTCGGGTTACCTACGAAGTAGGAATCAGCGACAAAGTGAAAAGCAACACTCCATGGAGACAGTCTAACCTAGTGGAGGAATTTGAGTACTGGGCCACTGGCGGGAGGTGCCCGGCTGGCCTCGGAATGCTTCAATAAAGGCAGGGGTGAGGGCCTAACCCAGACTGGAGGCGAGCGTGGGTCTGGAGCTAAGTCCCGACTCGGCAATCAACGTCCCCCCTGGGGTCCTCTGACCCAGTAAGCCGAATTCTGGAGTTGGGATAGTTTGATTCGGCGTGATGGGCGAGTTCGCCGGAGGAGGAATTTGATCCTCTGGTGCCGCGAGAGAAGACATTGTACGAAAGGTAAATATGATTTAGCGAGTCAAGGGACGTGAGGGAAGACGAGGTAAGCCGCTCACCTCGTTGCGAAGGCGAGTCCTGTCGGCCAACGACACTCTCATACGCAAGAAGAGCGTCACCCCCACCCGTAGAGGGGAGATGGATCTCCGTGATTGGCCTTCCCGACACGCTCTCGTCCGGAGGGTCATTCTGCGAATACGATAAATAAGGACGAAAAGGAAGAACATCAAACAAGCGAGCTTGGCGATAATACCTGCGAGGTGAGCCCGTCATCAGGAGAGTGCGGCGAAAAGGAAGACCCTCCCCCACCAGCCGCGCGCCAAACGACCTTCGCCGTCCTTAGGGAAGGTGGAGGCGGAGAGCGTCGCGGAGAATTCCAGGAGGCAATGACAGCGGTCTTCCCCTTCTGGGCCGCTTGCGAAGCCTTTAGGCGAGCCAACATCTCGTCCTTTTTCGACATCGCGTTGGGGCCCGCGGCGAGTAAGAAAAGATAGAGAAAAATGAAAAGTTCGAATGAAGACCAGGGAGAGTGATATTTATAGTGGTGGGCATGGGGCCCACCGAAAGATTCTCGCCACGTCACCGAGGGGCCGGCGAATATCAAGGGTTGGATGATTCTTCGCGAGCCTAAATAGCCTCGTGAAGAGCGGGGATTGTGTACAACCCCGATATTCGCCTAGGGGAGGGTCAAAGGAAAGCGAGGCGAGCCAGGTTCTCGAGATACATACATATTAATGGAATCAAGCGAAAGAGCGAGATGAACAACGCTCGACGAAGCCCAAACAGCGCTCGACGATCCCGTCTCAGCGGATCCGCCGGGACGGGCACTTAGCTGGATGCTCCCAAGAAGGCGAGCGAATCAATAGTGCTAGTGGGGCAGGAGTATAAACGAGGCCTCCACAGGCCATTCGCCCAAAAGAGGCGAACCAAATCTGCCAAAGGCCACCCGCGGGGAGAGGCGCGAGTCAAAGTTCCCGCGAGCCAGAGCCTCAAGGTCAACCAACAAGAAGGCGAGTGAGCCAGATGTTCGCCAGATGCTCGCCGAATGCTCACAAGAAGGCGAGTGAGCCAGATGCTCGCCGAATGCTCGCAGGGAGGCGAGCGAGCCAGAAAGTCTCCGAGTTCGACGAACCCGTTAATCACCCTATGATCGATGAAATTACCTCTCTATCCCTGTTGGCCTGTCATTAGCCTACCCAAACAACGGAGTTTGGCTGTTGGCAGACCCATTTGGTGTGCGAATAGTTAAATCAAAAGGCGGAATCCTGCTATTTGCAGGCCATATCAGAAAATCTATAAATAGGACCTCAAGGGCATCTTGGGAGGGGACTTCACTTCAGCTTCTCTCTCCTTAGGCATTCTTTGGTTAGCATTTCTAGAGCTCTCCAAGGTGCCCGAGTCTCAACTTTGGCTTGGGAGGGGAAGCGCTCAACGATCTTCCGGGTTAGTGGAGGGACCTCCTCGCTGTGACTAAGGTCTTAGTCATCTTCCTAGTTTTCTGTCTACCTTCTCAGAGGGATCAGTAAGGGCTAGCCGCCCCTCATCTCGGTGAGGGCCCCGAGCTCCACAAGAGGCCGAGATATCGGTTTCAACATTGCACACATTCAAAACCCAAGCTCCTACCGCACAGGAAACATAAATATCATCCACCATAAAAGCAAGAACAGGCATGGAGAGCCCCCAAAGGCATATCCCCAGTACAGAATGCGCAATTGCACACCCCGATGGGCGAAAATAGTGCACTAAGTGTACAATTTTAACCAAGGAAAATATGAGCATTTTACAACTAGAAGTGTAGTGCACGAGTGAGAAAATAATCCAAGATGAGTCTGAAAAAGCCTATATAATCTAGACTCATCTCACCCCCACACTTAACAAATTGCTCGTCCTGAGCATATCATCTCAATGTGGACTACAGAATATCTAGTTGGCTTAGTAATTACAAAATAGAGTACTACGAGAAATCAAATACCCACGCCTGTAGAAAATATAGTAGACAAACTTTTTAACTATACTGTGTAATTTATATATTTCGCATAGCGTATCAAAATATTATTTTTACTCAGAAGAAAAATCAAGGTTAATCAATCAGTCACGCAAAGGAAGAAAGCAGACGGGACACTAAATGGAACATTGCCAATGACCGAGGCTCGGGACCGCCGCCAAAGGAATCCACCAATGTCGGGGCCATATGATTGCCCGTTCACACTCTCTCTGCGGCGCTAGCATGACTCGAACGCAAACCCATAGGACTTAAGGATAAAAATGGGGCTTGGGTTTAGGTGAGGTAAACAAGTGATAAAAAGGAAGGCTCGCGCACTAAACCCACAGAGCACACACAAATAAAGATCTCATCAACCCCCAAAAATGCGCACGAGTGCACCGCACCCCCAGAATTAGATTTGACTACATGGGTGCGTGCATCACCCACTCCAAACAACAACAATGATAAAAAGATCAACAATTAAACTATCTCTTTTCCATAAATATTTACACAACTTTCTCTTTTTCATTTATAACTTCTTTATTTTTTTCTTTTAAAATTCTTTCTTTTTCATTTCAGCATATAAACAATAAGCATAGCCAC
The DNA here is from genome assembly GCA_033032865.1 of Dactylorhiza incarnata. Taxonomy (NCBI): domain Eukaryota; kingdom Viridiplantae; phylum Streptophyta; class Magnoliopsida; order Asparagales; family Orchidaceae; genus Dactylorhiza; species Dactylorhiza incarnata. Next base: position 18,391,254 of record JAWHQI010000013.1, read on the forward strand.
AATTTCTCAAAAATAGGTCACCGCATCACACCACCACAAAAATAAACACAAAGTGCACAATAATGCTCAAAATGGGTGTGCGACTAGGATAAGCTTTTAGGCTAAAGCGAGATGAAATGTGATGAGTCCAATTTATATACTGTTTTTCGGACTCATCCGAGCTGCTTTTCCTGCTTTTGTTCTTCAGTTTTTGTTCGTATTTGTTCATTTTCACCTTGTTCATACTTGTGCTTGAAGTGCCTGTTGTAGTGTGCAATTGCACACTACGTTGCTGGGGGTAAGCACACTCTGCTCCCCGTGGTGTTTTTCTATTTTTATGCTGCTGCTGGATGTGTATTCCCAGTTGGGCTGCGATGCTCGCAGGTGGCTGATCCATCCCCTTTTGCCCAGAAATCATGACTGTGTACAACGACCGGTCATGCGTTTTATTGACGCACAGATAGATGTGGTCGTGCGCCTTCATCTGGGTAGAAAACGATGATCTGATTTTGATCGTGCGTCTTTACGCACGGGCAGTTGCCCATGCGTGAAGGAATCACACGATCAGTCTGTTTAGCCTTGTTTTTAGCTTTTCTGAATTTACCCGTGCATTTTGACACACGAGCGGATTTGCCCGTGCGCGAGTAAATTGCACGGGCGCTCCAGGTCATCTTCCTGCGCTGTTCTCTATTATTAATATCGTACGGTGAACGCACGGTCGTGCGTTCGACCGTGCGTGAACTATTTTCGGATCTTTCTCTATAAAAGGTGCAGCTTTCGACCTAAATCAAAACAGATCGTACACGCCGTACATCTGCGCCATTTTCTCCATATCCACTGTGGTTTCGTCCCTTTGGGCCTCCTCCATCATCCTCAAGTTCTAAGGAGAGGGATTCAACCCTACATCCACCAAGATCCAAGGAGAAGGAAACTAGTTTGTTTTCGGACTGTGACACGAAGAAGACGGGCCATTGGAGGGTAGTGACAGCCTTCTCTACCCCAGATGCAGTTGAGGACCGAGCTTGGACGCGGGTTGACAACCCAGCGATTCCAACCGTGAATCTTCAACGAGACTTCGGATTCGGTCAATTTCTTGCTCTCCCTATCTTTGTATTGGTAGTTGTAGTTAGTAGATCTCTTGTATTTTGATGATGAGCACTATAAGCCTTGTTATTTAAGTTATTTCATGTCTATGTGAAATTATCTTTTGTTTATATGTGTGTATGAGGTGCGCCACCATCCATTTCCATTCCGCCATTATGTTCGTTCGCCGCACTAGCAATTGCTAGTGACATGCTTGTCGAAGAGGTGCTTGCGACCCTCATTCCGTATGCCTACTCGTCCATCCACCCTTGCAACGCAGTGCGCTCAAGGCCTGCCTAGTCTCCATCCCGCCAAGCAAAGCATTGCATAGCGGCATTGCATAGGAGTAGTTGTAGTTATTTTTCCTTTATTTTCCACAACCAAATCACCCCGTTTCTGCTACCCATCCGACTTAAGGACTTCAATCTCAAGTCCTTCCTCAATAATAAACTCCACCTTACTGTGTTCCTTCGAGATCGATACTTGGGGATTCACTCCCACATTTTATATTACTTGAACGATAAGTACACTGCCGGTTCGTGCCTCAGTCTTGCTACCGCCTATAGCGGTGTGCTAAGATTTGCGCATCAAGTTTTTGGCGCCGTTGTCGGGGAACACAGACGTGTGAGTTTTCTGCAGAGGGAGAATTAGAGATTAAAGCCCTTCCATTTGTGTATTGCATCCTTTTATTTTATTTCTTCTTATTTTATTTTACTGTTTATATTAGGTTGCTCTAGTAAATTTTTGTTAGGTGTAGTATTTTGCACAATTGTGTTTCTATTTTGAATCATTTTATCTTCACACTATGTGTGCTTCATTTAATATTCGATGCCGTTGGTGTGGAGATATTTCTCATGCTAGTGATAGATGCCCATCAGGAGATAACAACCCTAGCAACCAAAGCCCGGCATATGAAGCACCGACTACATCTGGTACTCCATATGGTGCGCGTAAGTCCTATGGCTATTCTGCCGAGCCTTTACCGTCATACTTCTTTTTGGCTTCAGCACCTGCTGTGCCAAAGAAGCCCGCAAGGCAGTGCTTGTTTTGTCAGAGCACGGATCATGCCTTGAAGGATTGTGCTGCATTCCATCGCCAATTGGACGAGGATGACGAGCCGGATATACGGATCGTCCCGACTCCTGCTTCTGGCAGCACACCTTCAACATCTGGTTATGTTCCCATTTCACCTTCATGCTTTGAAGGGTATGATGTGGACACAGTCACCAAATGTGTGGCTGATCTAGGCTCTGACATGGCCGAGCCCATCTCCCCTGTGCATATATCACCATGTGTTGATTCAATTCTATGTGAGGAATCGGTGCTTGACATTTATCCAAGCACTATTCCTCCCCCTGTTGTGCATACTACATTCGTCTCTAACGACATTGTTGTGGATGTGTCTCAGGAAGAGGCTGGCGATCAATGTGTTATGCCTGCTCCTATGGAGGAGGACAACCTTCTAGGTGAAGAGGAGCTTTCCTCAGCACCGGTCGAGAAAGTCCAACTCTTGGGCATGGCCACTGTTGATCCCGCCGAACCTTGTAGCATTGATGACAATGCAAACATTACTTTATTTCCCCAGTCTAATGGGAGTGAGACCGGGACCACTCCCCCAATTTTTGATTGTTTATGTCATTCTTCCCTTTTATTTCTTGACCCCCCCCCCCCCCCCCCCCCCCCCCCCCCCCCCTTCCCTTTCCGAGCCTATGCAGGTTTAGCCTTCACAGGTTATGCAGGAGGTGGTGCAAACTGCACCATTCAGTGCTGCGCATATCTTCTTGTGTGAGGAGGTTAATTCCCCCTCCACAGAAGATATGCCATGTATTGTATTCCCCTCCTGCTGCCTCCCTGAAGATGACACCTTGCTAGGCAAGGAAATTTATTTTGGTGAAAGTAGAGTGGAGGACTCTCCCTCCACCTCCTTCTTTCTCTCTCCTCTACCTATGTCTAGCAGGTATTATTATTTAGGTAGAGGAGTAGTGGTTCTATCACCGTATCGGTACCCACTACCGACACGGGAATTAGAACAGTTGCCTGTCCACTTCTCTTTCCATACTCCATTAGCTAAGACCCTCGCCTTCCTGAATAAGTCATGCTGGGATGACAATAACCCCAGTAGTTATCTTACTTTCTCTTGTCTTTTATTTTATCGCCTACTCTAACTAGTTAGTTTAGGGAGATTTTATTTTAGTTTGTTTTTGCGTAGACAACCACTTGCAGGTATTTTCTATTTGTGAAGGCGGTGGTTGTGATTCTTCGTAGAGCTACACTCCAGGCTTCCGACATGGTTACTTGCTGAGCATTGGGTACCCTCTTCCCCTAACTTTGTTTTAGAATATCTTAATGCATAGTTTAAGTCTGGGGGAGACCTTTTTGTGTACCCACTCACGTGCACATTTATTTAGCATGCTAGAAGTCTTTATTTAAATTACTTTTGTTCATTTTGTCTGCACACAATACACCCACTTGAGCGCGTACTTAACCTTTAGTGCGTCACGAGTATAACTCATTCCTTTTTGTAGTTTGGAAAATGATTGTGCTAGCTTTTAAAATTATGTAGTGGAATAAAATGTTGACTCCGATGTTTCTAGTCAAATGCTCATGTGAGTATAGGGATTCATGTAGATTAGATTTCTATTTTATACTGCTAGCTTTATGCATTTCTGTTATCATAAATATTGTTTACTCTACTCAAATGGTGAATCCGGTGTAAATCAAATAATAGCATAGGGATGTGTGTAAATGATTGTTAGATTCGTATTGCTCGAGTCAAGAGGAAAGATAATCTTTCTCGGTGGCTAAGAACTTACCCCAAGCGATTCTCGAAGCATAGACATAGGATAGTTCTAGTGCGTGAGAATGACGTAGGCCATCATTTTGGCCCGGTTGAGCTTTTGAGTCATTCCTATCATCTTATCCTCGTTAGCCCAGTTGTGCCTACCCGTTCTTTGATTCAGCCCCACTTTTATCTCACCAAAGCCTAAAAGCCAATCCTAGCCACACACCCAAATTTGAGCTTTAGTTGTTTATTATTTTCATGATTGGGGTGTTGATGTTGTGATATTTTTTGGTGAAAATGTGGATGCACTTCATTGCTCATCTTGCTGAAATTGTTTTGAAAAATAAGATGAGAAAAAGAAAAGAAGTAAAAAGAAAAAGTAAAAGAAGAAGTGCTTAATTGAAAAATCTTTGTATAAATTTATGATTGGGAGTAGGCGGTGCACACACCCATGTTGCAAAAGTCTAAGTCTGGGGGTGTGGCACACTTGCATTCGATGTTGGTGTGCGGGGAGTTCTAATAAAGCTCATTTGGCGGTGTATCAAGCCTTCGTGTTTATCATTGTTTACCTCACCATAACCCAAGCCCCATTTAAAACCTAAGTCCTACCGACTCACGCTAGGAACCAATCTAGTGTCGTGGAGAGAATGTGAATGGGTGAGCTTATGGTCTCCGACGCCGATGGATTTCGGTGGAGTTTGTCCAGAATCCCAGCTTTGGCAATGCTTATCTCAGCGATTCTTTTACTTTCTCCATATGTGTGACCGGATGATTCACCGTGATTCCCATTTTGAGCAGAAGTAATATTTATTTACTCTTTTAGAATTTATAAACTATGTGTATAAATTAGAACTCTTCTTTAGTATTTTCTATGCACATGGGCATGCGACTTCGCATGGTATTTCACTTTGTAATTTTGAGTTAGCTATTTCATGTTGTTGCCTGCTTGGGATTTGTTTGCTCGGGACGTGCAAACAGGTAAGTCTGGGGGTGTGATGAGTCCAATTTATATACAGTTTTTCGGACTCATCCGGGCTGCTTTTCCTGCTTTTGTTCTTCAGTTTTTGTTCGTATTTGTTTATTTTCACCTTGTTCATACATGTGCTTGAAGTGCCTGTTGTAGTGTGCAATTGCACACTACGTTGCTGGGGATAAGCACACTCTGCTCCCCATCGTGTTGTTTCTATTTTTATGCTGGTGCTGGATGTGTATTCCCAGCTGGGCTGCGATGCTCGCAGGTGGCTGATCCATCCCCTTTTGCCCAGAAATCATGACTATGTACAACGCACGGTCGTGCATTTTATTGACGCACGGATAGATGTGGTCGTGTGCCTTCATCTGGGTTGAAAACGATGATGTGATTTTGATCGTGCGTCTTTACGCATGGGCAGTTGCCCGTGCATGAAGGAATCATATGATCAGCCTGTTTAGCCTTGTTTTTAGCTTTTCTGAATTTACCTGTGCGTTTTGACGCACGGGCGGATTTGCTCGTGCTCGAGTAAATCGCACGGGTGCTCCAGGTCATCTTCCTGCGCAGTTCTCTATTATTAATATCGCATGGTCTACGCACGGTCGTGCGTTAGACCGTGCGTGACCTATTTTTTGATCTTTCTCTATAAAAGCTGCAGCTTTCAACCTAAATAAAAACAGATCATACACGCCGTACAGCTGCGCCATTTTTGCCATCTCCACTATGGCTTCGTCCCTTTGGGCCTTCTCCATCATCCTCAAGATCTAAGGAGAGTGATTCAACCCTACATCCACCAAGATCCAAGGAGAAGGAAGATAGGTTGTTTTGGATCATGACACGAAGAAGACGGGCCATTGGAGGGTAGTGACAGCCTTCTCTACCCCGGATGCAGTTGAGGACTGAGCTTGGACGTGGATTGACAACCCAGCGATTCCAACCGTGAATCTTCAACGAGACTTCGAATTCGGTCGATTTCTTGCTCTCCCTATCTTTGTATTGGTAGTTGTAGTTAGCAGATCTCTTGTATTTTGATGACGAGCACTATAAACCTTGTTATTTAAGTTATTTCATGTCCATGTGAAATTATCTTTTGTTTATATGTGTGTATGAGGCGCGCCACCATCCATTTCCATTCCGTCATTATGTTTGTTCGCCGCACTAGCAATTTCTAGTGGCGTGCTTGTCAAAGAGGTGCTTGAGACCCTCATTCTGTTTGCCTACTCATCCATCCGCCCTTGCGACGCAGTGCGCTCAAGGCCTGCCTATTCTCCATCCCGCCAAGCGAATCATTGCATAGCGGCATTGCATAGGAGTAGTTGTAGTTATTTTTCCTTTATTTTCCACAACCAAATCACCCCATTTCCGCAACCCGTCCGACTTATGGACTTCAATATCAAGTCCTTCCTCAATAATAAACTCCACCTTACTGTGTTCCTTCGAGATCGATACTTGGGGATTCACTCCCACATTTTATATTACTTGAACGATCGGTACACTGCCGGTTCTTGCCGCAGTCTTGCTACCGCCTATAGCGGTGTGCTAAGATTTGCGTATCAAAGTGGAGCAGAATCAAGAGAAGGGTAGGCACAAATAGGCTAACAAGGGTAGACGCTAGGAATGATACGAAGCTCAACTGGGCCAAAATAATGGCCTACATCACGCTGATGCTCAACTAACCATGCACCAATGTTGTGAGAGTCGCTTGGGGCAAGTACTTAGCCACCGAGAGAGATGATCCATCCTCCCGACTCGAGCAATAAAAGGCTAGTGACGGCCACACACCTCCATATACTACTGTTTGATTTCACCTGATTCACCACTTTTGAGTAATATAAACATTGTTTACACTAATAGAAATAATATAATTTCATGAGTATACAGAAAAAGTAAACCTATACTATTTCTAAACAGCACATGAGCACCATTAGGAGCACTGCATGAGTTTCGTACTAATCTATATCAAAATCCTAAGCCAACACCGTTATTTTACCGTATGCCCAAAAGAGAAACATCTACTCAAGACGCGCTAGCGATTAAGTGTGCGCTAAAGTGAGTGCATGGTGTGCAAATAAATGAACTAAGAAAAATAAAATAAAATTCTAGTATGATGTGCTTTGAGGGTGTGTACAGGTACACACATCGTACTCCCAACCCTCAGACTTAAATAAAGCGCAGGATATAAATATACTTTAAGAACGAAATTAAAATGAGGATGAAGGAGGAAGCATTACCCATGTTCAGAAAAGAGGATACAGAAGATTGGCGCTAATTTTTGGGAGGGAAATCCAAGTCCACCACCACGGAAATCACCACCCTACAAAAAAGAAGTACCACACATTAGCAGATATAGAATATAAGTTAGCGGATTAAAATAGAATAGCACAATTGGTGTTCTCCCATTAGCCCTTTTCTTTACCGTCCTTAAGGTGGACCAAATACCTGTTTTAGCAATAATAATCATGTGTTTTTATCAAAAGAAATACATTAAATAAAGGAAGATCACACATTCCACCTCGGAACAGCACAAAACAAAAACTAGCAGAGAAAAGAAGAGCGGCCAATGGTCCTCCACGCCTCAGCTATATGCTAATTTGTGATGATCCTCCCCCGCCACATGAGAAAGGGAAGAGGTGAAATATTTTGGGTCCAAGGGAGAGTCGTCTCCCATGCCCCACGCCTCTTCTTTCTCACGATGGAGGTCGAACATGCGAGCCTTGTTGTCCAATCATTCCCGCTTGATTTTTTCCATAGTAGGCGATCGCCAACGAGCACCAGACGCTCCCTCAAAAAAAGTTTTTGTATCACCAATCTCAACTTAGGGCTTCATTTCCTCACCCCATGTGGGTGAAAGATCTGCCCATCACACATGTTTTACAGTTTTACAATTATTGTTCAAACATATAGAAGTTTCTGATGATTCATCATTTTCCATATAGGCAGCAGCAGTTCCAATCTTCCACTCCCGCAGAATTCAGCAACTCTCCACAACAGTATCCACCTAAGCTTCCTCCACAATTTCTTCGACGCCTTTGCTCCTCTCGACACATAATTCCATGTCCTCAACAATACTGGAACTATCATCAGATACCAACAAGTATATTTCAGGAACTAATTCAGGCTCATCATTAGCCTTAGTGATAATGGGAAGGGGTAAATGGCGTTCAACCTTAGAAGATAAGGTTGCATGCCCATCAGTAAAATGCAGGGTTTCCCCACTCTCTTTTAGGAAGGGAACACCCAAAATAGGGATAATCATTTTCGATGGGTCCCAAAACCTGGAAGTCAGTGATGACAACCATCCCATCCACACTAACGTAAACATCTTTCACCTCACCTTCTGTCTCAACTACAACACCATTAGCCAGCACTAGCGAAGTCCGATCATCTGTTTTCATATTCAAGTTCAACTTCTCAACATCCTGCAGAGCAAGAATGTTGCGAGACGATCCAGAATTGCATAGTGCTGAGGTATCGACATCATTGATTTTGCAATCAACTACACACGTGTCCTTATGGAAACCATCAGCATCCTAGAAGCTCATTCCTTGCTCCGGGGGATTTTTCGAAGTATTGCTAGGGAGAACACCCTGAGTGCGCTCGGAGAGCACTTGAGCCAGTTGGCCTAATTGTGTCTCCATGTTTCTCATGGATGCAGTCTGATTGGCCATATTAGTTTGGGCCAGTTCTACGAACTTCTCCATCATCTCTTCTAGAGCGCTCTTCCTTTAGATCAGTGCAGTTTGAGTATAACTCGGCTGTGATGGTCGCGGCTTGCTTCCGGAGGCTTGAGCATCAAACTGATGCTGTCCCCCTTGCCATCGTTGGACAAGAGTGTTTTGGTTCCATGAGAAATTAGGGTGATTTCTCACACGCAGGTTATACACATTATTAAATGGCACCAATCGGTTTTGACTATTTAAGAAATTGACACTCTCATCGTAAGAGATATTTGAAAAATCTGCGGATTGCTCACCTAAGGGGCACTCGTAGGCATGGTGCACGGGGTTTCCACAACCTTGACATAAGATTGCCATAGTCTGAGCAGGGGGGAGTTGATCTTGATAGCATCACCATATTATCTGAAGCCTGCTGTGTAGTCTCCCCCAGAGGCGTAACTGCATTCACCTCAATTAGATTCCTGGTACACCTCTGTGCATTCCTTCCATTAGTCCAGTATGTGCTATGTGAAGCAGTATCACAAATAATCCTCAAAGCCTCGTTTGAAGTCAGATTCATTATTGTTCCTCCCGCAGCAGCGTCGATCATCGGGCTATAGTTTGGTTCAACAACAAAATAAAAAATTTCTACTACATTCCAGGGCTCATAAACATGTTGCGGACATCTGCGCAATAGCTCAATAAATCCTTCCCATGCTTCGGACAAGGATTCTTGATCAATCTGTCAAAATGTCGCTAACTCCCACCGTGCATTCACTAACTTGTCCATCGTGTGGAACTTTGCTAAGATCTTTGACGAAAGAGCATCCCAAGTAGCAGCGGGTCCCAGGGGGGATAGTGTGTAGCCATGCTTTGGCTTTATCCCGAAGAGAAAAAGGGAACAACCTGAGCTTAACCACATCATCGGTGATCTTGGCATAGCGGAATGTACCGCATATTTCTGAGAACTCAGTAAGATGAAGATGGGGTTCTTCACTCAGCAACCCTGAAAACTGGGTGTTAATTCGAATCATATTCAGGATGGCCGGCTTGATCTCAAATTGGTTGTTAACAATGGTCGGGCCAAACCCTGGATAGACACTTCCCACCGTCGGGGTAGTGAAGTCACGCATCTTTCGCACTCGAGGGCGAACCTCTTCCTATTCATCAAGAATTTGATCACCTTCGCCATTAACAACTTGTCCCTTAACATCAATTCTTTCTCTTTCCCTTGCAGCTACCTCAGGCTGATAGAGAAAAACTTGTTCTCCAATGTATACTCGATTAAGGCAAGAGCACCTGTCAAAATATAGCATAGAATATCAAGGTCGTATTAGACTCGGGGCCGTCGAGTACTTTTACTTCTGGAAAAGAAAACTATTATTTTATCAAATAATATTTTATAAGTGATTTTTATAAATGAACTAAAATGTGAAATAAAGAAAAGAAAACAAATCTTAATCAAAGAGCACTTGAAATGAAAATAAAAAGAGATAAATTCTAATCCGATCCTTGACCGTGGAGATTCCCGGATTATAGACGCGCCTTGGTCGAGGACTGTGCCCAACTAAGATTAGGTTGATCGACCGAACTCTCGTTCTATAATCGCAACCCCTAAACTTGCTTTAATGAGGTGAATCCCACTATAGGATTTGACTCCTATTCAAAAGATTTACGTCATCCTCTCTCGAGGGTTGCGTACAACACTTTTTATTCCTGAGCGATCGATTCGTAGTCATGAGCTGGTTCAGCTAACTAGAATACGAAAACAGATTTGAAGTCATACATAGACATATGAATAAATCGAAGGAGGAAAAGAGATAAAAACGAATAAGAAATTATTTCATCCAAGACTTGCAAATTTCAAGATCTAAAAAATTAATCAAAATGACATGAAAATAAAAAGAGGAAATGAATGGAAAAGACATTTTTTTTATTAAAAGGAAATTGAATTACATAAGAATTGAAAGCTTTACATGAAATGAAAACTAAGACTACATTGCATAAATTGAAATTACATAAAAATAAAATTTAAACTAATACAGGAATTGAAAAGAACAATTCTGCCCCAAAAGGAGGCAGAAGGAAAGAAGTTTCGACCCAAGGAGGGTGGAAAAAGGGATCCTTGAGATCTGGAAGAGCTGCCTTTTTATAGGCAAAAGTTGGGGTTACACGCCCTTGGTCACGCCCATGACTAAGGGCGTGTAATGGGCGTGATCGAAGCTGGAGTGGGAGAGGCGCCTTCTGGAGTTACTGCAGGCATTACATGCGTGTCACGCCCTTGGTCAGGCCCGTGACCAAGGGCGTGTAATCTTAAAATAGCGCTGGCATGGGAAATCTTGGCGGGAAGGGCGTGACTCTGGCGGTAAAGGAGTTACACGCCCGTGTCATTGGAGCTACACAGGCGTGACATTGGCGAAGCATCCTTGGGGCGTGATCTAGGCATGATCTGCTGGCAGGGAGGTTACACGGGCGTGACATTGGAAGTCACTGGCGTGTACTTGGCAAAATTGCGCCATGGATTCAGGACACGGCCGATTGAGCTGGAGGCAGGGTTCACGGGCGTGATAATGGAAAGTCACGGGCGTGACTTGGGCAGTCACGGGCGTGACATTGAAGTTCTTCTCAGGATGAGTCCAGGTTGGCGGCAATAGGTCTGGAATGACTTTTATGTTGACACGCCCTTGGTCACGGGCGTGATTGAGGGCGTGTACTTGTATTTTTCGGCAAAAACTCCAGAAATTCTGAAAAACATAAAACAAACTTAAGTTAGTGAACAGTTATAAATAGAAATGATTATTTAGTTAAAATTAGCATATTATTTATAAATTCAAATTATTATTGGCCTAAAAACTATAATAATATTAGGTAAAAATACGACTCATCAAAAACCCCCATACTTAAGCTTTTGCTATTCCAGAGCAAAAGTATGATAGATATTCATAAGACATTAATAAAATTTCTAATTAAACTAAAATTTTCTTGAATCAAAAGAAAGCTTAAAAATAAGATTTAGGGATTTAAGAGATAAGTCCTAAATTATGAAAATAAGATAAAAAGAGAGAAATGTTTAGCCATGAATTCTCAAATTATTTAACTAGCAGACAAAATTAAGTAATTTGCGAATCAAAATTAGATTAGAATTATAAAAACTCCAATTTTGAAGAGGCTTACGGAAAAATTCAAACTACTACTTATGCTCTCCCAATATTTTAATTTGAGTCTAAAATCAATTATATTGGCTAAAGGTGTTTGGGTAAACATGAAGCCAGCTTTGATTGGAGGTGATGAATTTTATCCTCTCACCCCATCTTCTTCTTTTTTTTCTACTTGTACATGTTTAGGAAAATGATGAATTTTATCCTCTCATTTTCCATGACATATAATCTTTTCATAATAAACTTCATAAAAGGGAGGTGCATATTTTTAGGAAATAATGAATTTCATCCTCTTATTTCCATGACATATGATCTTTTAATAACTCTTTTTTTTCTCCTTTGGGTAGGGCTAAAATAAATTTTAGATTAAATTGAAATATTTTGAGAGCAGCTATAGTAAATTGAAATTTCCTAAGGATCTAAAAGCATGAGGTAAAAATAATTAAAATCTAAAGTTGTTAAGCACAACTACTACAAAATTGAGACTAATTAAAATAAAAGAGAAAAAGTGCTAAATAAATTACTCTAATCAAATTAAAATCATAATAAATTCCTTAAAACTTAGGCTTCGTTTGGTTCGGCTTATTTGCTCCGGTGAGTTTGGACAAAAAACATCATTGTCATACCAAACATTTTATGTTTATAACTTGTTTCTATTTTTGATAATGGTAGTAACATTTGTCATACCAAACATACATTCTATGACAATGATGATTTTGTCCAAACTCACCGGAATAAATAAGCCGAGCCAAACGAAGCCTTAATCAACTAAAAATTAAATTTTTACTAACCATGATAAAATAGAAGATTAGCCAATTAAAAATAGTTAAAAATGCTTATAAATAAACTCTCAAATGTTTGATTTTGGAAATAACAAAAACCAAAGTAAGAGGTTACTTGATTATTATTACTTTTTGTAAAGTTTTGAATTTTTGTTAATATAATTTTTTGGAATTTTTTTTTTAATTTTTAAAGATTAGAAAATACACCCCCATACTTAAAGTTCAACATTGTCCCTAATGTTGAAAACTAAGTATGAAAAATGAACAAAATGGGAAAATATATATATATATAAATTTTTTTTGATATGTTTTAATTAGTCTTGGACTTCCCAAGGTCTACCCGGTGAAGGGATCGCAAGGTACTAGAGGCTGTGATGGGAATTCAAGCCCAAAGTGTCTTTTCCAAAAATTTTATTATAGCATAAATTTTTTCATTTTTTCATTTTTTTTAAATAAAAGGAAGAAAAAAAGAAAAAGAAAGATAAAATTAATAGCGTTTCCCCTTTTCGAAATATCGACAAAAAATTCCCCGGCAACGACGCCAAAAACTTGATAGAGAAAAACTTGGTCTCCAATCTATACTCGATTAAGGCAAGTGCACCTGTCGAAATATAACATAGAATATCAAGGTCGTATTAAACTCGGGGCTGTCGAGTACTTTTACTTCGGGAAAACAAAACTATTATTTTATCGAATAATATTTTATAAGTGATTTTTATAAATGAACTAAAATGCGAAATAATTAAAAGAAAACAAATCTAAATCAAAGCGCACTTGAAATGAAAATTAAAAGAGATAAATTCTAATCCGATCCTTGACCGTGGAGATTCCCGGATTATGGACGCGCCTTGGTCGAGGACTGCGCCCAACTAAGATTAGGTTGATCGACCGAACTCTCATTCTATAATCGAAACCTCTAAACTTGCTTTAACGAGGTGAATCCCACAATAGGATTTGACTCCTATTCAGAAGATTTACGTCATCCTCTCTCGAGGGTTTCATGCAACTCTTTTTATTCCCAAGCGATCGGTTCGTACTCATGAGCTGGTTCGGCTAACTAGAATACGAAAACAGATTTGAAGTCATACATAGACATATGAAATCAAGATAAATCAAGAATAAATCGAAGGAGGAAAAGAGATAAAAATGAATAAGAAATTATTTCATCCAAGACTTGCAAATTTCAAGATCTAAAAAATTAATCAAAATGACATGAAAATAAAAGGAGGAAATGAATGGAAAAGACATTTTTTTATTAAAAGGAAATTGAATTACATAAGAATTGAAAACTTTGCATGAAATGAAAAGTAAGACTACATTGCATAAATTGAAATTACATAAAATTAAAATCTAAACTAATACATGAATTGAAAAGAACAATTCGGCCCCAAAAGGGGGCAGAAGGAAAGAAGTTTCGACCCAAGGAGGGTGGAAAAAGGGATCCTTGAGATCTAGAAGAGCTGCCATTTCATAGGCAAAAGTGGGGGTTACACGCCCTTGGTCACGACCGTGACCAATGGCTTGTATTTGGTGTGATCGAAGCTGGAGCGGGAGAGGCGCCTTCTGGAGTTACTGCAGGCGTTACATGCATGTTAGTTCTCCCCCTTTTGTTATTAGCAAAAATAGGTAAGGAGGCAAAACACAGAAAAGTTTTGATTAGAAGATAACGGCATGATCGAGCTTTTGGAGAGAATGAAATGATAAGGAGTTTTAGAATAATTTTTATAGAGATAGATCAGAGTTTTTAGCAAAATAACATTTTCCAAGTATTATCATGTTGGTTCATCCCTTTTATGTAAGAGTTTTAAGCATAAAAAAGTAATGATTTACAAATAACCAATCTACCCAGACAATATGTCTACACCCTAGCCCGGTACTAAGTGACGGATGGGCATGAGGAGCTGCATACATGTCATAGTTTGTGGTGTTAGTCTCATATGCAAACACTAGAAAAACTCAACCCAGCACTCTTTCACCCCAGTGCCTCGCAAGGCCCCACTAGAACCTTCCCTGGTTAAGGACAAGACATGACTTAGAGGTTAGGTTATCTAATGTCTACAACCCTACGCCCCCGCTATGGTGAGATACGTAATCATGGATAATAATTATTGGAAGCATTTAAGCATTTTAAATCAAATTATAATTTCATAGCCAATGGGTTTTAATATTTGAATTTTTACAGAAAAGTTCACATAGCTAATCCATTAATAAATCAGAGTTTTAGTATTACAATATTTTCATAGAAATTAATCAGAGTTTTTAGCATAAAAAAATATTCTTGTTTAAAGCAACCAATATAAAGTTTACCAAGCAAGTCTACCACTTGTTGAAAGAAAGGAATGTTAAGATTCAAGTGAGGATGCACACAAAATAAAAGATTTTAAATAAGCATGAAAGTGCAAGGTAAAACAATTATATGGTTATGATGCGGAAGACTTATCGAAATACAAGAAACATCTTATTGTAATCAATGATGATTCATAAAAAGATATATGAGTTAAGTTTCATAAAGAAGATGTTTTTGTAAATCATTGTTCAATTAAAATTTTTATGTCTAACAATAAAGTAACCAAGCATGAAATAATGTTATCAACAAGAGATTACTACAATGTTATTTTAATTCACAAATTCAAAACATACCAAACATTGTAGAAAGCATGCTAGGTTATCTAGTGCTTTTCATAAATAAAGAGTTGTATAGAATTAGCATTAGGATCCAATACTCATAAGAAGAAGTGTTATGGAAGATAATGATGTGCACAAAAGTGTATTTTTGAATAGAGTAAACAAATGTTTTAATAAAAAATACAAGAGATATGTAAAGTAAAGAGCACAATAAAACACAAATAATTTTACTTCCACACACTTAAATGCACAAACAAAAATGTACAACTACCAAGGTGCTTTGCACACACAATGCTCATCAAGACTTATCAGGGTGCAAAGTAGTGCTTGGGGGATCACACAATTTTATTCTTCAATATTGATTTTTTTTGTGATCTGGTGTACTTAAGAGTAATTGGTTTTTATTTTGAAAGAAAGATATGGTTTGCACAAGATACTTTACTATTCTTTCCAAGGTGCTCAACCTCACAACGCTTATTAAGACTTATCATGAGGTTCAAGTAGTGTTTGGTGGATTTATCTTTGTCACTATATTTTATGATTTTTTTTTGTACAAAGTTCTCCGAATACACTTGTTTTGCAAACCAATATAAAGTATGAAAACATAACCACTTTTCTTAACTTTTAAAAGTGCAAATAAATGTAGTGCATGTAAGATACTTGTGCAATTTTTAATTCATTGTACTAATACAAAACATACACAAACATTCTTAGATTAAACACATATGTAGACAATGCCAAAGTGAGTGAATAAACATCATTATCAAACATAAAACATTTACTCATACTTAGAGGCATGCTAAGCTTGGTTCTACAAAACTTTTACAATATAATTGATGCATATATTAATAGATATATCAAAGCATGATGAAAACAGTGTTCAAAGTAGTTTGAAAAGATAAATTAAAACATTATAGAAGTTCTAAAAGATGGGTTAAAATGCTTGATTTTTAATGAAGTCCATACAGTATTTTTGATATTTTGAAGAATAATTTTGATTTAAAGTTTGAATTCATAAGATAAATCTTGGACTTCCCGAGGACTACCTTGTGAGGGGTTCACCCGGTACTAGAAGATGTGATGGGATGATAGCCCAAATCTCCCTTTCGCAAGATACATGTAAATAGAAAAGTTAAGTTCAAAATTATAAATTTTGATACTTGTTTTTGTTTTATATTTTTGTAGTTGATTTTTGCATATAGGAATAGACATTAAACAAATAACCAAAAAAAATATTCTTTGTAATTTGGCTTTTGTACTTTTGTATTTTAATTATTCAAAAATCATTTATAGACAAAAATGCAAAAATGAGTAGTACATATAAGATAATATATTTTTAGTGATTTTTCAGAATTTTAAAATTACAGAAAATTGGAGACTCGAGCTAGCGCCGGCGTTAGGTACTAGCGCCTGTGTTAGCTCACAGAGAGTGCTTATTTTGATCATATAGCCTAGATTTTCTTCGATCTTGCTTTAAATTTTTCTTAATTATGTTTGTGCAATGTAAGGCATGTCTAATGAAGTGAAGAGACGAGAAGAAATCCCAAAAAGTTGCGGAAGTTAAAATTTTAGTACATGGGTCTCATATTCATTAAAGCTCCATATTCATTAAACCTTAATTCTTGAATTTTGCACAACATATGCATGAGTGAAATGATCATAAATAAGTGAAATAATATTCATGCAATTTTTTAATTCTGATTTGTCATGATTATGATTAAACATACTAGGGGTAATCAAAAATGACACAAATATATTAAATATCTAAGCAAAACTTGCGCTTTTTATAAATTTAGCCTAATACCCCTAAAAACACCTTTTGAATCCATTTGACACTTATTTCATTTAGTCTTAAAAATATCATAAGACAAATTTAGTTTTTCAAATTTTACAAGACTTTTAGGAAATGGATTTAGAAGGATAAAAATAAAAAGAATAAGTTGATCACTTGAAAAATGATATGACTTTTTATTCAACTTTATTCAATTTGATTTATTTATGGATTTTGGTTTAATATGTGAAAGTCATATCACAAGTTATATAAAGTGATCATATCATGATGGCTCAATGAAATAAAAGCAAAAAGACAAAAGGAAATTAAGCAAATCATGATGTAGAGAATTGATATTTTATTTTTAGTTGATTTCTACTTCATGCAAATAATTGGATACTAATGAATGAGAGATTTAGGTATCCAAAGAGGACAGAGTGTGACGGTTCCTTTGGGTACCCAAATACATCGTGTTTGCTTTTGGGGAGATATGATTGAATGGGCTCTTTTGATTTGAGTTTGTGTTTCATCTTTAGCTTTGGGTCTCCATTCAAATCTTGGTTTAACATTATTTTTAGTTTTCAAATTTCCATAATCATTTACTTGAATATTTTGATCAAAAAGGTTTTTGAAATTATAATTTGAAGGAAATTTGTTTGCATTTAATTTTAGGTTGGGAGAAACATGATTTTGTAAATTACGGTGATTTTGAATTACAAATCCTTTATGTTCCTTACTCCCATTTTTAAACTTAGGTAAGATGTTTATATTCATATTCAACTTGTTGTTAGATATAGTTTGATATTGTGAATTTGTATTTACAATTTTCATAAGCAAGTTGATTTTTGTTTTTAATTCATCATTCTTGATTTTTAAATTATGTCTAGCTTTATTATAAGCGATTGTGCTATTTTTAAGAGTGGATACAATTGAATCAATATGATTTTGATAGTTATTTCTATATTCATCAAATGTTTCATCCATCTCTTTAATTTCAATTTTATAGTCTTCACACTTAGCACAATCATTTTTCAAAGATGAATTTTCTAAACATAATCTTTCATTTTGTTTTTTTATAAAGAGAATTTCCTTTTCAAGTTCCTTTCATTTTTCTTTAATATTTTTACAATCAAAACAAGGTTTTGTATTTTCAATTGAAGTGACATGAGTAAAGCTAGATAAATCAGATTTTGATTCTACTTTAACTTTTGCTTTTAAATTTTTATTTTCTAAGCGCAATTTGCAATTCGCATTTTTTAATTTCTTAATTTTGCGCTTTGTAATTTGTAGCAATTGTAAAGTAGAAATAGAATTGCAAACAATAAGATTAGTTGATTTCCTTACAGTGCTTTTGGATGCTGTGAGATTTGAGCACGAATTTTCTTTATTGTCTTCATCTATTTGGCATTCCTCTTTCAAAGATGGGATTTCTTCTTTTCCATTTGATGTGCAATCTTGTATGTTCTTCACTTCTTGCATTTGTTCTATACCTGTAGATGGAGAATCATACATTTCTTCAAGAAATTTCCATACTTTGTATGCACTAGAAAAACAATATATTAATTTTGAAATTTCGTGAGATAAAGCACAGAAAATACTATTTAAAGCTTTTGCATTTAGATGACGTTCCTATTTATTTGATTCATCCGCTGGTCTAACTATTGCAATATCCCATGCATTGATATCTATAATTTTAATAAACTTTTCCATTAAAAATTTCCACCCTTTATAATTTCTCCCTTCGAATAAAGGTGGTTTAAGAGATTTTTCTTCTTCATAAAAATTTACCCCACTAGAAGAAGCGAGATCATGAGACGCCATTATTCCTGGTTGTTAAGTCGATTGGAATAAAACCGCTCTGATACCACTTGTTGGATCGGTTGGCGCCCTTAGAGGGGGGGGGGGGGGAGGGGGGTGAATAAGGGTTTTACAAACTTATATTATATTTTAAAAAGCTTTGATATAACGCGAGATCAAAATAGTG
This sequence comes from Dactylorhiza incarnata, assembly GCA_033032865.1. Taxonomy (NCBI): domain Eukaryota; kingdom Viridiplantae; phylum Streptophyta; class Magnoliopsida; order Asparagales; family Orchidaceae; genus Dactylorhiza; species Dactylorhiza incarnata. Next base: position 18,410,044 of record JAWHQI010000013.1, read on the forward strand.
ATTTTGTTTAAAGATCTAAATTGTTTTATAATAAAGGAGAGGATAATAAACAATTTATAGAAATGTAGAACAAATCAATTTTATTACACAAAGAGAGACATGATTATTATAAATAAAACATATTACAAAATTTTGATTTCAATGACGCTAGAAATCAAAGCGAAAATATGAAAGACTCTTTTTGTTTTCTATACCGACTCGTATCCCCATGAACCGGTTGGCTTTAGCCGATCCTTCCCCGGATACGGCCTCAAGCTGCTCTAGCCAACCCTTCCCCGGATATGGCCTCGTACACCCCCTAGACCTACACCCGAGACCTAGTCGCCAACACGAGGCCAATTTCTGCCCTAAGTCCTACCCATATTTAGTTGCCAACACGAGGTGATTTCACTAAATGATTATAAAAAAGATGTGAAATAAATAAACAACAATGTAAGAACTCCATATATGGATCTCTTGGAGAAGTAGACGAAGACCCGCAGATTATGATCGTAGTCGATGCGGTCTTTCGTCACGATGATGACGCATGTTGAAATCTTCTCCACAGATCTCCTTAAGCCTTCATGGATTTGTGGGAGTATCTCTCTGAACCTTCCTCTCTATGCTGTGGCACGAAGCTCTGGAATTTTGGATCTCAAGAGGATGAGGAAGACGGAGCCAAAGGGTCCTTTTAATAGACTTGGAGCTAGCGCCTGCGCTAGTGCTACCGCTGGCGCTATCCCATTTTAGGACACATTCGGCGCGGCAGAATCTTCAATCTGAGGAAACAATTCTCTCTTGCCTTCTGTGATCCGCGCTACCGCCTGCGCTATCGGATACCGCCAGGCGTTATCTCCTTCTATATGTGCTCCCGAAATTGCGCTTAAGCATTATGTTCATCGATCGAATTTTCATCGAACGCAGCTTACAATTCGTCGAGCGAAAGCTAGCGCCAGCGCTAGTACTAGTGCGCCACGGTAGAGTAAGTAGTTCGTCGAGCGCCAATTTGCATCTCAGTGGTTTGGTTTCGTCTCAGCTGTTCCTTAGCACTAGCGGTACTGCTGGAGCTAGTAGGAGTGTTGGATTTGATGGCTCACATTTGGGGGCAACCTTCTTATATAATCCTTGAGTCATGTGGACTTTGTTATCCTGCACACTTAAACACACAAGATCAAATACACATAGGTTTTTTCATTCTCAAACCTAGGAGATGCGGAAGACCATGTTCCAACATGAAGTTCTTCTCAGGATGAGTCCAAGTTGGCGGCAACAGGTCTGGAAGGAGTTTTATGTTGACACGCCCTTGGTCACGTGCGTGACTGAGGGCGTGTACTTGTATTTTTCGGCAAAAACTCCAGAAATCCCAAAAAACATAAAACAAACTTAAGTTAGTGAACAATTATAAATAGAAATGATTATTTAGTTAAAATTGGAATATTATTTATAAATTCAAATTATTATTGGCCTAAAAACTACAATAATATTAGGTAAAAATACTACTCACCACACGCAAACGAGCTCTCCTTGCCCGTTCAGTCTCTAGATCGACACCTTGAAGTTAACCTGGATTCTGTCCTTCCATAACGCAAAAGAAACAAAATAATCAAACGACCATAATGTTGGAACATGGTCTTTCGCCTCTCCTAGGATTGAGAATAAAAATATTATGTGTATTTGATCTTGTGTTTTTATGTGTGCAGGAAACAATGCCATATGACTCAAGGATAACATAAGAAGGTTGCCCCAAAATTTGAAGCCAAAATTCCAGCATGTCCATTAGCGTCGGCGCTAGCCTAGCCCAGGCAGTAGTCCTGATTAGGCAACTTCGGGAGACAGTTATAGAAAGCCCTAGTGCCGGCGGTAGTGGCTAGTGCAGGTGGTAGCGCGGCGCACAAGAGGAATTTCGGCAAGGTTTCCTTGGAATGAAAGATACGCACACGAAGGATATTTCCTACACTGGGATAGCGCTGGCTGTAGCGATAGAGCAGGCGCTAGCTCCAAGGCTATAAAAAGTACCCCTTGGCTCCGTATTCTTCATCCTCTCACACCCATAAATTCCAGAGCTTCGTGCCACGTCATATAGAGGAAGTTTTGGATAGATACTCCCACAAATCCATGAAGGCTTAAGGAGATCCGTGGAGAATATTTCAACACACTTCATCATCTTGACGAAAGACCGCATCACCTACGATCATACTCTGCGGGATCGTGTCTACGTCTTCAAGAGATCCACATAGGGAGTTTTTATATTATTGTTATTTATTTCACTTCTTTATTCTTGTAATATTTTAGTGAATTCGCCTCGTGTTGGCGACTTGGTCTGGGTAGGACTTAGGGCAGAAATTCGCCTCGTGGCAACTAGGTCTAGGGTGTAGATTCAGGGGGTGCTCGAGGCCATATCCGGGGAAGGATTGGATAGAGTGGCTTGAGGACGTATCCAGGGAATGATAAGCTAAAGCCACCGGTTTGTGGGGATACGAGTCGGGACAGAAAATGAATAAGACTTTTTACTAATCACCTTCAATTTCTAGAGTCATAAGAAATCAAGTTTTGTAATCCTACATTTCATATTAATAAAATCATGTCTCTATTTTATTTCACTTGATTTGTTTTGGTTTGGTTTTGCACTATTTTGATCTCTTATTATTTCAAGTCATTCAAAATATAACAAAAGTTTTAAAAACCCTTATTCACCCCCCCCCCCCCTAAGGGCGCCTACAGATCCAACACACAACACGCTTACAATAATTTTCCTGATAGAGAGAAACACATGACAGTTGCACTCCTCGACAACGGCGCTAAAAACTTGATGCATAAATGGAAAATGCACCGGTCGCTTAAGTAATAAAGATGGTTTTGCACTATTTTGATCTCTCAAGGAGTGCAAGTAGGGGTTGTGAGTTCCCTATTCAGAAAAAGAATTGTAAGTGCAATATGAACCAAATGGGGGTTTTTTGATTGGGTTCCTACGCTACAAAAAAAAATGATGGTGGCCTTCACCGCGTCGCTTGGGTGGATTACCCAAATGTGTGATGGGGTGGATGGAAGAACAATGAGGGTCGCAATCACCTCGTCGCCAAGCATGCTCCTAGCAATTGCTAGGATGGCACGAACACAACAGGCAGCAGCACAAGGATGAAATATAGGCACACCACTAAGGTAAAAACAACAAGATTAACCACATAGGCATGATTAACATAACGAAGCAATGTTAGGGTTTTTACACATCACAACAATATCCCACAAAATTCATTATCCACACTACAATAAAAGAAAGAGGACAGAGGTACAACCAAGCGCATGAAGTCTTGCTGGGATTCACGGTCGGAATCAAGGGTTGTCAAGCCTTGTCCGAGCTTGGTCCACGACTGACGTCCGGGGTACGGAAGGGTTGTAACTTCCTTCTAATAACCCGTCTTCTTCGCGGATCTCTGCCAGTAGCAACCTCGCCGGAGAACTTCCCAACTGCAGCGAGAAATGTCTTAAAATGAGGCTTGAGAGTTGACGATGATGGCAGAGGACGGAAACGAAGTCCTAGTCAAAGATTTGCATAGAAACGGTCGCCGGAACTCCTCTTCCAAGATGGAGCTAAGTGGGGTGAAACTGGATTTTTTTCCCGCTCCTCCCGATGTGTCACGATACTGGAACCACCCCTTAGGTCGAAAAACCTGCGCACTTAAATAGAGGCATTAATTTAAGAAATGCACGACCAAAACGAACGAGCGTGCGCTTGGATTGTGCGATTTAATGAGACGAACAATGCATGGAGTTACAGGAAGGTCGTGTGTTTTTGTTCACGCATGAGCGGCATGCTCATGCGCGACTAAAAATGCACGGGGTAGGATAAGCCATGTACTTTGATGGCATTCAGGTAGACCGTGCGATTACCTTCACGAACGATTAGATTCAATCTTGCGTTAAGAAAAATGCACGATGAGAATCATCACATAGAGCTCTGAGTAAATCGCATGATCGCCTCGATTGTGTGTTAACAATAATAGCATGGTCGTGCAATTTACCCAGACTGCAATGCTCAGCTCATGGGAATAATCCACCAGCACACATTCAAAACCCAAGCTCCTACCACACATGAAACATAAATAGCATCAACAATAAAAGCAAGAATAGGCATGGGGAGCCACCGAAGGCATACCCCCATCACAGAATGCATACTCGCCAATGGGCGAAAACAGTGCACTAAGTGTACAATTCTAACCAAGACAAATATGAGCGTTTTACAACTAAAAGTGTAGTGCATGAGTGAGAAAATAGGCCCAGACGAGTCCAAAAAACCCTATATAATCTGGACCCATCACACTACTCAGAAAAACCAGTAACCGAGCAAAGGAGCCCCACATTATCTACACTCTTGGTTAATTTGTATTAACAAACAATCGCTAACACCAAATCCGCAAGATTACACTTGCGCATGTATCAATGTCTGTTTTGATTAAATATGCTTTACTTGTTCTTAACCCCGCTACCGCAGAGGAACATTTTGGTTCCTTGCCCCTAGGACTTCGCACTATCCCTGATTGAAGTTCCGCCCATCTCAACGCAGTAAGGTCCCGACATCGTAAGGGCCTGCCCTCTTGCGGTCATCAACAGTTTGAACGAACAGGCTCCTCGTCGGCCATTTTGGGGCCTTGCGCCTAGGACTTCGCACTGCCGCTGATCAAAGGTCTGCACTCCTCCCCGCAGTAAGGCCCTGGCATCATAAGGGCATGCCCCTCTTGCGGTCGTCAACGGTTTTAACAAACACGCTCTTCAACGACCATTTTGGGGCCCTGTGCCTAGGACTTCGCACTGGCACCAATCGAAGGTATGCCCTTCTCCCCGCAGTAAGGTCCCGGCGTCGTAAGGGCCTTCCCCTTTTGCGGTCGTTAATAGTTTGAATGAACACATTCTTCACCGGACATTTTGGGGCCCTGCCATTAGGACTTCGCACTACCGCTGATCGAAGGTCTTCCCTTCTCCTCGCAGTAAGGTCCCTTCGTCGTAAGGGTTTCCCCCTCTTGCGGTCATCAACGGTTTGAATGAACACGCTCTTCACTGGCCATTCCGGGGCCCTGCACCGAGGACTTCGCACTGCCTCCGATTTAAGGTCTGCCCTTCTTCCCGCAGTAAGGTCCCAGTGTCGTAAGGGCCTGCCCCTCTTACGGTCATCAAAGGATTGAATGCGCACACACTCTTCACCAGCACTCTGGGGGCCTATACCCCTAACACCTACTCCGAAGATAGTTAAGACTATGAAATCATCAAAGACACATGAAAATGAAATCTATATAATAAAATCCAAAAGAACACAATCACACCAGTTCAATGTTGCATATAAGTAGAAAGTAATTACAAACAACGAAGGGGAGAAATAAGACTGGAAACAATAAATACAAACATCAATTCTCGGCTACATCCAAGCAATCATCCTCCGAAAGGTCCCCAGCACCGAGACCGGCGATCGCACAGCCGATCTTCCTCTCCATCATACAGAGAGTCTTCTAAACACCTCTCTGAAAGCCAACCTCACACTAATCTTCCAGCAGTGGCTCCAACTCCTTCAACATAATCTCGGCACGGAGCTCCTCCGACATTTGGAACTGCTCCTCCACAAAATCTATGGAGTCCTTATATTCAGCAAATCCCACCACTTTGGCCTCTTCAACGCTCCTCTCAGCAGATGATAACATGTCCACATCACTTACTAGGAAGCCCAGCTTTCCCTCCTGACGGAATATCTCCCCTTGGGCCTCCGATAGCTAGCAAAGGGCATCCTTGCTAGCGCCCTATCACCTTCGAGCTCCCCTCGCAGCTTCTCAACCTCTGATCGTGAAGAAGAGATATCTGACTCAAGCAGTCGGATATTGGCAAAGTCACGACCCCTCTTCTTCTTGAAGACAAACAAATCACTTTTCGTTTCGCGCAGGTCCTCCTAGAGTATGAAGTAACTGTCCTTGAGGCGCACGTAGCAATTGTTCCAGGTAAGGGTGGCGGTAGTCCGAGCACCGACCTACGAAGAAAACAAGCAGTCAGAATACGTGGAAAATAAAAAATAAGAACGATAGGAATTGAAAAGAAAGAAGTTTTACTAACCGCAGAGGTCATCTCCTGAAGAGAGGAAGAAGATCGCCTCACAATCGATGAAGGAGGAGGAGGCGGCAAATCTTCCTGCGGAGCCTGATCGGCAAGAGGAGACGCTAATATCTCAACATCAGGATCTGCCAAAACTAGTTACGCCATACGGCTGCTCGGACCAGCCTCATGATCATGGATCGTAGGCGCTAGCGAAATGGGCCTCAGATTGGAATTCCCGTTCTTGGAGACAACCTTTCACATCATACCACGAGCCAGGGGAACGGCGGTCGCACCCCGACATCTCAAGAAAGTCCCATTGAGAGTAATCTGCTCTCCTCCACAAAGCTGACAATACAGTATAATGCCTTCGACAACGCCTCTCGGCCAGGAAATCCAGGGAAGGGTGAAAACTCATCTTCACGCCCCATTTGCCGGCGGCAACGTCCGAGAATCGCTCTCCATAGCTCCGGCAATTCCCAACGGTTTTGTACATACCCATGAAGGGTATTCCCATGCCGGTAGTCTCTCTTCTCCCCAAAATGAAACTAGCTCTTGTTACTCTGAACTTCAATACGACCACCTGGGTTAGTGAAAACCTTGCACCAGTTTTTGAAGACCTCCAGAGAAAACTGCCTGCTATGGTCCCGGAAAAACATGATCAATCCCATTATTCTCGTCATCCCAGCTATGGTGAACTGATTAATCGGAATGCCACAAAAATGAAACTCGGAATTCAAGCAACTCTCCGAGAGAGTCATAAATCTGGTTGGAGGGTTCTGGGTGCGCTTTTCTGCTCAAGGAATTTTCACCTCAAAAATAGAGGGCAATCCCAGTGGCTTGCGCCAAATATAACCATGAAAACTGTCAAGAGCCGAGCGTAGCCGCATCGGTCTTGACTGACCGCTTCGCTTCGGCGCCTGAAAAGAACAAAACAATTTTTTACAATAATTTCGAGTTAAAATTCATTAAAATTATAACCAAAACCTCACATCTCACGGACAAGCACGCGCGCCAGGAACGGACGGCAGATGTCAAATTGCCAACCGCACAAGTCTCACAAGAAATCACACTTGTCCTCGTACGGCCGCATGCGGCCATTTTATCACCGGCCGTGCATGCTGGGCGCGCCACTCAGACACGGCCAAGCGCCATTCGCTACGCTGCCCCAGGCGCTACTCGTCAAGTAGCCGAGCGTGTTTCCCTGGAATGGCCAAGCGCCGCTCGGAATGCACCCCCGAGAGCCGCTCGGTAAGAGGACAGGCATGCCGCCCGGGCACAGCCGAGCACCGACAGCCACGCCGCCATAGGCGCTGCATAGTAAGCGATCGAGCATGCGGCTCAGGTAATGCCTGTTGGGTTTTCCTCAAGAGTATACACATCAGAATGTGCGCATCAGAATATATGAGAACAACCCAAAAGAATGAATGGATCTTGCTAGAGCCTGGAATCAATAAATTGTAGCAATAATAAAATTACCTTTGCGGAGTTCAGTCAATACCCAACCGGATGCTCCAAGAAAAATCTTCTTGAAATCGGAATCCTATTTTGAGTTCTTTCTTTGCGCTTCCTTTGGCTTTTGATGCGTGTCGGCAAGTGCACCGGGCGCTGTCAAGTAATAAATGTGGAGAGTGGACTCCCCGAATGTCGGTCTCTTGAGGAATGCAGGTTGGGTGAACGAAACGCGTAGCGTGACTCTTGTTACACAAGCAAAACACACATGAAAAAGGGGGGTTCTTGGTTGGGTTTCCTAATCTTAACAACAACAAAAAAAAGATGCGGGTCGAAAACACCGCTTCGCAAGGTGAGATGGATGCAACGGCCGCAATGCCGTGCTTTGTGAGGCGGAATGGAGTGTGTTATAGCGCGAAAGGGTGAGGGTTGTAAACACCTCTTCACAACCGTCGTTAGCTCTTGCTAACACAGAACAAACACCTTGCGTGCGTGTGCGAGTGAGTGAGTGAGAATGGAGTGGATCACAAACAAACCATGAAGAACAACAAGGAAGCATTCATTTCAACAAACATCATCATAATATTCGAGTTTACACGGTTCAACGAGTACAATGGGGGAAAGAGGAAAGAAATAACCGATGGTGAAGACTAGCGGCCGTTCACGGCCGGAATGGTAGGTTGTCGGGCTACCTCCGGACTCGGGCGGACTATGCTTCCGGCGTAGAGAGCTGTCACGATCTCCCTACGTAGCTCCATCGTCTTCGACTTCAGGTTCCTTCATCTTCTCACCGGGCGGAATGAGAGAATGGTTGCTTGGAGGCTTGCGGACGATGGAGAACACTCACGGACAATGGAGGAAGTCTTAGAATGGGTGGAGGAGGCTTCCCCTTGCGTAGAAGATGAAGTGGAGGCGTCCCACGGTGAAGGTCGGCGGCGTACGGAACAGGAATCCCGCTCCCGGCGGCTGATAATGCCCTAAAAATCGCAACAGGCGTTTAAATAGGCGCTGGAATAAATACTGCGCACGGTCATTGGCGCACGACCAGTGGTCATGCGCACTGGAATTCTGCGATCGTGCGCACTGCCTGGGTGGAACCTGCAAGATACGAAATTATAAAATAAAATGTTCACACGACCAGTGGCGCACGACCGGTGGTCGTGCGCACTGGAGTTGATGGTCGTGCGCACTACCGCAAACAGAACTCGGAAAATAAATGGTAAGTGCGCACGAGCAGTGGCGCACGACCGGTGGTCGTGCGCACTGGCATTGATGGTCGTGCGCACTGCACCAAACAGAACTCATGAAAAAGGCGTTAAGCACACACGATCAGTGGCGCACGACCAGTGGTCGTGCACAATAGAACCGGCGATCGTGCGCAGTGTTCCTATGCAGAATTGCACCGGGAACACTTGCACGACTCCTATTCCAGCACAACCACAGATCTAGCCACTGAAAGTGGCACTTGACAGCACATGAATACTACTAATGACAATAAGCACGAAAATCGCACCAAAGTGGGCCTAGATGTGCACCTAGCATGGATTATCAAATATAAGCTATAACAAGGCTATATTGCGGTGAAATGACTAAATAACGGCCCGGATGAGTCCATAAATGTGTATATGATCAGGACTCATCACACCCCCATACTTAATTGTTTGCGCGTCCCGAGCAAACGAATCCGGCGGAGTGTGAAAACGATAGTTAACATAGAGAATTACACAAGGGAGTACGGTGCGAAGTAACATACGCATGCAAGTAGAGAATTTAGTAGAAGGAGATTCTAACTATGCTAACTAATTTACAAGAGTATTAAAGCGTAATTAAAGATTTAGATGTACTCAATTGGTGAGTAATGAAGAATTTGACGATCATGCCCGGTATGAAAGTGACGAGACACTGAGGCGGGTGTTGCAGAAGATCGGGGCTTAGGAATAACTCCGCTGAAATCCATCAACGTCGTGAACCATACGCTTGCCCGGTCACACTCTCTCCACGGCGCTAGCAAACTTGCAAATCAAATCAGTAGGGCTTATAGGATTAAAACGGGGCTTAGGTTACGGTATGATATTCAAAGTTAAACACGATGGCTACGCAACCCAAGTGAGCTAACGGAACGCTGCACCACGCAAGACCAACAACTATGCTCGTGTGACACACCCCCAGACTTATCATGAAAACCAGGTGTGCACACGGCCTACTTCACAAATACCAACAGATTGTCTTTTTTAGCTCGGAAGGATTTTTTTCAAAATACTCTCTTTTTTTCTTTTAACATATTTTACTTCTTTTATGTAACCTCCAGTTGGTTCAAAATCAGCAGATAGACTTTATTTTCTCTTCATAACACAAAGTTTCCACACACCACACAAGTTGAGAATTATGAGCGTAGTTTAAAACAATTTGGTCGCGGGGGTAGGATAGGCTTCAGGCTTTGGTTGATGAAGAGGAGCTGAACAAAGGATTGGTAGGCACAAATTTGGCTTGCAACGGTGAACGAAATGGACATGGAATAACAAAGCTCAAACTAGCCAAAGGGTGGCCTACATCATGCTTGACTCAACGAGTCGCTCTCACCCATGCTTCGAGAGTCGCTTGGGGCAAGTTCTTAGCCCACGAGAAAGGTAAACCTTCCTCCCGACTCGAGCAACACACGACTAGTAATCGCACACACACAATACCGGGTTATCGTCAATTCCATACAAATTCACCACTTGAGTATATTAAATCTAAATTTACGCAGAAATACTAAACATAAATTAGATGCATAAAGAAAATCTAGTTCTACTCAAATTCTACCATAATATGCGAAGTGACTAGAACACTACATGAGTCAACATCGCACTCCAAATAATAATTCCTACGTTAACAACCTATTTCATACTCCAACCAAGATAGTTTACAACGGAACAACAACAAAAAGATAAGCGCGCACTCAAGTGGGTGAAATGGTGTGTGAAACATAGAAAACAACGATAATGATAAGATAAATAAGAATCAACCTTCTAGTATGCAGTGCAACTCGTGCACAGTGGATAACAACAACCGCTCCCCCAGACTTAGTCTAAACAATATATCTAGCAATTGGAAGCAAAAAGAGGGGAGGAAGTGTTACCCAATGCTCAGAATTGAGCATACCAGTTGATCGGCGTTTATGATCAAGAATAGTCCGCAGCATCCGCACCATCGAACACAAAACCTGCAAGCACAAACTCGAAACAACACAAGCAAATGCAAAAGCTGAACTAAAAGAAGTTAGAAAAGGAGAAATACGAAATCAGGAAATCTGGGTTGTCTCCCAGTAGCGCTTTCATTTAACGTCCTTAAGCTGGACCAAATACCTGTATTAGCAGTGTTTAAAGAGTGCAAAACTTAAAAAGAGGAGTTCTCAAAAATAGAGTTTCGCAAAAATAAGAAACAAGAAGGGAAAATCAGCTGCCGGTGCTTGTATGATGTCCATCTCCCAATGTCAGCAACTGACACTCCTTGTTTATAGTGGCGCCATCGTATAACTTCAGCCGATGTCCATTGACCTTAAACTTGTCCCCCTTATCTCCAGATATTTCTATGGCACCGAAGGGTGAGACATCGGTCACGGAGAAAGGACCACTCCACCTCGATTTTAACTTCCCTGGGAAGAGGCGGAGACGAGAGTTGTAGAGCAGCACTTGGTCCCCAATTTTGAACTCCTTAGGAATGATATGCCGATCGTGCCATTTCTTCGTTTTCTCCTTGTAGATACGAGCGTTTTCATAAGCGAAATGACGGAGCTCCTCTAACTCGTTGAGTTGGGAACGACGCACCTCGGCCGCGGCTCCAATGTCCATGTTCAACAGTTTGGTTGCCCATAATGCTTTATGCTCTAGCTCCACAGGGAGGTGGCATGCCTTGCCATAGACCAATTGAAACGGAGTCATGCCGATGGGTGTTTTGAACGCAGTCCGGTAAGCCCATAATGCATCGTCGACCTTTTTAGCCCACTCCTTCCTATTTGAGTGTATTGATTTCTCAATTATTCGCTTGAGCTCGCGGTTGGAAACTTCGACTTGCCCGCATGTTTGGGGGTGGTATGCCAAAGAAATCTTATGATGGACCCCAAACTTTTTCATTAGTTGCACAAACTGCTTATTGCAAAAATGACTACCGCCGTCGCTGATGATAGTTCTCGGCGTCCCAAACCTGGAGAAGATATTCTTGTGGATAAAATGTAGCACTGTGTTGGCATCATTCGTGGCAACCGCCTCAGCTTCCACCCATTTTGAGACATAATCAACTGCCACAATAATGTAATGCTTACCATGAGACATCGGGAAGGGACCCATGAAATCTATTCCCCAGACATCAAAGGGTTCGCAGACCAGCATGTTATTAAGGGGCATCTCGTCACGCCGGGAAATATTTCCGGTCCTCTGGCATTCGTCGCACTTGGTAACATAGGCATGGGCGTCCCGGAAGAGGGTCGGCCAAAACAATCCACATTGCAGGATTTTTCATGCTGTTCGAACGGCCCCGATGTGCCCGCCAGCTTCTCTGTCATGGCAGTGCTGTAATATAGAATGAAACTCAGCTTCCGGAATGCAACGCCTAATAATCCCATCGCTGCACGTGTGGAATAAGAGCGGATCTTCCCAAAAATAGTTTTTGAGTCAGAGGCAAGCTTCCATCTTTGCTGAGGAGACAGACTCGGGGAGAACGTTTTGCAAGCCAAGTAATTAGCAATATCTGCGTACCAAGGTGCGGTTGGGGGGGACGTAGTAATTGCGAATAACTTTTCATCCGGGAAATAGTCGTCCGTTTCCTCCACAATGCTGTTGGGAGTGTCGTACTCCAAACGCGAGAGATGATCAGCAATCACATTCTCCACCCCCTTCTTGTCTTTGATTTCCAGATTGTATTCCTGTAAAAGTAAAATCCAACGAATCAGACGCGATTTGGATTCTTTCTTACTGAAAAGATACCTGAGAGCGGCGTGGTCCGTGTACACGATCACTTCGGAAAGTACCAGATATGAGTGAAACTTTTCAAAGGCGAAGACCACGGCTAGCATTTCTTTCTCCGTGGTGGTATAATTTGCTTGTGCTTTGTTGAGAGTTCGACTGGCATACGCAATAGTGTGAAAGGTCTTATCTTTCTTTTGACCGAGCACAGCACCTACGGCCACATCACTTGCGTCGCACATGATAATAAAAGGTAAAGTCCAGTCGGGTGCCACCAAAATTGGGGCTGAGATGAGTTGTCCCCGTAAAGTTTCGAAGGCTTGCATGCATGCTTCGTCGAAGTGGAAGGGGACGTCCTTAACCAGCAGGAGAGATAAGGGCTTTGAAATGGAGGAAAAGTCCTTGATGAACCTTCGATAGAAGCCCACATGACCAAGAAAACTTCGAATGCCTTTCACTGACATGGGTGGAGGGAGGTTTCTGATGACACTTACCTTCGCTTGATCTACTTCGAGCCCTTTGCGGGAAACTTTATGCCCCAACACAATTCCTTCGCGCACCATAAAGTGGCATTTCTCCCAGTTCAAGACAAGATTGGTGTCTTCACACCGCTTCAAGGTCTTGGCCAAATTCGCCAGGAAAATGTCGAAGCTACTGCCAAATAGAGTAAAATCATCCATGAAGACTTCGAGGAAATCCCCCACCATGTCAGCAAAAATAGCGAGCATACAACGTTGGAAGGTTGCGGGGGCATTACACAGTCCGAATGGCATTCTTTTGAACGCGAAGGTACCGGAGGGACATGTGAATGTCGTCTTGTCTTGATCAGATGGGTCAATTAAAATCTGATTGTACCCAGAGTACCCATCCAAAAAACAATAGTAATCCTGCCCCGCTAACTTTTCTAGCATTTGATCAATAAAGGGGAGCGGAAAATGGTCCTTACGCGTCGCATCGTTCAGCTTGCGATAGTCGATGCAGACTCTCCACCCGGTGATCATTCGGGTCGGTAGCAGCTCGTTCTTTTCATTGGCAACGACAGTAATCCCTCCCTTCTTCGGTACTACCTGGACTGGACTGACCCATTTGCTATCGCTGATTGGGTAAATGATGCCAGCGTCTAAAAGCTTTATCACTTCAGCCTTTACTACCTCTTGCATTTTCGGGTTCAGCCGCCTTTGGGGCTGTGCTGTCGGTTTGTACTGATCTTCAAGGAGGATCTTATGCATGCAGACCGTGGGGCTGATTCCCTTAATGTCAGCAAGAGAACGTCCGAAGACCTTGTGGTACCTTCTCAGCACGCCCACTAATGCAGTTTCGTTGGCGGCGGACAGGGCTGCGGAAATAATCACCGGATGTGTGTTTTTTTCCAAGAAACACGTACTTTAGAGAATCCGGAAGTTGTTTGAGAGCCGGACATGGGTTTGGGTTAGCCGAATCGTTGGAGGGCTCTCCGCTTGAATGTGACAAATCAGGGTGATTTGAGTGTGCACCCCCTTCTTCCTCGTCTTCGTGCTGTCATCACACCTCGCGGTCATCCAACTCCACATCGTTCTGACCATCGAATTCTTCAAGCGCCTCTGCTGGTTCACACTCTGTAATTTCAAAGAGTTGCGACGGGCTGTGGACGTTGAAAGATATAGCATCCTCCCCCAGTCTTAGTGTGAGCTCCCCCTGCTCCACATTAATAATAGCACGAGCAGTAGCGAGAAAGGGCCGCCCCAAGATAATGGGAACATTTGTATCGACCTTCATGTCGAGAATGATAAAATCAGCTGGAAAGGTGAGACCGTTTACAACTATTGTGAGGTCCTCGACGATTCCCGACGGCTTCTTGATCGACCGATCAGCAAGCTGCAGCATTACCTGCGTTGGCTTCAAGATCCCAGCTCCAAGTTCACGAAAGATAGAGAGCGGCATCAAGTTGATTGATGCCCCCAAATCACAGAGTGCCTGGCTGAAACGGTGATGGCCAATCCTGCAGGGAATCGTAAAACTGCCCGGATCCTTGCACTTAGTGGGCATATTGGAAATGATGGCGGAGCACTCCTCGGTGAGGTCGATAGTTTTGAGACCCTCCAACTGCTTCCGCTTTGAGATCAAATCTTTCAAAAATTTGGAATAGCCCGACATTTGAGAGATAGCTTCAATCAGTGGTATGCTCACTTGCACTCCTTTCATTATTTCCAAAAATCTGCGGAATTGCTTCTCGGATTTCTCGTTTCGCAGCGTGTGGGGGAATGGGGGGTGAACAGCACTTTTCGAGGTTTGTGCCTCGCTCACGGGATGCGGCTCAATATGAATCTGAGTCAGCTTCTCGGGAGTGTCTTCATTATGCTTGTCAGTGGAACACGCAAGAGGTTCCTGTCGAGGAGGATTGTCTACACTTCTCCCACTTCTCAATCGCATGGTGTTCACTGACTCAGGATGCTGGCTTGCAAGCCCAGAAACGACATCGGACAGAGTCCCTATAGTAGAGCGAAGCTGTTGGATTGCGGCCGATTGGTCATTCATTTTGTTCAATACCCCGACCACCAAAGTTGCTAACTGTTCTGGTTGCTCTGGCGGCGAAAAATCCGCTGCTCCTTTGAATGTCACGGTATTAACTGCAGCAGTACTTGGGGAGCGAATGATATGACTCCAGTGCTGACTGGTGTGAGCAACATTCACGACCACTTCCCACGCGTCTTTCCCCGATTTATTAAACAGGGCCCCTCCAGCTTCCATATCAAATAGAAGACGGAAATTATCCCGCACTCCGAAATAAAAAATATGAATTAAGAAAGCTTCTGAAAGGTCTTCACGGTAGCATCCCCTATGCAAGGATTGGAAACGCTCCCAAGCATCAACTAACGTCTCCTCCTTCCCCTGTCCAAAGGTTACAAGTTCCCTGTACTTGTCCAAGGCTTGGGTACGATGTTGAAACTCTTGCAAAAATCTCCCTTCGAATTGTTTCCATGTGATCACCTCTCTTTTCCGGATATCCCAATACCAGCTTTTGGCTTTTTTATGCAAGGAGAATGAAAATGCCAGAATCTTTTGCAGGTCATTTTCAACTCCACTGAATACACATGTGTAATAGATTGCTAAGAAGTCCTGCATGTGTTGCACCGCGTCTTCATGCTCATCCCCGCTGAACTTGCAGTTCCCAGACATGTACTCAATGACGTCGGGGGAGATCCCGAAGTCATGATTGTTTCTTTCTGCTTGATCCCTTAAATCATTTAAGCTTCCCTGATAGATGCATTCCTGAATGGAGGTCATGCTGCGACTACTTGCAAACAAAACGATTAGCAAACGATGGAAAAGGCAAAAGTAATCAGAAGCGCGAATCAAAAAGAAACGGAGAGACCAGGGGTGAACAAGAGAGGTGAAAGAAAAGAAAATTCTCGTGCAACAAATCTTCACGCAGACGAATTCATTACGTCTGCACTCCCCGGCAACGGCGCCAAAAACTTGATGCGTGTCGGCAAGTGCACCGGTCGCTGTCAAGTAATAAATGTGGAGAGTGGACTCCCCGAATGTCGGTCTCTTGAGGAATGCAGGTTGGGTGAACGAAACGCGTAGCGTGACTCTTGTTACACAAGCAAAACACACATGAAAAAGGGGGGTTCTTGGTTGGGTTTCCTAATCTTAACAACAACAAAAAAAAGATGCGGGTCGAAAACACCGCTTCGCAAGGTGAGATGGATGAAACGACCGCAATGTCGTACTTCGTGAGGCAGAATGGAGTGTGTTATAGCGCGAAAGGGTGAGGGTCGTAAACACCTCTTCACAACCGTCGTTAGCTCTTGCTAACACAGAACAAATACCTTGCGTGCGTGTGCGAGTGAGTGAGTGAGAACGGAGTGGATCACAAACAAACCATGAAGAACAACAAGGAAGCATTCATTTCAACAAACATCATCATAATATTCGAGTTTACACGGTTCAACGAGTACAATGGGGGAAAGAGGAAAGAAATAACCGATGGTGAAGACTAGCGGCCGTTCACGGCCGGAATGGTAGGTTGTCGGGCTACCTCCGGACTCGGGCGGACTATGCTTCCGGCGTAGAGAGCTGTCACGATCTCCCTACGTAGCTCTGTCGTCTTCGACTTCAGGTTCCTTCTTCTTCTCACCGGGCGGAATGAGAGAATGGTTGCTTGGAGGCTTGCGGACGATGGAGAACACTCACGGACAATGGAGGAAGTCTTGGAATGGGTGGAGGAGGCTTCCCCTTGCGTAGAAGATGAAGTGGAGGCGTCCCACGGTGAAGGTCGGCGGCGTACGGAACAGGAATCCCGCTCCCGGCAGCTGATAATGCCCTAAAAATTGCAACATGCATTTAAATAGGCGCTGGAATAAATACTGTGCACGGTCATTGGCGCACGACCAGTGGTCGTGCGCACTGGAATTCTGCGATCGTGCGCACTGCCTGGGTGGAACCTGCAAGATACGAAATTATAAAATAAAATGTTCGCACGACCAGTGGCGCAGGACCGGTGGTCGTGCGCACTGGAGTTGATGGTCGTGCGCACTACAGCAAACAGAACTCGGAAAATAAATGGTAAGTGCGCACGAGCAGTGGCGCACGACCGGTGGTCGTGCGCACTGGCATTGATGGTCGTGCGCACTGCACCAAACAGAACTCATGAAAAAGGCGTTAAGCGCACACGATCAGTGGCGCACGACCAGTGGTCGTGCGCAATAGAACTGGCGATCGTGCGCAGTGTTCCTGTGCAGAATTGCACCGGGAACACTTGCACGACTCCTATTCCAGCACAACCACAGATCTAGCCACTGAAAGTGGCACTTGACAGCACATGAATACTACTAATGACAATAAGCACGAAAATCGCACCAAAGTGGGCCTAGATGTGCACCTAGCATGGATTATCAAATATAAGCTATAACAAGGCTATAGTGCGGTGAAATGACTAAATAACGGCCCGGATGAGTCCATAAATGTGTATATGATCAGGACTCATCAGCTTTGTCAAGATCTAGTGTAGAAATAAGGCCACACCTCTTTAGAAGTCCACAAGAGCGCCGAAGAACCCTAACACCTTGTCACACATGATCTAGATCGGAGAATGAGAACATCCTCTGCGTCCCCCAAGGATTACCAGATTCGTACACGAGAGAGGCGGGGGCGGCAGTAGTCTGCTGAGCGGCGGGAATGAAGAGGAGCCGAACTCTTCTGTCTCTTTCAATATCGCGAACCCTTTCGTAAAGTTTTGGCCGACAGAGAAGATCTGATCTTACGCATTCTAGAAACCTAAATCTGGCCTATTTATACCCATAGATATAAAGCAAATAAATTCCCACTATCCGCAGACCCAAAATAGGAGTTAAAAGAAAATTCGGCGTGAAAAGATTTATCGAGTGATTACGACGAATTTGTCGAAACACTTTCTACGGGTTCGTCGAGACATCACGATAACTCTCTAAACAGCACGATGAATTCTTCAAAACCTTTTTCAACATATTCGTTGAAACACCACGATGAATCGTCAAGTCCCACTCGACGAATACAGGTTCGTCAAGACATCACGGTGATTCATTGAGTCCCACTCGACGAATTCAGATCATCGAGATATCTTAGTCACTCAAAACGTCACGACAAATTCGTCGAAACCCTTTAGACAGATTCGTTGAGACATTATGACGAATCATCGAGTCATCACGATATCAATCGATGAATCGTCGAGTCATTACTTTGACTCTCGACGAAATCGTTGAGATATCTTTGTGACACTGATCAAAAGTTGATATTCGCAATATCTCCTTGTGATCCCGACGACATGCTCCATACAATATATACTATATCTAGGAGAAATTAATCGAACCACCAATACTCCAATTAGTCTTAGGATTGGTCCTTTACTCATATCCAATATGAGCAAGACCAACACAATCTTTTCTACAAACACTCTTATGTGTGACCCTATATGCTCATATTGCGTTGGCAGTGAGACAACTGCTTGATTTCTTTCGGATCACTGCAGAAACTCCAACAGTCTCCCACTTGATCTAGAAGGTATCGACAAAAGTCTCACAAGCAATGAGCAGCAGCTGGCAATGCATTATTACTACCCAATCAATAAGAGTTCATAACTCAAACAAGCCTATTTGGGACCAATGTATTGGCGTTTTCATGTCCCTTTGTCCCTTACATCCGGATTGAACTAGAGGCATGGATTGTGTCACCCTCATGAATGTTCAACCCTTGCTTTCTTGATCTAGAATTGACCTTAAGAGAGTGGTAAGCTCAATATAACATATTGGCTCAACCCAGTATGGCCATGCATTTCTCGGTCTCAGTCCATCAAGGGGCCTATGGATGTAACTCTTGTCATATAGGAGAACAAATTCCATCTTTGTCCACACACAAACCCCCAAATGATTCATAACATACCCAATAACCACCATTATCATCAACCTTTCTCAAGGAAGACTTTAGATAGCATCAAAGTACGTTATTCCTCACCAGATGATTGTTGTGACTTCAGGTCAAAGAACCACAAACACCATTGTCACTTGAGACCTACTTGTGGCATGTTCATATAACAATCCACAAAGTAGTCTCACGGTGGGTCTGTCCAAGACAACTTGTTCCTAACAAGTACCCATGTGATGACTTGATATCACAATATCATGACCTGTGAGAACCAGTCATCAGTAAACGCACATGATTGTCTTATGGTCTCATCCTCACCCTAATTTCTAGGATGATCGCTCGACAAGGGACCATTTAAGAATGATGCTTCATTTAAACATAAGCCCTCAAGCTCAAGTCACGCACTCAAATTCCTATGGATGAAAACACTCCAAGGGCATTCATTATGTTAATTAATCTATCAAATAGAAATAGTTTATATAATAAAAGTACTTGCCATAAATGTAGAATGAAAGACATATATAGTACAAATCACAATTCATCAAATGCATAAACAACCAACACACATACAATCCACAAGGATCCCACTAAAGATGATCATACAGGTATCTAATAACCATTGATCTAACATGACCATCATGCTTCCTTTGCGCAAGAGGTTTTGTTAGTGGATCTGTAATATTTTCTTCCGTCGGTACTCTACAAATGTTCACATCTCCTCGATCGACAATCTCTCGAATAAGATGGAACTGCCGAAGTATGTGCTTGGAGCGTTTATGAGATCAAGGTTCCTTAGCATGGGCAATTGCACCATTGTTGTCACAGTAGAGAACTACGGGATCAACAATGTTAGGAACTACATCTAGCTCGCTGATGAATTTCCTAATCCATACAACCTCCTTTATTGCATTTGATGCAGCAATATACTCGGCTTCCGTCGTAGAATCGGTAGCTGTCTCTTGCTTAAAACTCTTCCAGCTTACAGCTCCTCCATTAAGGCAAAATACAAAACCTAACTGGGACTTTGAATCTGTTGGAGTTACCATTGTGATCTAGAAGTGGTCAAACATGTAATGTCACTGCCAACGCGATATGAGCCTGCAGGGTCGCACATAAGAGCATGTGGAGAAGATGGAAGATTGACTGTGTTGGTAAAGGTTACCAATCATCATAATAGAATGGGGAAGTCCAGCAATTGTTGCTGTCTGAATTCGTCGGGTATGACTTGTCGGATTCGTCGGATTCGTCGGATCATTCCGTGGAATCTCGACGAATTGTCACAGAGATCCTTCAGTCGGCAAATGTTGCTGTCTGATTGGATTTGTCGGATTCATCGGATCATTCCGTGGAATCTCGACGAATTGTCACAGAGATCCTTCACTCGGCAAATGTTGCTGTCTGATTGGATTCGTCGGATTCGTCGGATCATCCCGTGGAATCTCGACGAATTGTCACAGAGATCCTTCACTCGGCAAATGTTGCCGTCTGATTGGATTCGTCGGAATTCGTCGGATTGTCCCGTGTAAACTCGACGAATGTTGATTCGTGAAATCCTGACGAATTGTAACAGAAGCCCCTATTATGCTGTGTGGTCTGCGGATAGCGATCCCTCTAGAAGTCGTTTATCCTTTGGGTATAAATAGAACTTCTTTTAGGGTTCTCATGACTTACGAAAACAAAAGCCGACGGAAGTGTTCCGTTCTCGACCGAACCCTAGACGGAAGTGTTCCGCCGCCCTGAATCGCCTCCGCTGACCTCCTCTCCGGCGATCGTCGTCGTGTGTGTTCTTCCTGGAGCGAACCTAGCAGTTCGTGGAAGTGCAAAGGTGCAGTCGTTCTTCTCCCGGCTCGTGTGGATCACTGTAGAGACGTAGACATTATTCTACGTGAGAACTCTCGCATAGCCGGCGCAAGGACTCTTCTTCTAGGAGCATCTAGGTTGGATTTGATCCAATCCCGCAAAGGTAATTCATACCTAGTTTTCCTTAACTTCTTGATTCAATATTCATGGCCCGATCAAAGTCTTTTTGGGTTGTTTCTCTTCATTTCCGCTGCGCCTACATTTGATGTATGGTTCTAGAAAAACCCAACAGTGGTATCAGAGGGAGGTTCAGATCATGAATGTTGTTTCAGAAGTTAGGTTATTCGAGTACGTGCAAATCTAGGTATTTGGAAGCATTCTAAATGTCAAGATTTCTTCTTGGAATATGACATTTGATGTGATTTTGTGTGGTTTCTGGTGGTGGGATTTCAAAAATTTGGTCGGGGCTCTGCCCCGCACCCCGCAAGGGCTCTGCCCCTTGACCCCGCCAGGGGCTCTGCCCCTAAGACCCCGCCAGGGGCGCCAGGGGCTCTGCCCCTAAGACCCCGCCAGGGGCGCGGCCCCTTCGAACCCCGCCAGGAACGTCTGGGATTTCGTGGTTATTTCTAATTGTTAGAAATTATTGTCTCCTTAGCAGTAACCGTCCCTCAAGTGGTTAATGAACCCTTGTATTGTTTTGGATTTTGAATCCAACAATGAGAGACGAGCTTGTCTACTGCTTTAAGTCGAGTTGTCTTTGCCTTTGTCCAATGCATGTAAATCTGAAGATTTGGAAGAGTTCTAAATGTCCAGATTTAGCCCTTTCGTCTATCAAAGGTTGATAGTCTTATGTTGTGCACATAAGGGATGCATGTGGATTTTAGAAAGCTTATTTTTCTGTTGATGTGCACTTGATCAAATGTTGATCAAATGTTGATCATGGTTAAGTGTTAACCTATTATTAAATTTAAAATCCCTTCATCAAATATTAAGTGTTCGGATGCCTTCCGATGGATGACACGCTTCCTGCCTCGATCGATGAAGTGTGGGCTTGCCAAAGCAAGGTGCATTAATCTATCCTGGTAAGGGTGCGAGCGGATAATTGTGATATGCCACTGTCGACATCGGGTCTAACTTAACTAGGTGACCTCAAAGGTTGAGTGCCTAGAGGCATAGGGTTTGCATGCACCATATGATGGATGCGAATAAGGAGTTATTCACCAGCCATACAAGAGTTGCATGAGGATGCAATTGGCAAGCGTTGCCTACCTAAATAACCGCATTATGAGAGGAACGCCAAAGCGGACTCGTGGTGTTGGTGAAATACGGATCTTGTCCACTAAGAGAGTAGCTCGCATGGACTCTCCGAATTGATAGTGAGGGTTATCAATTTGAATAAAATAGTGGGAGTATTTAATTGAAGTCCAAATTAAAATAAATTGTATTTTGAAATTAAGGTACTGATTAAATTCTGCATGAATTCTTGTAGAATTCCATGGCAAGTGGTTCACATTCCACCTTGTCCCTGAGAGCTATCCTTGAGAAGGACAAGCTTAGTGGGACGAACTATATGGACTGGTATAGGAACCTGAGAATTGTTCTCAGGCAAGAGCGAAAGCTCTACGTCTTGGAAGAAGAAGCCCCCGAGGTGCCGACCGGGAACTCGTCCCGTGTTGATAAGGATGCTTATAAGAAGTATACCGATGACGCCTTAGACGTTGAGTGCCTTATGCTTGCCACCATGAACTCTGAGCTTCAGAAGCAACACGAGAACATGGGGTGCAAGGAGATTGACGAGCACCTAAAGAAAATGTTTCAAGGGCAAGCTCGTCAAGAGAGGTTCGATGTCACGAAGGCATTATTTCAGTGCAAAATGGGAGCTCGAGACTCGGTTGGTACTCACATACTCAAGATGATTGGGTATATAGAGAACCTGGAGAGACTGGGTTTTCCTCTGGGTCAAGAGTTGGCCACAGATATTATCCTGCAATCGTTGCCGGATAGTTATGAGCAGTTTGTCTTGAACTACAACATGAATGAAATAGACAAGACACTGCCCGAGCTCCTAGGCATGTTGCGAACTGCCGAGATAAACATGAAGAAGGCCAAGCCTGCTAGTCCCATATTGATGGTACATAAAGGCAAGGGTAAGGCCAAGGGCTTCAAGAAGACGAAGGTGGGACCTAAGTCACATCTTGAGCCCAAATCTTCTGCGCTGAAAAAGAAGAGCACCGTGAAGGAAGGGAAATGCCACCACTGTGGCAAGGCTGGTCATTGGAGGAGGAATTGTCCTTCGTACATTGACGGTCTGCAGAAAATGAAGGGAGGTATGACTTCCGCTTCGAATATTTACGTTATAGAGATAAACCTTTCTGCTCCTTCATCTTGGGTATTGGATACCGGATGTGGTTCTCACATTTGTACAAATGTGCAGGAACTGGGAAGGAGGAGGTTGCTGAGTAAAGGAGAGGTGGACCTGCGCGTCGGCAATGGAGCAAGAGTTGCTGCTGTAGCCGTAGGGGTTTACCGTCTTTCTTTGCCCAGTGGGCTTGTAATAGAACTTGATAATTGTTATTATGTTCCGGCCATAACTAGAAACATTATATCCATTTCATGCTTAGACATGATTGGATTTTCTTTTATAATTAAGAACAATTGTTGTTCTATATTTAAGAATGATGTTTGTTATGCTGTAGCTTAATTGTTTAATGGTCTTTATGTTTTGAACCTAGACCATCCGATCTATAATGTAGATAATAATAAAAGACTAAGAACAAATGACTCAAATCCTACATATCTCTGGCATTGTCATTTGGGCCATATAAATGAGAAGTGCATATGCAAGCTCCATAAAGATGGACTATTGGACTCATTTGATTATGAATCATTTGAGCGATGCGAGTCTTGTTTGTTAGGCAAGATGACTAAAGCCCCTTTCACTGGTTATATTGAGAGGGCTGAGGATCTCTTGGGTGTTGTACATAGTGATGTATGCGGACCCATGAGTTCTATGTCTAGAGGTGGGTATTTCTACTTCGTTACATTTACTAATGATTTCAGTAGATACGGATATGTGTATCTTATGAAGTGCAAATCCGAAACTTTTGAAAAGTTCAAAGAGTTTAAAAATGAAGTAGAGAACCAATTGGGTAAAAAGGTTAAAGCACTCTGATCTGATCGAGGTGGCGAATACCTGAGTCATGAGTTCTGTGATCATCTGAAAGAGTGTGGTATTGTATCACAGCTCACTCCACCTAGGACACCGCAGCATAATGGTGTGTCTGAGAGGAGAAATCGTACTCTGTTAGACATGGTACGGTCGATGATGAGTCATGCAGACTTGCTTGTTTCCTTTTGGGGTTTTGCTTTAGAGACTGCTGCAATAACACTGAATCGCGCTCCAACGAAAACGGTTCTAAAGACACCATATGAGATATGGGCTGGGAAGCGTCCTAGTATGTCATTCATTAAAATTTGGGGCTGTGAGGCATACGTACGACGTCAAATGCCTGACTAGCTGGAACCCAAATCAGATAAGTGTTATCTGGTGGGATATCCTAAGGAAACGAAAGGATATTACTTTTACCTACCGTCTGAGGGCAAAGTGTTTGTCGCAAGGACGGGTGTCTTCTTGGAGAAAGAGTTCTTGTCAAGAAAGACGCAAAAGGTAGAACTTGAAGAAGTTCAAGAACCACAAGTAGTGAATGAACCAGAGTTGGATTCTAAGCCAGGACTACAAGATGTTGTAGCTGGAGAACCTGCTCAAGAGACACAAGTCCTACGTAGATCTGGTAGACCAAGATTTGAGCCTGAGAGATATGGATTTCTCGTGTCTCAAATAGGTAATGTGTTGCTTATGGATCATGATGATGAACCAGCGACCTACCAAGAGGCTATGAATGGACCGGACTCCGACAAATGGCTTGAGGCTATGAAATCCGAAATGGACTCCATGTATACAAACCAAGTTTGGAACTTGGTGGAACCACCTGAAGGGGTACGACCCATAGGGTGCAAGTGGGTCTTCAAGAAGAAGACCGACATGGATGGGAATGTACAGACATTCAAAGGGCGACTGGTGGCTAAGGGTTTCAAGCAAATTCATGGTGTCGACTATGATGAGACTTTTTCCCATGTTGCCATGGTAAAGTCCATTAGGATATTGCTTGTTATTGCTGCGTATTATGACTACGAGATCTGGCAGATGGATGTCAAAACGGCTTTCCTAAATGGAAACCTCCTTGAGGAAGTGTACATGACACAACCCGAGGGTTTTGTATCCCCAAATGAAGCCACTAAAATATGCAAGCTGAATAGGTCCATCTATGGATTGAAACAAGCCTCTAGAAGTTGGAATCTTTGTTTTGATGAGAAGATCAAAGAGTTTGCTTTTGTCAAGAATGAAGATGAACCGTGTGTTTACAAGCGAATCAGTGGGAGCATTGTTGTCTTCCTGATATTGTATGTAGATGACATACTGTTGATCGGGAATGACATACCTATCCTGAAAGTTGTTAAGAACAACCTAGGGAACTGCTTTTCTATGAAGGACTTGGGTGAAGCGACTTACATACTCGGTATTAAGATCTATAGAGATAGATCGAAGAAGTTGCTGGGTTTGACCCAGAGTACGTACATTGAGAAGGTGTTGAAGCGGTTCAACATGCTTGAGTCCAAGAAAGGATTTTTGCCCATGTCTCATGGTGTAAATCTCTCTAAGGACCAGTGTCCAAAATCTTGTGAAGATAAGGACTGCATGAAGTTGATTCCATATGCTTCGGCAATTGGGTCAATCATGTATGCAATGTTATGTACTAGACCCGATGTCTCTTTTGCTTTGAGCATGACTAGCAGGTATCAGTCTGATCCCGGTGAATGTCACTGGATAGCTGTAAAGAATATCCTGAAGTACTTGAGAAGGACTAAGGATGTATTCTTGGTGTATGGTGGAGAGGAAGAGCTCGTTGTAAGTGGTTACACGGATGCCAGCTTCCAAACTGATAGGGATGATTCGAAGTCTCAGTCAGGGTTTGTGTTTTGCCTGAATGGAGGAGCTGTGAGCTGGAAGAGTTCCAAGCAAGAGACAGTTGCTGATTCTACAACTGAGGCCGAGTATATCGCTGCGGAAAATGCAGCGAAGGAGGCTGTATGGATTAGGAAATTCATCGGCGAGCTAGATGTAGTTCCTAGCATTGTTGGTCCCGTAGTTCTCTACTGTGATAACAATGGTGCAATTGCTCAATCTAAGGAACCTAGATCCCATCAGCGCTCCAAGCACATACTTCGGCGGTTCCATCTTATTCGTGAGATTGTCGAACAAGGAGATGTGAACATTTGCAGAGTGCCGACTGAGGAGAATATTGCAGATCCACTGACAAAGCCTCTCGCGCACAGAAAGCATGATGGTCATAGTAGATCAATGGGTATACGATACCTGAGTGATCAACTCTAGTGGGAGTCTTGTGGGTTGCATGTAAAATATATATTCTGTTGGCTGTTTTTATTTATTCATATGATGAATTGTGTACCAATTATTTCCTTTTACAATTAATGGCAAGTTCTTTTATTACGATATACTGTTTCTATATGATAGAATAAAATTCGTGATAAATACCCTTAGAATGTTCGCTTCCATAGGACATCAAGTACGTGACTTGAATGTGAGAGCCTATGATTTCGAAGCTTCATTCTTAAAAGGTCCCTGGTCGAGGTATCATCGTAGAAGCTAAGGGTGATGATGATACATTAAGACTAGCATGTGTGTTGACTGATGACCGGTTCTCACAGGTCATGATATTGTGATATCAAGTCATCACGTGGGTACTTGTTAGTGAACAAGTTGTACTGGACAGACCCAACTTGAGACTACTTTGTGGATTGTTACTTAAAAGTGTCACAAGTAGGTCTCATTTGACAATGGTGTTGTGGTCCTTTGACCTGAAGTCACAACATTCATCGAGTGAGGAAGAGCGTGCTTTGATGTCATCTAAAGTCTTCCTTGAAGAAGGTTGATGATAAGGGTGGTCGTTGGGTACGTTACGAATCATTTGGGTGTTTGGGTGTGAGCAGATATGGGATTTGTCCTCCTATATAACAGGAGTTGCATCCATGGGCCCCTTGATGGAATTGGACTGAGAAATGCATGGCCATGCTTGGTTGAGTCAATATATGATATTGAGCTCACCATTCTCTGGAAGTCCGTTCTAGATCAAGAAACTTGGATTGAGCTATTAAGAGGGTGACACGGTCCATGCCTCTAGTTCTTTCCGGATGTAAGGGACAAAGGGACAAAGACAACGCTGGAACATTGGTCATAAAGGCTTATGAGTTATGAACTCTTATTGCTTGGGGAGCAATGATGCATTGCTAGATGCCGCTCATTGTTTGTGAGGTTTTTGTTTGATACTTTCAAGATCAAGTGGGAGACTGTTGGAGTTACCATTGTGATCTAGAAGTGGTCAAACATGTAATGTCACTGCCAACGCGATATGAGCCTGCAGGGTTGCACATAAGAGCATGTGGAGAAGATGGAAGATTGACTGTGTTGGTAAAGGTTACCAATCATCATAATAGAATGGGGAAGTCCAGCAATTGTTGCTGTCTGAATTCGTCGGATATGACTTGTCGGATTCGTCGGATTCGTCGGATCATTCCGTGGAATCTCGACGAATTGTCACAGAGATCCTTCAGTCGGCAAATGTTGCTGTCTGATTGGATTCGTCGGATTCGTCGGATCATTCCATGGAATCTCGACGAATTGTCACAGAGATCCTTCACTCGACAAATGTTGCTGTCTGATTGGATTCGTCGGATTCGTCGGATCATCCCGTGGAATCTCGACGAATTGTCACAGAGATCCTTCACTCGGCAAATGTTGCCGTCTGATTGGATTCGTCGGAATTCGTCGGATTGTCCCGTGTAAACTCGACGAATGCTGATTCGTGAAATCCCGACGAATTGTAACAGAAGCCCCTATTATGCTGTGTGGTCTGCGGATAGCAATCCCTCTAGAAGTTGTTTATCCTTTGGGTATAAATAGAACTTCTTTTAGGGTTCTCATGACTTACGAAAACAAAAGCCGACGGAAGTGTTCCGTTCTCGCTCGAACCCTAGATGGAAGTGTTCCGCCGCCCTGAATCGCCTCCGCTGACCTCCTCTCCGGCGATCGTCGTCGTGTGTGTTCTTCCTGGAGCGAACCTAGCAGTTCGTGGAAGTGCAAAGGTGCAGTCGTTCTTCTCCCGGCTCGTGTGGATCACTGTAGAGACGTAGACATTATTCTACGTGAGAACTCTCGCATAGCCGGCGCAAGGACTCTTCTTCTACGAGCATCTAGGTTGGATTTGATCCAATCCCGCAAAGGTAATTTCATACCTAGTTTTCCTTAACTTCTTGATTCAATATTCATGGCCCGATCAAAGTCTTTTTGGTTTGTTTCTTTTCATTTCCGCTGCGCCTACATTTGATGTATGGTTCTAGAAAAACCCAACAGAATCATTCCTATCAGTTTGGAAGCAAGCATCCGTGTAACCATTTACAATGAGCTCTTCCTCTCCACCAAACACCAAGAACATATCCTTAGTTCTTCTCAAGTACATTAGGAAATTCTTGACGGCTATCCAGTGACCATCACCAGGATCAGACTGATATCGACTCGTCATGCTCAAAGCATATAAGACATCGGGTCGAGTACACAACATTGCATATATGATTGATCCAATTGTTGAAGCATATGGAATCCACTTCATGCGGTCCTTATCTTCTAATGATTTAGGACACTGATCCTTAGAGAGACTTACACTATCTGACATGGGTAAGAATCCCTTCTTGGACTCAAGCATGTTGATCCATTTCAACACCTTCTCAATGTATGTAATATGGGTCATACCCAACAACTTCATTGATCTATCTCTATTGATCTTAATACAGAGTATATAAGTCGCTTCACCCATGTATTTCATAGAAAAGCAGTCCCCTAGCCTGTTCTTAATAGTTTGTAGGGTTGAAATGTCATTCCCGATCAGCATTATGTCATCTACATGCAATATCAGGAAAATGACAATGCTCCCACTAATTCTCTTGTAAACACAAGGCTCATCTTCGTTCTTGATGAAACCAAACTCTCTGATCTTCTCATCAAAATGCAGATTCCAAGTTCGAGAATCGGGTTTCAATTCATAAATGGATCGATTCAACTTGCATATTTTAGTGGCTTCATTTGGATATACAAAACCGTCGGGTTCTCTCATATACACTTCCTCAAGGAGGTTTTCATTAAGGAAAGCCGTTTTGACATCCATTTGACAGATCTCGTAGTCATAATACGCAGTAATATCAAGTAGAATTCTGATGGACTTGACCATAGCTATAGGGGAAAAGGTTTCATCATAGTCAACACAATGAATTTGCATGAAACCTTTAGCCACCAGCCGGCATTTGAATGTTTGTACATTCCCATCCATGTCGGTCTTCTTCTGAAGACCCACTTGAACCTTAGGGGTCGTACCCCTTCAGGTGGTTCCACCAAGGTCCAAACTTGGTTTGTATGCATGGAGTCCATTTCATATTTCATGGCCTCAAGCCACTTCTCGGAGTCTGGTCCATTCATAGCTTCTTAGTAGGTTGCAGGCTCATCATCATGATCCATAAGAAACAAACTACCTATTTGAGACATGAGAAATCCATATCTCTCAGGCTCAGCTCTAGGTCTACCAGATCTACGTAGGACTTGTGTTTCTAGTGCAGGTTCTCCAGCTAAAATAGATTGTAGTCCTTGCACAGGTTCCAATTCTGGTTCATTCATTGTTTATAGTTCCTGAACTTCTTCAAGTTCTACCTTGGTGTTTTCTTTAGGCAGAAACTCTTTCTCTAGAAAAACACCACTCCTCGCGACAAACACTTTGCCCTCAGTTCGCAGGTAGAAGTAATACCATTTAGTTTCATTAGGATATCCCACAAGATAATATTTATCTGATTTGGGTTCCAGCTTGTTAGACATTTGACATCGTACGTAAGCCTCACAACCCCAAATTTTAATAAAAGACATACTAGGGCGCTTCCCAGTCAATATCTCATATGGTGTCTTTTGAACTGTCTTCGTCGAAACTCGATTAAGTGTGAAAGCAGCAGTCTCTAGAGCAAAACCCCAAAAGGAAAGGTGTAAATCTCCATGACTCATCATCGATCGTACCATGTATAACAAAGTACGATTCTTCCTCTCAATCACACCATTATGTTGTGGTGTTCTGGGCGGAGTGCGCTGTGATACAATACCACACTCTTTTAGATGACCACGAAACTCATGACTCAGATATTCTCCACCTTGATCAGATCGGTGTGCTTTTATCCTTTTTCCCAGTTGGTTCTCTACTTTATTCTTAAACACTTTGAACTTTTCAAAGGTTTCAGAATGGTTCTTCATTAGAAACATGTATCTGTATCTACTGAAATAATCAGTAAATGTAATGAAGTAGTGAAACCCACCTCTAGCTATAGAACTCATTGGTCCTCACACATCACTATGTATGATGCCCAAAAGATCATCAACCCTCTCAGTACGACCAGTGAAAGGAGCTTTAGTCATTTTGCCTAATAAAAAAACTCACATCTCTCAAATGATTCATAATCAAATGAGTCCAGTAGTCCATCTCTATGGAGCTTGAATATGTGTTTCTCATTTATATGGCCTAAATGACAATGCCAAAGGTACGTAGGATTCCAGTCATTTGTTTTAATCTTTTAGTATTTTCTACATTATAGATCAGATGGTCTAAGTTCACAACATATAAACCATCAAACAATTGGGCTACACCATAACAAACTTCATTCTTAAAAATTGAACAACAATTGTTCTTAATTATAAATGAAAAACCTTTCACGTCAAGACATGAAATGGATATAATGTTTCTAATTATGGCTGGAACAAAATAACAGTTATCTAGTTCTAATACAAGACCATTGGGCAAAGAAAGACGATAGACACCAACGGCAACGGTAGCAACTCTTGATCCATTTCCAACGCGCAGGTCTACATCCCCTTTACCCAGTATTCTTCTCCTTCTCATTTCCTACACATTTGTACAAATGTGAGAACCGCATCCGGTATCCAATACCCAAGATGAAGGAGCAGAAAGGTTTATTTCTATAACAAAGATACCTTAAGTGGAAGTCACACTTCCTTTCTTCTTTTGCAGATCCTCAATATAGAGGGGACAGTTCCTCCTCCAATGCCCTGCCATACCGCAGTGGTGGCACTTTCCTTCCTTCGCCAAACCTTTCCTTTTTAGTGTAGAAGATTTTGGATCTAGATAAGACTTAGATCCTATCTTTGTCTTCTTCGATCCCTTGGCCTTGCCCTTGCTTTTATGCACCATCAGTATGGGGCTAGCAAGCTTGGCCTTCTTCATGTTGTTCTTGGCAGTTCTCAACATGCCTAGGAGCTCGGGCAGTGTCTTGTCTATCTCATTCATGTTATAGCACTAAAACAATGCCTTGGATATGTCAAACCACTCTTGTTGAGCTTGCCCCTCAAACATTTTCTTGAGGTGCTCGATTATCTCATAACCACACATGCTCTCGTGTTGCTTCTGAAGCT
Organism: Dactylorhiza incarnata; assembly: GCA_033032865.1. Lineage (NCBI taxonomy): Eukaryota > Viridiplantae > Streptophyta > Magnoliopsida > Asparagales > Orchidaceae > Dactylorhiza > Dactylorhiza incarnata. The sequence goes on from JAWHQI010000013.1 coordinate 18,441,256, forward strand.
CAAAGAACATGGTAGCAAGCACGAGGCATTCCACATCTAGGGTATCATCTTGATACTTCTAAAAGGCATCTCTGTCTGCTCAGGGAGCATTCCCAGTCAGCTCTGTGGGGGCTTCTCCTTCCAAGACATAGAGCTTGCGCTCTTGCTTGAGTACAATCCTCAGGTTCCTATTCCAGTCAAAGAAGTTCATCCCATTGAGCTTGTCCTTCTCAAGGATGGCTCTCAGGGATAGAGTGGAGTGTGATGTGCTTGCCATGGATATTCTACAATAAATTTGCAAAACATTTTTCAGTACTATATTTCAAAATACATTTTATATTAATAAGGACTTTTATTAAAATCTCCCACTATTTTATTCAAATTGATAACCCTTAATATCAATTCGGAGAGTTTATACTAGCTACCCTCTTTGTGGAAAAGATCCATATTTCACCGCCATCATTAGTCATCTTTGGTTGATCACCCATAATGTGGCTATTTAGGTAGACAATATTTGAAAATCGCACCACTATGCAACTCTTGTATGGTTGGTGAATAACTCTTTATTCACATCCATCATATGGTGCATGCCAACCCTATGCCTCTAAGCACTTAACCTTTTAGGTCACCTTGTTAAGCTGGACCCGATGTCGATAGTGGGATATCACAATCATCCGCTTACACCCTTACCAAGATAGATTAAAGCACTTTGCTTTGGCAAGCCCACATTTCATCGATCGAGGCAGGAAGAGTGTTATCCATCGGAAGGCATCTGATTACTTAATATTTATTTTAAGTGATTTTCTTGATATTTGATTAACAATTAACCTTTATTATCATTTAATCAATGTGCACATCTTTTCACAATCATGAAACAAACAATAAGCCTAACCCAGATACATTCCAGATGCACAAAACCATCAACATTTGATGATATGGATTAAATCTGAATATCTAGAACATTTCTAAATCTTCGGATTTACATGTACCGGATGCAAGCACAGACAAATAATCATTATAGCAGTAGACAAGCTCATCTCTCTATGCCTTTTGTTTCATAAACTAACATAGAGACCGACGGTTACAGCAAAAGAGAACAATTTCTGAAACATGGAAATTGCAGCAACCTGGCTCTGATACCACTGTTGGGTTTTCCTTAAGGGTATACACATCAGAATGTGTGCGCATGGAATATATGAGAACAACCCAAAAGAATAAATGGATCTTGCTAGAACCATGAATCAAGAAATTGTAGAATTGATAAAATTACATTTGCGGAGTTGAGTCAATACTCAACTGGATGCTCCAAGAAAAAATCTTCTTGAAATCGGAATCATATTCCGAGTGCTTTTTTTTGCGCTTCCTTTGGCTTTGTCAATATCTAGTGTAGAAATAAGTTCACACCTCTATAGAAGTACACACAAGCTCCGAAGAACCTTAGCACCTTGTCACACAAGATCTAGGTTGGAGAATAAGAAGGTCCTCTGCGTCCCCCACGGATTACCAGATCCGTACATAGGAGAAGCGACAGCAGTGGCAGTCGGCTGAGCGGCGGGAACGAAGAGGAGCGGAACTCTTTCGTCTCTTTCAAGATCGCAAACCCTTTTGCAAAGTTTTGGCCGACAGAGAAGATCCGATCTTACGCATTCTAGAAACCTAAATCTGGCATATTTATACTCGTAGATATAAAGAAGATAAATTCTCACTATCCGCAGACCCAAAATAGGAGTTAAAAGAAAATTCAGTGTGAACAGATTTATCGAGTCATTACGATGAATTCATCGAAACGCTTTCTACGGGTTCGTCCAGACATCACGATAACTCTCTAAACGTCACGACGAATTAGTCGAAACATTTTTCAACAGATTCGTCGAAACACCACGATGAATCGTTGAGTCCCACTCGATGAATACAGGTTCGTCGAGACATCACGATGATTCTTTGACTCCCACTCGATGAATTGGGATCGTTGAGATATCTCAATCACTCGAAATGTCATGACGAATTCGTCGAAACCTCTTTCGGCAAATTCGTCGAGACATTACGATGAATCGTCGAGTCATCACGATATCAATCGATAGATCGTCGAGTGATAACTTTGACTCTCGACAAAATCGTTGAGATTTCTTTGTGACACTGATCAAAAGTCGATATTCGCAATATCTCCTTGTGATCCCGACGACATGCTCCATTCAATATACATTATATCCAGGAACAATTAATCTAACCACCAATACTCTAATTAGTCTTAGGACTGGTCCTTCACTCACATCCAATACGAGCAAGACCAACACAATCATTTTTTCCAATTTCTCCAAACGCTCTTATGTGCGACCCTATAGGATCATATCGCATTGGCAGTGAGACTAACTGCTTGATTTCTTCCGGATCACTGCAGAAACACCAACAATGCCAAGTGCGCCGCCCAGATACAGTCGAGCGCCATTCAGCACGCCGCACCTGGCGTTGCTCACCAAGCGGCTCGGGCATCGTCCGGCGCGCAAGCAAGTACGTAATCCATTCGCCGCCCAACATGCATCCAAGCGCGCTGGGTGGTACCTCGTGCGCACCCCAACCACCCCGTGCGACCCCATTGGAACCCCGATTTGTCATTTGCACGCCAGCAAAGCCGCCTCGATACAGTCTTTCACTCCAAGTATTATTATTCTATCTTTGTAAGGAATGGGAAAATCACTAACCTCCGGCATGGTACGGTGCGTCGCAAAAAGATGATGGTGATCAGAACTGCCACAAAAAAATCAAAACCTCTGCACTCCTCCACGCAGTGATCCGGATTCCGAAGATTTGGGGGGATTATGATGTGCACCTGCAGATTTATAAGAGCTACTAGGGTGCATTTAGAGGAGACTCCACTACGGGGAGGTGGAGTTAGTGGGGTCAAAATCCAATCCATGATCATGAGAGTAGAGAAATCTGTCGCGCACGATGCACGCTCTATCCACGCAAGGCACAGCCAAAAAGCACCCCACTATTGGGGTGCGATCAGCCCGCACCCCACTAGTGGGGTGCGGGTAGCCCACACCCCCCTTAGTAGGGCGTGCATACAAGATGCACCCCATCGGGTGTGGCCAAACTGCACCCCTAAGTGGTGCAACCAAGCCCCCCTTCCTTGCGGGTGTGGCAGCCAAAACCGCACCCCCTCGTCTGGTGCGGACGGAGCCCACTTTCCCCTTTGGGCGTGTGGCTCCTCGTCTCCCAAGTTTGTTGTGTGCTCAGAGCGCTCCCGTGCTCGTTGCATGCTTAGAACGCTCACGTGCTCATTGCGTGTTCAGAACACTCCTGTGCTCGTTACGCACTCAAAATGCTTCCATGTTCGTTACGCACTCAGAACACTTCCGCCCACACTCAGAATGCTTCTGCGTTCTCGGGGCACGTGCAGTTAACTGTTCTTAATTTATTAGATTGCAGGTCTCATTCGTCGCCTTAATCACCTTCAACAAAGTTGCTCGAACTGCCCGACCTGCCCAAACTGCCCGAAGTTTGAAACGGTCATTTTCAAAAAACGGCAATCCGTGTGCTCCAAATCGACCAACATCATTTGCCCGTCAGGTGGTTACGGTGGTTACAATGACAAAATTACCGGGCTACCCCCAGCCAAAGCTATAATAGGAGCACAGTGCCTTCATTTCAAGACATATTGCCTTCTACGCCCGAGAGAGCTCTGTTGAAGATTTTCTCTGAGTTCTCCTTCGGCGCTTGAAGATCACCTTCGGCATTTGAACATCTCCTTCGAGGCTTTGAAGATCTCCTTCGAGTGCATGTAGATTTCTTCCACTTCAGAAGACAAACTCCTAAGCAATTAAGAATCCTTCGGATCCAGAAAGGCGACTCAGTCATCTCACTTTTATTCTCACTCTTTTTCTCAGAAGAAGAAGCGTTCAACTTTCCGAGAGGTGGTCTATCACCCGTATAGTTCTCTCTCTCTATACCATTGTAATGAACAGCGACCTGACGCACTCGAGTTCTTAATTTCAAATTGTAACACCCAGAAGATAGTGGAGTTTAGTCGGCACAGCCCCGACCGCGTGGGTATTCACCCTTTTGGGTTTTCCATGTTAAAATTCCTCTTGTCCATTACTAACTTCTTTCATTGACTATTTGCACGCTCGGTTCTCTTCTGAGCTAATGTGGTTCAATTGGATCTCTCAACCAGAGCACCCGAGCAACCCGCAACATATATGAGCAGCTCCACATGAGCTTCGCCCGTGCTCGCTGACTCTTAGGGGGTTGCACCCGCATTTGAGCAGGTTGCGCCCGCATTCGAGCGGGATGCGCCCACATTTGAGCGGGTTGCTCCCCCATTCGAGCGGGTTGTGCCTGCATACGATAGTACCCGACCGACGACAGCGGGCTTCCCCCGCAACTTATACAAATGTGTAACACCCCTGAATTTTTGGTTATTATTTGAAATATTTTGATGACGTCATAATGACGAAGGGCGTTACGTTAGTGCAGAGTTAACGGTGAGCTATCGTTTGCGTGTTTTTGCATCCGTTCAGTCAAGTCGACCAAATTTTAAAACTACAAGGAATTGGAAAATTTTACGTTAGGAAATTAGATTATTTAATTTTAGAAAGACCCTCAATGTTTCATGGCGATCCGAGCGATATTAGAGCCTCAGTGAATATTCAAGGAATTGTATATTTATCATTCGTCGTAAACTTAAGAAATTTATATCTCGAGAACGGTATGACAAATTTTGGCTTTTACTTCGTCGTTGTATTCGTAGTGTCAGCGTTCGCCTCCGGTGCAATTTTCGCCGGTTTCGGCGTTCGTTTAGTTTTTGGTAATAATATAATATTATTATAATTATAACTATTATTATTATTATCCTATGTATAAAAGCATTTCTCGTCGAATATTTTTATTAGAGTATTATTATTACGGTTATATTCACGAGAACTCTCGGCGAAGGGATTTTAGATTATTGTAAGGGTGATTCGATGAGAGCATGTTCATTCGACGAACCAGTCTTCTCTTCCTCATCTCCTTCTTCTTATTATTATTCTTATTATCATCATTATTATTATTATTATCTTTATATATAAATGCTCATCTTCCCCTCCGTGAAACCCAACACACTCCTTCTTTCCCGACCCCTTTTTGCGAACCACAGAAAGAGGCGCGTCTTTCCGCGAGCCTTCAGGTCGCCGCCACCGGAGCTCCGAAGCACAAACTCTTCGCTGGAGAAAAGATCTCGAATGCTCTCACTGAGCTCTTCACGTGTGGTAAATATTTCTAATTTCGTGGATTTTCATTGATGAAGGGTATAACCCAAATCTTCCTTTTCGTTCCAAAAGTTTCAGAAATCCTTCCTCGAGGTTTTCTAGCGGCCGATCTGCGACGTGGAGTGCGTTGGAGGACATTTTCTTCAAAAGGTTTGAGGCATGTGGTCGACTCTTCCCCCTTGCCAGGTTATTGTGTTTTCTTTAACCATTTTCCCTTAATATCTGATTTAGACAAGTGTTTTCAACTCATTTTCTGCCAAGTGTTTCGTATTCCATGAAATTCGTCAAGTAATTGTAGATTCGTTTAAATACCCTTAGTTATAATTTCATCGAAATAACCGTAAGTAGATTCGTCTAAATGTCCTTGAGCAGATTTCCTTCCGTGTAATTTCACTAAGTGTTCCAAGTAGATTCGTCGATTCATTTCGACGAATTTTGTTGATTAAAATTAGGGCTTCGTTGAATAGTTTTAGGCTTCCGACGGGTTGTTATGTTGATTCGTCGATTTCGTCGAATGCCTTTGATGGATATTTCGTTGAGTATCCCTTGTAATTCATCGAATGTAGTGCAACAAATTCGTCGTTATCCCTTGTAATTCATCGAATGTATTTCGATATATTCGTAGATATTCCTTGGATTCGTCGAGAGTATTTCGACGAATTCGTCGTAAGGTTGGGTTTCCCTTGGAATTGTTTCCGAGTTTTTCTGTGGTGTCTGTTTTGGTCAGGATTTTGTGAACCTCTGAAAGTGGAGGTTAGATCTTAAGTTAACTAAATAGGGGGTGAATAGAGTTTAAAACTTTTTCTTAGTTTTTATAGCGGAATTAAAATAGTGTTTAAATATATGTGTAAACAGTGTGAAATATAAACCAGAATAAACAAGATAAATGAAATCACACAGCACAGCACAAAGAAATAGACAATCACAGAGGACACAAGGAATTTATTGTAGTTCCCCAAAAACCTGGGTACGTCTACTCTTCTACCACACTTGGTAGGATCCACTAGGAGGTTTGATCAGGTGCCCTCACACCAAGGGATTTTTGATAAGGTGTCCACACACCAATGGGAGTTTGATCAGGTGCCCAATTCACCGATAAGCTTTTGATAAGGTGCTTAAAAACCACACAAGGAATTTTTGATAAGGTGTCTTGCCACCATTGAGTTACACTTTTGAAGGGAGTATTAACCCTGTACAGAAAGGAATGAAGAGGGGTTTTAGTGTTCTTCTCTGTCAAGATGTATATAGAAGACTCTAGTGGATTTGATGTTGAAATGCTCCTCTGTCTGATAAAGATTTGTTTGACAGTAGATGTTGCTGGAGCTTTTCTTGAAGAACTAATCTTCCTGTAGCTGATTAAATTGAGTGAACAAGTTCTCCAATTTGTTGTTGCTCTTTTGAAGATCTGAATGCTTGTTCTTCTTCTTCATTCTTTCTTGAATCTTGCAGCAGGAAAATACTGAGAGGTGGTGTAGCTGTTCTCAGAAAGTATGTGCTGCTAAAAGAGAAGAAGATGAAGTTCTGTGCTCTGAATAATGCTTGGCAGGAAGAAGATGATGATCTATCCTTTTATTATTCCTGTATATCTCTCTATATCTGTTCTGTCGATTTCATATACATCAAAGATTTAAAGTATTCTATTTTATTTGATCTGTCGTATAAACATGAGTGTAATCTGTTGTATATCTTCTCCCTTTTCAAATATCTGACAACTATTAAATGCAGATCCCTTATATTAAGGGATATAATATATCTGAAAAGATAATCTGGGAACAGTACAGCTGCACGCCGTAATCTCTTTCCTTTTCCACGATTTGTCCTTTTATACTAGAAGTGGCAACGGCTATAACTTAAATAATAAAGAAATACGTTTCCTTACTTGATCTGATTGAAAAGAGTCGTTGCCTTCGTCGATATGTGTTTAGAGAACTGATATTTAAGGTATTAATTGATCTAGAATCAATATTTGTCGATTTGAGCCTTAATAAAGAATTTGTCGAGTGATGGCTGGAATTTGTCGAGCGCTGCTTAGAGAATGTCGAACGCTGGTTGGAAATCTGTCGAGCGCTGGCTGGAGAACTATCGAGCGCTGGCTGGAAAACTGTCGAGCGCTGGCAGCCATCTGTCGAGCGCCGATAGCCATTTGTCGAACACTGGGAACTTAACTTTTTCCTTAAGTTCTAGCTAATCTATCAGCCTAAAGACTTGACCCTTAAACTACACAATGGGGTCAACTTTATCCTAGTTAACAAATAGTGATCCTAGCCCAAATCACAAATAGGGTTGTTCCAATAATCTCCCCCTATTTGGGTTAGGACACTATTTGACAAATATTGAAAATAAACAAATACTAAAACATCAAAAGCAATAGAGTATGAATATATCTAATATATTTTAAATACTTTATCAGATATGAAATGAAAAGTACTCTGAGTTTTGAAAATACATTTCAATAAGAATAAAACTGAAAATACAATCAGAACCTGAATTTTTTGAATTCTGCTGCTTCTGAATTCTGAATTCTTATTTTGTCTGAACTGTATTATTCTGAATTCTGATCTGAACTGAACTGTATTGTTCTGAATTCTGAATTTCTGAATGTGTTACCTGCTACTCCTTTTGATCAGCTTTATAATCTTGATTAGCTATGCTGTAGCAATAACCGATATTGAATTTGCTATACAAAAGTTTGAAAGTGCACAGTTAACCTCACTAGAATTCTCTAGAGGGGGGTGAATAGAGATTAAAAATACTTTGTGCAATTATATATATATATATGTGTAATAATCACAGATTTAAGCTTCCCACACACCAACAAGAATTAAGCAAGTAAAGAAGTAAAATGGCAACAAGAAAATCACAGCACAACACAAGGAAATATAGTGGTTCCCCAAACTTTGGGTAGTCCACTCTTCTACCCCCTTGGTAGGAATTCACTAACTTGCACTGAGTCTTTTGATAAGGAGACTCTTAGAACCAGACTGAGTCTTTTGATAAGGAGACTCTTAGAACCACTACAACTGAATTTTTTGAAGAGAGATTCTAAAAATTCTTTTACACAATTTGAAAATGAAATAAGTATGAGAAGAAGAAGTAGAACAAGTAGAAGAACAGAAGACAATATATGTAAGAAAGAATCTTCTTCCTAGCAAAAAGATTAGAAGCACAAGTATAGTGAATATGATCTCTCTTCTATAGTGAGAAGGAGATTGTAAGCTTTTCTCTCTTTTGTGAGAGCTTTCAGAGTTTGCAGCAGAATGGCTTCAGAAGAAGGAGAAGATGAAGGCTTTTTCTTTGCTGCAGCATACTTTCTATTTGCTCAATTTTCTCACTCTTCACTTGGGAGCTCTTCCTCTTTTTCAAATGTATATGGTGGATCACTTCTTGTTGTTCTCTGTCGACCTCCTTCTTATTTATTGCTCTGTTTAAAATATAAAAGGAGAATAATCAATTTAGCAGACAGAGAATTAGAAAGAGATAAGAGTTTCCATAATTAATATTTCTGTAGAAGGAAAAGAATTCATTCTGATTTCAAATAATATCCATAATAATCTTAATCAAATTAGCCAAGAATCAAATAGAAGGAAAGGCTGATTCAGAAGGGCTATAAAAAAATAATATCATTCCATAAAAATCAGATCTACAGAAAGAAGGAAAGAGATCTTGCGTGTTTTTGAATTACTTATAGATATCGACATGCGTCGATTACTATTCGACGTAAACGTCGATTTCATCCTGGCTGGATGTCGAGAGGAGAATAAGGAAGGTGCGTCGACAAAGGTGCGTCGATTTTATCAAATGCGTCGACTATAAGTCAGAGGTACGTCGACAAAGATTACGTTGAATTCTTCTTAGAGTTACTTCGACTCATTCTGAGAGAAACGTTGACTATATTTCGACGTTGCGACGAATACTATTCGACGCATATTTACTTAGCCTAATTTTTCATACTTAGAATTTATATTCTTCTTAATTCTAGGGGTTAAGATAAATCATTTCCCCAACAATCTCCCCCTATTTGTCTTAACCCTATATAGAGAGAAATTGTATCAGTATGTAATCAACACAGCACATCATTTATATAGAGAAGAAATATGTTAAATAATCAGAAGAAGATAGAATAATAAATTATATAAACAAATTTCATGTTCAGTTGACTAATCAGCATTTAAGCATAGAGAATTGTTCAAATAGAGTATATCATCATTGTTCAGGGGTAGGGGGAGTTTTTCTTTTCCTAGTGAATACTTTTGTGGGTTGCTCCTTCTCAGTAGCAGGTGATTTCCTCAGCTCCCCCTGAGTCTCAACAATTTGCTCCCCATGAGTCAAAGTAGTTTGCTCCCCCTGGGATGGAGGTTCCTTTGATCCTTTTCCTTCTTCTTCAATTTCTCTTTTATCTCCAGATCCAGTTTTAACTGCATCTGGCTCCTGAGCTCCTACTTCAGCCATCACAGTATCAGCTTCATTTTCTTTCTCTGCTTCAGCCTCAGTTTCCTTTTCAACTTCATTTTCTGTCCTACATGCCTCCCCTTGTAATAGAATCACTTGTTGAGTAGCTTCTCTTGCTATATTGAGTACCTCTGTTAGGTTCTCTTCACTATGTAGCTCAGGTACAACTTCATTCCCAATGGTCTTGAGCAGTGCAAGACTATCATTTTTTGAAGTAGGAAGAGACTTGTGAGAGAGAGATTTATGACTGGAGAGCTGCTCTTCATCTAACCTCTCCCCCTTCTTGACCTTCTTAGCCAAGGAGGTTAAGAAAGATCTGGTGACCTTAGAGGAAGAGATAGAGGTCTTCGGGCTTTGCACAGAGGCACTGACCCTATCTATTTGGGTCTGCATGTGTAAGATGGAGGAATGAATCTTGGAGCAGTGCCCATCCAGCATTGCTTGGAATCTTTGGGTTGTGGATTGGATACACTGAGTGATGAGGTTGTCAGTGGATGGAGATGGTTCAAAATGTGTTGTAGGAGGAGGAGTCAATGGAGGAGGAGGTGTTGTATGTGATGAAGGTGAAGAGGGGACTGTATCATTTTGATGAGGTGTATTGGATGGAGAGGGTGGAGGAATAAAGGAGGGTTGAGCAGGTGATCGAGTTGGTATTTGTGAAGGTGTGGATGATGGTGGTATAGAAGAGATGTCTGTATGAGGAGGAGGAAGAGGTGAAGATGGATGAGCAGGAGAGTTGGGAGGAGAAGGAGTCCTTTCAGGAATGGCACCAGGCTTGGGAATTTGCCTGGTCCATTTTAAGAAGAGAGCTATGGACATCCTCTTGCCAGGTGGTATAGGGATTCCTTTTGACCTACATAGGTCAGGGAAGGAGTGGAAGAGTACTTGGCTCATAATTCTCACGTAGACATTCTCTTTGTGAGAGTATTTAAAGCCTATCATTTTGAGCAGGCAGCTTGCCCAGTCTACCTTCTTCTTCAGCACAAGGGCCCCCATGATGTTTAGTTGCTACTTGGGCACTGCATCATGGGCAGAGATCTTACATAGTAATATTTTCCCTACTATGTCTGTCAACAGTCTATACTCATCAGAGAAGTCTATTTTCTTCAAGTGGATTGGTCTATCTTTGGAGAACTTCATGGTGATTAACAAATTCTTTATTTCATCAGGGGTAAGTTCCACAGGTTCATCACCTGATAGGGGAATTATTTTAGTTATTCTTTAGAAAATGATTTGCTTTCCCTATTTGAACAAAGATAATATTGGACTGTACCTGATGGTAGATTAAAGGTGGTCCTAATGTGTTCTGCAGAAATTGAGACAGGTGTCTCATGGATTGTTCCTGTGATTTCTCCTTGTTCAGATATCTGAACATGAGTCATCAGCTCTGTGAGTTCTGTCTCCAGGAGCTTGCATCTTGTGGAGAAGAGCTTATCCAGACCAGCTTCAGTGAAGAGAGCTATTATGCTCTTATAATTTTCTGCGGCGGCTTGGAAGGATTCGAGGTCAATGTCGAACCCAGAGTTTATCTTGGGAGCCATTGTAGGTCAGTGAGAAAGAGGAAGAAATGGCTGGACTGAGAGGTAAGAGGAAAGAAAGATGAAGAGTGCGAGAGGATTTCTAACTGAAAACTTTATTTAAGTCAGGTGAAACGTCGAAATGAGACACTATTCGAGGCATATTCGGTACTACAGTGGATGTGACCGAAAATATTTTAGTATTGCCGCTCTTTTTCAAGAAGTCAACGTTACGTTGAGTGGAATTCGACGTAAGCGCCGATACAGTCTGAGGTAAGATGTTAGGGTTTCATATCAACATATACGTCGATTGGAGTCAACGCATGCGTCGATTTAAGTTATTGTTGATAGTTATCGACGGTGCGTTGATTATAAAATCGGCGTGACTTTCATTTTCTTGAAAATTTTTGGGTTTTTCCTTGAGAGATTATTTCTTCCTGCTTCTAATGTTTTCTAAGATAGTCTTGGACTAATTTTTATAATCAATTAGATTGATTGTACCAACATTGTTTGGCAATGTGGCCAGTTTTATTGCAGATATAACATCTGACTATCTTTAGATTATGGGATTTTGAGTTTAGAGAGGGATAGTGGTGTTGATTAGGATAAGCATTTTGATTAGGATAAAAATTTTGGTTAGGATATAAGTTTTGATTAGGATAGAAATTATGATCAGGATGAATGGGTCCTGAATGGAGGTTAAGATGGAAGGTTTTTGGAGTATGGAAGTGTTCTGTCTTTATGTTGCTCTGAGTTTGTATGCGTCAATATTTATTCGACGTATGTTGAGAGTTACGTCGATATATATTCGACGCTTTCTCTAGATTGCGTTGATCTGGAGTCGATGCATGGAAGTAGTTGCGTCGATTGTAAGTCGACGCAGTTTTATTCATGCGTCGATTTGAGGTCGAAGCATCTGAGAGATTGCGTCGAGTAGAATTCGACGTACTATCATTCATGCGTCGATATGAAGTCGACGCAATTGTGTCTTCACAAATTTTACTTTTCCCTTTTCTGATTTTATTTCTTTATGATTTGTTTCTTTTGACTTAGTTGCCTTCTTAGAAGTAGTTTGAGAGTCTTCATCTGTATAGTATGATGTTTCATCAAAATGGTTTATCTCATTGAGGGAGTCTTCATCTTGGTTTATTGAGTTAGTGGGTATAGTGAATTTAACAGGGCTCATCCAAGCAGGTTTGTTGGATGGATTAAGACTAGCTGAGGAATCAGCTCCTAGCCCAAGATTTGTATGTCTTCTTGTTTGTTTTTCTGTGATTTCTTTAAGTGTTTGGCTTCTCATTTTTATTGATTCTTCAAAAGCTTTTGCTTGGGATACCTTATTCTTAAGAAGCTGGTTTTCTATTTTAGCCCTCTCTATTTCTTTTTCTCTGATGTTAACCCTTAAGTCAAGATTTTTAGAACAAGTATCCTCTATATTTCTCTGGTTTTTAATGACATTAATTTGTTCTTTTAGAGTCTCAATTTCTTGTTTAGCTCTTAGTTGATCTAAACATAATACTTTAAAAACATTTTTGAAATCATCACACAGAAAATCTATGTCATCAAAGATACTTACCTCATCCTTATCCTCAGATTCCTCTACGAGAATATGGCTATTTTCATTATTATCTTCAGAAGAGATGCTTCCTTCAGATTCTGTCTCACTCCATGATTTAGCACCATGTTCTTCCTTTGAACTTTCAAGAACCATTAAGCATAGGTCTTCTTGCTTAGACTCTTCATTGTCACTTTTGGATGAGGTGCTGTCCTCAGAATCTGTTTCACTCCAAGCTTCTGCAATGAAGCCTCTTTCTTTCTTCTTCCCCTTTTTCTTGAGATGTTTCTTTTTCAGATCTTTCTTCTTCTCAGTATTTTCTGGACATTCTGGTGCAATGTGTCCAGTTTTCCTGCAGGAGTAACAAATAATTTCTTTAGTAGGAGTTTTATCATACCTAGGTTTTGATTCTCTCCTTCTAGACCCATCTGTCCTGACCCATTTCTTGAATCTTCTGGCCAGGAGGCCGAATAATTCTTCTTCAGTGACAGGGGTCTCCTCCTTTGTTGCTTTCAAAGCAAGGTTTCTATCTTTTGAGGAGGTTGGAGTGCTTCCTCTTCTTTCCTTCTCTTCTCTTGTTTTCAGCAGTTGCTCATAGGATTTGAGTTTTCCTAAGAGGGCATCTGTTGAGATTTCCTTTTGTCCTCTTGTATCTCTTATTGCCCATATTCTTGAGTCCCATGAACTTGGGAGACTTATTAACAATTTGTCATTGATCTCTGTGAGAGAGATCTCTCTATCCAGGCTCCTTAATTGATTGATGATCAGACTGAATCTGTCATACATCTCAGTTATGCTTTATTCATGCTTCTTTTGAAAGTTCTCATATTGAGAGATCAATAGAGCCTTTCTATCTTTCCTTTCATCAACACTTCCTTCTACCATCTTTGTAAGAGCCTCCCAGATTTCTTTGGCTGATTCACAGTCAACCACCTTTTGAAAGATTTCATCTGAGAGGGTTGAGACAAGAATGTTCACAGCTTTTGCATCACATGTTCCTGCCTTCTATTCTTCAACTGTCCATTCAGCTTTTGGGACAAGTGTTTGAGTCACTTCACCACTTGAGTCTCTTCTATAAGGCTTGGGAGGACCTGTCAAAATAATATTAAATAATTCTTCATCAATAGAATTCATATAAATCCTAATTCTTGTTTTCCAAATTGCAAACTTTTCAAGATTGCACATTGGTGGTCTGGTGGAAGCATAATCTTTGATTTGTGCCATGTGAAAATTAGTTTTTAGAAATATATATATATATATAAAAAGTGGTAGGATCTTTTTGATCAAGGAGTTAACATTTTTAGATCAACCTGGCTCTGATACCAATTGAAAGTGCACAGTTAACCTCACTAGAATTCTCTAGAGGGGGGGGGGGGTGAATAGAGATTAAAAATACTTTGTGCAAATATATATATATATATATATATATATATATATATATATATATGTGTGTGTGTAATAATCACAGATTTAAGCTTCCCGCACACCAACAAGAATTAAGCAAGTAAAGAAGAAAAATGGCAACAAGAAAATCACAGCACAACACAAGGAAATATAGTGGTTCCCCAAACTTTGGGTAGTCCACTCTTCTACCCCCTTGGTAGGAATCCACTAACTTGCACTGAGTCTTTTGATAAGGGACTCATAGAACCAGACTGAGTCTTTTGATAAGGAGACTCTTAGAACCACTACAACTGAATTTTTTGAAGAGAGATTCTAAAAACTCTTTTACACGGTTTGAAAATGAAATAAGTATGAGAAGAAGAAGTAGAACAAGTAGAAGAACAGAAGACAATATATGTAAGAAAGAATCTTCTTCCTAGGAAGAAGATTAGAAGCACAAGTATAGTGAATATGATCTCTCTTCTATAGTGAGAAGGAGATTGTAAGCTTTTCTCTCTTTTGTAAGAGCTTTCAGAATTTGCAGCAGAATGGCTTCAGAAGAAGGAGAAAATGAAGGCTTTTTCTTTGCTGCAGCACACTATCTCGTTGCTCAATTTTCTCACTCTTCACTTGGGAGCTCTTCCTCTTTTTCAAATGTATATGGTGGATCACTTCTTGTTGTTCTCTGTCGACCTCCTTCTTATTTATAGCTCTGTTTAAAATATATTGCTAAAGGGGAATAATCAATTTAGCACACAGAGAATTAGAAAGAGATAAGAGTTTCCATAATCAATATTTCTGTAGAAGGAAAAGAATTCATTCTGATTTCAAATAATATCCATAATAATCTTAATCAAATTAGCCAAAAATCAAATAGAATGAAAGGCTGATTCAGAACGGCTATAAAAGAATAATATCATTCCATAAAAATCAGATCTACAGAAAGAAGGAAAGAGATCTGGCATGTTTTTGAATTACTTATAGATATCGACGTGCGTCGATTACTATTCGACGTAAACGTCGATTTCATCCTGGCTGGACGTCGAGAGGAGAATAAGGAAGGTGCGTTGACAAAGGTGCGTCGACTTTATCAAATGCGTCGACTAGAAGTCAGAGGTACGTCGACAAAGATTACGTCGAATTCTTCTTAGAGTTACTTCAACTCATTCTGAGAGAAACGTCGACTATATTTCGACGTTGCGTCGAATACTATTTGACGCATATTTACTTAGCCTAATTTTTCATACTTAGAATTTATATTCTTCTTAATTTTAGGGGTTAAGATAAATCATTTCCCCAACAAAGTTCTTCTTCTGAACTGTATCTACAGCAATAACTAATCTGAACTTGATCATGAACTGTAATTATTTCCTTGTGATCAGCAAATTGCTGTAAGCTTTATCATGATTTTTTTCAAACAGCAACTCCCCCTGAGAGTGTCTCCCCCAGAGTTCTGGAGGTTCTTCAGCTTTCTCTCCTTGCTTAGTTCATATAACAACTCCCCCTGAGCAAAACATTGCATCAAATGGAGCTTGTTCATACAAACTTCTCCCCCTGCCTAGTTTCCTGAAAGGCCTGAAGCTAGGCCCCTTGAAGAAGGGACATTTGATGGAGGTAGGGAGGTATGCAATTTTGTCATTGTCATTGTTCCTGCACAATAAAATAGAGATCAAGTGCAAAGGGAACTAGAAAGAGAAGCAATTCTGTAGATATTCAGCTATAATAAATTTTTTTATTAATGATGATAGGCTGAAATAAGAAGCTTCAAATCAATGAAGAGATGGGTAAGTAGAAAACTTAATTTTAAACAGATTGAATCTCCATCTATCATACCTAGCTGATTTATAAAGAAGATATGTTTCTTTTCATCCAAGGGCTTGGTGATAATGTCAGCTCTTTGCAAATCAGTAGAGATGAACTGTAGGCAGATTTTATTTTTATCCACATTATCCCTAAGGAAGTGGTGCCTAATTTCTATATGTTTAGTCCTACTATGGAGAACTGGATTTTGTGCTATATATATTGCACTAGTATTGTCACAAAATATAGTTGAATTATTTAAGTTGACACCATAGTCTAGGAGCTGATTTTGTATCCACAATATCTGTGAGCAGCAACTGCCAGCAGCTATATATTCAGCTTCAGCTATTGATGTGGACACAGATGTCTGCTTCTTACAAAACCAATACACAAGCCTTTCACCAAGAAACTGACAAGTTCCTGATGTGCTTTTCCTGTCAACTCTGCATCCAGTATAATCTGAGTTTGAGAATCCAGTTAATTCAAATTCAGATGCTGTTGGATACCAAAGTCCTAGATTAGGGCAACCCTTTATATATCTCAAAATCCTTTTTAATAAAATTACGTGAGATTCTTTGGGGTTAACTTGGAATCTAGCACAAATACATATAGCAAACATTATGTCAGGCCTACATGCTGTTAAATAAAGTAGTGAGCCAACAATTGCTCTATATACTTTTGAATCAACAGGTTTCCCTGATTCATCATTATCAACAACGGCATTTGAGGGCATGGGTGTTTTTATGGTGGAAGAATCAGACATACCAAATCTTTTCACTAATTCCTTAGCATACTTAGATTGGGATATGAAGATTCCATTTGGTGTTTGCTTCACTTGAAGACCAAGGAAGTATGATACCTCACCCATACTACTCATTTCAAATTTAGATTGCATAAAATTAGAAAATCTTTTGTACAAATTTGAATCAGTAGAGCCAAATATGATATCATCTACATATATTTGAACTAGTAGTGTTTGATTTTTATGTATCCTGAAAAATAATGTTTTATCTACTATGCCTCTACAAAATTTATTCTCTAAAAAAATAGCTAAAGCCTCATACCATGCTCTAGGAGCTTATTTGAGACAATAAAGAGCTTTCCTAAGCTTAAATACAAAAGAGGGTTGAGTTGGAGAGATGAAACCTGGTTGTTGTTCCACATAGACTTCTTCTTTGATTTCTCCATTTAGGAATGCACTTTTACATCCATTTGATAAACCTTGAATTTCTTGTATGCAGCAAATGCAAGAAAAATTCTGATTGCTTTTAACCTTGCAACAGGTGCAAAAGTCTGATCATAATGAATCCCTTCTTCCTGTGAATATCCTTGGGCTACCAGTATTGCTTTATTTCTTACAATGCTGCCTTGTTCATCTAGCTTGTTTCTGAAGACCCATTTGGTGCCAATCACTGGATGGTCTTTTGGTCTAGGAACTAAACCCCATACTTGGTTTGTCTCAAACTGATTGAGTTCCTCCTGAATAGCAATGATCCAGTTTTGATCTTGTTCTGCATCTTGTAGAGATTGAGGTTCAATCTGAGAGAGAAAACATGTGTGCATCATGTTCTGATTTACTTGATTCCTTGTTTGCACACCTGCTGAAATATCACCAATCACTTGTGATATTGGATGATCTCTAACTGTGATGTGGTCAACAGTTGGAGCTGGTTCAGTAATAATTTCCACTTGGGGAATTTGTTCAGCTGCTATATCCTGTGAAGAATGATCTGCTGTTATCTGTTCTGAACTTTCAGCAAAATCTGGGAGATTTTCTTCTTCACTCTCTTCAGCATTCTGCTGTTCAGGATTCAGAATTCCTTCTTTGTGTAGAGCTAATTGATCTAGCTGCTCACTTAATATAGGTACCTGCAGATTTTCTATGGTAGAAGGAATCTTCTCCTTGTAAAACATGTTAGTTTCATCAAAAGAGACATGCATAGATTCTTCTATTTTATGAGTAGATTTATTATAAATCCTATATGCTTTACTGATTAGTGAATAACCTAAGAAAATTCCTTCATCAGATTTTGGTTCAAATTTCCTAAGGTATTTCTTATCATTATTATGAACATAACATCTACAGCCAAATGCTCTAAAATTGTTAACTTTAGGTTTCTTCCCTTTAAGTAATTCATAAGGAGTCTTTCCCTTAAGTTTGTGTATCAAACTTCTATTCAGAACATAATTTGCTGTGCTAACAGCCTCTGCCCAAAAAGATAGGGGCAAATTAGCATCTGTAAGCAATGTTCTTGCTGATTCAATTAGAGTTCTATTTTTCCTTTCAACTACCCCATTTTGTTGAGGAGTTCTAGGAGCTGAGAAGCTATGCCTGATACCTTCCATCTCATAGAATTCTTGCATAAGAAAAGACTCAAACTCAGTACCATGATCACTTCTGATCAATGCAACTACAGTAGAGTACTCAATCTGTATGCTCTTAAGAAAGTCTGTAAGAACTTTAAAGTTATCTGACTTTTCTCTCAAAAAGAACACCCAAGTGAATCTAGAGATGTCATCTACAATAACTAGAGTGTAAGACTTCCCCCATAAACTCTTTGTTTCTATAGGTCCAAAAAGGTCCATATGTAGCAAATATAAAATTCTAGGTGAATCACTTTTAGATAATGATTTAAAGCTATTTTTAGTTTGCTTGCCTAGTTGGCATGCCCTACAAAGACCTTCTTTCTTATATGAACCTAAGGGTAAACCTCTAACAAGATTGTCCTAAGATAGTTCAGCAATGGTCCTAAGGTTTACATGTCCTAATCTCTTATGCCAAAGTTCACTAGATTTGCTTACATCACTAAATAAACAAACTTCTGAAGTAGATGAATTAAAATTCACTAAATATATATTACCCTGCCTAATACCTGATAAAACAGTAATACCATCAGTAGATTTAATAAGACAATTCAATTTATTAAATGTTACCTGAAACCCTTCATCACATAATTGACTTATGCTGATAAGGTTATGCTTCAGTCCCTTCACATAAGCTACCTCTTTGAAGGTGACTTCTCCAACCTTAACTTTTCCATAGCCTTTGGTCTGTCCACAGTTGGAGTCTCCAAATATGACTTTTGGTCCAAGCTTTGCCTTGTAATTGTTCCGATTTGCCTTGTTCCCTGTCATATGTTTTGAACAACCACTGTCCAAATTCCATTTTTCACTTGTTCTTGGACAGCTGTGTACCTGCAAAGACATAAACATAAACTAGTTTTTGACCCAGACTACCTTGGGTCCCTTTGTCATACCACAATACTCGGAAATAAAGGACATTTCGGGCTGATCCTTATAGCGTTGTGGATGATATCTCCTTGGAGGTATAATCCATTCATTTAAAGGATTCTTAGTGTGTTTAGAATTAGAATTCCTGAAATTCGGTGTATAGTATCTGTTCGACAAATTTGGGTAAATTCGTCGACCGCCGTTCGACGAATGTACATGATTTCGTCGAACGCTGTCCATGTAATTACTATACTGAAAATCTGTTTTCAGTTTTCGTCGATCTCCGTTCGACAAATTTAAGTTTTTTGTCGAGCTCCGTTCGATGAATTCTTCTAAATTCTTATATTCTTAACAAACTTGCTTGAAACATCTTTGTTTGCTTCTACAGCCTCTTTGCTTTTAGCAGATATGAATTTTATAGGTGTAGATAATATATTCTTCTTAACTAGATGTGGCTCACTTGATGAGGCACCCAAGCCCAGTTTGCTATTAAGTCTAGCATTAACTGTGCTTGTTATGTCCATCAGTTTGATGCTTCTCCCATTTAGGGATTCTTCAAACTTCTTTGCTTCAGACAGCTTGCTCTCAATGAGAACAATATGTTCCCTGGAGGCAGCCAAATCCTTTTTAAGGTTTATATTTTCTTCACTTATAATTTTCATATCAGCTAGCTTACTTCTGAGTGAGATTATTTCTTTCTCAGATTTTAGTAAGTCTAAGCAAAGAACATTGAATTCAACCTTGAATTCAACTGAAGTAAAATCAAATGTAGATATTACCTGATCTGCATCAGTTTCTGCTTCTGATTCCGATCCTTCTTCATCAGAATTGTTGGCTGAGGCATTGATTGCCATCATGCAGAAGGTTCTTTCTTCCTCATTGTCTTCATCATCACTGGATGAAGAGGCATCTACTGACTCACTGCTTGAGTCATAAATTGCCATCAGGCACTGATCATTCTCTTTTGTTTCTTCTTCATCATCTGATGAGCTGGATGATGATTCCTTCAGCTTCACTCCATGATTCTACTACAAATCCTCTTCCCTTCTTTTTATGTTTGTGGGAGGAAGACTTGCTGGAACTTCTTTTCTCTTCCTTGTCCTTTTTCTTTTCTTTCTTCTAGTTTTTTGGACAGTTTGGTGCAATATGTCTTGGTTTCCTGCAACTAAAACATATAATTTCTTTAGAAATGTTTTTGTCATACCTTGACTTTTCATAGCTTCTGGATGAATTTTTGCTGAAATCTTTTCTTGCCATCTTGTAGAATATTTTGGCAAACAGACTCATCAACTCCTCATTGTCAGGAGTCTTTCGTTCTTCTTTTGTAGCTTTGAAGGCAATATTCTTGTCCTTCTTTGTTGAAGAGGAGGTGATCACTTGTGTAGCTTCCCTTGTCTTGATGAGTTGCTCATAGGATTTGAGCTTTCCTAGCAGTGTCTCAGTGGTTATCTCATTAAGACTTCAGGCTTCTTTGATAGGGCAGATTCTAGAGTCCCAAGTGCTGGGGAAGCACATTAGGATTTTGTCATTGATCTCAGTTAATGAGATTTCCTTGTCCAATGTTCTGAGTTCACTTATGATTACACTTAATCTACTGTACATATCTGCAACTGATTCTTCTTCACCTTTCTTGAAGTTCTCATACAGAGAGATCAATTGAGATCTTCTGTCCTTTCTTTCATTAGCAGAGCCTGCAACCATAATGTTGAGAGAGGTCCAAATCTCTCTAGCTGAGGTGCAATCCACCACTTTCTGAAAGATGTCATCAGACATGGTTTGAGCCAGAATATTCATGGCTTTTGCATCAGCACTTCTCTGCTTTTTCTGAGCTTCAGTCCACTCAGGAGGTGGGACAACAGTGTTGTTTGTTGCTGCATCAGTACTTGTAGATGTTTTAGGTGTTGGAGGCCCTGTCAGAATAACATTGAAAATCTCTTCATCAATTGAGTTCATATAAAGCCTAATCCTTGCTTTCCAAAGTGCAAACTTGTTAAGATTGCACATAGGAGGTCATGTGCTTGAATACTCCTTATTTTGTGCCATGAGTTTTTAACAGAAAATAGATAAACAAAAACTCTAAAATAATTTTAGATCTAATTGATCTTTATGATCCAGGTGTTTACCTGTAAATAAGATCAACAGCCCTCTGATACCAATTTAAAGTGGAGGTTGGATCCTAAGTTAACTCTAGAGGGGGGGGGGGGGTGAATAGAGTTTAAAACTTTTTCTTAGTTTTTATAGCGGAATTAAAATATTGTTTAAATATATGTGTAAACAGCCTGAAATATAAAACAGAATAAACAGGATAAATGAAATCACACAGCACAGCACAAATAAATAGACAATCACAGAGGACACAAGGAATTTATAGTAGTTCCCCAAAAACCTGGGTACGTCTACTCTTCTACCACACTTGGTAGGATCCACTAGGAGGTTTGATCAGCTGCCCTCACACTAAGGGATTTTTGATAAGGTGTCCACACACCAATGGGAGTTTGATCAGGTGCCCAATTCACCGATAAGCTTTTGATAAGATGCTTAAAAACCACACAAGGATATTTTGATAAGGTGTCTTGCCACCAGTGAGTTACACTTTTGAAGGGAGTATTAACCTTGTACATAAAGGAATGGAGAGGGGTTTAAGTGTTCTTCTCTGTCAAGATGTATAGAGAAGACTCTAGTGGATTTGATGTTGAAATGCCCCTCTGTCTGATAAGGATTTGTTTGGCAGTAGATGTTGCTGGAGCTTTTCTTGAAGAACAAATCTTCCTGTAGCTGATTAAATTGAGAGAACAAGTTCTCCAATTTGTTGTTGCTCTTTTGAAGATCTGAATGCTTGTTCTTCTTCATCTTTCTTTCTTGAATCTTGCACCAGCAAAATATTGAGAAGTGGTATAGCTGTTCTCAGAAAGTATGTGCTGCTAAAAGAGAAGAAGATGAAGTTCTGTTCTCTGAATAATGCTTGGCTGGAAGAAGATGATGATCTATCCTTTTATTCTTCATGTATATCTCTCTATATCTGTTCTGTCAATTTCCTATACAACAAATATGTAAAGTATTCTATTTTATTTGATCTGTCGTATAAACTTGAGTATAATCTGCTGTATATCTTCTCCCTTTTCAAATATCTGACAACTATTAAATGCTGATCCCTTATATTAAGGGATATAATATATCTGAAAAGATAATCTGGGAACAGTACAGCTGCACGCCGTAATCTCTTTCCTTTTTCCACGATTTGTCCTTTTCTGCTGGAAGTGTCAACGGCTATAACTTAAATAATAAAGAAATATGTTTCCTTACATGATCTGATTGAAAAGAGCCGTTGCCTTCGTCGATCTGTGTTCAGAGAACTGATATTTAAGGTATTAATTGATCTAGAATCAATATTTGTCGATATGAGCCTTAATAAAGAATTTGTCGAGCGCTGGCTGGAATTTTTCGAGCGCTACTCAGAGAATGTCGAACGCTAGCTGGAAATCTGTCGAGCACTGGCTGGGGAACTGTCAAGCGCTAGCTGGAAAACTGTCGAGCGCTGGCAGGAATTCGTCGAGCGCTGGCAGCCATCTGTCGAGCGCCGATAGCCATTTGTCGAACGCTGGGAACTTAACTTTTTCCTTAAGTTCTAGCTAATCTATCAGCCTAAAGACTTGACCCTTAAACTATACAATGGGGTCAACTTGATCCTAGTTAACATATAGTGATCCTAGCCCAAATCACAAATAGGGTTGTTCCAACAACCTCAATTCCCAGTCGGTTGTTTTTGGACTGTTGGCGTAGTTGGACAATGAGGCCACTACCACAATGCCTATTTTCTTTTTCGTGGACGTGTAGAATGTTGGTTGGTGGGTTGTAACCACCGCCATAGTGCTTTTGTTCCTTGGATGTTTTTGTCTGATGGATGGTTGGTTGGAAAAGGAGTCACCACCTCAGTACTATTTCATTGCTGGGATAGTGGTTCATTTCTTGGGCAACTCGATACCTTTTCCTCTTTGGATGTTGTAATGCAATTTTGACCGCACTTTGTGCCAGTCTTTCCTTACTTGTTGGATGCTAATACTTCTTTATTAGTTTTGCTAACATTTTACAACTATTCTTGATGGGTTGGTAACCCTCTATATCTTGATAAGATTTCTCTTACTCTTGATTATGTGATATCTTTTCATGCCTTTTTGCTGAGGCATTCTTTTCTTTTGAATGCCTCAGGTTCGGATCAGTAGCAGGTTAAGCTGACTGAGTCCAGTTTCTTTCAGACTTGCAGCGGTTGTTTCATTTACTCTCATTTTTAGAGGTAGACTGTTGTTTTCTTTAGAACTTGTTAAGGATATGGGTTCGTGTCAGTATGTTGGCGCCCATATCCTGAATTCTTCTTTTGTGATAGACATTGTCTTGCTATTTATATGCTACTATCGTAGTTTGCTGTTAGTGCAAATGCTCTCTGGGAAGTTTGTATGTTAAGATGCATGGTAGTTATTCTATATACAAAATTACATTATTCTTCCTACATGGCATCTCTTTTTAAACTATTATCACTATATTTGAAGCCCGTAAAAGGAACCTTTCATACATTTACTAAATCTATAAGTTGCATATCATCAGAATGTTGGTTAGTTCATCATGTTCATGTAGGGTAAATTAAAGTAAATTATGTATTTTTCACTGCGTAAATTTATACTTTCTTATTTATGGACTAGTTGACCCATTAAACCGACGGACACGGTGTTTGAAAACCTTAAACTTAAACTATGTTTTAAACTCAAGTTCATGACTTTCTAATGAAACGTTGGAGGTAAAGTTGCACAAGTGTCTGCAGTTGTCCCCAGCACGACGTGGCAACATAACGTGTATTTTCTCTTACTCTGATAATATATTTATATATATATTGAGAAAATGCGGGCTGTGACAGTTGGTATCAGAGGGAGGTTTGTTTGACAAATTGGTCGAACGACTTTTTCTGATCAGGTGTTAATCATCTTGTCTCATTGCACACAAACACACCGAAGTGTCATCCGTACGTCTTGGCTGAAGCATGAACAATACACTCATATCATGATAAGAAGTATACGAGGCATATTATGTAGTATGGGATGCATAATATGTGTTTGTATATGGATCCTCATAGGTGAGAATATGTGATTTTTTTGTAGTATGGGATGCATAACACCAGTCCCGGCCCATGGATGTCCATTTGCTCGATTTTTATTTTTTCGTTGCATGCGATATTATGTATTATGTGGTGCATAATATTGCATGTGTACGCCACTCATAACATGCATTTTGACTTTTATTAAAATGCATAGCACAACATGCACATCATAATATCGCATAAATCACCCGTGCCAAGCAAAATATTTATATGATGACACTCGTACACATGTGATTTGAAAAGAAGATTTATACATTCATGCATGTGTGTGATATGCACAAGAGTCAAAGGATGATAGTGAATTATCCTAAGTTAAATTATAACATCATTTATGTAAAATACCAGTGCAAGGTAGTAGCTAGAGCAAGTATCTTTTCTTGTTTGGTTCGAGCTAAGTTGAGTAGTTCTAGTTCCATGCTAGGGTTTTGATGAGCCATTTGTTCGTATTTATAGATATTATGCTGAGGCGTGTTGCGATGAGGTTGACTCCCCATTCGGAGGGTGAGTCTTCGGGTGCACAGAGTGAAGCCTTAATCGAGAGTCTGCGACAGAGTATTGAGGCTCTGTCAAGACAATTTGTTACGATGCAATCGCAAATCCAATCATTGTTGATTGCCGCCGCTGTGCAGCAACCTGGGGTGCAAGACCCTACAGTGGGTCAGTCTGTGCCTGTTCCTTCCGCTCCTCTGGTACCTCTAGTTCTGCTGCCACCAGAGATGAACTTTATATCGCATTTCCAGCGATTAGGACCTCCTGCGTATGACGGAAGAGCTGATTTCATGGCGTTGGATGACTGGCTAGTCACTAATGAGGAGATATTTAAGTATTCAGAGATCTCTGTGGGCAAAAGGGTGATGGTAGTTTCTTACCAGTTAAAAGGACTTGCTAAGAACTGGTGGATCAGGGACAGAGAGATCATCGTAGACGGATGTTTGTGGGAGCCTCGTAGACAGATTTGCTGAAGAAGTTCCTGCCATCGGTCGAGAAAGACCGTCTGATGAATGATTTTCTACACCTTAAGCAGAGGCAACTCACGGTTAGTGAGTACGAGATCGAATTCAGTAAGTTGAGCAGATTTGCTCCAGATTTAGTGGCTTCTAAGGCAGGAAGAGTGAAGAGATTTCTCGAAGGACTTCGTAGTGACGTTCAGCAATGGCTAGCGCATACCGATATGAAAGCTATGCTGAAGTAGTAGAAGTCGTGCTAAAAATCATGGCCATCGACAATGCCAAGAATAGAGGTGCATTGATTAGAAAGGACAAGAGAAAGGTCAAAGAGGGGGAAAGCCGCAAGGTATCTCCCTACTCTAAAGAAAAGAAGTAGCGAATTTTGTAGTGTCTGTGGTCTCCCTGGCCATTTGTTTGAGAAATGCTTTAAGTGATTGGGAGCCCAGAAGTAGCAGCAAGTGCTGGCAATTCAGGGCTCTCCCAGAGGAGATCTGATCTGTACCTTCTGTAAGTGAAAGGGGCATGATATTGCCCATTGCTGCTCTAAAGATAAGGTGTGTTTTCAGTGCGGACAAAAGGGGCACGTTAAGACTAAATGCCCATGTTTCCAGCCTACTCTGCAGCCAGTGCCACTTCTGGCCTTGCTGCCGCCGCAGCCTCTGCATCAGGATAGAGGAAACGACAAGTTGAATGTGATGACTAGGGAAGAAGCGCAATATTCCACCCAAGTTATTTCAGGTTAGACCTTAATTTAACTCTTAGCCTTCATCTTTAGTTTCAATTTCTTTTCGGCTAGTTATGTATCCAATTTTTATAGGAGTATTTAAGGTAAGGAACCGTTGGGCGCATGTCCTTTTTGATTATGGTGCTACCCACTCGTTCGTGGCTAGGACTTTTGTAGAGCGTCATCGTTTGACCCTCGATCAGTTTGGCGATGCGTTTCGTGTTAAGTTTCCTTCTGGCGACTCCGTGGTGTCGAACCAGGGTATCTTGAATTGTCATATTCTCTTAGGAGACTTCTTAGCATTTGCTGATTTGAAGATGCTAGACCTGGAAGATTTCGATGTGATTTTGGGCATGGATTGGTTGTCCAGATATGATGTTTTTATCCAATGCAAAGTAAAGTGTTTGGCCTTCATGTTGGATAACGGTCAACCCATGAGTGTGTATGGCTTTCTGCGCAAGGATTCCCTGATTATTTCTGCGGTATGTGCTAGGAAACTTTTAGATTCTGGTTGTTTTGCTTACCTTGTTTCTATGTTAGAAACTGTTATTGGTTTGCTGTGTATCGAGGATGTTCCTGTGGTGTGAGAGTTTCCTGTTGTTTTCCCTGTTAGTCTTCTTGGTCTTCCGCCTGAGAGAGATGTGGAGTTTGTTATTGATCTTGAGCCTGGTACTCGTCCTATTGTTAAGGCACCGTACCGTATGGCCCCGCATGAGCTGAAAGAGTTGCATACCCGGTTAGATGAATTGTTGCAGTGTGGATTTATTAAGCTAAGTTCTTAGCCAAGGGGGGCTCCAGTGTTGTTCGTGAAATAGAAGAATGGTTCCATGAGGTTGTGCATCTTTAGAGACATCGTTTTTATGGAGTGTCATGCAAGATTTTGATGGATCATAAGAGATTGAAGTATGTCTTTACCCAGATAAAACTAAATTTGTGCATGCGCATATGGTTGGAGTATGTTGCAGACTATGAAGTTGATATCATGTACCATCCGGCTAAGGCTAATGTGGTGGCCGATGCCCTGAGTAGGAAAACCGCGCACGTCTTCAACCTTTCTGTGCAGTCCATAGTGGAGGAGTTTATGCTGATGGATATCCCAGTCGGTAGTAGTACCGCACCTTCGAGTTTAGAAGCTGAAGAGCCTTCTTGGATTACACTTACAAGACTGCATCAAAAGGAAGATCCTGATTTGCACCATCTTCGGAATAGAACTGAAAAAGGTGAATTACCAGATTTTTCAATTGATTATTATAATACTTTAAAGTATCGAGGTAGATATTGTATCCCCGTGTTTGAGTATATTCAAACAAAGATCTGTAGTGAAGCGCATGATTCTAGTGTTTCCTATCATCCTGGTTCCACAAAGATGTATAAATACCTGAAGCAGATTGTATGGTGATCAGGTATGAAGAATGATATAACTTAATATGTTTCTGAATGTTTTACTTGCCAGCGTGTTAAGGCAGATCATAAGAGGCCTGGAGGTAAATTGAACCCTTTGGATATTCCAAGCTAGAAGTGGGAGAGTATTTCAATGGACTTCATTACCGGTTTGTCGAGATCCCCCAGAGGACATGATTCGGTATGGGTCATAGTTGACATATTGACAAAGTGTGCTCACTTTGTGCCTTTTAAGATTGGCTATTCAATGGAGAAAATAGCAAAACTTTATTTGGATGAGGTCATCAGATTGCATGGTGTGCTCGTAAGTATTGTGTCAGATCGGGATTCCAGGTATATATCTCATTTCTGGCAGAGTTTGCAGGGAGCCTTGGGAAATGACCTTATATATTCTACCGCTTACCACCCGCAGACAAATGGTCAGACGGAAACAGTAAATCAAATTTTGGAAGATATGATCCGATGTTAAGTTTTAGATCATGGTGGCGCTTGGGATAAGCGTCTTGGACTAATGGAATTTGCATATAATAACAGTTATCAGGAGAGTTTGCATATGGCTCCCTTTGAGGCTTTGTATGGGAGGCATTGTAGAACTCCCTTATTTTGGGTCGAGGTTGGTGAGAGACCATTGTTATTGTTAAAAAACTTGAGGTTCGGAGATGAAGTGTAAAATATTGCGGAACACACTTCACAAATCCTTTCAAAAGTGTAGCACAACAGTGACAATGAGAAGAACGAATAGTACTATGGTATTGAATATCTCTTTACAATGCGAGGTATACATGGCGAGACATGATTCATAAGAATCACGGAGAAGAGAAGCACAAAACACAAGTGTAAAACAAGCCGCAGCGACCTGACGCTTGAGACCGCCAGACCCCGCGAACAGACAAGTTGGACGGAAGCCGCTAAGACCACGTGAACAGAATACAGGCCGCACCTGTCAGACCGCAACCCCAGACCGCCAACTCGCTTCTTATTCCTCTGCTGAAAACAAACAAGTCCACACTTCTTGATCGCTGAGACCGCACGGTCTTGATCAAAGAAGAACCCGCGAACACTGAACAAGAACTGCCTCCTGTAACAAACCGCAATTCAAGACCGCCTGGCCACTTAAGACCGCCTAATCAACTGAGTACGTTGCACAGACCGCGAACACCTAAACACAGTCCGCCCGGACTGGTTTATTCAAAGCAGGAAGAAAGAGACAAGCTGACCGCGAGCTTCAAACCGCTTAACCTGCGAACACAGAAATCGGTCAGACTAAATCTCAAACCGCGCGACCTCAAAAAGATACCGGCACAATCAAGCCGACTTTGAGTTCTTACAGTTCTCGTTATTTATGATGGGCCCTGCACCCCTATTTATAGGTTGGTAGACGAATGTCATAACCGCATAGCCAGGATACAATAACCGCCCATCAGATCGCGATCGGTCTCGCAAAGCAGACCGCCCGACCTCACCAAACTGCCCGGTCACTACGGTCTCAAGAACAGATCGCCGGTCTCCTTCCAATAAGATCTGGCCGACAAGAACAAGTTGCCAGACCAACCTGCGCAAGCCACTCGGACAGAAGAGGCGGTCTCCCAGATCAGACCGCTCAGACCAAACCGCTGAGACAAAACCAACCAGAGAACCAGCGCAGACCGCGCGGTCTCTGCGGTCTCCAACCTGCAGACCGCCCAGCTCAACTTCACTTCCACTTCAAAAATTTAACACTCCCCCTTGAAGTGGGAAGTGGAAGTCAGCCCAAGCAAACTCTGCAACCGACCAAAATGTCCCTTCGCTAGCGGCTTAGTGAATATGTCAGCAACGTTCTCCTTGCTCTGCACATGCTCCACAATCAGAGATCCCTCCAACACCTTCTCACGAATGAAACGATGATGAATCTCTATGTGCTTCGTACGCGCGTGACAAACTGGATTGTTCACCAGTTTGAGAGCACTCTCATTGTCACCACGTAGCAGAGTAGGACCTCCCACCTCCCTATGAATGTCCTCCACAAGCCTCCTAAGCCAGATGGCTTCCTGGGACGCCAAAGCCGAAGCTTTGTACTCTGCTTCCGTGCTAGAGATAGCCACAGAATCTTGCTTCTTGCTGCACCATGATATAGCTGTAGAGCCCGTCATAAAGACGTACCTATATGTCAATATCTGATCATCCAAATCTCCTCCATTATCAGCGTCCATGTACCTATGCAAGCAAAAGCCTGAATCTCTCCGGTAGAATAGACCCAAATCCGATGTGGATTTGACATACTTCAATATACTTCTAGCCGCCAGAAGATGAGGCTTCCGAGGCTCTGCCATAAACCGACTCACCTTGCCAACTACATACACAATATCTGGCCTCGTGATCGTCAAGTATATCAAGCTACCGACCAAAGCCCGGAACACCAAAGGATCGGTAAGAACCTTCCCTTCATCTCGACGAAGATGAACTCCAACCTCTAGTGGAGTAGAGCTGCTCTTCCCTCCTTCCATGCCGAATCTCTTCACGATTCGATCCGCATAGCCCTTCTGGGAAACGAGCATGCCGCTCGCTCTCCTCTCCACTTCGAGCCCAAGGAAATGGTGGAGCTCGCCCAAATCCTTCATCTCAAATCTGATAGCTAGCTCAGCACGAAGCCTAGCTACCTCCATCTCAGAATTCCACGTGACAATCATATCGTCAATGTACAGCAGCACCAAGACTTGAAGCTCCCCCGTATTCTTAACAAACAAGCTCGAATCAGAATCAGAAGTAAAGTACCCGCAGAACTGGAGGTATTCTGCGATCTTCCCGTACCACGCCCGAGGCGCTTGCTTCAAGCCGTAAAGAGCCTTCTTGAGCTTGCAAACATATCTTGGGTGCTCTTTGAAAACATACCCAGGTGGCTGATCCGTGAAGATATCCTTATCAATCTCGCCATATAAAAAAGCGTTCTTCACGTCGAGTTGCCAAATCATCCACCCTTGGCAAGCTGCCAATGTGATCACCACCCGGCCCGAAGTCATCTTGGCAACGGGGCTAAATGTTTCTTCATAATCCTCCCCATAATTCTGAGAGAAACCTCGAGATACAAGGCGAGTCTTTTACCGCTCAATACTTCCGTCAGCCTTCTTCTTCAGCTTGAAAACCCACTTGCAAGTCACCGGAGTAACCCCCTCAACCTCAGGCACCAAGTCCCAAGTCTCATTCTTTCTGAGGGCAGCCATCTCTTCATCCATGGCTCCTTCCCACTCCTTGACTCCAATGGAATTTTCATAACAAGATGGCTCTCTCTCATACAGGGGACCTGCGAAGAAACATGAGACAAAGCTCACCCAATTCCCACCCGTATACTGATCAGGTGGAATAATGGTCCACTTGGACCTCCTCAGAGCTTGACTCTGAACCACCTCTTCCACTGCAGCTTCTGGACTAGCTCTTCTCTCAGGTATAAATGTAGCCTCGCTCCCCCTGCTTCCATAACCTGAAGCACCTGATCCAGAGCTAGTAATACAAGGAGCACCTGGAGAAATAGGTAACTCCACCTGAACTTCCCGTGCAGCTTCCACTAGTCCACCTTCTTCCCTGCTTACTTGTAACTCAACAGAAGAGTTACCTTGGTATGATGTCAGCTCGTCGAATACCACATCTCTTGAGACCACATATCTCCGTGTATCAGGATCCATGCATCTCCACCCTTTCATCCGGTCATCATAACCGACGAAGACTAGCTTCCTTGCCTTAGCATCTAGCTTCGTTTGAAGGGCATCCGGAACATGCACATAGCAGGTAGAACCGAACACTCGAAAGTGTTCCATGCTTGGCTTCTCCTTGAACATCAACTCATGAGGGGTCTTCATGTTGATGGGGCTGAGAGGCATCCGGTTGATAACATAGGCCGCACAAGACATTCCCTCTGCCCAGAAGGAGTTTGGGATACTCTTGGCATAAAGCCAGCATTTGCAAGTCTCCGTCAGGTGATGGATCTTCCACTCTGCAACTCTGTTCTATTGTGGAGTGTGAGCACAAGAAAGCTCCCTTTGGATGCCATGCTTCCTGCAGAAGCTAAAGAACTCCTTGGAGGTGAACTGCCCTCCATTGTCTGTTCTGAACTTCTTCACCTGCAGGTTTAGCCGACCTTCCACCAGCTCCTTGAACTCCACAAACCTTTCGAACGCCTCTGACTTCTTCTTCAGAAAATACACCCAAGTATATCTTATGAAGTCATCAATCAAGATTAGCATATACCTGCTACCTCCAAGACTGGAAGTGTTGGTAGGTCCAAACAGATCACCATGGATGCACTCCAATGGTCTTTTACATCAGCTTTGTGATTTGTCAAATGGAAAGCGTTGAGCTTTACCAAACTGAAAACCTGCACATACGTGACCATCCCCGAATGATGACAAGCTAGGCAGACCTTTCACCAGGCCTCTTCCCACCATAACTATCAACTTATCCATTCCAACATGCCCAAGCCTTTCATGTCAGATAGCAGCGCTATCATTAGCCCTCATCTTATCAACATAAGAACTTGTTGACATAACAAACAAGTCCTTCACCCGTCTCCCAAATGAGTGACATCAGCTTTCACCGCTGAAACGTTTCGGAGAAATTTCACTTCTGTTGGACCAAACAGAACGTGATAGCCAGCATCCACCGTATTGGTCAACGAGAAGAGGTTCTTCTTCATTCTCGGAACATGATAGACACTCTTCAACGTAAGAGTTCTACTATTACCATTCAATGAAATCACACCCTCCTTCTCAACTGCATGAATAGTATCGTCAGCCGTAATGATAGCATCATTACCTGTGTATGTCTGCAACGAGGAGAACTTCGACTCATCCCAGTGAGGTGATGACCACAACAGAGTCCACAATCCAATCGTCTTGATAGTTGATGGAAGTCATGGCCCGAACATACGTGCCCGTCATGAAAGCTCCTCCACCACCCTAACTACCTTTTGAATTGGAACCAGCCTCCTCCTTCCCTGCAGCATGCCCCGGCTGAAGATTCACCTTGCAGTCCCTTTTGAAATGACCAACCTTATTGCAATTGAAGCATCTAGGTCCTTCCTGCTTCTTCTCATCACGCTTAGGAGCATAGCTCCTCTCTTGCTGATATGAAGTAGATGGACCATCATCTCCAAACGTCTTCTTCTTTTTCTTGTCCCACTTCTTCTTGCCAGTGAAAAGAACCTCTCCTTCTCCCCCAGAGACAGACATCACAGCCATTTGCTTTGCCAAAACTTTCCTGCGAAGCAAGTAAGTTTTCCAGCTCCAGCAACGATGGCTGATTGGCCCAGCCTTGAACAGAAGTCATAAAGGCCACATACTCCCTCCGCAAGCCGTGGATTATGTGCCTCTTCAACTTAGATTCTGAGATAGGCTCATCCAGGTCCAAAGATGATATCTCTGCGCAGAGGTTCTTCATCTTCAAGAAGAACGTAGAAATGGACAAATCTCCTTGAGTTGCTTTCGCTAACTCATTCTCCAAGTATTGTAGCCTCGCTAAATTATTCTTATTGAACAAGCCATCCAAGGATGTCCAAATCTCAGCAGCTGATCCGCATCCAATGATGTGATCAAACAATTCTGGAATGATAGCCCGCTTTAGAGTGAACTCCGCCTTAGCATTCGTTCTTCTCCAAGCCTTCACGAGCTCAGCATTCCCATCAACAGGAACCACAGCTTGTCTAGCTTCTCCTCCTACAACCTCCCATAAGTCCTCGCAGAGAAGATAGCTCTCCATGCAAGACTTCCACTTCTTGAAGTTAGTCTGCGTAACGAGCTCAATACCGAGACCTCTAGCATATCCTCCTTCCATTGTTATCCCACTGATTGCTACCACTTGAGAAAACCCAAGAGAAGTATCAGCACTATCAGCTTCACAACCTCAGCAACCTACCTATGATACCATGTTAAAAAACTTGAGGTCCGGAGATGAAGTGTAAAATATTGCGGAACACACTTCACAAATCCTGTCAAAAATGTAGCACAACAGTGACAATGAGAAGAACAAATAGTACTATGGTATTGTATATCTCTTTACAATGCGAGGTATATATGGCGAGACATGATTCATAAGAATCAGGGAGAATAGAAGCACAAAACAAAAGTGTAAAACAAGCCACAGCGACGTGACGATTGAGACCGCCAGACCGCACGAACAGACAAGTTGGACGGAAGCCACTGAGACCGCGAGAACAGAATACAGGCCGCACCTGTCAGACCGCAACCCCAGAACGCCAACTCGCTGCTTATTCCTCTGCTGAAAACAAACAAGTCCGCACTTCTTGATCGCCCAGACCGCACGGTCTTGATCAAAGAAGAACCCGCGAACACTGAACAAGAACTGCCTCCTGTGACAAACCGCAACTCAAGACCGCCTGGCCATTTAAGACCGCCTGATTAACTAAGTCTGTTGCACAGACCGCGAAGACCTAAACACAGTCCGCCCGAACTGGTTTATTCAAAGCTGGAAGAAAGAGACAAGCTAACCGTGAGCTGTAAACCGCTTAACCTGTGAACACAGAAATCGGTAAGACTAAATCTCAAACCGCGCGACCTCAAAAAGAGACCGGCACAATCAAGCCGACTTTGAGTTCTTACAGTTCTCTTTATTTATGATGGCCCCTACACCCCTATTTATAGGCGGGTAGATAGATGTCGTCACCTCACAGCCGGGATACAATAACCGCCCATCAGATCGCGATAGGTCTCGCAAAGCAGAACGCCCGATCTCACCAAACCGCCCGGTCACTGCGGTCTCAAGAACAGATCACCGGTCTCCTTCCAATAAGATCTGGCCGACAACTATAAGTCGCCAGACCAACCCACGCAAGCCGCTCAGACAGAAGAGGCGGTCTCCCAGATCAGACCACTCAGACCAAACCGCTGAGACAAAACCAACCAGAGAACCAGTGCATACTGCGCGGTCTCTGCGGTCTCTAACCTGCAGACCGCCCAGCTCAACTTCACTTCCACTTCAAAAATTTAACAGATAGGTCCAGAAGCTTTGGAACAGATGAATGTTGTCATGACTCATATCCGCGAGAAGCTTCGTGTTGCTTAGGAGCGATATGAGAAGTATGCTAATCGGAGAAGGGTTGATCTAGAATTCGCAGTTGGGGACATGGTATTCTTGAAAGTTTCTCAGATGCCAGGCGTTAAGAGATTTGGAAGGAACCACAAGTTGGATCCTAAGTATGTGGGACCTTTCCAGGTTGGTGAGCGCATCGGAGTGCCAGCTTATAGGCTGGATTTGTCTGCTTCATTCCCAGGTGTTCATGATGTGTTTCATGTGAGCTAGTTGAGAAAGTGTGTGCGTTGTGATCGTCCTGTCCTTGACTCGGTGCCCCAGTTGCAACCTAATCTGTCTTATGTTGAAGAGCATATTCGTATTCAAGACACTCAGGACCGAGTGCTGCGGAAGAAGACAATTCCTATGGTCAAAGTCCTTTGGCGAAACTAAGACGTCGAGAGCGCGACTTGGGAACTAGAATCTATTATGAGGGCATCTCATCCTCATTGTTTCTCCTAGTCTTCCTGATGAGTGTTTTTATCTGTTAGCTTTTGGTTGCTCGCTTCTATCTTTTGTACTCGAGTTATTTGTCAAAGTTTTGGGACGAAACTTCTCTTTAGCGGGAGTGGTTGTAACGCCCCAAAATTTTCATCTACTATATGAAATATATTGATGACGTCATAATGATGAAGGGTATTACGTTAGTGTGGAGTTAACGGTGCGCCGTCGTTTGCGCATTTTCACATTCATTCGGTCAAGTCGACCAAATTTTGAAACTTCCTAAAATTGGAAAATTTTATGTTAGGAAATTAGATTATTTAATTTTAGAAAGACCCTCAAAGTTTCGTGGTGATCCGAACTATATTAGAGCCTCGGTGAATTTTTAAAGAATTGTATATTTATTGTTCGCCGTAAACTTCGGAAATTTCTATCTCGAGAACGGTACGTCATATTTTGGTTTTGACTTCGTCTTTGGTTTGTAGCGTCTCGTCGAATATTTATTTTAGAGTATTATTATTATGGTTATATTCACGAGAACTCTCGGCAAAGGGATTTTAGATTATTTTAAGGGAGATTCGTTGAGAGCCTGTTCATTCGACGAACCTGTCTTCTCTTCCTCAACTCATTATTATTCTTATCTTTATATATAAATAATCATCTTCCCCTCCGTGAAACCCAAAACCCTTTCCTTCTTTCCCGACCCCTTTTTGCGAAGCAGAGAAAGAGGCTCGTCTTTCCGTGAGCCTTCAAGTCGCCGCCACCGGAGCTCTGGAGCACGAAATCTTCGCCGGAGCATAGATCTGGAAAGCTCTCGTAGAGCTCTTCATGTGTGCGGTAAATATTTCTAGTTTCATGGATTTTCGTTGATGAAGGGTATAGCCCTAATCTTCCTTTTCGTTCCAAAAGTTTCAGAAATCCTTCCTCAAGGATTTCTAGAGGCCAATCTGCGACGTGGAGTGTGTTGGAGGCCGTTTTCTTCGAAAAGTTTGAGGCAAGCGGTTGACTCTTCCCCCCTTGCCATGTTATTGTGTTTTCTTTAACCATTTTTCCTTAATATATGATTTAGACAAGTGTTTTCAACTCATTTTCTGCCAAATGTTCCATATTCCATGAAATTCGTCGAGTAATTGTAGATTCGTTAAAATACCCTTAGTTATAATTTTGCCGAAATAACCGTAAGTAGATTCGTCGAAATGTCCTTGAGTAGATTTCCTTCTGTGTAATTTCGCCGAGTGTTCCAAGTAGATTCGTCGATTCATTTTGACGAATTTTGTTGATTAGAATTAGGACTTTGTCGAATAGTTTTAGGCTTCCGACGGGTAGTTAAGACGATTCTCGTCGATTTGGTCGAATGCCTTCGATGGAGATTTCGTCAAGTGTCCCTTGTAATTCGTCGAATGTATTTCGATGAATTCATCATTATCCCTTGTAATTCGTCTAATGTATTTTGACGAATTCGTCGATATTCCTTGGATTTGTCGAGTGTATTTCGACGAATTTGTCGTAAGGTTGGGTTTCCCTTGGAATTGTTTCCGGGTTTTTCTGTGGTGTCTGTTTTGGTCAGGATTTTGTGAACCTTTATTCCCTATCGGTTGTTTTTGGACTGTTGGTGTAGTTGGACAATGAGGCCACTACCACGGTGCATGTTTTCTTTTTCGTGTACATGTAGACTGTTGGTTGGTGGGTTGTAACCACCGCCACAGTTCTTTTGTTCCTTGGATGTTTTTGTCTGATGGTTGGTTGGAAAAGTAGCCACCGCCTCAGTACTGTTTTATGGCTGGGATAGTGATTCATTTCTTGGGCAACTCGATACCTTTTCCTCTTTGGATGTTGTAATGCAACTTTGATCGCACTTGCCAGTCTTTCCTTACATGTTGGATGCATGCCAATACTTCTTTATTAGTTTTGCTGACGTTTTACAGCTATTCTTGATGGGTTGGTAACCCTCTTTATCTTGATAAGATTTCTCTTACTCCTGATTATGTGATGTCTTTTCATGCCTTTGTGCTGAGACATTTTTTTTCTTTTGAATGCCTCAGGTTCAAATCAGTAGCAGGTTGAGCTGAACGAGTCCAGTTTCTTTCAGACTTGCAGTGGTTGTTTCCTTTACTCTCATTTTGAGAGGTAGACTGTTGTTTTCTTTAGAACTTGTTAAGGATATGAGTTCGTGTTAGCATGTTGACGCCCATATCCTGAATTCTTCATTTGTGATAGACATTGTCTTGCTATTTATATGCTACTACCGTTGTTTGCTGTTAATGCAAATGCTCTCTAGGAAGGTTTTATGTTAGGATGCATGGTAGTTATTAAATATACAAAATTGTATAATTCTTCCTACATGACATCTCTTTTTAAACTATTATCACTATATTTTGAAGCACGTAAAAGGAACCTTTCGTACTTATACTAAATCTAGAAGTTGCATATCATCAGTATGTTGGTTAGTTCATCATGCTCATGTAGGGGAAAATTAAAGTAAATTATATATTTTCCGCTGCGTAAATTTATACTTTCTTATTTATGGACTCGTTGATCCATTAAACCGAGGGACACGGTGTTTGAAAACCTTAAACTTAAACTATGTTTTAAACTCAAGTTCATGACTTTCTAAAGAAACGTTAGAGGTAAAGCTGCATGAGCGTCTGCAGTTGTCCCCTTCAGGACGTGGCATCATGACACATATTTTCTCTTACACTGATAATATATTTATATATATATTGAGAAAATGCGGGTTGTGACAATATGAGTACTCAAAATGACCGTAAAAAAATATACATCAATATTTTATAATTATTTTTTTCAAAAACATTTATATTTGTACAAAAAATCATTTTAAAGTAAGCATTATATTTCGAAATTAGTTTTTGGAGGCTTAATGATTACCTACCATAGTAGGTGTATGAGGTCTACTAAAAAGTTTTTGGATTTTATGAATTTCCATCATTATTTTTATTATAGGGATATTGTGTGATTACACAAATAGCCATTATATTTTTTGAATTTTCATTTTTCATAATATATGTTAAGTCATTGGAGTAAAAGAATGAGGATATATTTGGCAATTTTGAATGTTGCACCAAAGGCAACTTCATCTATATAGTAGTTCAAGATATATGTTTATATATACATATATATATATGTGTGTATATATATACATATATATATATATATGTGTATATATATACATATATATGTATATATACATATATATCTATATCTTTAACTACTATATACAAGAAGTTGTCTTTGGTGCAACATTCAAAAGTGTTAAATATAGCCTCATTCTTTTACTCCAATGACTTAACATATATCATAAAAAATTGAAATTCATAAAATGTAATGACTATTTGTGTAATTACATCATATCTTTATAATAAAAATAATGATGGAAATCCATAAAATCCAAAAGTTTTTAGTAGACCTACTATGGTAGGTTATCATTAGGCCTACAAAAACTAATTTCAAAATATAATGAGTTACTTTAAAATGATTTTTTGTTAAAATATACATGTTTTTGAAAATAATAATTATAAAATATTGATATATATTTTTACGGTCATTTTGAGTACTCATATGTATATGTCGTGGGCGAAGCCGACCGAGGATGGGCGAAGCCTGCCGTCGCCAGTCGGGTACTGTCAAATGCGGGCGCAGCCCGCTCGAATGCATGCACAGCCCGCCAAAATGCATGCGCAGACCGCTAAGATTAAGCGAGCATGGGCGAAGCCTGTGCAGAGCTGCTTGTATACGTATATATGTATACATATATATACATATATATACATATATATATACATTTATATATATATACATATATATACATATATATATACATATATATATACATATATATATATCTTTAACTACTATATAGAAGAAGTTGTCTTTGATGCAACATTCAAAATTCTCAAATATATCCTTATTCTTTTACTCCAATGACTTAACATTTATCATAAAAAAATATCATAAAATGTAACGACTATTTGTGTAATTACATCATATCCTTATAATAAAAAAAGGATGGAAATTCATAAAATGAAAAAGTTTTTAGTAGACCTCCTAGACCGACTATGATAGGTTATCATTAAGCCTACAAAACTAATTTCGAAATATAATTGCTTACTTTAAAATGATTTTTTGTTAAATATAAATATTTTAAAAAAAAATAATTATAAAATATTGATGTATATTTTTTTACGGTCATTTTGAATACTCATATGTATTTGTTGCGGGCGCAGCCGGCGAGTGGGCGAAGCCGTCCATTCCCAGCTGGGTACTGTCAAATTCTAAAACAAATTTAAAAATAATGTATAAAAGTCATATGACTATTAAAACACTTCAATAAAAATGTAAAAGAAACACAATTAAAAAAATAATTCTCCAAACCTGAAGATTAAGATCTGGAAAAGGAGACATATGTATAAAGCATATATCTTCTAACTGCTTCCAAAAACATCACTTTAATCTGTATTGGGTTAAGAAAAATACATCCAGAATAAATTTAAGTTCACAACATCATTATTCTATCAAAAAAATGAGTTTTAAAATGGCCAATAAAGATGGTACCCTTGATAGAATGAAGGTTGATGGCCATACCAAGGGGAGTGTCAGACCTAATGAGAATATAATATCGAGACTCTTTATAAATCACCCTCTCCTTGCAATGGAAATATAGAGATTAAACTCATCTGCATAAAATTCCCATCCATTAGCTGCAAACGGGGTCTTCCTTTCATGGGCGGTAAAAAAATTTGGTGAACATGGGTTTCCATGACTAACGGGTTTCGCTGGATCTTGATAAATTTAGCAGAAATAAATATCAATGTATAAAAGTCATACAATACAGAAAAGGCATGAATTGATGGGAACTAAACAACTAAATCTATTGTTCCCAATTTAAATTAGCAAGCGTGTATAAGGAATACACGAGATAATTATATACGTATGGCTTTTCTTTTTCTTTTGGATATTTCAGTTGTTTGTCTTAAACAAAATTTGCATTAGCAATGTTTTCTAGCCTGGAATTCTATGTTGACCACTTCTATTTATGAACTTTTTGGTGGAGTTGATTTCATCGACGGAATATCGTGCATCTTAGATGGGAGATAGGGTTTTCACTTATGCCTTTGTCATCTAAATGTGGGGAGGATGACCCTGAAGATGAAAGGCATATGGCCCCAACTGCCATGAAATTATGTATTTATGTTGAGCACCTGTATCCAAAAATGACCTTGGCAAGTGCATATGGAGGAACATTGAAATTTATTCTGTTTTGAAATTTTGGAGTATAATGCCTCGTTGATAGTGAGTTGTTCATGATGTATCTATTTCCATTTTAACCCATTACAATTAAATCCACATAAGTAAAAAAGATTAAACATTTGCTAAAACTTTCGATGCTCTTATTTACTGTTATTTCCTACCTCAAAAATCATGGATGACCTAGTAGGTGTATTTTTTCAAAGACTGCATTGCACATACTAAGTTCAAGGTTGTAAATATTGAATAAACCTTCTCAAACTGGAAGTATGACCTTATAAAGTTCCCAAAATTCATCTGTATCTATAAACCTGAATGAAATAATTACGAACTCCCCCAATAGATCTACACCTCATCTAAGACAGTATGCAGACCATGTCAGAAAACTTAATAAAGAATCTCCAAATCTCTATAATGAACTCAAGAAGAATGGTAGGATCTAGAATGAAAGAATGCCATGACATTTAAGAACAATAATGAAACTGGATTCATACAAAGAAGTGGAAATGGAAAGCAGAAATGAAAATGGAAAGCAGAAATGAAAAACGAAAAGTAAATCAAAGTCTTACCAAGGATCCAGCGAGAGAGTGAAGGCGGGCAAGCAGAGAGAAAAAACCCTAACATGCAAAAACGAAATCGAAATCGAAATTATGAACTTACCAACAATCCAGTGTTGGAATGTAGGCGAGCGAGCAAAGCGGCGAGCGACAGACTGAATCTTGTCTAGAGCAGCGAGCGACGGGAAGTAGAAGGGCGCTCGTTGTTGTTGTTGGTGGGTAGAAGAATTGCGCTGTAGAGGTCGGGAAGAAGAAGTGAGGGAGATGGATGCGGGAGTCATCGGCGGGTAGAAGAATCACGCTGCAGAGGTCGGGAAGAAGAAGTGAGGGTGACGGATGCGGGAGAGAAGTCGGGATTCTATGCTGGTTGCGGGTTTAGGGTAGCGGGGTGGTGATATTTAATCAAGGGTAGTGCATTTTTGCTGAAGTTGATTGACGTTTTTGATTGCGTGATGTCTCATTTTCCTTGCCATATTTTCCTTTCCATAAGTCCTAATCTGATACTTCTTTTTAATATAGTATATATATGCATATATATATATATATACATATATTATGTATATACATATATATTATATATATACATATATTATATATATACATGTATATATATATGTATAAATATATAGTTAGTTAGAATATATTATATAATAATAAGTTATTATTACTAATACTATTCAAACATTCGTGCATTGCTTTAGAGGACTCAAAGTTTGTCCCGAAAGGCCCCGTTATGACCATCTTGTTGCATCGCATCCAACGAAATGATCTGAGGTCAATTCTGAGTCTGTTTGCTTATTTTACGCATGTCGGAGCGTTTACGACATAATTTTGCGTCGCATTAAAAACTCATCGAACAACGTCGGAATTTCAAACGGATGACTCTGTTGGACTCGTATCATCATTATAAGTCCAACAAAAATGACGGGTCCATTCTGAGGTCGTTGTTCGATTGTAAATTTTTGGTTCATTTGCATTATTTTTATATCGCATTCACGTCATATTTTTGTTGATTCTCATCGGAATCGAGTGCAGACAGTTACGTTGGATTCGTATGGGCTTCACGAGTAGAACAAAATTGACTCATGTGAATCCTGAGATTGTTTGCTCGATTTCAGCATCGTGGATAAATATGTTATTCGTAGACCACATCCTAACGACAAATTCTCCGATACATTTTCGAATCTAGCGCGGACAATTTTTTTGAATTCGTATAGGCTTCACAAGTCTAACGAAATTGACTGAGGTGTATTCCAAGGTCGTTTGCTCGATTTGACCCTTTGGATAATTTCATTACTTAAAGTCGCGTCGACACGACAGATTCTCTGATACTCATCAGAATTGAGCGTGGTCAACTCCATTGGACTCATATGAGTTTTACAAGTCTAACAACGCTAACTGAGATCGATTTTGAGGTCATTTGCTCAAAATTCATATTTTAGGCGTCGCATAGCTCGAGATGACCGTTTTGGTCAACTTCATATATATACATCGAAATGCGATGAAACAAATGTCATTGAATTTATATTAGTCTTACGAGTGTAACGTCACTAACCAGAGTCCATTCTGAACTCATTTGGTCAAAAGTCTGTTTTAGACATTCTAACTCAAAATTCAGAGTAAACCAATTGTAATTGGTTCACCGGACCAACAAAAGCACTCTGGCTCTGAATAGGCTCGCCAAAAAGGGGTTGATTGAACCAATTAGGTCCCCTAAGGGTTCAATCGATTGTGTTAGATTTTTGGTATATTACATCTAACACCTCACAATACTTATGAGGATTTACCAAGAGTAGAAGCAATTCTTGGAGGAATCCTACATTATCATTTTATTTTTGTGTGCACGGAGATAGAATCTCTCAAAATCTGCCGACGTAGACATATACACAATAACTTGTATGTAAAATAAATGTTGCAATTTAGAACACTTCTCTTGGTAGTGTTTATTGATATCCAAGGATCATATGAAGACAATCCTTTGGAGTTTCAATGATTAATTTGTGTATAAAAATGAGAGTATGGCCATTTCGTGACATTCCTCCATTCGACTTTGAGTACAGTTCCTTTCCATCCAGAGTTTTTTGATTTGAATATTTGCATTTTTTGCTTTCATACATGTCACTTACCTTGGAAATCTCCTCTAGCTAATTAGGTAAAATGATAGGGTTGTGCATATCTGTGAAACTTTCTTATTTAAATCCATTGATTTCATAACATTATTAGTATCCTTGGGCTATAGATATGGTTTATTATTCATTTTTTAGTTCAGTGCATTACAAAAACCTGGTTTCAGTAAGAATACAAATAATTTTTTAAGAAGCAGATTTCATGGGCGGTGTACAACCCCGGTATTCGCCAGGAGGGGAGCAGAGACCATGTAAACTAGGATCAAGAGGAATAGGCGAGGCGAGCCGGGCGAGCTGGAACCTCGCGGTCACCCATAGGAAGGCGGGCGAGCCGACCTCACAGGGGCCGCTCGCAGGGGAGCGAGTGAGCTAAGCTAGGGGGCCCTGATGGGTGGCATGCCCAGCAAGGGTCTAGGGGTGTTTTTACCTGGATACCCTTCGTGGGTTGTCAATAGACCCTCAAAATAGCAGAGTTAGGCTGTTGGCAGACCATTCTGGACTACGTATAATAAAAGTGTAAGGTGAAATCTCGCTATTAATAGACCAGACTTGAAAAACTATAAATAGACCTTGAAGGGCGCCTTGGGAGAGGGATTCCAATCTCAGTTCTCTGAACTTCTTCCTCCCTTGGTTATCTTGGCATAGCTCTCAGGCTCTCCAAGCTACCCAGTCTCAGCTTTGGCTTGGGAGGGGAAGCGCTCAAAGATCTTCCGGGTGTGTGGTGGGACCTCCTCACTATGACTAAGGGTCTGTGTCTAGTTTCGAGTCTCCGGTCCGTTCCTTTAGGGGAGCCAATTATTGCTAGCTGCCCCTCAACTCGTTGAGGGACTGAGCTCCACTAGAGACCGAGAAATCGGTTTCAACATTTTGGTGTGGTGACCGTGGAGCGCAGCTAGTTCAGTAAAACTCCAAGGAAGAAGCATGGCAGGAGGTGAGGAGCAAGAGGCGGGCTATAGTGGCTCGCCACCACCCAGCGCGCCGACGACTATGGAGATGCTGGTGGAGCTCAAGAGGGACCTACTCGGGGCCTTTTAGTGTGCGATCATAACGACACTGGGTGGGCTCGCAACCCCTGCGCCCCAGGTGGCCCCTCCGACTGAAGTTGGTGAGCTTACTCCAGGTCAGAGGGCTAGAAAGGAGGCGGTGCCCCAGGTGCCAGAGCGAGATCTCGCAGGTCGGGAGCTTTTCCCCAGCCCGACGAGGTGAGCGGGCTCCGTCGAGTGGCCCCTCAGTGAGTGCGGGTGGGATCTTGGATAGTGGGGTCCCGGCGAGTGTCCCATCGGTGGGCGCGAGGGCGACAGGAGCCGTGTCGCCCAGCGAGCCCTCGAGGTGAGTGGAGCAGATCAGTGGGCATAAGGGGGGGAGCCCATTCTGCGAGTTGGTGCTTTCGGCACCACTCCCCGTGGGGTTCGGAGAGCAGATCATGACGATGTATACCGGCAAGGATGACCCCAATCTGCACCTGCAGTGGTTCGAGG
Organism: Dactylorhiza incarnata; assembly: GCA_033032865.1. Taxonomy (NCBI): domain Eukaryota; kingdom Viridiplantae; phylum Streptophyta; class Magnoliopsida; order Asparagales; family Orchidaceae; genus Dactylorhiza; species Dactylorhiza incarnata. The sequence goes on from JAWHQI010000013.1 coordinate 18,485,554, forward strand.
ACATGGTCTCCATCAGACTAATGTTGGATGCCTTCAAGTGCCGGTTATTTTCTACCACCCTGAAGGAGAAGGTGAGGGATTGGTTCCACCAGTTACCCTCAGGGTCGATATATGCCTTCGATGATTTGCGTCATGGCTTCCTATTGCGTTTCTCAACCTCGAAGAAGTGGAAGAAAGATCCAGAGGCGCTCTTCAACATCAAGCAGAGGCTCGGGGAATCTCTAGCCCACTATGTGGATCGGTTCCAGGAGGAGGTCCTCCTCATCCAGGAGGTGTCGGGGTTCACCCTTCAGCTCGCCTTCATAATGGGGCTGCGGGAGGGATTCTTCAAGATGGACCTCAAGAGGAGGGCTCCTTTGTCTTTCGAGGAGCTGATGGAGAGAGCAGCGGAGGAGCTAGAGGGGGAGGCAGCGAACCCTGAGTTCACTAAGAGATTGGCATGGATGAGCAAGCCGGAAGATAGGCGGTCGGTGTCGAGAAGAAGGGAAGAGGCGAGGGCCCCGAAGTTGGGGTGGAGACAGCAAGAAGGAAGGAGACAAGGCCCAGGAAGGGATTTCCACCAGGGAGGGGGAAAGTTCCGTGGAGGCCAGGGAAGACCCCATCAACTGGGATGGAGGCAGGGCCCGAGGCCACCTCATCCCCACCCTCCTCAGCAAGCGATGACGGTCGGTCGAGGAAGACCAGGAAGAGTTAGACGAGCGGGAGCCAGAGGAGTCAGCCCCCGGAGGAGGAATAGAGGATTAGAGGCAGAGAGAAGAGAGGAGTTTTTGCCCTACTGTGACTTCCACTATGAGGAAGGTCACGCAATTACCACCTACCCAGAGTTCCTAGAGACGAAGAGAGCCAGAGCGTCGGCGCCACAGGAGCAGCGGCCGGTGAGGATTGAGGAGGTCCTGCCTCACGATGAGGAGGATGAGAGGTGTGAAGACCGGGTTTACATAGGGACCCGAGGAGGGATCGGGGTAATCAATGGGGGGGGGGGGGGTAGGGATTGAGGAGACACAGAAGTCCAGCCTCCATACCATATACCGTCATAGCATGGCTTCGATATCCCTAGCCCCTCCTCCAGCGGAGATGATCTCATTCACTCAGAAGGACATGTCGGGGTATGAAGAAACGTTCTGCGATGCGCTGGTCATTCAAATAGCAATCGAGAACTTCACCGTCTCCCGAATCCTTATGGATAACAGGAGCTCAGTCAACGTCATCTGTAAGAAGGCATTTGATGAGATGAGGGTGGAGACCCGGAGGGTGTTGTCCTCAGATAGCCCTTTGTTTGGATTCTCCAGGGAGAGGAAGGAGATAAAAGGGGGAGTGGGACTCCATGTAGTCTTGGGGGAGGGGGCAGTCCAGCAACTGCCGCTTTATTATAGTAGATGCCCCCAACAGCTACAGTGCCATCTTCGGACGACTTCTCATCAGCGCATTCTGTTGAGTCCCCTCCACCTTCCACCAGTGCCTTAAGTTCAAGGATGGAGGAGTCCAAGTTTGGATAAGGGGAGATCCGAAGGTGGCCCGACAATGCAATGTGACTGCCGTGAACACCACCTCCTGGATGGCCGAGGAGGAAGAGTGGGATCGAGAGAGGGGGGAGCCAGCGAGGCTTGGAGAAGAAGGAGAGGAGGGGAGAGCGGAGGAAGGGCCGGAGGAGCCGATGGAGGAGAATAAGGAGAAAAAAGAAGAAGAAAGGGAGGCCTAGGAGGAAGGGGTGGAAGAATTGATGGAAGTTCAGGAAGGGAGAAAGGAAGAGGAGGCCGAAGCGCTAGCTCACGACGAGGAGAAAAAGGGTGATTGTGGGGAGCAATCCCGGCTGGAGTTCGTGGATGAGTTTGTAGAGCTCGAGGTCACCACCCGAGCGGGGGTGGTGGAAAAAGTCCAGATCAGTGGCGAGCTCAGCCCAGAGGAGCAGAAGCAAATCCTGGCCTACGTGCAGGAGAACGTGGATGTCTTCGCTTGGAGCGCAGCAGAGATGTCGGGGATCGATGATAATGTGGATTGCCACCGCCTCAAGCTCAAACCCGGCACTCACCCCATCTGTCAAAAGAAGAGAGCCATTGCTGACAAGATGGCAGGACCCATCCGAGAGGAGGTGGGCAAGCTCCTCCGAGCAGGGTTTGTATCAGAGATCCAGTACCCAGGATGGGTCTTCAATGTGGTTATGGTGAAAAAAGGGGAGGTAAGTGGAGAATGTGCGTTGATTTTTCTTTGCTTAATAAATTGTGCCCCAAGGATTGCTACCCCTTGCCCCGAATCGAGGCGCTGGTTGACTCAGCCGTCGGTTTTTCTGTAATGTATTTTTTAGATACTTTTTCAAGTTATCATCAAATCCGCATGCACCCCCCCCCCCCCCCAACGTCAAGGATGTCTCTTTCATCACAGGGGATGGATGCTATTGTTATAAAATAATGCCCTTTGGGCTTAAAAATGCAGGAGCCACCTACCAAGGAATGATGGACCGAGTCTTTCGCGAGCAAAAGGGTAGAAACTTGGAGGTCAATGTGAATGACCTCATGGTAAAAAGTCTATACTTGGAGTCCCACCTCGACGACCTTAGAGAAACCTTCGGGAGATTGAGAAAATTCAAAATGAAGCTCAACCCCCTGAAGTGCATCTTTGGGGCTAGCCGGGGAAAGTTCCTAGGCCACTTGCTCACCCCAGCAGGGGTGGAGCCTAATACAGATAAAAGTTAAGGCCCTCATGGAGTTGGGGTCTCCTAAAAATGTGAAGGAGGTTCAGCGCCTCACGGGAAAGTTGGCTGGGCTCAGTAGGTTCCTCTCTAAGGCGGGAGAGAAGTGTGCACCCTTCTTTAAGGTGCTGATAGGGAACCAAAAATTTGAATGGACCTCGGAGTGTGAGGAAGACTTCTAAGCTTTATAAGGGAAAGCTCACTCAGGCTCCTCTACTCCATGGGCCAAGACAGGGGGATGATCTATCCTTATACTTGGGGGTAGGATCTGAGGCAGTAAGTTAGGTGCTTGTTCGGGAAGAAGGTAGAAGGCAACTTCCAATCTATTATGTCAGCCGAGTATTAAGGAAGGCGAAGCTCCGATACCCCATCTTAGAAAAGTTGGCCTTTGCTTTGGTGGTGTCGGCCCAGAAGCTCCGACCTTACTTCCAAGCGCATTCGATCATGGTGGTGACCGACCATCCCCTTCGCAAAGTCATGGACGGGGTAGAGCACTCTGTGAGGTTGGAAATATGGTCCGTGGAGCTGAGTGAGTTTGATATAACGTTTGTGCCTTGGTTGTCAATCAAGGCACAAGCGGTAGCGGACTTCCTATCGGACTACGGAACCGAAGTGGAAGAGCATGAGTCACCTTCCCCGGTGGCGTGGAAGATGTTGGTAGATGGGGCTTTAGGGAAACATTCCTTTGGAGGACGAGTCTTCCTGGTGAGTCCCCAAGGGATAAGGATTGAGCAGGCCATCATCATTCTTTTCCCGATCACCAACAACCAAGCCGAGTACAATGCAGTAATAGCAGGACTGCGGTTGGCCCAGGAGTTAGGTGTGCAAGACGTGGAGGTCTCGACGGACTCCATGGTGGTGGCGTGTGTTGGAACAACCCTATTACTGATTTGGGCTAGGATCACTATCTGCTGATTAGGACTAAGTTGACCCCAATGTATTGTCTTTTGGGTCAAGGTTTTAGGCTGACTGAACTAAGGAAAAGATTCACTTTCTGCGTTCGACGAACTCAATACTGTGTTTGACGAACTGCTCTCTACGTTCGACGAACGACTTACACTCTACGTTTGACGAACGGCTTGCTTCAAGCTCGTCTCAGCGGTCGACGATATTCAGTGTCAGCGGCTCAGCGTCTCAGTGGTCGACGATCTTCAATCTCAGCGGTCGACGAAATTATTTAGTCTCAGCGGTCGACGAATCTTTCTGTTCGACGAACTCAGTCTTCGTTCGACGAATACCTTCAGATCGATGAAAGTTCTTCTCAGCTTAACTAATTCAATTCTTCCAGCCAGATTCATTTGAGGTCAATGAACTAAATATTGTGTTCGACAAAAATCTTGAGATCGACGAAAATTGCAATACAGCAGATTTACTTCAGACAGATTATATTATTCCATTCTCTGAACTCAGATATCTTCTGCAACGGGTCTATTATATCAGATAAGTAAGGATAATATATTTCCTTTATTATTTCGAGATTATAGCCGTTGACATTTCTCGGAAACGGACATTTCATGGAAAAGGAAAGAGATATACGACGTGTCAGATTTATGGTTCCCAGATATATTTATTCCTTAATTCAAGGGATTTGATTTTCAAATATTATAAAAAGAAAAAAGGAAGAAGATATACAATAATACTACACAACTTTCACCATAGCATTATTACAGAACATATTACAGATTTCATTGTACAGAGAAAAAGAAAGAAGAAGGTTACAGAAGAAGAAAGAACAAAAACAGATCATCTTCTTCTTCTTCTTCCTCAAGCAGCGCCTCATACACTGAGAACATCAACATTATTCTCTCAGTCTCTGCTGTAAGTACAGATCTTCAAAATAGCAACAACAAACTGAAGAAATTATTCTCTTAGTTTAATCAGCTACAGGAAGATCATTCATTCAAAAGGAAGCTTCCATCCTCAAACTGTCAACAACTCTACATCAGACAGTGGGAGCTTTACAACATCAATTGTCATTTGTCTTCTCTCAGATTATTGATAGAGAAGAACATTCTAAGCCCTATTTATCCCATTCTGTAAAGGGTTAAAACTCTCATCAAAAGTTTACCTCTTGGTGGCAAGACACCTGATCAAAAAATCCTGTTTGGTTTTTGGGCACCTTATCAAAAGCTCATTGGTGTTAGGACACCTGATCAATAATCCTAGTGGATTCCTACCAATGGTGGTAGAAGAGTAGACGTACCCAGGTTTATTGGGCAACTACTATAGTTCCTTGTGTACTCTGTGATTGCTTTACTTTTTTGTGCTTGTGCTGTGCTGTGTTTTATTTTCAATTTCTTATAAATCACTCTGCTATACATACATATATATATCAGTATTTTAATTCCGCAATAAAACTAATAAAAAGTTTTAATACTCTATTCACCCCCCTCTAGAGTTAATTTAAGATCTAACCTCACTTTTAATTGGTATCAGAGGGTAGTTGATTCTTTACAGCTAACACCTGAATCACAAAGATCAATTAGATCTTAAATTCTTTCAGAATTTTTATTTTATTTATTTATGTTTAAAAACTCATGGCACAAAACAAAGAGTATTCAAGCACAAGACCTCCTATGTGCAATCTAAATTAGTTTGCACTATGGAAAGCAAGGATTAGGTTATATATGAACTCTATTGATGAAGAAATATTCAATAATATTTTGACAGTGCCTCCTACTCTCTCAGCATCAACAAGTACTGATGCAGCAGCAAATAACAATGCTGTCCCACCTCCTGAGTGGACAGATGCTCAAAAGAAGCAAAGGAGTGCTGATGCAAAAGCCATGAACATTCTGGCTCAAACAATGTCTGATGACATTTTTCAGAAATTGGTGGAATGCACTTCAGCAAGAGAGATCTGGACTTCTCTCAACAATATGGTTGAAGGATCTGCTGATGAAAGAAAGGACAGAAGATCACATCTCATCTCTCAGTATGAGAATTTCAAGAAAGGAGAAGTTGAGACAGTGGCTGATATGTACAATAGGCTCAGTCTCATCATCAATGAGCTGAAATCTTTGGACAAAGTGATCTCTATCACTGAGATCAATGATAAGATCCTAAGGTTCTTCCCTAGCACATGGGACTCTAGGATCTGGCCTATCAAGGAAGCTAGAAGCCTCAATACTACTGAGACATTGTTAGGCAAGCTCAAATCCTATGAGCAGCTTGTCAAATCCAGAGAAGCTGAACAGTCCACTTCATCTCCTACAACAATGAAGGAAAAGAACATTGCCTTCAAAGCTATAGAAGAAGAAGGAGAGACTCTTGACAATGAGAAGTTGATGAGTCTACTTGCCAAATGATTCTACAAGATGGCAAGAAAAGACTTCAGGAGAAAGTCATCCAGGAGCTATGAAAAACCAAGGTATGACAAAGATCCATCTAAAGAAGTTATATGTTTTGGTTGCAGGAAACCAGGACACATTGTATCCGATTGTCCAGAGAATCAAAACAAGAAGGACAAGAAGGAAAAGAGAAAATAAGAAAGAAGAAAGAAGACACTCCAGCAAGTCTTCCTCCCACAAACACAAAAAGAAGGGAAGAGGATTTGTAGCTGAAACCTGGAGTGAAACTGAATCAGAATCATCATCCAGCTCATCTGATGATGAAGAAAAATCAAAGGAGAATGACCAGTGCCTGATGGCCATTTATGACTCAAGCAGTGAGTCAGCAAGTGCTTCTTCATCCAGCTCTTCTGATGATGAAGATGATGAAGAAGAGAAGAATTTCTGCATGATGGCTATCAATGCCTTAGCAAACAACTCAGATGAAGAAGATTCAGAATCAAAAGTTGAAAATGATGCTGATCAGGTAATATCTAATTTTGATTTCAATTCAGTTGGATTCAAAGATGAATTCAAAGTTCTTTGCTTAGACTTAATTAAATATGAGAAGGAAATAATCTCTCTCAGAAATAAGCTAGCTGAAATGAACAAATTAATTGAAGATAATGCTATTCTTAAGAAAGAATTTGCTGCCTCTAGAGAACAAATTATTCTCATTGAGAATAAACTTTCTGAGACCAAGAAATTTTAAGAATCCCTAAATGGGAGAAGCATCAAACTGATGGACATTACAAGCACAGTAAATGGCAGATTAAGTGGCAAACTAGGCTTGGGTGCATCATCAAGTGAGACACCTCTGATTAAGAAGAACATATTATCTACACCTATACAATTCATTTCTGCTACGGGCAAAGAGGCTGTAGAAGTAAATAAAGATATTCAAGCAAGGCTGTTAAGAATAAAAGAATTCAGCAGAATTTGTCGAACGGAGCTCGACGAAATGAATTCAATTCATCGAACAGAGATTGACGAAAGCTGAAGACAGATTTTCAGTATAGTCATTATATGAACGACGCTCGACAAAATCTCATTCATTCGTCAAACGGCGATCGACGAACTCAACCCATTTCGTCGAACAGAAATTATACAGAAAATTTAAAGAATTCTTATTCTAAACATACTAAGAATCCTTTAACTGAATGGATAATTCCTCCAAGGAGATATCATCCAAAAGGCTATAAGGATCAGCCTGAAATATCCTTTATTTCTGATTTTTGTGGAAATTCAAAAAGACCCAAGGTAGTAAATTTCAACTCATCAAAGTCAGAAATCTGTTTATTTAATCAATTAAGCAAACGTAGTGAACTTTGGCATAAGAGATTAGGACATGTAAATCTTAGGACCATTACTAAATTATCTAAGGACAATCTTGTTAGAGGATTACCTTCTGGTTCATACAAGAAGGAAGGTCTTTGCAGGGCATGTCAACTAGACAAGCAAACTAAAAATAGTTTTAAATTATTATCTAAAAGTGATTCACCTAGAATCTTATACTTGCTACATATGGACCTTTTTGGACCAATCACAACAAAGAGTTTAGGGGGGAAGTCATACACTCTAGTTATTGTAGATGACTTCTCTAGATTCACATGGGTGTTCTTTTTGAGAGAAAAGTCAGATAACTTTAAAGTTCTTACAGACTTTCTTAAGAGCATTCAGATTGAGTATTCTACTTAGATTGCATTGAACAGAAGTGATCATGGCACTGAGTTTGAGTTTCTTCTCATGCAAGAATTCTGTGAGAAGGAAGGTATCAGGCATTGCTTCTCAGCTCCTAGAACTCCTCAACAAAATGGGGTAGTTGAAAGGAAAAATAGAACCTTAATTGAATCAGCAACAACATTACTTGCAGATGCTAATTTGCCCCTATCTTTGTGGGCAGAGCCTGTTAGCACAGCAAATTATGGGTCAAATAAGAGTTTGATACATAAACTTAAGGGTTAGACTCCCTATGAGTTACTTAAAGGGAAGAAACCTAAAGTTAACTATTTTAGAACATTTGGTTGTAAATGTTTTGTTCACAATAATGACAAAAAATACCTTAGGAAATTTGAACCAAAATCTGAAGAAGGAATTTTCTTAGGCTATTCATTAATCAGCAAAGCATATAGGATATTTAACAAATCCTCTTTTAAAATTGAAGAATCTATGCATGTTTCTTTTGATGAAACTAACATGTTTTACAAGGAGAAGAATTCTTCGACTAAAGAAAACTTGCAGGTTCCTACACTCTGTGAGCAGCTAGATCAATTAGCTCTACAGAAGGAAGGATCTCTAAATCCTGTACAATAGGATGGTGAATAAAGTGATGAAGAAATCAGTGAAACTATAACTGAAAAGGAAGCATTAAGTAACATTCCACAAGAGGAATTAATTACCAATAATGCTGATCCCACTATGCCTGTTGATTATGTCAATATTAGAGATCACCCCAGATCTCAAATAATTGGAGACATATCAACTGGTGTCCAAACAAGGCATCAAGCTAATCAGAATCTGATGCACACTTGTTTTCTTTCCCAGATTGAACCTCAAACCCTACAAGATGCAGAACAAGATCCCAACTGGATCATTGCTATGCAAGAGGAGCTCAATCAGTTTGAGACAAACAAAGTTTGGAATTGGTTCCTAGGCCAAAGAATCATCCAGTCATTGGAACTAAATGGGTCTACATGAGCAAGCTAGATGTAGATGGCAACATTGTGAGAAACAAAGTGAGGAATAAGCTGGATTATTTGGTTTTACTTATTTTCTATTTTCAGTGTTAATATTCCTAAACTCAGAGTTCTATATATTTTCTATCTGCTGAAATGATTTAAAATTCTGTCAGATATATATATGCTCCGTGTTTGCTATTTGTTTGTTTTAATTTTGTCAAATAGTATCCTAACCCAAATAAGGGGAGATTGTTGGAACAAACCCTATTACTGATTTGGGCTAGGATCACTATCTGTTATTAGGACTCAAGTTGACCCCATTGTATAGTCTAAGGGTCAAGGTCTAAGTGTGTCTAAGTATCTAGAACATAGGAAAAATTCCAAAGTTTCTGTGTTCGACGAACTTCAATCTGTGTTCGACGAAATCTTTTCGGTGTTCGACGAACATCATGCTTCAGTTCGACGAACTTGCTCTTCAGCTCGATGATTTCGGTCTTCCATCCAGCTCTATAAATTTTGTCTTCAGTTTGACAAACTCCAGTTTGAGATCAATGAACTCAGCTCTGTGTTCGACGTATAAGTAACAAAATGTTGAATTACAGTTCGACGAACTAAACTCTCAGCTCGACGAAATCAGTTTTCTTCTCGACAAATTTCTTCTCCAGCTTAACAACTTCTGTTGAATCAGTTATCAATTTTTCTCTGAACTCAGATCGACTATCAGCAACGGATCAATTCTATTATTTGGACTTATTCATTATCAAATAAGTCAAGATTTGATCTTTCCTTTAATTATTCCTTTCTATTCTCTTCTCTCGAGAAAGAAGTCATTGACATATATTGGAAAAGGATACTTTCATGGAAAAGGAAAATGAATTAAAGTTTTGTGCTTAATCATATTGCAGTTCCAAGAAATATCTTTTCAGGTTATTTTATTCCTTAATTAGAAAATTTGATTTTCAAATCAGTAATATATCCAAGGAAAAAGAGATATATAAGATAACAAGAAGATATATTAGAGAATAGAGAACAAAAGGAATATACAAGTGAAATACTCACAGTGACAAAAATCATCATCTTCTACAGCAGCAATTTTCATTTCCTGATAAAATCAACAATCTTCTCTCAGTTTTCAGCTGCTAGTTCCTAATCATCAAAGAGCAACAACAATCTGAGAAACTTTATCTCTCAGATTCATCTGCTATCAAGGAAGACATTATACATCAATGAGAAAGCTCCATCCCTCAACTGTCAAGAACTTCTATCATACAGGGGGAGCTTTACATCAACAATCCACTAGTCTTCTCTCAGCTTGTTGACAGATAAGAATTTCATAAACATCTTTTTGTTTAAGCTTTTTATCCCATCTTGTACAGGGTTCTAAGTCCCTTCAAAAGGTAACCATTGGTGGCAGGGCACCTGATCAAAAACCTGTGATTTGGTTTGAGCACCTAATCAAAAGCTCAGTGGTGTTTGGGCAACTGATCAAAATGTTAGATCTGTAGGCTCCCTTAGAGGGGGGGGGGGGGGGGTGAATAAGGGTTTTAAACTTTTTATGATTATTGAAGAAAATAATTCTCTGTTGCTACCGCCAGCAGTAGAGTTACCGCTAGGCGTTAGCGATAGTGAAAATACTTTTAGGTTAGAACAATGTAAATCATAGAGCGCGAATCACAGATGAAGAAACAAACATATTTTTCATTAAAATTAAATTGAAATAAATGTGATTACAAAAGCTTTTCCCAATGACGCTTGGAAAGAGGCGACCAATGAAAATTCTTTTCGTTTTCTATACCAACTCGTATCCCCACGAACCGGTTGGCTTTAGCCGATCTCTCCCCAGATACGGCCTCAAGCCGCTCTAGCCAATCTATCACCGGAAAGGCCTCGAGCACCCCTAGATCTACACCCTAGACCCAGTCGCCAACACGAGGCGAATTACTCCCTAAGTCCAACCTAGACCTAGTCTCCGTGTGGCGAATTCACGAACCGATTACAATGATAAAATAAAAGCGTTACAAGATAAGATAATGGAAAAACTCCCCTCTAAGTAGAACCCTTGATGTAGATATCGTTTCACTTGCAAAGGTTCGATCGTTGTGGCTTGAGAGTCTTCCTCTTTGATGTTCTTGAGATCCTTGGGTGTCTATGTTGGAACATGGTCTTCCGCATCTGCTAGGTTTGAGAATAACAAAACCTATGTGTATATGATCTTGTGTGTTTAAGTGTGCAGGATAACAAAGCCCACATGACTCAAGGATTACATAAGAAGGTTGCCCCCAAAGTTGAGCAAGCAAATCCAAAACATCTACTAACGCTGGTGGTAGTACTAGCGCAGGCGCTAGCTGCGTTCGACGAACTGTTAGCGGCGCTCGACGAAATGCTCATGACGGCGTTCGACGAAAATTCGCTCGACGAACTCTTTGCTCCGTTCGACAAAATTTCGATCGACGAAATGAATTGCTTAAGCGCAATTGCCGGGAGAACTTATAGAAGGAGATAGCGCTAGGCGATATCCGATAGCGCAGGCGATAGCGAGGAGCACAGTAGGCAAGGGAGAATTGTTTCCTCGGATTGAATTTTCTGCCGCGCAGAATGTGTCCTAATATGGGATAGCGTCGGCGATAGCACTAGCGCAGGCGCTAGCGCTAAGTCTGTAAAAAGGACATCTTGGTTCCGACTTTCTTCGGCTCTACAGATCCAAAATTCCAGAGCTTCGTGCTACAACAGAGAGAGGAAGTTTCAGAGAGATACTCCCACAAATCCATAAAAACTAAAGGAGATCCGTGGAGAAGATTTCAACACGCATCATCATCATGACGAAAGACCGCATCGACTACGATCATACTCTGCGACTTCGTCTACTTCTCCAAGAGATCTACATAGAGGGAGTTTTTATATTATTGTCTTTTCATTTCATATCTTTTCTGTAATCGTTTAGTGAACTCGCCTCGTGTTGGCGACTAGGTCTGGGTAGGACTTAGGGATGAAATTTGCCTCGTGTTGGCGACTAGGTCTCGGGTGTAGGTCTAGGGGATGCTCGAGGCCATATCTAGGGAAGGGTTGGCTAGAGCATCTTGAGGTCGTATCCGGGGAAGGATCGGATAAAGCCAACCGGTTCGTGGGGATACGAGTCGGTATAGAAAACAAAAAGAGTCTTTCTATTAGCTTTGATTTTAGCTTCGATAAGAGATCAAGTTTTGTAATCATGCTTCTCAAGTTAATGAAATCATGTCTTTACTTTTACTACTTGATTTGTCTTGATCTTCTCTAGTTTAATAATCAAAGTTTTTTCAAAGTTAATCAAAATAAATTATAAGTTTTTAAAACCCTTATTCACCCCCCCCCCCCTCTAAGGGCGCCTACCGATCCAACAAGTGGTATCAGAGCCAAGTTATTCCAAATCGGCTTAACATACGGGAATAATGGCGTCGCATGATCTCGCCTCTACTAGTGGGGTAAATTTTTATGAAGAAGAAAAATCTCCTAAACCACCTTTATTCGAAGGGAGAAATTATAAAGGATGGAAAATTTTAATTGAAAAATTTATTAAGACTTTAGATATCGAAGTATGGAATTTAGCCATTGTAAGACCTGTGGATGAATTAAATAAAAAAGAACGTCAACTAAATGCAAAAGCCAAACATTATTTATTTTGTGCTCTATTAAATGAAATTTTCAAATTACTATATTGCATTTTTAGTGCATACAAAGTTTGGCAATTTCTTGAAAAAATGTATGATTTTCCTCTCGCAGATATTGATCAAACACAGGAGGAGAAGAACATACAAGCATCCACTACTATTCAAGAAGATCTCTCTCGTAGCAAAGTGATGAGTCCTGATCATATACACTTTTATGGACTCATCTGGGCCATTTATTTAGTCATTTCACCGCACTTTAGCCCTGTTATAGTTCATATTGATCAGTCTATGCTAGGTGCACTTCTAGGCCCATTCTGGTGTAATTTCGTATCTATCTTTGTTATTAGTTTTCTTGCGCTGTTAAGTCCCACTTTCAGTGGCTAGATTAGTGGTATACGCTGGAATAGGAGTCGTGCAGGTGTTCCCGGTGCAATTCTGCACAGGAACACTGCGCACGATCACCGGTTCTATTGCGCACGACCACTGGTCGTGCGCCATTGATCGTGTGCACTTAACCCTTTTTTCATGAGTTCTGTTTGGTGCAGTGCGCACGACCATCTACGATAGTGCGCACGACCACCGGTCGTGCGCCACTGTTCGTGCGCACTTATCATCAATTTTATGAGTTCTGTTTCGGCTAGTGCGCACGACCACCTACGATAGTGCGCACGACCACCGGTCGTGCGCCACTGGTCGTGCGAACATGTTATTTGATAATTTTTGTCTTTGCAGGCTCCGTCCAGGCAGAGCGCACGATCACAGGATTCTAGTGCGCACGACAACTGGTCGTGCGCCAATGACCGTGCGCACTGTTTAATTCCAGCGCCTATAAATTCCGCTGCTCGCGATTTAGGTCAGATCGCTCGCTGTTTTCCACCGTTCCTGCTCCAGTTTCGTCCGACTTCGCCCCTCCACCGCCGCCCACCATCTGGAGGTGCTCCGAGCTTGTTCTTCACGCCAATCTTGAGCCGGAGTTTCCTCTCGGCCTCCTCCTTCATCCAAGAGCTCCAAAGGAAGACCTAGCCGCCATTGCCATCAAGCAAGAGGAAGTTTGCAACCTCTACCGGATCGTGACCCGAAGAAGACGGGTCCATTGGAGAGTCGTGACAGCTCTCTCTACCCCGGACGTAGTTGCCGACCGAGCTTGGACGCGGATTGACAACCCGGCGATTCCAAATGTGAATCTACAACGAGACTTCGGATTCGGTCGATTTCTTGCCTTATTCTTCTCTTTTTGATGTATATGTAGCTAGATCTAATCATGATGATGAAGTGGCACTTGAATTAGTTATATTTACATATATATTTCATGGCTATGTGATTGTGTAATTTTTCTATTTGAGTTGCTTGAGGTGCGCCGCCGTCCATTTCCATCCCGCCGTCATGTTCGTGCGCCGCACTAGCAATTGCTAGTGGCGTGCTTGTCGAAGAGGTGCTCGCGACCCTCACTCCGCTAGCCTACTCGTCCATCCGCCTACCGAAGCGTGGCATCGCGGCCCGTGTATTCCATCCCACCTAACGAAGCAGCGCGCTCAAGGCCTGCATAGTTCGATCCGCTTGCCTACTCGTCCATCCGCCCTTACGAAGTAGCGCGTTCAAGGCCTACGTAGTCTTCCATCCTGCCGAGCGAAGCATTGCATAGCGGCATTGCATAGGAGTTGTTGATAGCTTTTATTTTATTTTCCAAAAGCCAACCCAACTCCCCCGCATTCCATCTGATTTAAGGACTTCAATCTCAAGTCCTTCCTCGAAACCTAACTCCACCTTACTGTGTTCCTCAAGAGACCGACACTGGGGGATTTTCCCCATTATTATTACTTGCGCGACCGGTGCACTTGCCGAATCATCGCATCAAGTTTTTGGCGCCGTTGCCGGGGAACACAGTCGTGTGAGTTTTCTGGAGAGGGAGAATTTGAGAGGAAAACCCTTCCATTTGTAAATTGCATCCTTTATTTTATTTCTGTTCTTTTTATTCCATTTTCTTGTTTTATATTAGGTTGCTTTAGTAAATTTTGTTAGGTGTAGTATTTTGCACAATAGTGTTTTTATTTTTGAATCGTTTTATCTTCGCACTATGTAGGCACATCTTAATTTCCGTTGTCGTTGGTGTGGAGCTACTTCCCACTCTAGTGATGAATGCCCTACGGAGAACAGTAGGCATAATTCTTATAGCCCAGCATATGGAGCACCGACTTCGTCTGGTACTCCATATGGTGCGCGTAAGTCTTATGGCTACTCTGCCGAGCCTTTACCGTCTTACTTCTTTTCGGCTTCAGCCCCCGCTGTGCCAAAGAAGCCCGCAAGGCAGTGCCAGTTTTGTCGGAGCACTGATCATGTCTTGAAGGACTGTGCCGAGTATCTTCGCCAATTGGATGAGGATGACGAGCCGGATATCCGAATCGTCCCAACTCCTAACTCTGGTGGCACACCTTCAACATCCGGTTATGTGTCTTTGTCACCTTCACATCTTGAAGGGAATAGCATGGATACCGTCACTGGATGTGCGGCTGATCTATGCACCGACATTGCTGAGCCTATTCTCCATGTGCATCCACCACCTCTAGTGGATTCGATTCTTTGTGAGGAATCGGTGCTCGACTTTTATCCGAGCACCACTCCTCCCCCTGTTGTGCATACTACACTCGTCTCTGACGACATTGTTGATGATGTGTCGCAAGAGGAGGTGGTTGATCTTAGTATTGTGCCTACTCCTATGGAGGAGGACAACCTTTTAGGTGAAGAGGAGTTTTCCCCAGCACCGGTGGAGGAAGTCCAAATCCTATGCTTGGCCACCGTTGATCCCGCCGAATCTTGTAGCATTGATGACAATGCAAACGTTATTTTACTTACCCAACCAGATGGGAGTGAGACCGGGACCACTCCCCCGATTTTTGATTATTTATGTTCTTCGTCTTCTTTATTTCATGATCCCCTTCTTTCTTCCGAGCCTGTGCAGGTTGAGTCTTTACAGGTGCCCCAGGAGGATTTGGAGCTTTTTGCTCAAGTCAATGATGAGAGTATCCTCTCATGTGAGGAGGTTTATTCCCCCTCCGTTGAGGAAGCTCCACTCATTGCCTTTTCCTCCTGCCGCCTCCCTGTTGACGATACCTTGCTAGGCAAGGATGTGTTTTGTGAGATGAGTGAGGACCAGGCCTCCTCCTTTTCTTACATTCTCTTCCCTCTACCTGTGAGGAGCGGGTATCTATATTTAGGTAGAGGGGTGACTGCTCTGTCTCCGTATCGGTACCCGCTACCGATGCGCATATTAGAACAATAACCTGTGCACTTCTCTTTTCATAGGCCTATAAGCTAGAACTGTGCAAAACCTAAATAAGTCGTGCTGGGAGGACAATAACCCCAGTAGTTATCTTTCTTTTCCTGCATTCTTATTTCTTCTAATCATGTTTAGTTAGCTGTAGTTTATTTTAGTTTGCCTTTTTCGTTTGTTTTTGCGGAGCTGACCCCTGCAGGTATCTTCTCTGGATGGCAGATGCTGTAGCTTAGTCTTGGTTTAAACGCCAATCTTCTGGTATGCTCACTTGCTGAGCATTGGGTACTCTCTTCCCCTAGCCTTTTCTGATTTTCATGTCATATATTATGCGGATTGTTTAGTTTAAGTCTGGGGGAGAGTAGTTTTGTTTACCCGCTCACGTGCACTATTGCACTGCATGCTAGAAGATTCCATTTAAAATGTTTTGTTTATTTTCATTGCACACCACATCACCCACTTGAGCGCGTACTCATCTGTTTGCTTGCTCTGTTGTGAATTTAATTCTTCTGCTTATTTGGGAAAGTCTAGGTGATGGCTTAGGACTATGTAGCAGAGTAAAATGTTGACTCTAGTAGTGCTCCTAGTCGAGTGCTCGGTTGCATAGGAATTTGTGTAGAGTAGACTTCTCTTTATACTTATGGTTTTATATTTTTCTTATTAGTGTAAATGTTGTTTACTCTACTCAAATGGTGAATTCGGTGGAATCAAACGGTAGCATAGGGATGTGTGTAAACGATCGCTAGATTCGTATTGCTTGAGTCGGGAGAAAGGAGAATCTTTCTCGATGGCTAGAACTTGCCCCAAGCGATTCTTGAAGCATGGGTATACGGTCAGTCAATCGCGTGAATGTGATATAGGCCATCATTTTGGCCCGGTTGAGCCTTTGTGCCTATCCCTACCGCTATATCCTCGCTAGCCCAGTTGTGCCTACCTGTTCTTTGATTCAGCCCCACTTTTATTTCACCAAAGCCCAAAAGCCAATCCTAGTCGCACACCCAAATCTGAGTTTTAGCTGTTTATTATTTTCATGAGTTGGGTTGTTGATGTGGTAATATGTTTGTGAAGATGTGGACGTGTCCTTTTGTTTATTTGCTGAAAATGATAAGAAAAGAAAAAAAAAATGAGAAAAAGAAAAGAAGTAAAAAAAAAAGGAAAGAGAAGGAGTGTTTAATTGAAAATCTTTATGTATAGATTTATGTTTGGGAGTAGGCGGTGCACGCACCCATGCTGTTAAGTCCAAGTCTGGGGGTGTTGTGTACCCGCGTGTTTGTGTGGTGAATGAGGATAGTTTCCTGCATTAGCTCATTTGGGGTTTAGTGCTTGAGCCATCGTCTTTATCATTGTATACCTCACCTAAACCCAAGCCCCATTTAAAACCTAAAGTCCTATTGATTCACGCATTTGAGTCAAACCAGTGTCGTGGAGAGAATGTGACCGGGCAAGCTTATGGTCACCGACACTGATGGATTTCAGTGGAGTTTTCCCGCATCCCGATCTTGAGCAATGCTCGTCTCAGCGCTTAGTTTACTTTCTCCGTATGCATGACCGAATGATTCACCGTTGTTCACCATTTTGAGTAGTTGTAATAGGCTTTTACTCTTTTAGAAATATATAGACTGTTTATATAATCAGAAATCTTCTCTACTATTCTTCTTATGCACGTGAGCATGCGACTTCGCATGGTACTCTGTATTGTAGTTTTAAGCCATCTACTTTTCTTTCCCCGTTCGCTTAGAATTTGTTTGCTCGGGACGCGCAAACAGGTAAGTATGGGGGTGTGATGAGTCCTGATCATATACACTTTTATGGACTCATCTGGGCCAATTATTTAGTCATTTCACCGCACTTTAGCCCTGTTATAGTTCATATTGATCAGTCTATGCTAGGTGCACTTCTAGGCCCATTCTGGTGTAATTTCGTATCTATCTTTGTTATTAGTTTTCTTGCGCTGTTAAGTCCCACTTTCAGTGGTTAGATTAGTGGTATACGCTGGAATAGGAGTCGTGCAGGTGTTCCCGGTGCAATTCTGCACAGGAACACTGCGCACGATCACCGGTTCTATTGCGCACGACCACTGGTCGTGCGCCATTGATCGTGTGCACTTAACCCTTTTTTCATGAGTTCTGTTTGGTGCAGTGCGCACGACCATCTACGATAGTGCGCACGACCACCGGTCGTGCGCCACTGTTCGTGCGCACTTATCATCAATTTTATGAGTTCTGTCTCGGCTAGTGCGCACGACCACCGGTCGTGCGCCACTGGTCGTGCGAACATGTTATTTTATAATTTCTGTCTTTGCAGGCTCCGTCCAGGCAGAGCGCACGATCACAGGATTCTAGTGCGCACGACCACTGGACGTGCGCCAATGACCGTGCGCACTGTTTAATTCCAGCGCCTATAAATTCCGCTGCTCGCGATTTAGGTCAGATCGCTCGCTGTTTTCCGCCGTTCCTGCTCCAGTTTCGTCCGACTTCGCCCCTCCACCGCCGCCCACCATCTGGAGGTGCTCCGGGCTTGTTCTTCACGCCAATCTTGAGCCAGAGTTTCCTCTCGGCCTCCTCCTTCATCCAAGAGCTCCAAAGGAAGACCTAGCCGCCATTGCCATCAAGCAAGAGGAAGTTTGCAACCTCTACCGGATCGTGACACGAAGAAGACGGGTCCATTGGAGAGTCGTGACAGCTCTCTCTACCCCGGACGTAGTTGCGGACCGAGCTTGGACGCGGATTGACAACCCGGCGATTCCAACTGTGAATCTACAACGAGACTTCGGATTCGGTCGATTTCTTGCCTTATTCTTCTCTTTTTGATGTATATGTAGCTAGATCTAATCATGATGATGAAGTGGCACTTGAATTAGTTATATTTACATATATATTTCATGGCTATATGATTGTGTAATTTATCTATTTGAGTTGCTTGAGGTGCGCCGCCGTCCATTTCCATCCCGCCGTCACGTTCGTGCGCCGCACTAGCAATTGCTAGTGGCGTGCTTGTCGAAGAGGTGCTCGCGACCCTCACTCCGCTAGCCTACTCGTCCATCCGCCTACCGAAGCGTGGCATCGCGGCCCGTGTATTCCATCCCACCTAACGAAGCAGCGCGCTCAAGGCCTGCATAGTTCGATCCGCTTGCCTACTCGTCCATCCGCCCTTACGAAGTAGCGCGTTCAAGGCCTACGTAGTCTTCCATCCCGCCGAGCGAAGCATTGCTTAGCGGCATTGCATAGGAGTAGTTGATAACTTTAATTTTATTTTCCAAAAGCCAACCCAACTCCCCCGCATTCCATCCGATTTAAGGACTTCAATCTCAAGTCCTTCCTCGAAACCTAACTCCACCTTACTGTGTTCCTCAAGAGACCGACACTCGAGGATTTTCCCCATTATTATTACTTGCGCGACCGGTGCACTTGCCGAATCATCGCATCACAAAGCCATGGAAATCATGGAAACTAACTTGGAAAAAGAGAGCAATACATCAAGAGAAA
This sequence comes from Dactylorhiza incarnata, assembly GCA_033032865.1. NCBI lineage: Eukaryota > Viridiplantae > Streptophyta > Magnoliopsida > Asparagales > Orchidaceae > Dactylorhiza > Dactylorhiza incarnata. Next base: position 18,504,644 of record JAWHQI010000013.1, read on the forward strand.
AAGAAGATGAAAATTCATCTATAATGGAGGAAGGCCCAAAAGATAACGAAAGAACTTCATGCTCACATTTTGCCTCTGCCGAAAGCACTGTAAGAAAGTCAAAATCTTCTTCTTGTGTGATAACTTCCATCTCTAGTTTCAATATAGTAAAAATTGCTAAACGTAAGATCAAGAAATTGAAAATCACTATTAAAAATTTACATTTAGAAAATAAGAGATTAAAAGCTAATGTTAATTTAGAATCAAATTGTGATGTGGTTTCACCATCTTGTCCTTTACTTGAAAACACAAAACCTTGTTCTGATTGTGATAATTTTAAGGTAAAACTTAAGGAACTTGAAAAAGTAATTATTTGTATAAAAGAACATAATGAAAAGTTATCTTTAGAAAATTCATCTTTAAAAGGTGATTGTGCTACATGCAAAAGTTATAAAATTGAAATTGAAGAGATGGATGAAACATTTGGGGAATACAGAAATGAATACCAAAACCACATTGATTCAATTGTTTCTACTCTTAAAAATAGCACAATTGCGTATAATAAAGCTAGATATAATTTGAAACTTAAGAACAATGAATTAGAAACTAAAATCATCTTGCTTAAGGAAATCTTAAAGAAAAATTCTCAATATCAAACAAACTCCAAAATGAAGTTAGATATGATATCTCAAAATATGAATAAACCAAACAATGGAAATAAAAAACTTCAAAAGATTGAAAATGAAATTCCAAAATACTATCATCATTATCAACATCAATCTTCTTCCAACATAAAATTAAATGCTCACAACTTTCCTATGAAAAATACCTTCAATAATCATCAATATAAACATTATCACAATGGAAATTTCACATATAAAAATAACACTAAACCAAAGTTTGAATGGAGGCTCAAATCTAAAACTGAAACATTAACATCACATGAAAGGACTCATTCATCAATATCTACCCATAAACCTACACGATATATTTGGGTACCCAAAGGAACCACCACTCTTGGTCCCCTTTGGATCCCTAAATCTGTTACTTAATAAGTATCACCAAATGCATGAAGTAGAAATCAACAAAAATTATAAAGAATCAACTATTCTACTTCATGATATGCTTTAACTTAATAAGTTTATAAAAACTCAAAATCATTTTTTTTGGTAAACTATCTGTTATTCTTATATATATACATCATTTATCAATAATTGATTTCAAAATTAATATGTGGTATTAAAATCTCTAACCATAAGTTTGTAAAATATACTACATATGATATTAAAATTGCCTACAAATCTCTATTTCATGACTTCAAAATTCACAAATATATGTATAACAAAACCTTTAAAAAAATCACAAAGAAGGATCAGATAAAAAAAACATCCAGAAACAACAAAATGAAACATTGCAGATAACGCTAGCGTTAGCTAGTAACGCATGCGCTAGCAAACAACATCCAAAATCATGTGTTCAAATTCCTGTATTATTACACAACTGAAAACTTGTTCCCCTCAGGTCCTTCCTACTCCACTACTCTTCCCTGTATATCTCCTCCACACTAGGACTTGGGGATTGTCTTCTGCGAGTCCTCCGAACCGAATGACGAGGTGGATCCTGTTCTGGGCTGTCCCACTCCCTCTGCTCCGGTGTAGATGGTTTTAGCTTTAATGCCTTGATCATGAACTTCACCATCTTCTTTATACCAGAAACATCCTTCTCCACTCTTGTCATTCGATCTCCCATCTCTTCTCGAAAAGACTCAAATGAATCATCTCGAGCCCCTCGTGATGACGCTCCTCGCCGAAGTGGTGGTCGAGCAGACGATGATGGCTCATCCGGGTGGGATGTAGCTCGCAAGTGTGAAGTACTATAAATCGGAGGAAAGCAATCCATCAAGTAAAAGACCAGTTCTATAGAAGGATACATCACCTGAATAACTCATTGAATGATGCCACCTAGGTGCAAGTTGTTATATCTCTGACGGGATGGATGCCGCAACTTATATGAATAACGAATCAAGCAAAGCAACAAATCTGCCACATCAAATTTTTCTTCCTCTAGAATGAAGTAGGTGACATAACTTAGTTGTGCGGTGACTTTTGTTGTATCACCAAACATCAGTAGGATTGTGTGTCGTAGTACATCTTAAACGGCCAAGGCATCTACTGTGAGTGATGACACAATGGAGATTAGACTCCTGCAATCCCTATTGTGCAGCACCATATTCACTTGGGTCCAGTCTCTATCTACTCTGAACTTTTCAACAATCTCCAAACGATTTGGATGCTGTGTCAATCCAAACACGTTCCTCAGATGGTCATGAGTAATTATCACCACGTGACCCTGCACTATAGACCGCACTCCTCCATCCAGCCCCGTCTATGATGGGTTCTCCAAGTGCGCATAAAATTCTCGAACTAATTCTGAACAAAACCCATCTGGAGAAAATAAATTGAATATCTCAGAAGCAACAAATAACTGCATTATATGGTGGTGACGTGTCATGTCAAACTCCACAATATAAGGTACACCCACCACTACTGCTTCCACGGCCAGATCTGCAGGCTTATTCCCCTTCGATCTAGGTGCCATCTGCCACATTACAAGAAAAATTAAAACTAAGCAACATTCAATAGCGCCAGCGCTATCAATAGCGCCCAGCGTTATCAATAACGCCTATAGTAGCGTTGGCACTAATCCTCTGCTCTAAAAACAGTAAAAATTTCCCTAAAATAACACATTTTCAAATAATAACTTGCTAGATCCAAGAAACCCACATAATCCAAACCAAAATCAAAACCAAAATCCTCATAAAAATTTAAAACAAACTCTTGAAGAAAAGAATCATCCATTGTAGATCTAGATTCTAAAACCACCTAAAAACCTTAAATATCTTCATCTCTAACATCAAAATCAAGTTTTAAAACAAAAATCATAAGAAAAGATGAAGATTTACCTCAAATCTACGCACGGGCTGGGTCGTCTTCTAGGTTTTTTTGGAAGAGAGTAAATGGAAATGACCGAAATGAAAGAGTAAAGGGAATCTATATAAAGGTTCAATAGCGCCAGCGCTATCGCTAGCGCAGGCGATATCGCACCTTTCTGAAAAATAAAACTCTATAATATTCCTAAATTATTCTCTACTGTTTGTGCTGCTTAGTGATGCAAAATTCAGTTTATTACGACTTGAGTTAGGTGTCCTAATTCTTTCAAGTTTAAGCACATTCACAAACGCAATTTTGTACTTTTTAACCATCGAAAACATCTCCTAAAATTCTGAAATTTCAGAATGAAACTACTATTGGGACACTTAATCAAGATCAACAATTAAAAATTTCAAAATCATAAAAAATCGTGTACTGTTTCCCGCGCTAGCGCTAGCGTACTTATTCAATTTTCTGTATTTTTAAAATTTTGAAAAATTCCTACAAAAATATCATTCTATATGCACTATCTATTTTTGCACTTCTGATTATATTTTATTTTTGAAAAATCAAATACAAAAATACAAAAGTTAAAATTACAAAAAATATGTTTTGTTTAAAGTCTATTTTTGAAAAATCAAATACAAAAATACAAAAGCTAAAATTACAAAAAAAAAATATGTTTTGTTTAAAGTCTATTATTTTTACAAAATCCAAATTACAAAAAAAATATGTCTTGCTTTTTGTTTAAAGTTTATGTCTTTTTGAAAAATAAATTCAAATACAAAAATATAAAACACTGAAACTATCAAAAAAAATGTATGGATTTTCGTATGAGAATCAAGCATGATTTAATCTATTCCTTAAAACTTCTATAATGTTGCACTTTATCTTTTCAAACTCTTTGAACATTGTTTTCATCATGCTTTGATATATCTATTAACATGTGCATCAAATATATTGAAAGTTGTGTAGAACTATGCGTAGCATACCTCTAAGTATGAGTAAATGTTTTATGTTTGATAATGATCTTTATTCACTCACTTATTTTGGCATTGTCTACATTTGTGTATAATCTAAGAATGCTTGTGTATGTTTTGTATTAGTACAATGAATTAAAATTGCACAAGTATCTTACCTGCACTCCTTTATTTGCACTTTTAAAAATTAAGAAAAGTGGTTATCTTTCTCATAAATTATATTCGTTTGCAAAACAAGTGTATTCGGAGAACTTTGTACAAAACAAAATCATAAAATAAAGTGACAAAGATAACTCCACCAAGCACTACTTGAACCTCCTGATAAGTCTTAATAAGCGTTGTGAGGTTGAGCACCTTGGAAAGAATAGTAAAGTATCTTATGTAAACCATAACTTTAACTCAAAATAAAAACCACTTATTCTTAAGTACACCAGATCACTAGTTTCAATATTAAAATAAAATAAAATATGTGATCCCCCAAGCACTACTTTTCACCCTGATAAGTCTTAATGAGCATTGTGTGTGCAAAGCACCTTGGTAGTTGTATATTTTTTTTGTGCATTGAAGTGTGTGGAAGTAAAATTATTTGTGTTTTATTGTGCTCTTACTTCACATATCACTTGTATTTTTGATTAAAACATATGTTTACTGTACTCAAAAATACACTCTTGTGCACATCATTATCTTCCATAACACTTCTTCTCATGAGTATTGGATCATAATGCTAATTCTATACTATTCTTTATTTATGAAATGCACTAGATAACCTAGCATGCTTTCTACAATGTTTAGTATGTTTTGAAATTATGAATTAACATAACATTGTAGTCCTATCTTTCTGATAACATTATTTCATGCTTGGTATTTGATCTTGTGTATTTAAGTGTGCAGGATAACAAAGTCCACATGACTCAAGGATTACATAAGAAGGTTGCCCCCAAAGTTGAGCAAACAAATCCAAAACATTTACTAACGCTGGCGGTAGTACTAGCGCAGGCGCTAGCTGCGTTCGACGAACTGTTAGCAGTGCTCGACGAAATGCTCATGATGGCGTTCGTCGAAAATTTGCTCGACGAACTCTTTGCTCCGTTCGACAAAATTTCGATCGACGAAATGAATTGCTTAAGCGCAATTGCCGGGATAACTTATAGAAGGAGATAGCGCCAGACGATATCCGATAGCGCAGGCGGTAGCGAGGAGCAAAGTAGGCAAGGGAGAATTGTTTCCACGGATTGAAGATTCTGCCGCGTAGAATGTGTCCTAATATGGGATAGCGCCGGCGGTAGCACTAGCGCAGGCGCTAGCGCTAAGTCTATAAAAAGGACATCTTGGCTACGACTTTCTAAGGCTATACAGATCCAGAATTCCAAAGCTTCGTGCTACAACAGAGAGAGGAAGTTTCAGAGAGATACTCCCACAAATCCATAAAGACTAAAGGAGATCCGTGGAGAAGATTTCAACACGTATCATCATCGTGACGAAAGACCGCATCGACTACGATCATACTCTGCATCTTCGTCTACTTCTCCAAGAGATCTACATAGAGGGAGTTTTATATTATTGTCTTTTCATTTCATATCTTTTCTGTAATCGTTTAGTGAATTCGCCTCGTGTTGGCGACTAGGTCTGGGTAGGACTTAGGGCTGAAATTTGCCTCGTGTTGGCGACTAGGTCTCGGGTGTAGGTCTAGGGGGTGCTCGAGGCCATATCCGGGGAAGGGTTGGCTAGAGCGGCTTGAGGCCGTATCCAAGGAAGGATCGGCTAAAGTTAACCGGTTCGTGGGGATACGAGTCGGTATAGAAAACAAAAAGAGTCTTTCTATTAGCTTTGATTTCTAGATTCGATAAGAGATCAAGTTTTGTAATCATGCTTGTCATGTTAATAAAATCATGTCTTTACTTTTACTTTACTTGATTTGTCTTTATCTTCTCTAGTTTACTAATCAAAATTTTTTCAAAGTTAATGAAAATATATTATAAGTTTTTAAAACCCTTATTCACCCCCCCCCCCTCTAAGGGCGCCTACCGATCCAACAGTCTCCAATTGATTAGAGATTGTTGCAACGAGAACACTCCATGTGTATGTTGAGAGAAGGCTTCTTGATCACCGTTTTGATAGCCTTCAATCCTTGCGCATGATTTTCATTTGATCTCCTCTAAAGAACTCTCTCTTTTTATGAGTAGGAAACACCCCTCACTTTTCTCTAGACGGCTAGGGCTTTCAGCCCTCGAAATATTTGTCCAAATCCATCAAGGGAAACTCATTTTCGGGTTGTTTTAAATAGATGTTTGCTGTCCAGGAAAGCTAGCGCCGACGGTAGTGTTATAGCGGGGCGGTAGCAGTAGTGAGCAGTTTCCTTCCTTCTATTCTCATCAATTTCGTGGGTTTGGCTTCTATCTTTGGAAATACATTATTGCCCACGAAAATATGGTATATTCTTGCCTTCATAATGATATTGCATGGTCCTTTTGGTTTCTTAATTAAATCTTGATTGATTGGAGTTTTCAAATCTTGATTGATTGGTTTCATAATGATATTGCATACTCTTGATTGATTATTCCTTCCCGCGAGATCTCCTTCCTCATTTGCTCCTCAACCAGCATCATGATGGCGGGACATCAAAAAGTTACCGCCGGGCGTTAGCCTTAACGCGCCGCGATAGTACTTGCCAAAAATAGCATCCCGTCGACATTCCTTTATCTCCACTGTTTCCTTCTCGTCATTTGTTTCCATTTATGCTAGCGCCAGCAGTAGTGCTAACGCTTTGCGATAGTATGCATTTTGTCGAGCGCCGTGGTAGAGCATGCAGTTCTTCGAACGTCGCGGTAGAGCATGCAGTTCGTCGAACGCCAGTTCGTCGAACGAAGCTTTCATTTCGTCGAACGCCAGATCCGTTCTCAGCGGTTTCCTTCTCAGCGGTTTCTGATTCGCTAGCGCCAGTGGTAGTGCTAGCGCTCCATGGTAGAGCACTTCTCTTTTCGTCGAATGCAGTTTCATTTCGTCGAACGGCTTCTGTAACACCCCAAAGATCGTGGTTCAGCGAGGTAGGCAGAATGGTGGTGTTGCGCTCGGGATAGGCTCAAGATTCCAGATCAGGTCAATGCGCACGACCATTGTCCTCTTAGCGCACGACCAGTGAGCGTGCGCCAATGATCGTGCGTAACCCGCAAAGAATCGGAGTTCTGTCTCGTCTTATGCGCACGACCATTGTCCTCATCGCGCACGACCGGTGATCGTGCGCCAGCGACCGTGCGTTAATTCAGAGGAATATCGAGTTCTGTCTTGGACAGTGCGCACGACCATTTCCCTCTTCGCGCACGACCACTGACCGTGCGCCTGTGATCGTGCGCCCTGTTTATTCTGTTCCGCGATTTTGAGCGGAGAAGAAGATCGGACCGTCCAAATCTTTTGGGATTTGATCCAACGGCTAGCTTTAGTTGCGGGAGACCTTTAGGGCTGATGAGAGGGGGTTAAACCTCATATTCTCTAAGTCATTCTCTCTCCAAACCCTAGAGAAAGAAGGAGGAGCCAAGGAAGAAGAAGGGAGATTCCGCCATTGACGGAGCTCCGGAGCTCCGTTTCGCGAACCATTTCCAGATCTGGAGAGTGCAGCCCGGTGCGGTCATTTCCCTCCGTCTAGAATCTCGGATCCATGGCGAAAAAGAACGCTCCTAGGGTAACGATTTCTTCTCCCGTTGTTTGGACTTGTCTTTTGTCCTCTCCTTCGTTTCTCTATGCTTGCATGAGGGATCCCTTTCACCAAATGGGTGAAGTGTAGGATTCTCTCAAGTTCTCCGGAACTCCGGGTCGATTGTGTCCGTCCCCGGCATATTGCATGTAGAAAATCCGGTAGTCGTGCGGATTTAGGCATTTTGTGTGAAGCCTATTCGTGGCCGTGAGCCCGAATTGGTGATGCTTGGATTGCGACGTTGCATTTAGGTTAAGCCTAGAATGCGTGCCGGAGAATGACTCCGTGAAATCATCTATAGTAGTGCGGGATTTAAGTGTAGGCGTCTTGTGAAGATCCTAACGAAAGCCCCATGCTTTGAGATTGGATGAAGGCAAACCTTCACCGCGAAATTGATGCGGAGCGTATTATACCTCCCCTTTTTGAGTATTTGTGAAGCCTAGATCCTTGTGAAGGGATTAGGTGCGTAGCTTATATTTGTGTAGCACTTGAAGGTGTTAAACCCTTACGGGCCGAGGCGAAGCCGTACCTGCGTCATGCGACAGATCGCGATGATTAGAGCACGGGCAAAGCTAAACCGAACCCGTTCCCATGCAGATCGGTAAGAGGTCCCTACCTCATGTAGCCGTGTGATCATGGGAGAGGTTGTGGAAGGTGGTTTACCTAGACCGACCAAAAGCTCTTTTTCCCACATAAGGCGATGGCCCTTACGGTGGAGTGTTTGTGGAATTGATGTTGTTAGCCTCATGCGGTTGTTTAGGTGGTTGCGGGGAACCTTCGGGTGAACCCAACCAACATCATGTGCATACCTAGGTTCCCTCCTTTTTGATGCTCAACCTAGAAGATTGAATGTGCTTGAAACCTCACCTTGTGTAGTTGCACTTTCTTTATTTTAGTACTTGTGCTAGTATGGCTTGCTTGCAGGGTAGAATCTCCGCCACCCCGGGAAAGGGGTGGGGTCGTTATAATTTGGTCAGCTGTGCTGACCGTTACCTTGTTTGCCACCGCTTGGTGGAATGTTCTTATGCAGGTGCAGGTGAGCCTAGCAGGAAATAGCGGGCGGTGGCCCCTTTTGCTGAGTTGGCCCTTGAAGGCCAACCTCCTTTTTAGCTTTCTCATGTATTGCCGGCCTGCGTGCCGATGTATGTTTTGGAGTTTTTGGTACATTTGCTAAATGTAAGGCCTTAAGGCCATAACTCTCTTTCTTGGTTTCATTCCTATGATAGTGGACAATTCTAATGGAAATGTTAAATCTTTATGCTTCCGCTAGTGTTTAGTATACTCTGTTGTAGATTCTTTCTGTTTATCACCTTTTAACTCCTAGCTAGTGTGGTTAGTATGGCGTGGGGTCCCGGCCGGACCTACTGTTATATTATTCGTACTGGCAGGGTGTTACAATTTGGTATCAGACTTAAGGCGTCGATCCGTAGTTTAGCGAATTCGGGACGAATTCCTTTTAAGGGGTGGTGTGCACGGGATGTGCATTCACCTAAAACGACAAAAACTAATAAGAATGTCCACTTAGGAATGGGAAAACATACTTGTTTGCGGAACCTGAGCGTTCCATGATTGTTGTTTGCTATGTTTTCAGTCACTAAATTGTGTCTTACACGATTATAAGCGACTAGAAGTGGTGCGGGGCCATCTTAACCCCGTAACACCGCTGAAAGTAGTGGGTCGGCTGAAGTGCCAGCGACCACTCCTCCTGCTGAGATGATCAGGTTAATCGCAGAAGCTGTCTTCGCGATGATCAATGCTCAACCGCAAAGGCTTGCACAGCCTGCTACGCCTAATACAGATGCGGCCCCGGTGATCGAACCTGCAGTGGAACCTGCGGTGGAACCGAGGGTTGAGGCCCCTGTGCCAGTGGCTGTAGTGGAACCTGCGGCGGTGCAAAGGGTGGAGCGTCCGGTAGAGCGTGTAGTTGTTGCGCGAGCACGTGATCAACAGCTACAACACTTTCTAAGCTTCCATCCTCCAACTTTCTCGGGGACCGGATCCCCAACGGAGGCGGAGGACTGGCTGTCAACGGTTAGGAAGATTCTAAGGGCGACAGCAACAGAAGAAGTTATGATGGTCACTTTAGCCACCTTCCTCCTTAACGGAGAGGCAGAGCGTTGGTGGGCCGAACAGGAAGTGCACAAGTTCGGAGGCAGGGAGATTACCGAGATCACGATAGCGGAGTTCTCAAAGTCTTTTCTTCAAAGGTATATTCCTTCTGCCCAACGCATTGCATTGCAGAACCAGTTTCTGAAGTTAACTCAAGGCGACAGCTCAGTGGATGAGTACTTGCACGAGTTCACTAAACTGGGTCGTTATGCGGGGCCTATGATGGAAGAAGAAGAGACAAAGACGAACAAGTTCTATGAAGGTCTTCGGGACGAGTTGAGGCTGCTCCTTGCAGGCCCAATGACGTTAGGTTTCCAGGTGATGGTACAAACTGTCAGATCCCTAGAGTTGGACATGAAGAGGGTACAAGCAAAAGCCGTGGCAAAGAAACCTGAGTTTCATGTGCCGGTCTCTCAGTCTAAGTCAGAATTCAGAAAGAACAAAAGGAAGTTCAAACCGGCGGAGCAAACCCGCTCAAATGTTTCGGGAGCAACGACGGTGCGGAGCCCTATCACGTGTTTCACCTGCGGGAAGGTGGGACACAAGGCCGCAGTGTGTCGAAGTGGTCCCCCGAAATCAGAGAATCGAGCTTTGAACTATGCTCAAGCTGCGGAAAAGGGTAAAGCTGCGGAGTCTTCGGCTTCCCAGCACATTACTCCGACTCAGCCGAGAGTCTACTCGCTTGGCCAGCAAGAAGCCATACGACAAGCTGATGTTGTCACAGGTATGAAATAAAAAAATTAGCTTTTTCGTAGCTATTTGTGATTATACCGTTGTGCAACTGTATGTTTCTTTTTGTGTGCAATTAGGCTTTGTCCTAATTCTCAACTATCCGGCGAGAGCTCTATTTGATACGGGTGAATCACACTCTTTTCTGTCTGAGGACTTCGTGGTGCGAATCGGAGTGCCATCTACCTTCGTAGAGGACAGATTAGAAGTAGTGCTACCCAATGGATCTCTCATGTCTGCGGATAGGAAGAGCCGTGTGAAGGTGCGGATTGGAAATCAAGATTTCGATTTGGAAGCATCGTTGTTGCCGTTAGCAGAATTCGATGTGATCTTCGGCATGGACTGGCTCTCGGAGCAGCGTGCATGCATAGATTGCAATTCTAAGGAGATCACTCTGGGAAGGAACGCCGATGGAGAAACCACGTTTGCCGGTATGCGAGGAGCGAGCAAGACGCTGATGTCTGCTCTCCAAGTGGTTAAGGCGGTAAGAAAAGGCGCCGAGTTGTTCTTCACCTTGTTGGAGGCTTCGGAGCCAAAGCCCAGGTTATGTGATGTCCCAGTTGTAGCGGAGTACGCCGACGTGTTTCCTAACGAACTCCCTGGGGCTCCGCCTCAGCGAGAGATCGATTTCTGTATCGAGTTGGTGCCAGGTGCCAAACCTGTGGCCCGCTCACCGTACCGGATAGCGCCAAAGGAATTGGCAGAGCTGAAGGTTCAATTGCAAGAGCTGCTAGAGCAAGGCTACGTACGTCCAAGTTCTTCGCCTTGGAGTGCACCGGTCCTCTTTGTGAAAAAGAAGGACGGGAGCTTGCGTCTATGTATCGATTATCGAGAGCTAAACAAGTTGACCGAGAAGAACCGATATCCGATTCCAAGAATCGATGATCTCTTCGACCAGCTGGTTGGGTCGACGGTATACTCCAAGCTGGACCTAAGGTCCGGCTATTACCAACTGCGAATTAGGGAATGTGACATTCCAAAGACAGCTTTCAGTACCCGCTTTGGGCACTATGAGTTCACGGTGATGCCGTTCGGTCTGTCTAATGCACCGTCGGTATTCATGGACTTAATGAATAGGACATTCCGTGAGTATTTGGATCAATTTGTGATCGTCTTGGTCGACGACATTTTGGTATACTCTCAATCGGAAGAGGAGCATGTAGGGCATCTGCACGCAGTTCTAGGCACCTTGAGGAAGAGTCAGCTATATGCCAAGTTCTCCAAGTGCGAGTTTTGGCTACAGTCAGTAGCATTCCTTGGTCACGTCGTTAGTGGAGATGGAATTGCGGTTGATCCGCCGAAGATAGAAGCGATCCGAGCCTGGCCTTTGTTGAAAAACGTAGCGGAAGTCCGAAGTTTCTTAGGACTTGCCGGCTATTATAGGCGCTTTGTGGAAAACTTCTCGAGGATTGCACTTCCTCTCACTAAATTGACTAGGAAAGATCATAAGTTCATTTGGTCGCCCGAGTGCGCACGAGCTTTTGAAGAACTGAAGAGCCGTCTGACCACGGCACCCATTCTATGCTCGCCATGTGGTAAGGAAGGCTACGAAATTTACAGCGACGCCTCAGGGAGTGGTTTGGGTTGTGTCCTAGTGCAGTTCGGTAAGGTAATTGCCTACGGCTCCCGTTAGTTGAAGGTTCATGAGAGGAATTACCCGGTCCATGATTTGGAGCTAGCGGCCGTGGTATTTGCTCTTAAGCTTTGGAGGCATTATTTGTATGGCGTGAAGATCGACATCTTTACCGACCACAAGAGCCTCAAGTACTTGCTAGATCAAAGGGAGTTGAATATGCGACAGAGGAGGTGGTTGGAGTTCCTTGGGGACTACACCTTCGACATCAAATATACTCCTGGAAAGGGAAATGTAGTTGCGGACGCGTTGAGTCGTCAGGCTCCCGCTCAAGCAAATTGGATTTTGATGCACGATGAGCGTCTAATCCGTGAGCTAGAAGAAATGGAGATCATTTGCGTTGATCGAAGAGCGTCTACTTCAGCATGCTTGAACTGGACGGAGGTTCAATTCCACCTTGCCGACCGAGTTCGACACGCTTTGGAGCTGGATGAGAGCTTGAAATGCTACAAAGCGGAAACCGTTGATGGGTTAAACGCTGATTTCTCTTTCGAGGATGGCCTTATGTGGAAGAATGGCAGATTGTGCGTCCCAAACGTTGGTACTCTACGGGAGGAATTGATGTACGAGGCTCATCATACCAAGTACTCTATCCACCCGGGGAGCACGAAAATGTACATGGGCATGAAGAAACTTTTCTGGTGGCCGGGTATGAAGAAGGACATTGCCCTCTACGTGGCCAAGTGCAACACTTGCGCGTTGGTGAAGGTGGAATGTCAACGTCCCGGTGGATTTTTGAAGTCCTTGCCGATTCCGGAATGGAAGTTTGACGATATTTCGATGGATTTCGTGCACGGATTGCCGAGATCGCAGCATGGAAACGACGCCATCTGGGTGATCGTGGACAGACTGACAAAAGTATCGCATTTTATTCCGAACCGGAAGGATGATTCTGTAGAAAAGCTAGCGAAGCTCTATGTCGATGGTATTGTGCGGCTGCACGGTGTCCCTCGTAGCATCGTCAGCGATCGTGACGGGCGTTTCACATCGAAAGATTGGAGGCTTATCCATGAACTGTTGGGCACTAAATTGAAATTCAGCACGGCCTTCCACCCGCAAACGGACGGACAGACCGAGAGGACCAACAGGACTATGGAGGATATGCTCTGAATGTGCGCTCTAGATTTTGGAAAGAAGTGGGAAGATCATCTCTATATGATCGAATTCGCCTACAATAATAGCTACCAAGCCAGTATAAAGATGGCTCCTTTCGAGGCCCTCTATGGTAAGAAGTGTCGTACGCCGTTGTCTTGGGCACAAACGGGCGATACTAAGCTATTAAAGTGAAAGGATGTTGAGGAAGCAACTTCGACGATCTGAACTATTCGAGAAAGGCTATTGATTGCCCAGGATAGGCAAGCAAAGTATTACAACGCCAAGCATAGGAACCTAGAGTTCGCCGTCGGTGACCGGGTTTACCTGAAGTTCAAACCGTTCAAAGGGGTATCAAGGATCCGACGCTTGAAAAAGCTCAGTCCAAGGTACTTAGGACCGTTTGAGATTGTGGAACGTGTTGGTGATGCGGCTTATCGACTTGCACTATCTGCAGAGCTGAGCGGTCTGCACGACGTGTTTCACATATCAGTTCTGAGGAAGGCAGTGCAAGAGCCTACTCATATCGTTGCGGTCGGCAAAGTGTCGGTGGATAGTGGGTTGTCGACGAAAGTCAAACCCTTATGCATCGAGGATACCGAGGTAAAGCAGTTGCGGAACAAGTCCATTCGGATGGTAAAGGTCCGGTGGGATAATTGCGGCCGAGAGGAGCTAACTTGGGAGAGAGAGCAAGCGATGCTTGCGGAGTACACCGAGCTATTTCCCTCAGGTAAATTTTCTTTAAAAACTGTAATTTCCTGCTATTACTGTTTTCGAAATTTCGGGACGAAATTCTTTTAAGGGGGGTGGAGTTGTAACACCCCAAAGATCGTGGTTCAGCGAGGTAGGTGGAATGGTGGTGTTGCGCTCGGGATAGGCTCAAGATTCCAGATCAGGTCAATGCGCACGACCATTGTCCTCTTAGCGCACGACCAGTGAGCGTGCGCCAATGATCGTGCGTAACCCGCAAAGAATCGGAGTTCTGTCTCGTCTTATGCGCACGACCATTGTCCTCATCGCACACGACCGGTGATCGTGTGCCAGCGACCGTGCGTTAATTCAGAAGAATATCGAGTTCTGTCTTGGACAGTGCGCACGACCATTTCCCTCTTCGCGCACGACCACTGACCGTGCGCCTGTGATCGTGCGCCCTGTTTATTCTGTTCCGCGATTTTGAGCGGAGAAGAAGATCAGACCGTCCAAATCTTTTGGGATTTGATCCAACGGCTAGGTTTAGTTGCGGGAGACCTTTAGGGCTGATGAGAGGGGGTTAAACCTCATATTCTCTAAGTCATTCTCTCTCCAAACCCTAGAGAAAGAAGGAGGAGCCAAGGAAGAAGAAGGGAGATTCCGCCATTGACGGAGCTCCGGATTTCCGTTTCGCGAACCGTTTCCAGATCTGGAGAGTGCAGCCCGGTGCGGTCATTTCCCTCCGTCTAGAATCTCGGATCCATGGCGAAAAAGAACGCTCCTAGGGTAACGATTTCTTCTCCCGTTGTTTGGACTTGTCTTTTGTCCTCTCCTTCGTTTCTCTATGCTTGCATGAGGGATCCCTTTCACCAAATGGGTAAAGTGTAGGATTCTCTCAAGTTCTCTGGAACTCCGGGTCGATTGTGTCCGTCCCCGGCATATTGCATGTAGAAAATCCGGTAGTCGTGCGGATTTAGGCATTTTGTGTGAAGCCTATTCGTGTCCGTGAGCCCGAATCGGTGATGCTTGGATTGCGACGTTGCATTTAGGTTAAGCCTAGAATGCGTGCCGGAGAATGACTCCGTGAAATCATCTATAGTAGTGCGGGATTTAAGTGTAGGCGTCTTGTGAAGATCCTAATGAAAGCCCCATGCTTTGAGATTGGATGAAGGCAAACCTTCACCGCGAAATTGATGCGGAGCGTATTATACCTCCCCTTTTTGAGTATTTGTGAAGCCTAGATCCTTGTGAAGGGATTAGGTGCGTAGCTTATATTTGTGTAGCACTTGAAGGTGCTAAACCCTTACGGGCCGAGGCGAAGCCGTACCCGCGTCGTGCGACAGATCGCGGCGATTAGAGCACGGGCAAAGCTAAACCGAACCCGTTCCCATGCAGATAGGTAAGAGGTCCCTACCTCATGTAGCCGTGTGATCATGGGAGAGGTCATGGAAGGTGGTTTACCTATACCGACCAAAAGCTCTTTTTCCCACATAAGGCGATGGCCCTTACGGTGGAGTGTTTGTGGAATTGATGTTGTTAGCCTCATGCGGTTGTTTAGGCGGTTGCGGGGAACCTTCGGGTGAACCCAACCAACATCATGTGCATACCTAGGTTCCCTCCTTTTTGATGCTCAACCTAGAAGATTGAATGTGCTTGAAACCTCACCTTGTGTAGTTGCACTTTCTTTATTTTAGTACTTGTGCTAGTATGGCTTGCTTGCAGGGTAGAATCTCCGCCACCCCGGGAAAGGGGTGGGGTCGTTATAATTTGGTCAGCTGTGCTGACCGTTACCTTGTTTGCCACCGCTTGGTGGAATGTTCTTATGCAGGTGCAGGTGAGCATAGCGGGAAATAGCGGGTGGTGGCCCCTTTTGCTGAGTTGGCCCTTGAAGGCCAACCTCCTTTTTAGCTTTCTCATGTATTGCCGTCCTGCGTGCCGATGTATGTTTTGGAGTTTTTGGTACATTTGCTAAATGTAAGGCCTTAAGGCCATAACTCTCTTTCTTGGTTTCATTCCTATGATAGTGGACAATTCTAATGGAAATGTTAAATCTTTATGCTTCCGCTAGTGTTTAGTATACTCTGTTGTAGTTTCTTTCTGTTTATCACCTTTTAACTCCTAGCTAGTGTGGTTAGTATGGCGTGGGGTCCCGGCCGGACCTACTGTTATATTATTCGTACTGGCAGGGTGTTACAGCTTCACATTTTATCGAACGCAGTTTCGTTCTCAGCAGTTTCCATTTCGTCAAACCTTTAGCGCCAGCGGTAGTGTTACCGCGTCGCTGTAACAACAGATAATCATCCTTGTGTCGCTTCGACGTCTTTCTTTTTCACACTCCTTTGGGGATTGAATGTTGAAGATCCTTCACACTATAAACACAATGCAAGTATGATCAAATACAATAGGATTTGTTATTGTCAAACCAAGAGATGCGAAAAGCATGTTCCAACAAACTCCCCCTTTTGATAATAACAAATCCCTTTAGAAAGAAATAGTTCAAAGGATAGGAATTGTGTTTATTAAAAAAGATAAGCATGGAATTTAAGACATGTGCAAGTGCTCCCCCTAAATGAATGCTCCCCCTTAAGTGAATGTTTCCCCTTCAACAAAAAATTCCTATGAACTTGACTCCCCAAACATGTGAATTTCTTTCAAATTTATTCTCCCCCTTTTGGTATTATCAAAAGAGGGTGGAGAGAAAGTCAAACGTGTATGTGTGCAATAAATGT
Source organism: Dactylorhiza incarnata (assembly GCA_033032865.1). Lineage (NCBI taxonomy): Eukaryota > Viridiplantae > Streptophyta > Magnoliopsida > Asparagales > Orchidaceae > Dactylorhiza > Dactylorhiza incarnata. The sequence continues at coordinate 18,521,203 of JAWHQI010000013.1, forward strand.
GTGGAGAGGGAATGAACATGATAAAGAGTTAAATGCTTAGGAAGAATACAATATATAGGAGTGAAAAAGGGAATGTGAAGAAAATGTCATAAGGAAACCACTTGTTGGAAAAACGTATTCATGATCGAGCGTACAAGTAGTAGAGAGCTGGAAAGCATGAAGAAATATATTTTTGAAGAGAACATCTATATAAGAATGGTGAAGCATAGTAGATGATTAAGATATTTAGACTAAAAAATAGATGTTGTAGCAATTTAAGTACACAAAGGCTTTTGCTTTATAAATGTTTTAAGCAAAAAAAAGTAAGGATTTCCAAGAACCAATCTATCCAGACAATATGTCTACACCCTAGCCCTGTACTAAGTGGCGGATGGGCATGAGGAGCTGCATACATCCCGTAGGTTGGGGTGTTAGTCCCATAAGCAAACACTAGACAGAACTCACCCTACACTCTTTCCCCCCAGTGCCTCGCAAGGCTCCACTGGAACCCTCCCCGGTTAAGGACATGACATGACTTAGAGGTCAGGTAATATATTGTCTACAACCCTACATCCCCGCTATGGTGAGATATGAAGTCATGGGATAATAATAATTGGAAACATTTAGCATTTGAATCTAATGTTGAGTATATAGCCTATGGATTTATATTTCTATTTGAATTTTTTTTTAAACAAACAACTCACATAGCTATTTTGGAATCCATTAATGAATCAGAGTTATTGGCATCATAATATTTTCATGTTTAGAGGAGTGTTTTTAGCATACAAAAGATATATGTGTTAGAATAACCAATATAAATTCTTCCAAGCAAGTCTACCATTTGTTGAGAAAGGAATTTTGATATTTAAGACTTGATATAAGCATGAAAGCGCAAGGTAAAAATATATGGTGATGATGCGGAAAACTTATAGAAATACAAGAAACATCTTTTTTGTAATCATGATTATTCATAAGAAGAAATATGAGTTAAATTCAACAATGAAGATGTTTTTGTAAATCATTTTGCATTTAAAATCTTTAATTTTGACAATAAAGTAACCAAGCATGAAATAAGTATATCAATAAGAGACTACTACAATGTTATTGTAATTTACAAATTCAAGACATACCAAACATTGTAAAGAACATGTTAGGTTAACTAGTGCATTTCATAAATAAAGAGTAGAATAGAATTAGCATTAGGATCCAATACTCATGAGAAGAAGTGTTATGGAAGATAATGATGTGAACATAGGTGTACTATTTTGAATAAAGTAAACAAATGTTTTAATCAAAAAATTCAAGAAATATGTAAAGTAAAGAGCACAATAAAACACAAATAGTTTTACTTCCACACACTTCAATGCACGAAAAAAATGTACAACTAACAAGGTGCTTTGCACACACAATGCTCATTAAGACTTATCAGGGTGCAAAGTAGTGCTTGGGGGATCACATATTTTATTTTATTTTAATGTTGAGACAAGTGTTCCGGTGTACTTAAGAGTAAGTGTTTTTTATTTTGAAAGAAAGATAAGGTTTGCACAAGATACTTTACTATTCTTTCCAAGGTGCTCAACCTCACAACGCTTATTAAGACTTATCAGGAGGTTCAAGTAGTGCTTGGTGGAGTTATCTTTGTCACTTTATTTTATGATTTTGTTTTGTACAAAGTTCTCTGAATACACTTGTTTTGCAAACCAATATAAATTATGAAAACATAACCACTTTTCTTAACCTTTAAATGTGCAAATAATGGTTGTGTAGGTAAGATACTTGTGCAATTTTAATTCATAGTACTATTACAAAACATACACAAACGTTCTTAGATTAAAAACACATGTAGACAATGCCAAAATAAGTGAGTGAATAAATACCATTATCAAACATAAAACATTTACTCATACTTAGAGGCATGCTAAGCTTAGTTCTACACAACTTTTACAATATAATTTATGCAAATGAGTTTAGAAGTATCAAAGCATGATAAACACAATGTTTAAAGTAGTTTGAAAATATGAATCACAACATTGTAGAAGGTCTTAAATGATAGAAGAAATCATGCTTCATATTTACAATAGAGTTTGAACTCTTATAATTTGATCTTGGACTTCCCGAGGTCTACCCTCTGAGAGGTTCGCCCGGCACTAAGTGATGTGTTGGGATGATAGCCCAAATCTCTCTTTCACAAGATAAATGTAAATAGAAAAGTTAAGTTCAAAATAATTATTTTTTATACTTGTTTTTGTTTTATATTTTTGTATTTAATTTTTGCATATAGAAATAGAAATCAAACAAATAACCAAAGAATGGAAGAAAAATAAAATATTTTTTGTAATTTGTTTTTTGTAATTTTGTATTTTTTTTAAATCAATTATAGGAAGAAATGCAAAAATGAGTAGTACATATAAAATAATATATTTTTAGTGTTTTTTTTCAGAATTTTAAAATTTCAGAAAATTGGATACTTGAACTAGCGCCGGCGTTAGGAACTAGCGCCTGCGTTAGCTCACAGAGAGTGCTTATTTAAATCATATAGCCTAGATTTTCTTCGATATTGCTTCCGATTTTTCTTAATTATGTTTGTGCAATGTAAGGCATGTCTAATGAAGTGAAGAGACGAGAAGAATTCGCAAAAAAGTTGCGGAAGTTAAAATTTTAGTACATGGGTTTCATATTCATTAAAGCTCTGTATTCATTAAACCTTAATTGTTGAGTTTTGCACAACATATGCATGAGTGAATTGATCATAAATAAGTGAAATAATATTCATGCAATATTTCAATTCCGGTTTGACATGATTATGATTAAACATACTAGGGGTAATCAAAATGACGAAAATATTTTAAATGCCTAAGCAAAACATGCGCATTTTATAAATTTAGCCTAATACCCCTAAAATACCTTTTAAATCCATTTTGACACTTATTTCATTTAGTCTTAATAATATCATATGACAAATTTAGTTTTTCAAATTTTATTAGACTTTTAGGAAATGGATCTAGAAGGATAAACATAAAAATGATAAGTAGATCACTTGAAAATAATATGACTTTTTATTCAATTGTGTTCAATTTGATTTATTAATGAATTTAGGTTTAATATGTGAAAATCATATCACAAGTTATATAAAGTGATCTTATCATGATGGCTCAAAGAAATAAAAGCAAAAACAAAAAGGAAATTAAGCATATTATGAAGTAGAGAATTGATATTTCATTTTTAATTGATTTCTACTTCATGCAAATGATAGGATACTATTGAATGAGAGATTTAGGTATCCAAAGAGGACCAAGTGGGATGGTTCCTTTGGGTACCCAAATATTGCGTGTTGACTTTTGGGGAGACAAGGATGGATGGACCCTTTCTTTTGACATTAGTGCGTCATTCTTAAGTATGGGTCTTCATTCATACCTTGGACAAACACTATTTTTAGTTTTCAAATTTCCATAATCATTTACTTAAATATTTGGATAAAAATGATTTTTGAATTTATAATTTGATGGAAATTTGTTTGCTTTTAATTTTAGGTTGGGAGAAACATGATTTTGTAAATAATGGTGATTTTGATTTTGATTTACAAATCCTTTATGTTTCTTACTCCCATTATTAAACTTAGTTACGATGTTCATATTCATATTCAACATGTTTTTAGATATAGTTTAATATTTTGAATTTGTATTTACAATTTTCATAAGCAAGTTGATTTTTGATTTTAATTCATCATTCTTGATCTTTAAATTATGTCTAGCTTTATTATAAGCGATTGTGCTATTTTTAAGAGTAGAAACAATTGAATCAATATGATTTTGATATTTGTTTTTGTATTCCTCAAATGTTTCATCCATTTCTTCAATTTCAATTTAATAGTCATTACACTTAGCACAATCATTTTTCAGAGAAGAATTTTCTAAACATAATTTTTCATTTTGTCCTTTTATGAAAGTAAACTCTTTTTCAAGTTCCTTGAATTTTTCTTTAATATTATTACAATCAAAACAAGATATAGAGTTTTCAAATGAAGAGCATGATGGAGATACAAACATTTCATTTTTGGATTCTACATTCACATTAGCTTTCAAAGTTTTATTTTCTAAATGTAGTTTTGCATTAGCCATTTTTAGTTTCTTAATCTTACGTTTAGTAATTTGTAGCAATTGTAATGTAGAGATAGAAGTACAAAAAATGGAATTTGATTTCCTTATAATGCTTTCGGGAGAGGAACGATTTGAACATATAGTTTCTTTGACATCTTTTTGGCACTCCTCTTCCGAAGATAGTATTTCTTCTTCTCTTCCATTTGATGTGTGCTCCATTGATCCATCCCGTGAAGAGCTTTTCTTGAACTTTTGTGCAGGCTTGCATATTCTCCGGTTCTTGTGAATGTTCTGTACCTGTAGAAGGAGAATCATAAGTTCTTTCAAGAAAATTCCAAATCTCATACGCGGTAGGTAAAGTATAAATAAGTTTGAAAATATTTTAATCTAACGCACAAAATAAACTATTCATAGATTTTGCATTTAAAACAATTTCGTTTCTAGGTAGTACGCTAGGTGGCTTTTCAATAGTAATATTCCAAACTTTTTCATCTAAGGCCTTAAGAAAATTTTTCATTAATATTTTCCACCCTTTGAAAATTTTGCCCATAAATAAAGGTGGTGATAATACTTTTTAATTTATATTAAAATTTTCCCCCTTAGTAGAAGCGAGATCATGATCAAGAGACGCCATTATTCCTGGTTGTTAAGCCGATTTGGAATAACCTCCCTCTGATACCAATTGTTGGATCTGTAGTCGCCCTTAGAGGGGGGGGTGAATAACGGTTTTAAACTTTTTATGATTATTGAAGAAAATAATTCTCTGTTGCTACCGACAGCGGTAGAGTTACCGCTCGGCGTTAGCGACTGTGAAAATACTTTTAGGTTAGAACAATGTAAATCATAGAGCACAAATCATAGATGAAGAAACAAACATATTTTTCATTAACATTAAATTGAAATAAATGTGATTACAAAAACATTTCCCAATGACGCTTGGAAAGAGGCGACCAATGGAAATTCTTTTCATTTTCTATACCGACTCGTATCCCCACGAACCGGTTGGCTTTAGCCGATCTCTCCCCAGATACGGCCTGAAGCCGCTCTAGCAAATCTATCACCAGAAAGGCCTCGAGCACCCCCTAGATCTACTCCCTAGACCCAGTCGCCAACACGTGGCGAATTACTCCCTAAGTCCAAACTAGACCTAGTCATGGTGTGGCGAATTCATGAACCGGTTACAATGATAAAATAAAAGCGTTACAAGATAAGATAATGGAAAAACTCCCCTCTAAGTAGAACCCTTGATGTAGATGTCGTTTCGCTTGCAAAGGTTCGATCGTTGTGGCTTGAGAGTCTCCATCTTTGATGTTATTGAGATCTTTGGATGTCTCCAATTGATTGGAGATTGTTGCAGCGAGAACACTCCATGTGTATGTTGAGAGAAGGCTTCTTGATCACCATTTTGATTGCCTTCAATCCTTGCGCATGATTTTCTTTTGATCTCCTCTGAAGAACTCCCTCTTATGAGGAGTGGGAAACACCTCTCATATTTCTCTAGACGGATAGGGCTTTCAGCCCTCGAAAATTTCATCCAAATCCATCAAGGGAAACTCATTTTCGGGTTGTTTTAAATAGATGTTTGCTGTCCAGGAAAGCTAGCGTCGGGGGTAGAGTTATAGCAGGGCGGTAGCAGCGGTGAGCAGTTTCCTTCCTTCTATTCTCATCAATTTCGTGGATTTGTCTTCTATCTTTGGAAATACATTATTCCCCACGAAAATATGGTATATTCTTGCCTTCATAATGATATTGCATGCTCCTTTTGGTTTCTTAATTAAATCTTGATTGATTGGAGTTTTCAAATCTTGATTGATTGGTTTCATAATGATATTGCATACTCTTGATTGATTATTCCTTCCCGCGAGATCTCCTTCCTCATTTGCTCCTCAATCAGCATCATGATGGCGGGACATCAAAAAGTTACCGCCGGGCGTTAGCCTTAACGCGTCGCGATAGTACTTGCCAAAAATAGCATCCCGTCGACATTCCTTTTTCTCCATTGTTTCCTTCTCGTCAATTGTTTCCATTTATGCTAGCGCCAGCAGTAGTGCTAACGCTTCGCGGTAGTATGCATTTCGTCGAGCGTCGCGGTAACAACAGATAATCATCCTGATGTCGCTTCGACGTCTTTCTTTTTCACACTCCTTTGGGGATTGAATGTTGAAGATCCTGCACACTCTAAACACAATGCAAGTATGATCAAATACAATAGGATTTGTTATGGTCAAACCAAGAGATGCGGAAAGCATGTCCCAACACAAAAATCCCCGTGGTGATAGGGCACCTGATCAAAAACCTAATGGATTCCTACCAAGGGTGGTAGAAGAGTAGATGTACCCAGTTTGATTGGGGAACTACTATAGATTCTTGCGTCTTCTATGTTTGTGTGATTTGGTGTGTTGTGCTGTGTTGTTCATTTATTTTGTTTTTATACTCACTCTGTTACATATATATATATATATATCACTATTTTAATTCCGCTATGAAATAAGTTAACTTTTAATACTCTATTCACCCCCCTCTAAAGTATAACTAAGATCTAATACCACACATTCACCAAAGCTATTGTGGCTATAATATCAAATAATCTCCACCTATTTGATGAAGTCATAACCCTGCGTACTAAGTTGAATTGCACAGAGAATAATTATAATATCAGATACATAAAATGACATAGAGAGTTAAAGACTTAGCTTTTCAACCTTTTTGCTTTTCATCCTTCTTGCTTTTCAACCTTCTCTCCCCCTTTCAACCTTCTTTCCCCCTTTCTGTCTGCTTCAGATAGGGAAGTGATAGCATGACAGTTCAACAGGGTTCTCCCCCTCAGCAACTGCATCGGAGTCCTTATTAGGAAGTAGACTTTGAATACTTGTTTCATCCCCCCCTCAATCTTCTCCCCCCCCCCCCCCTTAGAATTTCAGTGCTTGGACTGATTTTCTGAGCTTTTCAACAATTTCATTATAGACTTCTTTTTTTGGCCATGTACCGCGAACATCCACTGTCCAAATGCCCAATAAGAGTTTTGGTTGGCCTTTGGATATACCTGCAATCACAGATTAATTACCCTTAGGAACCCATACGGATTTGGGTCCTAGGTTCCTAGATAGACGACCACCACTTGGAGTGTTAATATTGCGAGCGGTCATTCTTACATTTTTAACCCGTGGAGTCTTGAAATTCAAGGGTTTGAACCAATAATCTATGGCGATGTGACCAACTTTGCCACAACACCAATAGTCGAATCTGTTGTATCATCTTTTCTTCTCCTGCTTAACTCTTTAAACGGGGAGTCAAGCAGGAGGTACAAACTTGGAAGTGGAAGCCTCATGATTGCAGCATATACATGGCTCCTTCTCATGTGGTTTCGTAGCAACAGGTTTGACTTTCGGTGCTTTCTTAACTGATGGTCCATGCATAAATGAACCATAATCCTCGAGGATTATTTCTTCATAATGAACTTTGAGAGCAGACATTCCTAAGTTTTAGGGACGGCTCCATCCTTGGTTACTTTTATTAGGCTCAATGTGAGTTGGTCTCGTAAAGTGACCATAAGAGGTTTCAAAGTCATAGGTGTTTGTCGGAAAAACCACCTTCCTGAAGGAAGGTTGACATTGATCAGCCTTGTCATTACCCTTAACGGCTCTTCTCTTAGCAGCCTTACTTTTCTCGGTCTGATGACTGATAACGCTAACCTTCGCAGGAGTTGAGAAACCATCATTAATAGGAAGGATGGTCTTTGCCTTCGAGAATCTTTCTACTTGCTTCCTTTAAACCACTAACTTTCCTTCCAACTCAATTATAGATTTCTCCTTCAGCTTTACCAGTTCAGTAGAGCTTTTCAGTTTGTCTTTAAAGAGTTGTACTTCATCTCTGAAAGGAATTTATTGTTCAATTTCTTCCCTCATATTTGGTTCCACGGCCTTGAGATACTCAATCTCTTTTGATTGATATTTGAATACCTTGCGGCATTTGACAAATCCCTTCAATAGTTCTCTATATTTAACTAGAAGATCTGAATATTCCTTTGAAGAGTAGCCGTCATCCGCGTTGGATGCAGTCTTAGACTCAGATAAAGGGTGTCACAGATATCCGAATCTGAATGAGCCATAAGCCCAAAATAGGCTTCATCATTTCAGCTTGACTCATCTGAGTCGCTGTCGCTAAGAGTCTTTGACTTCTAAGCGATGAAGCTCTTTTCTTCTTTCCTTTTTCCTTTGAAGGATTTCTTCTCTTCCTTCTTTTTGTATGGACATTCCTTACTTAAATGTCCAGGCATATTACAGCAGTAGCAAACGACATCAGTCGAATTATGTTTGTTCTGTTAGATTCGTACCTTTCATTGTTGTTTTTTGAAGTCAGAAGAGGAAGAGTGATTTTTCATTTGTCTTATCTTGCTCAGTATTCTCTTGAATTGCTTGGAGAGTGAGGAGAACTCCCTATTTGACATTTCCGAGCTTGATGAGCAAGCCACTGAGTCATCATGCACATCTGCGGACTGTCTCCTCATAGATGGCACAACTTTACCTCTCCTTAGCCTTTCGGCTTAAAAAGCTACAAACTTCTCTCTTCCTGAATTCTTACTTCCCTCTTCCTCAGCTTTTTTGATGCTTAGCTTTAGCTCTTGGGAAAGAATCTTCCCAAATAGAATATGTGGCTCCATCGTAGCCAACTTACCAAACTTCCTTATAGCTATTGCCTTGGTATCTCATTCTTTCGTTAAGGATCTCAAGAACTTGTCATTCGATTCTCCAACAGTAAATTCATGGTCATAATTTCTTAGATCGTTGACGATCTTCAAGAACTTCTCATAAGTATCAGATATATTGTCCCTTGGATCTTGCTTGAAAGCTTTGTATTCTTGATTCAGTAGAGATCTACGATCATCTCTTACTTCTTCAGTAGCTTCCATCAGAACTACTAGAGAATCGCACATCTCTTTAGCAGACTTATAGTGGAATAAATTTTGCAGCATCGAATCGTCCACTGCACTTGCAATAATGTTCTTTGCATTCGTATCCAAGGCAACAATACCAATCTCATCCTTTGTTATATCAAGCAACTTCTTAGGAACTTGCACGTTTGGATTTACGGTCTATGTTGTCATAGGAACATGAGGACCTTCTTCAACAATTTGAAATATTCTTGGATCAGCGGCTTCCGTATAGAATCTGACCCTTTCGTTCCACATCAGAATGTTTTCTTTGGTGCACACCGGCATCTTCATGGAAGAATCCTTCGTTCTGTCCATTCCAGACATGATGTATGTAAACAACTAGATAGAGATCTTGTTCAAGGTGTTAACCTCTTAACTAACAACCTCCCTCTGATACCAATTGAAAGTATCTAGTTGCTACCGAAATCACCTAACACAAACACAAGGAATTATAGTGGTTCCCCGGAATGGGTATGTCCACTTTTCCGCCTCACCTATCTAGCACTCCCGGCTAGACTAGGCTACTTCACTAATCTCAGATTTAAACAAATCTTACAACTCAGAGCATACAACTCCTACAAACTCGGAGTCTCAACTCCTACACTTGGTAGTAAAACTTCCTACAAACTCGGAATTAATAACTTCCTACAACAGGTATGGTTATAAAAATAACTTTCATGAAATCTCAAAGAGATTTATACTTCAAATCTGAGAAAATTTGTCTTCTTCTTCCTTGCTTGAGATAGAGAAAATTGTGCTTGAATAATGAAGGAGAAGAAAGACTTAGATCTTGAAAAAGCTGGATCTGAAAACTTGAGTTTCAACTAAATCTTGAAAGGAACTTTGAAGATTCTGAGATTGAAGATCCTGTCGAAACTTTCTTCGAGAGGAAATCGCGAACTTAGATGTCGGCGGCGAGATCTTCCTTTTTGCAAAAAGCCGAGAGACGAAAATGGCGATCTGCGTTTATATGAGTTCTCTTTGATTTCTAGATTCTTGTTTTCGGAAATAATACTTAGTTATTTATTGCAAACCCTCTTCAAACGGCTAGAACATGATTTCAGGACAATACTTCACGTGTACTGAACATGGCGCCCTAAAATTGCAGTCGTCTGAAAATGCAAAACGAAAACCTGCTTAAGTCAATTCGTCGTTAGCTTACGACGCTACACGACGAATCGATGAAACCTACTTAACGAAATCAAACCGAAATTAACTTTTTGTCAATTCATCGAGTGCTTACGAGACTACTTGACGAATCAACGAAACCTTCTAAACCACTCGACGAAATCTTCTTGACAAAAATTACATGAAGACTCGATGAAAAGAACTTAGCAGAAAGCTGAGACGGGAAGAAGCTATAATTGAGATCACTTGAGACTTTCTTGAGAGCACTCGACGAATTCATCGAGTGTTCACGAGAAACCAGCAGACCACTCAACGAATTCGTCAAGTGTTCTCGAGTGAACACTTTATTACTCGACGAAAAGAGTTAAGACATTTCACGAGACCTGTCAAGTAATCTCAATGAATTCGTCGAGTCCACTCGAGATGTCTCGACGAATTCGTCGAGTCTTCTCGAGTGTACCCGACGAATTGATTTGAATAAAATCTCTTCCAGTCCTGAACACAACAACTACTTCATCTTAACTTCTCCATAGTGTTTGAATATGAAGTACACCCTAATAGAGATATTTCACAGGAGTCAACACCTTGGTCTACACAATGAGAGATATTGCATGACACATAATTTTGTTAAATGCTTTTAAACATTCTTCATCAAAAAGGAACGCAGATTCCTTTACCAACAATTGCATTAGTGTTTTTGTAATTTTTGAAAACTCATGTATGAACCGCCTATAAAATCCCGCGTCTCCTAGAAAACATCTAATTGATTTTACGTTAGTCGTACGGGGAAGTTTTTCAATGACTTCGATCTTGGCCCGATCGACCTCGATCCCTTTACCAGAAACTTTATGTCCGAGGACTAATCCTTCTTGGACCATAAAGTGGCACTTCTCCCAGTTGAGTGCCAAATTCATTTTTTCGCAGCATTGAAGAACACAATCAAGATTATTCAAACAATTTTAAAAGAATTGCTAAGGACTGAAAAATCATCCATAAAAACTTCCATGACGTCCTCTACTAATTCAATAAAAATTGCCAACATATATCTTTGAAATGTAGCTGGTGCATTGCAAAGACCAAACGACATTCTTCGATATGCGAAGGTGCCGAACGGACAAGTGAAAGTGGTTTTCTCTTGGTCTTCGGGTGCAATTGGGATTTGAAAGTATCCCAAAAGGCCGTCAAGAAAAAAATAGTGTGAGTGACCGGATAGTCTTTCTAAGATTTGGTCAATGATGGGTAACGGGAAGTGATCCTTGCGGATAACATCTATGCTAACCCGACAACCCATAACAGTACGGGTTGTAATCAACTCATTAATTTCATTTATAACTGCCATTATTCCACCCTTTTTAGGCATGACTTGTACCGGGCTAACCCAAGTGCTATCAGAAATTGGGTAAATAATTCTCGTGACTAATAATTTTATAATTTTGGCCTTAGCAACTTCCTTCATATTGGGATTAAGGCTTTGAGGCTGAATAGTTACGCGAGAAATATTTTCTAAATTTATTTTATGCATGCAAAAAGCTATTTGATCGATAGGCACCCTTAGAGGGGGGTGAATAAGGGTTTTTAAAACTTATGTTATATTTTGATTATCTTTGAAATAATGCGTAATTAAGAAGGTGAGAAATCAAACAAAACAATTGAAATAAAGTAGAGACATGCTTTATTAATAGGAAATAAGGTTTTACAAAAGTTGATTTCTATAACGCTAGTAATCGGTGGCGAATAATAGTAAACTCTTTTTGTTTTCTATCCCGACTCACATCCCCACGAACAGGTTACCCTAGCCTATCCTTCCCCGGATACGGCCTCAAGCCGTTCTAGCCAATCCAACCCTGGGTATGGCCTTGAGCACCCCCTAGACCTAACCTAGATCTCGTTGCCAACACGAGGTGAATTTCTGCCATAAGTCGTACCCAGACCTAGTCGCCAACACGAGGCAAATTCTCCAACTGTTTACAAGAAATATGAAATGATAATAATAAAAACACCTTCTTGAAGAACTTCTGAAGTTGGAGACAAAGATCTGCTGTAGAATAAGCGTTGTAGAAGCGGACGTTGTTTGGATCCGACGTGAAGATACTCTCCTTCAGAAATCCGCAGAGCTTAGGTAGGACATCAGCTTTAATCCAAATCAGGCTCTAGAATTCTAGCACTCAACCTCTCTCTCTAAAGGTTGTTTGAAATGAGAGAAGAAGGGTCCTATTTATATCCTCAGCGCTAGCGCCTGCACTAGTGCTACCGCCGACGCTATCTTATATTTAGGACATATTTTGCGCGGGAGAATCTTCAATCAGAGAAAACATTTTCTTCTTTCCTTCTGTGCTCCGCGCTATCGCCTGCTTTATCCACTACCGCCTGGCGCTATCACCTTCTAAATGTATTCCCTGGATTGTGCTAATCATCGCTAGAGCTGGGCGCTAGGTGCTACCGCCGGCGCTAGTGGGCATGTTGGAATTATTGGCCCAATTTTGGGGGCAACCATCTTATGTCATCCTTGAGTCATATGGACTTTGTTTCCTGCAAACTTAAACACACAAGATCAAATACACATAGGATTTGTTATTCTCAAACCTAGGAGATGCGGAAGACCATGTTCCAAAAAACTCCCCATTTTGATAATAACAAATCCATTAATGATAAATCAGAGCATTAATATATAAGCATGATGGAACCTACTTGTGTGTGTGTGAGAGTGATGACTTAGGATAAATATTGATTTTAGTATTTAGAATTGCTCCCCCTAAATATTGATTTTAGTGTTGAAAATTTTGAAATAAAGTAGAGGTCGGGCGATCTGTTCTTTAGACTGCGCGGGTTGCCTACTCGCAGCGGGTTGGCGGTCTATCAGTCTGGTTTGTTCTTGGACTTGGTCTGCTTCAAGTCCTAGTGCTCTGCAAAACTTGTGCGGTTTGTCTTTAAGCTGCAAGGTTTGTTTTCTACCCGCTGACGAGTTGAGGTGGTTATCCTATCTCTATGGGCGGTTAACACACTCCACCTCGCGCCTATAAATAGGACCTCTCCCTCAGATCAATCACAGTGAACAGTAAGCTAGAGCTCGCAAGTCTTTCGTGCGGTTAGACTTTTCTAGTCGCTCGGGTTGAGATTGACTCTGTTGTGTTCGCAGGTTGCGCAGCTTGTGTGTGGTTCTGACTTGGTCAGAGGAGACCGCAGCGGTTAAGCCAGTGGCAGTCAGCGGCCGGTAGCAACATGTGGTCGTGGTTTGCGGCTTCTCTCTTCGGCTTGTATCTCTGCTTTCAATAAAGTCAGACCGTGCGGTTAGGCGGCTTGCCTTGCCGGTCAATTTTCTGTTCAGCTTGTCAGCGACAGCATTCGCGGTTAGGAGCAGCTAAGTGACTGCGGTCACACGGCCTTGCTCGGGCGGACAATTTTCAGCATTGGAATAATGGGTAGTCCGCGTGTTGAGTTGCGGTTTGGCAAATTGGCGGTTTGCGCGGACATCCTTATTAAGTTGGGCTGCTTGCTAGTCGGGCGGCTAGTCGGGCGGCTTGGGCGACTTCTGTTTTGTCTTGTTGTTATTCTTCTTAGATTGTTTTTGGTGAAGCATGTCTCGCCATGTATACCTCAAGTTGTAAAGAGGAGTTTTGAATACTATTCCTGGTGTTCCTTCGTTGTTTCTGGTTTATTGTGCTCAGAAAAGTTGAGAGTGTTCCTGCGACCTAGTTCCCATTTTTTTCCGCTAATTATCAAAACGAGAAAATTTCACATGGTATCAGAGGAACAGAGGTTTGAGCACTGAATCAGCCGCAGTTATCTTGCTTGGATTTCTGGAGCACAAGTAAATCAGTAGTATAGCTATGGAAGGTGGAATTACAAGAGGTCTTGGTATTGAGCTTCTTACACAGACTAACTTTAAGTAGTGGAAGTCTTGTATGGAAAGCTATCTTCTTGGTGAGGATCTCTGGGAGGTTGTCGGAGGAGATGCGAGATAAGCTGTTGCCCCTGTTAAAGGGAATGCTGAACTGGTGAAAGCTTGGAAGAAAACAAATGCAAAAGCCGAGTTTACTCCCAAGCGAGCAATTTCATCAGAGCTATTTGATCACATCATAGGATGTCGATCTGCTGCTGAGATTTGGACTTCTCTTGACGGGCTGTTCAATAAGAAGAATGTAGCGCGACTACAGTTCTTGGAAAATGAGTTGGCGAAAGCCACTCAAGGTGTTCTTTCTGTCTCTACTTTCTTTTTAAAGATGAAGAACCTCTGTGCAGAGATTTCTGCTTTGGATCTGGATGAGCCATTTCTGAGGCAAAGCTGAAGAGGCACATTATTCGCAGATTGTGGAGAGAATATGTGGCCTTTGTCACTTATGTCCAAGGCTGGGCTAATCAGCCGTTGTTGCTTGAGCTGGAGAATTTGCTTGCTTCACAGGAAAGTTTGGCAAAGCAGATGGCTGGGATGTCTGTCTCCGGGGGATATAATGAGGTGCTCTTCTCTGGGAATAAGAAGAAGTGGGATAAGAAGAAAAAGTCATCTGGAAGCGATGGTTCTTCTACTTCAGGTCAGCAGGAGAAGAGCCATGCTCCCAATTCTGATGGGAAGAAGAAGGAAGGACTTCGGTGCTTCAAGTGTAATCAGCTTGGTCATTTCAAGAAGGATTGCAGATTGAATCTTCAGGAAGGGCATGCTGCTGGCAAGAAGGAAGTTGGATCCAGGAATGAGGAAGTTGAATGGGGAGGAGATGGTGCCTTTACGGCAAATCTGACAGCGGCGTCAGTTGATGTTCTTTCCTCTATCAACTACAAGGAGGACTAGATTGTTGACTCGGGGTGTGGTCATCACCTCACCGGGGATTGGTCAAAGCTTTCTCATGTGCAACCCTATTCAGGTAATGATGTTATTATTACCGCTGATGATTCTATTCATGCATTCAAGCAAGAGGGGGTGGTTTTTTTAGGCAGTGATAAGGGTCTACTCAAGTTACAGAGTGTTTATCACGTGTCGGGTATGAAGAAAAATCTCTTCTCTGTGACTAACGCTGTTGACGCCGGATATCACGTTTTGTTTGGTCCAACAGAAGTGAGGTTCCTTAAGAATGTGTCATCGGTGCAAGATGACACAGTTCATGTTGGGAGAAGGGTAAAGGACTTGTTTATTTTATCAACAAGTTCTTATGTTGATAAGATGCAGACAAATGATAACGCGGCTATCTGGCATGAAAGGCTAGGGCATGTTGGCATGGTGAAGCTGAAGGCTATGGCGGAAAAAGGCCTTGTGAAAGGCTTTCCTAGTTTATCATCCATGGGAGAGGTTCATGTCTGTGCAGGGTGTCAGTATGGCAAGTCTCATCGACTTCCATTTGACAAATCACAGAGCAAGTGCAAGAAGCCGTTGGAGTTGATTCACAGTGATCTTTTTGGCCCGACCAACACTACCAATCTTGGAGGAAACCAGTATATGCTGGGTTTGATTGATGATTACACCAGATATACTTGGGTGTATTTTATGAAGGAGAAGTCAGAAGCGTTCGGGAGGTTTGTGGAGTTCAAGGAGCTTGTGGAGGGTCGTCTTAGATTACGGATTGATAAATTGAGAACTGACAATGGAGGTGAGTTCACCTCAGGTGAGTTCTTTAGTTTTTGCAGAAAGCACGGCATCCAGAGAGATCACTCTTTTGCGCATACTCCACAACAGAATGGAGTTGCTAAGCGGAAGATCCGTCATTTGACGGAGACCGTGAAGTGCTGGATTCATGCCAAGAATATTCCAAAGTCTTTCTGGGCGGAGGGTATGTCTTGTGTTGCTTCTGTCATCAATCAGATGCCTCTTAGTTCGATCAACATGAAGACTCCACATGAGCGGATGTTTAAGGAGAAGCCCAATGTTGGACACTTATGGGTGTTTGGTTCAACTTGCTATGTTCACGTCCGTGATGCCCTTAGAACAAAACTAGACGCGAAGGCAAGGAAACTAGTGTTTGTTGGGTATGATGACCGAAAAAGGGCTGGAAGTGCATGGAACCCCAGACGCAGAGCTTTGGTGTATCTCGTGATGTGGTATTTGATGAGCTGACGTCAAACCAGGGGAGTTCTTGTATAGAACTTGTAGATAGCAAGGTTGAAAGGCAAAGAGAAGCAGCAGGAGATCTTTAGGAGGAGTTGCCTGTTTCATCGGGAGCTCCAGTTGTGTCAAGCTCTGGGCAGATGCTTCAGGTTCTGGAAGCAGGGGGAGCAATGCTCCAAGTACGTATGAGAACAGAGTTGATTCTGAAGAAGCAGCGAAAGTATTTAGTCCAGTTCTGACATTGAGAAGGTCAAAGAGGACTATAATTCCACCAACTCGCTATACAGGAGGAAACATGGTAAGCTTTATCTCTTGTTTCTTTACTGGCCCTCTGGACGAGCGAGAGCCTTCAAGATTTGAGGAAGCCACTGGAGTCAAGGAGTGGGAAGATGCCATAGATGAGGAGATGGCTTCCCTCAGGAAGAACGAAACCTGGGATCTTGTTCCCAAGGTTGATGGCATAACTCCTATAACTTGCAAGTGGGTATTCAAATTGAAGAAGAAGGCAGATGGTAGTATCGAGCGGTACAAGGCTCTCCTTATTGCTCGAGGGTTCTCACAATAGTATGGGGACGATTATGAGGACGTTCAGTCCAGTAGCCAAGATGACTTCGGTGCAGGTGGTGATTGCGTTGGCAACTTGCAAAGGATGGAGGATTTGGCAACTTGATTTAAAGAATGCTTTCTTGTACGACGAGATTGATAGGGACATCTTCATGGTTCAGCCACCTGGGTATGTATCGGAAGTTCATCCGGGACACGTATGCATGTTGAAGAAGGCCCTCTATGGGTTGAAGCAAGCGCCTAGGGCGTGGTATGGGAAGATCGCATAATATCTTCATTTCTGCTGATACTTTGCTTCAGACTCAAATTCTAGCTTGTTTATCAAGAAGAAAGGAGAGCTTCAGGTCCTCGTGCTATTGTATGTGGATGACATGATTGTCACCGGGAACTCAGAAGAGGAGGTAGCAAGGCCAAGGGCTGAGTTTGCTATCAGATTTGAGATGAAGGATCTAGGTGAGCTCCACAACTTTCTTCGACTTGAGGTTGAGAGGCAGAAGAATGGAGTGCTCATTTCCCAGAAAGGCTATGCGGAGCAAATTGTTAAAAGATTCGGCATGCAGGAAGGGAAGAGTAGTTCGCCTCCTCTTGAGGTTGGTCTAAAGCTTCAGCGAGATGAGGGATGGATTCTTTATGATCCATTGGTGTTCTGGGCTCTTGTTGGGAGTTTGATATATTTGACGATTACCAGGCTGGATATTGCATATGCAGTTGGCAGGGTGAGTCGATATATGGCGGAGCCACGGAAGCCTCATATAGTGGCGGCCAGGAGTATCCTGAAGTACATGAAGTCGACCTCTAATTTGGGTCTCTGTTATAGGAGAGATACATGCTTTAACCTGCATGGTTACATGGATACTGATTATGGGGGAGATTCGGATGATCGGAAGTCGACATCTGGATACTTTTTTTTGACAGGCCCTGCAGCTATATCATGGTGTAGCAAGAAGCAGGATTCGGTATCTGTCTCTATCACTGAAGCAGAGTACAAGGTTTTTGCTTTGGCTGCTCAGGAAGCCATCTAGCTAAGGAGGTTGGTAGAAGACATCCATGAGGAGGTGCGACATCCTACTATGCTATGCGGTGACAACGAGAGTGCCCTCAAACTGGTTACTAATCCCGTTTGTCATGCACGAACCAAGCACATTGAGATCTAGCATCATTTAATTCGGGAGAAGGTGCTGGAGGGATCTCTGATGGTTGAGCATGTGCGGAGTGAGGACAATGTCACTGACATCTTCACGAAGCCGTTAGCGAAGGGACCATTCACTCGGTTATGAGGTTTACTCGGGTTGACTTCGACTTCTCACTTCAAGGGGGAGTGTTGAAAATTTTGAAGTGAAGTAGAGGTCGGGCGGTCTATTCTTTAGACCGCGCGGGTTGCCTACTCGCAGCGGGCTGGCGGTCTGTCAGTCTGGCTTGTTCTTGTACTTGGTCTTCATCAAGTCCTGGTGCTCTGCAAAACCTGTGCGGTTTGTCTTTAAGCCGCACGGTTTGTTTTCTACCTGCTGACGAGTTGAGGTGGTTATCCTATCTCTATGGGCGGTTACCACACTCCACCTCGCGCCTATAAATAGGACCTCTCCCTCAGATCAATCACAGTGAACAGTAAGCTAGAGCTCGCAAGTCTTTCATGCGGTTAGACTTTTCTAGTCGCTCGGGTTGAG
Organism: Dactylorhiza incarnata; assembly: GCA_033032865.1. Taxonomy (NCBI): domain Eukaryota; kingdom Viridiplantae; phylum Streptophyta; class Magnoliopsida; order Asparagales; family Orchidaceae; genus Dactylorhiza; species Dactylorhiza incarnata. The sequence goes on from JAWHQI010000013.1 coordinate 18,539,599, forward strand.
ATTGACTCTGTTGTGTTTGCAGGTTGTGCGGCTTGTGAGTGGTTCTGACTTGGTCAGAGGAGACCGCAGCGGTTAAGCCGGTGGCAGTCAGCGGCGGGTAGCAACAGGTGGTCGCGGTTTGCGGCTTCTCTCTTCGGCTTGTATCTCTTCTTTCAATAAAGTCAGACCGTGCAGTTAGGCGGCTTGCCTTGTCGGTCTGTTTTCTGTTCAGCTTTTCAGCAACAGCGTTCGCGGTTAGGAGCGTCTAAGTGACTGCGGTCAGACGGCCTTGCTCGGGCGGACAATTTTCAGCATTGGAATAATGGGTAGTCCGCGTGTTGAGTTGCGGTTTGGCGCCTTGGCGGTTTGTGCGGACAACCTTATTAAGTTGGGCGGCTTGCTAGTCGGGTGGCTAGTCGGGCGGCTTGGTCGACTTCTGTTTTGTCTTGTTGTTATTCTTCTTGGATTATTTTTGGTGAAGCATGTCTCGCCATGTATACCTCAAGTTGTAAAGAAGAGTTTTGAATACTATTCCTTGTGTTCCTTCGTTGTTTCTGGTTTATTGTGCTCAGAAAGGTTGAGAGCTATTCTGCGACTTAGTTCCCATTTTTTTCTGCTAATTATCGAAACGAGAAAATTTCACAATCTTCAATCAGAGGAAACATTTTCTTCTTGCCTTCTGTGCTCTGCGCTAGCGCCTGCGCTACCCGCTACCGCCTGGCGCTATCACCTGTTGGAACATGGTCTTCCGCATCTCCTAGGTTTGAGAATAACAAATCCTATGTGTATTTGATATTGTGTGTTTAAGTGTGCATGTTAACATAGTCCATACGACTCAAGGAGTACTTATGATGACTGCCCCCAAAATTGAGACCAAAATTTGAAAAGGCTCACTAGCGCCGGCGGTAGCGATAGCGCCCGGCGCTAGCGTTGATTAGCACGATTCTGGCTGTGTTTTTAGAAAGAGCTAACGCCATGCGGTAGCAGATAGCGCTGGCGGTAGCATGGCGCATAAGAGGCATAGAGCAAAATGTTGCCACAGATTGAAGATCCTGCAGCGCAAAACGTTTCCTAATCTGGGCTAGCGCCGGCGGTAGCGCTAGCGCCGACAATAGCGCTTGGGCTATAAAAGGAGCCCCTCTCCTCTTGTTTTCGACACACCTATTGCATACACCTCAGAGAGAGAGTACTAGAATTCCAGAGGCTCGTCTTAGCCGAAATTTGAGGTCCCAGCGAAGCTCTGCCAATTTGTGAAGGAGAATTCCATCACGCCGAATCCAGACAAAGTCCGCTTCAACAAACGCTGATTCTACAACAGATCTTCGTCTCCTACTTCAGAAGTTCATCTTAAGGGAGGTTTTGTTATTTTATTTCTCTTTTATCATTGTAAACGGTAGTGAAATCGCCTCGTGTTGGCGACTAGGTCTGGGGTAGACTTAGGGCTGAAATTCGCCTCGTGTTGGCGACTAGATCTAGGCTAGTTCTAGGGGGTGCTCGAGGCCACATCCGGGGAAGGATTGGCTAGAGCGGCTTGAGGCCGAATCCGGGGAGGATAAGGCTAGGGCCACCGGTTCGTGGGGAAGCGAGTCAGGATAAAAAACAAAAAGAGCTTTTTTATTATTCGCCTCCGATCTCTAGCGTCATCGAGATCAAGTTTGGTAAATCTTATTTATCATTAATAAAGCTTGTCTCTTTTTGTTTTACTTCACTTATTTCATGTCTTTAATCTTGCAATAATTCAAAGTTTTTAAATATAATCTAAAGTTTTTTTAAACCCTTATTCACCCCCCCCCCCTCTAAGGGCGCCGACCGATCCAACAAGTGGTATCAGAGCGGTTTTGTTCCAATCGGCTTAACAACCGGGAACAATGGCGTCTCATGATCTCGCTTTTCCTGAGGGTCAAGGGGTTAGTCGACCACCTCTCTTTACTGGGTCAGATTTTAACTACTGGAAAAATCGAATAATGTATTTTCTTATGACCATGGATGTAGAAGTATGGAACATGGTAGAAGTACGGTACTCTCCGCCTACAACTGTAGTAGGAGAGGCGACATTAGCAAAACCTAAAGATAAATGGGACGACAATGATAAACTAAGGTGTAAAAATAATGCTAAAGCAATGAACGCTTTATATTGCGCTTTAAATAGGACTGAGTTTAATAGAATTTCTGCATGCACAACTGCTTATGATATTTGGAATCAATTGGAAGTTACTCACGAAGGTACATCGCAGGTGAAAGATGCCAAGCTGTTTCAACTGGAATCTGAATACGAAAAATTCAGGATGGACACGGAAGAGGACATCAACTCAATGTACACTCGCTTCACAAAGATTGTCAACGCATCAAAGGCGCTTGGAAAGACCTACTCCGACGGGGACTTGGTGAGGAAAATTCTTTGCTCCTTACCTCCAAGGTTCAATCCGAAGGTGACAGCCATCTCGGAGTCGCACAACTTAAGAACGCTCCAGATCGAGAATCTCATTGGGAATCTCAAAACCCATGAGGTAGATCTACAAATTCAACATGACGAATACAACAAGGAGCCGAAGAAAAAGGCGTTGGCGCTGACATCAAAGAAGGAGTGCATCGAAGAGGACGATGATGATGAAGAAGGACTCCTGGTGAAGAATTTCAAGAAGTTCATCAGAAATCCAGAGAGAAGGAACACATTCCGAAAATTATTCCAAAAAGATACTCGACGAAAGGTATCCTCCTCTTCATCGAAGAAAGAAAAAGGAAGCGCTGACGAAGAAGAAAGGCCGCCTCCAGAATGCTATCACTGCAGAAAAACCGGGCACATTCGGAGCCAGTGCCCAAAATACCAAAAGGAACGGAAAGAACAAAAGAAAGCAAAAGAAAAGAAGAAAGTGCTGAAGGCCGCTACTTGGGATGACTCTTCCTCTGAAGAGTTAAACGTTTCTGAGTCAAGTAGCGAGGAGGAAGCAAACTTGTGCTTAATGGCCAAAAGCGACAATGACGACACCAGTGTTCTTAGCGACACTGAGGTATCTCCTCCTACCTTTGAAGAACTTTATGATAAATTTGTTTTATTAAATCATGAAAATGAATCCATTATAAAAGAAAATCGTAAGCTCACAAAAAAATTAGTCTCTCTTGAAAAAAGAAAAGTTTCATGTCAAGAATGTGAGCACTCTTTATTTATGATAAAAGAACTTGAAGTTTCTCTCTCTAATGCCCTTTCACAAAACAAAATCATTGCAAAAGAAAAAGGGGACTTAGAGAGAAAATTGAAAACTTCTATATTACAAATTGAAAAGAACAAAAAAGGATTTGAAAACAAATGTGTTATGATTGTTCAAGAAAATACATCTCTTAAAAAACAAAATCAAAATTTCAATTTAGCCATAACCAAATTCGGGATTGGTCAAAAATCCCTGGATATGCTTCTGGGTAATCAATGCTTTGGGTCTGGAAAAATCGGACTCGGATATAAAAGTGAACACTACCGCCCGGCGCTAGCTACTAACGCCGGCGGTAGCACTAAAGTTAAAAATTCTTCTAGTTTTTCTAATGTACAAACATCATCCAGCAAGGGCAACATAGAAACTCAGAAAAGGGTCTCAACCCCCTTTATTTCGTGTGCTAATTGTCTTAAATTTGGACACACGTCTGGCTCTTGCAGGAATATAATAAATCAACGATCATTAAAACAAATCTGGGTACCTAAGAAATCCACTTACTCTATGGGTGGTACCTCTTGGGTATCTGGGTCTTTACTCTCATCCTCTTTCTAGATTTGCAGGAAGGCTAAGGAAACAGAAGACGTGTGGTATTTGGACTCAGGCTGCTCCAAACACATGACGGGCAATAAAGCAAAATTCCTTAGCCTAGAAAAGAAGAAAGGAGGAATAGTAACGTTGGGCGATAACGGTAAAGGAAGGATCATGGGAGTTGGTACAGTGGGTAACACATCTTTTCTTATATCAAATGTGCTTTATGTGAAAGGATTAAAACATAACCTAATATCTATAAGTCAACTGTGTGATAAAGGTTTAGACGTACTTTTTGAATCTTCCACTAACCTTTGCAAGATTGTTAATCCTAAAACAAAAGATGTGTTATTAACTGCACCTAGAATTCATAATGTTTACATAGTTTCATTTCATGATCTTTCTAAATCTTCTATAAAATGTTTTATAACGAAAAATGATGATTTAGAATTATGGCATAGACGCTTAGGCCACGCTAGTACAAAGCTCATCTTAAAACTAGCAAAAAGAGAATTGATTAGAGGATTGCCTAAGTTAAGTGGAAATTTATCTTCATTATGCTCTCCATGCCAAAAAGGCAAATTTACTAAGTCATCTTTTAAAAGCAAAAACAAAATTTATACATCAAAACCTCTGCAATTAATTCATATGGATCTTTTTGGTCCCGTTAACACTACGAGTCTTGGTGGTAGATTATACACTTATGTTCTCATAGATGACTATTCTAGATATTGTTGGACTTTATTTCTCTCCTCCAAATCTGATGCGTTTTGCGAATTTTCAAAATTATGTACTCGCATTCAAAATGAATTAGATTTAAAAATAAAATGCATTCGCTCAGATCATGGAGGTGAATTTGAAAATGAAAATTTTAAATCTTTTTGTGACATGTTAGGTATTAAGCATGAGTTCTCTGCTCCACGCACACCTCAACAAAATGGTGTTGTAGAACAGAAAAATAGGACAATACAAGAACTTGCACGCACAATGCTATCTGAATATAAATTACCTAAGTATTTTTGGGCAGAAGCTGTAAGCACTACATGCTATGTAATGAATAGAGTTATGCTTCGCCCATCATTAACTCTCACACCATATGAACTCTACTATCAAAAGAAACCTAACGTATCATATTTTAGAGTATTTGGATGTAAATGCTTCATTCTTAATACAAAAGATTCTTTAGGAAAATTTGACGAAAAATGCGATGAAGGAATATTTCTTGGTTATTCTTCAACTAGTAAAGCATATAGAATATTTAATAAAAGATCAAGCAAGGTTGAAGAGTCAATTAATGTCAGATTTGATGAGTTTGTTTCATGTGCAGAAAAGCTCCCTACAGGTACCGATGATGAACCTTTGCCATCCTTGGAGCACGACGAAGAAGAACCGTCCAAAGAAGAGGAGGAGAAGTCAAAAGAAGATGAATATGTACCTCCAAGCATTATAAACTTCTCCAAAAATCATCCAAAGGAGCTAGTCATTGGGGAACCTTCTACTGGTGTAAGAACTCGGTCCTCTCATCATGAAACATTTTCAAATATTTGCTTTGTGTCTGAAATTGAACCTAAAAACGTTTCCACCACTTTAAATGACGAATTTTGGTTTTTGGCAATGAATGAAGAGTTAGGACAATTTGAAAGAAATAAAGTTTGGAATTTTGTAGAAAGACCATCTAATCATCCAATTATTGGCGTAAAATGGATTTTTAGAAATAAGCTAGATGGTGAATCTAGGATTGTAAGAAATAAAGCACGCTTAGTTGCTCAAGGCTATTCACAAATCGAGGGGGTAGATTTTGAAGAAACTTTTGCACCCGTAGCTCGCTTAGAATCTATACGAATATTTTTGGCATTTGCGAGTTTTAAAAGAATAAAATTATTTCAAATGGATGTTAAAAGTGCAAATCATATGGATGTTAAAAGTGCTTTTTTAAACGGGTTTATTAAGGAAGAAGTTTATGTAGAACAACCCCCCGGTTTCATAAATGAAAGATTTCCAAATCATGTTTACAAATTAGAAAAAGCGCTTTATGGTTTAAAACAAGCGCCCCGTGCCTGGTATGATCGTCTTACATCGTTTTTGTTAGAGCACGGTTATGTTATGGGAAGTGCAGACAACACACTCTTCATTAAGCATAAAAATAACGAATTAATTATTCTACAAATATATGTTGATGACATCATTTTTGGAGCCACTAATGAAGAGTTGTGTAATGAAGTAGTCTTAATAATGAAAAATGAATTTGAAATGAGTCTTGTAGGAGAACAATCATATTTTCTTGGTTTTCAAATTTCACAAAGAACTGAAGGTATTTTTCTGTGTCAATCAAAATATGTTCACGATATGCTTAAACGATTTGGATTTGAAAATCTTAAACAAGCTTCTACTCCTATGAGTGCTTCTTTAAAACTAGGAAAAGATGAATCTGGAATTTCTATTGATCAAACGCGATATAGAGGAATGATAGGTTCTCTTTTTTATTTAAGTGCATCTAGACCAGATATAATGTTTGTCGTATGTTTATGTGCTCGCTTTCAAGCCGATCCAAAAGAATCTCATTTAAAAGCGGTAAAATGTATTTTTCGTTATCTAATAGGGTCATCTAAACTAGGATTATGGTACCCACATAATGACTCTTTCACACTCCACGGCTTTTCCGATTCGTACTACGTCGGGTGCTCACTAGATAGAAAAAGCACTAGCGGTACGTGTCACTTTTTAGGACCCTCTTTAGTTGCTTGGTCTAGTAGAAAACAATCTTCGATTGCACTCTCCACCACGGAGGCCGAATATATCGCACTTGGTAGTTGTTGTGCACAAGCGTTATGGATGAGCCAAACACTAGAGGACTTTGGATTTCATCTCAAAAACATAGATCTTAAATGTGACAACAAAAGTGCAATAGACCTCACATATAATCCTGTACACCATTCTAGATCCAAACACATCGACGTTCGTCATCATTTCATTAGGGATCACATTAAGAAAGAAAATGTAAAAGTAAGCTTCATTGGGACAGACTCTCAACTCGCTGACATATTCACTAAACCTCTTCCCGATGCACGATTTCGTTTATTACGACTTGAGTTAGGTGTGCTAGATCTTACAAGTTAAAACATGCTCACAAATATAAGCTTCTTCACTTTTAACCATCAAAAACATCTCCTAAAAATCTGCACTTTCAGCATGAAACTACTATTGGGACACCTAATCAAGATCACCAATCAAAATTTCCAAAATCCTACAAAATCGTTCACTATCTCCCGCGCTAGCGCTACCGCAGGCGCTATCGTCCATGTTCATTTTTCTGTATTTTTTGAAATTTCTAAAAATCTCTTAAAATATATAAATCTATATTTTCTGCTTAGTTTTGCACTTCTGTGTTTCTTTATTTTTTTAAAAATCAAATACAAAACTACAAAAAACAAATTACAAAAAAAATGCTTTTCTTTTTCGCTTGTGTTGTTTCCTTTGTTTAAAGTTCATCTTTATGCAAAAATCAAATATAAGAATTCCAAAAACAAAAATTACAAAAATATGCTTTTATTTGCAAAAATCAAATACAAAAATATAAAATTTTAAAACTATCAAAAAAAACTCTATGATTTTTTTTGTGAAAAATCAAGCATGATTTAATCTACTATTTAGAAATTTTACAATGTTGCAATTTATCTTTTCAAACTACTTTGGACATTGTCTTTCTTCATGCTTTGATATATCTATTCAAATGTGCATCAATTATAGTTTAAAAGTTGTGTAGGATCAAGCTTAGCATGCCTCTAAGTATGAGTAAATGTTTTATGTTTGATAATGATATTTATTCACTCACCCTTTTTGGCATTGTCTACATATGTGTTTAATCTAAGAATACTTGTGTATGTTTTGTATTAGTACAATGGATTAAAATTGCACAAGTATCTTACCTACACTCCTTCTTTTGCACTCTTAAAAATTAAGAAGTGGTTATATTTTTTTTCTCATAAAATCTATTGATTTGCAAAACAAGTGTATTCGGAGAACTTTGTACAAAACAAAATTATAAAATAAATGACAAAGATAACTCCACCAAGCACTACTTGAACCTCCTGATAAGTCTTAATGAGCATTGTGAGGTTTAGCACCTTGGAAAGAATAATAAAGTGTCTTGTGCAAATCAAATCTTTCTTTCAAAAATAAGAAAAACCACTTTCTCTTAAGTACACCGGATCACTAGTCTCAAAATTCAAAATAAAATATGTGATCCCCCAAGCACTACTTTGCACCCTGATAAGTCTTGATGAGCATTGTGTGTGCAAAGCACCTTGGTAGTTGTACATTTTTTTTGTGCATTAAAGTGTGTGGAAGTAAGCTTATTTGTGTTTTATTGTGCTTCTTACTTTACATATTACTTGTATTTTTGATTAAAACATTTGTTTACTCTCCTCAAAATTACACTTATGTGCACATCATTATCTTCCATAACACTTCTTCTCATGAGTATTGGATCCTAATGCTAATTCTATATTACTTTTTATTTATGAAATCCACTAGATAACCTAGCATGTGTTCTACAATGTTTTGTATGTTTTTGGAATTATGAATTAAAGTAACATTGTAGTATTTTTTTTTATAAACATTATTTCATGCTTGGTTATTATCAAATTTAAAACTACAAAATGATTTACAAAAACATCATCTTTTGTGAACTTTAACTGATTTTTTTTGGATTATCATTACTATTTGATGTTTTTTGTATTGCTATAAGTTTTCTGCATCTTAACCATATAAGTGTTTTTACCTTGCGCTTTCATGCTTACTTAATATCTTGTATTCTTTGCATCATCACTTATTCTTAAAAATTCCTATCTTTCATTAAGTGATAGATTTCCTTGGAACACTTTTTATTGGTTACTTCTAACATAAAACTCTTTTATGCTAAAAACTCTGAAAATTTTGTAATGCTAATAACTCTGATCTATTTCAATGAAAAACAATTCTAAACCTCCTTATCATTTACTTAAAAAGCTCGACCATGCCTTCTCTTCTATTTACAAATTCTTTGGTTTTTTGTTTTCCCTACCCACTTTTGCAAATAACAAAGGGGGAGAACTAACATGATAAATATAACCCGCTATCAAAAACCCAACATGACAAATTAAGATGATAGCTTACATATTAGGGGAACATTCACTTAGGGGGAGCACGTATTTAGGGGGAGCAATTCTAACATGCTAGAATCGATTATTATCCTAAGTCATCACTCTCACACACACACAAGTATAGTTTCATCATGCTTATCTATTAATGCTTTGATTTATCATTAATGGATTTGTTATTATCAAAAGGGGGAGTTTGTTGGAACATGGTCTTCCGCATCTCCTAGGTTTGAGAATAACAAATCCTATGTGTATTTGATCTTGTGTGTTTAAGTGTGCAGGTTAACATAGTCCATACGACTCAAGGAGTACTCATGATGACTGCCCCCAAAATTGAGACCAAAATTTGAAAAGGCTCACTAGCGCCGGCGATAGCGATAGCGATAGCGCCCGGTGCTAGCATTGATTAGCACGATTCCGGCTGTGTTTTTAGAAAGATCTAACGCTAGGCGGTAGCAGATAGCGTTGGCGGTAGCATGGCGCATAAGAGGCATAAAGCAAAATATTGCCACGGAGTGAAGATCATGCCGCACAAAACATTTCCTAATCCGGGCTAGCGTCGGCGGTAGCTCTAGCGCCGGCGGTAGCGCTTGGGCTATAAAAGGACCGCCTCTCCTCTTGTTTTCGACACACCTATTGCATACACCTCAGAGAGAGTACTAGAATTCCAGAGGCTTGTCTTAGCCAAAATTTGAGGTCCCAGCGAAGCTCTGCCAATTTCTGAAGGAGAATTCCATCACGCCGAATCCAGACGAAGTCTGCTTCAACAAACGCTGATTCTACAGCGGATCTTCGTCTCCTACTTCAGATGTTCATCTTAAGGGAGGTTTTGTTATTTTATTTCTCTTTTATCATTGTAAACGGCAGTGAAATCGCCTCGTGTTGGCGACTAGGTCTGGGGTAGACTTAGGTCTGAAATTCGCCTCGTGTTGGCGACTAGATCTAGGCTAGTTCTAGGGGGTGCTCGAGGCCACATCTGGGGAAGGATTGGCTAGAGCGGCTTGAGGCCGAATCCGGGGAGGATAAGGCTAGGGCCACCGGTTCGGGGGGGAAGCGAGTCGGGATAGAAAAAAAAAGAGCTTTTTTATTATTCGCCTCCGATCTCTAGCGTCATCGAGATCAAGTTTTGTAAAACTTATTTATCATTAATAAAGCTTGTCTCTTTTTGTTTTACTTCACTTATTTCAGGTCTTTAATCTTGCAATAATTCAAAGTTTTTAAATATAATCTAAAGTTTTTTAAACCCTTATTCACCCCCCTCTAAGGGCGCCGACCGATCCAACATCACCTTCTAAATATACTCCCAGGATTGTGCTAATCATCAGTAGCGCTGGGCGCTAGGTGCTACCGCCGGCGCTAGTGGGCATGTTGGAATTATTGGCCCAATTTTGGGGGCAACCATCTTATGTCATCCTTGAGTCATATGGACTTTGTTTCCTGCACACTTAAACACACGAGATCAAATACACATAGGATTTGTTATTCCCAAACCTAGGAGATGCGGAAGACCATGTTCCAAAAAACTCCCCCTTTTGATAATAACAAATCCATTAATGATAAATCAGAGCATTAATATATAAGCATGATGGAACCTACTTGTGTGTGTGTGTGTGTGTGAGTGATGACTTAGGATAAATATTGATTTTAGTATTTAGAATTGCTCCCCCTAAATACATGCTCCCCCTAAGTGAATGCTCCCTTAATATGTAAGCTATCATCTTAATTAATCATGTTGTTTTTTTACTTTGATAGCGAATTATATTAATCATGTTAGTTCTCCCCCTTTTGTTATTAGCAAAAGTGGGTAAGGAAGCAAAACACATAAAAGTTTGGATAAGTTAAAGGCATGATCGAGCTTTGAGAGAAAATGATAAAGAGTTTTATAATAATTTTCATAGAAAGAAATCAGAGTTTTTAGCTTTAAATAATATAACATTTACCATGTAAGTCTACCATTTGGAAAATAATTTTAAGTTGGAAAGACTTGGGATAAGCATGAAAAGAACACAAGGTAAACATAATGTTGCCGAAGAATTATATAAAAATACAACAAACATCTTTTTGTAAGATATGGTGTTTCATAAAAAGAAATATGAGTGAAGGACTAATGAAAAAGATGTTTTTGTAAATTATTTTGTTTAACGAACTTTAAAGTTGATCATGAAGTAACCAAACATTAAAGAGATGTAAAAAAAGAGACTACTACAATGTTATTCTACTTCAGAAATTCAAAATATACCAAACATTGTAGAAAGCATGATAGGTTATCTAGTGCATTTAGATATGAAAAGTATTATAGAATTAGCATTAAAATCCAATACTCATGAGAAGAAGTGTTATGGAAAATAATGATGTGCACATTAGTGTATTTTGAAAAGAGTAAACAAATATTAGAATATAAAAATACAAGACAAATGTAGAGTAAAGTGCACAATAAAACACAAATAAGATTATTTCCACACACTTTTTATGCACAAAAAAATGTACAACTACCAAGGTGCTTTGCACACATAATGCTCAATAAGACTTATCAGGGTGCAAAGTAGTGCTTGGGGGATCACATGCTTTATTTTTCAATGTCATTTTTTGTTGATCTGGTGTACATAAAAATAAGTTGTTTTAAAAAAAAATGAAGGTTTGCACAAGACAATTTACTAATCTTTCCAAGGTGCTCAACCTCACAACGCTTATTTAGACTTATCAGGAGGTTCAAGTAGTGCTTGGTGGAGTTATCTTTGTCACTTTATTTTATGATTTTCTTGTTCAAAGTTCTCCGATTACACTTGCTTTGCAAACCATTTGAATTTTGAAAGTATAGCCACTTTTCTATATATTTAATAGTGCAAATAAATGTAGTGTAGGTAAGATACTTGTGCAAATTTAATTAATTGTACAATTACAATACACAAACAAGCATCTTTAGATTAAAAACATAAGTAAACATAGCCAAAAAGTGAGTGAAGAAATATCATTATCAACCATAAAACATTTACTCATACTTAGAGGCATGCTAAGTAAGGTTCTACACTACTTTTTCAATATAATTGATGCATATTAAGAGATATATCAAAGCATGATAAGAACAATGTTCAAGGTAGTTTGAAAACATAAATTGGAACATTGTAGAAGTTCTAAAGGTAGTTTCAAACATGCTTGTTTTTCACAATAAAGTCCATAAAGTATTTTTTTTGTTACTTTTTGTGTTTTATATTTCTGTATTGGATTTTTGCATTTAGAAATGGAAGTCAAACAAACAAAAAGGAGTAAAAAAAATATTTTTTGTAATTTGAACTTTTGTAATTTTTTTGTTGTTTTAATTTTTCAAAAATCAATTCAAAACAGAACTGCAAAACTAAGTAGTACATATATTAGATCATAATATTAGGTATTTTATAAAATTTTAAAAATACATACAAACAGAGAGGTGCGCTAGTGCTCGCGCTAACGATAGCGCTGGCGCTAGCGCTGCTTTAGTTAAATCTCCTTTCCCTTGTCATTTCAGCCATTACCACTGAAGCTCTCCCAAAAAACCCTAGTAGATAACGCAGCCCACTCATAGATCTAAGGTAAATCTTCATCATTTTTTATGATTTGTGTTTTAAACTTTGATTTTGATGTTGAAGAAGAAGATATTTGAAGTTATCAAGTGGTTTTAGATGCTAGATCTATAATGCCTGATTCTTTTACTTTTGAAGAGAGAAACTAGAGTAAATCTTCATTATTTTGATGGTTTTTGTTCTAATTATTTGATTTTGATGTTTGTGATGAATATTTATGAGTCTATTTAAGAGAAACTTTTGATTTTGATGATTGGATCTAAAAGAAGGTTAAAAAAATCTTTAATATTTTTATAATTTTTGTTTTTCATTTTGAATTATTATGAAGATTTCTAGTTTTGATTTTAGCTTAGATTACGTGGGTTTCTTGGATCTAGCAATTTGAGAAAGTTAGGATTAAAAAAATTTATAGTAGAGCGATCTTACCATTTTAGATCAGAGGACTAGCGCCGGTGCTACTGTAGGCGCTAGTGATTTTTGCTTGATTTTAATTTCTCTTATAATGTGGCAGATGGATCCTGGATCAAAAGGGAAGAAAAGTGCAGAGCTGGCCGTGGAGGCTGCAGTAGTAGGTGTCCCATATTTTGTGGAGTTTGACATGCCTCGACACCACCATATCATGCAGTTGTTTGCAACCTCCGAAGTGTTGAATGTGTTTCTTTCGGAGGGGTTTTCTTCAGAGTTAGTACGAGAGTTCAATATGCATTTGGAAGACCCATCGCAAACTAATCTAGATGGAGGAGTGCGGTCTCAGATGCAGGGAAAGGTGGTGACTATCACCCATGAAAACCTGAGGGTCATGTTTGGATTGACAGAACATCCAGATCGGTTGGAGATAGTTGAGAAGTGTAGCGTAGATAGGGATTGGACTAACGTGAACTTGGTGCTACATAATAGGGCATGCAAGAGTCTGATCACCTCTTTGTCGACACTCACAGTAGATGCCCTTGTAGTTCAAGATGTATTATGCCACACAATTATGCTGAAGTTAGGTGATACAGCGAAGGTCACAACACAACTTAGCTATGTCTCCTATTTCATTTTGGAGGAGGAAAAAATTGATGTGGCTGACTTGTTACTCTCCTTGATTCGGTACTCATACAAGTTACGGCATCCTTCCCGCCAGAGATATAACAACCTACCCCTTGGCGGCATCATCTAAAGGGTCATCCAAATGATGTACCCTTCTATTGAGATAGGTTTTTACTTGATAGATTGCATTCCTCCTATCTACAGTACCTCACACTTACGAGCTACATCCCTCCCGGATGAGCCATCGACGTCTACTCGACCACCACTCCGGCGAGCAACGTCATCCTAAGAGACACGGGATGGTTCATATGATCGATTTTGAGATGATATGGGAGAACGGATGGCATGGGTGGAGGAGGATATATCGGAGGTAAAGAAGGGTGTGTCCGGCATGTAAAAGATGTTGAAGTTTATGATCAAGGATTTAAAGTTGAAACTGTTATCACCATAAAGAAGGGAATGGGATAGCCCTAAAGAGGATCCTCCAAGACATTCTGTTCGGCAAACACGCAGACGACGGTCACCAATTCTAAGTGTGGAAGATGTAGATGAGGAAGAGTAGTGAAATAGGAAGGACCTGAGGGGAACTAAGTTTTTAGTTTGTAATAATACAGGAATTTGAACACATGTTCTTGGATACTGTCTGCTAGCGCTGGCGCTACCAGCTAGCGCTAGCGCTATCTCTAATGTTTAATTTTGTTGTTTTTGGATGTTTGGCTGTTTTTATCTGGTCCTTCTTTGGTAGTTTTTGAAGGTTTTGTTTTACGTTTTATTTATAAATTTGAAGTCATATGAAGGGGAGATGTTTAAGCAAATTTAAAATCCTATGAAGTAGTATATGTTTGAAATCATATCACATAGAAAATTTTGAATTCAATTTATGTTGGTGATATATGATATATAAATATATAATGAGTTTAGGAAGAATGGATTGGTCTTTAGAAATAAAGGGCATGACTTTACAATTTGATAATTTGATTTATAAATCTATAAGTGATAAAGTCTTGTGTTTATATGATGACCATACCATGATAGCAAAAAGAGATAAGAAAACTAAAAGAAAAATAAAAATCAAATAAAGCATATCATGAAGTAGAAGGCTTGTATATTTCATTTTTGAAAATTATACTTCATGCATTTGGTGATACCTAATGAATAATAGATTTAGGTATCCAAAGGGGACCAAGTGGGATGGTTCCTTTGGGTACCCAAATACATCGAGTTTGCTTTTGGGGAGACATGGATGGATGGACCCTTTCAAGTGGAGTTAATGTTTCATTTTTTATTTTGGGTCTCCATTCAAACCTTGGTTTAATGTTGTTCTTATGCATCAAATTTCCATTGTGATAATCTCTATATTGAAGATTATGATTGTAATGATTGTTGAAGTTATTGTTCATAGGAAATTTGTATAGTTTTATTTTTAAGTTGGGAGAAACATGATTTTGTAAATAATGGTGATATTGATTTTGATTTAAAAATCCTTTGTGTTTCTTACTCCCATTATTTGGCTTAGTTAAGAAATTGATATTCATATTCAACATGCTTTTAGATATTTCCTTATATTGTGAATTTTTATTTATAATTTTAATAAGCAAGTTGATTTTTTTTTTAATTCATCATTTTTGACCTTTAAATTATGGCTAGCTTTATTATAAGCTATTGTGCTATTTTTAAGAGTAGAAACAATAGAGTCAATATAATTTTGATAGTCATTTCTAAATTTCTCAAATGTTTCATCCATCTCCTCGATTTCAATTTTATAATTTTGGCACGTAGCACAATCACTTTTCAAAGATGAATTTTCTAAAGATAATTTTTCATTATGTTCTTTTACAAAAATAATTTCTTTTTCAATTTCCTTAAATTTTTCTTTAATATTATTACAATCAAAACAAGGTTTTAAGATTTCATTTTTTGGGCAAGATGGAGAAGCCATATCATATTTGGATTCTGAATTAGTTTTTAGACTTTTATTTTCTAAACGTAATTTTTAATTAGAAATTTTTAATTTCTTCATTTTACGTTTAGCAATTTTTAGTATATGGAAATAAGAAGAAGGTTTAGACTTTCTTACAATGCTATCGGAAGAGGCAAGATGTGAACATGAAGTTCCTTTTTCGTCTTCTAGGCCTTCCTCTTTTATAGATGAAATTTCATCTTCTTTTTCTCTTGATGTATTGTTCTCTTCGCCTAAGACATTTTCCATGATTTTTCTATAAAAGAAATCTTCTTGATTATTGGTGGATGATTGTATGTCCTTCTCCTCCTGTGTTTGTTCCATAACTGTGAGAGGAAGATCATACATTTTTCAAGAAATTTCCATATCTTGTAAGCACTAGAAAAATAATATATTAATTTGAAAACTTCATTTGATAAACCATAAAATAAATAGTGTTTGGCTTTTGCATTTAGATGACGTTCCTTTTTATTTGATTCATCCGCTGGTCTAACTATTGCTAAATTCCATGCTTCGATATCTATAGTCTTAATAATTTTTCCAATTAACATTTTCGATCCTTTATAATTTGTTCCTTCAAATAAAGGTGGTATAAGAGATATTTCTTCTTCATAAAAATTTACCCCACTAGTAGAAGAGAGATCATGAGACGCCATTATTCCTGGTTGTTAAGCCGATTGGAATAAAACCCCTCTGATACTACTTGTTGAATCGGTAGGCGCCCTTAGAGGGGGGGGGGGTGAATAAGAGTTTTTAAAACTTATGTTATATTTTGATTATCTTTGAAATAATGCGTGATTAAGATGGTGATAAATCAAACAAAATAATTGAAATAAAGTAGAGTCATGCTTTATTAATAGGAAATGTGGTTTTACAAAAGTCGATTTCTATAACGCTAGAAATCGGTGGCGAATAATAGTAAACTCTTTTTGTTTTCTATCCCGACTTGCATCCCCACGAACCGGTGGCCCTAGCCGATCTTTCCCCGGATTCGTCCTTAAGCCTCTCTAGCCAATCCAACCCCGGATATGGCCTTGAGCACCCCTAGACCTAACCTAGATCTAGTCGCCAATACAAGGAGAATATCTGCCCTAAGTCCTACCCAGACCTAGTCGCCAACACGAGGCAAATTCTCTAATAGTTTACAAGAAATATGAAATGATAATAATAAAAACTCCCTCTTGAAGAACTTCTGAAGTTGAAGATGAAGATCCACTGTAGAATAAGCGTTGTAGAAGCGGACGTCGTTTGGATCCGGTGTGAAGATAATCTCCTTCAGAAATCCGCAGAGCTTTGGTAGGACATCAACTTTAGGCCAAATCAGGCTCTAGAATTATAGCACTCAACCTCTCTCTCTAATGGATGCTTGAAACAAGAGAAGAGGGGTGTTATTTATAGCCTTAGCGCTAGCGCTATCCCATATTAAGGCATATTCTGCATGGGAGAATCTTCAATCCGAGGAAACATTTTCTTCTTGCCTTCTGTGCTCCGCGCTACGGCATGCGCTATACGCTACCGCCTAGTGCTATCACCTTCTAAATGTACTCCCGGGATTGTGCTAATCATTGCTAGCGTCGGGCGCTAGGTGCTACCGCCGGCGCTAGTGGCATGTTAGAATTATTGGTCCAATTTTGGGGGCAACCTTCTTATGTCATCCTTGAGTCATATGGACTTTTCCTGCACACTTAAACACACAAGATCAAAAACACATAGGATTTGTTATTCTCAAACCTAGGAGATGCGGAAGACCATGTTCCAACAAAAGCGGGGTTAATCTCCTTGATATTCGAAATTTACTATGCAATTGCATGGCGTTGATTATTTAAAATTTTAATTAATTCAGAAATTTCTGAATCGTTTAGCGCGGAAAATATGATTACGGGCAATTTTGAATATTTTTCTAAAAATATATAATTTAAATGATCCGGAAATTGTTTCAATTCTAAACTCAGCGGCTCTTCACAAGATGTTATTACTTTGAAATTATTCAATTTTATTTCTTCAAATTTAAGCGGCCGAATTATTTCTTTTAAACAAAATAAATTTGCAATATCTGGATTTTCAAACAAAGGAGAGACAATTTCAGAAAATGACGTTATTTCTTCTTTAAAATTTGTTTCTAAGGTTAAATAAGAGTCGTCGTTAGAAAAAGAGATTTTCATGGAAGAGTCGATACTAAAACTAACTTCTTCATGCCCCACTCGTAGGAGAAGCTTTCTGTTACTTACGTTTACTATTGCCCTAGAGGTGGCAAGGAAGGGACGACCGAGTATAAGGGGCACTTCAGCGTCTTCATGGATGTCTAGAATGACAAAGTCTACCCGGAAGATAAACTTGTCTACTTTAACTAAAACATCTTCTACAACCCCCATTGGGTATTTTATTGATCTATCTGCTAGTTGGATGCTCATTTTAGTTGGGGTTGGGGTGCCCAACCCAAACTTTTTGAATAGAGAAAATGACATCAAATTTATACTAGCCCCTAAATCAGCTAAGACATGCTTAATTAGATAACTACCGAAAAAACACGAGATCAAGAATCATCTCGGATCGTTTAATTTTTCCGGTAGTTTGTTAAAAATAACTACCGAGCACTCTGCATTTAGAGATACAAATAAAACATTTCCCATTTTCTTTTATTAGTTAACAAATCTTTTAGATATTTTGCGTACTTAGACATTTGAGAAAGTGCCTCACAAAAAGGAATATTAATTTGAATTTGTTTCAAAATAATAATGAATTTATTATAGTGCTCCTCATTGCGCTCGTTAATAATCTTAGAAGGATAAGGGACTGTAGGATTTTTAAAATTGCGCGGAGCTAAAACTGAAGAATGTGTAGGAGAAGAAATAAGTCGTGGAGGTGAAGTTGAAATGTTGACCTCGGACTCGGCCAATTTCGAAGATTTACCTCCTTTCCTCTACATAGGCTTATTGCGTTGGTGCTCTCCCGTGGATTGGGCTCAGTATTGCCAGGTAGAGCTCCTTGCTGGCATTCGGAGAACATTTTGGCAAGCTGTCCAAATTGATTTTCCAAGATTTTAATAGAACCGGAGAGGTTCTGGATATTGGACTGAATGGAGGCAACATATTTAGAGAAGATTTATTCAACTGAAGAGGGCTTCGGGGGTGGTGGAGCGAATCTGGGTGGATTCACCTGTGGCAGTCTTTGAGCATTATTGGGGTTACTCCATGAGAAATTAGGATGGTTCCTTATACCCGGATTATAGGAATTATTAAAAGGAATGATATTATTCGGGTTATAAGGAGGACGATAAGGGTTCCCCATATAATCTACGCATTCTACAACATTATTATTGTTATTATTATTATTATCCCGATTGGTTGTGGCGAAAGAAGCAGACATCTCCGCCACTTGCTTAGTTAATCTTTCTACGTGTAACGCTAAATTAGTGGTGTCCTCGACTTGAAATAGTCTGGTTGACTTGTTAGGGCGCCTCTGTGGTGCATTCCACTAGTAAGCGTTCATGGCCATTTCCTTGAAAAGCTCTTGAGCGGATTTAGGGTTTTATTATTTAATGTACCTTTGGCGGCCGCATCAATCATTTGCCTTGTTTGGAAATTCAAACCATGGTAGAAGATTTGAACTTGTTGTCAATTAGCAAGCGCATGGTGAGGGCATCTCCGCAAAAGTTACTTGAAGCGCTCCCATGTATCGTAGAGAGTCTCCGAATCAATTTAAAGAAAAGACGCAATATCGGTGCGCAATTTAGCGGTCTTGGCCGGGGGGAAATATTTTGTTAAGAATTTCTCCGCCATTTCGGCCCAAGTAGTGATGTATCCTCTAGGAAGAGAGCCTAACCATTGCTTAGCCTTTGACCACAAGGAGAGGGAAATAAACACAATCGAATGACATCATCAGTAACGCCATTTATTTGCCACTGTAGGGCGCACATTACTTGATTGTGTACCTTCTAGGTTTGACCTCGCATAATAGGACATGGTCCATTATGGGGTCTCTTCCGGATTTGGCTCTCCCATAATATCAATGTTAGTGTCTCCGATAGATTCTTCGGGAATAAACAGATGTTCTTGATCACGAACCGAAGGCGTCACCGTAAGGTACACTCTATTTCTGGATCAAAATTAGATTCAGGATTATTCGAAGAATTTCCTCGGGTCATACACCAAAAAGAAATTATAAATTAAAAATAGCTAGAAGAAAAAAAGAAATTAAAATTTTATTATGAATTTATATATATAAATACATATATTTTTTTCAATTAAAATTATTTTAAATTTTTTAGGCAATTTACAATTAGTCTTGGACTTCCCAAAGTCTACCCGGTGAAGGGTTCGCACTAGTACTAGGTGATATGCTGGGGTGACATCCCAAACCTCCCTTTCCAAAAATATTATTGCACCTTAATTAAAAATAAAATGAAAAAAAGAAATGATAAAATTAATAGATATTTCTTTTCTCAAAATATCAACTCAGTGTCCCCGGCAATGACGCCAAAAACTTGATGGTTGCAAACTATGTCTGCAAATGACGACAAGTGTACCGTGTCGGAAGTAGTATAGGTTTATGAAAGCCAAGGTCGTATAAAAATCCGGGTGAGTTGAATACTTTTACTTTTTTGAGAAAACCTCTATTATCCTATCAATAGCACTTTGGGTTGTTCGTTATAAAAAACACGGTGAATTAAAATAAGGATTACATAATGATTATAAAGCTAGCACTCGCTCTTGAATCACCTCAGAATGAAAGTAAAATAGAAAAAATAAGAATTATAATTATCTTAAGAAAATCGCTTTGATCGTGGAGGTTCCCGAATTCTAAATGCACCTCTCTCGATGATACATTCAGCTGAGTTTAGGTTGACCAACAAAACTTTTGTTCTAGAATCGAAACCCCTAAAACTCGCTTTATCGAGGTGAACCCCTCTATTGGATTTGACTCCAATTCGGGAGATTTATGTCATCCTCTCTCGAGGGTTGCACGCAACTCTCTTTATCCTTGAATGATCGATTTGAATTGTGATCCTCTCAACTACTAGATTACGAAAACAAGAATGAGAATTATATATCAAAAATATAATCTCAACTCAATAAAATCAAGGATAAATCATAAGCATTTTAAAGAAGAAAAAAGAAAACTAAATTAATTCATGACGATTATTATTCCTTGGATCATCTCGATCGAGTACTAATAGAAATTTAGCTACTCATTGAGATTACAGAATCAACAAAAATAAAAGAGTACATGACGGAAGAAGAGGAGAATGAGAGAATAAGAAAGCTATTTTTATTATTTCTAGCAAAAGCACACTACAAGCTATTGAATTGAAAATTATAATTACAAAAAGAAAAGTACAAGAATTGAAGCTTACAATTGCAAGGAGAAATAGAAGTACAAGAATTGCTTAAAACATGAAAATAATGCAAGAAATGAAGTATTGATCGAACTCGCAAAATTCGTCCCTGATGTTCTGGATAAGTTGCCCTTAAATAAGAGAAAAGTTGAGGTTACACCCCCTCGGTCACGCCCGTGACTGAGGGCGTTTAAGGGGCATGATCGAAGCTGGTGCGGGAGAGATGCCTTCTGGATTCATTGCAGACGTTACATGAGCATCACTCCTTAGGTCATGCCCGTGACCTAGGGCATTTAATCTTAAAATTGCGTCTAGCGGGAAGTCTTTGGCAAGCTGGTGCGTTATTCTGGCGGCAAGGAAGTACAAGCCCTTGACCATGGAAGTACACGGGCGTGACATGATGTGTCACGAGCGAGTACTTGGTGAATTGCATGTCGAGGTTGTGGATCGCGTCCTGCTGAGCTGGAACCATACTTTATGTTTACAAGCCCTTGGTCACGCCCATAACCATGGGCGTGTACTTGGTGAATCTTCTCGGAATCAGCCCAGGATGGCCGCAGCAGGTCTGGAACACATCTTGGGTTGTCACGCCCGTGTCCTTGGGCTTGTACTTGACAATTTGCTCAAAGTGTCCAGAAAACCTAAAAAAATGTGAAATTGGCTTAAGTTAGTTCCAGAAATGAAAGGAAACCATTTAATTGAAATAATTCCTATAATTTATAAAAATTGATATTAAATAAAGCTAAAACTATACTAAAGGATGAGTCTATATGCTACTCATCAGCTATGCCTCAGTTCTTTTGTTTGTTATGCCAGTATGGACGAAGACTAAGTATGGTTCAGATAGCTGTATGTAAGGCCTAGGGATGATTGTGCTTAAATACCCCAGAAGTGGCCAGGACGTGCCACTGCCACCGTTTGTCCATGACGGTGGTGCATGTGGGCTTAGCTACCCCACAAATAAGTGTCATATTCGTTTGTTTATACTTGATTTTCGATCGAGTGCTTGTGTCTCGACACTGTGTAATTGTTTAGTCTATGTCGACATAGAAATCAAGTGGACTTGTGATGATGTTATGGAGTGTTTGGTTGAGCTTTTGCTTATTACTAGCATTGTCTCGTTATTGTATTAATATTTCTTATTGTATTAGTATTCTTTATTGTATTTGCATTTCTTTATTGTATTAGCATAACATCATTGAGTGCGTGAGTGTGGACACCGCTAGGTTCGAAATAGTAGGTTATAATCATTGTCAATTTATTATGCACTTATACTTGATACTCTGTTAGCTGCACATTCATTTCCCTACTACATATATTTATATCATCATTCATTACTATTGTATAATATACCGCTTGTCACTTTCTGCAGCGTGGTATTTCACTCCCTTAAGCATTAGACCTTTAGGGGGAGCGGGAAGAACCACTAAGTCTAGTTTGACTAATGCGTTCGTGCTTATCATTATAGGCGGAGACTCCGTCAATGGCGATGCAACCGTGGGTGTTCCTAGAGCTATGGCGTGGACTTATGTGGACTTAACATGGACACGACGTGTAATTGGTGTGGAGATAGAAGGCACGATGATGATCGTTGCTTACCTTAAAAACATTACCAGTCATATAGTTAGCTCATTAGATTTACATATTTACAGCACTTTATATTTCAGCTTTCATCCAGCATGACATGTTATTTGTGAGCTCCCAGATTTTCTATAGACTGGTCTACTTGGACCGTGGGGCCGTCGTGTCGTTGTTGTGGCTTTTTCTGTCTTATATTTACTTACTCATATATTTCTATGCTCTACTACATGGTTGCTAGTCTTCCGCTAGTACTTCTTCTGGTACTGCTTATGGCATACCCTGGTTATGGTGTGATGGTTGTTCGCATTGCACCATCGTTGGTTCGTAGCTTGGAAGAGAATGATGGGTGAGGGTTGAGACATTCATACCTCTACTCTTCAGTTATTCCCTTATTTATTGTGGATGGTGGTTGCGTGGGATAAGATCCCCTGGTCGTGTTTAGTTCCTAGGGGGGGGGGGGGGGGGTCTTACATTAGAACCTTAGCACGTATCTATTAAATCTTGTGTGAACAATAAACTCTTTAATCACAAATCTTCTCTTTGGTATCTTGGATTACTTCATACATCTTCTATATACAATCATACTTCTTGAAAACTCTGCATTATAATCTCCAAAGCAACAAGCACCTTGGACGTGGTACTAAGGTGCTTTCAGAGTTATTGATATGATTTTACTTGGCATATTCATGTGTATTGTGATTCATATGTTGTTATGTTGAAATGTTAATCTTAGATATTTTAAAAAGTGTAATCCATATATTAAAATATAATTCACTGCTTAGCCTCTTAGAGAATATTTAAACTTCTTGATTGTTTTCTTTGCATTTTTACTATATATACAGCACTTTAGATATGAAGTTTGGGAAACATAAAAAAAGTCCTTCTGTGATCATCTATCTCGATGGCTTTGATGCAATCACGCATATCTAGCTAATCATTCAAGAAAAAAAAATCCTCATTTCATCATATTTTTATCTTGATTATATTCTTTTTGTTAGTAACAAAAGGAGGTGAATAAATGGATGGCATATTTTAGAGAACTACATTAATTTCCACATTTATCTAAGTGTATTCGACAATATTGAATTTAGGGGGAGCACATAATAAAGGAGAGTCAATGATCTTAATGATAACGCTATTTTATTGCATGTACCACATCATTCAATAATTTCTACAGAATATCACATTACAATGTTCCATAATATCTTTAAAATCTAGATTTGTGGTTATTAAAAGGGAGAGTTTATTAAAACATTGTTCGACACTCTCTTAGTTTGAGAATAACAAATATTAGTGATTATTAATGATATATTTGAGTTTTGATAGAGTGCAAGTGATTACATAGGTTGAAGAAAGCAAATCAATCCAACGAACAATAAAGCATGAGATTGAAATATATCGATAAGCGTTAAGGCTAGCATAGGCAATAGTGAAAAAATCTTCTCAAAATGGCAGGGATCTGAACAGAAAATATGTTTGCACTACAACCTCGTCCAAAAGAAGATTTGTTCTATAACGAATGGTGCTAAGTGTTAACATATGCGATAATGAAGAAAATGTTCTCAAAATGATAGATCTTAACAAAAATTATGCTACAACCTCCCATCCAATCTCTAGTCTATTCCATAATGGATGGTGCTAAGTATTAACGCTTGCATTGGTGATGAAAATGATCTGAATATGGTAGAGCTATTAACAAAAAATATGTTAGCTCTATCCTCATAATCCGACAGTGGGTTTATTATTTTAAAACATATTTGATAGTTTTCAAAATGGCAGGGATCTTTGGTTCTGAGAATCTCTTTGTCAAAAGACGCTGGAACAGGTTGTGTATTCCTACCAGATGGTAGAAGAGAGGACTACCAACATTTTGGGGGAACCTCTATAAAATCTTGTGTCTTCTGTGTGTGTTAATTTTCTGTGTTGTCCCATATGGTTTACAGCTTTTCTATTTTACTTTAACAGCATTAGTTTTATTTTGTATTAGGTATTGTTGAAGCATAACACTTAGTGTTTTTATTGTGTGTGCAAAAATAGGATAGAAATATTTTTAAATCTCTATCCCCCCTCTAGAGTATACTCAGAGGCACACTGTGCACTTTCACGCTGAGAGCGTAAGAGGAAGGTGAATGAGACACTCCAATCAGGGTAGTTAAATCCTGTGAGTTTGGATGAGGTTCCAAGATTGTCAGAAGGAGTAGAGGTCCGAGCGGTCAGAGGAGTGGAGATCAGAACGGTCTCAAATGAGGGAGTTCCCATGAGAAGAAGCGAACAAAATTAGGTAGCAAGGGAGATCACGCGGTCTCACGGGAGAGAGACCGATCAGGGAGAAGATGGTCTAGGAGGAAGTGAGACCGATCAGAATCTGAAGAGATGTTCGGTGGTCACCAGAACCAAAAAACCAAATAGGAGAGAAGAAAGGCGCTCAAAACATAAAGATTGTTGTTTGCTCTGATACCATATGAGAAATTTAAAATAATAGAATTTTTATTTCCAAAAAATTAAGTATTACAAGAGTATTGCCTCATTTATATAGACTAGGTGAGAAAGAGGAAAATATAAATCTACAATGTGGGACTAAATATCAATACAACAACAAACATTTATACAGGAGAGCTGGGCGATCATGGCGATCAGGAAGATTGAGACCATTGAGATCGGTGCGGTCTGGAGAGCTGATCTGTGGTTTCACAACATGAGGTAAAAAGTTGTGTGATTGAGGAGACCACCAATTGACAATCTAGAGACTATTGAGACCGCGGAGAGGAAGAGTGCTGAGATCGCAGATGGTCAGAGACAAGACCGCAACTCTTCAATAGATATGACTTATGAGTCTTAGATGGTGGAGCTGGAAACCGCAAAGATTGCTGATGCTTTGAGATCGCGGGGACCGTTGAGGTGAGACCGCTGTTTTTCAACAGAGCCTGAGATGGTGGAGCTGGAGACCGCAGAGACTACTGATGCTCTAAGACCGCGGAGACCGATGAGGTGAGACCCCTGTTCTTCAACAATTTTAATGGCCAAATATGTTAGAAAATTTACAACTTTCTGATAATAGGCTTAAAATGTCATGTTAGACCCCAATAATAATCTTAGAGCTTTTGGATGAGTATTTGGAATATACCCTTTCATACACAACTTGTAGCTTTAGGATCTGCATATAGTGAAAATGCTCCAACATAGAGGGCCAGCTCAGTCTAGTGTCATGGTGACATTTTCTTGACGAACCTTCACTTAGCTAAGAAAAGACTGGTGGTTTAGCCAGCAAGAGTACACAGAAGCTCCGCGGTTGTGTTCTTTGCCTTGAGGCGTACATAAGTTCTATGCCTGGTAGTGTGCTTGCCCGCCTAGGAGTGGGGTGGCCCAACCCACTACCTCCGTTTGCCACTACGATAAGTACCCGAGAGTTTAGCTAACTCCTAAACCTGGGAACTAAAGGTTTGTGCACAAATAGTCGGGTGCGTGAGTTGCACTTGTGGGAAACATAAGCATTAAACCTGCCTAGCATATCATGTTATACATAAATATTACATTAAACCCTTACCCCTATCGTATAAATCGGTATGGGACTTTTTATACGATAGGACTTGCAAAATGACCCCTTAATTTATAAGTTTGTATGGGCATTCTTATAAATTAAGGTTACTTTTATATTACTTATAGAATAGTCTGTTCTTTCCTTATTATACTTCACTTGGATATTACTGCCATACAATAGTTCTCATTATATATGTACTCATTCTAGTGTAGTTCCGCTATGATCTGCTTGATCTACTTACTACCTCAAATACCATTCCTTTCCTCCTCCCTGCACGGTGCCTAGGAGTCGCGAGGGGAGGCGGGGACGACAGTGGCTTAGTCTTTTCACTAACGGTTGGTGTACCATGTAACATCCCATTTCGCGCTAAACCCCTCAGAGATGTTTTGACCACCCAGTTTTGGGCTTTCCAGTGTGTGCTCAGATTTGGATTAATTGGGGGAATGGAATGACAATATTGCTGTAATAACAATATTACTTTCTATATCAGACATTTTATAAATTTGTTTGAAAAATGGAAAAGCCCAATTAATAAAATTATAGGACTGAATAAAAGCTTAAAAATATAAAGCTTAGAAGTTGGAATATTTTGATCAAAGGTTTTTTACCTTTCGTTACTTTTTAGGATTTTGTTCCACGAACGTCGAAGGGGAGCAGCGTTAGACGAATTATCGAATTCCTGCGCTCGACAAAGATATTAGCCGCAGATCGACGGACATATTGCTTTTGCCACCGTTCGACAAAATGCTCAGCATTTTTCGATCTCAGAGTTTTCCGCCGTTAGTTCGACGAAAATATTGCAGAGTTGCGCTCGGCGAAGTATAGGCTTCCAGCGCTCGACGAAATTGATTTAGCGCCGTTTGACGAAATATATCTATTCAGCTGTCGACGAAATTGAATTAGGCAGCGTTCGACAAAAGAGCCGTTCGACGAAAGCGTTGCAGTGTCGTTCGACGAATGTCGAACGAAGTTGATGCGTTCGACGAATTTACTGTTCCCGTTCGACGAATCTGGGCGTTTTCATCCCGTCGCCCGATAAAGCCTGAATGCTTATATTTTAGGCTAGAAGTGGAATTAAAAGTCAATAGATGGATGGCACAATTCTTGGAACTTGGAGATTGCATTAAATGCTCATTAATGTTCTCTCTCTCTCTCTCTCTCTCTCTCTCTCTCTTCATTCTCCATTAAGCCAAAAGTGCAGAACACATAAGGGGTTGATCTCCTAATCAGAGAACTATTCATCTTCTTCTTCTCCTTCATCTTTTTCTTCATCTTCTTCTTCATCCCTTAAGGGGTTTATTTAGGGTTCTTGAAGGAGCAAGCTTGGAGAGGAATTGGAGCTTGGCCGACCACCACCATGCTTCCATCAAGATGAGCTCCAACCATGGTCGTAAAATAAGGTGACTTTCGACACCTCTCCCATGGTGCTAGTGTCTTAGATCACAATAGGAGAGATGAAGGCTCAAGAGAGCTTCTCGTGTGAGCTTTAATGGAGTTTTCTTAGAAAGACCAAGCCGGAACCTCAAATTTAGGGCATCGTTCGCCGCGAGGTTTTAGGAATCATTTCTTCTCTTCAAGAGGGAGAGATTGGATTTGATTTGGTGCAAACCCATGGTCATTGAGGGAGAGTGAGGGGAATGATTATTTAGGGATTTTAAAGTTGAAATGACCTAATTTTGTTTAGGGGAAGATGATGAATAACCCTCTGTTAAATAGGGTTTTTAATTATGTATTATGTGATAAAGATGATAATAGCCCTTTGCTAAAGAAAGTTGTAATTCATAACATTGCACTTGGTAAATAAGGGGTCAAATTATGCGCAGTTGGGTTCAAGCCAATTTTAGGCTTAATCCCACTAGATTTAGACTTCAGGCTCAACACGAAAGTTGTAGCCCTCAGAAAGAGATTTCCAATGATAGGTTATCCGTTTTCTGAAGTGACCTGTAGCTCCCTAAAGGTCCAGGCGAGTGGACTGTCCAGAAAGCTGGAATGGGTTTAGTGCATGCTGTTTTTGCTGTCCAGATTTTTGCAGTTGACTTCATAGCAGATTTTTGGTATGACCCTCTTAGATCTGGGTTTAGGACTCTACACAAAAGTTGTAGACCTCGGAAAGAGCTTTCCAACGATAGGTTACCCATTTTCTGAATTGACCTGTAGCTCCCTAAAGGTCCAGTCGAGTGGACTGTTCAGAAAGCTTGAATGGGTTTAGTGCATGCTGTTTTTGCTGTCCAGATTTCTGCAGTTGACATCATAGCAGATTTTTGGTAGGACCCTCTTAGATCTGGGTTTAGGACTCAACAGGAATGTTGTAGCCCTTGAGGTTAGCTTTCCAAATTGGGTTGGATCATAATGTTTGGACATATGTAGCTTCCAGAAATCCTGTTTTAGTAAACATTGCTGGTTTTGTACAAATTTTGATGTTCTACTGGTTCTCTCGTAAAATACTCATCGGATGTTTACGAAATTTTGGTAGAGATGAAACTGATGATATTGTGATCACTCCTGTTTAGTTTCAAAATTTGTGGATATATATTTATGGTAATATGGCTAGTCCCTTCTTATAAATTATCGTGTCGTAAATAGCTTTGGTAAATATAAATGAGGCTAAGAAATTGGTTGAAATATTCAAGGTGATGATTATGTGATCTCATAGAAATTTTATAGGATTTGGTTTGAAATAAGCCTTGATTAAATGTTCTGTCATAAATTAGTTTGAAGAATGAATCATGGTGATGTGTAATTGAATAAGATTTTGGAGGGCATGCTTATATATATTAACATCCATATCACTTGATAATTGATTGGATGATGTAGATTGGTGATAACCTCCCCATAAGCTTAATTGCTTTAATCATGTTGAATCACGTTGTGATTGGTACTTAAGACGATTGAATATTGGTGATATGTTGGGCATTACATGTTTAGTAAAATATGAATATGACACCGTACACAAGTAGTCCTACAGATTTTCGTAGAGTAATTTCCATGATATACACTCGCCACCGCAAAAGAGTTATGATAACTCGGTATGGTTAGCATCGATGGCTTGGTGTGGTTTATAAGATATTGTTATATCTTGTGGTCAAACGTTAAGGACCCGGTTGTTGGGGGCCTTAGATGCTAGTTAGCATCAGTTGACTTGTATAATGTGAAATGGAGAAAACTCCATTGGTGAGTCCCTGGTGTACGTAGACACACGGATTGTATAGAAGGACTTAGATTAGAAGTCCTAGTGTATGTAGATACACGGATTGTACAGAAGGACTTGGATTAGAAGTCCTGGTGTACGTAGATACACGAATTGTATAGAAGGACTTGGATTAGAAGTCCTGGTGTATGTTGATACACGGATACAAATGGACCCCGCTGGGGAGGATTACTCATGGCGGGTCTATGGGCTTGCTGGTCTGGACACCGACAGAAGCCGGCGGTTAGACTCTAGACCGGTTGGGTTGGACTCTTTGTGCTCACCTACCCAAGTCCCTTTCTGTGTCATTGAAGGCTCCGCTGTGTGTTCTTAGGGTCGAGCAGTACACAGGGTCTCCGCTATGTGTTCTTAGCGTCAAGGCGTACAGAGGCCTAGGACTGGTAGTGTTCATACCCTCCTAGTAGTGGAGGAGCTCGTTCCACTATCTTCGTCTAGCCACGACGGAAGATGCCTGAGCGGTTAGCTACCCCTCAAAAAGCGAGAACTAAAGGTCTATGTCGACATAGCAAATATGCATGGGTGAGTCATCATATCATAATCATTGCATTGCATTCATCCTTCATAATCATTGCATTGTACCGCATTGGATCCTCATCATATAAACTTGTATGGGCACGTTTATATGATGAGTTACATTCATGTTCAGATCCTTAACTTATAAGCTTGTATGAGCACCCTTATAAGTTAAGTTCAAATTCTGTTATTATATGCTCGACTGCTTATACACTGTCGTTGATCATGCTTTCTTGTTACTATTACTTGCTTATATAACCACTGTTATTTATGTACCTGTTAGTTAGAGTTATTGCAGGTACTTGGGTACTTATACAAGCATCATACATGAATAACCATTCCTGTCACCTGCTTTGTATTTTATTGCTTATATTGCAGCTTTTCTTCCTTTCATACCACTGGGTGCCTTGGAGTCGCCGGGGGAGCGGATGTGAAGCCACTTAGTCTTTATGACTAACGGTTGCTACGTCCCTCTTTTTAGGAGTGTACCTTAGAGCAGCAGTGCAAGGTGCTGGAGGAGGATAGTCAGGTCAGGGTGACAGGGTCGGAGACCATGATACCTTGGCTACCTTCAGTGACAGAGGCGAGTGAGTGTTTTGAGATATAGCCCTTGGGGCATTTAGCTTGATACTCTGATGATTTGCAGGAGCTTGTGTAGCTTTCTGTCTTTCTTGTACTTCTGTTTGGACATTATTACTAATTGTGAATCTATGGCTTTTAATGCTTTCTTTTATTGATGGGTTGGCGCTATTTAGTTGGTTTGGCCGGCAGGATAGGCGTCTTGTGGGGGAGGCTAGCTCGTGTGATGGCGCTTCCGCAAGGCGGCTGTACTGGGCATAAGACTCCCCTCGGCCATGTCTTGTGTTCGAGGAGGGGGGTCTTACAAATGGTATCAGCTTGCAACGATCCTGAGATAAAGAAGTCCATTAACCACTAGGCCACACCTGGTAGCTAAATCAGTTTGCGGACAAACTGATGCAGCGGAAGCGGTGGTGAGCTCATGTGTGATTCACATTAAGTATGTCCTCTTTTTCCTATAGAAAGTGCCAACCTAAGCCAAACTCGCACCCTTACATAAAAATGCGGGCTCACTCCGAGACAGTAATTGGTATTCCCATTCCAACCATTAGAGTTGGTTTGGCATAAGATTGATGCCAATCTAACTAGGATACCATTTTTGGTCGACTTAGCAGGATATGTCGTGACATACCCTAACCTTATACTGATCTTGGGGATGATTGAACCAAGCAATAAGTGACCTTGATTGACTAGGGAAGAGTTTAACGTGAGTGTAGATGCTAGAGACTCACACCGTGAGATTTCTATCCTAGATATGGAGTAATATTATCACCTTACCCAAAATATTAGGGCAATCTCAATGAGATTGGTGCCTGAAATCTATCATCAGCTTAGTAAGAGGCCACCAAGCATGTCTTTTATACTGTATGTGGATACCTCTCACTTCTATTTATGTAGAAGGTTTCATATGGAGAAGTTACGATAAGAATTCGGATCCAGAGAAGCCTCATTTTGGGACGAATGTGTCATATTGGTTGTAGAAGAAACTCAGTCGAAGAGATATAGGGGCTTATCTCTTCATTTATTGGGCGAGTTATGTACCGTCTTGGATCCCTTGAGGAGTTAGAATCTTTGTAATTTTTGACATTGGAAATGGAGACCCTTGAAGAGTTAATTCACCTTAAGCAAGACAGACTGCTAAGGCTATATTCGGGTTGATAGGAATTTTTATTAGTGGAATAAGAGAGGAAAAGCATTTTTTGAAGATGATCATTTTCTTTATATTGTTCTAAGATTATGTGGATAAGTAACGAGGAGAGTAGTAAATCTACACTTTGGGGATATGCAGCTATGTGGTAATAACGTTATAGCTGGGAAGTTAATGAAATTTTGTGCATGCATTGCGGGTATGATGATACACTACCCCTGAGTTTTGAAATTCTTGGTGAACATTCCCTTAGTGTTGTAATTACTTGACATTGGGAAATTAATAAGAGTTAGGCGGTGGAGTCAACAAGATTAATACGACTTGATTGATGTTTTTAAATTCTAAATGGTTTTATAAAATTAACATGCATGCCATGGATGATCGTTGGCAGGAATGGTAGGGCGCTTGTCATTGAGTTGATTTAGTTTATCACATTGTGAAGAATGCCCTACTTTTGGTAGTCTGCATAACCCGTGTCGAAGGGAAATCATCCCGAGCCTTGCACCTTGGTCAACGTTAAGTTCAAACATATATAAATGTACCGGGTGGTTGGATGTTATTTGTACATGCTCTCATTACAATGAGATGCAGCTTGGTCGTCGCCGTAAAAATTTGAATTTCTACATCACGGCTGATATATAAGTGCGTCGATACGGGGATCTATAGGGTAAGAATTCTAAGTCAAGGAGGATATGCCCCTAAGGTTTGTGCCCATACGTGAAATGAATGTACCATATGGGCGTGGGAAGAAATTTAGTCCAAAAACGTACGGGGGCATGTCCCTTCGTTTATTGGTCTATTTACGTACCGATTTCGTTTTCCCTTAGATCCTGTTTATTTAAATAACACGTGAACAATGATGATTAGATTCGTGATAACCTCTCAATATGGGTGATAGCGTCAAGGGTGTTGAAACACATCGTGAATATAATATTGATTGTACTTCTAATTCGAGACTGATTGCAGAAAAGACCACTAAATTACTTAACATTATTACTGAAGACAATGATGTTCATTATGACATACCTTTTGCTCAATCTACTGCAAAAAAATGGATTACTACCAGATAACAGTCCCTATGCAGTTGTAGCTAAGAATTATAAACAACATACCTATTGCTTATATTTTAAAGATAGCATAATCGATCAGAACTTCAAAGAGCAAATTTGTTCAGCAGATAAAGTGTTTGAGAATACAACAATATTTTCTGATGATGCTAAGGAATGATATGCACAACTATGTATGAAATATGAAGATTATTACAAAACCTTGGTGGCTCCAGCTGGTGTAAGCTTAAAGAATTCTATTATAGGGAAGGTTTCCCGTATGAGTGATTTTTACATGCATGATCATGATGATGTTACCGGAACTGCTTCTTCTATGCTTTACTATGCATTAGAGAGAGTGAATTCATCTATGGCAGGAGCTTTAGTAAACCATCAGTAGGAGTTTGTGAAAAGTTTTACTGCTTCCTTAAAGATATCAGCAAGGAAACTTTTCTTCTTCTTCCTCCCTCCTTCCTTTTTCTCTATTGCTCTTCTGGTTTGAGCCTATGTTGGCAGATCTGTGGTTGTTCCTTAATGGTTGGGAGAGGGCAGCTATTATGCTCTTGTTTTTCTTTTTTTTTTCTTCTTTTCTGTCTAGTAAGGGATGCTGCTGTATTGTTATTTGGGGGCTGCTCTTGCCTTTGTCCATTATTTGGGGGCTGCTATGTTAAATTTTTGGGGCTATATGTGGTATTTCCTCTTGTTGGTTAGCAAAATTCTGGATTGGTTTGGTTTGGAGTTCTGGGGAATTTTTCTGAGTTATGGTTCTTAACTTCAAATATCTGATAACATGATTGAGGAATACTAAATGATTTTGGGTTATATTTTTCTTCTCCTTCTTGATGAGCTGATATCATAGCTGATAGCTGCTGCTATGCAATTAACTTCCCTTTCCCTTCCTCCTTCCTGTTGGTGTGCTGTTGGGAGACTTGAGCTAGGGCTTTTAGATTGGGTAATGTTGACTGATTACATGTTGGATAATTATGTGGATCAAGACCCTCGTAACCCCCAACCTAAATTTCAGGGATGAAATTGTTTCTTCGTTTATTGGATTTGTAACATCCTATTTCGCGCTAGACCCCTCGGAGACGTTTTGACCACCTGGTTTTGGGCTTTCCAGTGCGTGCTCGGATTTGGATTAATTGGGGGAATGGAATGATAATATTGCTGTAATAACAATATTACTTTCTATATCAGACATTTTATAAATTTGTTTGAAAAATGGAAAAGCCCAATTAATTAAATTATAGGACTGAATAAAAGCTTAAAAATATAAAGCTTAGAAGTTGGAATATTTTGCTCAGAGGTTTTTTACCTTTCGTTACTTTTCAGGATTTCGTTCCACGAACGTCGAAGGGGAGCAGCGTTAGACGAATTATCGAATTCCTGCGTTCGACGAAGATATTAGCCGCAGATCGACGGAAATATTGTTGTTGCCGCCGTTCGACGAAATGCTCAGCATTCGTCGATCTCAGAGTTTGCCTCTGTTAGTTCGATGAAAATATTGCAGAGTTACGCTCGACGAAGTATAGGCTTCCAGTGCTCGACGAAATTGATTTAGTGCCGACGAAATATATCTATTCAGCGGTCGACGAAATTGAATTAGGCAGCGTTCGATGAAAGTGTCGTTCGATGAAAGCGTTGCAGTGTCGTTCGAAGAACGTCGAACGAAGTTGAAGCGTTCGACGACTTTACTGTTCCCGTTCGACAAATCTGGGCGTTTTTCATCCCGTCGCCCGATAAAGCCTGAATGCTTATATTTTAGGCTGGAAGTGGAATTAAAAGTCAATAGATGGCTGGCACAAGTCTTGGAACTTGGAGATTGCATTAAATGCTCATTAATGTTCTCTCTCTATCTCTCTCTATTCATTCTCCATTAAGCCAAAAGTGCAGAACACATAAGGGGCTGATCTCCTAATTAGAGAACTATTCATCTTCTTCTTCTCCTTCTTCTTTTTCTTCATCTTCTTCTTCACCCCTTAAGGGTTTTATTTAGGGTTCTTGAAGGAGCAAGCTAGGAGAGGAATTGGAGCTTGGCCGACCACCACCATGCTTCCATCAAGATGAGCTCCAACCATGGTCGTAAAATAAGGTGACTTCCGACCCCTCTCCCTTGGTGCTAGTGTCTTAGATCACAATAGGAGAGATGAAGGCTCAAGAGAGCTTCCCGTGTGAGCTTTAATGGAGTTTCCTTAGGAAGACCAAGCCGGAACCTCAAATTTAGGGCATCGTTCGCCGCGAGGTTTTAGGAATCATTTCTTCTCTTCAAGAGGAAGAGATGGGATTTGATTTGGTGCAAACACATGGTCATTGATGGAGAGTGAGGGGAATGATTATTTAGGGATTTTATAGTTGAAATGACCTAATTTTGTTTAGGGGAAGATGATGAATAACCCTCTGTTAAATAGGGTTTTTAATTATGTATTATGTGATAAAGATGATAATATCCCCTTGCTAAAGAAAGTTTTAATTCATAACATTGCACTTGGTAAATAAGGGGTGAAATTATGCACAGCTGGGTTCAAGCCAATTTTTAGGCTTGATCCCACTGGATTTAGACTTCGGGCTCAACACAAAAGTTGTAGCCCTCGGAAAGAGATTTCCAACGATAGGTTACCCGTTTTCTAAAGTGAACTGCAGCTCCCTAAAGGTTCAGTCGATTGGACTGTCCAGAAAGCTGGAATGGGTTTAGTGCATGCTGTTTTTGCTGTCCAGATTTTTGTAGTTGACTTTATAGCAGATTTTTCGTAGGACCCTCTTAGATCTGGGTTTAGGACTCAACACGAAAGTTGTAGCTCTCGGAAAGAGCTTTCTAACGATAGGTTACCTGTTTTTTGAATTGACCTGTAGCTCCCTAAAGGTCCAGTCGAGTGGACTGTCCAGAAAGCTTGAATGGGTTTAGTGCATGTTGTTTTTGCTGTCCAGATTTCTGCAGTTGACTTCATAGCAGATTTTTGGTAGGACCGTCTTAGATCTGGGTTTAGGACTCAACAGGAATGTTGTAGCCCTTGATGTTATCTTTCCAAATTGGGGTGGATCATAATGTTTGGACATTTGTAGCTCCCAGAAATCCTGTTTTAGTAAACATTGCTGGTTTTGTATAAATTTTGATGTTCTACTAGTTTTCTCGTAAAATACTCATCGGATGTTTATGAAATTTTGGTACAGATGAAACTGATGATATTGTGATCCCTTCTGTTTAGTTTCAGAATTTGTGGATATATATTTATGGTAATATGGCTAGTCCCTTCTTATAAATTATGGTGTCGTAAATAGCTTTGGTAAATATAAATGAGGCTAAGAAATTGGTTGAAATATTCAAGGTGATGATTATGTGATATCATAGAAATTTCATAGGATTTGGTTTGAAATAAGCCTTGATTAAATGTTCTGTCATAAATTAGTTTGAAGAATGAATCATGGTGATGTGTAATTGAATAAGATTTTGGAGGGTATGCTTATATATATTAACATCCATATCACTTGATAATCTATTGGATGATGTAGATTGGTGATAACCTCCCCATAAGCTTAATAGCTTTAATCGTGTTGAACCACGTTGTGATTGGTACTTAAGACGATTGAATATTGGTGATATGTTGAGGATTACATGTTTAGTAAAATATGAATATGACACCGTACACAAGTAGTCCTACAGATTTTCGTAGAGTAATTTCCATGATATACACTCGCCACCGCAAAAGAGTAATGATAACTCGGTATGGTTATCATCGATGGCTTGGTGTGGTTTATAAGATATTGTTATATCTTGTGGTGAAACGTTAAGGACCCGGTTGTTGGGGGCCTTGGATGCTAGTTAGCATCAGTTGACTTGTATGATGTGAAAAGGAGAAGACTCCTTTGGTGAGTCCCTGGTGTATGTAGACACACAAATTGTATAGAAGGACTTGGATTAGAAGTCCTGGTGTACTTAGATACACTGATT
Organism: Dactylorhiza incarnata; assembly: GCA_033032865.1. NCBI lineage: Eukaryota > Viridiplantae > Streptophyta > Magnoliopsida > Asparagales > Orchidaceae > Dactylorhiza > Dactylorhiza incarnata. The sequence continues at coordinate 18,575,892 of JAWHQI010000013.1, forward strand.
GCATAGAAGGACTTGGATTTGAAGTCCTTGTGTAGATACACGGATTGTATAGAAGGACTTGGATTAGAAGTCCTGGTGTACGTAGATACACGGATTGTATAGAAGGACTTGGATTAGAAGTCCTGGTGTTTATTGATACACAGATACAAATGGACCCCGCTGGGGAGGATTACTTGTAGCGGGTCTACGGGCTTGCTGGTCGTGACACCGACAGAAGACAGCGGATAGACTCTAGACCGGTTGGGCTGGACTCTTGGTGCTCACCTACCCAAGTCCCCTTCTGTGTCCTTGAAGGCTACGCTGTGTGTTCTTAGCGTCGAGCAGTACACAGGGTCTCCGCTGTGTGTTATTAGCGTCGAGGCATACAGAGGCCTAGGACTGGTAGTGTTCATACCCTCCTAGTAGTGGAGGAGCTCGTTCCACTGTCTCCGTCTGGCCACGATGGGAGATGCCTAAGCGGTTAGCTACCCACAAAAAGAGAGAACTAAAGGTCTATGTCGACATAGCAAATATGCATGGGTGGGTCATCATATCATAATCATTGAATTGCATTCATCCTTCGTAATCATTGCATTGCACCTCATTGGATCCTCATCATCTAAACTTGTATGGGCACCTTTACATGATGAGTTACCTTCATGTTCAGATCCTTAACTTATAAGCTTGTATGAGCACCCTTATAAGTTAAGTTCAAATTCTGTTATTATATGCTCGACTTCTTATACACTGTCGTTGATCATGCTTTCTTATTACTAGTACTTGCTTATATAACCACTGTTATTTATGTACCTGTTAGTTAGAGTTATTGCAAGTACTTGGGTACTTATACAACCATCATATAGGAACAACCATTCCTGTCACCTGCTTTGTATTTTATTGCTTATATTACAACTTTTCTTCCTTTCATACCACCCGGTGCCTTGGAGTCGTCGGGGGAGAGAATGTGAAGCCACTTAGTCTTTATGACTAACGGTTGCTACGTCCCACTTTTTAGGAGTGTACCTTAGAGCATCAGTGCACGGTGCTGGAGGAGGATAGTCAGGTCAGGGTGACAGGGCCGGAGACCATGATACCTTGGCTACCGTCAGTGACAGAGGCGAGTGAGTGTTTTGAGATGTAGCCTTTGGGGCATTTAGCTTGATACTCTGATGATTTGCAGGAGCTTGTGTAGCTTTCTGTCTTTCTTGTACTTCTGTTTGGACATTATTACTTATTGTGAATCTATGGCTTTTAATGCTTTCTTTTATTGATGGGTTGGCGCTGTTTAGTTGGTTTGGCCGCCAGGATAGGCGTCTTATGGGGGATGCTAGCTCGTGTGCTGGTGATAATTAGTTTTTATTCATAATTTTTAGGTTAGTTTATTATGTTATTTGCGTTTTTATTTTCATCTTTTGTTATATTTTTATGCATGTTTTTGTTATTTTGTTATTTTCCTATTTTCAAAAAAAAACTAATGTTTTATTTTATGTTATGTTTTTATTTCATGTTTTTATATTTCTTAAGCTAATTTTATGTAATATTTTATTTTATGTTATGTTTTAGTTTTATATTTTTATATTTTCTTAACTAATGTTAATATTTTATTTTATTTTATTTTGTAGGAATGTTGTTGTCGTCGCCATCGCCGCCATGCTCGCCGCCACCTTTGAATGGAGTCATTGTGCTCGCCGTCGTGTGCCCGTCCATGTCGTCATCGCCGCGCCGTCAATATTCATGCCGCAACGCCACCTCCTCACCATCCACTTCAATTGGTGCTTCCCGGCCATTTTCACAAGATGAAGCCCACACATGCAGCCTGTGAACAACTATGCAGCAGCTCCTCATTCAAATCCAGCTTACGTGCAGCCCCTTGTCCAGCCTGAGCTCGCTCCTTTGTTGAAGATTAAAAATGATGCAGCCCGAGCCCACCTACTTCACTTCCATAACAGCCCATGTACTTCATTTCATTCATGCAAACAGCCCACTTCAAATATAAAACAGCCCACTCCATTGATCAATAGCAGCTCCTTCACTTAATTGCCAAGTCCAACCGTGAGCCGTATAATTCATCCAGCTCTCCTCATCCACCATGCAGCCCGCCACCTTCTACTCTCCATGCATGCATGTCCATTGCATTTGGCCGCCCCCTCTCTCCCCTTTATTATTTAATTTTCTTCCTCTTTATGTTTCATTCATTCCCCTTTGTCTCTCTCTCTTTCTCATTTATCACTCATCCATTCCCCCTCTCTATTTTCATAATGAAATTCATGCATGTACCCTCTCTCTCTTCTCCCTCATCAATACCATGCATGCACCTATCCATTCATGCATCTCTCCACCCCATGTGTCCCTTCATCTCCTCTTCTTTCTAGATCCTTCTCCCTCTCCTATATAAGGACCCCATATCTCAAGCAAGAAGGAGGGAGAAAAGGTTGGAAGTGAAGTGCAAGAGCGTGTTTCTTCTTTGTTTCTTTGGTTAGTTTTTATTGTACTTCTTGTTTGAGTTTAATATTGTCTCTCTTCTCATTTCTTGTACTCCCTTTTTATCATCAATGAAAATGTTTTCTTTCTATCTTATTGTTGTTTCTCTTTAAATAATGCGTAACTAATCTTTTTTGTGTTCGATCGCGATAAGCTTTGCAATGAAATAACGTTTCTTTCATTTTATGTTTCACGTTTGTCTTTTTATTTTTGATCCGACCTTGATTTTCATCGTATCGACTCCGTATTGCTAGTATACGGTAGTAGATTCCGATCTCCTATTCGAGTAGCTGAGAGGCTCGTGAATGTGAAAGATCACTCAAGGAAGGAAGGAGTTGCACGCAACCCTAGAGATAGGATGACGTAAATCCTCGGGATTGGAGTCAAATCCAATAGCGCGGTTCACTTCGATAAAGCGACTTTAGGCCTTTTGATTTGCAAAGAGATTTCGGTCAAAACGCCTAGAAGTTAGGAGATTTAATGCTCTAGCGAGATTATTTCTTATTTTTGGATCCGTCGCGGTCTTAATAGAATTACGAATGTTATACTAATTTATTCCGTTATTTTATTTCAAAGTGAATCGTCGATCGAGCACTCTTTTCGTAATAGTTTATTTCTCTTTTAATTAAACTTAGTTTATTTTTATTTTCAAAACCCACTAATCGTTCGGTAGGATAATAGAGTCGTTGTGAGTAATAGTACTTGCCAGACCCGAGTTTAAATACGACCTTGATATATTTTATATCCTATGTTATATTTCGATAGGTACACTTGCCTTAATCGAGTATAGATTGGAGAACACAAATTTCTCTATCAAGTTTTTGGCGCCGGGGATATTTTTGGCAATATTACGAAAGCATCGGGTTTATTACTTCTACTACAATTCAGAAAAAAAATATTATTATTATTATTATTATTATAAATTATAATTAACCCACATCATCGTTTTTCTATTCCACCTAAATTCCTGGAAAGGACGCTTTGGGCTTGAATTCCCATCACAACCTCTAGTATCGCTGCCAACCCCTCACAGGGCAGATCTCGGGAAGTTCAGGACTAACATAATCCGCCAAAAAAAATCAATAAAAAAGACAAATTTAATTTTCTCTTTCTTTTTTTGTAACAGCTTTTTTTTATCATGGAATCATCTTCTTTTTGCGCTCTTTGCGGGTCGCACGACCACTTTAATTTTGCATGTATTTCGGGAACCCCTCCCTCATATGATTTCAATTTTTCTGGAGTAAGTCAAAGTGGCCAATTTGACCCTTACTCTAATTTTTATCCTACTTGGGAGATGGGGAACTCGTCTTATTTTTCGCATGATTTTGCCCCGCAAAGCGCCGCGCCTCAAATTTTTAATTCTATCGATAATGGGTATCTTGATTTGCAAACTTCTTTAAATAATATCAATTCGCATTTTAAGACCATTATCGATTATTTTTCTCGTGAGGCCGCATCTTTTCTTCGTCTTCTTCTCCGTCTCCTCCAATTTCTTTATGTAATGAGTCACCGGATATCCCGGCTTGTCTTATTCCTCTCGAGGAAGATAACTATTCGGATGTTCCGGATTGTTTCCTTCCTCCTTTGGATGACACACATATGGATATTCCGGCGTGCTTCTTACCTCTTGAGGATGACGAGACGTCTCATAATTCTCTTTCTTTTTCCGATGACGTTGGTGTTTCCATTTCAGTCTTAAATTCATCTGTTCCAAATTTTTCTATTTTTAGCGAATCTTCTTTTTCTTCTTCTTTTATTTTAGATAATTCTCCTTCTTTTATTTTAGATAATCCATCTTTAGTTCTTTCTACCCCTTCTTCTCCCAAAATTTCACAAGATTCTCTTTCTCCTTGTGAAATTTCTGTTGATGAAATTTCTTTTTCACCTTCTTTTATTCCTCTTTCTATTTCTTCTTCTTTTATCTCTACTTCTTTTGACGACCCCTTCTTCCTCGTTCTGCATACAGCGGAGTTCTTCAATAACTCCGTCCGTACATTCTCGGGCGTCATTCCTTTAAAGATTCCACCGCATGTCGGTGCGATACTTCATTTCTTCTTTTTTCTTATTTACTCTCCTAAGCACATACTTAGGGAGTTACCGCTTCACTTCAGTTTTTATTTTCCATTTAGCTAACCAATAACGTCAGGCTCAGACGACGTTAAACAAAGAGCGCTCTTGGGAGGCACCCCTTGCTTATCCTTTTCTTTCTTTTTGTTTTTGCTTTTTTATTTTGTTTTGCAGGAATAAAACCCCCGACTGTTTGTTTGGCTCCATCATTCTTTCTCTCCCTTAGGCCCGAGCTGGTGTCCAGCTTAAGCATGGGGGAGCGACATCAGCATTCGGCCTCACGAATCCGGGGAAGTCATTTTTTTAATTATTTACTTTATTGCACCCCCCCCCCCTCTTTTTTTTCCTCATACTTACTATTCAACATTGGGGACAATGATGAACTTTAAGCATGGGGGAGTGTTTTCCCTTTCTTTTTAAGTCTTTCAAAAAACACAAAAAAATTTGAAAACAAAACAAAATCAAAAGATTTTTTATTATAGTACTATTTTGTTTCTTTAGCCTTATGAAAAAATCCAAAAAATTTAAAAAATATATATATATAAAATCTATTTGAAAATCAAAGTCAAAAAATTATTTTCTATCTTTATTTTTATGCGTCTTCTAGAGATGTGTATGCCCGAGCGGTTCTTTTGTCCTATGTAGAATTTTCTTGAATAGGTTTTCTAAACTTATTAGTTTAAAATATTTTAGTTTTACGATTTTCTAATCTCTAAATATAGACATCAGTCCTTTAAGGACTATAAGTTAGCAAATTGTAAATTTTCTTTTTATTCGGTGTTATTGCCTAGGAACGGTTGCTAAATAGCATTATCACTTTTTCATTTAGGAATAATTCTTTCTTGGTGTCTAGAACTTGTCCCTAGCTACTCTCGAAGCACGTGCGTAGTTTTTGATTTTCACGAACTTTAGAAATGATCTAGGCCACCCTTTGACCCGTTTGAGCCTTTTTGCCCACCTAAACATTACACCATTGCAAATTATTTTGGTCCTTTCCCTTTTTCTTTGTCTAAGCTCCACTTTTCACTTTTTCACCAAAGCCAAAATGCCTAACCCTTTTTCCACACTAAACCTTGAGCTTTATGTTTACTCATTTTTGTGATGGGGTTTATATTTGAAAAATGAAAAGAAACTTGAAAGCTTACATTTGGAGCTCACATTTAGAAAAAGTAGTACCAAAAAGAAGATCATCATCAAAAAAAAATTGTGTGAAATCAAAAGAAAAAAAATGAAGTTTATTCGTGGCCAGTTATGAAAAGAAAAAAATTACATGGCCTTGTTTTTATTTTTTGAAATGAAAAATGTTGTACCTCTCAATTCTTGTTTTTATGCTCAACTTTGGTTTAGTGTGTTTAGTTTTCCTTTTTATCTTTGAATTATCACTCCTAATCGTTTACCTAAACAAAATTACTATGCCTATTAAGTCCTACTGATCTTTAGAACGTGTTACAAATCTGCGTAGTGGAGAGAGTGTGAACGGACAAGACTATGGACACCATCATTGATGGATTTCATTGGAGGTTATTTTGAGGTGATTTAGGGGTAGTCGCTATTTTAGCAACCTAGTAATTCGTCTAATGCACCGTTTATTTAGAAACTCTATATTTTTGTTTTTCTTATTTTCCTAGACTTTTGGATGTCTTGTTTTAGGGATTTAGAAATGTGTAATCCTTCTTTATGTTTTAATAATATTTTTAGGTTCCTCTTTTCAAGTTTTCTATTTTGGATATCTCACCTCACTAGTTGCTAACATAGAAATTAGGATAGTTTAATTTTCCACATTTTGGTTTTCTTAATTATGCAACTTAAAAATTATTTTCCTTTTTGTTTCCCCTCTATTTTGATTTCCATTTGCTTGAGGACAAGCAATAGCCTAAGCATGTGGGAGTTTGATAATTAGTTTTTAGTCATAATTTTTAGGTTAGTTTATTATGTTATTTGCATTTTTATTTTCATCTTTTGTTATATTTTTATGCATGTTTTTGTTATTTTGTTATTTTCCTATTTTCAAAAAAAAAACAAATGTTTTATTTTATGTTATGTTTTAATTTCATGTTTTTATATTTCTTAAGCTAATTTTATGTAATGTTTTATTTTATGTTATGTTTTAGTTTTATATTTTTATATTTTCTTAACTAATGCTAATGTTTTATTTTATTTTATTTTGTAGGAATATTGTTGTCGTCGCCATCGCCGCCATGCTCGCAGCAACCTTTGCATGGAGTCATTGTGTTCGCCGTCGTGTGCCCGTCCATGTCGCCATCGCCCCGCCGTCAATATTCATGCCGCGACGCCACCTCCTCACCATCTACTTCAATTGGTGCTGCCCGACCTTTTTCACAAGATGAAGCCCACACATGCAGCCCGTGAACAACTATGCAGCAGCTCCTCATTCAAATCCAGCTTATGTGCAGCCCCTTGTCCAGCCTGAGCTCGCTCCTTTGTTGAAGATTAAAAATGATGCAGCCAGAGCCCACCAACTTCACTTCCATAGCAGCCCATGCACTTCATTTCATTCATGCAAACAGCCCACTTCAAATATAAAACAGCCCACTCCATTAATCAATAACATCTCCTTCACTTAATTGCCAAGTCCAACCGTGAGCCGTATAATTCATCCAGCTCTCCTCATCCACCATGCATCCCGCCACCTTCTACTCTCCATGCATGCACGTCCATTGCATTTGGCCGCCCCCTCTCTCTCCCCATTATTATTTAATTTTCTTCCTCTTTATGTCTCATTCATTCCCCTTTGTCTCTCTCTCTCTCTCTCTTTCTCATTTATCACTCATCCATTCCCCCTCTCTATTTTCATAATGAAATTCATGCATGTACCCTCTCTCTCTTCTCCCTCATCAATACCATGCATGCACCTATCCATTCATGCATCTCTCCACCCCATGTGTCCCTTCATCTCCTCTTCTTTCTAGATCCTTCTCCCTCTCCTATATAAGGACCCCATATCTCAAGCAAGAAGGAGGGAGAAAAGGTTGGAAGTGAAGTGCAAGAGCGTGTTTCTTCTTTGTTTCTTTGGTTAGTTTTTATTGTACTTCTTGTTTGAGTTTAATATTGTCTCTCTTCTCATTTCTTGTACTCCCTTTTTATCATCAATGGAAATGTTTTCTTTCTATCTTATTGTTGTTTCTCTTTAAATAATGCGTAACTAATCTTTTTGTGTTCGATCGCGATAAGCTTTGCAATGAAATAACGTTTCTTTTATTTTATGTTTCACGTTTGTCTTTTTATTTTTGATCCGACCTTGATTTTCATCGTATCGACTCCATATTGCTAGTATACGGTAGTAGATTCCGATCTCCTATTCGAGTAGACGAGAGGCTCGTGAATGTGAAAGATCACTCAAGGAAGTAAGGAGTTGCACGCAACCCTAGAGATAGGATGACATAAATCCTCGGGATTGGAGTCAAATCCAATAGCGCGGTTCACTTCGATAAAGCGACTTTAGGCCTTTTGATTTGCAAAGAGATTTTGGTCAAAACTTCTAGAAGTTAGGAGATTTAATGCTCTAGCGAGATTATTTCTTATTTTCAGATCCGCCACGGTCTTAATATAATTACGAATGTTAAACTAATTTATTCCGTTATTTTATTTCAAAGTGAATCGTCGATCGAGCACTCTTTTCGTAATAGTTTATTTCTCTTTTAATTAAGCTTAGTTTATTTTTATTTTCAAAACCCACCAATCGTTCGGTAGGATAATAGAGTCGTTGTGAGTAATAGTACTTGCCAGACCCGAGTTTAAATACGACCTTGATATATTTTATATCCTATGCTATATTTCGATAGGTACACTTGCCTTAATCGAGTATAGATTGGAGAACACAAATTTCTCTATCAGCTGGCGCTTCCGCAAGGCGGCTGTCCTGGGCATAAGACTCCCCTCGGTCGCGTCTTGTGTTCCGGGAGGGGGGTCTTACATACCATATCATTTTTGGAGCTCGAGGAGATGCATCCGTCGCAGGAGGATGGTAGGACAAAAGGAGCAATTTATGCGCACTACCGCTACTACACGACGGCGGGTTGAGGATAGTCTTTTGTTGCTTCCGCTTAGTTGTTGAGAGATGTGAGTGAGAGATTATCTTGTAATAGACATGTACCGGTCCCAAGCCCATTTACTCTCTTTATTTCTTTGCACTCATTGTGTACTATTGCTCATATTGTTATTGAGCTGTGATCTGTGGGCTTGTGCTACTATTTGTTTTTTTTGTGGCCTACTGTGATGTGATCATTTTAGATGGCAGGATCGACGTCGTACGGTGGCGTCTAACTTGGTAGTTGGAGTCACCATATGGTGGTGGTTCTGGGCATAAGACCCGGTTGTGAAGCAAACAAAAGGGGTCTTACAACTACAATGCTCTATCACATTCACATCTACTAGATATTATTTTCAGGATCTTTGCTCCAATGAGACGTTTGCTACTGGGACTGAATGTGTGGGCCTCTACTTCCTAGACAATGTATTTGCTCTCTCTTCCTATACCGCCTCTGAATCTCTCCGTCAATGACATATTCCCCTTGGTCATCCTCCTCCTCACTTACTCTATCAGCTACTACTCGATCTCTAGAAGGGCACCTCATCTCTCAATTATTGTCAATATGGCAAACATCATTGACCCTCATATCCCGCCAAAACAGACATTGTTTTGCTCATCTGCTCGATCTCGTTCATTCAGACATCTGGGTCCCTTGTCCTACCAAAATTGTTATTAGGGGTAGTCTATATTTTGTAATCTTTATTGTTGATTTTTCCATACATATACTTGGGCGTATCTCCTTTAAAAATGCTTTGATCATTTTTATGCATTTACTGCATTATATAATAAAATTCGCACACAGTTTGGTAATTCTTTGTATGGATAATGTGTAAGAATATGTTAGTAACCAATTTTTTGACTTTTGCATGCATAATGGAATTATACATCAGACCAGCAATTCTTTTATGTCTCGACGGAATGACATTGCTGAACACAATAATCACCACCTTCTTGATATTACGACTTATGTGTACTCTTCTCACTCAAATAAATGTTCCCCACTCCGATTGGGGTCATGTTATCCTCATCTCATGATACCTCAATGTTGGGAATGGTTGGGAAAAACAACCTCTAAATTTATCTTACAAATTATGTAAAAGGGATTTAATCCTCTAGGATTTATTACCCACATTGTATATTGAGGGTAATATGGTCTTTAGATATCCAAGAATGGCATACTAACATTAGAGTGTCAAAGTCTAGTCAAAAGGAGAGCAAAACTAGTTGAGTTAATTCTGTATCAAAAAGAAGCCGACGCAGCTTCGATTGAAAGTCTATGTAACTTCAAATAAAAGTAAAGATAACTCAGACTGGTAATCGACGCATCATTGGAAGTCGACGCAACATTGAATTATATTCATCACAGAAGTCAGAGTTTAATGTCTACGTATTCGTCTCGATGGATACATCGATAAGGAATCGACACAACATCGATATCAGAGTTTAATTCAAAGCTGAGGAAGATTTCAAAGCTGCTTCTAGTAGAACTCAAAGGTGTGTCGATAAGAAGTTAGAAATTATTCAACGCAACGTCGAATACAGCCACGGTTTTGGAAAACTTTCTAGAATCGATTCTGATGCTTATTCAAAAGATGTATGGAAGATATTTGAATTATAACAGGTCAAACATTTACAAGAAGAGAGAATAATTCTAGAGATTCAATAATGATGAAATTTATGCAAAAGGATATTGACGGACTGTCAACACAAATAGAAAGAGAACAATAGTTCTCCTTGGATTTTCCAACTGGAGAAGAATCAGAAAATGAATTTTAATCATCTCCATTCGACATAAGTGATAGTGCATTATTTATAGTTATTTTTATATAATATTTTAGTAGTAATTAATTAATTATTATATAGTTTTAGTTTAATATATGTCTAATTTAATTTGTTTTGTGTTTTCAGGGATTTTGAGAGGTCCCGGAGCATTTTTTGCATTTTGGTCTGCGAATAGTAAAAATTCAGAATTTTGGTCTGCGAATAGTAAAATTCAGAATTTTAAAATTACACGCCCTAGGTCACGCCCGTGACCAAGGGGCGTGTAATCAAGTCATGGGTGTGACCCAAGGTCTTGTACTCTCCAAAAGCAGTAAAGAAGACTATGCTGGTTGCAGAATTTCAAATGATCATAACTTTCAATCCAGGAAGAGTTACGAGACGTGCCAACACATTTCGGGACGAGCACGAGATTATCTACAAATTTGGAGAATTTTCCCAAGTGCCCGTGACATGAGGGCGTGAGCACGGGCGTGTACTGAGAAAAATTACAATTTTCTCCCGAATGCTTCCCAGTGTAATTTTGGAAGTTTTTCTCTGTACACGCCCTAGGTCACGGGCGTGACTTGGGGGCGTGACCACCAGGTCACAGGCGTGACTCACCCCAGGGAACATTTAATGAAGCAGTTTTCCGCCGCAGGCAGTTTCATCTTACACGCCCATAGTCACGGGCGTGAACAGGGGGCTGTACTCCAAATTGATGGATTTTGGCAGTTTTTCCCCCAACGTTCCTGGGCCTTCAAGACGCACGTTCCGCACCTTACACGCCCTAGGTCACGGGCGTGACCTAGGGGAGTGACTTCTGAATTTTCTCCCTATAAATTCCCAGCTGCTTCCATTATCAGGGAATCCAATCCTAGCTTAGATTGGGTCATTTCTAGTATAGTTTTTTCTGCATTTTTCTTAGTGTAGCTTTATTTCATGTCTTGTCTTTTTAATTCCTAGCTTAGATTTACCTTACTTGCAATTGCACTTTTCTTCCCTTAGTTATAAAAATGTCTTTCTTTTCAATTATATTTAGCTAAATTTATAGCATTTGATCGGACGAATTCTTAAGCTTTTCTTATTTTGTAATCTCTCATTTTCGTAGCTTTAGTTTAAGAATTATTACGATCCACTTTTGATTTTTCTCGATTGATCTCATATTGCCGGTATATGAATATCAATTCTAGATCCATTTTCTAGTGATCGAGAGATCTATGAATTTGTGTAGATCATTCATTAGTGGAATGAGTTGCATGCATTCCTCGAGAGAGGGTGACACAAATCTTCCGGATTGGAGTCAAATCCAATAGTGGGGCTCACCGCATAAAGCAAGCTTAGGGGTTTCGACTGGCCGGGGGGTCTTAATCGATCAACCTAAGGTTAGGTGGTAGTTCTCTCGAGAGAGGCTCTACCATATTTTGGGAACCTCCACGGTCGAATTATTATATCGCCTTTGGTTATGAATTTAGATTTTACAATTTATTTAACTCAAGAAGGATTTCCGATCAAATGCTCTTTTCTTCCTTTTCTCTTTTATTATTCAAAAAATCTTCTTAAATCTAGATAAAATAATATTAATTTGCGTGAGTAGAAGTAATCAACAAACCCGTGGAATACGACACTTGATATTTATTTTTAAATATCCTATGCTATGAACGATAGGTGCTCTTGCCTATAGTTCGTAGAATTTGGAGAATATATTTATATCACAAATTTTAGTTATCAATAAGAATAATACATACAATGCAAAGTATCCGCTCTTCCCTCCTTCCGTCTAGTGGAGTAGAGCACTTCATATAATTTCAGAAGGATCGAAGACAATGCAGCGGATGACTTCAATCAATTTCAAATTAAGTAATCAGTGACAATAGAAGGGCAAGTAAATCTTTTATTGACTATCTCTTTACAAAGCGAGGCATACATGACGAGACATGATTTATAAGAAAACTGAAATGAGAAGAACAAGCAACAAAACAAGAATCTGGCGGCTAGACAAATTGTGACCGCACAGACCACTTGAGCACAGCAAGACCGCATGACAACCCTGAGACCACGCGAATAGAACAGAACACTGACCTACTATCTGCCCGACTGCCAACCTCAGACCACACAATCTGCTCCTATTGAACTGCTGAGAAAAACACCCTGTCCGCATTTCTTGATCACCAGACCACATGATCACTAGATCACAGATGTATCCCGTGAACAGAAGAGAAAGAACTGCCCACTTCTGCCAGACCACAACTCAAAACCGCCCGACCGCTGCAGGTCGCCTGATTACAGATTTCACTGTAAATAGTGCAAGAACAACAAACACAGATCGCCCAGACGTGACTGTAAGCGAACTGGTTATTCAAAGCTGGAAAGATAAGAAGATTGCTGACAGGAGACCACTGGCCGTTATCATGTGTACACAACAAATCGTTCAACAAGCTTCATCCTGCGCGACCTCAAAACCGAGACCACCACAAAAAATCCAAACTATAGTTCTTACAGTTCTCTCTTGTGAATGACGACTCCTGCACATCTATTTATAGGCAAGCAGACAGATGTCGTGACCACCTTATAGAAATACAGTCACCTTCCTTATTGGAGCGTACGGTTACCAGAACAAGACCGCGCGGTTACTATAGGAACATAACCTACTTGAGTAAAGTAGACCAACTAAGAGAGTCCGCCAGAGCATGCCCTTGCAGACCGCCCGGTCTCTGCTTAGTCAAGTATCAGACCGCCCGGTCTCTACAAGAATAGAAATATACTTGGGCAAATTTGGCTAACCATAGCAGTCCGCCAAAACTAAGGTCACGCAGACCGCGCGGACTCTGCGGTCTCCAGAAGCAGATCACCTGGACTCCACTTACACATCAAAATTCAACACTCCCCCTTGATGTGGGAAGTGGAAGTCAGCCCAAGTAAACTCCTCAGTCAATCAAACGGTCCCTTCGATAACAGCTTCGTAAAGATGTGTGCGACATTATCCTTGCTCTGCACATGCTCAACCACTAGAGATCCCTCCAACACCTTCTCCCGAATGAAATGATGTTGAATCTCAATATGCTTGGTCAGTGCGTGACAAATTGGATTATAAACTAGTTTGAGGACACTCTCATTGTCACCACAAAGCAGAGTAGGACCTCGTACCCCCAATGAATGTCCTTCATAAGTCTCCTAAGCCAGATGGCTTCCTGATCTGCCAAAGACGAAGCTTTGCACTCCACTTCTGTAATAGAGACAGACACAGAATCCTGTTTTTTGCTGCACCATGAAATAGCTGTGGAACCAGTCATAAATACATATCCAGAGGTCGCCTTTCGATCATCTGAATCTCATCCTTAATCAGCGTCCATGAATCCATGCAAACAAAAACTCAAGTCCTTCACATAGAAGAGACCCAAATCAGAGGTGGACTTTATGTATTTGAGAATACTCCTTGCCGCCATCAGATGAGGTTTCCAAGGCTCTGCCATATATCGACTCACTCGACCAACAACATAAGAAATATCTTGTCTCGTGATCGTCAAATATATCAAACTTCCTACCAAAGCCCGAAACACCAAAGGATCAGAAAGAACCTTCCCCTCATCTCGTCGAAGTATCACACCAACCTCTAGTGGAGTAGAGATGCTCCTCCCTCCTTCCATGTCAAATTGCTTCATAATTCGATCTGCATAGCCCTTTTGGGAGACAAGCGTACCGCTCTCTTTCCTCTCCGCCTCAAGTCCAAGGAAATGGTGGATCTCATCCAAGTCCTTCATCTCAAATATGATTGATAGCTCAGCTCAAAGTCTAGCTACCTCCATCTCAGAATTTCCTGTGATGATCATATTATCAACGTACAACAACACCAAGACCTGAAGCTCCCCCATCTTCTTTATGAACAAGCTTGAATCTGAATCTGAAGCAAAGTATCCGCAAAACTGAAGATATTCTGTGATATTTCCATACCATGCCCGAGGCGCCTGCTTCAAGCCGTAAAGAGCCTTCTTAATCTTACACACATGTCTTGGATGAACTTCAGAAACATAACCAGGTGGATGATCCATGAAGATGTCTTGGTCTATCTCATCGTAAAGGAAAGCATTATTCACGTCGAGTTGCCAAATCTTCCACCCGTGGCAAGCTGCCAACGCGATCACCACCCGAACTGAAGTCATCTTGGCAACAGGGCTGAAGGTTTCTTCATAATCATCCCCATACTTATGAGAGAACCCTCGATCTTCAAGGCGAGCCTTGTATCGCTCGATGCTGCCATCAATCTTCTTCTCCAACTTCAAAAACCACTTGGAAGTCACATGAGTAACACCCTCAACCTTGGGCACAAGGTCCCAAGTATCATTCTTCCTGAGGGCAGCCATCTCTTCATCCATGACATCTTCACACTCCTGATTCCAGCGGCGTTTTCAAAACAAGATGGTTCTCTCTCATCTAGGGTACCTGCGAAGAAACATGAGACGAATCTCACCAAGCTTCCCCCTGTTTACTGATCTGGTGGAATGATAGTCCTTTTGGACCTTCGCAGAGCTTTACTCTGATCCACCTCTTCTGCAACCTTTTCTGGACTAGCTCTCCTTTCAAGAATACTTGGAGCATCGCTCCCCCTACTTCCAGAACCAGAAGAACCTGACCCAGAGCTAGAAGCAACTGGAGCACGTGGTGAAACAGGAACCTCCACCAGAACATTCTTTACAGCTTCTCCTTGTCCTCCATCTATCATGCTTTCTTGTAACTCAATAGATGAGCTACCCTGGTAGGATGTTAACTCATCAAATAGCACATCCCATGAGGCCACAAATCTCCATTTCTCAGGATCCATGCATCTCTAGCCCATCTTTCGGTCATCATGTCCAATGAACACTAGCTTCCTTGCTTTCACATCTAGCTTCGTTCTAAGATCATCTGAAACATGCACATAGCATGTAGATCCAAACACTCGAAGGTGTTCTACATTAGGCTTTATCTTGAAAATCAACTCATGAGGGGTCTTCATGTTAATGGGACTTAGAGGCATACAATTGATGACATAAGTTGCACAAGACATTCACTCTGCCCAGAAGGACTTTGGAATTCTCTTGGCATAAAGCCAACACTTGCAGGTCTCCGTTAGATGATAGATCTTCCGCTCTGCAACTCCGTTCTGTTGTGGGGTGTGAGCACAAGAAAGCTCTCTCCGGATGCCATGCATTCTGTAGAAGTTGAAGAACACATTTGAGGTGAACTCTCCTCCATTGTCAGTTCTGAACTTCTTGATCCGCAGATTAAGCCGGCCCTCCACTAGTGTAACATCCACAAAACAACTAGACCCCTAAGATGCACCTTGTCATGAAAAGGCCATGACATTGCTCTAAGAGGCCAAAATGGCCCTAAGAACCAAGGTGAATAGGTAAAAATCACCATGGTGTGCAAATAGCCAAATTGAGCCCAAGGCTTAAGACTTGATATCTATCTCCTAAATGATAAATTGACCACACCAAACCCTTCCTAAACACTAGGATAGACTAATGAGACAAAATGTACCAATTGGAATTGACCAGTTTTGGGAAATTTGGGTCAATTACCAAAAACCCCAATTTGGCCAAATTGAACTAATCCCCTTCAATTAACCTTCAATTGACTCAATATAATCAAATTGATCATCCCTAACACCCCAAGATCATTTATGGAGTCTAATGGGTCCACATTGGACCCATGGGACAAGTCAATTTTGGAAACTAGGCAAAAGTACCAAATTGCCCTAAATTTTAACTAATGTCATTTATGGTTCAATTGGCCTCAGTTGGCCAAATTGATTTAGCTCAACCCTTCCTAACATACCAAGGGCAGTATATGAGACCTAAATGAGCCAAGGTGCACCTTCACACTTTGAGGATTAGGGCTAAATCACCAAAATATCCAATTTTCCCCAATGAGCCATTAGCTGCAATTATGCCCCGTATGACTCCTCCATGACATAATTCCTCATGGAATAGGTCCATAGAGTCTAAGAAAACAATGTGGGTCAATCACATGGGTTAGGGTGAGCTTGGGTCAAGCCCAAACTCAAAAGTGCCAATTTGGTCTACTTAAGTAAAGAGAGCCCAAATCCAAACTCAAACTCATTGGGCTTAGCCCAACCCTAGAACCATTAGGCGCAACCCCACCTAATCAAGCCCATAAGGGGGCTAAATTTCTTAGGAACTATTTAATCCCAAGGATGGTCCATCATGGTGGTGGCCGGCCACACCCAAGAGGGAATCCAAGGAAGGATCCATGAATTGGTGGCCACATGGCCACCATCCCTCCTTTTATGGACTGCTTCCAGCATCCCCAAGGAATCCCAACAGAAATTTGTGAGGTGGCAGCTGAGTAGAGGGGTTGAGTTGTATGGGAAAACAGGAGGCTGACTACTCTAATGGAAACCCAAGAACCAATCCCACACCCAGCCAAATTCCTTTCCCCGGCTGAGAATTTAAACATGGGAATTAATTCCTGATGAGCTGGGGCTCTGGCATTGGCTATCGTGGAGGTGGAGCATAGAAGAAATCGCCCTCTTCAATGGCTGTTGACAAAAGGAGCATCCTTATCCGAAATGGAACCCTCCATCAGCTCCAAAGCACTCCTGGCAGTCGAAACCAAACTTTACTTCATCCTTTTTGCTGGAGAAACGAGATTGGGAGGTGGCACTCAAGCAAGCTCGACGACCATGGCAAGCTCGGGATCCCTTCAACCTCAAGCCAAAATCAGGCAATTTTCCTCACCCTCTCCATCTGTGCTAGATTTCTTTATCTTCCTTTGTTCATTTAAGCCATGAAACGGCAATTTCACCTCTAAAAATTTTATGTTCCCGACCGCAAAAATGCAACATGCCGCAGGCCATCTCCGGCCACCTCCGGTCGCGTGCTCACCGCCAAACGATAGACCTAGGTCGCGTGGAGGTGGTGGCTTGGCCGTTATGCCATAGATGGCCGGAGCTCACCGGAAAATGGCCCGCAAGGAGGCTTAGTCGCGAGAAATCTCGGTCGTCAGCGCCGTGAGGAAGACGAATTCAGGAGCGTCTGATCTTCCTATTTATGAGCTTTTTACTTAATTAGATTATTTGGTTGGAAAGGATGGCTCTCAAGCTTATAAAAATTATATAAAATTTTGTGTTGATCTTTAGGGAAAAATTTGAATACAAAAGTTGTAGCCCATGCTCCCAGCTATCTACAGTAATAATTTTATGGTTTATGGAGCAATATAACTACCTGTATGAATTTTCTCCTCCTTTATGATTATTAAACTAATATAGTGCTGGGACCCTAAAATAAATCTGGAAAATAATAGGCCTTGAATAAGGGGTACTGTCCAACATGAATATTGTAGACATTGAGGATACCTTTTTAAAATGCCACTGATTTCATGTCATTTGGTCAAGTGTAGCTCCTTCTATGCCATTTTTGGTGTGACATGTCTATATTTGTATTATGTTAAGATAAACAATTTGTACAGAACTTGCATGTTGACTTCACCTGGGTTAGGCTTATTTCTGGAGGTAGTGATCAACATGAATATTGTAGACCTTTAGGTTGCCTTTGAAATGCCAATGATTTCATGTCTTTTGATCAAGTGTAGCTCCTTCTATGCCATTTTTGGTGTGACATGTATATATTTGTATTTTGTTAAGATAAACAATTTGTACAGAACTTGCATGTTGACTTCACCTAGGTTAGGCTCATTTCTGGAGATAGTGATCAACATGAATATTGTAGACCTTTAGGTTACCTTAAAAATGCCACTAATTTAATGTCATTTGG
This sequence comes from Dactylorhiza incarnata, assembly GCA_033032865.1. Lineage (NCBI taxonomy): Eukaryota > Viridiplantae > Streptophyta > Magnoliopsida > Asparagales > Orchidaceae > Dactylorhiza > Dactylorhiza incarnata. Next base: position 18,594,003 of record JAWHQI010000013.1, read on the forward strand.
TCAAGTGTAGCTCCTTCTATGCCATTTTTGGTGTGACATGTCTATATTTGTATTTTGTTAAGATAAACAATTTGTACAGAACTTGCATGTTGACTTCACCTGGGTTAGGCTTATTTCTGGAGGTAGTGATCAACATGAATATTGTAGACCTTGAGGTTAACTTTAAAATGGCACTGATTTCATGTCATTTGGTCAAGTGTATCTCCTTCTATGCCATTTTTGGTGTGACATGTATATATTTGTATTTTGTTAAGATAAACAATTTGTACAGAACTTGCATGTTGCTTCACCTAGGTTAGGCTCATTTCTGGAGATAGTGATCAACATGAATATTGTAGACCTTGAGGTTACCTTTAAAATGCCACTTATTTCATGTCATTTGGTCAAGTGTAGCTCCTTCTATGCCATTTTTGGTGTGACATGTATATATTTGTATTTTGTTAAGATAAACAATTTGTACAGAACTTGCATATTGACTTCACCTGGGTTAGGCTTATTTATGGAGGTAGTGATCAACATGAATATTGTATACCTTGAGGTTACCTTTAAAATGCCACTAATTTCATTTCATTTGGTCAAGTGTATCTCCTTCTATGCCATTTTTGGTGTGACATGTATATATTTGTATTTTGTTAAGATAAACAATTTGTACAGAACTTGCATGTTGCTTCACCTAGGTTAGGCTCATTTCTAGAGATAGTGATCAACATGAATATTGTAGACCTTGAGGTTACCTTTAAAATACCACTTATTTCATGTCATTTGGTCAAGTGTAGCTCCTTCTATGCCATTTTTGGTGTGACATGTATATATTTGTATTTTGTTAAGATAAACAATTTGTACAGAACTTGCATGTTGACTTCACCTGGGTTAGGCTTTTTTCTGGAGGTAGTGATCAACATGAATATTGTAGACCTTGAGGTTACCTTTAAAATTCCACTAATTTCATGTCATTTGGTCAAGTGTAGCTCCTTCTATGCCATTTTTGGTGTGACATGTATATATTTGTATTTTGTTAAGATAAACAATTTGTACAGAACTTGCATGTTGATTTCACCTAGGTTAGGCTCATTTCTGGAGGTAGTGATCAACTTGAATATAGTGACCTTGAGGTTACCTTTAAAATGCCACTAATTTCATGTCATTTGGTCAAGTGTAGCTCCTTCTATGCCATTTATGGTGTGACATATATATATATATTTGTATTTTGTTAAGATAAACAATTTATACAGAACTTGCATGTTGACTTCACCTGGGTTAGGCTTATTTCTGGAGGTAGTGATCAACATGAATATTGTAGACCTTGAGGTTACCTTTAAAATGCCACTAATTTCATGTCATTTGGTCAGCTGTAGCTCCTTCTATGCCATTTTTGGTGTGACATGTATATATTTGTATTTTGTTAAGATAAACAATTTGTACAGAACTTGCATGTTGACTTCACCTAGGTTAGGCTCATTTCTGGAGGTAGTGATCAACATGAATATTGTATACCTTGAGGTTACCTTTAATATTCCACTGATTTCATGTCATTTGGTCAAGTGTAGCTCCTTCTATGCGATTTTTGGGGTGACATGTATTTTTTTGTATTTTGTTAAGATAAACAATTTGTACAGAACTTGCATGTTGACTTCACCTAGGTTAGGCTCATTTTTGGAGGTAGTGATCAACATGAATATAGTAGACCTTGAGGTTACCTTTAAAATGTCACTGATGTCATTTCATTTGGTCAAGTGTAGCTACTTCTATGTCATTTTTGGTGTGACATGTACATATTTGTATTTTGCTAAGTTAAACATTTTGTACAGAAATTGCATGTTGACTTCACCTAGGTTAGGCTCATTTATGGAGGTTGTGATCAACATGAATATTGTAGACCTTGAGGTTACCCTTAAAATGCCACTAATTTCATGTCATTTGGTCAAGTGTAGCTCCTTCTATGCCATTTTTGGTGTGACATGTATATATTTGTATTTTGTTAAGTTAAACATTTTGTACAGGACTTGCATGTTGACTTCACCTAGGTTAGGCTCATTTCTGGAGGTAGAGATCAACATGAATATTGTAGATCTTGAGGTTACCTTCAAAATGCCACTGACTTCATGTCATTTGGTCAAGTGTAGCTCACTTTAGGCCACTTTTAGTGAGATATGTATAAAAGTGTATCTGGTGTGAATTAGTGATTTTGGTTCATGCAAATGCTTTGAAAATTTGTCCATGCCTTAGACATGATATCAACCACCTCTAGTTAAGAATTCAACTCCTGTGCATGAGCGGATTTCTCTGAACTTCAAGTTGAAGTTTTGGACTAAGGGTGTAGGAAAAATTGGGGTGCATTTAGCAAGAATGTATTAAATGATTATTATGGACAAATACTACTTGGAAAATTATAAAACTTAGGCATTGCTGTTTTTAGGTCAATATTATACTTCTGTGATTTTGTCAGAATTTATTGTGACCTGTAGATGGTGGTTGTAGTGTAAACCCTTATTGGCACACCACTTGTATTAAATTATTATTATGGACAAATACTCATTGGAAAAATGTGAAACTTAGCGTTTGAGGTTTTTAGACCAATACTATACTATTGTGAATTCATCAGAATTTATAGAGATCCATAGATGATACTTGTTGCGTAAAACTTTACCTTCATCCCAACTATTTGAATAGAACTATGATTAAGAATTCCTTGGAAGAGTAAGAAATTTAGGATTTGAGGTTGTTAGATCATTACAAATTGTGAACCTATGGTAAGAACTTGGAACACATTAGAATTTGATAGGACCAAGGTTGCATCTTAAGAGTCAAACCTCATTCAATTCCACCTTGGTCTGCGAACAGTAGAAACTGAAAACATAAATTCGGACCCCTTCCTTATGGTCACCACCCCTAGAGTTACTAACTCTATGAGAATTGCAGATGCCTAATTAGGTTGAATGATTAGTCACCAAGGGCTGTCATCGGAAATAAAGATGTGGTGCGTTTAGTAAAACTATCAATTCAGTAATTTGACAAGGACCTATTAGGGGAGGCGAAAGGATGACTTAGCAAGAAGAGAAAATTGTGATTGAGAGATAACACAAGGAAATAGTCGATCACTAGGAATGACATGGCTCGGTGATCAATAGAACACCGACACATGTCTGCCCGAGTCAAATGGTAATCCACCCTAGGATTTTAGAGCAATTGGAGAGCAAATGGGTGTACAAAATGGGTAGCAACTAAATAAAATAAATATCCTGGAAATGGGGATTTGGGCTTCAGTTACCATCACATTCCCTAGTACCATTGCGAGCCCTTCACCGGGTAATCCACGGGAAGTCCAAGATTCACCACAAGCTGCTAAGGTCAACTAACAATAAACAAGAATACTAAAGTAGGAGAACATGAAACATAATTTCCCTCCCAAATCTGGGAAGGAATGAAATAAGGACTGAGATAAGTCCTGCGAGCGGTAGGCTCGGGTTATATGAAAGGACAGGGATAGTCCTGCGAGCAGTAGGCTCGGGTTAGAAGGAAGGACTGAGATAGTCCTGCGAGCGGTAGGCTCGGGTTATAGGGAAGGACTGGGATAGTCCTGCGAGAAGTAGGCTCGGGTTATAAGGAAGGACTTGGATAGTCCTGCGAGCGGTAGGCTCGGGTTATAAGGAAGGACTGAGATAGTCCTGCGAGCGGTAGGCTCGGGTTATAAGGAAGGACTGGGATAGTCCTGCAAGCGGTAGGCTCGGGTTATAAGGAAGGACTGAGATAGTCCTGCAAGCGGTAGGCTCGGGTTATAAGGAAGGACTGAGATAGTCCTGTGAGCGATAGGCTCGGGTTATAATGAAGGACTGGGATAGTCCTGCGAGCGGTAGGCTCGGGTTATAATGAAGGACTGGGATAGTCCTGCGAGCGGTAGGCTCGGGTTATAAGGAAGGACTGGGATAGTCCTGCGAGCGGTAGGCTCGGGTTACAAGGAAGGACTGAGATAGTCATGCGAGCGGTAGGCTCGGGTTATAAGGAAGGACTGGGATAGTCCTGCGAGCGGTAGGCTCGGGTTATAAGGAAGGACTAGGTTAGTGCTGCAAGCGGTAGGCTCGGGTTATAAGGAAGGACTAGGATAATCCTGCGAGCAGTAGGCTCGGGTTATAAGGAAGGACTGAGATAGTCCCTCGAGCGGTAGGCTTGGGTTATAATATAAGACTCGTGTAGTCTAGCGAGCGGTAGGCTCGTAGTTTAAATATAAGACTGGTGTAGTCTAGCGAGCGGTAGGCTCATAGTATAAATATAAGACTGGTGTAGTCTAGCGAGCGGTAGGCTCGTAGTTTAAATATAAGACTGGTGTAGTCTAACGAGCGGTGGGATCATAGCTTAAATATAAGACTGGTGTAGTCTAGCGAGCGGTAGGCTCGTAGTTTAAATATAAGACTGGTGTAGTCTAGCGAGCGGTAGGATCGTAGTTTAAATATAAGACTCGTGTAGTCTAGCGAGCGGTAGACTCGTAGTTTAAATATATGACTGGTGTAGTCTAACGAGCGGTGGGCTCATAGCTTAAATATAAGACTGGTGTAGTCTGGTGAACGGTAGGCTCTACTTTATAAATGTTGATTTAGAATTGCGAGCTAGAGGCTCAGTAGTAAGGGTTAATACATGTTGGTTGTGTATAAGATGTGGTGGGTCTTCGGTTCTATCTTAGTCGTCACACCGACAGCAGTTCGTTGACTCAGCAGTGCTAGTGGTTTTATTGGGGCCAGGTTGTCTTACCGTGCGTCCGATGGGACGGATTCCCTAAACCCTGCCTGGCCAATTTAGTTTAGTACGCAGGAGCTCGTGAGTACCGGGTACCGGTATCACAGCGTACGTTAGGGCCTAGGTCTGGTAGTGTGACTTACCCAACTAGGTGAGGAGCCGCCCACTCCTCTGCCACTATTTGACCACGACGGGAGGTGCCCGAGAGGTTAGCTACCTCCAAAAATTGGGAACTAAAGGTCTGTACGTACAGAGTCGTGTGCGTGAGTTGCATCATTGCATTGCACATCATGACATAGCATACTTGCATAAAATAGAGACCTCATCGTATAAATTAGTATGGGCTCTTTTATACGATGAGTTTACTTCTTGCCAGATCCCTTAGCTTATGTGTTTGTGTGTGTATACACATAAGTTAAGGTTACTTTCACAGCTGCTCTAGTTGTTTATATACTTGCTCTAGTTTTCTTTATAACTACTCTGGTTTACTTTTCTAGCTGCTTAAACTATTTTATAACTGCGTGTGTATACTCACTTTGACGCTCGTTTATATACTACTCCGTTTCTTTGTATCCCCTTGATTTCTTATGATAGATTTGCTAGAAAGGCGCTTGATGTATATATATATACGTGTTGTTAGCTATTAATATAATTGCTAGATGTAAATGCTTTTATATACATGTTGTTAGTTATTGATATATACTGCTAGGTTAGTAATACCCGCTTGTCACCTTCTTTTTATTTACCCTCTTATGTCCTCTGCTTCCTCCTCCCGCACGGTGCCTAGGAGTCGCGGGTGGAGGAGGTGAGGAATATGCTGAGTCTTATAGACTGACGATCGGTGAACCTCATCATTTTAGGGATGATGTGTCGGAACAGCAGGACCTCGTTCAGGAGACAGGACAGGAGGACGGGATGAAGCAGAGCAGCCACTACATGTCGTCGGAGCAGCAGCTACAGATGCATGAAGACAGTGTTTGATAGCTTCCGCATAGATTTAGAGTGAGAGTGTTGTTGCACTATTTTTGAACATGTACTGGGCGTAAGCCCTTATTCTTTTAGTTCTTTCTCATCGTGGACATATTAATCTTGTATCATGATAAATATATAATGTGATTTTGCGGACTTGTTTCATTTAATACTTCAATTACTGTGATTATGGTTGGCCTGGATGATGATGAATTGCCGGCAGGATCAGCGTCTTGTGGCGGCGACCATTGGGTGTAATGATGTCGCCGTAAGACGGCGGTTCTGGGCGGTAAGACCCTGGAAAGAATGCCAAAAAAAAGAGGGTCTTATAAACTGGTATCAGCTTAGCCGACTTACGATCCAAGTAAAAGAAGTCAACAAACCCTGAGCCACCATGCTCGAACTAGTTTGAGGACAAACTAGTAGCGGAAGAAGTGGTGTGACCATACGAGAAATCACATAACTGTGTCCACTTAACGATGAGATTAGGCCAACCTGACTAGTACACCATATTGGTTTGACTTAGCAAGACATCTCATAAGGTATCCTAGTCCAACATCAACCTCAAGTATATTTTGAACAAGTTGTAGGATACCCCCAAAGTGACTAAAAGAAGGAGTTGAAAGCGTGTGTAAGTGTTCGGTGCTTACTCTCTGATATACCTACGTCACTTCCTAAGTGACATTAATACCCCTCACACAAGCAAATAGGACAATCTTAAGTGACTTGGTGCTTTTGATTGTACTATCAGATTAGTTTGAGACTCACTAGGCTTAACTTATGTGCTTAGAAGCTAATACTCCACACTTCGACCCTCGGAAAACCATCACAAGGAAAGGATGTCGAATGTAGAATGAGAATTACAGCCTAGAATAACACCAGGGAATAGGATAACAAGCACACGACCCTTGGAGAAGTTGCAATAAATGGTTGTTTTGAGGGCAGAGAACCTTACCATGTCCACAAATCTCGAGGACTATGTATCCATAAGAATTATGTACACACGTGAAATGTCTAAACTGTCGGATATAAGAAACTCAGCATAAGATTTACGGGAGGCTAATCTTGTTTGTTTGTTTATTGGGCTGCTATAATATTAACCTGGGTTATTTTAGAAACATAAAAGTCTCTGCAATAAAAATCCCTAGGCACCTATTTTGGTGCAGGGTATATAAGTGAACCCTAGACCCAAATCTGTGTGCACCCATCATCTGACTTATCCAAATAATCTGAATTTTACACCGTACATGTAAACTTGGTACGATACACATGCAGTCCAAAAATCGGAATTTTGGAGATAAAGTTCTATAGATTGGAAATTATTTCATTACATACGATTGTGATAGACCTAAGGCTTAATGAAGACCAATCCACTCAAATCCTTTATGGATGGTAGGTCTCGGAAAGAAAGGTCCTTGGACACATTTGAGGCCATTTGGACCCCTACATATTGGTGGATCCCACCTACAAGACCAAGATAGTTTAGTACAATGCCCATGTTGTTAGACACATAGAGCTTTATGGATAATAATTAGTTCCTTGGCCAATTATCTTGAAATTTGAAACATACTATCAAGAGATCTTTCATCTCTGAGGGAATCAAAGATTTTGAGGATTGTTTTTCATAGGAAATTAAGGTTTGTGAACTTTTGGGACATTAAACACTTTTGGGAATTCCAGGGTTAAGTTCCCCTAGATCTTTATGGAAATCTGGAATTTATCTTTGAGGGCGTAATTACACCCTGGAAACTTTATTTGGAATTTTAGAAACATTATAGTCCACATTTATTCTTAATCAAATTACCCCCAACTACAGTACCTCGCCTCTTGGTGAGCAAATGAAATTTTAATTACATGAAGCGGGGTAGTTGAACCTTTGAGGCCAACAATATGCTCTGAAAATTTTATCACAATTGTTTGTTGAGAATTTACATTGGTCCTTTCACAAGATGAAATTTTATTCCTTTACTAGATTGATTATTATTGCTGGTCAAATAAAATTTTGAAAAACCTTGAGATTTGGGAAGTAGGCTTGATTGGAGCACACTAACGCCCTGGTGATTTTATTATAATTGATCCCTGATGATTTGTAGTAGTTCCTTCATAACAAGTAAATAATTAGCCCCTATGGTTATAAATTAATTTTCTGAAGATTGCCCATACGGGAAATCACATAACTGTGTCCACTTAACAATGAGATTAGGCCAACCTGACTAGTACACCGTATTGGTTTGACTTAGTAAGACATCTAATAAGGTATCCTAGTCCAACATCAACCTCAAGTATATTTTGACCAAGTAGTAGGATACCCCCAAAGTGACTAAAAGAAGGAGTTGAAAGCGTGTGTAAGTGTTCGGTGCTTACTCTCTGATATACCTACGTCACTTCCTAAGTGACATTAACACCCCTCACACAAGCAAATAGGACAATCTTAAGTGACTTGGTGCTTGTGATTGTACTATCGGAATAGTTTGAGAATCGTGAGGCTTAACTTATGTGCTTAGAAGCTAATACTCCACACTTCGACCCTCGGAAAACCATCACAAGGAAAGGATGTCGAATGTAGAATGAGAATTACAGCCTAGAATAACACCAGGGAATAGGATAACAAGCACACGACCCTTGGAGAAGTTGCAATAAATGGTTGTTTTGAGGGCAGAGAACCTTACCATGTCCACAAATCTCGAGGACTATGTATCCATAAGAATTATGTACACACGTGAAATGTCTAAACTGTCGGATATAAGAAACTCAGCATAAGATTTACGGGAGGCTAATCTTGTTTGTTTGTTTATTGGGCTGCTATAATATTAACCTGGGTTATTTTAGAAACATAAAAGTCTCTGCAATAAAAATCCCTAGGCACCTATTTTGGTGCAGGGTATATAAGTGAACCCTAGACCCAAATCTGTGTGCACCCATCATCTGACTTATCCAAATAATCTGAATTTTACACCGTACATGTAAACTTGGTACGATACACATGCAGTCCAAAAATCGGAATTTTGGAGATAAAGTTCTATAGATTGGAAATTATTTCATTACATACGATTGTGATAGACCTAAGGCTTAATGAAGACCAATCCACTCAAATCCTTTATGGATGGTAGGTCTCGGAAAGAAAGGTCCTTGGACACATTTGAGGCCATTTGGACCCCTACATATTGGTGGATCCCACCTACAAGACCAAGATAGTTTAGTACAATGCCCATGTTGTTAGACACATAGAGCTTTATGGATAATAATTAGTTCCTTGGCCAATTATCTTGAAATTTGAAACATACTATCAAGAGATCTTTCATCTCTGAGGGAATCAAAGATTTTGAGGATTGTTTTTCATAGGAAATTAAGGTTTGTGAACTTTTGGGACATTAAACACTTTTGGGAATTCCAGGGTTAAGTTCCCCTAGATCTTTATGGAAATCTGGAATTTATCTTTGAGGGCGTAATTACACCCTGGAAACTTTATTTGGAATTTTAGAAACATTATAGTCCACATTTATTCTTAATCAAATTACCCCCAACTACAGTACCTCGCCTCTTGGTGAGCAAATGAAATTTTAATTACATGAAGCGGGGTAGTTGAACCTTTGAGGCCAACAATATGCTCTGAAAATTTTATCACAATTGTTTGTTGAGAATTTACATTGGTCCTTTCACAAGATGAAATTTTATTCCTTTACTAGATTGATTATTATTGCTGGTCAAATAAAATTTTGAAAAACCTTGAGATTTGGGAAGTAGGCTTGATTGGAGCACACTAACGCCCTGGTGATTTTATTATAATTGATCCCTGATGATTTGTAGTAGTTCCTTCATAACAAGTAAATAATTAGCCCCTATGGTTATAAATTAATTTTCTGAAGATTGCCCATACGGGAAATCACATAACTGTGTCCACTTAACAATGAGATTAGGCCAACCTGACTAGTACACCGTATTGGTTTGACTTAGCAAGACATCTAATAAGGTATCCTAGTCCAACATCAACCTCAAGTATATTTTGACCAAGTAGTAGGATACCCCCAAAGTGACTAAAAGAAGGAGTTGAAAGCGTGTGTAAGTGTTCGGTGCTTACTCTCTGATATACCTACGTCACTTCCTAAGTGACATTAACACCCCTCACACAAGCAAATAGGACAATCTTAAGTGACTTGGTGCTTGTGATTGTACTATCGGAATAGTTTGAGAATCGTGAGGCTTAACTTATGTGCTTAGAAGCTAATACTCCACACTTCGACCCTCGGAAAACCATCACAAGGAAAGGATGTCGAATGTAGAATGAGAATTCCAGCCTAGAAGAAGACCAGGGAATAGGATAACAAGCACACGACCCTTGAGAAGTTGCGATAAATGGTTGTTTTGAGGGCAAAGAACCTTACCATGTCCAAAATATCGAGGACTATGTATCCATAAGAATTATGTACACACGTGAAATGTCTAAACTGTCGGTTTTAAGAAACTCAGCACAAGATTTACGGGAGTCTAATCTTATTTCTTCGTTTATTGGGCCGCTATAATATTAACCTTGGTTATTTTAGAAACATAAAAGTCTCTGCAATAAAACTCCCTAGGCACCTATTTTGGTGCAGGGTATATAAGTGATCCCTAGACCCAAATCAGTGTGCACCCATCATCTGACTTATCCAAATAATCTGAATTTTACTCCGTACATGTAAACTTGGTACGATACACATGCAGTCCAAAAATCAGAATTTTGGAGATAAAGTTCTATAGATTGGAAATAATTTCATTACATACGATTGTGATAGACCTAAGGCTTAATGAAGAACAAACCACTCAAATCTTTTATGGATGGTAGGTCTCGGAAAGAAAGGTCTCGGGACAAATTTGAGGCCATTTGGACCCCTACATATTGGTGGGTCCCACCTACAAGACCAAGATAGCTTAGGACAATGCCCATGTTGTTAGACACATAGAGCTTTATGGATAATAATTAGTTCCTTGGCCAATTATCTTGTAATTTGAAACATACTATCAAGAGATCTTTCATCTCTGAGGGAATCAAAGACTTTGAGGATTGTTTTTCGTAGGAAATTAAGGTTTGTGAACTTTTGGGACATTAAACACTTTTGGGAATTCCAGGGTTAAGTTCCACTAGATCTTTATGGAAATCTGGAATTTATCTTAGAGGGCGTAATTACACCCTGGAAACTTTATTTGGAATTTTAGAAACATTATAGTCCACATTTATTCTTAATCAAATTACCCCCAACAACATTACCTGGCCTCTTGGTGACCAAATGAATTTTTAATTACATGAAGCGAGATAGTTGAACCTTTGAGGCCGACAGTATGCTCTGAAAATTTTATCACAATTGTTTGTTGAGAATTTACATTGGTCCTTTCACAAGATGAAATTTTGTTCCTTTACTAGATTGATTATTATTGCTGGTCAAATAAAATTTGGAAAAACCATGAGATTTTGGCAGTAGGCTTGATTGGAGCACACTAACGCCCTGGTGATTTTATTATAATTGATCCCTGATGATTTGTAGTAGTTCCTTCATAACAAGTAAATAATTAGCCCCCATGGTTATAAATTAATTTTCTGAAGAATCTTTAGGGAGTAAACTATGAATTTTTATTGAACACTATCTTGGATCATAATTAGTCTCTAGAAATTCTGTTAAACCTATTGGGCCATGATAACTGATACCTGGTGTACATATTGGTGGCCTCCATAATTATGGAATAAATAAGGATTAGGCCCAAAAATATGACATTATTTAAATGAAAAGTTGAAATCAGTAAAATTATCATCTACAAAACTTCTGAAATGAGTTAGAGATCAAATGATGACTTCTTTTCGATAGTTGATTCATAGGCGATAGGTCTCGTGCAATACTTGAGCTTGGTTTGCGTTTAGCAAAAATGAGAACTATATATTTGACCATCAGTAAACTTGAAGTTGGGATAAAAATCAGGAACGAGGTTTTAGGACATTTACATGATTATGTGCACTTCAAGAATTAATCTTGGAGGATTTACGACATATGAATTTTGTGAGCCTTGGAATTGATGACCCGCATGAAATCAAGTACAAAAACTAAGCATTGATTATTACTAGAGTATCTTTTAGTTTAGTAAATGACCATGACATATTTACATTTATTAAAAATCATTTCGGATCTTAGAAGCATGATTAAACGTTGACATAGAGTATTAAAAGAGTGACGATGTCATGAAAATTAGGAGAATCAATATTGCCCAAGACATAAGCATATCATGGTCCAAGAAGACAAGTCTAAATTCTAATTGCAAACACCTAACAAATAAGAGTACTGACATCATGTTACAATGATTGTGAACCACCGGAAAGTTAGATCCAAAGTGTTAGTAAGGATGGCGTTGAAAGTATTGACGGCGAACATGACGATATACTATCCGGATCGAGAATTGTATACTTACAAAGACATCATACTTTAGATTATAAGGCTCGTTTGAGTTACTCACTCGCCTTGTGAATGTGTAAATTCACTTCAATCTAGATCTTCCCTCCATTATGTATATCTTGATCAAACTGATAAATATTTAAGGACACCATCAGGAAGAAGATCGTGATTACGGACGTAGTAAGATTTAATGAAAAGTGCACTTGGGAGAAAACTGAGGATGAGGCGATGTCAACTAGACCTAACTGTTTCCAATATTAGTTGGGAGTCATGTTGCACATGAACTATCAAATCTTCCGGGTATATTCTGAACTCAGACTTCCGCAGACCCAACCTAAATTTCAGGGACAAAATTGTTTCTTCGTTTATTGGGATTTGTAACATCCCCAAAACAACAAGACCCCTAAGATGCACCTTGTCATGAAAAGGCCATGACATTGCTCTAAGAGGCCAAAATGGCCCTAAGAACCAAGGTGAATAGGTAAAAATCACCTTGGTGTGCAAATAGCCAAATTGAGCCCAAGGCTTAAGACTTGATATCTAGCTCCTAAATGATAAATTGACCACACCAAACCCTTCCTAAACACTAGGATAGACTAATGAGACAAAATTTACCAATTGGAATTGACCAGTTTTGGGAAATTTGGGTCAATTACAAAAAACCCCAATTTGGCCAAATTGACTAATCCCCTTCAATTAACCTTCAATTGACTCAGTGTGATCAAATTGATCATCCCTAACACCACAAGATCATTTAGGGAGTCTAATGGGTCCACATTGGACCCATGGGACAAGTCAATTTTGGAAACTAGGCAAAAGTACCAAATTGCCCTAAATTTCAACTCATGCCATTTATGGTTCAAGTTGCCTCAGTTGGCCAAATTGATTTAGTTCAACCCTTCCTAACATACCAAGGGCAGTATATGAGACCTAAATGAGCCAAGGTGCACCTTTAATCTTTGACGATTAGGGCTAAATCACCAAAATACCCAATTTGAACCTATGAGCCATTAGGTGCAATTAAGCACCGTATGACTCCTCCATGGCATAATTCCTCTTGGAATAGGTCCATAGAGTCTAAGACAACAATGTGGGTCAATCATATGGGTTAGGGTGATCTTGGGTCAAGACCAAACTCAAAGGTACCAATTTGGTCTACTTAAGTAAAGAGAGCCCAAATCCAAGATCAAACTCATTGGGCTTAGCCCAACCCTAGAACCATTAGGCGCAGCCCCACCTAATCAAGCCCACAAGGGGGCTAAATTTCTTAGGAACCATTTAAGCCCAAGGATGGTCCATCATGGTGGTGGCCGGCCACACCCAAGAGGGAATCCAAGGAAGGATCCATGAATTGGTGGCCACATGGCCACCATCCCTCCTTTTATGGACAGCTTCCAGCATCCCCAAGGAATCCCAGCAGAAATTTGTGAGGTGGCAGCTGAGTAGAGGGGTTGAGTTGTATGGGAAAAGAGGAGGCCGACTACCTAATGGAAACCCAAGAACCAATCCCACACCCAGCCAAATTCCTTTCCCCGGCTGAGAATTTAAACATGGGAATTAATTCCTGATGAGCTGGGGCTCTGGCATTGGCTGTCGTGGAGGTGGAGCATAGAAGAAATCGCCCTCTTCAATGGTTGTTGACAAAAGGAGCATCCTTATCCGAAATGGACCCCTCCATCGGCTCCAAAGCACTCCTGGCAGTCGAAACCAAACTTTACTTCATCCTTTTTGCTGGAGAAACGAGATTGGGAGGTGGAACTCATGCAAGCTCGACGACCATGGCAAGCTCGGGATCCCTTCAACCTCAAGCCAAAATCAGGCAATTTTCCTCACCCTCTCCATCTGTGCTAGATTTCTATATCTTCCTTTGTTGATTTAAGCCGTGAAACGGCGATTTCACCTCTAAAAATTTTATGTTCCCGACCGCAAAAATGCAACATGCAGGAGGCCATCTCCGGCCACCTCCGGTCGTGTGCTCACCGCCAAACGATAGACCTAGGTCGCGTGGAGGTGGTGGCTTGGCCGTTTTGCCATAGATGGCCGGAGCTCACCGGAAAATGGCCCGCAAGGAGGCCTAGTCGCGAGAAATCTTGGTCGTCAGCGTCGTGAGGAAGATGAATTCAGGAGTGTCTGATTTTCCTATTTATGAGATTTTTACTTAATTCGATTATTTGGTTGGAAAGGATGGCTCTCAAGCTTATAAAAATTATAGAAAATTTTGTGTTGATCTTTAGGGAAAACTTTGAATACAAAAGTTGTAGCCCATGCTCCCAGCTATCTACAGTAAAAATTTTATGGTTTATGGAGCATTATAACTACCTGTATGAATTTTCTCCTCCTTTATGATTAATAAACTAATATAGTGCTGGGACCCTAAAATAAATCTGGAAAATTATAGGCCTTGAATCAGGGGTACTGTCCAACATGAATATTGTAGACCTTGAGGTTACCTTTTTAAAATGCCACTGATTTCATGTCATTTGGTCAAGTGTAGCTCCTTCTATGCCATTTTTGGTGTGACATGTCTATATTTGTATTATGTTAAGATAAACAATTTGTACAGAACTTGCATGTTGACTTCACCTGGGTTAGGCTTATTTCTGGAGGTAGTGATCAACATGAATATTGTAGACCTTGAGGTTGCCTTTGAAATGCCACTGATTTCATGTCTTTTGATCAAGTGTAGCTCCTTCTATGCCATTTTTGGTGTGACATGTATATATTTGTATTTTGTTAAGATAAACAATTTGTACAAAACTTGCATGTTGACTTCACCTAGGTTAGGCTCATTTCTGGAGATAGTGATCAACATGAATATTGTAGACCTTTAGGTTACCTTAAAAATGCCACTAATTTAATGTCATTTGGTCAAGTGTAGCTCCTTCTATGCCATTTTTGGTGTGACATGTATATATTTGTATTTTGTTAAGATAAACAATTTGTACAGAACTTGCATGTTGACTTCACCTGGGTTAGGCTTATTTCTGGAGGTAGTGATCAACATGAATATTGTAGACCTTGAGGTTAACTTTAAAATGGCACTGATTTCATGTCATTTGGTCAAGTGTATCTCCTTCTATGCCATTTTTGGTGTGACATGTATATATTTGTATTTTGTTAAGATAAACAATTTGTACAGAACTTGCATGTTGCTTCACGTAGGTTAGGCTCATTTCTGGGATAGTGATCAACATGAATATTGTAGACCTTGAGGTTACCTTTAAAATGCCACTTATTTCATGTCATTTGGTCAAGTGTAGCTCCTTCTATGCCATTTTTGGTGTGACATGTATATATTTGTATTTTGTTAAGATAAACAATTTGTACAGAACTTGCATATTGACTTCACCTGGGTTAGGATTATTTATGGAGGTAGTGATCAACATGAATATTGTATACCTTGAGGTTACCTTTAAAATGCCACTGATTTCATGTCATTTGGTCAAGTGTATCTCCTTCTATGCCAATTTTGGTGTGACATGTATATATTTGTATTTTGTTAAGATAAACAATTTGTACAGAACTTGCATGTTGCTTCACCTAGGTTAGGCTCATTTCTGGAGATAGTGATCAACATGAATATTGTAGACCTTGAGGTTACCTTTAAAATACCACTTATTGCATGTCATTTGGTCAAGTGTAGCTCCTTCTATGCCATTTTTGGTGTGACATGTATATATTTGTATTTTGTTAAGATAAACAATTTGTATAGAACTTGCATGTTGACTTCACCTGGGTTAGGCTTTTTTCTGGAGGTAGTGAACAACATGAATATTGTAGACCTTGAGGTTACCTTTAAAATGCCACTAATTTCATGTCATTTGGTCAAGTGTAGCTCCTTCTATGCCATTTTTGGTGTGACATGTATATATTTGTATTTTGTTAAGATAAACAATTTGTACAGAACTTGCATGTTGATTTCACCTGGGTTAGGCTCATTTCTGGAGGTAGTGATCAACATGAATATAGTAGACCTTGAGGTTACCTTTAAAATGCCACTAATTTCATGTCATTTGGCCAAGTGTAGCTCCTTCTATGCCATTTATGGTGTGACATGTATATATTTGTATTTTGTTAAGATAAACAATTTATACAGAACTTGCATGTTGACTTCACCTGGGTTAGGCTTATTTCTGGAGGTAGTGATCAACATGAATATTGTAGACCTTGAGGTTACCTTTAAAATGCCACTAATTTCATGTCATTTGGTCAACTGTAGCTCCTTCTATGCCATTTTTGGTGTGACGTGTATATATTTGTATTTTGTTAAGATAAACAATTTGTACAGAACTTGCATGTTGACTTCACCTAGGTTAGGCTCATTTCTGGAGGTAGTGATCAACATGAATATTATAGACCTTGAGGTTACCTTTAATATTCCACTGATTTCATGTCATTTGGTCAAGTGTAGCTCCTTCTATGCGATTTTTGGGGTGACATGTATATATTTGTATTTTGTTAAGATAAACAATTTGTACAGAACTTGCATGTTGACTTCACCTAGGTTAGGCTCATTTCTGGAGGTAGTGATCAACATGAATATAGTAGACCTTGAGGTTACCTTTAAAATGCCACTAATGTCATGTCATTTGGTCAAGTGTAGCTCGTTCTATGCCTTTTTTGGTGTGACATGTATATATTTGTATTTTGCTAAGTTAAACATTTTGTACAGAAATTGCATGTTGACTTCACCTAGGTTAGGCTCATTTATGGAGGTAGTGATCAACATGAATATTGTAGACCTTGAGGTTACCCTTAAAATGCCACTAATTTCATGTCATTTGGTCAAGTGTAGCTCCTTCTATGCCATTTTTGGTGTGACATGTATATATTTGTATTTTGTTAAGTTAAACAATTTGTACAGGACTTGCATGTTGACTTCACCTAGGTTAGGCTCATTTCTGGAGGTAGTGATCAACATGAATATTGTTGATCTTGAGGTTACCTTCAAAATGCCACTAACTTCATGTCATTTGGTCAAGTGTAGCTCCTTTTAGGCCACTTTTAGTGAGATATGTATAAAAGTGTATCTGGTGTGAATTAGTGATTTTGGTTCATGCAAATGCTTTGAAAATTTGTCCATGCCTTAGACATGATATCAACCACCTCTAGTTAAGAATTCAACTCATGTGCATGAGTGGATTTCTCTGAACTTCAAGTTGAAGTTTTGGACTAAGGGTGTAGGAAAAATTGGGGTGCATTTAGCAAGAATGTATTAAATGATTATTATGGACAAATACTACTTGGAAAATTATGAAACTTAGGCATTGCTGTTTTTAGGTCAATATTATACTTCTGTGATTTTGTCAGAATTTTTTGTGACCTGTAGATGGTGGTTGTAGTGTAAACCCTTATTGGCACACCACTTGTATTAAATGATTATTATGGACAAATACTCATTGGAAAAATGTGAAACTTAGAGTTTGAGGTTTTTAGACCAATACTATACTATTGTGAATTCATCAGAATGTATAGAGATCCGTAGATGATACTTGTTGCGTAAAACTTTACCTTCATCCCAACTATTTGAATATAACTATGATTAAGAATTCCCTGGAAGAGTATGAAATGTAGGATTTGAGGTTGTTAGATCATTACAAATTGTGAACCTATGGTAAGAACTTGGAACTCATTTGGATTTGATAGGACCAAGGTTGCATCTTAAGAGTCAAAACTCGTTCAATTCCACCTTAGATTGCGAACATTAGAAACTGAAAACATAAATTCAGACCCCTTCCTTATGGTCACCACCCCTAGAGTTACTAACTCTTAGAGAATTGCAGATGCCCAATTAGGTTGAATGATTAGTCACCATGGGCAGTCATCGGAAATAAAGACGGGGTGCATTTAGTAAAACTATCAATTCAGGAATTTGACAAGGACCTATTAGGGGAGGCGATGGATGACTTAGCAAGATTTGAAAATTGTGATTGAGAGATAACACAAGGAAATAGTCGATCACTAGGAATGACATGGCTCGGTGTTCAATAGAACACCGACACATGTCTGCCCGAGTCAAATGGTCATCCACCCTGGGATTTTAGAGCAATTGGAGAGCAAATGTGTGTACAAAATGGGTAGCAACTAAATAAAATAAATATCCTGGAAAGGGAGATTTGGGCTTCAGTCACCATCACATTCCCTAGTACCGTTGCGAGCCCTTCACCCGGTAATCCACGGGAAGTCCAGGATTCACCCCAAGCTACTAAGGTCAACTAACAATAGACAATAGTAGTAAAGTAGGAGAACATGAAACATAATCTCCCTCCCAAATCTGGGAAGGAATGAAATAAGGACTGAGATAAGTCCTGCGAGCAGTAGGCTCGGGTTATAAGGAAGGACTGGGATAGTCCTGCGAGCAGTAGGCTCAGGTTATAAGGAAGGACTGAGATAGTCCTGTGAGCGGTAGGCTCGGGTTATAAGGAAGGACTGGGATAGTCCTGCGAGCAGTATGCTCGGGTTATAAGGAAGGACTGGGATAGTCCTGCGAGCGGTAGGTTCGGGTTATAAGGAGGACTGAGATAGTCCTGCGAGCGGTAAGCTCCGGTTATAAGGAAGGACTGGGATAGTCCTGCGAGCGGTAGGCTCGGGTTATAAGGAAGGACTGGGATAGTCCTGCGAGCGGTAGGCTCGAGTTATAATGAAGGACTGGGATAGTCCTGCGAGCGGTAAGCTCATGTTATAAGGAAGGACTGGGATAGTCCTGCGAGCGGTAGGATTGTGTTATAAGGAAGGACTGAGATAGTCCTGCGAGCGGTTGGCTCGGGTTATAAGGAAGGACTGGGATAGTCCTGCGAGTAGTAGGCTCGGGTTATAAGGAAGGACTGAGATAGTCCTGCGAGAGGTAGGCGCGGGTTATAAGGAAGGACTGGGATAGTCCTGCGAGAAGTAGGCTCAGGTTATAAGGAAGGACTGAGATAGTCCCGCGAGCGGTAGGCTCAGGTTATAAGGAAGGACTGAGATAGTCCTGCGAGCGGTTGGCTCGGGTTATAAGGAAGGACTGAGATAGTCCCGCGAGAGGTAGGCTCGGGTTATAAGGAAGGACTGAGATAGTCCTGCGAGCAGTAAGCTCGGGTTGTAAGGAAGGACTGGGATAGTCCTGCGAGCGGTAGGCTCGGGTTATAAGGAAGGACTGAGATAGTCCTGCGAGCGGTGGGCTCAGGTTATAAGGAAGGACTGGGATAGTCCTGCGAGCGGTAGGCTCGGGTTATAAGGAAGGACTGAGATAGTCCTGCGAGCGGTAGGCTCGGGTTATAAGGAAGGACTGGGATAGTCCTGCGAGCGGTAGGCTCGGGTTATAATGAAGGACTGGGATAGTCCTGCGAGCGGTAGGCTCATGTTATAAGGAAGGACTGGGATAGTCCTGCGAGCGGTAGGATTGTGTTATAAGGAAGGACTGAGATAGTCCTACGAGCGGTAGGCTCGGGTTATAAGGAAGGACTGGGATAGTCCTGCGTGTAGTAGGCTCGGGTTATAAGGAAGGACTGAGATAGTCCTGCGAGAGGTAGGCTCGGGTTATAAGGAAGGACTAGGATAGTCCTGCGAGAAGTAGGCTCGGGTTATAAGGAAGGACTGAGATAGTCCCGCGAGCGGTAGGCTCAGGTTATAAGATAAGACTGGTGTAGTCTAGCGAGCGGTAGACTCGTAGTTTAAATATAAGACTGGTGTATTCTAGCGAGCGGTAGGCTCGTAGTATAAATATTAGACTAGAGTAGTCTATCGAGCGGTAGGCTCGTAGTTTAAATATAAGACTGGTGTAGTCTAACGAGCGGTGGGCTCGTAGCTTAAATATAAGACTGGTGTAGTCTAGCGAGCGGTAGGCTCGTAGTTTAAATATAAGACTGGTGTATTCTAGCGAGCGATATGCTCGTAGTTTAAATATAAGAATGGTGTAATCTATCGAGCGGTAGACTCGTAGTTTAAATATAAGACTGGTGTAGTCTAACGAGCGGTGGGCTCATAGCTTAAATATAAGACTGGTGTAGTCTGGCGAGCGGTAGGCTCTACTTTATAAATGTTGATTTAGAATTGCGAGCTGGAGGCTCAACAGTAAGGGTTAATACATGTTGCTTGTGTATAAGATGTGGTGGGTCTTCGGTTCAGTCTTAGTCATCACACCGACAACAGTTCGTTGACTCGGCAGTGCTAGTGGTTTTATTGGGGCCAGGTTGTCTTATTGCGCATCCGACGGGACAGATTCCCTAGACCCTTCCTGGAAAATTCAGTTTAGTACGCAGGAGATCGTGAGTACCGGGTACCGGTATCACATCGTAGGTTAGGTCCTAGGTCTGGTAGTGTGACTTACCCACCTAGGTGAGGAGACGCCCGCTCCTCTGCCACCGTTTGACCACGACGGGAGGTGCCCGAGAGGTTAGCTACCTCCGAAAAGTGGGAACTAAAGCTCTGTACGTACAGAGTCGTGTGCGTGAGTTGCATCATTGCATTGCACATCATGACATAGCATACTTGCATAAAATAGAGACCTCATCCTATAAATTAGTATGGGCTCTTTTATACGATGAGTTTACTTCTTGCCAGATCCCTTAGCTTATGTGTTTATGTGTGTATACACATAAGTTAAGGTTACTTTCACATCTGCTCTAGTTGTTTATTTACTTGCTCTAGATTTCTTTATAACTACTCTGATTTACTTTTCTAACTGCTTAGACTATTTTATAACTGCGTGTGTATACTCACTTTGACGCTCGTTTATATACTACTCGGTTTCATTGTAGACCCTTGATTTATTATGATAGATTTGCTAGAAAGGCGCTTGATTTATATATATATATACATGTTGTTAGCTATTGATATAATTGCTAGATGTAAATGCTTTTATATACATGTTGTTAGCTATTGATATATACTGCTAGGTTAGTAATACCCGCTTGTCACCTGCTTTTGATTTACCCTTTGATGTCCTCCGCTTCCTCCTCCCGCACGGTGCCTAGGATTCGCGGGTGGAGGCGGTGAGGAATATGCTGAGTCTTATAGACTGACGGTCGGTGGACCTCATCATTTTAGGGATGATGTGTCAGAACAGCAGGTCCTCATTCTGGAGACAGTATAGGAGGACGGGTTGAAGCAGAGCAGCCATTATATGTCGTCGCAGCAGCAGCTACAGATGCATGAAGATAGTGTTTGATAGCTTCCGCATAGATGTAGAGTGAGAGTGTTGTTGCACTATTTTTGAACATGTATTGGGCGTAAGCTCTTATTCTTTTAGTTCTTTCTCATCGTGGACATTATAATCTTGTATTATGATAAATATATAATGTGATTTTGCGGACTTGTTTCATTTAATACTTCAATTACTATGATTATGGTTGGCCTGGATGATGATGAATAGCCGGCAGGATCGCGTCTTGTGGAGGTGACCATTGGGTGTAATGGTGTCGCCGCAAGATGGCGGTTCTGGGCGGTAAGACCCCGGAAAGAATGCCAAAAAAGAGGGTCTTACAACTAGCTCCTTGAAATCCAAAATCATTTCAAATGTTTCCGACTTCTCCTTCAGAAAATATACCCAAGTATTTCTAGTGAAGTCATCAATCAAGACCATCATATACATGCTACCTCAAAGACTGATAGATTTTGTTGGTCCAAATAGATCACCATGAATACACTCCAATGGTGCTCTGTCTCTGCTTTGTGATTTGTTGAATGGAAGGCGATGAGCCTTACCATATTGACAACCTGTACAAACATGACCTTCACCGAAGGATGACAAACTAGGCAAGCCTCTCAACATGTCCAAGTCTTTCATGCTACATACCGACGCTTTCATTTGTCCTCATCATATCAGCATATGAACTTGTTGATAACACAAACAAGTCCTTCACCCATTTTCCTACATGAGTGACATCTGTCTTCATAGTTGACACATTCTAAAGATACTTCACTTCCGTTGGACCAAACAGAACGTGATAGCCAACATCAACAGTGTTGGTCAATGAGAAGATCTTTATACCCGGCACATGATAGACACTTCTCAATGTGAGTGGACCTCTATCACCGTTCAAAGAAACTATACCCTCCTTCTCAACTGTTTGAACAGTATCATCACCATTAATGATAACGTCATTACCTGAATATGCCTGTAAAGAAGAAAACTTTGACACGTCTCCGGGGATGTGATGACCACACCCTGAGTCCACAATCCAATCATCTTGTTAGTTTATAGAAGCCAAAGCCCGAACATAAGTGCCCGTCATGAAAGCTCCATCATTCCATCTATCTCCAACATTGGAACCAACCTCTTCTTTTCCTGCAGCATGCCCTGGCTGAAGATTGACTCTGCAGTCTCTTTTAAAATAACCAAGCTGAGTGCACCTGTAGCACCTTGGCACTTCCTTCTTCTTCCCATCACACTTAGGAGCATTGCTCCTCTCCTGCTGATATGAAGTTGAAGGTCCATTGCTAACAAATGACTTCTTCTTCTTGTCCCATCTCTTCTTCTTGCCAGAATAGATAACCTCACTTTCTCCCCCAGAGACAGATATCTCAGCCATCTGCTTTACAAAACTCTCTTGCGAAGCAAGCAAGTGTTCTAGCTCTAGCAATGATGGGTGATTGGCCCAACCTTGCACAGAAGTGACAAAGGACACATACTCCCTCCGCAAGCCGCGAATTATGTGCCTCTTCAACCTTTCTTCTGAAATAGGCTCTTCCGGGTCCAACGCTGATATCTCTGCACATAGGTTCTTCATTTTCAAGAAGAAAGATGAAATGGACAAATCTCCTTAAGTTGCTTTCACCAACTCCTTTTCAAGATACTGTAGCCGAGCTACATTCTTTTTGTTGAACAAGCCATCCAAGGCTGTCCAAATCTCAGCAGTAGATCGACATCCAATGATGTGAACAAATAGCTCTGAAATGATAACACGCTTGAGAGTGAACTCTGCCTTTGCATTTGTTCTCTTCCATGCCTACACCTGCTCAACATTCCCTTCCTCAGCTATCACTGCTTGTCTCGCATCTCATCCGACTACCTCCCATAAATCCTCGCAAAGAAGATAGCTCTCCAAGCAAGACTTCCACTTTTTAAAGTTAGTCTGCATAAGGAGCTCAATACCAAGACCATGGCCTCTTGCATATCCTCCTTCCATTGCTATCACACTGGTTAACAATAACTTCAGAGACACAAGCAAGATTCTGTGGCTGATCACTGCTTGGAACCTACCTCTGATACCATGTTAAAATTTCAAAAAGATCTAAGACAATACAGCAGAATACTTCAATTAATTTCAAATTACGTAACCAATGACAATAGAAGGGCAAGTAAATCTTTTCTTGACTATATCTTTACAAAGCGAGGCATACATGGCGAGACATGATTTATAAGAAAACTGAGACGAGAGGAACAAGCAACAAAACAAGCATATGGCAGCTAGAAAAATTGAGACCGCATAGACCACTCGAGCACAGCAAGACCGCACGGCAACACTAAGACTGCGCGAACAGAATAGATCACTGACCCGCTAACTACCAGACCGCCACCCTCAGACCGCACAATCTGCTCTTATTAAACAACTGAGAAAACACCCTGTCCGCACTTCTTGATCGCCATACCACACGGTCACTATATCACAGAAGTATCCCACGAAGAGAAGAGAAAGAACCACCCACTGCTGCCAGACCGCAACTCGAGACCACCTGATCGCTGAAGGTCGCCTGATCATAGAGTTTGCTGCAAACAATCCAAGAACTACAAACGCAGATCGCCCAGACGATACCGCTGGCGAACTGGTTATTCAATGCTGGAAAGATAAGAAGATTGCTAACAGGAGACCGTTGGCCACTAACCTGGGAACACAACAAACTGGTCAACAAGCTTCAACCCACGCGACCTCAAAATCGAGACCGGCACAAACAATCCAAACTTTAGTTCTTGCAATTCTCGCTTGTGAATGATGGCCCCTGCACCTATATTTATAGGCAAGCAGACAGATGTCGTCACCGCCTTAGAGGGATACAGTAACCTTCCTTATTAGAGCACACGATTACCAGAAGAAGACCGCGCGGTTACTATAGGAACATAACCTACTTGAGCAAATCGGACCAACTAAGAGAGTCCGCCAGAGCAAGCCCATATAGACCGCTCGGTCTCTGCTTAGTCAAGTATCAGACTGCCCGGTCTCTACAAGAACAGAAATATACTTGGGCAAATTTGGCTAACCATAGCAGTCTGTCAAAACCGAGCTCACGCAGACCGCGCGGACTCTGCAGTCTCTAGAAGCAGACCGCCCGGACTCCACTTACACTTACAAATTCAACACATTGATTGAATGTGTAAGTAACTTCGAATAAAAGTAAAGATAACTCAGACTGGTAATCGACACATCATTTGAAGTCGACTCAACATCAAATTATATTCATCACAGAAGTCATAGTTTGAAGTCTACGTATTCATCTCGATGGATACATCGATAAGGAATCGATGCAACATCGATATCATAGTTTAATTCAAAGATGAGGAAGATTTCGAAGCGGCTTCTAGTAGAACTCAAAGGTGTGTCGATAAGAATTCAGAAGTTATTCGACGCAACGTCGAATACAGTCACAGTTTTGAAAAACTCCTAGAATCGATTCTGATGCTTATTCAAAAGATGTATGGAAGATATTTGAATTATAACATGTCACACATATACAAGAAGAGAAAGAATAATTCTAGAGATTCAATTATGATGAAATTTATGCAAAAGGATATTGACGGACTATCAACACAAATAGAAAGAGAACAATAATTCTTCTTGGAAATTCCAACTGGAGAAGGATCAGAAAACGAATTTCATTCATCTCCATTGGACATAAGAATAATACATACATAATTCAAAAAGAAAGAGATAACATTCTTCTTCAGCCCTCTCTCTAACAACAACACTATTCTCCAGCTCTCTCTCTCTCTCTCTCTCTCTCTCTCTCTCTTACATCACACACGACAGATCTATGTATAGAATTCTTCTATAAGCTACAGAAGGCTTCTTCTTCATCGCTCTCTAAAAGAAGCATACAAAGAATATTGAGATTAGAACTAGATCAGGGCTATGATAATACTTGCATCTTCTTCTATGCAAGGATCCAGAAACACTTAATGCTTATAATCCTTAGTGACTGCTGAAAGAGGATTTAATTTAGAAGAATAATCTTCATCTTCTTCTTCTTCTTACTTTATTTCCTACTTTCTGTAAATTGAGTAAAGAGTCCTAAGAATTCCTCTTCAATGGATTCAGCCTGGTTGACGATCTCCTTATCAAAATGTTGGGTATTGTAGCCACAGTAACCTTGATTTGAAGAAGTGTCCATTGAACTAAGATGAATTGATATTGTATTTGATGTGGCATCTTAATTGTGTGTTTGCAGGACATTAATTGCTAAGTACAAACCAATGTCAGGTTTCAATGAGTCATAAACACATGCCTATGCAATGTAATCCCTCTTTATGCAAACACTATGGAGAGGACAAGTTGAAATAGTTGCTGCATTCATGATTGGAAGAATTTTTATTGAAGTCTTTTTCGTCGAGTGTTCTCGAGAAATCAAATTGAATTCATCGAGACATCTCATGAAGGCTTAGTTATTCGTTAAAATTACTCGAGAGGTCTCAGAGAAAAATTGACAAGTATTTTTCGTCGAGTAAAGTTTTGTTCACTCGAGAACACTCGACGAATTCGTCGAGTGGTCTGCCATTTTCCCGAGAACACTCGACTAATTTGTCGAGTGCTCTCGTGAAATTCTCGAGTGGAGTTAGAACTCTTTCTTCCCATCTCAGCACTTTTTGCTAAGTCCTTTTCGTCGAGTCATAAGTGAATTCGTCGAGTAATATCTGATTCCACGAGTTCATTCGACGAATGTTGATAGAGCGTGATTTCTTCAATTCGCCGCCGGTTTTTCTTTTTAGGATTTCTTTCATATAATGTACATGTGGGCCTTATTCCTTAATTCTCATTTATAGCTGTTTGAGAAGGAAATATAAGTACTTAAATGACATTTCAATAAACCCTAATCGTGCTCATTTGAAAAGAAAGATCATAATCTCCGTCGGCCACTCTCGTTCTTGCAAAGAAGCTTTTCTGCCGCCTACAAGTTTTCTGCAAGACTCTTGTAACATCCCATTTCCTACTAGACCCCTTAACTCCAACTAGGGTGAGACAAGTGGTGAGTGATGTGAGTTTGGGCTAGGTAGTGACCTTAGGAAACATTGAGTTGAATGAAATCACATGTGGTCAACTATAGGATTTAGGTCAACATAGGTCAAACTGAACGTGGAGTTCATCGAACCCAGGAAGGCGTTCGTCGAACGCAGGCTGGGCGAGCTGAGAACGCCGTTCTTCGAACCCAGGAAGGCGTTCGTCGAACCCAGGAAGGCGTTCGTTGAACGCAGGAAGGCGTTCGTCGAACGCAGACTGGTCAAACTGAAACACGTCGTTCGTCGAACCCAGGAAGGCATTCATCGAACGCAGACTGGTCGAGCTAAGAATGCCTCTCGTCGAACCCAGGAAGGAGTTCGTCGAACGCAGACTAGTCGAGCTGAAGAACATCGTTCGTCGAACCCAAGATGGAGTTCGTCGAACGTAGACTGGTCAAGCAGAAAAACATCATTCGTTGAACCTAGGAAGGAGTTCGTTGAATGCAAATTGGTCGAGTTGAGAAGGGAGTTTGTCGAACTGAAACCCGACGTTCGTCGAACCCAGGAAGGAGTTCGCCGAACGCAAACTAGAGATTCGTCAAACTCAGAAAACTTGAATTTTCTTAAGTCCTAGTCGCAGATAGATATCCTATACCTAATGACCAGCCTTGCCCCCTATTCCCAACATGCAGTGACATGCACAGGGGTAAAAGAGTCTTTTCCCCACTTTTCCATTAAGGACAAGGAAGAAAACGGGGAGGGCTTGCCATGTGGCCCTCCTCTCCTCTGCCCAAAGCATTCCCTGAGCCCCAAATTAACTCCTAGCCGAATTCTTGCTGAAACAGTGCCATGTGGACCTCCTCTCCTCTGCCCAAAGCATTCCCTGAGCCCCACATTAACTCCCAGCCGAACTCTTGCTGAAACAGTGCCATGTGGTGGCTGGGAGGGCATCCAAGGGAGAGGCCGAAAACCACCCAGTCCAAACTCCTATATCCAGCCCTCCTCACTTTATTTGAAGCTTTCCATCAACTTCAGAGAGGTCCAAGTAGTCGAGCTAGTGCCTTGGAGCAGAGAAAACGGTGGAGAATCGGGGAATTAAGCAGGATTGCCAAAGCTCGCCGCCACCAAGCCGCACCGCCACAACACTCGCCGTCAAGCCCTACTTCAGGTCCGATTTCTCCCCCTCTCCCTCTGTGCTAGTATCTAGCTAGGTCCAATTAGGAGAGAAATCAGGCTCAATTGAGCCCGATCCCATGTGAGCTTGAGGGAGATTTTCCGAGCTCTTTCTCCCGCTCAGAATCGCTGGAGAGGCTGTCTCTGGCGGCCGTGTCGCCTCCTGGCGTTAGCCACCACCTCAACGGAGGTGGTGGAGACGGTGGCCGGCGGTGGTGGGCCGTAAGTGGCCGAGAAATAGAGTTTGAAGATGACCCAGGTCGAGCAGATCACAGCCGTTGGCTAGAGGTAGAAAATGAAGGAGAGCCATCAGATTTGGACAGATCTGCTACATGCATACCACATTATTTCAATTTAATGATTTTGTCACACTTTCATATGAATATTCATGCTGGAATTTGAGGCCCTTAGAGGCCTTTTTAGGAAAAGATGCCTGAGATAACTATTGTAGGCCTTGATGTCTACTTTCATTTGGAAGTTAAATCAGACCATTTGGATTAATGTAGTGCCCACAACACTCACTTTAGTGAGGCTGGTCAAAATTGAAAACATAAATCATTTTCGATATATATCCTAAAATATAAGTCTGATGGACTTGCAATTTTGTCCATGCATGCATGTGACCTGTACCTAGATTGCACCCAAAAATCTGATTTTTGGGTGATGATTTTTTCAAGGTTTTAATCAAAATATGTAAAATCAAATAAATGACATTTATGGAAGAATATAGCTCCAACTGACCCCAAATTTGGGTGTCACTCTTATCTAGACAAGTGTAGGCTG
Organism: Dactylorhiza incarnata; assembly: GCA_033032865.1. Classification (NCBI taxonomy): domain Eukaryota; kingdom Viridiplantae; phylum Streptophyta; class Magnoliopsida; order Asparagales; family Orchidaceae; genus Dactylorhiza; species Dactylorhiza incarnata. The sequence goes on from JAWHQI010000013.1 coordinate 18,622,197, forward strand.
TGGTTAAAATTTGAGACCAAATGGATCTCTGTAGGTAAGGTAAATTTCCATTGCATGTCTCTACCAAAAAGAGATTAAGTGTGCCAATAGCAAAAATTATATTTTGTGTATTTAGCACAAATGGCTTAGAGTTAGCCTCTAAAATTTTGTACACACCCTAATTATGGTATAATGAATCACCCTAGAAAATCTTAGGACTTCTACCATCAAGATTCTCATGATTTTGATTATTTTGCCTTATGTCACACTTGTGTATTTATGAAATTTTCATGATTAGAACTTGGAAATAAATTAGGAAACTCTGGAGATTCACTTGTTATGACATTTCAAATCTCTGTAAATGTTGGTAGAAAATTCCATGGATTATTTCTCAAGGAATTATCAAAATTACATTATGTCTCAAATCTGAATAATGAAAAATTTACTAGGCAAATTATTTGAGGAAGTGCTGAAATCCTGGATTATGTTTAGGAACTCAATTAGGAAACTCTGTAAATTTTGTTAGAATTTTGGAGATAGTATTTATGGAAGAAATTTCATTTATTCAGTTTATCGCCCTTTTTAAATTGTGAGATTTTGATAGTGATTTATTCCTGGAAAATTATGATCTTCTGGATTAAGTGTTTTCATAACATTATAATGACACAGTATTTTTCCAAGAATTTTTGGAAGTCAAAATCTAGTACTTGTAGTGTTATGTCATTTTGTCACCCTTTTCATGATAAATAGAAATTAAGGGTTTTAAACTGCTGGAAAATTATGGAACTTTGGAATTATTGTTTTCATAACATTATAATGACACTGTAGTTTTCCCAGAATTTTTGGAAGTCAAAATCTAGTACTTGTAGTGTAAAGTCATTTTGTCACCCTTTTCATGATAAATAGAAATTAAGGGTTTTAATCTGCTGGAAAATTATGGAAATTTGGAATTAGTGTTTTTTATATCATTATAATGCCACTGTATTTTTCCCAGAATTTTTGAAAGTTAAAATCTAGTACATCGTGTGTAAAGTCATCATGACACCTTTTTATGATAAATAGAAATAGAGGTCAAACCAATATGGAGTATATCAATATTATGGTCAAACCCTAAATTCTTCGTTGTGGACTTAGGGTAAAAGTTAGAACTCACATGGACATGGTATTGATAGGAGAGCATCATCGGGATCAAACCTAGGTCAATTTCATCATGGTATGCGGATAGTAAAAACTTAATATGGAGATTTGACAAGCATGACCACATAGGAAATCAACAAGATTGTGTTATAACTTACACCAGATATACACCACTCTTAGGATTATAGACCTTAAGTGTCGAGTACCATTCAAGAGAACGTTGGCTTAGGGTTAAGGCGAAGGATGAGTCATAAAGCACCTAAGTTATAAAGAGTAATAAGTAGAGCGGGTCTTAGAATGGGGTAGCCACCAATAAAAGTAATTGTCTTGGAATGGGGGATTTGGGTTTCAGCCCATTGCATTCCCAAGTACCGATGCGAGCCCTTCACCGGGTAAACCTAGAGAAGTCCATGATTCACTCTAAACTTCTAAGTATTCAATAATTAGACAAGATTAGTCTAACTAAAGGAATAAGAGATATGGTAAACAACATCCTGAGTTAATGGATGGGAAGTTGTATATCAGGACGAGTTAGTCCTGCGAGCTGGAGGCTCCAGAGGTTGTATATCAGGACGGGTTAGTCCTGCGAGTTGATGGCTCGGGTGGTGATAAATTGCATGTACATAAGAACAAATTAGTGGCGGGTCTTCGGTACTGGACCGGTCGTCACACCGACAGCAGTACATTGACTTAGGTGGGTGTGAGGGTTTGAGGGGCCAGTGGGTTGTTTATACGGTGGTCTGGAGGACGATCCCCGAAAACGCACACTTGACCTCAAAGACTGATGGTTATCAGCAAAGAGTACGCAAGACTCTAGACTGCACCTAGGACGTGTACAAAGCTGTACGAAGGGTCTAGGCCTGGTAGTGTGTATACCCATCTAGGAAGTGGAGTTGCCCGCTCCACTGCTGCCGTAGCCACAATGGTTGTACCAGAGAGTGAAGCTAGCTCCAAAAATTGGGAACGAAATGTCTGTGATCACAGAGTCGTATGAGTGAGTTGCACTTGTATGAATCATAGCATAGCATGCATATCATATCATACGTAAACCTAGAACATAATTTGCAGACCCTTATCATATAAATTAGTGTGGGCTCTTTTATATGATAAGTTATAATTCTAAAACTCTTAACTTATAAGTTTGTATGGGCATTCATATTAGTTAAGGTACTCATGTGATGGTAGAGTAGAATTATTTACTTGTTTGCTATACTTGCGCGCACTGCTTACTACTTACTTCTTTTGCTGCTCTTTACTGCTTATTTGTTTATTCTGCTAGAGTAGTGCTTGCCTATATACATATACTTGCTAGCTTAGATTTGACTAACGGTCGGTTGTGACCGTAGGTGCCCGAGGTGATGGAGCCCCAGCTAGAAGAGGAGACAGACCTGAGGAGCAGATGTCGCGCATTACTACCAATACAAGACAGGTGCTGAGAGAGATGAGTGTTTAGCTTCCGCATGTAGTGTTGTGAGAGAGAGAGAGTTATTATTATATTTTGGACATGTACCGGGCATAAGCCCTTCTCTCTTTTGTGCTCTGTGCTGGACTATGTTCTTTTTAATTATAAAGCTGTGATGTGGACTTAGTTTATTCTATTGTCTTTCTTTTCTCTATTTGCCTAAGCTAATTGATCGTAATAGCCGGCAGAATTGGCATCTTGCGGTGACGACTAACCCGTGTGTTGGTGTCATACGTAAGGCGACGGTTCTGGGCATAAGACCCAAGTAACCCTCCTAGTAAGGGGGAGGGGGGTCTTACAAACTGGTATCACTTGAACAACGATCATAAGAGAAAGAAGTTCATAACACTAGGCAACCCCGCTCAAGCTTTAGTTTGCGGACAAACTAAGCAGCGGAAGCTATGGTGTGCCCATGTGTAAGAAGATCACAGATAATAGTCCATTTAGAACTGAGTTAGGCCAATCCTAATACAACCTTACTTTTGTGTAGTCCCCGCAGTTTGCTGATTCACGAGATGATGTCCCTACCCCTCCGATTGCTACCCCTTTTCTACAGACGGATATGGGGTAGACTTTGACGGCTATCCTGGAAGCTTTCAGAGCTCAGCAGGTTCCTGCCACACAGCCGAACCCCGGATCAAACTGGCTAAATGCATTCAAGAGTTTGTCCCCTCCAGTATATCATGGAACCAAGAACGCGGTGAAGACAGAAGAGTGGCTCGACTCCATTCAGGATCTGCTAGCAGGGATCAGCTATCCAGTCAACAAAGTTGTCTCCTTGGCGACGTCTGCCTTGGATGCACATGCCAAAAGATGGTGGAAGTCAGTGCTGGACTCCACTTTTGCAGATCGAGAGATGTCAAGCATCTCATGGGACGAGTTCAGTGACGTCTTCCTAGAGCACATCGTTTCTGCCACGAACAGGGATGAGCTAGAAGAGAGGTTTTTGAACCTCCGGCAGGGGACCAGATCAGTGATTGAGTACCAAAGGGAGTTCTCCCACTTGGCCAGATTTGTGTGGGTACATGATTTGGATGACAGGAAGTACGCCAAATGATTTTACCGAGGCCTCAGGGATTCATTGAGGCAGGCTCTACTTTTCATATCGCACGGCACGTCTACCCAAATCATAGAGATGGCCAAAAAGCTGGAGGCTGACTAGCTGATGGTGCAGAGCAGAGGAAAGAGACCGACCGACGGATCTTACCACGGAGAAAGCAGCAGGGGCCCGCAGCGGGGCAGGGTGATGAGTCATAGAAAAGGTGGGGGATGTCCTCGTCCCAAATTTAGGCCAGAGCAGCAGCCTCCTGCAGTAATGGCCCCTCCACTGCTACAGATCTGAGAGCCGACGAGGCAAGATGATCGAGGACGCCAACAGGTGATATGCTTTGGGTGCCACCAGCCGGGGCACATCAGAGATAACTGCCATCAGCAGTTTCTTCCTCCTCCTCCTCCCCCTCCAGCAGCCCCTCCAGCACAGCAGGGCCGGGGCCGAGGCCGAGGATGAGGTCGGGGCTGAGGAACCTACGGTAGAGGATGACGGCCAGAGCAGATGAATGCTCTATGTAACAACCTGGCCCAACCACCACACTGAAGGGCTGGCAACCCGGCTCACAAGCCGGTCCATCTCCACCCCAGTGGGCTGGCTGCCGCGGTTGACGGGCCGGCTGGCAACCCGGCTCACAGGCTGGTCCATCTCCGCCCGCTTTTTTACAAGGGCTGCAGCCCATGCAACCCCAACCCATCACTGTGCCTGTTTCTCGGCACAGTAGTTGTTGATGACGGGTCTCGATCCCCCGCCACCCTTGATAAGAACCTCTTCAAACAGGTCTCATCACCAACTGAGCTGCAGCTCAGTTGGTGATGAGACCTGTTTGAAGAGGTTCTTATCAAGGGTGGCGGGGGATCGAGACCCGCCATCAACAACCTACTGTGCCGAGAAACAGGCACAGTGATGGGTTGGGGTTGCATGGGCTGCAACCCTTGTAAAAAAGCGGGCGGAGATGGACCGGCCTGTGAGCCGGGTTGCCAGCCGGCCCGTCAACCACGGCAGCCAGCCCACTGGGGTGGAGATGGACCAGCCTGTGAGCCGGGTTGCCAGCCCTTCAGTGTGGTGCTTGGGCCGGGTTGTTACAAAAAAAGTGCACTTTTTTGTAACAACCCGGCCCGACCACCACACCAGAGGCCTACGGCCAAGCCCCATCCCTGGTGGGCCGGTTGCCGCGGTTGACGGGCCGGCTAGCCACCCGGCTCATAGGCCGGTCCATCTCGGCCCGCTTTTTTACAAGGGCTGCAGCCCATGCAACCCCAACCCATCACTGTACCTATTTCTCGGCACAGTAGGTTGTTGATGGCGGGTCTCGATCCCCCGCCACCCTTGATAAGAACCTCTTCAAACAGGTCTCATCACTAACTGAGCTGCACTTTTTTGTAACAACCCGGCCCGACCACCACACCAGAGGCCTACGGCCAAGCCCCATCCCTGGTGGGCCGGCTGCCGCGGTTGACGGGCCGGCTGGCAACCCGGCTCACCGGCAGGTCCATCTCCGCCCGCTTTTTTACAAGGGCTGCAGCCCATACACCCCAACGCATCCGTCTGGCCCTATTTCTCATGCGCAGCGCGTTGTTGAGGTCAGGTTTCGATCCCCTGACCCCCTAGATAAGAGCTCCTTCAACCGAGTCTTATCACCAACTGAGTTGCAGCTCAGTTGGTGATAAGACTCGGTTGAAGGAGCTCTTATCTAGGGGGTCAGGGGATCGAAACCTGACCTCAACAACGCGCTGCGCCTGAGAAACAGGGCTAGACGGATGCGTTGGGGTGTATGGGCTGCAGCCCTTGTAAAAAAGCGGGCGGAGATGGATCGGCCTGTGAGCCAGGTTGCCAGCCAGCTCGTCAACCGCGGCAGCCGGCCCACCAGGGATGGGTCTTGGCCGTAGGCCTCTGGTGTGGTGGTCGGGCCGGGTTGTTACACTCTAGATCTTGCAGAGCCTCGGAACCCCAAAGAAGTCATTACAGGTATTCTATTGTTTGTTTTCCATTACATTTATTTAGTAACTTTCCAACTTTAATCGCACTTTAACTTATGTCCCGAACAACAAACCACCCAGGAATAGTACTGTTCTGCAAAAAGCCAGCATACACTCTGTTAGATACGTGTGCCTCCCACTCGTTCATCTCAGATGAATTCGTCGATGACATAGACCAAGTACAACACTTCAAGGGCATCAAAAGGAAGGTGCAACTTGCTGACGGATCAGAGATTGAAACGTGCGCCAAATGCAACATGAATGTAGAATTTGAAGGAAAGATGTTCGATGCATCGACGACATGTTTGAAGATGATGTCTTACGATCTGATCTTGGGCATGAATTGGTTATACTGGAACCATGCCAAGATTGATTGTCAGGCAAAGAAAATTGTTCTAAGACATGAAGATTCGAAAATAGTGATCGAAGGTACTAAATCCAACTCCCGTCTTTTATTATCATCTGCACAGGTTGTCAAAGCCCATGAGCAAGGGGATGAAGTGTACCTAATTTGTTTTGAGATGGCGGAGACGGAAGTATCTATATCGGATATTCTGGTAGTTAGGGACTACTCAGATGTTTTCCCAGAGAAATTACCCGGGCTACCTCCGTCCAGAGACCTGGATTTCCAGATCCAGTTGGTGCCAGGAGCAAGACCAGTGTCTCGGGCACCATATAGGATGGCACTGAAGGAGCTAGCAGAGTTCAGGACCCAACTCTAGGAGCTTGTGGACTCGGGATTTGTCAGGTCGAGCTTTTCACCTTGGGGAGCACCAGTCTTATTCGTAAAGAAGAAGGATGGGTCGCTACGACTCTGCATAGATTACCGGGAGTTGAACCAACTAATGGTGTGGAACACGTATCCGTTACAAAGGATTGATGAATTATTTAATCAGCTGTAGGGAGCCTTCTGGTTCTCTAAGCTTGATTTGAGATCCGGATATTATCAGCTGCGGATTTGGGAGGAGGACATCCCAAAGACAGCCTTCAGTTCCCGCTACGGGTTATATGAATTCACGATAATGCCCTTCGGACTCACGAATGCTCCCTCTGCATTCATGAGTTTGATGAACGGTATATTCAAGCCCTACCTGGATAGATTGGTCATAGTGTTCATTGATGACCTCTTGATTTACTCCAAGACAAAGGAGGAGCACACACAACACTTGGCTCAAGTCCTGGGTAAGCTGCGGCAGCACCAGATGTACGTGAAGTTCGCAAAATGTCAATTTTGGCTACAGGAAGTGGCATTTCTTGGACACGTCATCAGCGGGGCTGGGTTGGCAGTAGACCCGACCAAGGAGCGAGCGGTGAGAGACTGGACACAACCGAAGTCAGTCTCGGATGTTCGTTGCTTCCTGGGGTTAGCAGGATATTACCACAAGTTCGTGTAGGGATTCTCAAAGATTGCTCTTCCCCTCAAGTCTTTGACAAAGAAAGACACTATTTTCACTTGGACAGATAAGTGTGAGGCAACTTTCTAGGAGCTAAAGAACCTACTCACCACATCCCCCATTCTTGCCCTTCCCTCTGGGACGGAGGGATTCCAGATCTACACCGACGCATCCTATCAGGGGATGGGTGCAGTTCTCATGCAGCACGGCCATGTGATTACATATGCTTCGAGGCAGTTAAAGAAGCACGAACAAAATTATCCGGTACACGATTTAAAACTCGGAGCGGTGGTCTTCGCCTTAATGATTTGGAGGCATTATCTGTATGGGATTCATTGTGAGATCTTCTCTGATCAAAAGAATCTCAAATACATCTACACCCAGAAGGATCTGAACCTACGACAGCGGAGATGGTTTGAGATCTTGTGCGATTATGACTACACCATGCACTACCATCCTTGGATGGCGAACACGGTAGCGGATGCCTTGAGCAGAGTCCCAATTATATACACTTTTATGGACTCATCTGAGCTAGTTTTCATTCTCTTGTGCGTCATTATCGAGCTATTATTGCATCTATTTCTCTTATGCCCTTTCATGCGCACTTGCATGCTTCATGCTCCTTTTAGGACCGTTTTGGTGTGCGTTTGCGCTCCACGTTATTGGGGGTAAGCACATGGTGCTCCCCAATCCTTTTTCTATGTTTGATTGGTGCTGGAGGTGTATTCCCAACTGATTTGCTGTGCTTGCAGGTGTTTGGATCATCTCCTTTTGCCCAGAATTCATGAGTGTGTATATCGGACGGTCGTGTGTTTTCTTGACGCATAGACGGCTGCGGTCATGCGCCTTCATCTGGGGAGAAAACCGGTGATCTGAATTTGATCGAGCATTTTTACGCACGGGCGGATCGCCCATGCGCGAAGGAAATGCACGATCGCCTGTTTTGCCTATATTCTAGCCAATCTGAATTTGTTCGTGCATTTTTACGCACGGGCGGATTCGCCCGTACGTGAGTAAAATGCACGGGCGCTGCTGCTTTTTCCTCAAGCCTGGTTTCGTGTTAAATAACTCACGGGCAATGCACAGTCGTGCGTTCGCCCGTGCGTGACTAAAATTCTGCCCGTTTAGTATTTAAAGCAGGAAATCTGCTGCAAGATGGGGGAGACCCGCGGGAAAAGCTTCTAAAGCCCGCCATTTTTGCCCACTTCACCGATTCACCAACATTTTGACCTAGGAGGAGCTCCGGTGACCTTTGGCTTGAAAATCTACCGCCAAAGCTCCATCCTTGGCCTCCTCCATCATCCTCAAGCTCAAGAAAGCTATAGACGGAGAACTTCCGCAGCATTCCAGGTGTCGAACAAGAGCTAATTCAAGCTAGACCACAAAGAAGATGGGTAATAGTAGAGGAAGGTGACAGCTCCTCCGGACCCCGGACGCAACTGAAGACCGAGACGGACGAGGCCTGACAACCCTACGATTCCGGCCGAGAATTTTCAGCATAGTCTTCGAGCTTTGGTTGACTCTTTTCCCCTACGCTTGTTTCAGAGTTTCTCTTTATATGTATTTGAGATTGTGGATGATGTTCATAAACCTAATGTTTTAGTTGTTATGACTTCCTGTTTGTGAGATCCTTTAGGTTTATGAGATTTGAGGAGGGCCGTAGTCCGCGATCCACTCCACCGCTTACTAGTGGTCCGCACTAGAAATTGCTAGTTGCGTGTTCAGAGACGAGGTGCCTACGACCCTCATCCGCTAGCCTTCTCGTCCACCCGCTCACTGAAGCACGACATCGCGGCCTGCACTCCATCCCGACAAGCGAAGTGGAGCTTTAGGCCCGCATTTCCTTTCTTCGTTGATAGCATAGGAAAACCACTTTCAAACCCCCCCTTCTTATTAATTGTTTTAGAATCTTTATAAGAGTTTCCCTAGTAGGCAAATCATACTACCCAACTTAAAGTCCTTTGAGAACAATATTCGGGGAGTTTCTCCCTACTTTTATTACTTGACAACGACCGGTGCACTGCCGTCGTACCGCATTTCGCGCTTGCTAATTAGCAGTGCTGAAATTGCGTGTCAAGTTTTTGGCGCCGTTGCCGGGGATTGCAAGCATGTATGATTAGTCCTTCGCAGGAATTAGTCTTTTACTTTTATTTGTGTTCTCCTTTCTTGCTTGCCTTTCTTGCTATTATTTTAAATTTGTTCTTTACCATGCTATTTTCTTTTTCTGTATAATGTGGGTGCATTTGAATGTCCGATGTACTTGGTGTGGGGACACATCCCACGCTAGTGATAGGTGTCCCAAAGAGTATGGGGTTGTTCAAAAACCGTACGGAGCCCATAAATCTTTTGGCTACTCTACCGAGCCTCTGTTTTCGCACTATTACTCGGCTGTCGCACCTTTGGTGCCGGTAATGCTGGTGAAGCAGTGTTTATTTTGCAAAAGTAGAGAGCATGCCTTGAAGGACTGTGCAGATTATCTTCGCCAATTGGCGGACGACGATGAGCTGGATATCCGGATTGTCCCATCCTCGAATTCTGCGAACACGGCTCCTTCCCCTGGTTACGTGTCCCTTCCACCTTCACTTCTTGAAGTCTCCAGAATCGATGCGTGTATCAGTCTCCCTCATGACTCTGTTTCTGATGCGACCCCCCATACCTCTTCGGTTCATGTACCACTTTGCGTGGATTTGTGCCCTTGTGTGGAGAGTGAGCCCGAACTCTTAAGAAGCATGTCTTCTCCCACTACACACGAAACTACATCTATTTCTGATGTTATCATTGAGGTCAATTTGCAGGATGTTGCAGACCTGCGCAGTGTCGTGCCCACTCTCATGGAGGAGGACAGTCTCGATTGTGCTGAAGCAACCGTTTCGGTCTAGTGTGAGGAAGTCCAAGTTATAGAGGTGTCCATTGTGTGCGATGTTGAGTCTAGTGAAATCTTCGATGATATCATCAGTTTGTCATTGCCGCACCCTATGGGGGATGAAGCCGGGATTATCCCCTTAGATGAGATTTCTTTTAGTTTTTCTTCCAATTTATTTCCTGACCCCCTTTCTTTATGTACAAGGATGCAGGATGCCCCTCCTCCGGTTGATCAGACCTTATGCATGGAGGAGCCGAAATCCTAGAGGGATGTGGAAGGTACAATGAAGGAACATCTTGTTTCCTCATCATCATTGGTGCTTCCCCTTGAGGATTGGTTACAAGGGGGCAAGCGGTTTTTCTTTGAAGACATAATACTGGAGGAGAAGAAGAGAGCGAAAAAGGAGGAGATTTGGGGTTGGAGGCTGAGCATCCTACTTAGTTTCCACCCCTACTACTAGGTCCCCAGACCTTTTTCTTTCATCAGTTGTTACCACTTCAAATCAGCTTATAGCTGATTTGTTTTGAGCTTGTAATAATAATTAGGATTTATTGACTTTTGCCTATTCCTAGACTTTATAAACTGCTTTAATACAGGTATTTGGTCCACCTTTAAGGACGGAAAACAAAAGGGCTTCTTGGGAGACCACCCATGGGGGAACCATTCGGTTCCAAACTTTCGTTAAGATTTTTGTTTATTATGTGTTGTTTTGGGCTTTTTGCTAACATCGCAGGTTTAAGCTCTCGCTTGGGAGATGAGGAAGGAGCACTTTAAAGAAGGAATTGCCGCACTTCTGGCATGCTCATTCATGAGCATAGGTCCACTCTACCCCTATTATCCTTATTCACAAATTCTCTATTTTATATGGTTTTGATCGAGTCTGGGGGAGAGATAGGTTATGCACTTGCACGCACTTTGTATAGCATGTTAGAATGTGCTGAGTTAGGATTTTCAATTCTGTTACACACATTTGCACCGAGTTCACGCGTACTTGATCACATGCGCTTATTGTGTATTACTGCGAGGTTCCCCTCTCGTAAGAATTGGATTGTTACTGTAGGAGTGATGGGTGGAGAAAAATGTCGACTCGAGTAGTGCTCTAGTCGAGTGCTCCTGTCACGCCTAGAAATTCAATTAGAGTAGAATAAAATTCAATGTTATAATTTAATTATTTTTATTATAGTAGCTGCAATTTATTTTACTTTAGTGGTGAATTCGGTGAATCCAACGGTAGCATAGGGTCGAGTGTAGCTGGATTAGTAGTAGCTTATTACTAGGATCGGAAGGATGGATAACCTTTCTCGGTGGCTAGAACTTGCTGTTGGAACATGGTCTTCCGCATCTCCTAGGTTTGAGAATAACAAATCCTATGTGTATTTGATCTTGTGTGTTCAAGTGTGCAGGATAACAAAGACCACATGACTCAAGGATTACATAAGAAGGTTGCCCCCAAAGTTGAGCCAACAAATCAAAAACATATACTAGCGCTGGCGGTAGTACTAGCGCAGGCGCTAGCTGCCGTTCGACGAACTGTTTGCGGAGCTCGATGAAATACTCATAACGACGTTCGACAAAAATTTTGTTCGACAAACTCCTAGCGGCGTTCGACGAATTCTCGTTCGACGAAATTTTTGCTCGACAAGCTCTTAGCGGCGTTCGACGAATTCTCGTTTGACAAAATATTGGATTAAGCGCTATTGCTGGGAGAACTTATAGAAGGAGATAGCGCCAGGCAATATACGATAGCGCAGGCGATAGCGAGGAGCACAGTTGGCAAGGAAAATTGTTTCCTCCGATTGAAGATTCTGCCGCGCAGAATATGTCCTAATATAGGATAGCGTCGGCGGTAGCACTAGCGCAGGCGCTAGCGCAAAGTTTATAAACAGGACATCTTGGATCCGTCTTCCCAAGCCTCTAGAGATCAAGAATTCCAGAGCTTCGTGCCACAGCATAGAGAGGAAGGTTCAGAGAGATACTCCCACAAATCCATAAAGACTAAAGGAGATCCGTCGAGAAGATTTCAACACGCATCATCATCGTGATGAAAGACCGCATCGACTACGATCATACTCTGTGTCTTCGTCTACTTCTCCAAGAGATCTACATAGAGGGAGTTTTTATATTATTGTCTTTTTATTTCACATCTTTTCTTGTAATCGTGTAGTAAATTCGCCTCGTGTTGGAGACTAGGTCTGGGTAGGACTTAGGGCTAAAATTCGCCTCGTGTTGGCGACTAGGTCTCGGGTGTAGGTCTAGGGGGTGCTCGAGGCCATATCCGGGGAAGGTTGGCTAGAGAGGCTTGAGGCCGTATCCGGGGAGGATCGGCTAAAGCCAACCGGTTCGTGGGGATACGAGTCAGTATAGAAAACAAAAAGAGTCTTTCTATTAGCTTTGATGTCTAGCTTCGATAAGAGATCAAGTTTTGTAATCATGCTTCTCAAGTTAATAAAATCATGTCTTTACTTTTACTTCACTTGATTTGTCTTGATCTTCTCTAGTTTAATAATCAAAGCTTTTTCAAAGTTATTCAAAATATTTAAAGTTTTTAAAACCATTATTCACCCCCCCCCCTCTAAGGGCGCCTACCGATCCAACAAGTGGTATCAGAGCGAGGTTATTCCAAATCGGCTTAACAACCGGGAATAATGGCGTCTCATGATCTCGCTTCTACTAGTGGGGTAAATTTTTATGAAGAAGAAAAATCTCTTAAACCACCGTTATTTGAAGGAAGAAATTATAAAGGATGGAAAATAGTAATGGAAAATTTTCTTAAACGTTTAGATGAAAAAGTTTGGAATATTACTATCAAAAAACCACCTAGCGTATTAAATAAAAATGAAATGGTTTTAAATGCAAAATCTATGAATAGTCTATTTTGTGCGTTAGATCATAATATTTCCAAACTCATTCATACTTTTCCTACTGCATACGAGATGTGGAATCTTCTTGAAATAACTTATGATTCTCCTTCTGTAGGTATGGAACAATCACAAGAACCGGAGAATATGCAAGCCTGCACAGGTATTCAAGAAAGCTCCACACATGATGGATCCATGGAAGGCACATCAAGCGAAAGGGACGATGATATGGCATCAATGGAAGAGGAGTGCCAAAAGGATGTCAAAGGAACTATTAGTTCAAATCTTGCCTCTTCTGATTTCACTGTAAGGAAATCAAATTCTCTTATTGTTTGTAATTCTATTTCTACTTTACAATTACTACAAATTACTAAGCGCAAAATTAAGAAATTGAAAATTGCAAATTGCAAATTGCGCTTAGAAAATAAAAGTTTAAAAGCAAAAGTTAAAATAGAATCAAATGCTAATTCATCTAGTCTTACCCATGTCTCTTTGAATGAAACTATTACACCTTGTTTAGAATTTAATAATTTAAAAGAAAAATACAAGGGACTTGAAAAAGAGCTATTAATTCTAAAAGAACAAAATGAAAAATTATCTTTAGAAAACTCATCTTTGATAAATGATTGTGCTAAGTGCAAAGAATATAAAATTGAAATTAAAGAGATGGATGAAACATTTGATGAATATAGAAATAACTATCAAGATCATATAGATTCAATTATTTCAACTCTTAAAATAGCACAATCGCCTATAATAAACCTAGACATGATTTAAATATTAAAAATGATGAATTAAAATCAAAAATCAACTTGCTTATGAAAATTGTAAATACAAATTCTCAATATCAAACTATATCTAAAAACAAGTTGAATATGATTATGAACATCTTACCTAAGTTTAAAAATGGGAGTAAGGAACATAAAGGATTTGTAAATCAAAATCAAAATCACCTTAATTTACAAAATCATGTTTCTCCCAACCTAAAATTAATTGCAAACAAATTTCCTTCAAATTATAAATTCAAAAACCTTTTTGATCCAAATGTTCAAGTAAATGATTATGGAAATTTGAAAACTAAAAATAATGTTAAACCAAGATTTGAATGGAGACCAAAAGTTAAAGATGAAACACAAAATCCACTCAAAAGGGCTCATTCACTTCCATCTCCCCAAAAGCAAACACGATGTATTTGGGTACCCAAAGGAACCGTCGCACCCGGTCCTCTTTGGATACCTAAATCTCTCATTCATTAGTGTCCAATTATTTGCATGAAGTAGAAATCAACAAAAAAAAATATCAATTATCTACTTCATGATATGCTTAATTCCCTTTTTGTTTTTTGTTTTTATTTTTGTTGAACGATCATGATATGATCACTTTATATGACTTGTGATATGACTTTCTCATATTAAACCAAAATTCATAAATAAATCAAATTGAATAAATAGTCATGTCATTTTTCAAGTGATCTACTTATCCTTTTATTTCTATCCTTCTAAATCCATTTCCTAAAAGTCTTATAAAATTTGAAAAACTAAATGTGTTATATGATATTATTAAGACTAAATGAAATAAGTGTCAAAATGGATTTAAAAGGTGTATTTTAGGGGTATTAGGCTAAATTTATAAAATGCGCAAGTTTTGCTTAGGTAGTTAATATATTTGCGTCATTTTCAATTACCCCAAGTATGTTTGATCATAATCATGTTTAAATCGAAATTGAAAAAATGCATGAATATTATTTCACTTATTTATGATCATTTCACTCATGCATATGTTGTGCAAAACTCAATAATTAAGGTTTAATAAATATGAAACTCTAATGAAGATGAAACTCATGAACTAATTTTAACTTCCGCAATTTTTTGCGATTTGTTCTCGTCTCATCACTTCATTAGACAGGCCTTACATTGCAAAAACATAATTATGAAAAATCCGAAGCAAAATCAAAGAAAATATAGGCCATATGATTAAAATAAGCACTCTCTGTGAGCTAACGCAGGCGCTAGTACCTAACGCCGGCGCTAGCTCGAGTCTCCGATTTTCTAAAATTTTAAAATTCTGAAAAATCAATAAAAATATAACTTTTCTGTTTACATGTATCTTGCGAAAGGGTGATTTGGGCTATCATCCCATCATATCACCTAGTACCGGGCGAACCCCTCACAAGGTTGTCCTCGGGAAGTCCAAGATCAATCTTATGAGTTCAAACTTTATATAAAATTAAAAATTATTCTTCAAAAATATCAAAAATACTGTATGGACTTCATTGAAAATCAAGCATGATTTAATCTATTATTTAGAACTTCTATAATGTTGCAATTTATCTTTTCAAACTACTTTGAACATTGCTTTCATCATGCTTTGATATATCTATTAATATATGCATCAATTATATTGAAAGTTGTGTAGAACTATGTAAGACCCCTTTTTTTTCAAACATCCGGGTCTTAGGCCCAGAACGCTACTTTGTGGTGACACCCTCGCTCGGGAAGGTCGCCACTACAAAATGCCGATACTGCCGGCCAAATCGATCACGAAGAAGCAAAGAGAAATAAGCTAAAAGAAAGCCAAGTCCACATCGCATAGAAAAGTAATACATCCACGAAGAGATGTCCACATAAATATAACTGAAATAAGGAAAGAGATAACAAGGTCTCCTGCCCGATACGTCAAGCCTCACTACAAATTCACTCGCCGAAGCAAAATAACTAGAACTAATAGCCACTCACAGATCCTGTCATCGGTGCTCCCGTGCTAGACTGCCCCGCCTCCATCTGCACCGGCCTCTGTTGCTGCTCCATCACCGCGGTCTCCTAAAATGATAAGGTCCACCGACCGTTAGTCAAAAAGACTAAGCCAATCCCCCACCCCTCCCCCGGTGACTCCTAGGAACCGAGCGGGAAGGATGAAGCGGAGGACAAACAAGGGGTAAGAGGAAAAGCAGATGACAAGGTATATTCTACTGGAAGAGTTCTACCACTACTCAAGTATATATACATATTGAAACAGGTAATAAAGCATAGTAAGAGCAGGTAATGAATAAATAAAGTGCATTAAGTAAAGCATATATAAAGGAAGGTAACCATTGATTTATAGGAATGTTCACACAAACCTATAGACCAAGGGGTCGTTTAGCAAGGCCTATCGTATAAGAAGTCCCATAACCGACTTATACGATAGGGGTAGGGGTTGAAATGAAATGTTTATGCTATGACAGGCAAGGTATGCAGTTATGCTATGTTCATACAAGTGCAACTCACCCACTTCGACTCTATGCGAACAGACCTTTAGTTCCTCCTTTTTGGAGCTTGCAAGTCTCCCAGGATACTCCCGTAGTGGCAAACGGAAGTGGTGGGTTGGGCCTCGCCCACCTCTAGGTTGGTATATGCACTACCTAACCTAGACCTATCGTACGCCTCAACGCAAAACCGCGGAGCATCTGCGTACTCTTACTGGCTGGACCACCAGACTTTTATGGCTAAGTGTCAAATTCAACAATTGCCGAGCCCGAGTATCAACGTCGGTGCAACGACCGCCAACACTAAGGACCCACCACCTTGTGCACATGCAACGTGTTCTACTATCTATCTACAAACTACAACATAAACCACCTGGGCTTAACTTGCCCAACCAAGAACCAAACTGAGTCAGAAACTCTCCGGATCAACTGTAACAGTCCTGGCCCAAGCACATCCGGGTTGACATGTTCCCGACTACAAAATGGTCACTTTCTAGGCTCGCAGTCTAAATGGATGTAAACTACAGTGATGAGCATCACATTATGGGTACGAACATCAAACTTAGAGGTCTCTTACTGCCTCAATAGTAGATAAGAAGCACTACTTCTAACCGCGATACCAGTCACGAGTTGCTCTCACTATAAGGGGGGGTCTTAACATTTATCATGCGATTTCACTATATCTGCTGTTGATAATTACAATTTATTTCCCAAAATCGTGAATCTTTCTAAAGGCCATCATGATATTTTCGATTTGTGTTCTGACTCTCTATATAATCATATTTCTAGTAAAAAGATTCATACATATAATATACATCTTCCAAATTTAACAAGTGATCGGCTACCTTTTAATTTTTGGGGGGTAAGAATACTTCCAATGTCATGTCATGGCGAAATATTCATGTGTTTAATCATCAAGAATTTCCACCATTTATCTTTTGGTTCATAAAACAATCAAGTTCGCATTCACCTCATTTCACTTGCCACGACAATATCCTATCTCAATCCACAAATTTCCAACATGATGTTATTGCCTCAAGAATTTAAGCTTGAACAAATTTATATTTTCAATGATTCCCAAAAATCAACATTTGTTCGACCTGTGATGTTTAACAATTTGTCTTAGTGATATTACGAACCACCGTTGCGGGCTTAGAGGGAGGTATATCTATCGCTTCCTTCTAAGAGCACAAGAACCCGAGTCAGGTATTACTTTGGTCCAACCTAGATCATAGTTAGACTTGCACCGAATTCAGAATTCGTGCCGAATTTCTTTTAGGATCCAGATAGTTCCATTTAAAGGGCCTCTTATCGTGAACTTAAACCTTGTCTCATTGTAGGGTTATGATACCGAGCCTCTAGAAATCTACCTTGCCGAGGCAATAATATTACACATAACCCTTACTTGTTCGTATATAGCGTATAAATTCCAAAGTTGCCCACAACCGCCGCTAGAGATTGCTAATGACATGTTTATTCCATGATAAACATTTGAGATTTTTAAAATCACTCAACAAGTCATACTATCCTTGTCATCTTTATAAATCAAACGTAGTCGAATCAATGAAGCCACATTCATTTTTGGCCTTTTACTAGTCGATTTGGATCTATTAATTTTCCCTAACACCCCTTTAACATACAAGTCATTGCAAATTTCCTAACTTCTTGGGATGGTTGATCATTAAACCACTCGTACATATACAAACTTCATTATATCATCATGAGGGTACATAATTTCATCAAGTACCAAG
Organism: Dactylorhiza incarnata; assembly: GCA_033032865.1. Lineage (NCBI taxonomy): Eukaryota > Viridiplantae > Streptophyta > Magnoliopsida > Asparagales > Orchidaceae > Dactylorhiza > Dactylorhiza incarnata. The sequence goes on from JAWHQI010000013.1 coordinate 18,639,912, forward strand.
CTATAATGTCATCAAAAGTTAAGTATAGATCGACTAGGATATTTACCAGAATGGCTAACTTACTACTTTCCTCGTCTTCTTATTCACATAGTCTTAAAAAAGTGTAGGGAGCAAATACTCATCCTTGAAGTACTATCATTTGTTATTCTGCTAGTAAAATTTCATCGATCCAGACTTGACATTAGTAGTCCACCTTGCCAAAGATGAACTACTTCATCAAGCACCAACAATACCAATTGTTGAAATTTTTTGAAGATTCTTAAATCCCAAAGAGACCCAGTTGGTAACACTGGCCCAATAAATGAAGAGATAGGCCCACCGTAATTCTTGGGCAGAGTCTCTTTGATCACTAACGTGGTACATCCGTCCCCCATAAGCACACATCCTTAGGGCATAAAATCCTCGACATGGAGTTTCACCTCAACGATTACTCATACAGTCTTTTCTTTAGGCCTTTCGATCTACCATTTATAACAACTTTTTAGGTTCAACATGTGACGAAGTCAAAAGAGATGGGCCTCTTCTAAGATTTAGATTCTTATTCAAACTCTGGTATTTATCATGGTAATAGCTTCACTATGATCAAGATGGAGAGTATTAAGTTATCAATTAGACTTACGAGTCTCTTACTACTCTAGTTAGTAGATTATAGGCACAAATTCTCCTCTGGATGGTTCTATTAGTTTGGGTGAAATGATGGTATCACTTAATGAACGAAGTAGGAATATCGAAGTATAAGCCTTGAGCACATACCCTTGCAATAAACTCTTCCCTGAACCACTTGGGTATTCACATACCTCAACTAAGTCTATACCTGAGGTCAATTCTTAGACTAGGATGCATCACAAAACATGTTGGTAGGTCAAAATAAGGTGGTGTCCTAGTTAGGTTGGCTATCGTTCTAAGGATTAGTGGACATACTTAGAGTGAATCCCATATGGGCACACCACAGCTTCCGCTGCATCAGTTTGTCCTCAAACTGATTGACCGAGAAGGGGTGGTGTCATGGGTTAATGGACTTCTTTATCTCAGGATCGTTGAGCTGTGATACCATTTGTAAGACCCCCATCCCGGAACACAAAACACGGCCGAGGGAAGTCTTATGCCCAAAACAGCTGCCTTGCGGTAGCGTCATCACACGGGCTAACCTGTACCACAAGACGCCTATTCTGCCGGCTATTACCGATATCATTTGCCAACCCATCAATAAATTGAATATTTTCAAGAGTCCATAATTCACAAAGTATAAATGTCCACAAAATATATAAATGACAGGAAGCAAAAAGAGCTCCCAAATATACAATAACAAGGTATAACGGAAGTCTACAACAAGAACTACAATCCCTCACAACTATATCAGAAGGTGTTGTTGCAAAAGCTGCAACATGTCTCCAAGTCCTATCACTCTGATCTGTCCGGTACTGCTCCAGCTGGGTGTGCTCCTAAAAATAGTGGTGTAACAACCTTTAGTCATAAAGACTAAGTGGCTTCACATTCTCTCACCCCGACGACTCTTAGGCACCGTGTGGAAGGAAAGAAAGAAAAGCTGCAATATAATAGTAAGTACAATATGCAGGTGACAAGGAGGTACTACTAACCTAGCAGGTATATATCAACAACTAACAACATGTATATATATACATCAAGCACCTTTCTAGGAAATCTATTATAATAATTCGAGGGGCTACTATGAAGCCGAGCAGTATATATATAAACGAGCGTCAAAGTGAGTATACACATGCCGTTATAAAAGAGTCTAAGCAGCTGGGAGAGTAAACCAGAGTAGTTATAAAGTAAACTAGATCAAGTAAAGAAACAACTATAGCAGCTATGGAAGTAACCTCAACTTATGTGTGTACACACAAACACATAAGCTAAGGGATCTGGCAAGAAGTAAACTCATCGTATAAAAGAGCCCATACTAATTTATACGATGAGGTCTCTGTTCTATGCAAGTATGCTATGCCATGATGTGCAATGCAATGATGCAACTCACGCACACGACTCTATATGTATAGACCTTTTGTAGTTCCCTCTGTTCGAGTGTGTCAACTCAGGTACCCAGTTGAGGCAAACAGGGCAGTGGACCGGGCTGTCCACTTCTAGGCTTGTGTAACACCACCCAACCTAGACCTTTGTACGCCCTTAAGAACACACAGGGTATCCGCGTACTATCTGGTAAGCACCACCTATAGCCCTCTATTCGAGTCTCCGCTCAGGTACCGAGTTGAGGCAACAGGGCAGTGGACCGGGCTGTCCACTTCTAGGCTTGTGTAACACCACCCAACCTAGACCTTTGTACGCCCCTAAGAACACACAGGGTATCCGCATACTATCTGGTACAACAATGCCTCTAAGTGAAACACCAAACTCTTGGCTCGAAGGACTCGACCAGTCCTCCTTATATAACATGGAACCTACCTTTTGCAGGATAACCCCCAGTCCTCCCAATAGGATCTCGAGTCTACCGCACGCAGGACTAACTCATGCTCTTAAGCAAGCAAGGGCTCCAAACCGAGTCCCTTCCCACATTAACTTAGGATGTCGACCCATCCCAATCACTAAACCAAGCCCTCAATGCTACCCGTAGGGAGTTAGCATACTCTTAGCAGTGAGACACACAAGTCCTGAGATTTCACTTCCTATGAACCTAACCTAAGGACTACTTGAGCACAATATAATGACCTCAAACTAAAGATCAATGGCTAAGCTCGACTTTTAGTCAAGGGTTATTTCTCATTCAACTCTGTTAGATTCAACATATAGATTTAAATGCTAATTCATTCTACGCCATCAATCGTTCATCACATCCGAACACTTGTGTAAAATGAGTGGTTTTATAATGTATTTATTCATCTAACGACACATCCCGAACAGTATGATCTCCAGGTGCATAACCCGACATCGTATAAATATATTCCTCTACACTAGTGGCAACTCGTATGTCTTATATGTCAGCATTAGTTGACTGGTATGAGTGTATAAAAAGCTGATCATAACATTGATATTTACAAGTCCCATATCATGGAAGAATCAACCATGAAGTAGACGGTTAAGTATTCTATTTCTACGAGTACAGTCAAGTCATGTCTTACCAACATGAGAACACGTACAAACGACCTCCAATTAGCAAGTTTTATGTTCATTACATAATTTGCCCCAACATTTAGGTCATTCACCTCCAATGTTATATTAGAATCATAATAATAACCTTTACATATAATGTAATTAGGAGCATTATTCAAATCAGAACTTGCCTAAGGTTTCATGCACATATTTACTGTCCTGGAGCGTCATCAAACAAGTGTTTAATCGAGTGGCTATATCAAACCCAAGACTTCTAAAATTTCTACTATATGTCACGGTTAGCATCTTGAGCGTTTACACCAAATCTCAGTTCATTCGGAATAATCATGATAACTTTTTACGACACAATAATTTTATAACATAATATTGACAAATCACAGCAAGCCCATATCCGAAGATTATGAAATTTAAGAGGGGTGTCCACATTGTCATCAAACATTTAACTAACAAATCCAAATAGCTTCCGATAAACAAAATAAGGTAAATCACCAAAATACTAAGGATCTGTACGCCTACCTCGCCACGCACTAAACAGATTATTTACCAATAACTAATAAAAACTACCCGGATCTAAGTGCTGATCGAACAACGTCCGGTCATCTTCTTCCTCCAGCCTGGGGCTGTTATTTGCCCGACCTGGAGTCTAATAAAAGTCCCACATTATCACAACCCGTATTTTCCCGAAATAATTTATATTATCAGAGCTAAGGGGAAAACACGCGTCATGATGCCACGTCCTGTAGGGGACAACTACAGACGTTCAGGCGAGCACTCACACGAGCTTTTTCTTTTACAAAAAGGTACGAATAATTAAAAGAGTTATCTTTTAAGGTTTATTTAATTCGGTTAGGAGACCGTGTCCCTCGGCCCTGCGGTTTACTAAGCCGCGCTTTATAAAAACATACGTATGCAACGGAAGAAAGTAGGTTCATTTTATTCCTAACGGCGCTGGAGACTAGAGACGTCCCCAGGGCGATCGCCGATCTAAATTTAGTACATAATAAATAAGTATCATTTTCGCCTCGGTTTACGTTTCGCAAATAGGTGATACTTAATAGTAAATGTGTCAAACAGTTATAGAAATAACTTTCTTTTATAAAGCGAAGGAACTGCGCTAATATACAGCAAAATCAGCTTTTTCCCAGAGTTAATGAGTACAAAAATACTAAGCAGCAAAAAGAACTAGCAGCAGCGTAAGCAAGTAAGCTAAGCAAAACCGTACGGGCGTCAACATCTAACACGAACCCGCAGGAAAATGTCAACAGTCCAAAAGAAAAGCTACACGACAGAAACTGAACCAACAGCATCCTTACCCACTAGAGAGGGAAGGCCTCAACAGCGAACAGTACGACCCCACTCGAACTCCGGCGGCCGCTACAAACCTGAACCTGAGGCATTCATAAGAAAAGAATGCCTCAGCCCAAAGGGTGCAAGAAAACAGCAGAAGTAAAGGAGGACTGTAAAGTAACAGAAGGAAAGTACGAGTCAAACCAAGCTGCTGCACAACAAGTCAAGGAACTGAGGTGGGGGCCCCTATGTCCACCCACACTCCAAACAACACTACTGTGCTGGGGGCCCCTACGTCCTCCCACGCACCAGTCAAAGACAAATCCCTGGGGTGGGGGCTCCCATGTCCACCTCACACACCAGTCCAAAACCACTGAGTTGGGGGCCCCTGCGTCCTCCCACACTCCAGTCCAAAATCACCGTGCTGGGCGCCCCTATGTCCACCCACACTCCAGTTCAACCAAAATTCTACGAGACTCGTTGGCAGCATACGAGGTTTGACGCTCCAGGAGATGCAAGCATATAGTATAGCAGAAGGGACTTAAGCATATACACCATAAGTATAAGGCTATGCAAGAGCATAAGGCACCCTCCCTATCACAAAAAGTAAGCTACTCATAAGCAGAACTGGAATGGAGCTCAAAACCCGAATGCACGACAAAGTTTTCCCGGTCATCAACTAATGGTTTTGGTAAAACATCGGGAACTAGGAAAAGAAGCTCCCAGGGAATTTAGCCTCTAACTCCCCCAACCCGCTAGGAATTAGGAAACAAAATTCCCGGGGAATTTAAAATCTGGTTCATCATACCGTTAAGGATTAGCAAGCAGATTTACATGAATTTTAGCCACCAAGCCACCCATATTTTTTTTTTTGGCCAAGTGTGTATAATCAGAAACAAAACTAACTAGATTTTAGTCTTCCATAAAGTATCCCAGATTCGGACAGTCTCCCAAGGTTTAGCCTAAAGTTTAACGGGCAACTAACATAAGGGGATATGACCAATCCTTTCTCCTAAAACCAAGCCACCAGTGGCACATAAATCAAATAAAATCCCTAACTTAAACCAAGCAGCCACCAGCCCCATTATCTCCTAAAGGAAAGAACAAGCAAGCAGTCACCCAAGCATAATTTTTAGGTAAGAAATTTTCTGGAAGGGTAACCAACCACCACCAACAACCACCGTAGCCCATCATGAGGAGATAAGTATGACTAACTTCCTGGAGTATAAACCCAAACAACAAGTAAGGAAATTGCTAGTAAGCAAAATTTTCTGGAGCTTTAGCCCAACCAGCAACTATAAGAAAAATGAAAATTCCCTGAATGAAAATTCCTGGAGCATCCCCAAACAGAGAGAGATTATGTATATATATAGCAGCTCAGAAATATTAGTTGTGTAAAACCTTCCCAAACCAGGAGAGATTTTATATATATAGCAGCCCTTCCCCACTGAAACGGATTATACATATATATATAAAAGCTCCCAGGATTTTTTTTTAATTTTTTTTTATCTACTTTCCATTAATCATAAACCCATCTGAATCGAAGAGGAAGAAGGAGAAGTAGAAGCAGTTTTCTTGCACCCTTTGGGCTGAGGCATTCTTTTCTTATGAATGCCTCAGGTTCAGGTTTGTAGCGGCCGCCGGAGTTCGAGTGGGGTCGTACTGTTCGTTGTTGAGGCCTTCCCTCTCTAGTGGGTAAGGATGCTGTTGGTTCAGTTTCTGTCGTGTAGCTTTTCTTTTGGACTGTTGACATTTTCCTGCGGGTTCGTGTTAGATGTTGACGCCCGTACGGTTTTGCTTAGCTTACTTGCATACGCTGCTGCTAGTTCTTTTTGCTGCTTAGTATTTTTGTACTCATTAACTCTGGGAAAAAGCTGATTTTGCTGTATATTAGCGCAGTTCCTTCGCTTTATAAAAGAAAGTTATTTCTATAACTGTTTGACACATTTACTATTAAGTATCACCTATTTGCGAAACGTAAACCGAGGCGAAAATGATACTTATTTATTATGTACTAAATTTAGATCGGCGATCGCCCTGGGGACGTCTCTAGTCTCCAGCGCCGTTAGGAATAAAATGAACCTACTTTCTTCCGTTGCATACGTATGTTTTTATAAAGCGCGGCTTAGTAAACCGCAGGGCCGAGGGACACGGTCTCCTAACCGAATTAAATAAACCTTAAAAGATAACTCTTTTAATTATTCGTACCTTTTTGTAAAAGAAAAAGCTCGTGTGAGTGCTCGCCTGAACGTCTGTAGTTGTCCCCTACAGGACGTGGCATCATGACGCGTGTTTTCCCCTTAGCTCTGATAATATAAATTATTTCGGGAAAATACGGGTTGTGATAGTTGGTATCAGAGGGAGGTTAGCCGGGTTGCTGGAAATGTTCTAGTTGGCCCGGTTAACCGTCCTGTAAGAGTCGTTAATCATTGCATACACTCACCGATGGGTCATCGGTAGATCTCGGCTGAAGCACGAACACTACACTCATAAGCATGAAAGAAGTATACGGGGCATATTATGTAGTATGGGATGCATAATATGTGTCTGTATATGGATCCTCATAGGTGACAACATGCGACTGTTATGTAGTATGGGATGCATAACGTAGGTCGCATGCATGTCCATTAGATTTTTCTTTTCGTTGCATGCAATAATATGTAGTATGGGATGCATAAGATCGCATGTGTACGCCGCTCATAGCATGCATTAAGGCCTTTTTTTTAGATTGCATAGCACTGCATATGCAAGGTATTTAGGTATTTATATGCGCATCGTTAACATTCAAATGACACAACGGCATATAAGTATGAAATGTTAGCAGAGCATCGTCAGCAACAACTAAATTTTAAGAAGTCAGTTTTCTCAATAGTATCCTTACCTCCACTTTTGAGAAATTATTACTTTTTGCACAAGAAGATTTGCGCGTGCTTGATATTATTTTACGACAACATGCTTCCAGACAGGGTTGCCTGCTCGTCGAAAGGGCTGCTGCTGTTCTTATATCTTAATAGTGGGTTGTTGCTATGGTGGTTCCTGTTAATATGCTGTTAGTTAGGCTGCTGCTATGTCCGTTCCTGTTAGATATGCTGGACTTGAATCCTTTAAATTCATTTTTGGGATGCCTTTTATGCTCTAATTATTTGAGAGTTGTTGTTATGCATATTATAATTGGGGGCTGTTGTCATGCATATCCTAATCGGGGGCTGCTATATATTTATGTACACTCCCTTCCTCGTTAGGGGTGGGGCTGCTATATCTATGACCCTCCTTCCCTTGTCGAGGGGGCTGCTTTATATCTATGGCTCTATTAGCTTCTTACCTAAGGGGATATTCTTGCTATGTGACGTTTAATCGCCTTGGTTATTTGGCCCTGGGTATAAGAAAATACGTTGTCATGTTCGACATTTATATTTAAATGTTGGTTAAATTATAAATTTTGCTCATAGTCTCGCGCTAGTAGCCTAGCTGTTGAGGTCACCTATTGTCTGTTCCCTTCTCTTTTAATCCTTTTCCCTGGTTTTCTGTGTAATCTGCATTTTTCTTCTGAGTATTTTAAACCCTTTCCGACTCAGTCTTCCATATAGTTTTTGTGTTAACTTTCTCAGTGAAGGGTAATGCTTCCTCTTCACTGTCTTAGCAATCTGATTGAATGTAATGATTACTTTTTTAGAGGTTGTGGGCTGCATATAGCGGTCCTTCTCCTTAATGACTCTGTTTCTTGAAGCTTAGTTATACTAGGCTCTCTTGATGGTCGTGTCCTTCAGGTAGTAGTAGTCCCCTTGGCTTGATTTTGCTGGGTGATTGAAAGTCCTTTATTTCAGTCCTTTCTTCTTCCTTGTTTGCCTAACTTGTTGAATTTTAGGTTAGTGGATGTTGTGTTTTCTTTTTTTTAGGGTCTTATTGGTGTTCTGGGTTCTTGATTCCTGCTGTCATCCCCCTGGAATTTGGGTAGCTTCTATACCTGTTTAGTTGTGCTACCAGGTAGTCTGATAAGACTTCCCTAGGTTTAGAAAAGTTTGCTCGCCCTAAGATCGTGCAATTTCTTCTTCTTCTTCTTCTTTTATGAAGTTTCTCGTCGACTTTGATATAAGTCTTTCTCTTCGACCTTGATATAAGTCCTTCTCGTCGATTTCTTCGCTTATTCTGAATTGTTTCCTCATATATTATATGTTCTTTCACCGGGTGATCCCGGGTATCTTAAGCGATGTTATCAAGCATTTTAGTCTTTTCGTTGAGACTTTTTAGATGAAGCTATGCTTTATTCTTTGATTTGTCTGGTATTTGATTGGTGACTGGTTATGGTATTGTTTCGTGCCTTATTCGTCGTATTGTTATGAGAAGTTCGTTGGGAGTCAAGTTTGGACTCGCCAAGTGTTTTCAAATGAATCGTTGAGTAGTGTTTATTTCTTTGTGACCCTATCCTTGGGGTGTTATGGTGTTGATATCTCGGGTTACGTCCCGTGTCTTAATTGAAACTAAATTTGATTATTTAGAACCTTTGTCTTAAGCCTTGCACGGTGGGTAGTTTTGGGTGGCAGTGGATAGAGTACCACCACCCGGATTTGGTTTTTGGGTGGCAGTGGATAAAGGACCACGACCCTGTTTTGGGCTGCGGGCGTTGGTGGAAGATACCACCGTCGCAGTGCCTTCTTTTGGGGGACGTTTTTCCCTCGAGCTGATCAGTCTCAAAATTTTATAAACATATATGCTTATATATGTGTATGATGATATTATATGTATGACCATCACCTCTGAGCCGCAATGGCGGACACGTGGTGGGCTTTGATTGTGTTGACTATTACCTTATGGTGCAGGCTTTCCTTTTCCTCTTACCGAGTGCACTCGTTTGAGCTGGCTCGGTCTGTCGTAAGATTATTGATGTTTACCTGCTTAGTTTTCCTTTCTGCGCTCTCTTATTTCTCTTACTGCTAATCTTGGTTTTCTTGCACCCTCTTGGGCTGAGGCATTCTTTTCTTATGAATGTCTCAGGTTCAGGTCTTTAGCTGCCGCAGGTGTTAGAGCAGCGTCGTTCAGGTCTCCTGTCGAGACCCTTCCCCTCTTCTAGGTAAGAGGCAGTTTCTTTTTTTGTTGTTCTCCTTCTTTCATGCGGGTTCGTGTCAGTTGTTGGCGCCCGTATGACTTGTATCTTTAGATTACTTGCTAGTAGTATTGCTGTTACTTCTGGGTTATTTACCTACTTGCTCTCTGGGAAGCTTTATGCTAGGATGCACTAGTTACCTTATTAGTATAAAAATGTCGTTCTTGTATATCATGCTTTTAAATAAAGATCGCATACTTTGAAATTCGTAGAAAAATCCTTTCTTACTATACTAAACCTAGATATGTGCATATCATTTCTAGAAAGGTATATTTTCTTGCTCATGTAGGCTAAAAGAAACAAACCTATTTTCCGCTGTGTATGTATAGTTTTCTACTTGTGGACTAGATGATCCACCAGACCGAGGGACGCGGTCCTATGCTAAAAATGAAAATTTCTCTTTTAATCCAATCACATATATGTCTTTTATAAAATTATCGTAAAGAGTGTTTGCCTGAGCGTCTATAGTCGTCTCCTGCAGGCGTGGCATCATGACGCGTATTTTTCCCTTGCTCTGATATTACGTATTATATTTTTGGGAAAAATGCGGGTTGTGACACACATCAGCCACCTTATTTCCCATCCGACCAACCAACACCTCCGCCCCTTTCTCGTATATGAGGTGCATCGACGGGCGGCGAATCGGTGACCGGAGGTGACCTGAATAAATAAACAAAACACAGATTTCAGTCATCCCTCCATGACTTGCTCTCAAATAAACTCAATTGAGTTCGACATCTCGCCTAATTTGATCTAAGAAAACTATCACCAAGGGAGAGGGGAGGAAGCTCACCGAGTGTCCATGCATGCTACCCAATAGCCGCGTATGCGGCATTTGCGTGTCGTTCCCGACCATAACCGGATCTTGAAGTCAGAGGCCGGATTTGGTGAGGACGATGTTCGATCTCTTGAGGTCAGAGCGGATGGATCTTGAATCTTGGAGGTTGTGGTTGGAGTTCGAGTAGCTGTAGGTGGAACATTCGCCGAAGAAAATGTCACCGGGGCTAGGAGAGAAAGGGGCTGCTCGGTTTGAGAGGTTGGAGGGCATTTGGAGCTCAGGTAGGAGGAGCTGTGGGAGATCTCATCCAGATCTGGAGTTTGCTGTCGTCAGAGCTTGGAGGAAGAGCTTCAGCTAGATTTGGAAAGAAGAGGGGGCGAGGTGCTGCTGCTAGAAAGGTCGCCGGAGGAGATCTAGAGGGAGAGAGATGGAGGACTGCCGACCCTAAAGGAGATCGGAGCTTGGTGGTGGAGGGGTTGCTACGGAGAGCTGCTCGGCCATGGCTGCTTGGAGAGAGCTTCGGCCATGGCTTCTTGGAGGGCTCCCCGGCACAGCAACTCGTCGGGGAGGGGAGAGCTGCTCGAAGGAGGAGAAGCGCCGGAGTCGGACTCGCCGGAGGAGGAGGTCGCCGGAGTGGAGCAGCTTGGAGGGGATCTGGATCGGCAAGGGGGAGATGTTGACGGCGCTGGATCGGGCTGCTGGGAGAAGGTAAGCCTTAACCTAAGTTTTATGTTTATATTTATATAATATATTATATAATAATAATAATAATATTAATAATATGATTATTATTATTATCATCTTTTCATTCAAACGTGTGTACATCGCTCTAAACTAGTCGAAATCTATCCTGAAAGTGCTCGTTACGACCGTCTCGTTGATACGCACCCACCGGAATGATCCAATGTCGATTCCGAGTTCGTTTGCGCAAATTACACTCTCCGGAGCGTTTACGGCCTAATTTACTTATATGTCAAAAACCCTTCAAACGACGCCGGAATCGCAAACAAATAAATCCGCTGAACTCATACTATTGTTACGAGTCTAACAAGACTGATTGGGGTCAAATGCGAGGTCGTTTGGTCAATTTCACCATTTTGGATAAATATGCTATTCGCAGACCACATTATAATTTCGTCGATTCTCATCTGAATCGAGCGCGGGCAGTTTCGTTGAACTCGTATAGGCTTCACGAGTCTAACGAAACTGACTAAGTCCGATTATAAGGTCATTTGCACAATAATCATATTTGAGGCGTCGCGTAGCTAGAGGCGACTGTTTTGGCCAACTTCATATGTACGCCATTTGAACACCGTGTCATTTGAGCTAACGTACGCACTATAATTCCTTCAAGGCGGCGCGCTTCCTTCGAGTTCTATTGCTCAAATTATGCTCTCTGGATGGCTCGGATCCTGATACAACAAGCATCGGGACAAAGAATAGGAATGGTACTCGCCGCATTCGTCGAGTGCACTTCACTGGCTCAGGTGCAAGCCTGGCCCTCAATACACCCCGAGCCCGAGTCGACTCGCTTGACTCATAAACGCGCACAAGGGGTCTAGCTCGAATCGGGATGTTACATCAACAATCCACACCAACCACCACCGAGCCTACAACTCCGGGTACCAAACCAACCAAACTCCCGTGACAACAGAGTGTGAGTGAATGTGTTATTTGTTAGTCTTGAGCATCTTCTATACTCCTACGACTTATGGTTAATCTTGGACTTCCCGAGGGTTACCCTATAAGGGGCTCACTACGGTATTAGGAACTGTAATGGGTTGACACCCCAAAGTTCCCTTTCTCAAGATGCTTACTGTTATTGGTATCTACCCTTAAGAATTCCCTTCTACCGTTTCACTTGAGTTAGACCTAAATCCTTTAAGACACACCAGGGGAAAGACGATCTTTCGTCAATCCCCAGGACAACCTTACTCTTAACCCACCAAGTACACTTTCCTCACATACACTTCCTTGGGTGGACTTGTTGGGTTTTTCTACAACCATACATCGTATGTAGGCGCAGCGGAAATAAAGAGAAACAACCCAAAAAGATTCGTATCGGCCATGAACATTGAATCAAGAAGTAATGAAAACTACTAGGCATAAATTACCTTAGTGGAGTTGGATCGAATCCAACCTAGGTGCTCCAAGAAGATGAATCCTGTCAGCAGTTATGCGAGAGTCCTCACGTAGAATGATGTCTACGTCTCTACAGTGATCCACATGAGCCGGGAGAAGAACGACTGCACCTTGCACTTCCACGAACTGCTAGGTTCGCTCCAGGAAGAATAATCACGGCGACGATCGCCGGAAGGAGGTCTGCGTAGACGAGCGAAACGGCGGAACACTTCCGTCGGCTAGGGTTCGTGAGGCGGAACTCTTCCGTCGGGTCTTCTTCCAGGAGGCGTAAGAAGAGCATCATTGAACCCTTAAAACAGGTTCTATTTATACCCGAAGTATAAAAAGACCTAGAAAAATCGCTATCCGCAGTCCATACAGAAGTTTAGGGTTTCTGTTACAATTCGTCGAGTTTCCATGGAACAATCCGACGAATTCTGACGAATCATATTAGACGACAACATTTGCCGAGATTATAGTTTCTGTAACAATTCGTCGAGTTTCCACGGAACAATCCGACGAATTACGATGAATTCCGACGAACTCCGACGAACTCTGACGAATCATATCAGACGACAACAATTGCCGAGCTTAGGGTCTCTGTAATAATTCGTCGAGTTTCCACGGAACGATCCGACGAATTCCGACGAATCCGACGAATCATATCCGACGAATTCAGACAGCAACATTTGCTTTACCTCCCCGATTCTATATGGTGATTGGTAACCTTTACCAACACAGTCAATCTTCCAACTTCTCCACATGCTCTTATGTGCGACCCTGCAGGATCATATCGCGTTGGCAGTGAGATTACATGTTTGACCATTTCTAGATCACAATGGTGACTCCAACAGTCTCCCACTTGATCTTGAAAGTATCAAACAAAAAACCTCACAAACAATGAGCGGCATCTAGCAATGCATCATTGCTCCCCAAGCAATAAGAGTTCATAACTCATAAGCCTTTATGACCAATGTTCCAGCGTTGTCTTTGTCCCTTTGTCCCTTACATCCGGAAAGAACTAGAGGCATGGACCGTGTCACCCTCATAATAGCTCAATCCAAGTTTCTTGATCTAAAACGGACTTCCAGAGAATGGTGAGCTCAATATCACATATTGACTCAACCATGCATGGCCATGCATTTCTCAGTCCAATTCCATCAAGGGGCCCATGGATGCAACTCCTGTTATATAGGAGGACAAATCCCATATCTGCTCACACCCAAACACCCAAATGATTCGTAACGTACCCAACGACCACCCTTATCATCAACCTTCTTCAAGGAAGACTTTAGATGACATCAAAGCACTCTCTTCCTCACTCGATGAATGTTGTGACTTCAGGTCAAAGGACCACAACACAATTGTCAAATGAGACCTACTTGTGACACTTTTAAGTAACAATCCACAAAGTAGTCTCAGGTTGGGTCTATCCAGTACAACTTGTTCACTAACAAGTACTCACATGATGACTTGATATCACAATATCATGACCTGTGAGAACCGGTCATCAGTCAACACACATGCTAGTCTTAATGTATCATCATCACCCTTAGCTTCTACGATGATACCTTGACCAGGGACCTTTTAAGAATGAAGCTTCGAAATCATAGGCTCTCACAATCAAGTCATGTACTTGATGTCCTATGGAAGCGAACATTCTAAGGGTATTTATCACGAATTTTATTCTATCATATAGAAACAGTATATCGTAATAAAAGAACTTGCCATTAATTATAAAAGGAAATAATTGGTACACAATTCATCATATGAATAAATAATAAACAGCCAACAGAATATATATTTTACATGCAACCCACAAGACTCCCACTATAGTTGATCACTCAGGTATCGTATACCCATTGATCTAGTATGACCATCATGCTTTCTCTGTGCGAGAGGCTTTGTCAGTGGATCTGCAATATTCTCCTCAGTCGGCACTCTGCAAATGTTCACATCTCCTCATTCTACTATCTCACGAATAAGATGGAACCGCCGAAGTATGTGCTTGGAGCGTTGATGGGATCTAGGTTCCTTAGATTATGCAATTGCACCATTGTTATCACAGTAGAGAACTACGGGACCAACAATACTAGGAACTACATCTAGCTCGCCGATGAATTTCCTAATCCATACAGCCTCCCTCGCTGCATTTGAAGCAGCGATATACTCAGCCTCAGTTGTAGAATCAGCAACTGTCTCTTGCTTGGAACTCTTCCAGCTCACAGCTCCTCCATTCAGGCAAAACACAAACCCTGACTGAGACTTCGAATCATCCCTATCAGTTTGGAAGCTGGCATCCGTGTAACCACTTACAACGAGCTCTTCCTTTCCACCATACACCAAGAATACATCCTTAGTCCTTCTCAAGTTCTTCAGGATATTCTTTACGGCTATCTAGTGACATTCACCAGGATCAGACTGATACATGCTAGTCATGCTCAAAGCAAAAGAGACATCGGGTCGAGTACATAACATTGCATAAATGATTGACCCAATTACCGAAGCATATGGAATCAACTTCATGCGGTCCTTATCTTCACAAGGTTTTGGACACTGGTCCTTAGAGAGATTTACACCATGAGACATGGGCAAAAATCCTTTCTTGGACTCAAGCATGTTAAACCGCTTCAACACCTTCTCAATGTACGTACTCTGGGTCAAACTCAGCAACTTCTTCGATCTATCTCTATAGATCTTAATACCGAGTATGTAAGTCGCTTCACCCAAGTCCTTCATAGAAAAGCAGTTCCCTAGGTTGTTCTTAACAACTTTCAGGGTAGGTATGTCATTCCTGATCAACAGTACGTCATCTACATACAATATCAGGAAGACAACAATGCTCCCACTGATTCGCTTGTAAACACACGGTTCATCCTCATTCTTGACAAAACCAAACTCTTTGATCTTCTCATCAAAACGAAGATTCCAACTTCTAGAGGCCTGTTTCAATCCATAGATGGACCTGTTCAGCTTGCATATTTTAGTGGCTTCATTTGGGGATACAAAACCCTCGAGTTGTGTCATGTACACTTCCTCAAGGAGGTTTCCATTTAGTAAAGTCATTTTGACATCCATCTGCCAGATCTCCTAGTCATAATACGCAGCAATAACAAGCAATATCCTAATGGACTTTACCATGGCAACAGGGGAAAAGGTCTCATCATAGTCAACACCATGAATTTGTCTTGAAACCCTTAGCCACCAGTCGCCCTTTGAATGTCTGTACATTCCCATCCATGTCGGTCTTCTTCTTGAAGACCCACTTGCACCCTATGGGTCGTACCCCTTCAGGTGGTTCCACCAAGTTCCAAACTTGGTTTGTATACATGGAGTCCATTTCGGATTTCATAGCGTCAAGCCATTTGTCGGAGTCCGGTCCATTCATAGACTCTTGGTAGGTCGCTGGTTCATCATCATGATCCTTAAGCAACAAATTACCTATTTGAGACACGAGAAATCCATATCTCTCAGGCTCAAATCTTGGTCTACCAGATCTACGTAGGACTTGTGTCTCTTGAGCAGGTTCTCTAGCTACAACATCTTGTAGTCCTGGCTCAGAATCCAATTCTTGTTCATTCACTACTTGTGGTTCTTGAACTTCTTCAAGTTCTACCTTTTGCGTCTTTCTTGACATGAACTCTTTCTCCAAGAAGACACCCATCCTTGCGACAAACACTTTGCCCTCAGACGGTAGGTAAAAGTAATATCCTTTCGTTTCCTTAGGATATCCCACCAGATAACACTTATCTGATTTGGGTTCTAGCTTGTCAGGCATTTGACGTCGTATGTATGCCTCACAGCCCCAAATTTTAATGAATGACATACTAGGACGCTTCCCAGTCCATATCTCATATGGTGTCCTTAGAACCATTTTTGTCGGAGTGCGATTCAGTGTCATTGCAGCAGTCTCTAAAGCAAAACCCCAAAAAGAAACAGGCAAGTCTGCATGACTCATCATCAACCATACCATGTCTAATAGAGTACGATTTCTCCTCTCAGACACACCATTATGATGCGGTGTCCTAGGTGAAGTGAGCTGTGATACAATACCACACTCTTTCAGATGATCACGGAACTCATGACTCAGCTATTCGCCACCTCGATCAGATCGGAGTGCTTTAACCTTTTTACCCAATTGGTTCTCCACTTCATTCTTAAACTCTTTGAACTTTTCAAAAGTTTCGGATTTGCACTTCATAAGGTACACGTATCCGTATCTACTGAAATCATCAGTAAATATAACGAAGTAGAAATACCCACCTCTAGCCATAGAACTCATGGGTCCGCATACATCACTATGTACTATACCCAAAAGATCCTCAGCCCTCTCAGTATAACCAGTGAAAGGGGCTTTAGTCATCTTGCCTAACAAACAAGACTCGCATCGCTCAAATGATTCATAATCAAATGAGTCCAATAGTCCATCTTTATGGAGCTTGGATATGCGCTTCTCGTTTATATGGCCCAAACGACAATGCCAGAGATATGTAGGATTTGAGTCATTTGTTCTTAGTCTTTTATTATTATTTACATTATAGATCGGATGGTCCAGGTTCAAAACATAAAGACCATTAAACAATTGAGCTACAGCATAACAAACATCATTCTTAAATATAGAACAACAATTGTTCTTAATTATAAAAGAAAATCCAATCATGTCTAAGCATGAAATGGATATAATGTTTCTAGTTATGGCCGGAACAAAATAACAATTATTAAGTTCTATTACAAGCCCACTGGGTAAAGAAAGACGGTAAACCTCTACGGCTACAGCAGCAACTCTTGCTCCATTGCCGACGCGCAGGTCCACCTCTCCTTTACTCAGCAATCTCCTCCTTCCCAGTTCCTGCACATTTGTACAAATGTGAGAACCACATCCGGTATCCAATACCCAAGATGAAGGAGCAGAAAGGTTTATCTCTATAACGTAAATATTCGAAGCGGAAGTCATACCTCCCTTCATTTTCTGCAAACCCTCAATGTACGAAGGACAATTCCTCCTCCAATGACCAGCCTTGCCACAGTGGTGGCATTTCCCTTCCTTCACGGTGCTCTTCTTTTTCAGCGCAGAAGATTTGGGCTCAAGATGTGACTTAGGTACCACCTTCGTCTTCTTCAAGCCCTTGGCCTTACCCTTGCCTTTATGTACCATCAATATGGGACTAGCAGGCTTGGCCTTCTTCATGTTTATCTCGGCAGTTCGCAACATGCCTAGGAGCTCGGGCAGTGTCTTGTCTATTTCATTCATGTTGTAGTTCAAGACGAACTGCTCATAACTATCCGGCAACGATTGCAGGATAAGATCTGTGGCCAACTCTTGACCCATAGGAAAACCCAGTCTCTCCAGGTTCTCAATATACTCAATCATCTTGAGTACGTGAGTACCAACTGAGTTTCGAGCTCCCATTTTGCATTGAAATAAGGCCTTCGTGACATCGAACCTCTCTTGACGAGCTTTCCCTTGAAACATTTTCTTTAGGTGCTCGTCAATCTCCTTGCACCCCATGTTCTCGTGTTGCTTCTGAAGCTCAGAGTTCATGGTTGCAAGCATAAGGCACTCGACGTCTAAGGCGTCATCGGTATACTTCTTATAAGCATCCTTATCAACACGGGACGAGTTCCCGGTCGGCACCTCGGGGGCTTCTTCTTCCAAGACGTAGAGCTTTCGCTCTTGCCTGAGAACAATTCTCAGGTTCCTGTACCAGTCCATATAGTTCGTCCCACTAAGCTTGTCCTTCTCAAGGATAGATCTCAGGGACAAGGTGGAATGTGAACCACTTGCCATGGAATTCTACAAGAATTCAAGCAGAATTTAATCAGTACCTTAATTTCAAAATACAATTTATTTTAATTTGGACTTCAATTAAATACTCCCACTATTTTATTCAAATTGATAGCCCTCACTATCAATTCGGAGAGTCCATGCGAGCTACTCTCTTAGTGGACAAGATCCGTATTTCACCAACACCACGAGTCCGCTTTGGCGTTCCTCTCATAATACGGTTATTTAGGTAGGCAACGCTTACCAATTACATCCTCATGCAACTCTTGTATGGCTGGTGAATAACTCCTTATTCGCATCCATCATATGGTGCATGCCAACCCTATGCCTCTAGGCACTCAACCTTTGAGGTCACCTAGTTAAGTTAGACCCGATGTCGACAGTGGGATATCACAATTATTCGCTCGCACCCTTACCAAGATAGATTAATGCACCTTGCTTTGGCAAGCCCACACTTCATCGATCGAGGCAGGAAGAGTGTCATCCATCGGAAGGCATCCGAACAGTTAATATTTGATGAAGGGATTTTAATTTTTAATAATAGTTTAACACTTAACCATGATCAACATTTGATCAAAGTGCACATCCACAGAAAAACAAGCTTTCTAAAATCCACATGCATTCCTTATGTGCACAACATAAGACTATCAACCTTTGATAGACGAAAGGGCTAAATCTGGACATTAAAACTCTTCCAAATCTTCAGATTTACATGCATTGGACAAAGGCAAAGACAACTCGACTTAAAGCAGTAGACAAGCTCGTCTCTCATTGTTGGATTCAAAATCCAAAACAATACAAGGGTTTATTAACCACTTGAGGGACGGTTACTACTAAGGAGACAACAATTTCTAACAATTAGAAATAACCACGAAATCCCAGACGTTCCTGGCGGGGTTCCAAGGGGCCGCGCCCCTGGCGGGGTCTTATGGGCAGAGCCCCTAACAGGGTCCAAGGGGCAGCGCCCCTGACGGTGGTGCGGGGCAGAGCCCCGTCCAAATTTTTTCAAAATCACCACCACATTCCCTTGGAAAAATCATCAACTTTTGATGTTCCAGGAAGAAATCTTGACATTTAGAATGCTTCCAAATACCTAGATTTGCACGTACTGGAATAACCTAACTTCTGAAACAACATTCATGGCCATAACCTCCCTCTGATACCACTGTTGGGTTTTTCTACAACCATACATCGTATGTAGGCGCAGCGGAAATAAAGAGAAACAACCCAAAAAGATTCGGATCGGCCATGAACATTGAATCAAGAAGTAATGAAAACTACTAGGCATAAATTACCTTAGTGGAGTTGGATCGAATCCATCCTAGGTGCTCCAAGAAGATGAATCCTATCAGCGGTTATGCGAGAGTCATCACGTAGAATGATGTCTACTTCTCTACAGTGATCCACACGAGCCGGGAGAAGAACGGCTGCACCTTACACATCCACGAACTGCTAGGTTCGCTCCAGGAAGAACAATCACGGCGACGATCGCCGAAAGGAGGTCTGCGTAGATGAGCGAAACGACAGAACACTTCCGTCGGCTAGGGTTCGTGAGGCGAAACTCTTCCGTCGGGTCTTCTTCCAGGAGGCATAAGAAGAGAATCATTGAACCCTTAAAACAGGTTCTATTTATACCCGAAGTATAAAAAGACCTAGAAAAATTGCTATCCGCAGTCCATACAGAAGTTTAGGGTTTCTGTTACAATTCGTCGAGTTTCCACGGAACAATCCGACGAATTCCGACGAATCATATCAGACGGCAACATTTGCTGAGATTATAGTTTCTGTAACAATTCGTCGAGTTTCCATGGAACAATCCGACAAATTCCGACTAATTTCGACGAACTCCGACGAATCATATCAGACGGCAACAATTGCCGAGCTTAGGGTCTCTGTAATAATTCGTCGAGTTTCCACGGAACGATCCGACGAATTCCGACGAATCCGATGAATCATATCCGACGAATTCAGACAGCAACATTTGCTTTACCTCCCCGATTCTATATGGTGATTGGTAACCTTTACCAACACAGTCAATCTTCCAACTTCTCCACATGCTCTGATGTGCGACCCTGCAGGCTCATATTGCGTTGGCAGTGAGATTACATGTTTGACCACTTCTAGATCACAATGGTAACTCCAACAGGACTCACAACTGTCTAATCAACCCATGTGCACCACCTGCACACCATTTCCACCTAGTATGTCACTAAATTTCTAGGTTTCACAGTTTTACTAAACGCAGACCAAACTAACTATATGAAGCTTACAACTAGAGGTACTCCAAATATTCTTCCAACTGACCCATAATATTTACTGGAGGTCTACCATGATGTTAAAGGACTAAATCCAGAGAATCATATTTTTCCCTAATTAATTAATATTTAATTAAATTTCTCCAAACATTTGCCAAGTTTGAAAATGAACATGAAGTGTAAGTAAATCTTATGATATGGCTCTCCAAAAATTATGATAAATCTATGGTGATTAAATAACATCAGAAACAGCATATCATATTTTTACAGTAAGAAATTCTCCTCTAATTTAATTATTTATCATCTATCCAAAATTATAGTTTTATGAAGGAACTACCAAAAAGATCAACACTAAAATTATGGGGAAAATACCAAGCTCTTGTATTCACCTGAAAAGGCTACTGACTAAGTTTCAGGATTTAAGGAAATCATTTTCTCACTAAAATAAATAAATTAAGAAAACCACAAATTAAATGAACTGTGAAGTAGCCTAAAGATTTAAGTCTTCAAAAATTCTATAAACATTTACAGAGCCTCCTAATGTTCTGAAAGGTCCTATCACCAATTTGCACAATTTAACAATGAGTTTTGTACCCTCAAATATTTTTCTTAAGTCCAAATCAAAACAGGTGCCTTGTGAAAGAAGTACTGATTAAATCAGTTTATAAAATTCACAAAAATTACCAGAGGTCTAAACCATGATTATAATGGCACCACCAAAGTTTCATCATCATCCAAGACTTTTTAAGCATGTAAAGGTTTCTTTTAAGAAGTTTCCCTAAAGGGGTTATGCCCTAATTCAAAGGGAATATTGTCTCCTAAAATTCTTATAAAATTACCCAGTGCCTATCTACCCCCTATAAGCTTATCCACTAAGTTTCATAACCACTCATAGACATTTAACCCCATGTCCTTCACAAGGCCCTATATGCACACCTAGGGATAAAACTAGTGTCCTAGGGCATAACCACCTCCACACCACCCCATATCACTCATGGAGGTGTTTTAGGAGATCCTAAGCTAGCGACCAAGGTTTCAACTCATGGTGAGGAGATTTGACCACAATACCCCTAGACAAACACCATGCCCTAATTTTGACCTATTTGGACCCAACTTAGGTTAGCCAATTTACAAACTAAATCAGTCCCAATTGGGCTGAGATTTTTACCAGGGTCATGTGATGACCCCAAGAAAAATCCACCAAAATTTGGAGGGCATTGGAGGTCATTTGACCCACTAATTCATTTAAATTTAATTTATGAAATTATTTCAAAAACCTTAGAAAAAGGTTCTCCTAAAATTCCGATCTTTTGATATGATGTGTGAGTAGGTGTAAATAGCCTAGGTTTTAAATATCAAGGCCATAGCATTTACCAGTAAAAAGTTATGCAAGAAAGAGTGACTGCCCTACCCTAGGGACCAGTCCCACCAAAATGGCCCTACAGGGAGCTACAATACTCCTTTTGGGCTGAAACAAATTTTAAAATGAAGTGCACACCAAGGGCTACAACTTTGGTGTTGGCCACTTTTTCATCAGAGGGACTTAGGTATTTTCTATAATAATTTCTATCTACTGCAATAATAAGACATAAAATGAGATATTAAAAACTATTATTATAAAATGTTTAGACAGAAGATTTGAACGGACGTGATTACGTCTTCTTCCTTGGACAAACAGCCATGATTGCCCTTTCCTGTAGGATTTCCAACCCTTCTTGTCGGCAATCCGACCACCTTCCCGGCCGTCCACCGCCACCACCACTGACGCGCTATTTCCACACCGCTAATTAGCGGGCACGAAATGCGGTACGACGGCAGTGCACCGGTCCTTGTCAAGTAATAAAAGTAGGGAGTAGCTCCCAGAATATCGTTCTCAAAGGACCGCAAGTTAGGGAATACGATTTGCTTGTTAGGAAATTAATTATGGGGGTTCTAGGTTTAACAAAACAAGCGGGGGATTTGTTTGATTTTATAGAACGGGAAATGAGAAAACTAGACACTATGTTGGTCGCAATCACCGCTTCCCTTGGTGGATGGGTTCAGTGCAGGCCGCGATGCCGTGCTTCGCTTAGCGGATGGCCGGTGAGCATATGGATGAGGTGAGTGCAAATGTGAGGGGTGAGGGTCGAAGGCACCTCTTCGCTATCGCTTCCAGCTCTTGCTAGAGCAGGTGCTAGAATGTGTGGGTGTAAGTGGAGCGGGGGCGGAGCGCATCACAACACAGCATAACGAAGAGACAAGATCATAAATAAACTTCCATTCATAGACAAATAGATGTTCATTCAGTTCATTACAACTATTAAGAGTACAAATCACAAAAAGAGAAAGGGTAGAAGTAACCACGAGATGAGAAGCCTCGTCGCGGATCGTGGTCAGAATGGGGGGTCGTCACGCCTCCTCTGAGCTCAGTCCTTGGTTGCTTCCGGGATGTAGAGGCTGTCACTACCTCCAACTGCTGCCCGTCTTCTTCTCAGAGCTGGGTTCACTTCTTCTTCCCCCAATGGAGATGTCTTCCTCTTGGAATGCTGGCCGTAGATGGTGAAAAATGCTTTCGGGACCCTAGAATGCCCTTAGGATCAATGGATGAAGCTTTCTCAAGGGGAGGAATGGTAGGAGGGACCTTGCAGAGGTGGAACGGCAGAGTCGCGCGCAGAAATCGCGCAAAAAACCTTGCTGAATACCTAAAATCGCGGAACAGCGCCTTAAATAGGGAGCAGAATAAGTACTGCGCACGGTCAGTGGCGCACGACCAATGGTCGTGCACGAAGGAATGCCTGTGATCGTGCGCAGTCAACCTATAGCAAAGGGAAAATAGAAAACATCGCACGGTCAGGGGCGCACGACCAGTGGTCGTGCGAGAAGAAAGGCCTGTGATCGTGCGCATATCTTTGGTCCGATCTTGATCTGGGCTGGGAATTAACGCACGATCAATGATCGTGCGCCTGATCGTGCGCGAAGGAATGCGCACGATCAGAGGCTTTTTAGGCCAAAAATCATCCCGCACCATCCCGAACGTGCACACGACCCCAGGACCTGCAGGAAAAGTACACATAACCCCGATCCATGCACACCACCGGATCCATAACACAGGCATACAGTAATAAATAGGAAAAACATGCCATAAAGGGGAAAGGATTGCACAAAAGGCGCAGAAACGTCATGCTATCAATATAAGCGTATATGAACAGCAAATGAAGTGCATTGACACTAAAAGAAACCCAAATGAGGCCAGAAATCACTGTATAAACCAGACTCATCACACCCCCAGACTTACCTGTTTGCACGTCCCGAGCAAACAAATCCGGCGGAGCGAGAAAAGACATAGTAGGGTTAGAAATTGCAAGGGCGGAGTAATATGCGAAGTCTCATACGCATGTGCATAGAAATCTAGTAGACAAAATTTCTAAATATACATGTTAGTTTAAAATTTTCTAAGAGCGTATTTATATATTACGTTTACTCAACAAGTGAATCACGGTGAATCATAAGGTCGTACATAGGAAGTAAGTAAACTGAACGCTGAGGCAAGCGTTGCCAAAGATCGGGACTCGGGACAACTCCATTGAAATTCATCAATGTCGGTGACCATAGGCTTGCCCGTTCGCGCTCTCTCCACGGCACAGGTATGACTCAAATGCGTGAATCAATAGGACTTTTAGGTTTGAGGTGAGGCTTGGGTTTAGGTGAGGTAAACAAAGATAAAAGCGACGGCTCAGACACTAAACCCAAATGAGCTAGCTCAGAAAAACTATCCTCATCACCACACAAACATGCGGGTACACTACACCCCCAGACTTGGAATTAACAACATGGGTGCGTGCACCGCCTACTCCCAAACTGAAACTTATACGAATGAATTTTTCATTCAAACTCATATCCTTTTCTTTTCTTCTCGCATCTTTTCTCTTTTTCATTTTTTTTTTCTTTTTTCTTTTCTTATCATTTTCAGCAAATAAACACTAAAACATATCCACAACTTCACACACATGTCACCACATCAACAACCCAACTTGCAAAAATAATAAACAGCTAGAGCTCAGATTTGGGTGTGTGACTAGGATTGACTTTTGGGCTTTGGTGCGATACACGTGGGGCTGAATCAAAAAACGGGTAGGCACAACTGGGCTAACGAGGATAAATCGATAGGAAAGGGTGCAAAGGCTCAACCGGGCCAAAATGATGGCCTATATCACCTTCACGCAATTGACCAACCGAATACCCATGTTTCAAGAATCGCTTGGGGCGAGTTCTAGCCACCGAGAAAGATAATCCTTCCTCCCGACTCGGGCAACACAAGACTAATGAACCTATACACACATTCCTATGCTACCGTTTGATTCACACCGGATTCACCAAATTGAGTAAAGTAAACAATATTTACGCTAATAGAAAAATGTAAACTAAAAGCATAAAAATAAATTAAATCTACACGAATTCCTATGAGACATGAGCACTCGACTAGGAGCACTACAGGAGTCAACAAAGTACTTCGTCTCGCAATCATAACCCCGCACCGTGATTTCCCCTTCACACAACCGAGACTAGTTAGACTCGTCGCGCGCCTACAGTTAAGTGCGCTCACGTGGGTGTCGTGGTGTGCCATGAGATGAGCAATGCTACAATATAACACATCGTAAATCCTAGTATGCTGTGCACTGTGCATGTGCACGAGGTAACGATAACTCTTACTCCCTCAGACTTATACTAAGCAAAAAAATCATGTTCGATAGCGACATAAGCTTAAGAAGGCTAGGAGGAGAGATTACCCCATGCTCAGAAATGAGCATACCAGAGGATATGACGTTTTGTTCAGAAGGCGGTGATCCCGCCATGCTCCAATAGATGCGGACCTGCGATTAAAAGGGTCTCAGGACAACAAAAATAGCAAAGAAAATGACAAGAAAGAACGGACCCAAATGGTCCCAAATGGGTTGTCGCCCAAGAGCCCTTTTGTATAACGTCCTTGAAGGTGGACCAAATACCTGTATTATAGTTTGATAGCACAAGTCTTATAATAAAAAGCTAAAGAGACAGTACTACGCAGCAAATAACATGAAACAAGAAGCACAGAAACATCACGGATGGCACACAGCACAGCCCAGAGATCCCGGCACGCATCAGCTATATGCTGATTTGTGGTGGTTCTCCCCAGTCACGTGAGATGGGCACGAGGTGAAAGCTTTAGGGCCCAAGGAAGATGTCTGTCCCTTGCCCCTAACCTCCTCCTTCTCGCGCCGGAGGGCTGCAGAGCGCGCAGCATGCAGGATTCTTTCCCGCTTCAGCTTTTCCACCGAAGGAGAACGCCACCGAGCACCAAGGGTGGGAGGAGCGATAGTGTTTGTCGGATTGGGATCAGCCGGGGGCTTCATTTCTGCACCCTCAAGAGGGGGTAGATCAGCCCAATGAACCTGTTTAGATTGTTTACATTTCTTGTTCTCAATAAAGACATTGTTTGGAGGGCTCGTCGCTCCGCCTTCTCCCAAGAATTCCAACGCCTTGGTCTCATTGCTTTTCCCTTCTATCTCCAACTCATTATTTGTGAGCTGCTTCGCTTCTTCTTTCAGCAGAGTGATACTTTTCTCCTCTCTAGGATTCTTCACGTCAAAGTCAGATTTTTCCTCATTAGACCTGCACTTACTTTTACTTACAGAGAAGTTAGGAAGATACGATAATCCAGAAAGATTCGCTGCATTGGAAGGTAG
The DNA here is from genome assembly GCA_033032865.1 of Dactylorhiza incarnata. Taxonomy (NCBI): domain Eukaryota; kingdom Viridiplantae; phylum Streptophyta; class Magnoliopsida; order Asparagales; family Orchidaceae; genus Dactylorhiza; species Dactylorhiza incarnata. Next base: position 18,666,028 of record JAWHQI010000013.1, read on the forward strand.
AGTGACACAGCCCATGGCGATGTGGAGGGTTGCGCCGCTCTCCTTCAGAAAAGGAACCCCCAAGATTGGCATGGAATCATTTTCCATGGGGCCGAGAATCTGAAAGTCAGTGACCACATTCGTTCCATTAAGATTTACTACAACCTCAAGAATCTCACCTTCAGTTTCGATAGTCACTCCATTAACCAATACCAGCGACTTCCGGTCCTCAGAGTTCATTGTTAGGTGCAACCTCTCAACGTCTTGCAGAGCAAGAATGTTGCGAGATGCACCAGAGTCGCAAAGCGCGGCAACCTCGATGTTATTGATAGTACATTCAACAACGCAAGGGCTCACTTGACCACCATCCGCATCAGCAATGCTTTTGCCTTGCTTCCGTGGGTTCTTTTTAGTATTACTTGGAAGAGCGCCTTGCATACGCTCGGAGAGTACCTGGGCCAATTGGCCTAGCTGTGTCTCCAAGTTCCGCATTAACGCAGTTTGATTGGCCATATTTGTTTGAGCCAGATCAACAAATTTTTCCATCATTTCTTCCAATGCGCTCTTCCTCTGCGGTGGTGCATTTTGAGCAAACCCCGGTTGTGGCGGCCTTGGTTGGCTACCGGAGGCTTGCGCATCAAATTGATGCGAGCCTCCTTGCCATCATTGGTTAGGCACGTTTTGTTTCCATGAGAAGTTCGGGTGACTCCTCACGGCCGGGTTATAAGCGTTGTTAAATGGTATTCCCCGATTTTGATCATTCAAATAATTCACACTTTCATCAAAAGTTAATTCAGCGGGTTGCTCACCTGAGGGGCACTCATAAGCATGATGCCCGAGGTTTCCACATCCTTGACACGAAATGGCCATTACTGGGGCAGGAGGGAGGGCAGGCCTCTTAAGTAGCATGACGTTGTCATAAGGTGCCGATGCCACCTCGGCAGATGCGCCCGATGTGCTCACCTCAAAGAGTCCACGAGCATTCCTTGGGGCGTTTCTCCCAGCAGTCCAGAACGAGCTATGAGTGGCGGTGTCCTGGAGAATCCTCAGTGCGTCCTCGGGTGTATGGTTCATCAGGGTGCCGCCTGCAGCTGCGTCAATCATGGCCCTATAATTGGGCTCAATTGCAAAGTAGAAATTTTCCACCAAGCTCCAAGGCTGTAGCTCATGCTAAGGGCACTTCCGGAGGAGGTCTGTGAACCTATCCCATGCTTCCGCAAGGGTCTCCTGGTCGTGTTGCCGGAAGGTTGCGATTTCTCTCCGCAAGTTTACAACCCTGTCCACCGGGTGGAATTTTGCCAAAAACTTCGTCTGCAGAGCATCCCAGGTGGTAGCTGCGGCGGGTGGTATTGTGTGGAGCCAATCCTTCGCCTTGTCGCGGAGGGGGAATGGAAACAACCTGAGTTTCACCGTCTCATCAGCAATTCCTAGGCCGTGGCCAAACCACTTCGTTCTCATCAGCCGCTTGAGCTGCGGCCGGTGCATTTCCCACTCCTGGATTAGCCTGATTTTCATTAACATTCATGGTGGCAGCCGCACGTAGACGCGCCCGCAAAGTACGCTCTATCTCAGGATCAAATGCTGCAAATTCACCAGGATGATGTCTATACATGCGCACACTATACCAAAAAGAGAAATATCAAAAACAAAAGCACCCTTAAACTAATTTCCACAACAAATAAATCATAACCGCTTGCAGTCCCCGACAACGGCGCAAAAAACTTGACGCGCTATTTCCACACCGCTAATTAGCGGGCATGAAATGCGGTACGACGGCAGTGCACCGGTCGTTGTCAAGTAATAAAAGTAGGGAGTAGCTCCCCGAATATCGTTCTCAAAGGACCGCAAGTTAGGGAATACGATTTGCTTGTTAGGAAATTAATTATGGGGGTTCTAGGTTTAACAAAACAAGAGGGGGATTTGGTTGATTTTATAGAACGGGAAATGAGAAAACTAGACACTAAGCGGGTCGCAATCACCGCTTCGCTTGGTGGATGGGTTCAGTGCAGGCCGCGATGTCGTGCTTCGCTTAGCGGATGGCCGGTGAGCATATGGATGAGGTGAGTGCAAATGTGAGGGGTGAGGGTCGAAGGCACTTCTTCGCTATCGCTTCCAGCTCTTGCTAGAGCAGGTGCTAGAATGTGTGGGTGTAAGTGGAGCGGGGGCGGAGCGCATCACAACACAGCATAACGAAGAGACAAGATCATAAATAAACTTCCATTCATAGACAAATAGATGTTCATTCAGTTCATTACAACTATTAAGAGTACAAATCACAAAAAGAGAAAGGGTAGAAGTAACCACGAGATGAGAAGCCTCGCCGCGGATCGTGGTCGGAATGGGGGATCGTCACGCCTCGTCCGAGCTCAGTCCTTGGTTGCTTCCGGGATGTAGAGGCTGTCACTACCTCCAACTGCTGCCCGTCTTCTTCTCAGAGCTGGGTTCACTTCTTCTTCCCCCAATGGAGATGTCTTCCTCTTGGAATGCTGGTCGTAGATGGCGAAGAATGCTTCCGGGACCCTAGAATGCCCTTAGGATCAATGGATGAAGCTTTCTCAAGGGGAGGAATGGTAGGAGGGACCTTGGAGAGGTGGAACGGCGGAGTCGCGCGCAGAAATTGCGCCAAAAACCTTGCTGAATACCTAACATCGCGGAACAGCGCCTTAAATAGGGAGCAGAATAAGTACTGGGCAAGGTCAGTGGCACACGACCAATGGTCGTGCGCGAAGGACTGCCTTTGATCGTGCGCAGTCAACCTGTAGCAAAGGGAAAATAGCAAACATTGCACGGTCAGGGGCGCACGACCAGTGGTCGTGCGCGAAGAAAGGCCTGTGATCGTGCGCATATCTTTGGTCCGATCTTGATCTGGGCTGGGAATTAATGCACGATCAATGATCGTGCGCCTGATCGTGCGCGAAGGAATGCGCACAATCTGAGGCTTTTTAGGCCAAAAATCATCCCGCACCATCCCGAACGTGCACACGACCCCAGGACCTGCAGGAAAAGTACACATAACCCCGATCCATGCACACCACCGGATCCATAACACAGGCATACAGTAATAAATAGGAAAAACATGCCACAAAGGGGAAAGGATTGCACAAAAGGCGCAGAAACACCATGCTATCAATATAAGCGTATATGAACAGCAAATGAAGTGCATTGACACTAAAACAAACCCAAATGAGGCCAGAAATCACTCTATAAACCAGACTCATCAACCACCTCCGTTGAGGCGGTGGCCATCGTTTGGCGGTGGTTTGCCGGCCGGAGGTGGCCGGAATAGTGTTTTAGGGGAGGGGGGAAAAGCTCTAAAACAAGCCTTTTGGGAAGCTCGATCCAAGGCCATTTTGGCTCGAATCAAGGCCCAATCGAATTCAGATCTACGCACTAGGGGAGGAGAAGGGGATCGGACCTGAATTGGTGCAGAGTTCCTTGTGGATCTTGGGTTCACCATGGGAGCTCGGGGAGCTTTTGGAGCCATGTCAATCCGAGCCTAGAGTGCACAATCCTTTTGGGAAAGTTGGGGGTTTCACTCCTCTCACTCTTTTGAAGATGTTAGAGGCCTTGATTGGGAGAGGGGGAGGTTACAACCTTGAATGCCATTGATGGCCATCAAGGTAATTTCGGTTTTGGCTTGGGGGAGATGAATAGGTACTCAATCCAGCCGGGAGAAGGCTGGAAACTTCTCCTCTCCCCAAGACGAGATGAATGGTGCCATTATTGGAGGAGATGGGAGGTTTCCTCTTCCTCTCCATTAACTCCCCCTTCCTTCTCTCTCTTTCAAATTAGGGCTTTCTCTCTCCTGGCCGAATTTCCTGAAATTGAATGGTTAATTCAGTAATTACCAACCCCATTAGGTGGTGGACCACCTCAATTGAGTCTAGACCAGGTGGATTGGGCTTGATTAGGTCAAAATAGGTTATTTTGACCTAAATTTAGGGTGGAGTTGACTTTGGTCAATTTGACCGTTTGGGTTGGCCCCAATGGGTGGGTAGTGACCCATTGGTCTCTCTTAAGGGTTAGGAAGGTCTAGGTATGGTCAATTTGGCAAGGTGGAGGCCAATTGACCCAAAATAGGGCAATTTGACCAAAATAGGGCTAGAGTTGACTTTCGTCAAATTGGCCAAATTGGTGGCCCCATGGTGGGGGTTTTTAGTCCATTGGGTCCCTAATATCCTTATAAGGGTAGGGGCAAGGTCAATTTGGCATGGTGGAGGTCAATTGACCCTAATTAGGCTACTTTGACCAATTTGGGGTTAGAATTGACTTTGGTCAATTTGGCCTCTTTGGTTGACCCCAATGGGTACTTGATGCTCTAAGGGACCCTCCAAAGGGTTAGGTGTGCCATGGTGAGGTCAAAGGTTCATGGTGGGGTCCTAAAGTCCAACCCTAGGCTTGGTATCTGAAAATTGCTATTTGCAGACCAAGGTGCTCTTCTCCTTCAAGCCTAAGGCCAAGTGATCTCTTCAAGCTTCCTAGGGTTTTGTCATGACCTAGTCATGAAAAAACCACTATAGGGGTCTAGTTGTTTGGGGGATGTTACAAATCCCAATACATAAAAATAAAAATTTCGTCCTCGAAATTCAGGTTAAGCCTGTGGGGGTTTCTACTACGAGAAAGAAAATGTAACATCCTAGGAAAATTACATTATACCTGACGTAAAAAGCTGCGGGTACTTTTGCTGCATCAAGTCCAGTGGTTCCCAAGTATGCTCTTCCTGTCCATGATTCCTCCATAAAACCTTGACCAACGGAACCTTCTTGCGCCGCAAGACTCGTAACTCCATGTCATCTATCTGAACCAGCTACAGGTAAACCGACCGATCAGTAGCTTCTGGCCCCTCTGAAGTAGAAACCTGCTGCTCTGGCCGAAGTAGAGCCTTCCTAAGCGAGGAGACGTGGAAAACGTCATGCAGTCCCTCCAACTCTGGCGGTAGCTCCAGTCTGTAAGCCAGGGGACCGATCCGCTCCAGGATCCTATAAGGTCCCATATACCTCGGACTGAGCTTCTTCCGCCCGCGAACCCGCGAGACTCCATGCATCAGACGTATCTTCAAGAAAACCCGCTCTCCCACCTAGAACTCCACCATACGATGACACGCATCGTAATACTTGGCCTTCCTGCTCTGGGCCTCCAGCATCCTATCTCGAATCAGCCTCACCTGAGCCTCCGTGTCCTCCACGAACTCTGAGCCAAGTGCCTTGGGATCCTCATCCTGAATCCAAGACAAAGGTGTTCTGCATCTCCGTCCGTATAATGCCTCATAAGGTGCCCTGCCTATACTAGCCTGATGGATGTTGTTGTATGAGAACTCAACTAATGGCAACAGTCTCTCCTATGGCTCCCCGCGGTCCAAAATGCAAAGACGTAAAAGATCCTCTAGGGTCCGGTTGGTACGCTCTATTTGCCCGTCTGTCTGAGGGTGAAATGCTGTACTAAATGTCAACCAGGTGCCCAGATAGGCCTGCACTGCTCTCCACTCCCTCAACGTGAATCGTCCATCCCGATCCGACACGATCGTCCTCGGCACACCATGGTATCGAACAAACTGATCTACGAACCTTCGCACCAAAACACTAACCGACTCGTCCTTCCTGATCGGAATAAATCAGGCCACCTTCGTCAACCTATCGACGATCACCCAAATTGAGTCATTTCCCGGGGAAGACCGTGTATAAAGTCCATAGCGATGTCGTCGAACTTCCACTCCGGCACCGGTAGTGGCTGCAATAATCCTGCTGGGTTTCGGCACTCTTCCTTAACGAGTTGGCAAGCCTCGCAGTGGGTCACAAAATATACGATTTCTTTCTTCACGCCTGGCCAATACATGGTCCTCTTCAAATCTGCAGTCATCTTGGTGATGCCCGGTGATGAGTCCCAATTATATACACATTTATGGACTCATCTGGGCCGATTATCTAGTCTATGCACTACACTTTAGGCATGTTTTCGTTCATATTTGATATTCCATGCTATGTGCACTTTTAGGCCCGTTTCGGTGTGAAATTGCGCCCCTTGTTATTGGGGGTAAGCACTTGGTGCTCCCCAATCTATTTTCTGTGTTTATTTGGTGCGGGAGGTATTCCCAGCTTATTTGCTTTGTATGTGGGTGACCGGATCGTCCTGTTTTCCCCAGAATTCATGTCTGTGCATATCGCACGGTCGTGCGTTTCCTTGACGCACGGTCGGTTGCGGTCGTGCGTTTGTGTCGGGTCAGAAAATGGAGCGTGGGAGTTTACTCGTGCATTTTTACGCACGGGCTGATTTGCCCGTGCGTGAGTAAAACGCACGGTCGACCTGTGTCTTCTTGATTTTAGAGCGTCGGAGTTTACTCGTGCGTTTTTACGCACGGGCGGATTTGCCCGTGCGTGAGTAAAACGCACGGGCGGCGCAGCGTCTTCCCCAAGCCAGCTTTTATCATTTAATACCGCACGGTCTGCGCACGATCATGCGTTCGACCGTGCGTGACCATTTTCTGACAATTTTCTATTTAAGCCGCAGGTCTTGCCCTATTGTGGATCGACCTTTTTTCCCGCTCCCAGAGCTCCAGTTCCGCGCCCTTTTCGCCGTCCAACACCGCCCACCTTCGGGAGGAGCTCCAACCGCCATTCTCTTGCAAATCTCAAGCCGGAGCATCCTCTAGGCCTCCTCCATTGATCGTGCACCTCCAAAGCTCCATTTCGAGGGATTTCCTGCTACATTTATGAAGTTCTCCGGTGAGATCGTTGCCAGAGAAGATTGACGGAGAAGACGGGTATAATAGAAGAAGGTGACAGCTCTTCTGGACACCGGACGGCAGTTGGAGCCCGAGCCCGGACGAGGATTGACAACCCTAGATTCCGGCCGTGAACCTCCGATGAGTCTCCGTGCTTTGGTTGTAATCTAAACCCCCTTTATACTGTAGTATTGTTTTCCTTTATATTTTGGGTGTATGAACAATGTTTGCTTAAACCTTATTATGTTATTTTTGTATTTCATGTTTATGTGAAATTGATATGTGTGGTTTATGCAAGTGAGGAGGGCCCCATTCCATCCTCCATCCCACCGTCACGTTCATGTGCCGCACTAGCAATTGCTAGTGGCGTGCTTGTCGACGAGGTGCTTGCGACCCTCATCCGTATGCCTACTCTTCCATCCGCCTAGCGAAGCGTGGCATAGCGGCCCGTGTAATCCATTCCGACTCCTCCGGTGAGAACCATTCCATCCGCTTGCCTACTCGTCCATCCGCCTAGCGAAGCGTGGCATAGCGGCCCGTGTAATCCATTTGCCTAACGAAGCAGCGCGCTCAAGGCCTGCACAGTTCGATTCTGCTTGCCTACTCGTCCATCATCCCTTGCGATGCAGTGCGCTCAAGGCCTGCCTAGTCTCCATCCCGCCAAGCGAAGCATTGCATAGCGGCATTGCATAGGCGTAGTGTAATATTTTCTCTTTATTTTTCACAATCCAAATCCCCCGTTTCCGCAATCCATCCGCTCGAAAGGACTTCAATATCAAGTCCTTCCTCGATCGTTAACTCCACCTTACTGTGTTCCTTTGAGATCGATACTTGGGGATTCATTCCCATTTTATATTACTTGAACGATCGGTACACTGCGGTTTTGTGTCGCATTCTTACTACCGCCTATAGCGGTGTGCTAAGATCTGCGCATCAAGTTTTTGGCGCCGTTGCTGGGGAACACAGACGTGTGAGTTTTCTGGAGAGGGAGAGCTGTAAGATAGAAGCCCTTTTCCCTTTGTTTATACCATTTCTTTTGTTTATTTTAGTGTTAAAATTTGATATTTCTATTTCATTTCCTCCTTTATCTAGTTTCGGCTTTTCTATAGCAGGAGTTCATTTAATTCTAGTTGCGTGTAGTTTTATTTTGCAAGGAATTGTTGATTTTTGTTTTATCCACATATTTCTGTGATGTATTCTGAAGCCGAGTGTCGCCTCTATGACACTTTGCATCGATACATCGACGCCATGACTGCTTTAAACGTTGAGCATTGTATTAGGTGCTTGCTATGTCAAGGTTTAGGCCATATAGTGAAGTATTTCCCTCGTCTGTGCGATCCTTCCCCCTCTGAGGACGTGTACGCAGCATCCCCTCGTTTACGGGAGACTACTGCGGACAGGCCCACCAGAGTGTTGCCTGGCCCCTACACTGACATCGCACATCTTGCTCGATCTTTGCCCTTGGAGATTACCAAGGAATCTCTCGCCGCGTATAGCTCTTTCATGGGTCCCTCAATCCCCTTTTATGAGCTTCCCTTGAGTGACGATGTGCACTCATTCGATGGTCAACAGGGAGAGGATTGGGAACTCATGGATGCACCAGTATGGTGTGTAGATTCTGGTTCTTCCTGCGGGGAGGCGTCTGTGGATATTTTCGCAGAGGCGACTGCTCATTTATTTTCTGATCATGAGAGTAGTCTGGTTCCTCCGCATTCCTTGCAAAATTCATCTACTCCTATCTTTAGTGAGTCGGCTGATGATGTCGTGCGGGTGGTTGATTCGGCGCCTGAGGTTGCGCCAAAGTGGGACGAGGATTTCATTCTCTCTGATGGGGAGTGTGATACCTTTGAACACGATGACGCACCGCAGTGGGATGAGGAGGATTCTCTTTCCGAGGAGGAGGTATTTACTTACTTCTTGGATGGGGACATCCAGCTCACCACCGAGGACACCGAGCTCCTGGGTTCCCCTCATTACGAATCATATGATACCGACAGTGATCTGTGCTTGGATCCTGCCAGGAGTGAAACCGGGATCACTCCTCCCTTGTTTGGTTCTTTTAGTTCTTCATCTAGTTTATTTCCTAATCCTCTTTCTTTTAGTGATTATACTGATAAGTTCATCCTTCTTGCTTCCCCTCTTGCATTAATGTCTGATATATCTTTTATCCCTCTGCAGGCGCTTGAATTTATAGACCCATTCTTGGGTAATTTTGAGAGGCAGTCTTGGCAGGGAAAGCAGTTGGCAATGATGAATTCAATCGTCTATTCCACTTCATCATCATTGCCTGCTTTTTCCTTGAAAGACTGGGTGCAGGGTGGAAAGCGTTACTTCATCCATGACCGCCGATTGGAGGAGAGGAAGAGGATGAAGAAAGATGAAATATGGAGATGGAAAGCTCCAGATCCTCTTGACTGCTGCTGTTGGGTCTTCGGGCCCATCTCCTTTATTCTCAGTTACCACTTTAAATCAACATACAGTTGATCTTTTTTGCATGCTTGTAATAATTAGGATATTTTGGTCTTTTCTTCTATGTTTAGACAATTTTATTAAAACTGCTTAATACAGGTATTAAGTCCAGCTTAAGGACGGTAAACAAAAGCGCTGCTGGGAGACAACCCAAGTTTTTGTTGCTTTTATTTTTTCTCTAACATGCTAATAGTTTAGTTTTATATATTTTTGCGTGGAGTCTTTTGCCTGCAGGTGCGCGGCGATTTTCTTGTTTGGCGGATATGGGAGTGGATTCTTTATACTAACGCCAATCTTCTGGTATGCTCATTTCTGAGCATGGGTAACGTTTCTTCCCCTAGTCTTTTATTTAATTTTCATGGTTACGTCATTTGTGTCAATTGCTTAGATTAAGTCTGGGGGAGAGCCGCTATGTGTTACCCACTGCACGTGCACATATCATTTGCATACTAGAAGTATATTAATCTCATTTATTTTGTATTGTTCATCTTCACAGTACATCACAACACCCACTTGAGCACGCGCTTATTTGTCTATGCGTCTCGGGTAAGTATTATTTTTCTGTGTGATTGAAAGATCATGATGCTGGCATAGGATTGAGTGGCGGAGTAACATGTTGACTCTAGCAGTGCTCTTAGTCGAGTGCTCGCGTCTCGTGTTGAAATTCTTGTAGAATTAGCTTTTTCTCATGCATTTAGTTTTATAATTTTCCAATTGCGTGAATACTGTTTATTCTACTCGTATTTCGTGAATCCATTTGAATCCGACGATAGTGTAGGTGCGTGTGTAGACGATCGCTAGTGATGTATTGCTCGAGTTGGGAGGAAGGATATTCTTTCTCTGTGGCTAAGAACTTGCCGCTAGCGACTCTCGAAGCATGGGTATAGGTTATTTCATTTGTGCGAGTGTGATATAGGCCATTCTTTGACCCGGTTGAGCCCTTGCACCATTCCTAAACGCTCTATCCTTGCTTAGCCCCTTTGTGCCTAATCCCTACCATTTGATTCAGCTCCACCTTCAATTCACCAAAGCCAAAATGACTATCCTAATCGCACACCAAATTCTGAGCTCAAGCAATTTGTGCATTTAAAAGTTGGGTGTTGAGGCTGTGTATATTTGTGGTTGTGGTGGGAATGCGTTATTGAAAATATAGCTGTGTTTATTATTATTTGTGTAAAGTTATAATTTAAAAAAAAAGAGAAAAGAAAAAAAAATGTGAAAAGAAATGAAAAAAAAGTGTAAAGCAATGTATTTGGGAATATGTGGTGTACACACCCCATAGTTTCATGTTTAAGTCTGGGGGTGTGGTGTACACATTTTTCATTATTGCCGGATAGTGTTCTTATTGCGAGCTCATTTAGGTTAGGTGTGCTAAGCCCCCACGTTTATCATTGTCTACCGCACCGTAGCCTAAGCCTAAATCATAACCTAAAAGTCCTATTGATTCGCACTCTGAACGTAACTAGTGCCGTGGAGAGAGTGTGAACGAGCAAGCTTATGGCCATCGTCATTGATGGATTTCTTTGGAGTTTGTCTCGATCCTCGATCTCTGGCAATATTCCACTTAGTGATCGAGCTACTTTCACCCTACGCGTGATTGAAGGATTCACCACGATTCAAATTATGAGTAGCTATAATAAGTAGAAACGCAATCTAGAAAATTCTAATCTATTTCGCATGTTTAAAAGGTTTTTCTACTGAAATTTCAACGCGTGCGTGTAAGCGACTTCGCATTGTACTTCGCATATTCAATTACTTTGCCAGCTTATGATTTTTCTACTTCACATGGGAGATAGTTTGCTCGGGACGAGCAATCGAGTAAGTCTGGGGGTGTGATGAGCCCCAATTATATACACATTTATGGGCTCGTCTGGGCCGATTATCTAGTCTATGCACTACACTTTAGGCATGTTTTCGTTCATATTTGATATTCCATGCTATGTGCACCCGGGTGCATGGAATACCCGCTGCAATGAGCCTCTGACATAATATCCTCCCGAATCCGGCCCCCTACCGGTATATACACTCGGCCTCTAAAACTCAACAGGCCGCCCTTCAGCGAATAATCTCCAGCTGAGCCTGCCTCCAAGGCTTTGAATATCGGCTCCAACTTGGCATCCTGCCTCTGCCCATCCCTGATGCGGTCTCGAATGTCGTAAGTGGCACCCATTGCTGCTAAGTACTCCTCGTACAGCTCCAGATCGTCCTCAGATACTATAGAGATCTACATGTCCTCGAACATCCGCACTAACTCCATGTCCATCAGCTTAGGCTCTGCTCCTGGCGCAGTAGCTCTCCTGCTCAGTGCGTCTGCTACCACATTCGCCTTCCCTGGGTGGTAATGCATCGTGTACTGATAGTCTGATAAGAACTCCACCCATCTCCTCTGCCGGATATTCAGATCCTTCTGCATATCTACATACTTCAGATTCTTGTGATCTGAGAATATGTCGCAGTGGACACCATATAGGTAGTGTCGCCAGATCTTGAGGGCAAACACGACTGCTCCCATCTCCAAGTCATGCACCGGGTAGTTCCGCTCGTGATTCTTTAGCTGGCAGGAGGCGTAAGCTATCACATGCCCGTTCTGCATCAGGACGACACCCATCCCCTGATATGACACATCTGTATACACCTGGAATCCTTCCATCCCTGATGGCAGGGAAAGAATGGGAGCTGAAGTAAGCCGACCCTTCAGCTCCTGGAAGGCTGCCTCACACCGCGTCGTCCATGTAAAAGTAGCATCCTTCTTCGTTAGGGATGTGAGCGGGAGGGCTATCTGAGAAAACCCCTGAATGAACTTCCGGTAGTAGCCGGCAAGTCCCAAGAAACTCCTCACATCGGTTGCCGTCTTCAGCGGCGGCCAATCCCGTACTGCCTGAACCTTTGCTGGATCCACTGCTAGACCAGCTCCACTGATAATATGGCCCAGGAAGGCCACCTCCTTCAACCAAAACTGACACTTGCTGAACTTCGCAGACAGATGGTGCTCCCGAAGCTTCTCTAAGGTTAGTTCCAGGTGCCGTGCATGCTCCTCCTCCGTCCTCAAGTAGATGAGGATGTCGTCAATGAACACAATGACAAAGATGTTGAGATAAGGCTCAAACACCCGGTTCATCAGACTCATAAATGCAGATGGTGCATTTGTGAGCCCGAACGGCATCACAGTGAACTCATACAATCCATATCGGCTGCTGAAAGCCGTCTTTGGGATATCCTCCTCCTGGATCCTCACCTGATAATATCCTGATCTCAGATCCAGCTTCGAGAAGCAGTGGGGTCCCTCTGGCTAGTCAAACAACTCATCGATCCTTTGCAGAGGGTACGTGTTCCGCATCGTCAGCCTATTCAGAGCTCTGTAGTCGATGTACAATCTGAGCGTGCCATCCTTCTTCTTCACGAACAACACCGGAGCACCCCAGGGTGAGGAACTCGGCCTAACGAACCCAGCTTCCACCAACTCCTGCAGCTGGCTCCGAAACTCTACCAACTCCTTCGGGGCTATCCGATAAGGGGCTTTGGACACCGGCTTTGCCCCTGGCACCAGCTCGATCTGGAAATCCTTCTAGCGGTGCGGTGGCAGTCCGGGAAGCTTCTCCGGAAAAACATCCGCAAAATCCCGTACGACCGGGATACTTGACACTGAGTCCTTGACTTTAGTCGCCTCGAAGAGCACCTGACATACATCGTCTCCCTGCAGGTGGGCCTTGACGGCCTGAATAGATGATAAGAAGAGACGAGAGGTGGGTTGAGTACCTTCGAAAACTACTTCACCGTCTTCGTGCTTAAGAACGATCCTCCTTGTTGGGTAGTCAATCCTTGCCTGGTTCCCGAACAACCAACTCATTCCCAGGATCAGGTCGTAGTCTTTCATCTTCAACACAGTTGCTGGGCCTCGAATAGTCTTCCTCCAATCTCCACCCTCATGCTGCACGTGGCATTTGTTAGAACCTCCGATCCTTTCGGGAATCGCACCCTCCTGTAATCTCCCTGAAGTGTTGGACATGGTTTAGGTCCTTGATAAACTTAGCGGAGGCGAATGAGTGCAAGGCACCCGTATCGAACAAGGTAAACACGGGTTTGCCGTAAACGCGTACAAAACCTGAGGGTTTTGTTGTTTGGTTCAATGCTAAGGTAAAACTAAAATTTATAAGGTACAAACAATTAAAATAAATGCATCAAAGTACCTGCGATGACCCTAGCTGGGTCCCGGGGCCTTGCCAAGTCTAGGGCGTACGCCTGCTCCCTGTACTGTCTCCGGTCGTCTCCTTGAAATCCACGACCTCATCCACGTCCTCGGCCCCTGAAATGTTGGCCCTGTGGTGCTGCTCGTAGTGCTGGTGGTGCATTCCTCTGAGGGCAGTTTCTCTTGATATGGCCGATCTGGCGATAGTGGTAGCACTCTGGTGGTGGTCCACCTCCTCCAATCCTTGGCATCTCCCGCATCTGTAGAGGTTGAGGAGCCAGCACTACCTCCTCTCTCTGCTCCTGCCTCTCCTCCTGGCGGGTCGGACCTCCGTCTTTCTCTCCCCAGCATCTCGGCCTCTCGGCTGATCCCTTCTGCCTCCTCATCCCTGATATTCCATCGGTCTCTTTCTCCCACGAACAGCTTGCTGGTCGATCTCCAGCTTCTTGGCCATCTCTAGAATCTTTGTCATGCTGTCGTCGGAGACGAAGAGGAGGGCCTTCCTCAGCTCATCACGAAGGCCCTTGAAGAACCTCTTTGCAAATCCTGTGTCATTCAGCTGATACGAAACCGCAAACCGGGATAGATGGGTGAATTCCCGGTGATACTCCAGAACCATCCTGCTCCCCTGTTTCAACTGCGAAAACCTATCCTACAGCTCGTCTCTCGCAGACTGCGGCATGAAATGCTCCAGCAGTGCAGCCTTGAAATCCTCCCATGAAACGTTCGCTGCCTCCAGTCCTGGATAAGCTGTAACCAGGAACCTCTTCCACCACCTCTTAACATAAGACTCCAAGCAAGAAACCACCAGTGGCACCTCCATGTCTGCCGGGCACTGGATCCCTATCAACATCTCCTCCATGATATCTACCCACTCCTCAGTCCTCACAACGGTCTCCGTCCCGATGTATGATGGCAGGGAGAGACCTCGGAAGATACTCAGCCAGTTGGCCCCAGGGTTTTGCTGAGGAGCCGGTGCCTGTTGTGCCCTGAAAGTCACCAGAATGGCAGTCAGTGTCTGTCCTAACTCTGTCTGCTGGAACGGGGTAGGAGCCGTGGTGGTGGGACGATGTCTGGAGTCGTTGGGACTCCATGCTGCGGCGTAGGGTTCATCGCGGGCTACACAAGAAAATTACACTCGTAAGGAACTTAGCCAAAGAATGATCAGTTATAAGTGGACCTTTTCATGTGATTTCCCTTATCGGCACACCATTGCTTCCGTTGCCAATTTGTCCTCAAACTAAGCTCGCGCGGGGTGGCCCAGGGTTTGTGGACTCCTTTTCTTCGGATCCAGATTTCCTCTGATACCACTTGTAAGACCCCCTTTTTTTCAAACATCCGGGTCTTAGGCCCAGAACCGACGCTTTGTGGTGACACCCTCGCTTGGGAAGGTCGCCACTACAAAATGCCGATATTGCCGGCCAAATCGATCACGAAGAAGCAAAGAGAAATAAGCTAAAAGAAAGCCAAGTCCACATCGCATAGAAAAGTAATACATCCACGAAGAGATGTCCACAAAAATATAACTGAAATAAGGAAAGAGATAACAAGGGCTCCTGCCCGATACATCAAGCCTCACTACAAATTCACTCGCGGAAGAAAAATAACTAGAACTAATAGCCACTCACAGATCCTGTCATTGGTGCTCCCGTGCTAGACTGCCCCGCCTCCATCTGCACCGGCCTCTGGTGTTTCTCTGTCGCCCCGGTCTCCTAAAATGATAAGGTCCACCGACCGTTAGTCAAAAAGACTAAGCCAATCCCCCACCCCTCCCCCGGTGACTCCTAGGCACCGAGCGGGAAGGATGAAGCGGAGGACAAACAAGGGGTAAGAGCAAAAGTAGATGACAGTGTATATTCTACAGGAAGAGTTCTACCACTACTCAAGTATATATACATAATTGAAACAGGTAATAAAGCATAGTAAGAGCAGGTAATGAATAAATAAAGTGCAGTAAGTAAAGACATATATAAAGGAAATGTAACCATTGATTTATAGGAATGTTCACACAAACCTATAGACCAAGGGGTCGTTTAGCAAGGCCTATCGTATAAGAAGTCCCATAACCGACTTATACGATAGGGGTAGGTGTTGAAATGAAATGTTTATGCTATGACAGGCAAGGTATGCAGTTATGCTATGTTCATACAAGTGCAACTCACCCACTTCGACTCTATGTGCACAGACCTTTAGTTCCCCCTTTTTGGAGCTTGCAAGACTCCCAGGATACTCCCATAGTGGCAAACGGAAGCGGTGGGTTGGGCCTCGCCCACCTCTAGGTTGGTATATGCACTACCTAACCTAGACCTATCGTACGCCTCAACGCAAAACCGCGGAGCATCTTCGTACTCTTACTGGCTGGACCACCAGACTTTTATGGCTAAGTGCAAATTCTACACTTGCCGAGCCCGAGTATCAACGTCGGTGCAACGACCGCCAACACTAAGGACCCACCACCTTGTGCACATGCAACATGTTCTACTATCTATCTACAAACTACAACATAAACCACCTGGGCTTAACTTGCCCAACCAAGAACCAAACTGAGTCACAAACTCTCCGGATCAACAATCCGCACCAACCACCACCGAGCCTACAACTCGGGGTACCAAACCAACCAAACTCCCGTGACAACGGAGTGTGAGTGAATGTGTTATTTGTTAGTCTTGAGCATCTTCTATACTCCTACGACTTAGGGTTAATCTTGGACTTCCCGAGGGTTACCCTATAAGGGGCTCACTACGGTATTAGGAACTGTAATGGGTTGACACCCCAAAGTTCCCTTTCTCAAGATGCTTACTGTTATTGGTATCTACCCTTAAGAATTCCCTTCTACCATTTCACTTGAGTTAGACCTAAATCCTTTAAGACACACCAGGGGAAAGACGATCTTTCGTCAATCCCCAGGACAACCTTACTCTTAACCCACCAAGTACACTTTCCTCACATACACTTCCTTGGGTGGACTCACAACTGTCTAATCAACCCATGTGCACCACCTGCACACCATTTCCACCTAGTATGTCACTAAATTCCTAGGTTTCACAGTTTTACTAAACGCAGACCAAACTAACTATATGAAGCTTACAACTAGAGGTACTCCAAATATTCTTCCAACTGACCCATGATATTTACTGGAGGTCCACCATGATGATAATGGACTAAATCCAGAGAATCATATTTTTCCCTAATTAATTTATATTTAATTTAATTTCTCCAAACATTTGCCAAGTGTGAAAATGAACATGAAGTGTAAGTAAATCTTATGATATGGCTCTCCAAAAATTATGATAAATCAATGGTGACTAAATGACATCAGAAACATCATATCATATTTTTACAGTAAGAAATTCTCCTCTAATTTAATTATTTATCATCTATCCAAAATCATAGTTTTATGAAGGAACTACCAAAAAGATCAACACTAAAATTATGAGAAAAATAACAAACTCTTGTATTCACCTGAAAAGGCTACTGACGAAGTTTTAGAATTTAAGGAAATCATTTTTTCACTAAAATAAATAAATTAAGAAAACCTCAAATTAAATGAACTGTGAAGTAGCCTACTGATTTAAGTCTTTAAAAATTCAATAAAAATTTACAGAGACTCCTAATGTTCTGAAAGGTCTTATCACCAATTTGCATAATTTAACAATGAGATTTGGACCCTCAAATATTTTTCTTAAGTCTAAATCAAAACATGTGCCTTCTGAAATAAGTACTGATTAAATCATTTAATAAAATTCACAAAAATTACCAGAGGTCTAAACCATGATTATAAGGGCACCACCAAACTTTCATCATCATCCAAGACTTTTTAAGCATGTAAAGGTTTCTTTTAAGAAGTCTCCCTAAAGGGGTTATGCCCTAATTCAAAGGGAATATTGGCTCCTAAAATTCTTATAAAATTACCCAGTGCCTATCTACCCCCATATAAGCTTATCCACCAAGTTTCATAACCACTCTTGGACATTTGACCCCATGTCCTTCACAAGGCCCTATATGCACACCTAGGGATAAAACTAGTGTCCTAGGGCATAACCACCTCCACACCACCCCATATCACTCATGGAGGTGTTTTAGGAGATCCTAAGCCAGCGGCCAAGGTTTCAACTCATGGTGAGGAGATTTGACCACAATACCCCTAGACAAACACCATGCCCTAATTTTGACCTAATTAGACCCAACATAGGTTAGCCAATTTCAAAACTAAATCAGTCCCAATTGGGCTGAGTTTTTTACCAGGGTCATGTGATGACCCCAAGAAGCACTCACCAAAATTTGGAGGGAATTGGAGGTCATTTGACCCACTAATTAATTTAAATTTAATTTATGAAATTATTACAAAAACCATAGAAAAAAGATTCTCCTAAAATTCCCATCTTTTGATATGATGTGTGAGTAGGTGTAAATAGCCTAGGTTTTAAATATCAAGGACATATCATTTACCAGGAAAAAGTTATGCAAGAAAGAGTGACTGCCCTACCATAGGGACCAGTCCCACCAAAATGGCCCTACAGGGAGCAACAGTACTCCTTTTGGGATGAAACAAATTTTAAAATGAAGTACACACCAAGGGCTACAACTTTGGTGTTCGCCACTTTTTCATCATAGGGCCTTAGGTATTTTCTATAATAATTTTTATCTACTGCAATAATAATACATAAAATGAGATATTAAAAACTATTATTATAAAATGTTTAGACAGAAGATTTGAACGGACGTGATTACGTCTTCTTCCATGGACAAACAACCATGATTGCCCTTTCCTGTAGGATTTCCAACCCTTCTTGCCCGGGATCCGACCACCTTCCCGGCCGTCCACCGCCACCACCACCTCCATTGAGGTGGTGGCCATCGTTTGGCGGTGGTTTGCTGGCCGGAGGTGGCCGGAATAGTGTTTTAGGGGAGGGGGAAAAAGCTCTAAAATAAGCCTATTGGGAAGCTCGATCCAAGGCCATTTTGGCTATATTCTAGCCAATTTGAATTTGTTCGTGCATTTTTACGCACGGGCGAATTCGCCCGTGAGTGAGTAAAACGCACGGGCACTGCTGCTTCTTCATCAAGCATGGTTTCACGTTAAATAACGCACGGGCAACGCATGGTTGTGCGTTCGCCCGTGCGTGACTAAAATTCTGCCCATTTTGTATTTTAAGCAGGAAATCTGCTGCAAGATGGGGGAGACCCACGAGAAAAGCTTCTAAATCCCACCATTTTCGCCCACTTCGCCGATTCACCACCATTTTGACATAGGAGGAGCTCCGGTGACATTTGGCTTGCAAATCTATCGCCAAAGCACCCTCCTTGGCCTCCTCCATCATCCTCGAGCTCAAGAAAGCCATAGACGGAGAACTTCTGCGGCATTCCAGGTGTCGAACAAGAGCTACTTCAAGCTAGACCACGAAGAAGACGGGTAATAGTAGAGGAAGGTGACAGCTCCTCCGGACCCCGGACGCAACTGAAGACCGAGAAGGACGAGGCCTGACAACCCTACGATTCCAGCCGAGAATCTTCAGCATAGTCTTCGAGCTTTGGTTGACTCTTTTCCCCTACGCTTGTTTCAGAGTTTCTCTTTATTTGTATTTGAGATTGTGGATGATGTTCATAAACCTTATGTTTTAGTTGTTATGATTTCATGTTTGTGAGATCCTTTGCGGTTTATGAGATTTGAGGAGCGTCGTAGTCCGCCATCCACTCCACCGCTTACTAGTGCTCCGCACTAGAAATTGCTAGTTGCGTGTTCAGCGACGAGGTGCCTACGCCTCATCCTCTAGCCTTCTCGTCCACTCGCTCACCGAAGCACGGCATCGCGTCCTGCACTCCATCCCGACAAGCGAAGCGGAGCTTTAGGCCCGCATTTCCTTTCTTCGTTGATAGCATAGGAAAACCACTTTCAAAACCCCCCTTTTTATTAATTGTTTTAGAATCTTTATAAGAGTTTCCCTAGTATGCAAATCATACTACCCAACTTGCAGTCCTTTGAGAAGGATATTCGGGGAATTTCTCCCTACTTTTATTACTTGACAACGACCGGTGCACTACCGTCGTACCGCATTTCGCGCTTGCTAATTAGAAGTGCTGAAATCGCGCGTACATCAAGTCAGGAGCCCTAGATGATGTCCATGGAGCTGGTGAAGATGCTGGAAGAGATGCATATTACCTTAGTTTCTAAGGCGGAGCCCGAAGCCAACAAAGAGTACTTGGCATCTTTGAGCATCACCTATGATATACGGGACCGCATCAGGGCACAGCAGAGATAGGATTCAGAACTGGAGCCGGTGTTTAGATCATTGGAAGAAGGCAAGTCAAAGCCTTATTCACTATGTGACGATATCATCCATTTCCAGGGTCGTGTATACATTCCCAAAGGAGGAGGAATTCAGGAAGAGATACTCAAGGAGGCACACTGCACTAGGTACTCAGTGCACCCCGGGATCTCCAAGATGACAGCGGATCTACGGAAGGACATGTATTGGCCAGGAATGAAGAAGGAGATCGTGTCCTTTGTGTCACACTGTGAAACTTGCCAGCTAGTAAAGGCAAAATGCAGGAGCCCAGCAGGACTTCTACGGCCGCTGCCGGTGATGGAGTGGAAGTTTGAGGACATAGCCATGGACTTCATACATGGATTGCCTCGCTCCCAAACTGGGCACGATTCTATTTGGGTGATAGTGGATAGATTGACCAAGGTAGCTCGGCTCATACCAGTCAGGAAGGATGATTCAGTCGCAGTTCTGGTGAGATTATTTGTGGAATAGTTTGTCAGGTACCACGGCGTGCCTAGGATGATTGTCTCAGATCGTGACAGTCGGTTCACTTCTAGGGAGTGGAGAGCGGTGCAGGCATTGTTGGGGTCTTGGCTTACGTTCAGCACTGCTTTCCATCCACAGACCGATGGGCAGATGGAACGGACCAACCGGACTTTGGAGGACCTGCTACGCTTGTGCATCTTGGATACGGGAAAACCCGAGGAGAAGTTGTTGCCCATGATTGAGTTTTCATACAACAAAAACAACCACTAGTCAAGCATTAGGATGGCACCGTATGAGGCTTTATACGGTAGGAAGTGTCGGACACCGCTTTCTTGGGTCCAAGATGAGGACCAGAAGGCACTTGGATCAGAATTCGTTGAGGACACAAACGCTACAGTTCGGATGATCAGGGACTGGATGTTGGAGGCTCAGAGTAGGCAGGCCAAGTATTATGATGTGAGGCATCAGAAAGTAGAGTTCTAAGTAGGAGACAGGGTTTATCTAAAGATACGTCAGGTGCATGGTGTCTCACGGGTGCGAGGACACAAGAAGCTCAGTCCTCAATTTATGGGGCCTTATAGGATCCTGGAGCGGATCGGCCCCTTGGCTTACACGCTTGAGCTGCCATTTGAGTTGGCAAATTTGCACGACGTCTTTCATGTCTCTTCACTACGGAGTTCTCTACTTAGGTCGGAGTAGCACATCACTTCCCCTTCGAACCCGGTGGAGTCCGATAGATTAGTCTGTCTGGAGCCAGTCCGGATTGACGATACAGCAGTCCGAGTTCTGTGGAAGAAGAAGGTCCCCTTGGTCAAGGTGCTGTGGTCCAACCATGGACGGGAGGAACACACATGGGAGCCTATGGACCTCATGCAGCAACAGTACCCGGGACTCTTCGCTTTAGGTACAACTTAAACCCCCTCTAGATTCATTTACTTACGTTGTGTAAAGAACCCGTAGACCCGAACTTAAATTTCAAGGACGAAATTATTTTTTTGTTTATTGGGATTTGTAACATCCCATTTCCTACTAGACCCATTAACTCCAACTAGGGTGAGACAAGTGGTGAGTGATGTGATTTTGGGCTAGGTAGTGACCTTAGGACACATTGAGTTGAATGAACTCACATGTGGTCTAATATAGGATTCAAGTCAACTTAGGTCAAACTGAACGTGGAGTTCGTTGAACCCAGGAAGTCGTTCGTCGAACGCAGGCCATGGATATACATGCAAACCACATTATTTCTATTTAATGATTTTGTCACACTTTCATATGAATATTCATGCTGGAATTTGAGGCCCTTAGAGGCCTTTTTAGGAAAAGAAGACTGAGATAACTATTGTAGGCCTTGATGTCTACTTTCATTTTGAAGTTAAATTAGACTATTTGGATCAATGTAGGACCCACATCACTCAATTTAGTGAGGCTGGTCAAAATAGAAAACAAAAGTCATTTTGGATATATATCCTAAAATATAAGTCTGATGGACTTGCAATTTTGGCCATGCATGCATGTGACCTGTACCTAGCTTGCACCAAAAAATCTGATTTTTGGGTAATGATTTTTCCAAGGTTTTAATCAAAATATGTAAAATCAAATAAATGACATTTATGGAAGAATATAGCTCCAACTGACCCCAAATTTTGGTGTCACTCTTATATAGCCATGTGTAGGCTGTGGTTAAAATTTGAGACCAAATGGATATATGTAGGTAAGGTAAATTTCCATTGCATGTCTCTACCAAAAATAGAATATGTGTGCCAATAGCAAAAAAGATATTTTGTGTATTTAGCCCAAATGGCTTAGAGTTAGCCTCTGAAATTTTGTACACAGCCTAATTATGGTATAATGCATCACCCTAGAAAATCTTAGGACTTCTATCATCAAGATTCTCATGATTTTGATTATTTTGCCTTATGTCACACTTGTGTATTTATGAATTTTTCATGATTAGAACTTGGAAATAAATTAGGAAACTCTGGAGGTTCACTTGTTAGGTCATTTCAAATCTCTGTAAATGTTGGTAGAAAATTCCATGGATTATTTCTCAAGGAACTATCAAAATTACATTATGTCTCAAATCTGAATAATGAAAATTTTACTAGGCAAATTATTTGAGGAAGTGCTGAAATCCTGGATTATGTTTAGGAACTCAATTATGAAACTCTATGAATTTTGTTAGAATTTTGGAGATAGTATTTATGGAAGAAATTTCATTTATTCAGTTTTTCACCCTTTTTTAAATTGTGAGATTTATATAGTGATTTATTTCTAGAAAATTGTAATCTTCTGGATTTAGTGTTTTCATAACATTATAATGACACTGTATTTTTCCGAGAATTTTTGGAAGTCAAAATCTAGTACTTGTAGTGTAATGTCATGTTGTCACCCTTTTCATGATAAATAGAAATTAAGGGTTTTAAACTGCTGGAAAATTATGGAACTTTGGAATTAGTGTTTTCATAACATTATAATGACACTGTATTTTCCCCAGAATTTTTGGAAGTCAAAATCTAGTACTTGTAGTGTAAAGTCATTTTGTCACCCTTTTCATGATAAATAGAAATTAAGGGTTTTAATCAGCTGGAAAATTATAGAACTTTGGAATTAGTCTTTTTATATCATTATAATGCCACTGTATTTTTTCCCAGAATTTTTGGAAGTTAAAATCTAGTACATCATGTGTAAAGTCATCATGACACCTTTTTATGATAAAAAGAAATTGAGGTCAAACCAATATGGAGTATATCAATATTGTGGTCAAACCCTAAATTTTCCGTTGTGGACCTAGGGTAAGAGTTAGAACTCACATGGACATGGTATTGATAGGAGAGCTTCATCGGGATCAAACCTAGGTCAATTTCATCATGGTCTGCGGATAGTAAAAACTTAATATGGAGATTTGACCAACATGACCACATAGGAAATCAACAAGATTGTGTAATAACCTACACCGGATATACACAACTCTTAGGATAAGAGACCTTAAGTGTCAAGCACCGTTCAAGAGAACGTTGGCTTAGGGTTAAGGCGAAGTTTGAGTCATAAAGCACCTAGGTTATAATGAGTAATAAGTAGAGCGGGTCTTAGAATGGGGTAGCCACCAATAAAAGTAATTGTCTTGGAATGGGGGATTTGGTTTTCAGCCCATTGCATTCCCTAGTACTGCTGCGAGCCCTTCACCGGATAAACCTCGGGAAGTCCAGGATTCACCCTAAACTTCTAAGTATTCAATAATTAGACAAGATTTGTCTAACTAAAGGAATAAGAGATATGGTAAACCTCATCCTGAGTTAAGGGATGGGAAGTTGTATATCAAGACAAGTTAGTCCTACGAGTTGGAGGCTCGGGAGGTTGTATATCAGGACGGGTTAGTCCTGCGAGCTGATGGCACGAGTGGTGATAAATTGCATGTGCATGAGAAAAAATTAGTGGTGGGTCTTCGGTACTGGACCGGTCGTCACACCGACGGCAGTACGTTTACTTAGGTGGGTGTGAGGGTTTGAGGGGCCAGTAGGTTGTTTATACTGCGGTCTAGAGGACGATCCCCAAAAATGCACACTTGACCTCAAAGACTGATGGTTATCAGCAAAGAGTACGCAAGACTCTATAGTGCACCTAGGACGTGTATAGAGGTGTACGAAGGGTCTAGGCCTGGTAGTGTGTATACCCGCCTAGGAAGTGGAGTTGCCCACTCCAATGCTGCCGTAGCCACAATGGTGGTACAAGAGAGTGATGCTAGCTCCAAAAATTGGGAACTAAAGATCTGTGATCACAGAGTCGTGTGAGTGAGTTGCACTTGTATGAATCATATCATAGCATGCATATTATATCATACGTAAACCTAGAACATTATTTACAGACCCTTATCAAATAAATTTGTATGGGCTCTTTTATATGATAAGTTATAATTCCGGAAATCTTAACTTCTAAGATTGTATGGGCATTCATATAAGTTAAGGTACATATGTGATGGTAGAGTATAATTATATACTTGTTTGCTATACTTGCGCGCACTGCTTACTACTTAATTCTTTTGCTGCTCTTTACTACTTACTTGTTTATACTGCTAGAGTAGTGCTTGCCTATATACATATACTTGCTAGCTTAGATTTCCCTGTCACCTGCTTTTGTTTACTCCACTTTGTTGTCCTCTGCTTCTTCCTCCCGCTCGGTGCCTAGGAGTCGCGAGGGGAGGTGGGCACAAAATTGGAATAGTCTTTTTGACTAACGGTCGGTTGTGACCGTAGGTACCCGAGGTGATGGAGTCCCAGCTAGAAGAGGAGACAGGACCTGAGGAGCAGATGTCGCGCATTACTACCGCTACAATACAGGTGCTGAGAGAGATGAGTGTTTAGCTTTCACATGTAGTGTAGTGAGAGAGAGAGTTATTATTATATTTTGGACATGTACCGGGCATAAGCCCTTGTCTCTTTTGTGCTCTGTGCTGGACAATGTTCTTTTTATTTATAAAGCTGTGATGTGGACTTTGTTTATTCTATTGTCTTTCTTTTCTCTATTGGCCTAAGCTAATTGATCGTAATAGCCGGCAGAATTGGCATCTTGCGGTGGCGACTAACCCGTTTGTTGGTGTCATCCATAAGGCGGCGGTTCTGAGCCTAAGACCCGGGTAACCCTCCTAGTAAGGGGGAGGGGGATCTTACAACTCTTCTCCAAGATTCGATTCAACAAGATCACTAAGTTAAGATTCATTCAAGTGCCTTATAGATCTTGTTGTCTTGATAAATTTTTAGATCAGGTTGTTCAAGTCAAATATTTCTTCTTTCCCGTTCAAGTTCAAAGCTTTTATCTCATTCAAGGAATAAGAAGATCTATTTTTCTCAGATCTGAAGAAGTTGAATCTCCTTGAGATTCTAAGAGATTGATTTTCAATCTAAAGTTTTTGTAAAATCCATTTACATACTTTATAGGAAGTTTATCTTCCGAGTTCTTCTAGATCCTAGTTTAGAGGATCGAGTTTGTAGGAGAGTTTATTCTCCAAGTTTGTAGGAGAGTTTGTTCTCCAAGTTTGTAGAAGAGTTTGTTACCCGAATTTTTGTAGGAGTGGTTGTTCTCCGAGTTTATTGGAGTTGTATACTCATAGTTGTAAGTTTATTTTTAATCTGAGATTAGTGAAGTAGCCTAGTCTAGCCGGGCGTGCTAGATTGGTAAGGCGGGAAAGTCGACGTACCCATTCCGGGGAACCACTATTAATCCTTGTGTTTGTGTGTGTTCTTTGTTTTCTATGTGCTTATCTTTCAAGATTTTAATTCCGCTTAAAGCCATAGAATTCACCTATTCACAGACACCACGACTAGGTGATTTAGGTAGCAACTAGATACTTTCAATTGGTATCAAAGATAAGTTGTTCGTTAAGAGGTTAACACCTTGAACAAACTCCTCCATCTACTTGTTCAAAGACACCATGTCTGGAATGGATAGAAACATGGATTCTTCCATGAAGCTGTCGGTTTGCACAAAAGAGAACTTTCCCATGTGGAAGGAAAGAGTGAGGTTTTACATGGAAGCCGCCGATCCAAGGATCTTTCTGATTGTTGAAGAAGGTCCCCATGTACCCATGACAACATCTACATTCAACCCTGTCGTACAAGTTCTTAAGAAGATGCTTGATTTAACGAAGGATGAGATTGCACTTGTCTCCTTGGACAAGAAGGCAAAGAATACAATTGCTAGTGATGTGGATGTTGAAATTATTGAAGTCAAGTGGAAGTTGGCCGGCGGTCTGCATATTGATGACCGCAGAGACCGCGCGGTCTCTGTGTTGGTGCTCTGTCGGTCTGGCTCTGGCGGTCTGCTGTGTTGTCAAGTTTGTTCTTGCATGTTCCGGTCTCTTTTCAGTCTGCTCTGCTTAGTTGGTCTTTCTTCTCTGTAGAAGACCGGGCGGTTTGTTCTTGGGTAACCGCCGTGGCCGGGCGGCTTATGCAGGTCGGTGTGGCGACTTGGTTGAAGTCGGCCAGATGTTCTTGGTTGTTCTTAGCGATCTAAGGAAGGAGTGGTTTGTGTCCGCGCAGCTTGTGCGCGGTTTGCTGCAATATTACGGTCTTGGACAGGATGTTGTCCAAGTAGTGTGATCGCGTGGTCTGCTCTATGAGACCGCTGGCGATCTGATGGGTGGTGACTGTATCTCTTGCGGCGGTGACGACATCTGTCTTCTCGCCTATAAATAGGGGTGCATGGCCCGTCATTCATAACAAGAACTGTAAGAACTAGAGCCTGGATTGTTTTGTGCGGTCTCAACTTTGAGGTCGGGCGGTCTCAAAAGCGAGTTGACTGTTTGTTGTGTTCGCAGGTTTGCGGTCAGCAGTATTGCGGTCTCCTTCTTTGGTGTTTTCCCAGCGGCTTGAATAAACAGTTCGGCAGCGGCTTGTCTACGAACTGGTTTATGTTGTTCTTGTGCTGTTCGCAGTGAGCTCAGCGATCAGGCGACCTTCTGCGGTCAGGCAATCTGAGTTGCGGTCTGGCGACAGCTTCTGTTCTCTGTTCAGTTCAATAAGCTCCAATTCGTGCGGTCTGAGGTGGCAGTCTTGCAGTGCAGGTCATCTTGCCTGTTTTCTGTTCGTGCGGTCTCAGGACAAGCCGGGCGGTCTCTGGAGTTCAGCGGTTTGTGCGGTCTCTGCTTGTCAAGCCGCCAGTTTTGTTTTTTGGTGTGTTTTGTTCTTCTCTCCTTCGTGATTCTTATGAATCATGTCTCGCCATGTATGTCTCGCACTGTAATAAAGTTTTGTGATTCAATAAAGTCTATTGTGTTGCTGTGTGGCATTATGGTTGTTTGGCTATAACTCAGTTGATGTAACTCCTGCTTACTCCTAAACGATTCAAATCAAAATTTTAACATGGTATCAGAGGTAGGTTGGAGTGGATAGAGCAGTATAACTCATAGTTGCCATCGCCTTTGTGAAGAAGGAACCAGTGGTAGAGCCATGGAAGCAAGAGGTCTTGTAATTGAGATGCTCAACTCGACTAACTTTAAGAAGTGGAAGTCGTGTATGCAGAGTTATCTTCTGGGTGAGGACCTCTGGGAGGTAGTTGGAGGAGAGAGCACGGAGGAAGTTATCCTGATTGGGGACAATGGTCATGAGGTGAGAAATTGGAGGCGGATTAATGCCAAGGCAGAGTTCGCTCTGAAAAGGGCAATATCACCTGACCTGTTTGATCACATCTTGGGGTGTGGATCAGCTGCTGAGATCTGGAGAGCCCTGGATGGGCTGTTTAACAAGAAGAATGTGGCTAGACTTCAATTCCTGGAGAATGAGCTGGCTAGGTCAGCTCAGGATGATCTTTCTATTTCTACGTTCTTCCTGAAGATGAAGAATCTGTGCACTGAGATTTCAGCACTGGATCCTGATGAGCCAATATCTGAGGCGAAGCTGAAGAGGCACATCATCTGTGGCTTGCAGAAGGAGTATGTGGCCTTTGTGACGTCGGTGAAGGGTTGGGCAAATCAGCCGTCTCTGCTGAAGCTAAAAAATCTGCTTGCGTCGCATGAGAGTCTGGCAAGGCAAATGGCGGGTGTGTCAGTGTCTGGGGGAGATGGTGAGGTTCTCTTCACAGGAAAGAAGAAGAATTGGGATAAGAATAAGAAGACCACTGGAGGCAATGGGCCTTCAACTTCTGGACAGCAGGATAAAGGTTATCCTCCTAAGGCTGAAGGGAAGAAGAAGGGGGAAGGACCCAAGTGCTTCAGATGCGGGAAGCTTGGCCACATAAGGAAGGATTGCCAGGTGAATCTTCAGGCGGGGCATGCTGTTGCAGGAAAGGAGGAAGCTGAGGCCAGGCAGAATGATGGAGGATGGGGAGGAGCCTTCTCGGCTTTTGTTGGAGCTGCGTCTCCTATCAACTATCAGGAGGACTGGATCGTGGACTCGGGGTGTGGTCATCATCTCACCGGGGACGAGTCGAAGCTTACTTCAGCGCAGCCTTACTTAGGTAACGATGCCATAATAACTGCTGATAATACCGTGCATGCTGTGGAGAAGGTGGGGGTTGTTTCCTTGGGCAGTGATAGGGGGCGATAACTTTGAAGAGTATCTATCATGTGCCCAGAATGAGGAAAACCTCTTCTCTGTGACCAACACTGTTGACGCTGGGTATCACGTTCTGTTCGGCCCAACAGAAGTGAAGTTTCTACGAAATGTGGAGGCGGTGAAAGCGGAGGTCGTTCATGTGGGGAGAAGGACAAAAGACTTGTTCGTCTTATTGACAAGTTCTTATATTGACAAGATGAGGACCAATGATAGTGCCGTGATATGGCACGAGAGGTTGGGGCATGTAGGGATGGACAAGCTGAAGGCTACGGCGGTGAAAGGTCTGGTCAAGGGCCTGACTAGTCTATCTTCCTACGGAGATGGTCATATTTGCGCAGGATGTCAGTTCGGCAAGTCTCATCGACTACCGTTTGACAAGTCGCAGACAAGGTGTAGTGTGCCGTTGGAGTGCATCGACGGTGACTTGATGGGACTGACTGCTACCCCAAGCCTCAGAGGCAGCAGGTATATGCTGGTGTTGATCGATGATTACACCAGATATGTCTGGGTTTATTTCCTGAAGGAGAAGGCAGAGGCGATTGCCAAGTTCGTGGAGTTCAAGGAGCTTGTGGAGGGTCAAGTTGGCCTGCGGGTGAAGAAGCTAAGGACTGACAACGGAGAAGAGTTCACCTCTAGTGAGTTCTCTACTTTTTGCAGGAAGGCAGGCATCTAGAGGGATCTTACTTGTGTGCATACTCCACAACAAAACGGAGTTGCAGAGCGTAAGATCCGTCATCTGACGAAACCTGCAAGTGTTGGCTGCATGCCAAGAGTATCCCAAGGTCCTTCTGAGCGGAGGGAATGTCTTGTGCTGCCTAAGTCATCAACATGATGCCTCTCAGTCCCATCAAAATGTTGACCCTGCATGAGATGATGTTCAAAGAAAAGCCAAGTGTGGCACACCTTCGGGTGTTTGGTTCCACCTGCTATGTGCACGTTCCAGATGCGCTTCGGACAAAGCTAGATGCGAAAGTGAAAGTGCACAGTTAACCTCACTAGAATTCTCTAGAGGGGGGGTGAATAGAGATTTAAAATATTTTGTGCAAAGTTAATATATATATATGTGTATGATCACAGATTAGAGCTTCCCACACACCAACAAGAATTAGACAAGCAATTAAGTAAATGCAAGAAAGAAATTTCACAGCACAACACAAGAAAATATAGTGGTTCCCCAAACTTTGGGTAGTCCACTCTTCTACCCCCTTGGTAGGAATTCACTAACTTGCACTGAGTCTTTTGATAAGGAGACTCTTAGAACCACCCTGAGTCTTTTGACAAGGAGACTCTTAGAACCAACTGAGTCTTTTGAAAAGGAGACTCTTAGAACCAGTACACTGAATTTTTTTGAAGAGAGATTCTAAAAACTCTTTTACAATAGTGAATAAGAATAAAGAAGGAGAAAGAAATAAAGACAATAATGAATCTTCTTCCTAGCAAGAAGATTTGAAGCACAAGTTATGAATTAAATCTTTCTTCTATAGAGAGAAGAAGATTTGTAGCCTTTCTCTCTTTTAGTGAGAGCAATCAGATTTTGCAGCAGTGAGCAGTGAGCAGAAGTAGAAGTGGATGGATGTTGCTGCAGAGCTTTTTCTCAATATCTCTCTTTTCTTTTGGGAGCTTTTTCCTCTATATCATATATGTGTGGTAGATCACTCTTGTTTCTTTCCTGCCGACTTCCTCTTTATTTTATAGCTCTGTGTAATAAGATAGCACTATAGGAGAGGAATCAATTAACAGCCAGAGATTTAGGAAGAGAGAAATATTTCCATAGCAGTTATAGCATAAATGGAAAATGTTAATTCAGATTTCAAATAATATCCAAAATAGAGTTAATCAGATTTAGCCAAGAATCAAATAGAAGGAAAGAATGATTCAGAACGGCTATAAAATATTAACATCATTCTATATAAATCAGATCTTCAGAAAAGAAGGAAAGAGATCTGGCGCAATAATAAATCTGTCATAAAGATCGACGTGCGTCAATTACTATTCGACGTAAGCGTCGAATTCATCTTAGCCCGACGTCGAGAGAGATATGAGGAATGTGCATCGACAAAAGTGCGTCGACTTCTCTGTATGCGTCGACTAGAAATCAGAGTAGCGTCGATAAGACATACGTCGAAATCTTCCTAGAGTTACTTCGACATATCCTGAAGAAAACGTCGACTATATTTCGACGTAGCGTCGAATACCATTCGACGCATATTTACTTGGTCTTTTGTTATTCATTCATAAAACTCTTTCTTTAACTCATTTCTAGGGGTTAAGAGAAATCATTTTCCCAACAGAAAGCAAGGAAGCTAGTCTTCGTGGGTTATGATGATCGGAAGAAGGGCTGGAAGTGCATGGATGATGCACAAAACTATGATTGCAAACAACAATGGCAAGTGTACCGTATCGAATGTAGTATAGGTTTTAAAAACCAAGGTCGTATTAGACTCGGGGCGGTTGAGTACTCTTACTTCAAGAAAATCTCTATTATTTTATCAATTAGTACTTGAGGGTTGGTTTTGCAAAAAGAAAATAAAGCAATAAAGAAAGAGGAGAATGAGAAAATAAGAACTATTTTATTGATTGAGACAAAAGAAATTACAAACTATGAAAATGAAATTACAACTATCGAATTGAAAACTACAAGTTGCATACAGAAATAGGATTACAAGAACTACTAAAACATGAAAATAAAACATGAAATGAAAGTTCTAATCCTAAAAATCGATCCCTTGAACATCTGGAGAATCTCTCTTTTTATAGGCAAAAATTGGGGTTACACGCCCTCGGTCACGCCCGTGAACAAGGGCGTGTTGTTGGATCTTGTGGCGCCCTTAGAGGGGGGGGGGGGTGAATAAGGGCCTTTTTAAAATATGAATTTTTACTTAAGAATTTTCAAAACAAATTTTGCTTTTCTAAAAATCACTTATAAAAATTTACAAACTATGAAAATTTTAAATTAGTTCAAACACAAATTTCTAAGTTAAAGATTAAGCAACCAAATTTGCAAATAAAGAATAGGCATAATATTTTAATCATGAAATTCTCATACAATAAAAATGATCTTAACAATGCTTAAGATCAAGGCATAAATAAGATAATAAACTTTTGACAATTTTTTTTTACCAATCCTTCTCCCAAGGATCGGAAGGCTATCACTTGTCTTTCCCTAGACCAAGCCCAAGCCTATCCTCTAGATCTTCCCAAGATTTAGACGTAGCACACAAGGCCACGATTTTTTACCAAGCCACACAAGGACTTGGACGCTCCGCACAAGGAAGCGATTTTCCCCTAAGCCACGCAAGGACTTAGACGTCACGCACAAGGAGACGATTTCCCTACCAATACAAAGTGAAATGTATATAAATGAAAATACAAAATAAAATAAGAACTCCCTAGAAATTCAGATCTCTGAAAGGAAGGTTGAAGCCTCGAGATGATCGTTGATGTAGAAGCGCGTCCGATCTCGTCTTCAATTTCAAACCTTCTCAGCACAAATGGGAGTTCTTGAGGTTCTGGAGCTCTCTGGTTCGTATGCACTCAGGAAAGGACTTGGAATTCTCAAAGCTCTGAATGCACGAACAAAACGAACCCATTTATAGATTTTCACTATCGCCTGGGCGACAACGCTGTCGGAATTCCGACAGCCCCAAACTGCTGTTCGTCGTGCTGTCGTACAGGCAGTCGCTGTAACTTCTGCGTTGTCGCCTGAGTGACATCGCTATCGGAATTCCTATAGCTCCTCTTCATTTTTGCCATCCGAAACTTCTCCAGACTGTAGATTGAGTCGTTCTCATCACCGAAATGGGGTGGACCATTCTGTAACTCTTCCTGGATTGAAAGTTATGGCCATTTTAAGATCAGCACACAAAACTCATCCTTTTGCTTTTTCTAATGTGTACACACTCTTGGATCATGCCCATGAACGAGGACTTGTCTCCTCATTGAACCTGTACAACCTGAACACTATAAACACACAAAAGACTAGATCAAATACAACACGGTATTTGTTATTCTCAAACCAAGAGATGCGGAACATAGGCTCCAACAATCTCCCCCTTTTGATAATAACAAATACCCGTATGAGAAATTAGTGAGATTAAGACAATTTGTGTTTATAGATAAGTGTGGTAATAAGATATGCATGAATAACATATTAAGAGCGTGATAGAATTGAAAGCAATAATGCCTACTCTTTCTATATCAAGTCCTCCCCCTACATTAGTGTCTCTTATAAACTACTCCCCCTAAATATCTATTTTACTAGATTTCTCAATTTCTTCTCCCCCTTTGTTATTAACAAAAGTGGGTAGGGATGCGTGTATATCTTTTAAGATAGGTAAGGAACCATTTATTGAAGGATTTTCATGATCGAGCATATGATAGTGTATGCACCTCCTATATGATTACTCCCCCTACAAATATACCCATTTTTTGAGTTTAATATCATTATAATGCACTCCCCCTAAATATTAGATTTATGCAATTTAATCTCCCCTTTTGGTAGTATCAAAAGAGGGTTTAGGTGATATTATGCAATAAAAATTTAAATGATTTATGTTGAGAAAAAAAATAGGATGCAATATAAAGCTTGGTAAATACTCCTTGTTGAGAAAAATATAAGCATGATGGAACAAAAAGTAGTAAGCAACATAGCTGAAATGATAAGGTAAGCATTCTTAGTTTAAGATACCACTTGTTAAAAAAAAGTCATGAAAGAGCATAAGTAGTAAAGATGTGGAAAGCATGACGAAATATATTTTTTTATTAAGTGAACATCTATGTAGGAATTGTGAAGCATAGTAAATGATTAAAAATTTTAGGCATAACAAAATAGATGTTGTAGCATTTTAAGTACACAAAGGATTTTGCTTTATAAATGTTTGAAGCATAAAAGGTAATGATTTTCCAAGTAACCAATCTACCCAGACAATATGTCTACACCCTAGCCCCGTACTAAGTGACGGATGGGCATGTGAAGCTGCATACATGCCGCAGGTTGGGGTGTTAGTCCCATATGCAAACACTAGACAAAACTCACCCTAACACTCTTTCCCCCCAGTGCCTCGCAAGGCCCCACTGGAACCCCTCCCCGGTTAAGGACAAGACATGACTAGAGATAAGGTTATCTAATGTCTACAACCCTACGCCCCCGCTATGGTGAGATATGAAGTCATGGATAATAATTATTGGAAACATTTAAGCGTTTTAAATCTAATGATGAGTTCATAGCTTATGAATTTATATTTTTATTTGAATTTAGTAAACAAACAACTCACATAGCTATTTAGAAATCTCTAAATGAATCAGAGTTTTAGCATAACAATATTTTCATGTTGAGAGCAACCAATATAAATTTTACCAAGCAAGTCTACCATTTGTTAAAAAAAAGGAATTTTGATATTTAAGACTTTGATATAAGCATGAAAGCGCAAGGTAAAAATATATTGTGATGATGCAGAAGACTTATAGAAATACAAGAAAACATCTTTTTTGTAATCATGTTTATGCATAGGAAGAAATATGAGTTAAATTCAAAAAGGAAGATGTTTTTTGCAAATCAAGTTATTGTTAAATTTTTTGACAATAAAGTAACCAAGCATGAAAGAAATATATCAATAAGAGACTACTACAATGTTGTTGTAATTCGCAAATTCAAGACATACCAAACATTGTAGAGAGCATGCTAGGTTATCTAGTGCATTTCATAAATAAAGAGTTGTATAGAATTTGCATTAGGATCCAATACTCATGAGAAGAAGTGTTATGGAAGATAATGATGTGCACATAAGTGTATTTTGAGTAGAGTAAGCAAATGTTTTAATCAAAAATACAAGAAATATGTAAAGTAAATAGCACAATAAAACACAAATAGTTTTACTTCCACAAACTTTAATGCACAAAAAAAATGTACAACTACCAAGGTGCTTTGCACACACAATGCTCATTAAGACTTATCAGGGTGCAAAGTAGTGCTTGGGGGATCACATATTTTATTTTATTTTAATGTTGAGACTAGTGATCTGGTGTACTTAAGAGTAAGTGGTTTTTATTTTGAAAGAAAGATATGGTTTGCACAACATACTTTACTATTCTTTCCAAGGTGCTCAACCTCACAATGCTCATTAAGACTTATCAGGAGGCTAAGTAGTGCTTGGTGGAGGATCCTTTTCAAATTTTTATTTATTTCTTGCAAATTTTTTTTTGGCAAAATGTATGTTTTGCATTTGAATTTGCCTCCTTTTTTTTAATATTCATATATGTTAAGGATCTCCGAATTCACTTGCATGCAAAAATGGTATAATTTTAGTAAGTGCAAAGTAGCAAAGTTGAAGGTGGCATTTATGAAATATTTTTGTTATGTTCGATCAATCATGATGTATGTATAAAATAAATTTTATTAACATGTATTATTAAAGTTAGTGTTTGTGATTGCTCATTGTCATAGATAGAAGATTTCTTATACTTAGAGGCATGCGAATACAATTCTTAATTACTGTATGAAAGTGTCATTTTTGATAACGGAAGATTGAATATCATAAGCATGTGTTAAGCTATTTTTATGAATAATAACACATGAAGAATCATTTATGCAAGATTAAAAAGAAATTTCCATATGAACATTTATAGAAACAGGTAATGAAAAAGTTAGTGAAGAATGGAAATTTAATTTTTGGGAGATGTCGGAAATCCGATACTGCTGTCGGAAATCTGATAGCTCTAAACCGTCGTGTAAAGATCGGAGAATGGAAGAAATCGTGCGCTGTCGGAAATCCGATACTGCTGTCAGAAATCCGATAGCTCCAATTTCTGGAAAATTGTTATTTTGCTCCAATTGAAAACATGTTATTCTTGCACCTGTTATCTGCACACCATTGATCAAATATAGGATCAAATACATTCGGGATTTGTTATTCTCAAATTGGACGAGTGCGGAACGCATGCTCCAACACGTGTAACGGTCGTGATTGGCGCTGGAGCGGGAAAGGCACGTTCTGGAGTTATTATGAGCGTAACGTGCGCGTCACGCCCTAGGTCACGCCCGTGATCTAGGGCGTGTAATCATGAAATCTTGCTGCTGGCAGGAAACTTCGGCGGGAAAGAAGCGGGAAGTGGCGCGGGATGAGTCACGCCCATGACTGGATATCACGCCCCCTGGTCATGCCCGTGACCTGGGGCGTGTAACTTTAATTGATGTGGAAGGCGTGCTGGCGGCTGGTGGTGGGTCCCTACCGTGACATGGGTCACGCCCTTGGTCACGGGCGTGACCTGGGGCGTGTACTTGGAAAACTCTTCACGGAATGCCCCCCGTGGTGGCGGAAACAGGTCTGGAACACCGCGCAGGTTACACGCCCATGATCGCGCCCGTGACCGCGGGCGTGTACTTGAAGTTTTTGTCCAATGTGTCCAAAAAACCAGAAATACACAGAAAAAACTCAAGTTAGTTTATAAAATTGAAAAGATAATAAATTAAATAAGAAAAGCATAAAAACTATATAATTTCATATTAAAAATGTATTAAACTTATACTAAAAGATGAGTACAAAAAGTACTCATCAAACACCCCCATACTTACTCGTTTGCTAGTCCCGAGCAAACAACTTTTCATAGGTGTAGAGAAATTTAAATACTAGAAAAAGACATTTGAACTCAAGGAATTAAAATGCGAAGTCTTACGCCTACGTATAGAGCTCCTAGTTGAAAGACCTTTTCAGCATAGCGATTATCTTATAATTTTCAAAAATGCGAATTAACATATTGCTTTTACTTTTAAGTTGAAAGTTTGGTAAATTCTCGAATGTTATTCGGGGAGCGGGTAGCGTGTTTTCTAAGATCAATATTACCCAAAGTCGAGTTTCGGGATAGCCTCCAAAGAAATCCATCAATGACGATGGCCATAGGCTTGCCCGGTCGCACTCTCTCCACTACACAAGTATAATGTCATATCTTAAAGATCAAAAGGGCTTTCATTTGGAGTGAAACTTGGCTTAGGTATATGATTTGGAATTGGAAATCAAAGAGATAGAACATGACGACTAAGGATCACACTAAACCAATGTGAGAGTTTCCCAAAATTATCAAAATTTAAACCTTGCATAAGAGTTGTCATGAAGCAAAACATACAAAAACTCTCATTATTTTTCAAGCATAAGGCAAGGAATAATTTTCTTTATTTTTCATGATTGGCTAACAAAATAATTTTTCACATTTTTTTATAGCTCCAAACAAGAAGTTGCAATTCCTTATTTTCACAATAGGACCCATTTTAATAAATCTCAAATATTTAGTGTGATCATGGGGTGGATGTTTTGGCTTTGGTGAAAATGAAAGGTGGAGGTATCAAAGGAAATAAGGAAAGGCCCAAAGTGTTTAAACAATGAAAAAATTTTAAAGGTGGGCAAACAGGCACAAACGATCAAAAGATGGCCTAAATCACTTCTAAAAACTATAACAACCCTATGCAAATGCTTCGAGAATCGCTAGAGGCAAGTTCTAGCCATCGAGAAAGAATACCCTACCGTTCAAAATGTGTAATATTTCTCTAGTAAGCTTCTACATAATCACATGAATTATTCTCAAATTCTACCGGATTCATGGTAAGACTAGAACAAAATTTTTTTCTCGCAGTTAGAAAATCATAAATCCAATTCTATGCTGAATAGTTAATTTGACATAGAATTCTACTAACGCGTGCGCTTAACTAGGAACACTGCACGAGTCAACAATTTCATTCCAAAATTCAAAATCTAATGAAGTCTAAAAATTCCCTACGACACTATACAAAAGCAAATCTACTAAAGATTTTGCATATGAGTAAGTATAAGAATTCAGCATAATTTTTTTTTTCTACTTGGACTTCCCAAGGTCAACCCGGTGAAGGGCTCGCAAGGTACTAGAGGCTGTGATGGGAATTCAAACCCAAAGCGTCCTTTCCAAGAAATTTTATTTTTATTAGATTAAAAATATTTATATAATTTTGTATATATATATTTTTTAAAATAAATAGAGAAATAGAGATATAAAGAAAGCTATGCTACACCCCCATACTTAAAATTAAACATTGTCCCAAATGTTTAAAACTAAGTATGAAGAATACTTGAAAGAAAATAAACTTTAAAAGAAAAATATAAAAACAAAGATTAGCAAGGGGTGCCTCCCAAGAGAGCTTTCTTTTTCCCGTCTTTAAGCTAGACGGTTATTGTTAGGAAAACGGAAATTTGAAAGAGAAGTGAACAGGCAACTCCACTAATTCACGCGTAGGTGAATGTGCCAGCGTCAGTCGCCTGACAACTCCTCCGCTTAACATGTGATTCTTCGTTTGTTCTTGATCTTGAATATGCAAATCCAAATCACCTATGCATACCATAGGTGATTTGAATTTATACAGATGAGCGGCATATGGATCATCGATTATTTGGGTAGCAATGGCTCACCTTCAACCTGAAAATTGTTGGTGTATAAAGAATCACAAATAAACAATTCAGATAATTTTTTGCAAGGAGGAGGTGCTTGCGAAAATATAAAGTTAAGCTCCGGTTGTTCCTTTTCTAAAATTAAATTTTCTTTAGAATAATCTAGTGCACTACCAAGAGGAATAAAATTTTCGGATTCTAATATTTCATGAATTTCCAGTTGAATTAAATTAGAAGAGATTTGCGAAAATTCATGATAAAGAAAAGAAGATCCGGGTGAAGTAGGGGAAAAAACTTGTTCTTCTAGTTCATCCGGGGTGCCCAAAACATTAAGGATTTCTTGGTAAGAGAATTTTTCTTCATCTTTGGAAAAAGAAATTATGGGAGTACATAAACAATCATGTTCCTCCATAACTAAATTTTTCAAAGACAAGGAAAAAGCACTAGGAGAAATAAAATTTTCATCTAAATTCTGAGGTGGAGTATCAAATTGAAAAATCGGACATTCCCCAAAATTAGAGTACGAAAATTGCGGCGCAAAAGAAGATGAACAAGAATTCGGATCGAAAGATTTATCTTCATTGCTCCGAGAACTATCCGGGTGACCTTGCCACCAAGAATAATCTACTTCCGGGCTAGAAGAAAAATTATTAGAAGCCAAAAAATTATTCTCATGAAACTTAGAAAAAATATTTTCCTCTAAATTTTGGGGGGCAGTATCTATTTGAATTGCCGGAATTTCCCCAAAATTTGAGAACGAAAATTGCGGCGCAAAAGAAGATGAACAAGAATTTGGATCGAAAGATTTATCTTCATCGCTCCGAGAGCTATCCGGGTGACCTTGCCACCAAGAATAATCTACTTCGGGGCTAGAAGAAAAATTATTAGAGGCCGAAAAATTATTCTCGTGAATATTAGAAAAAAAATTCCTCTAAATTTTGGAGGGCAGTATCTATTTGAATTGGCGGAATTTCCCCAAAATTAGAGAACGAAAATTGCGGTGTATAAGATGAAGAATAAAAATTCGGATCTAACGATTTATCTTCATTGCACCGAGAGTTATCCGGGTGAGCTTGCCACCAAGAATAATCTACTTCGGAGCTAGAAGAACAAGTATTAAATGCCAAAAAATTATTCTCATTAAAATTAGAAAAATTATTTTCATCAAAGTTTAAAAAATTATTTTCATTAAAAGGGGAAAAATTATGATCGTAATTATTATCAAAATTATATGCATAATATTGAGAAAAATTATTTTCATAATAATTATTTTGAGCATATGAATGTAAATAACATTCCTCACTTTGATGAGGCGCATTACAATAATAACAACAATTTTGGCGTTTTTGTGCCGCTTCCAAAAGATATACTTGGCTTTGAAGCTCGGCAACTTTTACGGTCAATTCAAGTGACTCCATAATAAAAATTAAAAGGAAACAACCTTTACTCAAATGAATGGAATTTAAAAAATATTTTTATTATATAATTTTTTTTTTCAAAAAGCTGGTTAAATTAGTACCGGACTTCCCAAGGTCAACCCGGTGAAGGGCTCGCAAGGTACTAGAGGCTATGATGGGAATTCAAGCCCAAAGCGTCCTGTCCGAGAGTTTAGATTACGCATTTTAAGATTTTTTAAAATTTTAAAGAGAAGGGGGGGGAGAAAGAGAACGATAAAATTAATAAATATTTCTTTTTTCGAAATATCAACCGTGTCCCCGGCAACGGCGCCAAAAACTTGATGCGCAAAACTATGCTTGCAAATGACAACAACAAGTGTACCATATCGAATGTAGTATAAGTTATAAGAACCAAGGTCGTATTAGACTCGGGGCGGTTGAGTACTCTTACTTCAAGAAAATCTCTATTATTTTATCAATTAAAACTTGAGGGTTGGTTTTGCAAAAAGAAAATAAAGCAATAAAGAAAGAGGAGAATGAGAAAATAAGAACTATTTTATTGATGGAGACAAAAGAAATTACAAACTATGAAAATGAAATTACAACTATCGAATTGAAAACTACAAGTTGCATACATAAAGAGGATTACAAGAACTACTAAAACATGAAAATAAAACATGAAATGAAAGTTCTAATCCTAAAAATCGGTCCCTTGAACATCTGGAGAAGCTCTCTTTTTATAGGCCAAAATTGGGGTTACACGCCCTCGGTCACGCCCGTGACCAAGGGCGTGTAATGGCCGTGATTGGCGCTGGAGCAGGAAAGGCGCATTCTGGAGTTATTATGAGCGTAACGTGCACGTCACGCCCTATGTCACGCCCGTGACCTAGGGCGTGTAATCTTGAAATCTTGCTGCTGGCGGGAAACTTCGGCGGGAAAGAAGCGGGAAGTGGCGCGGGATGAGTCACGCCCGTGACTGGATGTCACACCCCCTGGTCACGCCCGTGACCTGGGGCGTGTAACTTTAATTGACGTTGAAAGGAGAGTTTTAGTTCTTATTCTTATTATTAAAACTTTTGTTTAACTTTTTTTCAAAATTAATGATATATGTATATAAATAAGTGTGTTTGCTGATTGAGTAATAAACACAAACAGTTAAAGTACAAATTAATAAACAGTGCAAATAAAGAAATAAAGCAAAACAAACAAGCACATCCAGATGACACAAGATATATAGTAGTTCCCCTCAACTAGGTACATCTACTCTTCTACCCACTGGTAGGATCCATTAGGAGGTTGTTGATAAGGTGCCCTCACACCAAGGTGATTTTGATAAGGTGTCCACACACCAATGGGAGTTTTGATCAGGTGCCCAATTCACCTATAAGCTTTTGATAAGGTGCTTATAAACCAAGCTGCAGGTTTTTGCTAATGTGGCCTGTCACCGGGAGTAAACTTTTGAAGGGAGTTTTAACCCTTTACAAGATGGGAGGAATAAAAGGAAAACAAAAACAGATGTTGTTCTTCTCTTGGCTGAGAAGACACTTGATGAAGATGTTGAAGAGAGCTCCCCCTGTTTGATGTAGTTTGATGACAGCTTGTGGAGGCTCCTTCTCTTGGTTGTACAAACTCCTATCTTCTTGTGCAGTAATGATCCTGAACAATTGAATGTGATTGGTGTCTCAGGATGAATGTGATCTGCAAGAAGGATTTAGCAAAAAGAAGATAAATAATAGAAGTTCTGCTTCTTCTTTTTGCTCCTCTGTATTTCTCTTCTACTTCTGTTTCCTTCTCTAATTCCTGTACAGCAATATTAATATATTATGTTCTGTTCTGTTATATATTTTGCTGCCGAGAGATAACAACTATATATATATTCTGATGTATATTATCTGCTGTATATAAAATCTGTTATATAATAAGTTGTTTCCTGCTGACGTGTAAAAGAGTTGTTGTCTTCTTTCGGCTAATTTGAATCCTTGCCGACCAAAGAGGAAGGATATATTATCTCTTTCATTTAGCAGATCCTCGAGCTGTCCTCTTTCCTTCTTTTTCTTGCTGCAACGGCTACAACATTTATTATTTCTGCTGCCAATGGCTATAACAATTAATGCTTGCAAGTTGTAATGTTAGAACAATAATATATATAGCAATATATAAATAGGATAAATAGAATATTGCTTTAAATAAATCTGACAGCAAATATATAATATTTAGTTGAGCTAAATGATAAAAAATAAATGCTGCAGAAATTCGTCGACCTCAGCTCGTGATTCGTCGGGCTGAGCTCGCCAAATGATATTCTGAGCATTGATTAACTACAGAGGACTTTCGTCAAGCACTGCTGGGATTTTGTCGACCGCTGTTCGGATTTCGTCGACCGCTGCTTCCCTGCTGTAATTTGTCGAGCGCTGTTATAATGTAATCTTTTCGCCGATCGCCGTCCGATGAATGCTGAGCGTCGTTCGACGTTCGTCGAACGCAGCTAATATATGAAATACATTTCTTCTCTTATATTTCAGCCTATTATTTATATGTCTATTTGCAGCCTTCTTTCTTAATGATAATTAATCTAAGTTATAATATATATTATGATATATACTTAGATGCTAAAGGTGGATCCTAACTCAAATCAAACCTAAGGTTCCAACAATCTCCCCCTATTTGAGTTGGGATCCTAATCCAAATAAACTAGGTTCTAACAATCTCCCCCTATTTGGTTTAGGATTCCTAAGCATAAAAAGTCTTGAGCTGCTTAAGGCTTAAGTGTCAGAGATCATTATATTGTTTTCTTTTCTTTTAAAATATATTTAAGCAACTCTGATTTCTTAGATTTTGTTTAAATAGGATTTTTAATATGTGAATTGCTAGCTGTTATTAGATTCTAGGAATTTAAAAATCAAAAAGACAAAGTCTGATAGCTTCTTTCTATAGAATCCCCTTAATAAGAAGAGACTCACACTCAGAGCTCTGATCATTTCTAATCTATGCTACTTGAGTAGAATGCTAAAGTGATTTTGGAGAAAAAAAATCTGTAAGAGAGTGAAGTTATCTGACATTGCTTTTAAAATAGAAAAATTACAAAGAATCATAAAACTGCTTATTTAGTTATAAAAATATTAACAGAAAATGTTTTATAATTAGATATTTTGGCCTTTTTATTTCATTGAAATACAAATTGGAATTTTTAAATTGGTTTTGCTGAACATAAAGAATTTTCTTCTTAACAGGTTGTTCAAATTTATTAGCTTTAATGAACTTATTTCTTAAACAGATAATGTGTTCTGCTAATGTTTTAAAGTTTTCTTGAGGTTTGTTATATTCAGAAATCAATTTAGTTATTTTTAACTCTTTTCTAATTTTATTTTCAGAATTGTAATTTTCAGCAATTATGAAATCTGTACATAATGAATTGAAAACATATTTATCATCAGAGGTAGAAATAAAATGTGAAGATACCTCTTTTATCTTTTCTGTTTTATATTCATATTCTGATGTGTAATCTGAACCATATATAGACAACATGCAGAAATCTGTGGCTTTTTGTTCTTCCTTTTCTTCTTCTTCAGTTAGAGTAACTGATGGTTCTGCATCAAAAATAATGTTAGTGGAAGAGGAAGAAGATGGTTCATTTACCATCATAGAGAGGGAGTTCTAGATGCTCTTTGTTGAAGTGTAATCAGCCACTTTGAGAAGAATGTCTTTGGACATTGATTTAGCTAATATCTCCATGGCCTTGGCATCCTCACATTTCAGCATTTCTTGATCATCAGATGAAGAGATTGAAGATTGAGTTCTTGTCAAAACAGATTTGTAGATATCTTCATCTATTGCATTCATATATAATCTGATTCTAACTTGCCATAAATCAAATTTATCCAAATTACATAAAGGTGGATCTGAAAAAGAGAAATTTGCAAGTGCCATCAAATTTTTCAAAAACCTTTGTACAACAAAACAAAATAAGAACTAAGTGATCTTTGTGATTTTAGGTGTTAGCTTGTGTGAAAAATCAACTTCCTTTTCTGTCGATTTCATGTATAGCAAAAATGTAAAGTATCTATTTTTTTGATCTGTCGTGAAGACTTGTATAAAATCTGCTGTATATCTTCTGCCTTTTTCAGTTTTCAAATATCTGACAGCCATTAAATGCACATCCCTTATATTAAGGAAAATAATATATCTGGGAACAGTATAGCTGCACGCCGTAAATCTCTTTCCTTTTTCACGATTTGTCCTTTTCTTATAGAAAATAGATAAAATAAAAACTCTAAATTAATTTAAGATCTAACTGATCTTTATGATCCAGGTGTTAGCCTGTAAATAAGATCAATAGCCCTCTGATACCAATTAAAAGGGACAATTGATATCCTCTAATGAGGGTGATTGATAAAATCAACCTGCTTTGATACCAATTGAATGGGGTTCAATTGAGTATCAGGTGCATGAAATTGAAAAAATAAAATCACTGGATGAGGCATTGATTGCCATCATGCAGAAATTCTTCTCTTCTTCATTGTCTTCATCATCACTGGATGAAGAAGCATTTCCTGACTCACTGCCTGAGTCATAAATTGCCATCAGGCATTGATCATTCTCTTTTGTTTCTTCTTCATCATCTGATGAGCTGGATGATGATTCTGATTCAGTTTCACTCCATGATTCTGCTACAAATCCTCTTCCCTTCTTTTTGTGTTTGTGGGAGGAAGACTTGCTGGAGCTTCTTTTCTCTTCTTTGTCCTTCTTCTTTTCTTTCTTCTGGTTTTCTGGACAGTCTGGTGCAATATGTCCTGGTTTCCTGCAACTAAAACATATAATTTCTTTAGAATTGTTTTTGTCATACCTTGGCTTTTCATAGCTTCTGGATGACTTTTTCCTGAAATCTTTTCTTTCCATCTTATAGAATCTTTTGGCAAATAGGCTCATCAACTCCTCATTGTCAGGAGTCTTTCCTTCTTCTTCTGTAGCTTTGAAGGCAATATTCCTGTCCTGCTTTGTTGAAGAGGAGGTGCTCACTTGTTCAGCTTCCCTTGTCTTGATGAGTTGCTTATAGGATTTGAGCTTTCCTAGCAGTGTCTCAGCAGTTATCTCATTAAGACTTCTGGCTTCCTTGATAGGCCAGATCCTAGAGTCCTAAGTGCTGGGGAAGCACATTAGGATTTTGTCATTGATCTCAGTTAATGAGATTTCCTTGTCTAGTGTTCTGAGTTCACTTATGATTACACTTAATCTAGTGTACATATCTGCAACTAATTCTTCTTCACCTTTCTTGATGTTCTCATATAGAGAGATCAAGTGTGATCTTCTGTCCTTTCTTTCATCAGCAGAGCCTGCAACCATATTGTTGAGAGAGGTCCATATTTCTCTAGCTGAGTGGTGCAATCCACCACTTTCTGAAAGATGTCATCAGACATGGTTTGAGCCAGAATATTTATGGCTTTAGCATCTGCACTTCTCTACTTTTTCTGAGCTTCAGTCCACTCAGGAGATGGGACAGCAGTGTTGTTTATTACTGCATCAGTACTTGTAGATGCTGTAGGTGCTGGAGGCCCTGTCATTATAACATTGAAAATCTCTTCATCAATTGAGTTCATATAAAGCCTAATCCTTGCTTTCCACAGTGAAAACTTGCCAAGATTGCACATAGGAGGTTTTGTGCTTGAGTACTCCTTGTTTTGTGCCATGAGTTTTTA
Organism: Dactylorhiza incarnata; assembly: GCA_033032865.1. NCBI lineage: Eukaryota > Viridiplantae > Streptophyta > Magnoliopsida > Asparagales > Orchidaceae > Dactylorhiza > Dactylorhiza incarnata. The sequence goes on from JAWHQI010000013.1 coordinate 18,710,674, forward strand.
ACAGAAAATAGATAAAATAAAAATTCTAAATTAATTTAAGATCTAATTGATCTTTATGATCCAGGTGTTAGCCTGTAAATAAGATCAACAAACCTCCGATACAAATTGAAAGGGACAATTGATATCCTCTGATGAGGGTGATTGATAAAATCAACCTGCTTTGATACCAATTGAAAGGAGAGTTTTACTTCTTGTTCTTATTATTAAAACTCTTGTTTAACTTTGTTTTCAAAATTAATGATATGTATATATAAATAAGTGTGTTTGCTGATTTAGTAATAAACACAAACAGTTAAAGTACAAATTAATAAACAGCACACATAAAGAAACAAAACAAAACAAACAAGCACATCCAGATGACATAAGATATATAGTAGTTCCCCTCAACTGGGTACATCTACTCTTCTACCCACTGGTAGGATCCACTAGGAGGTTGTTGATAAGGTGCCCTCACACCAAGGTGATTTTGATAAGGTGTCCACACACCAATGGGAGTTTTGATCAGGTGCCCAATTCACCTATAAGCTTTTGATAAGGTGCTTATAAACCAAGCTGCAGGTTTTTGCTAAAGTGGCCTGTCACCGGGAGCAAACTTTTGAAGGGAGTTTTAACCCTTTACAAGATGGGAGGAATAAACGGAAAACAAAAACAGATGTTGTTCTTCTCTTGGCTAAGAAGACACTTGATGAAGATGTTGAAGAGAGCTCCCCTGTCTGATGTAGTCTAATGACAGCTTATGGAGGCTCCTTCTCTTGGTTGTACAAACTCCTTTCTTCTTGTGCAGTAATGATCCTGAGCAATTGATTGTGATTGGTGTCTCAGGATGAATGTGATCTACAAGGAGTTAGCAAAAAGAAGATAAATAATATAAGTTCTTCTTCTTCTTTTTGCTCCTCTGTAATTCTCTTCTACTTCCTTTTTCTTCTCTAATTCCTGTACAGCAATATTAATATATTCTGTTCTGTTCTATTCTATATTATGCTGCAGAGAGATAACAGCTATATATATATTCTGATGTATATTATCTGCTGTATATAAAACCTGCTATATAATAAGTTGTTTCCTACTGACGTGTAAAAGAGCTGTTGTCTTCTTTCGGCTAATTTGAATCCTTTCCCACCAAAGAGGAAGGATATATTATTTCTTTCATTTAGCAGATCCTCGAGCTGTCCTCTTTCCTTCTTTTGCTTGCTGCAATGGCTACAACATTTATTATTTTTGCTGCCAACGGCTATAGCAATTAATGCTTGCAAGTTGTAATGTTAGAACAACAATATATATATGGCAATATATAAATAGGATAAATAAAATATTACTTTAAATAAATCTGACAGCAAATATATAATATTTAGTCGAGCTAAATGATATAAAATAAATGCTGCAGAAATTAGTCGACCTCAGCTCGTCATTCGTCGGGTTGAGCTCGCCAAATGATATTCTAAGCATTGATTAACTGCAAAGGACTTTCGTCGAGCGCTGATGGGATTTCGTCGACCGCTGTTCGGATTTAGTCGACCGCTGCTTCCCTGCAGTAATTTGTCGAGCGCTGTTATAATGTAATCTTTTCGCCGATCGCCGTCCGACGAATGCTGAGCGCCATTCAACGTTTGCCGAACGCAGCTAATATATAAAATACATTTCTTCTCTTATATTTCAGCCTATAATTTATATGTCTATTTGCAGCCTTCTTTCTTAATGATAATTAAACTATGTTATAATATATATTATGATATATACTTAGATGCTAAAGGTGGATCCTAACTCAAATCAAACCTAAGGTTCCAACAGACGTGGCAGGCGTGCTGGCGGCTGGTGGTGGGTCCCAGCCATGACATGGGTCACGCCCTTGGTCACGGGCGTGACCTGGGGCGTGTACTTGGCAAACTCATCACAGAACGCCCCCCGTGGTGGTGGAAACAGGTCTGGAACATCGCGCATGTTACACGCCCATGGTCACGCCCTGACCGTGGGCGTGTACTTGAAGTTTTGGTCCAATGTGTCCAAAAAACCTGAAATACACAGAAAAAACTCAAGTTAGTTTATAAAATTGAAAAGATAATAAATTAAATAAGAAAAGCATAAAAACTATATAATTTCATATTAAAAATATATTAAACTTATACTAAAAGATGAGTACAAAAGGTACTCATCAAACACCCCCATACTTACTCGTTTGCTAGTCCCGAGCAAACAACTTTTGATAGGTGTAGAGAAATTTAAATACTACAAAAAGACATTTGAACTCAAGGAATAAAAATGCGAAGTCTTACGCCTACGTGTAGAGCTCCTAGTTGAAAGACCTATTCAGCATAGCGATTAGCTTATAATTTTCAAAAATGTGATTTAACATATTGCTTTTACTTTTAAGTTGAAAGTTTGGTAAATTCTCGAATGTTATTCAGGGAGCGGGTAGCGTGTTTTCTAAGATCAATATTACCCAAAGTCGAGTTTCGGGATAGCCTCCAAAGAAATTCATCAATGACGATCTCCATAGGCTTGCCCGGTCGCACTCTCTCCACTACATAAGTATAATGTCATAGCTTAATGATCAAAAGGTCTTTCATTAGGAGTGAAACTTGGCTTAGGTATATGATTTGGAATTGGAAATCAAAGAGATAGAACATGACGGCTAAGGTTCACACTAAACCAAGGTGAGAGTTTCCCAAAATTATCAAAATTTATACCTTGCATAAGAGTTGTCATGAAGCAAAACATACAAAAACTCTCATTATTTTTCAAGCATAAGGCCATGAATACTTTTCTTTATTTTTCATAATTGGCCAACAAAATAATTTTTCCATTTTTTTATAGCTCCAAACAAGAAGTTGCAACTTCCTTATTTTCACAATAGAACCCATAGTAATAAATCTCAAATATTTAGTGTGATCATGATGAGTCCTGATTATATACACCTTCATGGACTCATCCGGGCCATTATTTAGTCAATATCACGCACTTTAGCCTTATTATAGTTTATAATTGATAACCCATGCTAGGTGCACATTTTGGCCCACTTTGGTGTGTTTTCGTGTTTATTTCCTTTCATAGTACTCATATGTTGTTAAGTGCCACTTTCGGTGGCTAGTTCTGTGTTTGTGCTGGAATAGGAGGCGTGCAAGTGTTTCCGGTGCAATTCTGCACAGGAACACTGCGCACGATCACTTGTTCTAGTGCGCACGACCACTGGTCGTGCGCCACTGATCGTGCGCACTTAGCCCCTTTTTACGAGTTCTGTCTGGTGCAGTGCGCACGCCCATCAACTCCAGTGCGCACGACCACCGGTCGTGCGCCACTGTCCGTGCGCACTTAATAGTAATTTTATGAGTTCTGTCTCACCTATTGCGCACGACCACCGACGCTAGTGCGCACGATCAACGGTCGTGCGCCATTGGTCGTGCGAGCATTTTATTGTATAATTTCATCTCTTGCAGGTTCTGTCCAGGCAGTGCGCACGATCGCAGGATTCCAGTGCGCACGACCACTGGTCGTGCGCCAATGATCGTGCGCAGTGTTTAATCCAGCGCCTATTTAAGCGCCTGTTGCGATTTTAGGGCGCATTATTCATTCCGGGAGCGGGATTTCTGTTCCGTACGCCGCCGACCGCCCCCTTGGATCGCCCCTACTTCATCTCCTACGCAAGGGGAAGCTTCCTCGGTCCATTCCTAGACATCCTCCATCGCCCGTGAGTGTTCTCCATCATCCGCAAGCCTCCAAGCAATCATTTTCGCTTTCCGCCCGGTGAGAAGAAGAAGAGACCTTGAGTCGAAGACGACGGAGCACGTAGGGAGATTGTGACAGCCCTCTACGCCGGAAGCATCGTCCGCCCGAGTCCGGAGGTAGCCCGACAACCTACCACTCCGGCCGTGAACGGCCGCTAGTCTTCACCGCCGGTTATCTCCTTCCTCTTTCCTTGATTGTACCCCTTTGAATCTTTTACTAAATGAATATTGTGATATTTACTTGATGAGAATGAATGTTTCTGTGTTCTTATTCATGGGTTGGTTGTGATTCACCACGTTCAAGCGCACTCACTCACACACGCACGCAAGGCGTTTGCTCCGTGTTGGCAAGAGCTAATGACGGTTGTGAAGAGGTGTTTGCGACCCTCACTCTCTCGCGCCTGAGTCCACTTCATTCGCCTCACGAAGCACGGCATCGCGGCCGTTGCATCCACCTCACGTTGCGAAGCGGTGTTCTCGACCCGCATCTCTTTTATTGTTGTTAAAATTAGGAAAACCAACCAAAAACCCCTTGTTGTGTTTGTGAAACGCTTGTGTAACAATATTCACTGCACGATTCGATCACCCATCCTGCATTCCTCAAGAGACCGACATCCGGGGAATTTATTCTCCACAATTATTACTTGACAGCGACCGGTGCACTTGCCGACGCGCATCAAGTTTTTGGCGCCGTTGCCGGGGAACGCAGGCGTGTATCGTCTTGTGTCGTGACTCTCGTTACACGAGCAGTTGTTTTTGATCTTTTCATTTTCTTCTTGTTGTTGACAGTGCATGCAGAGGCAGATTGCAGGTGAACTTGCACCTTTTGACCCAGAAATCGAACGACCCGCTCGCGCGCGAAGGCGTGCTGCGGCTCTGCAAGCAGCCATGGGTGATCATGTGAACCCGAATGATGCTGATGCGCGAGTGCACGATGAGGGGCAAAATCCGGCCACTGATGAACAGGAGGCGGAGAGACCTCGGCCTCGTACTATGAGAGACTATACCACCCCCACTGCTGGAAGCGTGTATCCGGGCTTTGGGCCCAATATCATGAACAATCAGTTTGAGATAAAGCCGGCGATCTTAAACATTATCCGAAACCATGCTCAGTTTTCGGGGATGGCTAGCGAAGACCCGCATCTGCATCTGGCAGAATTCTCTGATATTTGCGGAACTTTCCGCTATGCGGGCATTGCTGATGACACAGTCAAACTGAGACTGTTCCCCTTCTCCCTCCGTGATAAAGCAAAAGTATGGCTTCATTCCATCCCGCCCGGGACTGCTGCAACATGGGATGCCCTTGCATCCAAATTCCTGGCTAAATTCCACCCGGTGGATAAGATTGTAAGCTTGCGGCGTGAAATCGCCACATTTCGGCAGTTGGATCAAGAGACTCTTGCGGAAGCTTGGGAGCGCCTCAATGAACTCCTTCGCCGTTGCCCTGGCCACGAGCTCCAGCCATGGAATGTGGTTGAATTGTTCTACTTCGCGATCGAGCCCAATTATAGGGCAATGATCGATGATGCGGCCGGTGGTACCTTGATGAACCACACCCCTGAAGATGCCCTGCGGATTTTGCGTGACACTGCCTCCCACAGTACCTTCTGGACTGCAGGGAGAAACGCTCCAAGAAGCAGCCGAGGACTCTTCATGGTTGATTCTCTTCCTTCTCCGTCTCCATCTGCTGCCATCATTACTTGTGAAGGATGTGGAGGTGGAGGCCACCATGCTTACGAATGCTCGGGGAACCAAGTGGTAGGTGATTTCGTGCACTTATCTTTAAATGAATCTGTGAATTATGTTGGAAATCAGTCCAAGGGGGCGCCGTATAATAACACTTATAATCCGGGAGCGAGAAGTCATCCGAACTTCTCGTGGAATCCCAACACGCCCGGCCAACGATGGTCACCGGGGCAGCATCAAAATGATGCTTACGCCTCCGGGAGCCAACCGAGGCCGCCGCACCCGGATTACAACCAAGCACCCCCTACTCAAAAGAAGAGTAATTTAGAAGAAATGATGGAAAAATTCATGCTTGTAGCTAACTCGAATATGGCAAACCAAACTGCATCTATGCGAAACTTGGAGACGCACTTGGGCCAATTGGCCCAAGCGCTAACTGAGCGTTCGCAGGGGTCCCTTCCCAGTAATACGGAAAAGAATCCCATTGATCAAGGGAAAAGTTTGGGGGATGTGGTGGATGCCAATCCGAGTGAGCTGACAATCTCGTGTTCCATCAATCAGGTTGAAACAAAGGCTCTATGCGATTCTGGTTCCTCTCGCAATGTTATTGCGCTGCAAGATGTTGCGAAACTTCAATTGGAGATTAACACAGAGGAAAAGAAATCGCTGATTCTCGCTAACGGCACCATTATTCAATCCGAGGGAGAGGTGAGAAACGTGGAAGTAATAGTTGAGGGGACAACTGTGGTCGCGGACTTTCAGGTGTTGGGCCCCCGGGAAAATCAATCCATCCCTATCTTGGGGGTGCCGTTCTTGAAAGAGAGCGGCGCCACCCTTGACTTTGCCACGGGGTGTGTCATCTTACCTAACACGGCGCTGCAGCCCATTCATCTCGAAGCTAGAGCCGACACATCCACTCCTCCCCATCTTGTTATTTCTGATGAACTTCTGAGTTGTGCAGGGAAGACGCATTTCCAAGAAACAGGTGAAGGGGAAATGGAGGAGCTCAAATCTGATGAGGAGGAAGTGATTGACTTTCGGAAAGAATTCGACGCCGAGAAGGAGGATGACGGCTGTCCGGGAAATGATGATGTGGATTTAGTCAAGAATGCTGATTATTTTTCTTCTTGTGATGAATCGTGTAATAAACTGTTTAAGCGTTCCGTCTCTTGGGCCGATCCGGTGGTCACAGTGACACCGGAAGTGACGCCACCTGATTCTAAGGAGGTAAAATCTGAGAGTTCACAACGGTGGCAATCTCCAACCGTCACCAAACTGAAAAAAGAAAAACTTCTGCGTGACGCTCGTGCTGCCGCTCTTCGTAGCAAGATGGCGGAGGTTAGGGGAGCATTGGGTAATACCAGTGCTGGCCCTAAAGCCTTCACCTCCCGCCTACATGCTACGGGAGATGCGCACCACAAGAGCGCTTTTAGTTGATGCGTGTTTTTAATTGCTGTAATGAACTATTTTTGAGTATGTCTTCTTAATTCCTGCACTCTTTATAAACAATGCTAATACAGGTATTTGGTCCAGCTTAAGGACGTTAAATGAAAGCGCTACTGGGAGACAACCCAGATTTCCGGTTTTTTTTTATATTTCCTTTTATCTAACCTTTCCTAGTTCAGTTTTTGTTTTTGCTTTTGTTGTTTTGAGTTTTGCTTGCAGGTTTTGTGTTCGATGGTGGATGTTGCGGATTGTCTTGATTTTAAACGCCATTCTTCTGGTATGCTCACGTGCTGAGCATTGGGTAACTTCTTCCCTAGCTTTCAATTTTGATTTTCACCGTCATATCATTATGTTGTATGGTTTTGATTAAGTCTGGGGGAGAGTCGTTTCTTTGTCACCCACTGCACATGCTCATCTCATTTGCATACTAGAAGTATTTTAATTTCAGTTATTTAGTATCGTTCATCTTCACACACCACTTCACCCACTTGAGTGTGTGCTTATCTTGTTGTGTTGTTCCGTTTAAACTAGTCTGGTCGGAAGGTGAAATAGGCTATTAACACAGGAATTATTATTTGGAGCGCAGTGTCGACTCATGTAGTGTTCTAGTCGCTTCGCATGCTATAGTAGAATTTGCATAGAATTAGATTTTCTTTATGCATTTAATTTATGTGCAGTATCTCTGTGTAAATTTAGATTTAATGTACTCAAGTGGTGAATTCGAATGAAATTGATGATAACCCGGTGTTGTGTGTGTGCGGTCGCTAAACGTGTGTTGCTCGAGTCGGGAGGAAGGTTTATCTTTCTCGTGGGCTAAGAACTTGCCCCAAGCGACTCTTGAAGCATGGGTGAGAGCTACTTGTTGAGTCAAGCATGATGTAGGCCACCATTTGGCTAGTTTGAGCTTTGTTATTCCATGCCCCTTTCATTCGCCTTTGCAAGCCAAATTTGTGCCTACCATTTTTATGTTCAGCTCCTCCTCTTCCACCAAAGCCTGAAGCCTATCCTACGCCCGCAACCAAAAAAATGTTTTAACTGTGCTCATAATTTCCAACTTGTGTGGTGTGTGGTGTCATTGTGTTTTGAAGAGAAAATAATGTCTATCCGCTGATTTTGAACCAACTGGAGGTTGCTTGAAAGAAGAAAAATATATAAAAAAAAAAAAAAGAAGAGTATCCTGAAAATAATCCTCCCAAGCTAAAGAGAAAAATCTGTTGGTATTTGTAAAGTAGGCTGTGTGCACACCTGGTTTTCATGATAAGTCTGGGGGTGTGTCACACGAGCATACTTGTTTGGTTTTGTAAGGTGCAGTGTGCCGTTGGCTCATTTGGGTTGCGTAGCCGTCATGTTTATCTTTGCATATCATTCCGTAACCTAAGCCCCGTTTTAATCCTATAAGTCCTACTGATTTGATTTGCGAGTTTGCTAGCGCCGTGGAGAGAGTGTGACCGGGCAAGCGTATGGTTCACGACGTTGATGGATTTCAGCGGAGTTATTCCTAAGCCCCGATCTTTTGCAACACCCGCCTCAGCGTCTCGTCACTTCCATACCGGGCATGATCGTCAAATTCTTCATAATTCACCCACTGAGTACAATTAAATCTTTGAGTACGCTTTAGTACTTACGTAAATTAGTTAGCATAGCTAGAATCTTCTTCTACTAGAATTCCTACTCGCATGCGTATGTTACTTCGCACTGTACTCCCCTGCGTAATTCGCTATTTTAATTATCTTTTTCAACTTCCGCCGGATTCGTTTGCTCGGGACGCGCAAACAGTTAAGTCTGGGGGTGTGATGAGTCCTGATTATATACACCTTCATGGACTCATCCGGGCCATTATTTAGTCAATATCACGCACTGTAGCCTTATTATAGTTTATAATTGATAACCCATGCTAGGTGCACATTTTGGCCCACTTTGGTGTGTTTTCGTGTTTATTTCCTTTCATAGTACTCATATGTTGTTAAGTGCCACTTTCGGTGGCTAGTTCTGTGTTTGTGCTGGAATAGGAGGCGTGCAAGTGTTTCCGGTGCAATTCTGCACAGGAACACTGCGCACGATCACTTGTTCTAGTGCGCACGACCACTGGTCGTGCGCCACTGATCGTGCGCACTTAGCCCCTTTTTACGAGTTCTGTCTGGTGCAGTGCGCACGCCCATCAACTCCAGTGCGCACGACCACCGGTCGTGCGCCACTGTCCGTGCGCACTTAATAGTAATTTTATGAGTTCTGTCTCACCTATTGCGCACGACCACCGACGCTAGTGCGCACGATCAACGGTCGTGCGCCATTGGTCGTGCGAGCATTTTATTGTATAATTTCATCTCTTGCAGGTTCTGTCCAGGCAGTGCGCACGATCGCAGGATTCCAGTGCGCACGACCACTGGTCGTGCGCCAATGATCGTGCGCAGTGTTTAATCCAGCGCCTATTTAAGCGCCTGTTGCGATTTTAGGGCGCATTATTCATTCCGGGAGCGGGATTTCTGTTCCGTACGCCGCCGACCGCCCCCTTGGATCGCCCCTACTTCATCTCCTACGCAAGGGGAAGCTTCCTCGGTCCATTCCTAGACATCCTCCATCGCCCGTGAGTGTTCTCCATCATCCGCAAGCCTCCAAGCAATCATTTTCGCTTTCCGCCCGGTGAGAAGAAGAAGAGACCTTGAGTCGAAGACGACGGAGCACGTAGGGAGATTGTGACAGCCCTCTACGCCGGAAGCATCGTCCGCCCGAGTCCGGAGGTAGCCCGACAACCTACCATTCCGGCCGTGAACGGCCGCTAGTCTTCACCGCCGGTTATCTCCTTCCTCTTTCCTTGATTGTACCCCTTTGAATCTTTTACTAAATGAATATTGTGATATTTACTTGATGAGAATGAATGTTTCTGTGTTCTTATTCATGGGTTGGTTGTGATTCACCACGTTCAAGCGCACTCACTCACACACGCACGCAAGGCGTTTGCTCCGTGTTGGCAAGAGCTAATGACGGTTGTGAAGAGGTGTTTGCGACCCTCACTCTCTCGCGCCTGAGTCCACTTCATTCGCCTCACGAAGCACGGCATCGCGGCCGTTGCATCCACCTCACGTTGCGAAGCGGTGTTCTCGACCCGCATCTCTTTTATTGTTGTTAAAATTAGGAAAACCAACCAAAAACCCCTTGTTGTGTTTGTGAAACGCTTGTGTAACAATATTCACTGCACGATTCGATCACCCATCCTGCATTCCTCAAGAGACCGACATCCGGGGAATTTATTCTCCACAATTATTACTTGACAGCGACCGGTGCACTTGCCGACGCGCATCAGATCATGGGGTGGATGTTTTGGCTTTGGTGAAAATGAAAGGTGGAGGTAGCAAAGGAAATAAGGAAAGGCCCAAAGTGTTTAAACAATGAAAAAATTTTAAAGGTGGGCAAACATGCACAAACGATCAAAAGATGGCCTAAATCACTTCTAAAAACTATGACAAACCTATGCAAATGCTTCGAGAATCGCTAGAGGCAAGTTCTAGCCATCGAGAAAGAATACCCTTCTGTTCAAAATGTGTAATATTTCTCTATTAAGCTTCTACATACTCACATGAATTATTCTCAAATTCTACTGGATTCAAGGTAAGAGTAGAACAAAATTATTTTCTCGCAGTTAGAAAATCATAAATCCAATTCTATGCTGAATAGTTAATTTGACATAGAATTCTACTAACGTGTGCGCTTAACTAGGAACACTGCATGAGTCAACAATTTTATTCCAAAATTCAAAATCTAATGAAGTATAAAAATTCCCTACGACACTATACAAAAGCAAATCTACTAAGGATTTTGCATATGAGTAAGTATAAGAATTCAGCATAAATTTTTTTTTCTACTTGGACTTCCCAAGGTTAACCCGGTGAAGGGCTCGCAAGGTACTAGAGGGTGTGATGGGAATTCAAGCCCAAAGCGTCCTTTCCAAGAAATTTTATTTTTATTAGATTAAAAATATTTATATATTTTTATATATATATATTTTAAAATAAATAGAGAAATAGAGATATAAATAAGGGCGTTGTTAAAGGCAAACCAGAATTGGCTATTGGCAAACCAATTTCTATGAGTTATCACACGCCTTTTGAAAATACGCTTTGTACATGCAATTTTAGGAAAAGTGTTCAACACGAAAATTGTAGATCTCGTCGAGATCTACAACTTTCGTGTTGAACACTTTTCCTAAAAATGCACGCACAAGGCGTATTGTCGCCCTGATCGTAAATATAGTGAATTTTTGAAAATAACAAGAAAATACGCCTTGCACATGCATTTTTAGGAAAAGTGTTCAACACGAAAGTTGTAGATCTCGACGAGATCTACAATTTTCGTGTTGAACACTTTTCCTAAAAATGCATGTACAAAGCGTATTTTCAAAAGGCGTGTGATAACTCATAGAAATTGGTTTGCCAATAGCCAATTCTGGTTTGCCTTTAACAACGCCCATAAATAAAGCAATGCTACACCCCCATACGTAAAATTAAACATTGTCCCCAATGTTTAAAACTAAGTAGGAAGAATACTTGAAAGAAATAAACTTTAAAAGAAAAATATAAAAATAAAGATAAGCAAGGGGTGCTTCCCAAGAGCGCTTTCTTTTTCCCGTCTTTAAGCTAGACGGTTATTGTTAGGAAAACGGAAATTTGAAAGAGAAGTGAACAGGCAACTCCCCTAATTCACGCGTAGGTGAATGTGCCAGCATCAGTCGCCCGACCAATCCTCCGCTTAACATGTGATTCTTCGTTTGTTCTTGATCTTGAATATGCAAATCCAAATCACATATGCATACCTGAGGTGATTTGAATTTATACAGATGAGCGGCATATGGATCGTTGATTATTTGGGGTAGCAACGGCTCATCTTCAACCTGAAAATTGTTAGTGTATAAAGAATCACAAATAAACGATTCAGATAATTTTTCGCAAGGAGGAGGCGCTTGCGAAAATATAAAATTAAGCTCCGATTGTTCTTTTTCTAAAATTAAATTTTCTTTAGAAAAAAATCTAGTGCACTACCAAGCGGAATAAGATTTTTGGACACTAATATTTCAAGAATTTCCAGTTGAATTAAATTAGAAGAGATTTGCGAAAATTCATGATAAAGAAAAGAAGATCCGGGTGAAGTAGGGGAAGAAACTTGTTCTTCTTCTAGTTCATCCGGAGTGCCCAAAACATTAAGGATTTCTTGGTAAGAACATTTTTCTTCATCTTTGGAAAAAGAAATTATGGGAATACATAAACAATCATGTTCCTCCATAACTAAATTTTCCAAAGACAAGAAAAAAGCACTAGGAGAAATAAAATTTTCATCTAAATTCTGGGGTGGAGTATCAAATTGAAAAAGCGAACATTCCCCAAAATTAGAGTACGAAAATTGCGGCGCAAAAGAAGATGAACAAGAATTCGGATCGAAAGATTTATCTTCATTGCTCCGAGAGCTATCTGGGTGACCTTGCCACCAAGAATAATCTACTTCGGGGCTAGAAGAACAATTATTAGAAGCCAAAAAATTATTCTCATGAAATTTAGAAAAAATATTTTCCTCTAAATTTTGGGGGGCAGTATCTATTTGAATTGGCGGAATTTCCCCAAAATTAGAGAACGAAAATTGCGGCGCAAAAGAAGATGAACAAGAATTCGGATCGAAAGATTTATCTTCATCGCTCCGAGAGCTATCCGGGTGACCTTGCCACCAAGAATAATCTACTTCGGGGCTAGAAGAAAAATTATTAGAGCCCAAAAAATTATTCTCGTGAAAATTAGAAAAAATTAATTTCTCTAAATTTTGTGGGGGGCAGTATCTATTTGAATTGGCGGAATTTCCCCAAAATTAGAGAACGAAAATTGCGGTGTATAAGATGAAGAATAAAAATTCGGATCTAACCATTTATCTTCATTGCTCCGAGAGTTATCCTAGTGAGCTTGCCACCAAGAATAATCTACTTCGGAGCTAGAAGAACAAGTATTAAATGCCGAAAAATTATTCTCATTAAAATTAGAAAAATTATTTTAATCAAAGTTTAAAAAATTATTTTCATTAAAAGGGGAAAAATTATGATCGTAATTATATCAAAATTATTCGCTTAATATTGAGAAAAATTATTTTCATAATAATTATTTTGAGCATATGAATGTAAATAACATTCCTCAGTTTAATGAGGCGCATTACAATAATAACAACAATTTTGGCGTTTTTGTGCCGCTTCCAAAAGATATACTTGGCTTTGAAGCTCGGCAACTTTTACGGCCAATTCAAGTGACTCCATAATAAAAATTAAAAGGAGACAACCTTACTCAAATGAATGGAATTTAAAAAATATTTTTATTATATAAGTGTTTTTTTCAAAAAGCGTGTTAAATTAGTCCCGGACTTCCCAAGGTCAACCCGGTGAAGGGCTCGCAAGGTACTAGAGGCTATGATGGGAATTCAAGCCCAAAGCATCCTTTCCGAGAATTTAGATTACGCTTTTTAAGATTTTTTAAAATTTTAAAGAGAAGGGGGAGAAGAAAGAGAACGATAAAATTAATAAATATTTCTTTTTTCGAAATATCAACCGTGTCCCCGGCAACGGCGCCAAAAACTTGATGCGCAAAACTATGCTTGCAAACAACAATGGCAAGTGTACCGTATCGAATGTAGTATAGGTTATGAAAACCAAGGTCGTATTAGACTCGGGGCGGTTGAGTACTCTTACTTCAAAAAAATCTCTATTACTTTATCAATTAAAACTTGAGGGTTGGTTTTGCAAAAAGAAAATAAAACAATAAAGAAAGAGGAGAATGAGAAAATAAGAACTATTTTATTGATTGAGACAAAAGAAATTACAAACTATGAAAATGAAATTACAACTATCGAATTGAAAACTACAAGTTGCATACAGAAAGAGGATTACAAGAACTTCTAAAACATGAAAATAAAACATGAAATGAAAGTTCTAATCCTAAAAATCGGTCCCTTGAACATCTGGAGAAGCTCTCTTTTTATAGGCAAAAATTGGGGTTACACGCCCTCGGTCACGCCCGTGACCAAGGGCGTGTAACGGCCATGATTGGCGCTGGAACGGGAAAGGTGCATTCTGGAGTTATTATGAGCGTAACGTGTTCGTCACGCCCTAGGTCACGCCCGTGACCTAGGGCGTGTAATCTTGAAATCTTGCTGCTAGCGGGAAACTTTGGTGGGAAAGAAGCGGGAAGTGGCGCGGGATGAGTCACGCCCGTGACTGGATATCACACCCCCTGGTCACGCCCGTGACCGTGGTAGGCGTGCTGTCGGCTGGTGGTGGGTCGCGGCCATGACATGGGTCACGCCCTTGGTCACGGGCGTGACTTGGGGAGTGTACTTGGCAAACTCTTCACGGAATGCCCCCCGTGGTGGCGGAAACAGGTCTGGAACACCGTGCAGGTTACACACCCATGGTCACGCCCGTGACCGTGGGCATGTACTTGAAGTTTTGATCCAATGTGTCCAAAAAACCTGAAATACACAGAAAAACTCAAGTTAGTTTATAAAATTGAAAAGATAATAAATTAAATAAGAAAAGCATAAAAACTATATAATTTCATATTAAAAATATATTAAACTTATACTAAAAGATGAGTATAAAAAGTACTCATCAATGGACCCGGAGACGCGGAGATTTGTTGTATCTCGCGACGTTGTGTTCGACGAGGTGACGTCTTACAAGGGAAGTTTTGGTGTTGTGTTACCAGAGAGCAGGGTGGAGGAGCAGGAGAGAGCTGTGGAAAATCATCAGGTGGAGTTGCCTGTGTCACCAGGTGGTCCATCTACTTCTAGTTCTGGGACGGAGGCTTCTGGATCAGGAAGCAGGGGGAGCGATGCTCCGAGTACGTCTAGAAGAGGAGCTAGGGAAGAAGCAGTTGAAGACACTACGAGTCAGGGGAAGGAGCTGAGGAGATCGAAGCGAACGATCATTGCCCCTGATCGCTATATAGGAGGAAACATGATGAGCTTTGTCTCGTGTTTCTTTGGTTGTCCCTTGGATGAGAGGGAGCCGTCGAGCTTTGAAAAGACCATAGGGGTGGAACAGTGGGATTCAGCTATGCAGGAAGAGATGAGTGCTCTTGAGAAGAATGAGACTTGGTCTGTGGTGCCCAAGCCCAAGGGTATCACCCCTGTGACATGCAAGTGGGTATACAAGCTCTAGAAGAAGACGGACGGCAGTATCAAGCGATACAAGGCTCGCCTTGTGGCCCGGGGATTCTCACAGCAATACGGTGAAGACTATGAAGAGACAGTCAGTCCGGTGGCAAAAATGACTTCAGTTCGGGTTGTGATTGCCTTGGCGGCCTGTTGGGGGTGGGAGATTTGGCAGCTCGACGTAAAGAATGCGTTCTTGTATGGCGAGATTGACAAGGACATCTTCATGGTCCAGCTGCCAGGCTTCGTGTCTGATGATTTTCCGGACTATGTCTGTAAGTTGAAGAATGCCCTGTATGGGTTGAAGCAAGTGTCGAAGGCGTGGTATGGCAAGATAGCAGAATATCTCCTATTTTGTGGGTTTGGTGCTTCAGACTCAGACTCAAGCCTGTTCGTCTGGAAGAGCGGGGAGCTTCAATTCATTGTGCTGCTTTACGTCGACGATATGATCGTGATGGGAAATTCAAAGGAGGAGGTAGCAAAGCTTTGGGGAGAGCTATCTATCAGATTCGAGATGAAGGACTTTGGTGAACTTCACCATTTCCTTGGACTCAAAGTGCAGAGGAAGGGAAGTGGAGTGCTGGTGTCCCAGGCTGGATATGCACAGTGAATCGTGGAGCGATTCGGCATGAAGGAGGGAAAGTGCATCTCTACACCTCTGGAGAAGGCCATGAAACTTCGCAAGGATGAGGGGAGGATTCTGGAACATTCGCTGGTGTTCCCGGCTCTGGTTGGGAGCTTGATCTATCTAACGATTACCAGTCCGGATATTGCGTATGCAGTTGGCAGGGTGAGCCGTTATATGGCGGAACCACAGATGCCTCATCTACTAGCGGCCAATAATATATTGAAGTATGTCAAGGTGACTTCGGATATGGGTCTCCTTTATAGGAGGGATGCGGGCTTTGAGGTGCATGAGTACATGGATGCTGATTATGGGGGAGATTTAGATGATCGGAAGTCGACGTCTGGGTACGTCTTTATGGCGGGCCCTGCGGCTATATCATGGTGCAGCAAGAAGCAGGATTCCGTGTCTGACTCAACCACGAAAGCGGAATACAAGGCTTCGGCCTTGGCAGCTCAAGAAGCCATCTGGCTTAGGAGGTTGGTAGGAGACGTCCATAAGGAGGTTAGGGGTCCGACTCTACTCCGCGGCGACAATGAGAGTGCTCTCAAACTAGTTACTAATACAGTTTGTCACGCGAGGACCAAGCATATCGAGATCGAGCATCACTTCATTCGTGAGAAGGTGCTGGGGGGTCTCATTCGGTCGAGCGTGTTCGGAGTCAGGAAAACATTGCTGACATATTCACAAAGGCGCTGGCAAAGGGACTGTTTACTCGGTTGTGGAGTTTACTTGGGCTAGTTTCCACTTCCCACTTCAAGGGGGAGTGTTGAAATTATTGAAGTGGAGTGGAAGTTGGCCGGCGGTCTGCATATTGATGACCGCAGAGACCGCGCGGTCTCTGTGTTGGTGCACTATTGGTCTAGATCTGGCGGTCTGCTATGTTGGCCGGTTTGTTCTTGCATGTTCCGGTCTCTTTTCAGTCTGCTCTGCTTAGTTGGTCTTTCTTCTCTGTAGAAGACTGGGCGGTCTATTCTTGGGTAACCGCCGTGACCGGGCGGCTTATCCAGGTCGATATGGCGACTTGGTTGAAGTCGGGCAGATGTTCTTGGTTGTTCTTAGCGATCTAAGGAAGGAGTGGTTTGTGTCCGCGCAGCTTGTGCGCGGTTTGCTGCAGTATTGCGGTCTTGGACAGGATGTTGTCCAAGTCGTGTGATCGCGCGGTCTTCTCTATGAGACCACTGGCAATCTGATGGGTGGTGACTGTATCTCTTGCGGTGGTGATGACATCCATCTTCTTGCCTATAAATAGGGGTGCATGGCTCGTCATTGATAACGAGAACTATAAGAACTAGATCCTGGATTGTTTTGTGCGGTCTCAACTTTGAGGTCGGGCGGTCTCAGAAGCGAGTTGACTATTTGTTGTGTTCGCAGGTTTGCAGTCAGCAGTATTGCGGTCTCCTTCCTTGGTGTTTTCCCAGCGACTTGAATAAACAGTTCGGCAGCGGCTTGTCTGCGAACTGGTATATGTTGTTCTTGTGCTGTTCGCAGCGAGCTCAGCGATCAGGCGACCTTCTGCGGTCAGGCGATCTGAGTTGTGGTCTGGAGACATCTTCTGTTCTCTGTTCAGTTTAATAAGCTCAAGTTCGTGCGGTCTGAGGTAGCGGTCTTGCAGTGCAGGTCATCTTGCCTATTTTCTGTCCGTGCGGTCTCAGGACAAGCCGGGCGGTCTCTGGAGTTCAGCAGTTTGTGCGGTCTCTGCTTGTCAAACCGCCAGTTTTGTTTTTTGGTGTGTTTGGTTCTTCTCTCCTTCGTGATTCTTATGAATCATGTCACGCCATGTATGTCTCGCACTGTAATAAAGTTTTGTGATTCAATAAAGTCTATTGTGTTGTTGTGTGGCATTGTGGTTGTTTGGCTATAACTCAGTTGATGCAACTCCTGCTTACTCTTAAATGATTCAAATCAAAATTTTAACAGTGGATGACTCAATGCTACAGAATCTCTTCCACTACAAATCTGCTAAAGAGATGTGGGATTCTCTTGTTGTCCTGATGGAAGGTACGAAAGAAGTAAGGGATGATCGAAGATCTTTGAAAAATCAAGAATACGAAGCTTTCAAGCAAGATCTAAGGGACTCAATTTTTGACACTTATCGGAAGTTCTTCAAGATCGTCAACAGTCTAAGGAACTATGATCGGGAATTCACTGTTGGTGAACTGAATGATAAGTTCGTGAGATACCTGAAGAAAGAATGGGATACCGAGGCTATTTCCATTAGGTAATTCGGTAAGTTGACTACGATGGAGCCACAGATTCTTGTTGGGAAGATTCTTTCCCATGAATTGAAGCTCAGCATCAGGAAAGCCGAGGAAGAAGGCAGCAGGACTTCAGGAAAGGAGACATCCATAGCACTAAAGGCCGAAGGGTTAAAGAAAGGTAAGACCATGTTTCCGGTGAGGACATAGTCGTCAGAGGAAGATGATGAGTCTGTGGCTTGCTCGTCAAGTTCAGACATGTCCGATGGAGAGTTCTCCCTACTCTCCAAGAAATTCAAAAGATTGCTGAACAAAAGTAAGCATAGGAGAAGTCAATCCTCCTCATAGGATCACAAGAAGGGACACAACAATGAAAAGTATAAAACTAAACCGAACAAACATTTTTTGACTGACATTATTTGTTACTACTGTAATAAGCCAAGGCATCTGATTGCAGAATGCCCATACAAGAAGAAAGATGGATCGAGAAAGGAAGACAAGAAATCCTTCAAAAGTAAGACGGAGGAAAAGAGCTTTTTGGCTAAATAGTCAAAAACTCTAAGAGACAGCAACTCAGACAAGTCAAGCTCAGGCGAAGAAGCCTAATTCGGGCTCATGGCTCAGACTGACGAGGAAAATTACGACACCCCCTATGAGGGGAAGGTAAATTCACATACACCTCTTTCTGAATCTGGGACGGATTCCATTGTAGATGAAGGTTATTCGTCGTAGGAAGACTCAGTTATACTAGTTCAGTATAAAACCCTATTGAAAGGATTTGATAAGTATCGCAAGGTAGTCAAATCTCAGGCAAAAGAGAATGAGTCTCTCAAGTCCGTGGAATCGGATCTAAGGGAAGAAATAGAAAAATTATTTCCTTTCAGAGATGAAGTCCAACTCTTGAAGGACGAACTCAAAAGCTATCTTGAACTATTAAAGCAGAAGGAGAAATCCATAACTAAGTTGGAAGGAAAGATAGTGGTGGAGAGAAAGCTAGTAGAAAGCTTTTCTAAACCAAAGACCATCCTTCCTCTTATTGATGGCTTTTCAGCTACTGCGAAGGGTAGCGGTATCTGTCATCACACCGAGAAAAGTAAGGCTGCTAAGAAAAGAGACGTTAAGGGTAAGGGTAAAGCTGCTCAAAGTTAACCTTCTTTCAAGAAGGTAGTTTTTCCTATAAACACCTATGACTTTGAAACGTCTTATGGTCACCTTGCGAGACCAACTCACATTGAGTCAAGTAAAAATAACCAAGGATGGAGCCATCCCCGAAACTTCGGAATGACAGCTTTCAAATCCCCTTACAAAGAGATAGTACTCAAGGACTATGCTTCATTCGTGCATGGATCGTCAGCAAAGAAAGCACCAAAAGTTAAATCTGTTGCTACGAAACCACTTGAGAAGGAGCCATGTGTTTGCTGCAATCACGAGGCTTCTACCTCCAATTCAGTAGCTCTTGCTAGACCCCCCTGTTCAAATAGTTAAGCAGGAGTGAGAAAGAAGGTACAACAGATTCGACTGTTGGTGTTGTGGCAAGGTTGGTCACTTCGCCTTGGATTGTTGGTTTAATTCGAAGACTAGAATTCCACTAGTTAATAATGCAAGGACGACCACTCGCAATATTGACACTCCAAGTGGAAGTCATCTAACAAGAAGCCTGAAGGAATATAAGGTTTGTAGTCTAAGTCACCTAGAGGGGGGGGGGGTGAATAGGTATTTTAAATTTTACTTGATTAGCTTTAGCTGTTTTCAGAGTTGGTTCAAGCAAATCAGCAAACACAGAAAGCACACAATAATTTATAGTGGTTCCCCAAAGACAATGTGTCTATGGGTAGTCCACTTTCCCCCTCCACTCTTCTAACAGTGTGTTAGACAGGGCCAACTTCTCCAATCTCGGCTCAAAGAGCTTACAGCACAAGTTCCTCAGAACTTCTCAGATCAAGAATGATCCTACCTCAGGACACAAGTCCCTACAAATCAGAGCTATCACCAGCTCCTACCTCAGGCACAGCTGCCCTACAAACTCAGAGGGTAACACCTCCTACAACTTAGACAATAATGTCCTACAACTCAGACCTCTCCCAGGTCCTACCACTCAGAGGACTCTTCCTCCTACAACTCAGACCAGCTCCTGGTCCTACCTCAGGCTGTTTAGCCCTACCTCAGATCTGCTCCAGATCCTACACTCAGGCCTTCAGCCCTACAGCTCAGAACCCTCATGTTCCTACAAACTCAGACCAAATGGTCTTACAGCTCAGGCAAGATGCCCTATAGATAAATGATTTAGAAATTTATTCTACAGTAGAAGTACTCTCCTGTAGATCCTGCACTGACTGTGCTTCCTGTTGCTGAAGATGTTGATTACAGCAACTAACTTGATCTTCCTCTTCGACAGAGTGATGGAAGATCACCTTGCTCCTCCTTGCAGAGGAGCTAACTTTCTTTCTCTGTTTTCTTCTTCTTGTTCAGTGAGCAGGAGGAAGAAGACGAGAGCTTCAGCCGTCAATGTAACAGTCGATCTTTTTTTGCACGTTTCTGAGAGATTCAAATGTGCCCTAACTCTTCCTTTTATACATCTCTGATCTTCAACGGCTCTTAGCTGATCTGCTGAGAGGTATGGGAGAAGCTGGTGGACCCCACACAGCTTTTCTGAAACTAGTCCTAGCCGCAGGACCCGCCGCCCTACTTTTCCGTAGAGAAGGACTGCGCTCGACGAACGTGGAACACTCTGCGTTCGATGAACCAGCTGTCTTCTACATTCGACGATCTTGCCAGCTCAGTGCTCGACAAACTTGCCTTGTGTGTCTTCTCAGCGGCTCCGCTGAGACGGCTCCTCGTCTCAGTGTTTATCGAATGACGTTCAGCGTTCGACGATCTTGAATAGTGTGTCTTCTCAGCAGCTTCAGCTTTGATCTTGTCTCAGCGGTTTCTACTTTGACCTCGTCTCAGCAGTCGACGAACGGCGTACAACGTTCGTTGAATGTCGAGCCCAGTTCGACGACCACGCTGATTCTCAGCGTATAATGAACTTCTCAGCGGAGGCACCTTCTTCTCACCGGATACGCTGAGACGGCTCCTCATCTCAGCGGTTTTGCCCCCCTCATCTCAGCGGTTCCGCTGAGACAAAAATTCATCTTTTGGAAGATGATTTCTCCACATCTAAGGTCATGTTTGACCCTTACTTTTGAGTCACCTGCACCTGTATATCTTACACAAGTATAGCTCATCAAATACAATATGTCCTTAGCATTGAGAGTGATGCCTCTTCAAATCAAGGTACTATTGAGGGCAATATACCCAACAATCTCCCCCTATTTGAAGAAGGCAGAACATCCCCAATGCTAAGATACATTAATAACAAAAATCATATCACAGAAAAATGATCTGTGAAGCATAGGCCCTGTCTCCCTCTTGCTAACATCCTAAGCATAGGATCTTACTTAACATTGACACTTTCTCCCCCTTTCTGGTTTCTTCAACTATTTATCCCATTAGGGATTGGGAGGCAACATCTATAGATCCCTTTGGATCAACTTATAGGTCAACCTATACAATCTTGGCATTTGCCATCTCCCCCTCAACCTGAGCAGGGAATTTGCTCCCCCCTTATTGGAGATTAATTTCTGTAATAACTGAACCTGTTCAAATTGAACATCCCATTCTAGCTCCTGAATACTAAAGATAAAGGTACAGAGTACATATAGCAATAGTAACAAACACAACATTATGATCAAAAGATGAAATATCATTCCAATTTAAATGTTCAGTACAGATATTTCAAACAATACAACTGATGATTGGTAAAAGAAAATATTTCAAGGCATGGTCTTCTTAGATGGACCCTGGAAAGAGCATTCTCCATCTTTGGACTTCCTCTTCCTAGCTTCAGCATCAGCTTTGATCTTCTCCTTTACTTTGGAGTATAGAAGAGGCTTGGGAAGATATCTTGTGGGAATCTTTACAGGAGTTTCCCTTCTCACCAAGTTTTCTTTGAGAATCCTTTCCCTTAAGGATTCCCTCTCAAGGTGCTTAATCCATTCAGCAGCTGAGTAGACATGGTCAATGTCCTTCATTTGATTGCCATGGCTCACCCAAGTATTGACAATAATTGTGTCCAACTCCAGATTGTCATCTTTATGGAGTGGATCCTCTAATCTTTCCATTCTTTTCTGGGCCATATATTCTTCAACAGTTTGAATGCCCTCTGCCCTTCTCCTCTTTGATGCTCTCTCATCAGCAATCAGATTTGATTGACTTTGGAAGTCAAAGTCTTCATTTCTGCTTGGGTTCAAGATTGGAAGATTCAAAGTAATTCTTGTTCCTTGCAGCAAGCTTGAGTCCCACTGATTATCAGACCTTTCTGACCATGGTTAGGATATTTTCTTGAATAGCACTGGAAGCATTGTTGACCACTTACACCACTTGCTTGCTGGCTTCTGCTTGATTGGAGAGTATCAGCTTGTGGGCAGATGATGCGCTAATTCGGCACAGCTAATTAGCAGGCACGAAATGCGATACGACGGCAGTGCACCGGTCGCTCAAGTAATAAAATAGGGAGGAACTCCCCGAATATCATTCTCAAAGGACCGCAAGTTGGGTAGTACGATTTGCTCAAACCAGGAAATCAGTTAAAAGGATTAATAAGTAACAACGGGAGGTTTGGTTTGGGAGCCTATGCTATTGCAAAATAAAGAGAGATGCGGGTCAAAACTCCACTTCGCAAGGCGAGATGGATGCAACGTTCGCGATGCCGTGCTTCGGAAGGCGCGTGGACGGAATGTAACTATGATGGTTGAGGGTCGCACACACCTCTTCTCTAAACATCACCACTAGCAATTGCTAGTGGCTTCACACACAACGAATCTCAGAAATCACAAGGAAAAAGGCTATTCATGCCCTCACAACAACATTGCATATGAACACAAGCAATAATCCTTAAGATTAACTTAACAAGCATTCATAAAACAACAACAAAGAAGTTCAAGCATCAAAGGTTAGAGAGGACCACAAAGAAGAAGTCACTTCTTGGGTTCACGGCCGGGATGAGAGGTTGTCGAGCTCTCTCCGGACTCGGCCCTCAGATGGTGAGCTTGGCTCGAAGGAGGCTGTCACCGCTCCTATGATCTTCAGCGCTTCTCTGATCTCTCAGCGAGGAATGCTTGAGCTAATGGTGGAGAAAGCTTCCTAGTGCTCCCGGATGGAAGGATGGAGGTGGAAATCACCGGAAATGGCCTCTATGGTGGTGGAGATGAAGGGGAAGCCTTCAGCCCTCAAGAGCAGCGGGAAGGAAGTGATTTCCCGCTCTCTGAATCGCACCAGTCCGCCTCCAATCGCTCTCTCTTTGACTGGCTCGATTCCTGCTTTTTATAGCAAACAGGCTGAAAAATGGTTACGCACGGTCGTACGAACGACCGTGCGCAGACCGTGCGATATTAACGGATAAAATATGGCTTGGGGAAGAAGCTGCGCCGCCCGTGCGATTTGATCACGCACGACCAATACCACCCGTGCGTTCAAACGCACGAGTAAACTCCGACGCTCTGAAATCACAAAGACACAGGTCGACCATGCGTTTTACTCACGCACGGGCGAATCCGCCCGTGCGTCAAAATGCACGATTAAACTCCGGCGCTCTGAAATCACAAAGACACAGGTCGACCGTGCATTTTACACACGCACGGGCGAATCCGCCCGTGCGTCAAAATGCACGAGTAAACTTCGACGCTCCATTTTCTGCCCAAACACAAACGCATGACCGCAACCGACCGTGCGTCAAGGAAATGCACGACCGTGTGATATGCACAGAAATTACTTCTGGGGAAAACGGGACGATCAGGTCACCTGCATACAAGATATAACAGCTGGGAATACACGTCCAGCATCAGAAAAACATAAAAGAAGGGAAGGGGAGCACCATGTGCTTACCCCCAACCATAAGGAATGCAATTGCACACCGAAATGAGCTTAATAGTGCACCTAGCATGGAATAATACATATGAATGAAAAAGTGCCTAAAATGTGGTGCAAAGACTAGAATATCAGCCCAAATGAGTCAAAAAATATATATATAAATGGGACTCATCACACCCCCAGACTTAACCATTTGCACGTCTCGGGCAAACTACTCAGCTCTCCTATCGGAACAATTGAATGTTAGCATGAGTTTGAGTGGTAGAGAACAATGCGAAGTCGCATGCTCTCGCGCATAGAAATGCATTAGAACAGAATTAAACTCAAGATTGTATCTAGTTATTTCTAAAATAGTAAATTGAAATTTAATTTACGTGGATGGTGAATCCTGGTGAATCTTTCGATCGCGCAAAAAGGGAAAATAGCGTGACTAATGAGTAGAGTATTACTCGAATCGAAGCTAGGGACAAACTCCTAAGAAATCCATCAAAGTCGGTGTCCATAGGCTTGCACGTCCACACTCTCTCTACTGCATGAAACGACTCGTGTCTAAAATCAATAGGACTGATAGGTAATTATTGGGCTTAGGTTGAGTATAGTCTAGGTAAGTAGAAGGACGATGGGAATCGCACTTAACACAACCTGAGCACTCAAGATAATAACAATCACCAATACAATATTTTCAGTAATTACACGACACCCCCAGACTTCAACTGAACACTAGGTGCGTGCTGAGCCAGATAAAAATAGAATTTGCCGAGAGAAATTTATTTTTACACAACCTTATTTTTTTTTCTTTTCTCTTTTCGACAAAATAACACTTTTTTTAAGCACAATAAAACGGCTCCTTTAGCTAATTCAAAGCTGTCATACATAACACAGATGACACCAAATGTTATCGAAACAGAAATTTCTTTCAGCTCATCGGTTGGTGCGCAAATAGGTTCGGCCGTATGGCTTTGGTTAAATTTTTAGTGGAGCTAGACAAGGCGGAAAGTTAGGCTCAAGTGGGCTTGCAATGGTGATTATGTAGGTAAGGATTTCCAAAGCTCAACCGGATCAAGAAATGGCCTATATCACATTTTATGACGAGTACATCAACACAATCGTGTCGAGAGTCGCCTAGTGCAAGTTCTAGCCACTGAGAAAGGTTATCCTTCCTTCTGACCCTAGTAATAAGCTACTACTAGTCTGCTACACTCGACCTTATGCTACCTATGGAAAGCTAGAGTAACGTAAGATCTAACCTCCACTTTCAATTGGTATCAGAGGTTGGTTGATTCTTTACAGACTAACATCTGAATCACAAAGATCAACCAGATCTTAATTTGCCTAAGAGCTTCCTTATCTAAGAATTTTATATCATTCAAAACTCATGGCACAAAACAAGGAATATTCTAGCACAAGACCCCCTATGTGCAATCTCAATAAGTTTGCACTATGGAAAGCAAGGATTAGGCTTTATATGAACTCTATTGATGAGGAGATTTTCAATGTTATTCTTATAGGACCTCCAGCACCTATAGCAACAACCAGCACTACTGCAACAACAGACAACACTACTGTTCCACCTCCTGAGTGGACTGAGGCTCAGAAGAAGCAGAGAAATGCAGATGCAAAGGCCATGAACATTCTGGCCCTAACTATGTCAGATGACATATTCCAGAAAGTAGTTGAGTGCACCTCAGCAAAAGAAATCTGGGAATCTCTCAACAACATGGTGGCAGGCTCAGCAGATGAAAGGAAAGATAGAAGATCTCACCTGATCTCTCAATATGAGAACTTCAAGAAGGGAGAATCAGAAAATGTTGCTGATATGTACAATAGGCTCAGCCTCATAATAAATGAGATGAAGTCTCTGGACGAAGTGATCTCACTCACAGAGATCAATGACAAAATTCTTATGTGCTTTCCCAGCACATGGGACTCCAGAGTCTGGCCAATCAAAGAAGCCAGAAGCCTATATGAGATCACCACTGAAGCTTTGTTGGGCAAGCTCAAATCTTATGAGCAGCTCGTCAAAAGTAGGGAAGCTGAAGAATCCACTTCATCCCCAGCACTCAAGAAGGAGAGAAGCATAGCCTTCAAGGATGCAGAAGAATAATGACCAACTCCTACCAAAGAGGAGTTGATGAGCTTCATAGCCAAAAGATTCTATATTATGGCTAAGAAAAATTTCAAGAAGAAGTCATCCAGAAGCTATGACAAGCCAAGGTATGACAAAAATCACTCTAATGAAATTATATGTTTTGGTTGCAGGAAGCCAGGACATATTGCTCCTGAATGTCCATAGAATCAAAACAAAAAGGAAGAAAGGAGAGAAAAAGAGAAAAGGGAGAAAGGAAAGGTTCTAGCAAATCTTCCTCCCACTCACACAAAAAGAAGGGAAAAGGATTTGTAGCAACATCCTGGAGTGAAACAGAATCTGAATCAGAATCTTCATCTGGTTCTTCTGATCAAGAAGAAACAAAAGAGAACAGCCAATGTCTACTGGCAATCTATGACTCAGACAGTGAGTCACAATCTGAATCTTCATCAGGCTCCAGTGATGATGAAGAAGAAAAGAACTTCTGCATGATGGCAATCAATGCCTCGGCCAACAAATCTGATGAAGAAAATTCAGAATCAGAAGAAGAAAATGATGCAGATCAGGTAATGTTTGATGTTGATTTTACTTCAGATGAATTCAAGGCTGAATTCAAAGTCCTTTGCTCAGACTTACTCAACTATGAGAAAGAAATAATCTCACTCAGATGTAAGTTAGCTGAAATGAAAAAGATGAGTGAAGAAAATGCAAATCTTAAGAAAGATTTGGCTGCCTCCAGAGAACACATTGTTCTCATTGAGAATAAACTTTCTGAGGCCAAGAAATTTGAAGAATCCCTAAATGGGAGAAGTATCAAACTGATGGACATCACAAGCACAGTCAATGCTAGACTTAATAATAGCAAACTGGGCTTGGGTGCCTCATCAAGTGAGCCATCTCTGATTAAGAGAAATATCCTCTCCTCACCCATAAAATTTATTTCTGCTAAAAGCAAAGAAGCTGCAAAAAGAGATAAAGATATTTCAAGCAAGTCTGTTAAGGATAAAAGAATTCAAAAGAATTCGTCGAACGGAGATCGACAAAAAGATTCAAATTTGTCGAGCGGAGCTCGACGAAGTCTGAAAACAGATTTTCAGTATAGTCATCAGATGAATAATAGTCGACCAATTTATCCAAATTTGTCGAACAAATACTATACAGGAAATTCTAGAAATCTTAATTCCAAACAAACTAAAAATCCTTTCACTGAATGGATAATACCTCCAAGGAGATATCATCCACAAGGCTATAAGGACCAGCCTGAAATGTCATTTATTTCTGAATTTTGTGGTAACAAAAAAGGACCCAAGGTAGTCTGGGTCAAAAACAACTAGTTTATGTTTTTGTCTTTGCAGGTACACGGCCATCCAAGATTAAATCAAAAATGGTACTTGGACAGTGGCTGCTCAAAGCACATGACAGGAAACAAGGACAATCTGAAAAATTACAAGGCACAGCTTGGACCCAAGGTGATCTTTGGAGATTCCAACCATGGTCAAACCAAAGGCCTTGGTCAAATCAAGGTTGGAGCAGTAACATTCAAGGAAGTCACCTATGTGAAGGGTCTGAAGCACAACCTCATCAGCATAAGTCAGTTATGTGATGAAGGTTATTAGGTAACCTTTAATAAATCAGAATGCATTATCAAGTCATCTGATAATGTCATTGTTTTATCAGGTATTAGGCAGGGTAATATATATTTAGTAAATTTCAATTCCTCTAAATCAGAAATTTGCCTGTTTAATGAGCTAAGCAACCCTAGTGAACTATGACATAAAAGATTAGGGCATGTAAATCTTAGAACAATTGCCAAACTATCTAAAGATAATCTTGTTAGAGGTCTACCATCAGGATCATATAAGAAAGAAGGTTTATGTAGGGCATGCCAGCTAGGCAAGCAAACCAAAAACAGTTTTAAATCCTTATCTAAAAGTGATTCACCTAGAATCTTATTTTTGCTACATATTGACCTTTTTGGACCTATAGCAATAAAGAGTTTAGGAGGGAAGTCTTACACTCTAGTTATTGTAGATGACTTCTCTAGATTCACTTGGGTATTCTTTTTGAGAGAAAAGTCAGATAACTTTAAAGTTCTTACAGACTTTCTTAAGAGCATACAGATTGAATACTCTACTGTAGTTGCATTGATCAGAAGTGATCATGGCACTGAGTTTGAGTCTCTTCTTATGCAAGAATTCTGTGAGAAGGAAGGTATCAGGCATTGCTTCTCAGCTCCTAGAACTCCTCAACAGAATAGGGTAGTTGAAAGGAAAAATAGAACCCTAATTGAATCAACAAGAACATTGCTTGCAGATGCTAATTTGCCATTATCCTTTTGGGCAGAAGCTGTTAGCACAACAAACTATGTTCTGAATAGAAGTTTGATACACAAACTTAAGGGTAAAACTCCCTATGAATTACTTAAAGGGAAGAAACCTAAAGTTGACTATTTCAGAACTTTTGGTTGTAAATGTTTTGTTCATAACAATGATAAGAAATATCTTAGAAAATTTGAACCAAAATCTGAAGAAGGAATTTTCTTAGGATATTCAATAGTTAGCAAAGCATATAGGGTATTTAACAAATCCTCTCTTAAGATAGAAGAGTCCATGCATGTTTCCTTTGATGAAACTAACATGTCTTACAAGGAGAAGAACTCTTCTACCAAGAATGCTTTGCAGGTACCAACTCTATGTGAAGAGCTTAATGGGCTAAATCTACAGTCAGGAGATTCAATGCAACAATTAGCTCAAAACCTTGAAGATAGTGAAGAAGAAGATCATCCAGATCTTGTTGATTATCAGAATCAAGCAACAGCAGAACATCCTCCACAGGATACAATTACTGAACAAAATCCCCAAATAAATACCACTTCAGAATTAACTCCAACTGTTGACCACATCACAGTTAGAGATCACCCAATTTCACAAGTGATTGGTGATATTTCAGCAGGTGTTCAGACAAGACATCAACTACACCAAAATCAGATGCATACTTGCTTTCTATCACAAATTGAACCTCAAACCATAAAAGATGCAGAACAATATCCAAATTGGATTCTTGCAATGCAAGAGGAACTCAACCAGTTTGAAAGAAACAAAGTTTGGGATTTGGTTCCAAGACCAAGAGGCCATCCAGTCATTGGCCCCAAGTGGGTCTTCAGGAACAAACTTGATGATCAAGGAAATATTGTGAGAAATAAAGCAAGGCTAGTAGCTCAAGGATATTCACAGGAAGAAGGCATAGACTATGATCAAACATTTGCACCTGTGGCAAGACTTGAAGCTATCAGAATATTTTTAGCATTTGCTGCATACAAACAATTTAAGGTATATCAAATGGATGTAAAAAGTGCATTCCTAAATGGAGATATCAAGGAAGAAGTCTATGTGGAACAACCACCAGGTTTCATCTCTCCAACTCACTCTTCTTATGTATTCAAGCTCAATAAAGCTCTCTATGGTCTCAAACAAGCTCCCAGGGCATGGTATGAGACCTTAGCTAATTTTCTATTGGAAAACAAGTTTTGTAGAGGCTTAGTAGACAAAACCTTATTTTTTAGAATACATAAAAATCAAACACTGCTAGTTCAAATATATGTAGATGATATTATTTTTGGATCTACTGATTCAAATTTATGCAAAAAGTTCTCTAAACTTATGCAATCTAAATTTGAATTGAGTAGCATGGGTGAATTATCATACTTCCTTGGTCTTCAAGTGAAGCAAACCTCATCAAGAATTTTCATTTCACAATCCAAGTATGCTAAGGAATTAGTAAAAAGGTTTGGAATGTCTGATTCCTCTCCCATGAAAACACCCATGGCTTCTAATGCTGTCATTAATGCTGATGAATTAGGGAAACCTGTTGATCAGAAGGTGTATAGAGCAATTGTTGGCTCATTACTCTATTTGACAGCTAGTAGGCCTGATATAATGTTTGCTACTTGTATTTGTGCTAGGTTTCAAGTTAACCTTAAAGAATCTCATCTATCTTTATTAAAAAGAATTTTAAGATATATAAAGGGCTGTCCTAATCTAGGTCTCTGGTATCCAACAGCATCTGAATTTGAATTAACTGGATTCTCAGACTCAGATTATGCTGGCTGCAGAGTAGACAGAAAAAGCACATCAGGAACTTGTCAGTTTCTTGGTGATAGGCTTGTGTCTTGGTTTTGTAAGAAGCGGACATCTGTGTCCACATCAACAGCTGAGGCAGAATACATTGCTGCAGGCAGTTGCTGTTCACAGATACTGTGGATACAAAATCAACTTCTAGACTATGGTTTCAACTTAAATCAATCAATCATATTTTGTGACAATACTAGTGCAATATCTATAGCACAAAATCCAGTTCTCCATAGTAGGACTAAACACATAGAAATAAGGCACCACTTTATCAGAGATAATGTGGATAAAAATAAAATTTGCCTACAATTCATCTCCACTGATTTACAAAGAGCAGATATTTTCACCAAACCCTTGGATGAAAAGAAACATATCTTCTTTATGAATCAACTGGGAATGATAGATGGAGACTCAATTTGTTGAAAATTATATTTTCTATCTTATCCAAAAATTTTGTCGAACGAAGAATGACAAATTTTTATTCGTCGAACGATTGTCGACAAAAAAAAAAACCTACATCTTCAGAGTCAGTAAAGAAAATCTCGTTTGTCGAACGGCGTTCGACGAAAAAGATATTTTTAACACTGTCCGACAAAATTTTAAAAGTCGGTTCGACTTCAGATTTAATTAGGTTTTGCAGAACAGCTCTCCTCGAATTCTCCTCCCTATTTCCTCGACTATATAACACCTATTTTACTTCATTCTAAGTTCGCGCCTACAGAAATCGTTTTCCTCCAGTTCTCCTTTTGCACTTGATCTTTCTCCTCTTTTGCAGGACTCAATGGCGATTTCTCAAGCCTCGCTCTATTCCATGAAGTTCGATGCTGGGTTCGACATAGATATGGAATCTTTCGCAACATCTGATCAAATCTTCAAGGACATCCTTCAACTCTTTGAAGAGCAACAGTTGAGGAAGTTAAAGAGCTTGAGGATAAAGCTTCACACAGCTGAAATCAAAGAATGGTGTTTCGCAGTTAAGCAGGAAGATGAATGTCTGACGGACACAATCTCAGGACACCAGGTTTCTCTTACACCTACCATTCTAACTGAAGTTTTTGGGCTTGTGAATGGTGATGACGATATAGAAATTAGTTCTGATGAATTTGAAGCAGCTTTAGTCAAAATGGGTCACTCCTCTGGAAACCCTAATCATCTGCTTAAGAAAAATCTGTCTTTGGAATACAAATTCTTATCAGATATAGTTGGCAAAGTGTTCTTAGGAAAAACAACAGGACATGACTATGTTAAAAGACACCAATTTCTGTTGATGGTGGCCTTGATGGAGAAAAAGAAAGTGAACTGGGGATCACTTCTGTTTAACTTGATTAAGAAAAAGATTTCCAAGGAGAATGTTAGCTTTGGCAGAATTTTAGGAATTGTTCTGCAGGAAAGGCATCCAGACCTTCTGGTCTCCCCAAAGGTAACAATCAATGCTAGAAAGAAGCTGACCTCAGCTCTCTTTGCTAAGTGGGAAAGGGTATTTCCAAAGAAGAATCCAAAGTCAGTCAAGCAAACTTCTGAAGACACAAGGACTGATTCAGTCTCTTCCCTAACCCTTCCAGAAGTTCCTCCTTTGGTCTCCTCCCTTCCTCTCCCACCTCCTACTACTCAAAGTTTTCCCCCTGCACAATCTCCACCTTACAATTCTTCTACACATATTGATGACATTCCCCCTCCTTCTTTTGATCTCCTCCCTCATCCCTCTTCTCCACCTCCATCTCCTACTCATAATGATTCCCAATGCCCTATCCATCATTCTTCTTCTACTTATCAAGAACCCTCTCAACAAGGTGCAGATGTCTCAAACATCTTTGTACCAATCTCTATTCCTCCCTCTTCTAAGCCATCCTCCTCTCATTCTCACGAATTCACTTCTTTAAATCTTTTCTCTGTAGCTGATCAGATACTTGGTCTCATCCTTCCCAAAATAGACCAGTTATTGGATGCAAAACTTGCTCCAATTGTTCAATCCATTTCTGCTTTATCTGAAAAGATTTCTTCCTTCCCTCCCTTTCAATCTGTCCCTTCTTCTAGGGGCCTAGATTCAGGTTTCTCTAAAGCTAGGCAGGGGGAGATGTCTGATGAAGAAGCTCCAGATGCTCAAGCACTTGGAAATTCAGTTCTTCCAATTTCAGAAGAACCACTTCTACCAAGTCCAGAAAAAATAAATAATGTTTCTATTAATCCCTCTATAGATATTATTATTTGCTTTCTCAGTTTAGTACAGTTCTACCAGTTTTACCTCAACAGCATAATTATTCTAAAGCAATTGTCCCATACACTGCTCAAGTTAATGAAGCTATGTTAAATAAGATAATTAGAAGCTTTGAAGTTAAGATTACAGATACAGTTTTCATTCAAGATCAAGCTCTCAGGCAAGAAGAAAAACCAGTTGTAATGTCAGAAGAAGCAATCACAAATTCTGACTTTCCAACTTTTATCTTTGATGAAACTCCAATTCCAGACTTTGATGAGATCTGGAGAGCAGAAGATGAAGCTTATGATGCTGAAGAGCAAAGGATCAAAGCTCTTAAATTGATATCAGATTTATATGATACACCAATCTTTTCTTCTGATTCTGCTGAAGAAGATAATGATAGTGATTCTGATGATACACTGTCAAGGAAAAGAAAGAAAACAAAGGCCAAGTCTAAAGCTATCCCCAAGCCTCCTAATCCAGATAATGATATCCCATATTATATTCTCCACAATATCTCTCTTGACAAAGTCTCACGTCATTGGATGACACTCTCCAAAAATGAGCAGAAAAGAAGAAAGAAGTTCAAGAAAACTGGGTATATTCCTGATAGTCCAGTCAAGTTCAATCACCCTCCTCCTCATCCTCCAGCAGTAGGATCAGCAGGGATGTCTTCCTCCTTATCTAGATCTGCCCCCCAGCAGTCTAGGAGATATGAAGGAACTCATAAAAGCTCCAGTGGCTCTCAAAGTTTTATACCAGCCAGAGCTCCTCCCTCAAGTTCTTCCAGACAAATTTCAGATTACAGATATACTTTTTCAAATGGCTTATTTCACAGCAGAATGAATCTTCAAGATAATAAGACCTCAGATCAGGCAAATGATTCTGTTGAAAGGTCTCCTTCTCCAGAAATTCAAGAAACAGATGAAATAACTCACATGGCTAGATTCAGAGAATCAGTAGCTATTGCTCAGATCAATAAAGCTAAGGCTGAAGGTGAGGACCATTCTCAATTTTCTACATTGTCTGAATTCAGAAAGCTAGAGCTTGAAAAGTACAATTCCAGAAAATTTTTCAATGCTGAAAGATTTTTAAAAAAGTATCCAGCAGCAGTAGTTCTTCCTACTACATCTCAAACAATCATAAGTCCAGAAAACTGCTACATGAGCAAGAAGCAAGCTGAAAATCCCAACAGGGAAATCATTTTCAAGCCTTCCTCACAGTGAAAAAGTACAGTTTCAAATTCCTTCTGTCTTTGATCTACTTGGATTCAGTATAAATGTTTCTAAACTCAGAGCATTTTATTTCAATATTATCTGCTGAAGCATTTCAATTCTGTCAGATATATTTCTGCTCTGCTGTTTATCTTTGTGTTATTTATTATTTGATTTATTTGTCAAATAGTATCCTAACCCAAATAGGGGGAGATTGTTGGAGCAACCCTTTTACTATTTTGGGCTAAGATAACTATGTACTGATTAGGATTAGTTGACCCCATTCTATAGTTTAAGGGTCAAGTCTTTAGGCTGATAAATTAGCTAGAACTTAAGATAAAATCTAAGGTTCTCAGCGGTCAACAAATGGCTAGCAGTGCTCGACAGATGGCTCCCAGCATTCGACGGTTTTTGTTGCCAGCGCTCGACAATTTCCAGCCAGCATTCAACATCTTCTGGACAGCGCTCGACAGTTTCCAGCCAGCGTTCAACATCTTCTGGATAGCGCTCGACAGTTTCCAGCCAGCGTTCAACATATTCTGGACGGCGCTCGACAGATTATAGCCAGCGTTTGACAGATCATTTATTGAAGCCCAGATTTGTTATCAACTATATTTTATTTATTCTAACAGCAAAATGACGAATATAACGGATCTATTTAATATCTTTGGACGTATTCTGACAGATAAGGAAGGATATTAGACTCAGTTAATATATTCCCTTCTTTCCTTTTTCCAAGACAGCAATAGCTGTTGACATTTAATGAAAAGGAATCTTTTCACGGTCAAGAAATTAAAGGACCTGCCAGAATCGTCCAAAGATATTAAATAGATCCGTTATATTCGTCGTTTTGCTGTTAGGATAAATAGAATATAGTTGAAAACAAATCTGTGCTTCAATAAATGATCTGTCGAATGCTGGCTATAATCTGTCCAGCGCCATCCAGAATATGTTGAACGCTGGCTGGAAACTGTCGAGCGCTGTCCAGAAGATGTTGACGCTGGCTGGAAACTGTCGAGCGCTGTCCAGAAGATGTTGAATGCTGGCTGGAAACTGTCGAGCGCTAGCAACAAAAACCGTCGAACGCTGGGAGCCATCTATCGAGCACTGCTAGCCATTTGTTGACCGCTGAGAACCTTAGATTTTATCTTAAGTTCTAGCTAATTTATCAGCCTAAAGACTTGACCCTTAAACTATACAATGGTGTCAACTAATCCTAATCAGTACATAGTGATCCTAGCCCAAAACAGTAAAAGGGTTGCTCCAACATTCTACTCTAATTGAATTTCTAGGCGTGACGGGAGCACTTGATTAGAGCACTACTCGTGTCAACATTTTTCTCTACTCCTCACTCACATGCTAACAATTCAATCCTTACGAGTGGGAAAACCTCGCAGCGATACCCAAAAAGCACGCGTGATCAAGTGCGCGTGAATTAGGTGCAAGTGTATGCAATGTGCGTAACAAAAAATATAAATCCTAACTCAGCACATTCTAGCATGTCATGCAATGTGTGTGCACGTGCACAGCTCGCTCTCTCTCTCCCCCGGACTTGATTAAAACTAACTAGAATAAACAATTCAAACATAAGTAAGAGAGGGGTAGAGTTGACCTATGCTCATAAAAGAGCATGCCAGAAGTGCGGTAATCCCATTGTTTTTAAAAATATTTCCCCTTCATCATCGTCCACAAGAGAGCATCCTCCTACAATGTTAGCAAAACAGAAATAACAGTGCACAAAAGGAATTAAAAAGCTAGACGGAACCGGGTGGTTCCCCATGGGTTGTCTCCCAAGAAGCCCTTTTGTTTAACGTCCTTTAAGGTGGACCAAATACCTGTCTTAAGCATTGTTCAAAGAGCAGAAAGATATTGTTCCAAAATAAATAAAAATGACCAACACAGCGAAGTGACATGATATAACATAAAGATAAGATATCCAGAATCACACCCTAGGGGCGATGCCCTAGCCGAATAATGTTAGATCAAAATTAAAGTACACCACAAACTAGTTTAACATAAACAAAACTAACTAAGACGACACATCACCAAGGAAGCTGCAAATGTATGATCACGGCGGAGATGACGGAGAAGAATGTGAAGGAGGAGGAGGAGGAGGAGTACGCTGCCGCCTAGATCCAGAAACTGAAGCCCGGGCAGGGACATCAGGAGGCTCGACTCCCAAATGAGCACCAATCCACGACAAAAGCTCGTAATGCCTAGACATGGAATCTTCCATGCGTACAAACCTCTCGTAAAACTCCGGATAGTGCTGCTCGATGTTGGCCCGCGGGGCTTGCCATTGAGCATCCGGGGGCGCGAAATGGGGAACAACAGAGGGCTGCTCACTCATTCCCGCCGAAGTGCTAGGTCCGACAGTGTCAGTATGATTGCGTCTCTCCTCTCGTTCAGGCCCGGCTCCACAGAATTAGTATTGCCAATGGTTGCCTACTTTCACTCTCTTGACAAGTTTAAAAGCTGTCATCATTGCTATGGTGATGCTGGAACCCTCGGAGATTTGTGTCATAGGGGGAAGTGTATCCCAAATCCCAAGCCCTTTGGCAATCCTGGTGATGTACTGAGAACCTCCGATCGCCTTCAAGGCGAGGTATGTGGCTTGCCGAAGAAGGTACTGGGCGAGCACTAGCCCAAGATGGAGGGGCACTCCCTGATGCATGATGTAAAGGTAGAGAAGATCCTGCCATCCTGCTACGTTTTGACTCATGGCGCGGGCATTGATGCTGTGCCCGATCAAATGCTGGACATAGCAGAGCTCGGGAGAGATAATGTGGGTCGACTTCGCCGCATGAGCCTCTTACGGTTGATCCCGTCCCGTGATGGACTGCCAGAACTCGCTAGGAGATACCCCATCCAGGAACTCGCTCGGACGGCTGATAATGTCCGTCTGCAGGAGTTCATCTTTGGTGTAAATCCCGGCGCAAACCGCCAGTTGCCCAACACCCATGGTATAGGAGCGGCCCTTCATCCGGAATGAAACCGACGTGGTCTCTCCGGTCTCCTCATCGAGGTAGTCAATGATGCGGAAGGTGGAAAGAAACTCTAGTGTGAGTTCACGGTAACCCAGCTCTGTGATGGAGAAGAGGTTTCCCCATGAACCCACATTGAGAAGCCGATTCACCGCCGCCACTAACTCGATCCTTTGGAGATCCGTCACAGAGACGATGCGATGATCAAGGAAAGTCTTTTGACGTAGCAGGTTGCACCTTTCCAAGAACTGTGGCTTCCCAAACTGCAGCATTGCTTCGAAACAAGGGTCGTCAGATCTTGAAGCCGGAACTCCTCCTCTACGGCGAAATATGCTCACGGTCTTCTTGAATCCCATTGAGCTCCACTTGCAAGCTACGGAAGAGTGACAACGATGAATGGAAGAGAAAATGTAGGAGACAATGGAGAAGGGAAGAAAGATCGCGCACGGGAGAGGAAGGGTTTCGCGAGGCGTACGGGAGAAGAGAGCTCAGGAAGAAAAGCCGCCGTGCGATTTTTGACAGGGTTAGGGCCGATTTATGATATCCGAAAATCGCACAGTCGTGCGATACTAATGCGCACGTCCGACCTGATCGTGCGTTTGTAAATTTCAGCAAAATTTCATCAATTTTTGCGAGTCGGTGGATCAGAAAAATTTCACACGCAACAATCTTGGACGGAGGGAACAGATAAGAGCGCATCGACAGCAATTGCCTAACTACTAACTCCACAGGGCACGCGGTGCACACAAAACTTACACAAACAAGAGAGAACAATT
This sequence comes from Dactylorhiza incarnata, assembly GCA_033032865.1. NCBI lineage: Eukaryota > Viridiplantae > Streptophyta > Magnoliopsida > Asparagales > Orchidaceae > Dactylorhiza > Dactylorhiza incarnata. The sequence continues at coordinate 18,747,817 of JAWHQI010000013.1, forward strand.
GCTAAAAGCAAACAGAAATTAAAACTAAAGATGATAAAATCTAAATTAGCTACTCCTATACCTAGATAACTGTTGGGCTACATGTCCCCCCAACGGGACTTATTCAAGCACTTGAAATGCAGGTCAACTAATAGGTGAATGAAAGCAAAAATGGTCAGGTACTTGTTCATGCTCATGCTTCGGCAGTATGTACCGGAGTGGAGACAGAACAGTTGCCCAAATACCAGTAAGATAATAATGCCTGACATGGATGTCGGGCAAGGGCACAACATATGTTGTGAAGCTCCCCGTATCTAGCTCCACCTACACTGGATTCCTTTCAATGCTAGACCTTGTTACAGGCTCATACACCCACGGAACTGGCTCCACAATGTGGTCCTGCGGAGGAGAAGATACAGGAGCAGGGTCAGGAAATAAAATAGACGAAAAACTAAGAGAAATCTCATCTGAGGGGATAATCCCGGCTTCATCCCCCATGTGGTGCGGCAATGATAAACTGATGACATCGTCGAAGATCTCACTAGACTCGACAGAGCACACAATGGCCTCCTCTCTAACTTGGACTTTCTCCCACTGAACCAAAATGGTTGCTTCAGCACAATCATGACTGTCCGCCTCCATGAGAGTGGGCACGACACTGCGCAAACCTGCACCATCCTGCAAATTGATCTCAATGATAACATTAGAAATAGATGTAAGTTCGTGAATAGTGGGAGGAAACGTGCCACTTAAGGGTTCGGGCTCGCTCTCCCCACAAGGGTACAAATCTACGCAAAGTGGTAAATGAACCGAAGAGGCATAGGGGGCCGCGTCAGAAACAGAGTCAAGAGGGGCACTGATGCATGTGTCGATTCCAGAGACTTCAAGAAGTGAAGGTGGAAGGGATACATAACCATAGGAAGAAGCTGTGCTCGCAGAATTCGAAGATGGGACGATCCGGATATCCGGCTCATCGTCATCCTCCAATTGGCGAAGGTAATCCGCCCAGTCCTTCAAGGCATGCTCTTTACTTTTGCAAAATAAACACTGTCTCACCGGCTTAGCCGACACCCAAGGTGCGGCAACCGCGTGAGAGTGCGTCAACGGAGTTGCAGTAGAGTAGCCAAAAGACTTATGGGTTCCGTACGGTTTCTGAACAACACCATATTCTTTGGGACACCTATCACTAGCGTGGGATGTGTCTCCACACCAACGACATCGAATATTCAAATGCGCCCTCATGATACAGAAGAAGAAAATAGCATACTGAAGGAAAACAAAATATCTTAAAATGAATTTCCAAATAAAAACAAATCAAACACGCTTGCAGATCCCCGGCAACGGCGCCAAACACTTGATGTGCTAATTCGGCACTGCTAATTAGCAGGCACGAAATGAGATACTACGGCAGTGCACCGGTCGCTCAAGTAATAAAATAGGGAGGAACTCCCCGAATATCGTTCTCAAAGGACCGCAAGTTGGGTAGTACGATTTGCTCAAACCAGGAAATCAGTTAAAAGGATTAAGAAGTAACAACGAGAGGTTTGGTTTGGGATCCTATGCAATTGCAAAATAAAGAGAGATGCGGGTCAAAACTCCGCTTCGCAAGGCGAGATGGATGCAACGACTGCGATGCCGTGCTTCGGAAGGCGTGTGGATGGAATGTAACTATGACGGTTGAGGGTCGCACACACCTCTTCTCTAAACATCACCACTAGCAATTGCTAGTGGCTTCACACACAACGAATCTCAGAAATCACTAGGAAAAAGGCTATTCATGCACTCACAACAATATTGCATATGAACACAAGCAATAATCCTTAAGATTAACTTAACAAGCATTCATAAAACAACAACAAAGAAGTTCAAGCATCAAAGGTTAGAGAGGGCCACAAAGAAGAAGTCACGTCTTGGGTTCACGGCCGGAATGAGAGGTTGTCGGGCTCTCTCCGGACTCAGCCCTCAGATGGTGAGCTTGGCTCGAAGGAGGCTGTCACCGCTCCTACGATCTTCAGCGCTTCTCTGATATCTCGGCGAGGAATGCTTGAGCTAATGGTGGAGAAAGCTTCCTAGTGCTCCCGGATGGAAGGATGGAGTTGGAAATCACCGGAAATGGCCTCTATGGTGGTGGAGATGAAGGGAAAGCCTTCAGCCCTCAAGAGCAGTGGGAAGGAAGTGATTTCCCGCTCTCTGAATCGCACCAGTCTGCCTCCAATCGCTCTCTCTTTGACTGCCTTGATTCCTGCTTTTTATAGCAAACAGGCTAAAAAATGGTTACGCACGGTCGTACGCACGACCGTGCGCAGACTGTACGATATTAACGGATAAAATATGGCTTGGGGAAGAAGCTGCGCCGCCCGTGCGATTTGATCACGCATGACCAATACCGCCCGTGCGTTCAAACGCACGAGTAAACTCCGACGCTCTGAAATCACAAGACACAGGTCGACCGTGCGTTTTACTCACGCACGGGCGAATCCGCCCGTGCGTCAAAACGCACGAGTAAACTCCGACGCTCTGAAATCACAAAGACACAGGTCGACCGTGCGTTTTACTCACGCACGGGCGAATCTGCCCGTGCGTGAAAATGCATGAGTAAACTCCGACGCTCCATTTTCTGCCCAGACACAAACGCACGACCGCAACCGACCGTGCATCAAGGAAACACACAACCGTGCGATATGCATAGAAATTACTTCTGGGGAAAATGGGACGATTAGGTCACCTGCATACAAGATATAACAGCTAGGAATACACGTCCAGCATCAGAAAAACATAAAAGAAGGGAAGGGGAGCACCATGTGACCCCCAACCACAAGGAATGCAATTGCACACATAAATGAGCTTAATAGTGCACCTATCATGGAATAATACATATGAATGAAAAAGTGCCTAAAATGTGGTGCAAAGACTAGAATATCAGCCCAAATGAGTCCAAAAATATATATATATATATATATGGGACTCATCAGCAGACTCCATGTTGTTATATAGATTGATGTGAGCACCCTTCATCTTAGCATGTAGATTGGTAACCTTCTCCTCGCCCTCTTTGCCACTTTCCATTATCTTCTTCTCTATTTCAGAGTGTTGATCTATTATGGATTGGGAGAGAGTTTGAAAAGAGCTGTCCACATCATCCAAAATGTATTCCTTTGCCTTGTCAATGTGGGACTTGACTTGGCTGCTAGATGTGTTGACCACTTGTGCCATTCTGGCAACTGCATACTCCCAAACATTTTGGTTTTTGTAAAGATGATTCTTTATATTTGTGATGTCTTTGGTGGAGACCTCTTGATGATCAACAATTTGCTTCAGTACAGTGTGTTGAGCACCAACTGTGCCTTTGGCCATTTCAAACCATATTGTCATTTGCAGGAGGATATGATCTGATGCAGTTTTGACATCATTAACCTGGGTATTCAGCTCAGTCCTCACTGCAGCCACTCTTGACTCCATTCTTTGCTCACTGTCCTGGATCTCCTTAGTTAGTGCAGCTCTTGTTGCATACAACTCATTCCTTATCTGAGCAGAGACATCATGGACCTTTTCAGCAACTTTCTCTTTCATAGACAACATTTGACCCTCAATGAAAGATTTAATTGAGTTTAGCAGATCAGATGTGTCTAGCAAAGTAGCAGGCCTTTCCTGGGCCACTTCTTTCTCCATTCCAGGTTCTGGTCTATGCAGATCTTCAGCACTTGGGTTGTGCTCCCCCTCACTAGCAACTCCACCAATATCACCAAAGAGATGGCTATGCTCCCCCTCACTTGGAGCATCCCTATATGGAGAATTTTGACTAGGAGAACCTGAAAGATGATTGATGGGTTAAACACCTAGACCATACTATTGTTAGAGAGGAGAAGCCTAACTGAAATCCTACTTTACCATGGATAGGTGAATTGGGAAGTTCATCTATAGCTTGAGGAACAGCTGGATCAGTATTCATCTGAGTTGGCTCAGGATTGGGTTCAGCTCTTCCTTGGGGCTCCTCATCCCTACTTGTCCTGGGGACATCTTCTCCTTCTTCATCTTCCATGTGCTCTTGAGGATCACCTTTCTTCTTGGAGGATTCAGCACCTCCTTCTCCACTCAGAGCTCTCTTCTTCTTCTTCTCCTTCATCTCTGCCAACACAGAGGGTTGGCTCTTGGGGAGAACCCTTGTGGATCTATCTAGAGTCTTAATATCCAACTGTTTCAGGTAATGGATATTAATACCTTTGATGGAGGAGAATTCTCCAGGATATGCCTTCAGCAGGTAGAGAGAAATGATCCTTCCTAGGTTAGGAGCATGCAGGCATTGCTTAATCCTTTGATACAGGACATTTCCCCAGCATGTCCTTTTCTTTACAATGATCCTTACAATCAGCTCAAACATGGATAAAGAGATTGTGTCATGTGAGCCTGGCTTGCACAGGAGTGCCTTTCCCACAATGTCACATAACAACTTTCCTTTTTGATTGATGAATTTCTTCTTCAGTGATGAAGTCTGGGGAGCACTGTATTCACACCACTCAAGGCATGCTCCTTGTCTTCTGCAGATATTTCATCTTCTTCCACTCTAGGAAGGTGCAGTACTTTATCAAGTCTCTTAGGGGACAGTTTCACCCTAATTTCACCAACCTTAGAAGTTAAGCCATCCTTAGAAAATGACTGCTTGGCATTTGCAAAGAACTCTAGCACTTCTTGCTTGAATATCTGAGAGGGTTCAGACAGCAAGAAGTCTAGTCCCGCATCAGAAATCAATGAAATAACACTCAAATTCTCTGGTGAGGCATGGAGAAACCCATCCCTCACCAACTCACAACCTTCTTGCAATTCCTTCGCAATCTTGGGCGCCATTTTAGTCGAATGAGAAAAACGAAGATGCTCGGACGGAAGAGTAGAGGTTTCATCTCGATGGCTAGGGTGGTGCGAGAGAATGTGAAGGGTCATTTAATGTCGTCGAGGGTTTATATAGTGGGCCAGAGTGTTGACCTAATCGACTCAGCGATTCAGCTGAGACGGTTCAACTAATGCTTCAACCCGGGCTAAATTTGTCGAACTGAGCTCGACATTTGTCGAACCCATACATTACCTAGATTTTAGGCGAATTTGAACCTTAGCTAAGCGGATTGCACTGGTTAATTCTATCATCCTATTTTAACACTATTATAGATAGTATTTGATGATAATTTCACAATAGAGATACTTACCTTGAGGATTTTGTCCTCTACTGATGTTGACTTTATGAAGTCAACTTTCTTCCTTATATGTGCCATGGGCACTCATTGTCCAAGTACCACTTATGTATGAGGTTGGTACTTGAACTATCCTGCAAAATGGAGTTTAATATCCCTTAGGAGCCCAAGGTGACTTGGGTCCTAGGTTCTTGTTAGCATGATCAAATGACCTGACTCTGGCAGCTCCCTTTACAGGAAGGCTCTTCTTTGCATTAGGTACATTGGGGTTGTACCAACAATCTATGGCAAAGTGTCCCACTTTACCACAGCACCAACAATCATGAATGTTGCATCTTCTTTTCTGAGCATTTCTTGAGGATTGTGTAGCACAGTCCTTATGTTCAAGATACAGCAGCATTCTTCCTGTTCCTCTCATCAATTATTTGACTGAATGTCATTCTGTGTGCTGTCTTGATGCTCTATGTCCTGATGGCATTAGCTTGCAATGACTTGGCAGCCATACAAGATTTGATGGCATCTGACACTGAGCACTCAGATATGTTTACAGAATTGGCACCAGTCATGTTCTTGACAGATCAAACCTTAGAAGGGCTTGCCTTCTCATTTTTGAATGAAGTGGCTGAAACCAAAAACAAATGGTCCATGTTGGGCCATTTGAATTTCCTCATGGGGATCCTTCATGGCACTCAATCCCATTCCCTTTCTTCCACTATATGAAGAAGCATTTTCCTTCCTATAGCACCTCTCATTCTTCCAGTGACCATAAATGCTTTCATGGTCATACCTGTAGGAGGGAAGTATCACCTTTAGAAAGGTGGGTTGAGGCTTAGCCTTCTCCTTGCTCTTAACTCCACTCTCTTCTCCTACTTCCATTTTCTTGAATCCTAGTCCTCTCCTATTGGTTTGAGAGGAGAAGGTGTCAATGATAGGAAGCACATATCTGGGCTTGGTGAATTGAGCCACCAGGCCCTTCTCCTTCTCAAGCTTTTCCTCAAGGTCCTTGATGACCTTGTTCTTCAGGGAAATAATGCTTATTTGCACCATAGTTAACACCTGTAAGTGACTAATTTGTCTGCTCATCTGAGCCACCAGGTTGGTAGGTTCAGTGTTGACATCCTTAGTCATTTTGAGGGAAACAATTTCCTGGGCTTGCCTCTTGGCAAGCTTCTCGCTCTTCTTCAGATCCTCCAAAAGAACACCATATTTATCAATCAATTGATTGAGTTCTTCCTCAGCATTCATGCCCCTTCCATCAATTGATGAAGGTGCAACAGATTCTGGATTAGTCTCATAATCAGAAAATGAAGTGGAATGAGATAGTACCTGAACCTTATCAGAAGCATTCTGACTCCCTTCCTCATCAGTGAAGGCCATAAGGCCTAGCTGAATGATGTCTTCTTCATCCCCCTCTTCATCACTATCTCAGTGTGAAAGAGGGGCCCTTATTCCAACTTTTGCAGCTGAATTGTCTTCATCCTCTTCTGCTGCATATAGCCCAATGTTGGCTTCTTCTTCATTGTCTGAACCTGATGTTGAAGGATCAGACTCACTCCATCTTCTTTCTTTCTTTGTTAGGAGTGACTTTTCTCCCTTCCTATCCTTGTGGTGATGATGCTTTGTTTCACCACTATCCTTTCTTTTGACTGGACAGTCAGCTATGACATGTACAGGCTTTCTGCAGCTATAACAGATTATATTATTAGTAGAATGTTTACTGGGTTTTGAGTCATACCTGTCACCCTTTGGGTGCAGTCTTTCAGATCTGCTGCTGTTCTTTTTGTAGTGTGATGATGAGGAGAGCATGTTCTTCCATGGCTTCATCTTCATCATCCTCTTGAACTTCCTAGAGAAGGCAGCAAATTCTTCATCAGAGGAAGAGCCTCCTGAGGTGCTGACTTCAGGTTCAGCTCTTCTCCTTGAGGAGACACTATCCTCCCCTTGCTTCTCTTGGAGCTGTCAGCTTTGAGATCCACAGAATTCTCCATTGCTTTTGCCTTTGAAGAGGTGTCCTCTTCCTTCCTTGCAGACAGCTGCATTTCATAGGAAAGCAGCTTCCCAAATAGAGTGTGAGTTGGGGTCTCACAAATCTTGGCCACTTCCCTGATGACACATATCTTTGTGTCCCAGTCTCTTGTGAGAGATCTAAGGAACTTGTCATTCAGTTCATAGTTGGTGAAATCCCTCTCATAGGTTCTCAGCTCATTGACTATTCTGAAGAACCTCTCATAGCACATGGATATGCTTTCCTGGATCTGCTGCCTGAAGGCTTCATACTCTTGATTTAGGAGTGACTTCCTGTCATCCCTAACTTCAGTTGTCCCTTCCATATATACTATTAGAGTATCCCACATTTCCTTGGCAGAAGTGCAGTGTACCAAGTTTTGAAAGGTGGAATCATCAATAGAATTAACAATGATGTTCTGGGCCCTCTTGTCCATGGTGAACAACTCAAGTTCATCCTTGGTCAGATCTTTGAATAGTTTGGCCACTCTTCTTGTTGGAACAATAGTGGATGCAGTGTGAAAGGTGAAAGGTCCTTCTTCAACTGTAATGAAGATCCTTGGATCAGATGCTTCCAAAAACAACCTGATCCTTTGCTTCCATATGCCAAAATTCTCTTTGTTGCATATGGGCAACTTCATGGACCTCATTTCCTTTTGCAATCCACTAGTGGCCATTAGGATTTGACTAGACTAAACCTTTTAGGATCTGGTCAAACTGTTAAGTCCTTTTTGACCAACCTCGCTTTGATACCACTTGAAAGAATATAAGGTTTGTAGTCTAAGTCACCTAGAGGGGGGGGGGGGGTTGAATAGGTCTTTTAAATTTTACTTGATTAGCTTTAGCTGTTTTCAGAGTTGGTTCAAGCAAATCAGCAAACACAGAAAGCACACAATAATTTATAGTGGTTCCCCAAAGACAGTGTGTCTATGGGTAGTCCAATTTCCCCCTCCACCCTTCTAACAGTGTGTTAGACAGGGCCAACTTCTCCAATCTCGGCTCAAAGAGCTTACAGCACAAGTTCCTCAGAACTTCTCAGATCAAGAATGATCCTACCTCAGGACACAAGTCCCTACAACTTAGAGCTATCACCAGCTCCTACCTCAGGCACAGCTGCCCTACAAACTCAGAGGGTAACACCTCCTACAACTCATACAATAATTTCCTACAACTCAGACCTCTCCCAGGTACTACCACTCAGAGGACTCCTCCTCCTACAGCTCAGACCAGCTCCTGGTCCTACCTCAGGTTGCTAAGCCCTACCTCAAATCTGCTCCAGATCCTACACTCAGGCCTTCAGCCCTACAGCTCAGAACCCTCATGTTCCTACAAACTCAGACCAAATGGTCTTACAGCTCAGGCAAGATGCCCTATAGATAAATGATTTAGAAATTTATTCTACAGTAGAAGTACTCTCCTGTAGATCCTGCACTGACTGTGCTTCCTGTTGCTGAAGATGTTGATTACAGCAACTAACTTGATCTTCCTCTTCGACAGAGTGATGGAAGATCACCTTGCTCCTCCTTGTAGAGGAGCTAACTTTCTTTCTCTGTTTTCTTCTTCTTGTTCAGTGAGCAGGAGGAAGAATACGAGAGCTTCAGCCGTTAATATAACAATTGATCTTTTTTTGCACGTTTCCGAGAGATTCAAATGTGACCTAACTCTTCCTTTTATACATCTTTGATCTTCAACGGCTCTTAGCTGATCTGCTGAGAGGTATGGGAGAAGCTGGTGGACCCCACACAGCTTTTCTGCAACTAGTCCTAGCCGCAGGACCCGCCGCCCTACTTTTCCGTAGAGAAGGACTGCGCTCGACGAACGTGGAACACTCTGTGTTCGATGAACCAGCTGTCCCCTGTGTTCGACGATCTTGCCAGCTCAGCGCTCGACAAACTTGCCTTGTGTGTCTTCTCAGCGGCTCCTCGTCTCAGCGTTTGTCGAACGGCGTTCAGCGTTCGACGATCTTGCCTATTGTGTCTTCTCAGCGGCTTCAGCTTTGATCTTGTCTCAGCGGTTTCTGCTTTGACCTCATCTCAGCGGTTGACGAACGACATACAACGTTCGACGAATGTCGAGCCCAGTTCGACGACCACGCTGATTCTCAGTGTATAATGAACTTCTCAGCGGAGGCACCTTCTTCTCAGCGGATACCCTGAGATGGCTCCTCGTCTCAGCGGTTTTACCCCCCTCGTCTCAGCGGTTCTGCTGAAACAAAACTTCATCTTTTGGAAGATGATTTCTCCACATCTAAGGGCATGTTTGACCCTTCCTTTTGAGTCACCTGCACCTGTATATCTTACACAAGTATAGCTCATCAAATACAATATGTCCTTATCATTGAGAGTGATGCCTCTTCAAATCAAGGTACTATTAAGGGCAATATACCCAACAAAGCCAATGAACCAAATCCTTTTGGGTTCCTAAGGGCAATTGATTATTGATTGCAGGTATATCTAAAGTCTAACAACATGCCTATATGGTATTTGGACAGTGGATGTTCGTATTGCATGACTGGAACAAGAAGCCTATTGCAAAACTACACCCCAATCAAGGATGGTCCAAAGGTTATGTTTGGTGGATCTGATCGGGGATCACAAAAGGCTACAGAATGATTACCAATGATATAGTCTCTTTCATAGACGTAGCTTATGTTAAGGGATTACAACATAATTTTATTATCACAAGTCAATTATGTGACAAAGGGTATATGGTTGAGTTCTATAAGGATAAGTGCTTGATAAAGTCATTTGATACGTCAGAAACTATTTTAACAGGCACAAGGAGTAGAAATATTTGCTGCTTAAATTTCCCGTGTTTAGACTCTTCTACACCAGTATGCTTTTTAGCAAAAGATAGTGCATCTCTTTGTGACCAGTGGCACAAGAGACTAGCACATATTAATTTCAAAACAATAAATATGTTATTTTCTCACAGCTTAGTGTTGGACATGTGTGTCACATCCCTTTGTTTGATAATAACAAATCCCATATTGTATTTGATATTGCTTGTCGTGTGTTTATAGTGTGCAGGAACTATAGGTGCAATACTCCACAGGTATAAAGCAGCTTGGAACAATCATTTGAAAGGAGTAGTGCTACCGCCAGCGCTACCGCTACCGCCAGCGCTATCGCTAGCGCTACCGCTACCGATAGGCGTTATCTCGAGTTCGTGCACGCGACGATTTTGTAACCACTACCGCAACCGCTACCGCCAGCACTATCTCCCGCTACCGCCAGCGCTATCGCTACCTCCAGGCGCTATCTCCAGTTCGTGCACAGGGCCACGCCGCCGACGGTTGCGCAACCGTTCCACACGATCGCTACCGCCGGCGCTAGCCACTACCGCAGGCGCTAGCTCCAAGTTCTATAAAATGGTGGGCTCTCTCTCATTTTGGTTAGAGATTCCAGAGAGGTTGCTTGTGCCACAACTCCAGTGCTGTTATGCTGCCGAAGATGGATCTCCCACAAAAAGCTTAAGGAGAATTCTGGATGAGGACTGCGTCACGATGCATCCGAAGGACGATCGCTTATACTACAGCGATCCTTCATCCTCAACTCCAGAGATCTTATATAGGGAGTTTTATTATTATTTCCATTATTTCCATTCCATATTTTTTTGTAAACGTTTAGAGAATTCGCCTTGTGTTGGCGACTAGGTCTGGGTAGGACTTATGGGGAAATTCTCCTTGTGTTGGCGACTAGGTCTAGGTGATTAGATCTAGGGGGTGCTCGAGGCCATATCCGGGGAAGGATTGGCTAAAGCGTCTTGAGGCCTTATCCTGGGAAGGATAGGCTAAAGCCAACCGGTTCGTGGGGATACGAGTCGGTATAGAAAAGGAAAAATTATTTACATATGTACGCCTCCGATTTCTAGCGATATTGAAATCAAATTTTGTAAACACCTTTTTATATAAATACAATCATGTATTTATTTGTGTTTACTTGATTTCTCTCCTTTGGCGTAATCTTTAATATATTGGTTACAAAGTTTTCAATTCAAAATACTTTAACTAAATTATTTATTTCAATCTCTTAATCATAAAACAATTTAGCTTATTTCGAAAGATGAAAATTATGATATTCTCACAAATTATCTAAATTGTTATTTTGCCTTTCTCATATTACTTTATACAATTTAGTAATTTCCAGAAAATTATAAAAAGATTTTTATTCCCTTATTCACCCCCCCCCCCCCCCCTCTAAGGGCGCCATAAGATCCAACAAGTGGTATCAGAGCCAGGTTATTCCAAACGGTTTAAAAACCAGGAATAATGGCGTCTCATGATCTCGCTTCTACTAATAGGGGAAATTTTCTTATAAATGAAAAATCTTTAGCACCACCTTTATTTGAAGGGAAAAATTATAATGGGTGGAAATTTCTAATGGAAAAAATTCTTAAATCTTTGGATATGGAAGTATGGAATATTACAATTAAAATTCTCCCAAGTATTTTAAATAAAAATGAAATGTTTTTAAATGACAAATCTATGAATAGTCTATATTGTGCATTAGATCAAAATATTTTCAAACTTATTTATACACTTCCTACTGCTTATGAAGTTTGGAAATTTCTTGAGAATACTTATAGTCTTCCTTCTATAGATGATGAACAAGAGGAATTCCTTATGGATCCAAGAGAAGAAATCGACAAGGACTCATTCTTGGAGGATGATAAATCTAAGAGAGAAATCGACGAGGAATTTCTTATGGATCCAAGAGAAGAAATCGATGAGGACTTATGCTTGGAGGAAGAAGAATACAACATCACTATATTGGACTCATTTGTTGGCAACACATCAAGCAAAAGAGAAGACGGAAACAATTGCAAGGTAAGAAAATCAAAAACTTCTCTTTTTGTAACGAATTCTATTTCTACATCTCGTATGCTTAAAATTGCTAAACGTAAAATTTTAAAATTAAAAATTGCTAATTCCAAATTACGTTTAGAAAATAAATCTTTAAAAGCAAACGATAACGTAGAATCAAATATTGATGTGTTAAATTCTCTTTCATGCTCTTTAGTTGAAATTCCTATTCCTTGTCTTAATTGCAATTTATAAAAAGAAAAATTCAAGGAAATTGAAAAAGGGCTCTTAATTTCTAAAAGGCATAATGAAAAATTGTTAATTGAAAATGATGTTTTATCTTGTAAGTTAATACAATTAAAATCTTTTGTTGAAAAATTTCAAATGTCATCTAATGAATCTCATCATAAGATTTTGAATAACAAGGATAAATTAACTTACAAAATCATTTCTAAAAAGGATCATTTTCATACATCAACTCAAAAGGAGTTAAGTTTCAAAAAGAATTATGACCCTCACAAAATTCTTAAGAGTCACTATTATAAGTCTCAATATATTTTCAATCATGACTCAAACTTAAAAACTCCTTTTCATGAAAATCAAAATATAAAATATTATCCTTTATATTATAAGAGTATGTCTATAAGAAAGAGTGGAAATGAAAATCATCAAAATAATGATCAATCTTCTAAAACATATTGTAATCCACTCTTTCAACAATCACTTCTAAAGAAAGACAATCACTCTTATAAAATTTTAAACAATCCATATAATAAAAATCATTATGATTATCAACATCAAGCTATTTTGAAAAATAATTTAAATAAACATAAACCTCCAATGAATTATTTTTCAAACAATTCACATAATCATTATATGGATTTAAGTAATAAACAACCAATGTATGAATGGAGACCCATAAAGAAAAATGACATATCAACATTAATTAAAAAGGCTCATTCATCATTATCTTCTCAAAAGCCATCACGCCATATTTGGGTGCCCAAAGGAACCATTACACATGGTCAACTTTGGATACCTAAATCTCTTATCATTTTGTATCTTTCATTTGCATGAAGTAGAAATAATTAAAAATGAAATATCAATACTCTACTTCATGATGTGCTTTATTTCTTTTTCTTTTGTTTGTTTTTGTATTTATTGATCCAAAATGCTTATGGTCCCTCTATATTTTATGAAATATGACTTTCACATATTAAGCCTAATGTTTATCAAATCAAATTGAATTAAAATTGAACATAAAGTCATATGATTTTAAAAGAGACCTACCTATCTTTTTTTTTTAATTGTTATATAGATCCTTTTAAATCCTTTACCCTTAATTGTCTTGAATTATCATTAGAAATTGAATTTTGAAATTATTATCAAGACTATTGAAACTATTTTAAAAATTGGATTTAAATGGTTTATTAAAGGGCTTAAAACTAAAAATTAAAATGCGTAACATTTTTTTTATTCTATATTTGTTTGCTGCATATGATAGCCCTTATAATGAAGAACATTATCTAGAAAAATTGAAAACAAAAATTCATCTAAACACATGCTTAATCTTTCAAAAAGCGAGTTTTTGATCAAAACTTGAAATAGCCATATCTTTTGATCCACTCGTCCGATTGTTGCGTTTAATATCTTTTCGGAAAGAGCACAAAAATCTCCATCTATCGGCAAACTAAACTTGCCCATTTAAGTTTGTTTGGTGCTATCAATTTGCCCAATTTTAACTCCATTTTTAAATGCTATCATAGTTCGCTTAATTCATAAATTTCTGTGCCTATGGATTTTATTTTCATCACATGCTATCCTAAGTATACTTGTTTCATATATTAATTTTGATATTATGTGTGTGATGTGTGTCACCATTGTTTGCATGTAACTTAGACCTTAGAATCATCTTGTATCATTAAGATCAAATCAAAAGTTTAATCATTTCATTCTAGGTCTAAAGAAAATTAATTTGAAAACTTCTCATATTACATGCAACATAATCTCCATTAATCCTATGTAATAACATTGCATTCAAACTCATCATCCTAGCATTGCTTCTTGGTCTATGCTTCTATAGTTACGCTGGGTAGAACACTTACAATGTTATTCAACTTTCATGATAACTATGTGATTTTGAAATTATAATAAAAAACCAAAATTCCAACAAACACATAGTTTATGGATTAATCATTAGTATATATATATATATATCATCATGGAAAACCAAAGATCAATAAATCTAATTATCCAATGCAATTTTATTATAAATTTCAAAATGTTATATATGTGATCTTTGTCTTTGATATGATTACATGATCATCAATTTCTAGACTTAAAAATCAAACATGCGTATTCAAAAGAAAATCACCAAATCATATTATCATAAGTCTAGAAGGAATAGAAATCACATACATCATGATGATCTAACATATATTCTATGCAAAATTCTCTATAATCATAAATCATAATTCATATTCTATCAAGAAAAATCTCAAAAACAAATTGGAATTATGAATTTTATGATACAGATATGAATATTGTTTTCTTTACATTAGTTGGTGTATGAATATGCGTTGCTATTGATTGCATGTATCTCACAAATATATAGATTCTAGAATCAATTGTGTAATAATAAGAATAAATTAAAATCATCACTTTATTCTAGATCTACAATTTGAAACTCTAGTTTGGAATACATGCAATATAAATGTTAAACTTATGACATGACATTAAACCCAAAACTCATCATACTAGCATTACCATTTATCTCATATTAGTAATTGCGCTAGTTATCTCATATCGTCATCTCATAAGAATAGAAAAACTATGCGGCTTTATAACTCTTCACAAAAACCCATAGTTTATATATCAACCCATAGATTTAAAAAGCATAGGTTGTCCAAAAGATTATTCACCTATGACTTCATATCTCACAATAGCGAGGGCGTAGGGTTGTATGCATTAGAGACCTAACCTCTAAGTCATGTCTTGTCCTTAACCAGGGAGGGTTCCAGTGGGGCCTTACGAGGCACTGGGGGAAAGAGTGCTAGGTTTAGTGTTCTCTAGTGTGTGCATATGGGACTAACACCCCAACCTACGACATGCGTGCAACTCCTCATGCCCATCCGTCACTTAGTACGGGGCTAGGGTGTAGACATTAAGTCAGGGTAGTCATTAATCTTAGGACATACTTATATTACTCTTTGCATGATCATTTTATTTACTTATCACTTTAATCATGCATATTTTGGGTTGTTTAATAAAAAAATGTCCTCTTGTGTCTTCATGGTTTATATCTTCATGTTTAAATGGTTTTGTAAAACACAAGATTTTGAAAAGCCAAAGTTTCATGCAAATTTGATCCACCTAGAGATCTCCAAAAATTCTGAAATTTCAGCATGGAACTACTTTAAGGACACTTAATCAATATCAATAATCAAAAATTTAAAATTCCTAAAAAATCGTGTACTGTTTGCCGCGCTAGCGCTAGCGCCGGCGCTAGCGTGTGTGTGTGATTTTTCTGAATTTTAAAATTTCTAAAAATCCATAAAAATATGTTGGTTCATATTTTCTACTTATTTGTTGTGTTTCTGACTTTTGTTATTTTTGTTTTATTTATATTATGAAAAATCAACTACAAAAGATCAAAATTCAAAAATACAAAAATATTTTTTGTTATTTGTGTTTTAATCATATTATGAAAAATCAACTACAAAAGTTCAAAATTAAAAATATACAAAAATATGTTTTTGTGATATATGTTTTTTCTTCATATTATGAAAAATCTACTACAAAAATTCAAAATTCAAAACTTACAAAAATATGTTTTTGTGATTTTTCTTTTTTATTTGATTTAAAAAAAATGATAAAACGAAAAAAAATTGAATGATCTTTATTGCCAATATCAAGCATGTATGAATTCTATTTAGAATTATTTACATTGTTAAAACTCATTCCTTCAAATTACTATGAACATTGTTTTGCTTATCATGCTTTGATATATCTACTTAAAGTGCATCAATTGTATTGAAAAATGTGTAGAACCAAGCTTAGCATGCCTCTAAGTATGAGTAAATGCTTTATGATTGATAATGATACATTCCACTCACTTATTTTGGTAATCAACATGTGTGTCTAAATCTAAAAATGCTTGCTTGTGTATTGTATTTGTACAAAGAATTAAAACTTGCATAAGTTTCTTGCCTACACTACATTTGAATTGCACTTATGAAATTTAGAAAAGTGGTTAAGTTAAAATTTTTGGTTTGCAAAACAAGTGTATTCGGAGAATGTTGTCTCACAAATATGAACAAAAAAATTATATATATGTAGACAAATATAACTCCACCAAGCACTACTTGAACCTCCTGATAAGTCTTCATAAGCATTGTGAGGTTGAGCACCTTGGAAAGAATAATAAAGTTACTTGCGCAAACCTTGGTTATTACACCACTTTGTTAAAACTATGTGCCTTAAAAGTGTGTGAAAGTAATTTACTTATGTTTTATTGTGCATTTTGCTTTACATATGTCTTGAATTTTCGTGATTTAAATCAATTGTTAACATTGCCCAAAATACACTTATGTGCACATCATTATCTTTCATAACACTTATTCTCATGAGTATTGGATTCTAATGCTTTATCTATACTACTCTTTATATAAGAAATGCACTTGATTACCTAGCATGATCTCTATAATGTTTTGGTATTTCTTGAACTTAGAATTAAGTAACATTGTAGTATAATCTCTCTTTGATATGTTCATATCATGCTTGGTATTTTTATAAAAAACTTTGAGATTTCAAAAAGGTTACAACATCTTTACATTTTGAACTTAAACTCATATTTATAATTATGATCTTCATGCTTACACAAAGATGTTTTCTATAATCATCCGCTTGCTTACAACTCTTATCTTTATATTTGAAATCTCTTATATATGCTATGCTTAAACTCTTTTCATTATTTATATTTCGAAAAGCTCGATCATGATATATTAATGCCTCCTTACTACCCTCACCCCACCTTCTTTTGATAATACCAAAAGGGGGAGATTAATTGAAGAAATCTATATATGAGAAATATAGATAAATAAGGGGAGACTATAATTCATGACATCTATCATTTAGGGGGAGTAACACATAAATTGCATTTATGTTGGGGGAGCATTAAGATAGGGGGAGTATGCACAATTTCATCATGCTTACCATATACTATAGTTGCACTTTTATCTTGCTTACTTTATCTATAAACACTATTATTGATTTCTTGCTTAGAAGATTTGTTATTATCAAAAGGGGGGAGATTGTTGGACATGTGTGTCACATCCCTTTATGTGAGAATAACAAATCCCATATTGTATTTGATATTGCTTGTCGTGTGTTTATAATGTGCAGGAACTATAAGTGCAATACTCCACAGGTATAAAGCAGCTTGGAACAATCATTTGAAAGGAGCAGTGCTACCGCCAGCACTACCGCTACCGCCAGCACTATCGCTAGCGCTACCGCTACCGATAGGCGTTATCTCGAGTTCGTGCACGCGACGGTTTCGTAACCGCTACCGCTACCACTACCGCCAGCGCTATCTCCCGCTACAGCCAGCGCTATCGCTACCGCCAGGCGCTATCTCCAGTTCGTGCACAATGCCACGCTGCCGACGGTTGCGCAACCGCTCCACACGAATGCTACCATCGGCGCTAGCCACTACCGCAGGCGCTAGGTCCAAGTTCTATAAAATGGTGGGCTCTCTCTCGTTTTGGTTAGAGATTCCAGAGAGGTTGCTTGTGCCACAACTCGAGTGCTGTTATGCTGCCGAAGATGGATCTCCCACAAAAAGCTTAAGGAGAAATCTGGAGGAGGACTACGTCACGCTGCATCCGAAGGACGATCGCTTCTACCTCGCTTATACTATAGCGATCCTTCATCCTCAACTCCAGAGATCTTATATAGGGAGTTTTATTATTATTTTCATTATTTCCATTCCATATTTTTTTGTAACCGTTTAGAGAATTCGCCTTGTGTTGGCGACTAGGTCTGGGTAGGACTTAGGGGGAAATTCACCTTGTGTTGGCGACTAGGTCTAGGTGATTAGATCAAGGGGGTGCTCGAGGCCATATCCAGGGAAGTATTGGCTAGAGTGGCTTGAGGCCTTATCCGGGGAAGGATAGGCTAAAACCAACCGGTTCGTGGGGATACGAGTCGGTATAGAAAAGGAAAAATTATTTACATATGTACGCCTCCGATTTCTAGCGATATTGAAATCAAATTTTGTAAACACCTTTTTATATAAATACAATCATGTCTTTATTTGTGTTTACTTGATTTCTCTCCTTTGGCGTTATCTTTAGTATATTGGTTACAAAGTTTTCAATTCAAAATACTTTAACTAAATTATTTATTTTAATCTCTTAATCATAAAACAATTTAGTACTTATTTCGAAAGATGAAAATTATGATATTCTCACAAATTAGCTAAAATGTTATTTTTCCTTTCTCATATTACTTTATACAATTTAGTAATTTCCATAAAATTATAAAAAGATTTTTATTCCCTTATTCACCCCCCCCCCCCCTCTCTAAGGGCGCCATAAGATCCAACACTTAGTGCGTGATGCACCTGATGTTAAGTGCTTTAAATAGAGACCTCGTCATGCATGCCAAATGGGCAAGCAGACTCAGGCTAACCTTAAGAGCATAATTGGCAAAGATTCTACCAGATGTTTATATCTGCTTCATATGGATCTATTTGGTCCCATGCCAGTTAGGAGTTTAGGAGGTAAAGCTTATACGTTGGTAATTATTGATGACTACTGTTGGGAATCCTGCCCACATGATTCCTGATTTGAAGAAGTGAACAAGTCAAGAATACTTCACTTTGTATTTAATATTCTACTAAGTTCATACTTGAAGGAATCAACAATAAGTTATGTACCTTAGTTATTTAACTAAGTACTATATCGTCGAGAAGCATATGAGATATCATCGACAATGCGTGCTTGTCGTCGTAATGATGGGCAGAGTGGCAGCCGCTGAGAAGCAAAGTATTCGTTGACCAATGAGATATGGCGAGATCATCGAACGAAGAATGGCGATCGTCAAACGAAGGATGGCAAGTCCGTCGATCGTCGAACGCTGTTCGTCGAACGCAGAGAAGAAACAGGACATCGTCGTGTGGAACTCACGTCATCGAGAGAACATATAATTACGATGACATGATGCAAGAAGGAAGCTCACGACGACACTGCTAGACAAAGAAGATCGTCGTATATATAGATTCGCCAGGATATCTTGTATCGTCGAGATACCAGCATCAGGGGCAGAGGCAAGAAGATTTGAAGGACTGCTAAAGCTCAAGGCATGAAGATGTACATATCGTCGAGACAGAATTCAAACGTCACAGCGCGCTGTCAGCATTTAATACCGCCGCCTGATTGTCCAAATAACGTGTGCACCTAAGGAATATAGCTATGATGGCGTGCTCTTTTGAATTGGGCGTCTGACAGAAAAGGACATTGATTATGACCATTGAGCAGTGTTCTCTATTCTATAAAAAGGAATGAAGGGTGCCCTAGGAACTCTCTCGAATACAAGAGCTAACAAGTATCCCTCCGCTTCACTTGAATAATCTTTCTGCGGAGAAGAAGAGGAACAAGGAGAGAACAATAACCAAGTGTTCTCTAAAGAATCAGTCATCTTCATCGACTGATAAGAAGCCGTTTATCACACGGCTAAGAGAGTGGAGTGAATAAGGAGTCGTGCTACAAAGATCAGATCTGAAGCATCCTCTTCAACTCAAGAATCCGATCTCCATCAGGCTAAGAAGTCGATCTCCATCAGGCTAAGTTGCTGATCAACATCAGGCAAAAGAGACAGTTTTCTTTACTGTATTTTCTTGTAAGGCTTGCGGGCCAATTTGTCTAGCTTGAGGGCTAGAGAGCTATGAGGCTTGAGGGCCAGGGCAGTGGACTTGCGGGTCCGACTTTGTCTAGCTTGAGGGATGGAGAGCTGTGAGGCTTTAGGGCTCGGGGGAAGTAGGGGCTTGCGGGCCTAGCCTATTTGGACTTGCGGGTCCGTGTTGTAGGGCTTGAGAGCCTGAGTGTCGAGCTTGCGGGCTCGGGGGAAGTAGGGGTTGCGGGCCTAGGCTGTCGGGACTTGCGGGTCCGAGGTGTAAGGATTGAAGGTTTTGGCTGCGTTTGCCGAGCCTAGCACACTGCTGGGTAGGAGGAGAAGGAAATAGGACTACTCAAGACACCCGGTCTTGAAGAACCTCTATAGATAGTTGTGTGCTTTCTGTGGTTTTCTCTTTATTTCTTGGATCTATTAACCAGGTAGAAAGAAAATCCTAAAGGGGCTTATATCGAAAGAAAATCCTATTCACCCCCCCTCAAGGTGATTAAAGTAGACACCCAATAAACTGCAAGTGGTATCAAAGCGAGGTTATTCAAAGAAAAGATTAACAACTTGAACAGATCTTCCAGTGGGTGTCTTAGTTCCATGGGCTATGGAATCAAGAATAGCTGAATGCTTCAGGGAGAACTTTGCCCTATTGAAAGTACGAGTAAGAATATTCATGGAGGCAATAGATCCTAGAATGTTCAGAGTTTTTCAAGGAGGGGATTATCTCTCTCAGTCAGTGTCCAAGAACATCCTAGACAACTTGGATAAGAAAGCCAAAGACATTATTGCTGGTGTAGTTAATATCTCCACATTCCAGAGACTGGCTCACTGCATGACTGCAAAAGAGATGTGGAACTCTCTAACTGTCCTTGTGGAAGGATCTCAAGAAGAGAGTCATCAGGATGAGTTTGGATTGACCATCTTATCTGCGTCAGAAGAAGAGAGTCATCAGGATGAGCTTAGATTGACCATCTCATCTGTGTCAGAAGAAGAGAGTCATCAGGATGAGGTTTGTCCCAAGCGCATAAGGGCTCCTCTTTCTACTTCCGACTCAGATTCATAGACAAACTCATCCAGCAATGATGACTGGTCCAAATCATACAATGATCTTCTAGAAGAGGTCAAGACTCTCAAGATGCTGTGCAAGAAGGGATGCAAAAATCTCCTCTCTTCAAGCAAGAAATCTTTATCTCTCATAGAAAGCAGAAAAGCTAACTCTAGAGAGTGCTGAGTTTTGTCAACTCAAGAAGTGCAAAATGCAGCCCAATGTCCTGAAGGTCAATGTCCTGAAGGTCAAGAATGACAACACCAGAAGGATGGAGGATAAGCTTGCCACTAAAGTGAAGCCCGTTGCAAGCTCCTACAAATCCAAGATCATGCCCAGAATCTACAAAGAACCCAAGAAGGGTGTGAGGACGCAAAAACATGTTGAACTCAGAGAAGAGAAGAAATCCTTAAAAAGGACTGACTCTAGAAGGATAACTCTGGTCGATAGCAATAAAAATCATGTCCACCATCAGCACAGTTCACCTTCTTTGCTTCATTCAGTCATTCGCACACAAAGAACCCCTGCTCATATAGTCAGACAAAAGGGAAGATACAACAGGTTTGACTGTTGGTGCTGTGGAAAAATAGGACACTTTGCCATTGACTGTTGGCACAACTCCAGTGTGCCCAGCACAATGAAGAGACCTTCCGGAGCGGTTGAGGTAAGCATAAGAATTCCTTATTGGGCTAACAAGAACCCAGGACCCAAGTTATCTTGGGTTCCTAAGGGATTTTAAATCTGTTTTGCAGGGAAGTCCACTTAGCCAATCAGCAGCACACAAGGCTAATGGACCATAAGTGATCCAGGGTCAACTCTGGACTAAAGGAATCCTAACCCCATGTTAATCCAAGAGGCGTTATCACATCAAGGGGGAGTCACTCCCTCAAGAAAATCTCAAGTGGAGGATAGAAGTCAGAAAGGGGGAGAATGGCATCAATATGCTCAAGACTAAGATGCTCAAGAAGACCTCAAATATAGAGGAGCAAAGATGTCAAGAAGAAGGGGGAGCCACAAAAGAAGAGGCATCGAATCTAGGGGGAGCCACAAGATTGATGTACTCATATGCTCAGCAAAAGATAAGTAAACCCTTCTATGTAAGATTATAATAATTACTGACAAGTGAAAGTAGTCTTGAATTGAGATTCTGACTTCTTCAAATAGGGGGAGATTGTTGGGAATCATGCCCACATGATTCCTGATTTGAAGCAGTCAACAAGTCAAGAATACTTCACTTTGTATTTAATATTCCACTTAGTTCATACTTGTAGGAATCAACAATAAGTCATGTACCTTAGTTATTTAACTAAGTACTATATCGTCGAGAAGCATAGGAGATATCATCGACAATGCGTGCTTGTCGTCATAATGATGGGCAGAGTGGCAGCCGCTGAGAAGCAAAGTATTCGTCGACCGCTGAGACATGGCGAGATCGTCGAACGAAGAATGGCGATCGTCGAATGAAGGATGGTAAGTCCGTCGATCGCAGAATGCTGTTCGTCGAACGCAGAGAAGACACAGGACATCGTCATGTGGAACTCATGTCGTCGAGAGAACATATGATTACGACGACATGATGCAAGAAGGAAGCTCACGACGACACTGTCAGAAAAAGAAGATCGTCGTATATACAAATTCGCCAGGATATCTTGTATCGTCGAGATACCAGCATCAGGGGCAGAGGCAAGAAGATTTGAAGGACTGCTAAAGCTCAAGGCATGAAGATGTACATATCATCGAGACAGAATTCAAACATCGCAGCGCACTGTCAGCATTTAATACCGCCGCCTGATTGTCCAATCAACGCGTGCACCAAAGGAATAGAGCTATGATGGCGTGCTCTTTTGAATTGGGTGTCTGACAGAAAAAGACATTTATTATGACCGTTGAACAGTGTTCTCTGTTTTATAAAAAGGAACGAAGGGTGCCCTAGGAACTCTCTCGAATACAAGAGCTAAAGAGTATCCCGCTGCTTCACTTGAACAATCTTTCCGCGGAGAAGAAGAGGAACAAGGAGAGAATAATAATCAAGTGTTCTCTAAAGAATCAGTCATCTTCATCGACTGATAAGAAGCCGTTTATCACCCGGCTAAGAGAGTGGAGTGTAGAAGGAGTCGTGCTGCAAAGATCAGATCTGAAGCATCCTCTTCAACTCAAGAAGCCGATCTCCATCAGGCTAAGAAGCCGATCTCCATCAGGCTAAGTTGCAGATCAACATCAGGCAGAAGAGACAGTTTTCTTTACTATATTTTCTTGTAAGGCTTGCGGGCCAATTTGTCTAGCTTGAGGCCTGGAGAGTTGTGAGGCTTGAGGGCCAAGGCAGTGGACTTGTGGGTCCGGCATTGTCTAGCTTGAGGGCTATAGAGCTGCGAGGCTTGAGGGGCAGGGTAGTGCGCTTGCGGGTGCGATCTGTCGAGCTTGCGGGCTCGGGGGCAGTAGGTGCTTGCAGGCCTAGGCTGTTTGGACTTGCGAGTCCGTGTTGTAGGGCTTGAGGGCCTGAATGTCGAGCTTGCGGGCTCGGTGGCAGTAGGGGCTTACGGGCCTAGGCTGTTGGGACTTGTGGGTCCGATGTGTAAGGCTTGAGGGCCTGAAGGTTTTGGCGGCGTTTGCCGAGCCTAGCACACTGCTGGGTAGGCGGAGAGGGAAAGAGGACTACTCAAGACACCCGGTCTGGAGGAACCTCTATAAATAGTTGTGTGCTTTCTGTGGTTTGCTCTTTATTTCTTGGATCTATTAACCAGGCAGAAAGAAAATCCTAAAGGGGCTTATATCGAAAGAAAATCCTATTCACCCCCCCCCCCCTTTAGGTGATTAAAGTAGACACCCAATAAATGGCAACTACTCAGGTTTTGCTTGGGTATTCTTTCTAAAACACAAGTCAGTTACTTTTGACTCTTTCACTAATTTTGTTAGGCAAATTTGGAATGAACTAAACTGCTTCGTAGTCAAAATTAGAAGAGACCACAGAACAGAATTCAAGTCTGGGGCTATGATAGAATTTTGTGAAAGCTTAGGTATCTTTCATGAGTTTTCCTCTCCTCGAACTCCACAACAAAATGGAGGTGCCGAGAGAAAGTATAGGACACACATAGAGGCAAGCAGTACAATGATGAATGATTCTTCTCTTCCAGAATATTTCTAGGCAGAAGCCATCAACACTGCTTGTCACATGCAAAACAGAGCACTAATCAACAAGAACCATCAGAAGACACCTTATGAACTTCTAAAGGGCAGGAAACCAATTGTATCTTATTTTAGAATTTTTGGCAGTAAATGCTTCGTACTCAACAATGGGAAGTATTACAAAACTAAGTTTAGTGAAAAATGTTTTGAAGGTATTTTTGTAGGCTATAGTAGCCATAGTAAGGCATATAGGATTTTCAATAAGAAAACTCTAGTTTTAGAAGAATCCATAAATATTGTATTTGATGAGACGAGTATGCTTCACAACAACTCTTCTAGTGTTTCTGTTGAAGATGCAGGTGCAGGTTTGAAACTGAAAGAACTAAACTTGGAAGAAGTCATCAAAGAAGATGCTCTAGGGACAGTTTCAGTGAATGATCCAATCACACCTGAAGAAGAAGAACCTTTAGAAGTAGAAGTCCTACCAGAAGTTGAAAAACATGCAATTTGGGATGATGCAAGAAATCTGGTGATCATACATTAGAGAGATCACCCAGCAAATCAAATCATCGGAGATACCAGAGCCGGAATAAGGATAAGAAGAGGTACATCTAACAAAGTTTTGCATTTAAGTTTTCTTTCGCAGGTTGAGCCAAAGAAATTTGATGAGGCCAAACAGGATGCTTCATGGTTTATTGCAATACAAGAGGAGCTCAATCAATTTAAAATATGCAAAATTTGGAAGCTAGTGCCAAGGCCCAAAGGTCAAAGTGTCATAAGAACAAAATGGGTTTACAGAAACAAGCTGGATGAGGACGGTGTAATCATCAAGAATAAGGCTAGACTTGTTGCTCAAGGTTTCCTACAAGAAGAAGGGTTTTACTTCGATCAAACTTATGCTCCAGCAGCAAGACTCGAAGCGATCAGGTTGTTTCTAGCGTATGCTGCTCACAAGGGATTTAAGGTCTATCAAATGGACGTGAAGTCAACCTTCCTTAACAGTGATTTAAAGGAAGAAGTATACGTAGAACAACCTCCAGGTTTTATTGATTCCACCCTCGCTGATTATGTTTATTTCTTACGAAAAGCGTTCTATGGTCTAAAACAAGCAACCTGAGCTTGGTATGAGACCCTCTCTATCTTTATTCTTGAGAATAAATTCACAAGAGGAAAGATAGGTAAGACATTATTTATTAGGGAGGTAAAAGGCAAGATTTTGCTAGTGCAAATCTATGTTGATGACATTATCTTTGGATCTACGGATGATAACCTTTGCAAAAAGTTCTCTAACTTGATGCAAGGAAAATTTGAATTAGTAGTATGGGTGAACTGAAATATTTCTTAGGACTTCAGGTGAAACAATCTGAAGATGAAATTTTCATCTCTCAGACAAAGTTCACTAAAGAGTTAATTAAGAAATTTGGAATGGAGAATGCAACCTCAATGAGGACTCCAATGGGTTCAACTATGACTCTGGACAAGGATGAGAAAGGGAAATCTTTTGATGAAACCAAGTACAAAAGCATAATTGGATCCTTGCTCTACCTTACTTCCAGTAGATCTGACATAATGTTTTCAACATGTGTTTGTGCTAGATTTCAGGTGAACTCTAAGGAATCTCACTATGCCGCTGCAAAGATGATTTTGAGATACCGTAAGGGCACACCAAATCTTGGCTTATGGTGCCCAAGAAGTAATGACTTCGAACTAACATGCTTTTCAGATGTTGACTTTGTAAGTAGCATAGATGATAGGAAAATCACTTCCGGGACATGCCAATTCCTTGGAAGGAGGCTTGTCTCTTGGAGTAGAAAGAAATAGAATTGTGCAATAATTTCAACTGCTGAATCAGAGTATATCTCCGCACGCAGTTGTTGTGAACAACTTCTGTGGATCAGGAATAAGTTTGAAGACTACAACATGAAGTTGAAGGAGATTCTGATTTTCTGTGACTCATCAATTGCAATAGCAATAGCCAACAATACAGTCTCTCACAGCCGGACAAAGAACATAGAGATACACTATCACTTCATCCGGGAGTATGTGGAGAACAAGGACATCAACCTCAGTTATGTCCCGACAGTTAAGCAAGTTGCTGATATTTTCATGAAGCCGCTTGATGAGACCAAGTTCAATTATTTCAAATTAGAACTTGGTATGCTGAACAAAGACTCTTGAAGAATGGTCAAAGGAATCAACCTCAAATCAGTAAATCGGGTTTGTCAAAAAAATTAAGGAAATTACACGAGTTAATTAGGCGAATTCGACGAGTCTTCAAGAATCATTTTGACGGAAAATTGTTTTCGTTGAGTCATTTCGACGAATTGAGGAATTTACTCGAGTCATTTTGACGAATCTTCAGGGCAATTTCGTCGAATGCTAATCTCCCATATTTTCAACCTAATTTCTTTAATTATTGGATCCGAAGAGTCATTTCCTATAACAGGTATGCGCCTTCTCTCACTTCAAACATTAATATATATATATATGTGTGTGTGTGTGTGTGTGTGTGTGTGTGTGTGTGTGTGTTTTAAAGGCTCCACAAGTCACACACGTCTTCCTCTCCGAAATACACTTTCGAATCAAGTGGCAATCTCTCGAAAAAGCTCAGGACTCCTTCAGGTAGGGGGGGAGCTGGTTAGGATTAGATTTGTAAGCGCTACAGACGAGTTCAGAAATATTTTCCTTTACCTAGAAGAAGCCAACCTATCTTTCATCCTCGAACACCCTTGTCGCGTGCTTGACAAGGATGTTCTGGACCTCTTCAAGAATGCCAAGATTCGACACCATAGAGACTTCATCAAGTCGACAGTAAGAGATAGGGTAATCAAGATGAAGCCATAAAAATTGTCCAGGCTTCTGAGGTTGTCGGCAGTGGAGAAAGAAGATTATTTGTTTGAAGAGGATCATAACAGAGCATTGTTGATTTGTGGCTTGCCAAGAGGGACCATTGTTGTTCATAGAAATTACATGAATGGAGAAGGAAAACTTATCTCAGATATTCTGGGAAAGGTTCCGCTATGCAAGGTAGGCTTACACGACTACCTCTCTAATGACATGTTCAAGTTGGTAGCAGCTGTAATTTGCAGAAAGAAAGTAAATTGAGCACTGATTTTGTTTGAGAAAATCAAGGTTAGTTTGATGGTTCCTAACAATGGAAGGACCATCTCACTATACCTCAATAAACTGGATGGAAACCAGTTTGATATGTCCACTAAAAGCCCCATTCACCACTTGAAAAAAATATGATTCTTCCATTCTGTCCAGATGGGAAAGAAAAATTATATGGCCTGGTCTGAAGAAGGATGAAGAAGAGGAAGAAATGGAGGAAGAAAGGAAAGGCATTAACCTTCTCCTTCAAGGTTTGTTCCATAGTTAGATGTACCACTAGTGCAGGGGGAGAGCTCCCAAGCTCCAATTGTTTCATCAGTCCAGGGAGAGAGCTCTAAGGCTCCAGAATCAGCTGTTCAGAAAGAGCCCTCTCCAACTCAGCCAGCCCCTTTAAGATTACAAAGTCGATTTGCTGCTTTTGTTGTTAATATTGAGAAGAGTCTCAATCTGTTCCCAGGGCACTACTAAGCAAAGATATTAGATCTTCCTGCAAGAGTGCCAAAAAAGATATCTGTGAATGATGATGAGGATATTGATGCTGTGGATATGGAAGCTGTTGTTGTTGATAGTGCTGAAGCTGACAATGATGGCAATGATGATGCCAATGATGGTGATGATGATGATGGTGATGGCCCTGAGAATGAGCCAGTTTAGGCAAGTTCTTTTGTTTAAAAAGGTATTCTTAGTGCTGATTTTGTTCCTCCAGCTGAAGATAAGACTCCTGCAATGCTGAGAGGGAGCATGAGAAATAGGTAAGTCAAGTTCAAGCTACAGAGGTTTTGTCTGAAAAGGATAAAGGAGAGGATGTGCAATCTGCACCTCCTGCTCAGGAGAATGAAGTGCATTGTATGTGCCCTCTCTAGGGGGAGTTCAGTCTGATGAGATAATGTTCAATGATGAGAGCCAAGGCACACCTCCTATTCACAGTACTCCTGCTCCAGTTCCTTCAACCTCCAATTTTGAATTTCTACAAGCAATTGAGGCCTTGCTCAAGACTAAAGCAGAGCACTTTGAATTTTCAATGAAGCAAGTATTTGACAAGGTCAAAGAGGTTGAAGCTGACCCAAACAATAGCCTAGCTGAGGTAAAGCATAGTATGTCTACCATGAAAGATGGCCTGAATAATTATTTTACAAATGGTGTAAAGGCTGTAAGTTTCACAAATGAAGGTTTAAAGCATGTCTATAATAATTCAATGGATCTGTTAGAAGGACAGGGCTCAATCTTTCAGCAAGGAGAAAGCACCAGAGATCAAGTCATTGCTGACTTATCAAGCTTCAAGGAAGAAATTCTCCAAACCCTAACTAAAGAAGTCAGAAAGGGGGAGGAGAAGATCTTATGTCAAATGCATGATTTGAGCAGAGAAGTTGAGAGCATGTTTTATGAGGCAAATGTCTTCAACCATCATAGTTTTCAATGGCTATATGAAGGATTGATGGGGAGATCTCAAGATCAAACCTTTCATGAGCAAGTTTATGAAAACGTAGCTCCCATCCCTCCAGTGCAGTATACTTATGTTTGGTCTGACCCAAAAGATATTTCTGAACCATCAAAGACTATTGCAAGGAAAAGAAAATGTGGTGAAGGTCCTTTTGCCAGTAAGTCGGATCCTTCTGCAAGAAGAGGACCAAACATAGAAATCAGAAAGCCAGTGACAGAAAGAAGAGAATTTTCTAAAGTTTGGAGTCCAACTTCTAAATCTATAATCTTGGATACTTATAAATTAATTGACATCTCAAATGAAGTAACCCAGAACTATTACAGTCAGGAAGAGATCAACAAGCACAAGACAACAAAGTTGAAAAGGAAAATTCACTTCAGAGATCATGGGTATAACAATCCAAATGCTCCTCTACCTCCTCCAAGATACTAACCAAAGCCAAAATCATTCTTTGTCAGGTAGCTAATGAAAAGCAAGGAGGGGAAGGCTAAAATGCCTTAGTTGTGTGTTGTGACTGTGTTGAAATCCTGAAAAATTTTATATATCTATTAATGTTTTTTATTTTAATTCATATTGTTAATTTCTTTATGTCATGCTCTTTGTTTATGTTTATGATTATTATCTATGCAATTCACCTTAGTAGACAGGGTTTTGACTTCTTCAAATAGGGGGAGATTGTTGGGTATTGTAGCCATAATAACCTTGATTTGAAGAAGTGTCCCTTGAACTAAGATGAATTGATATTGTATTTGATGTGGCATCTTAGTTGTGTGTTTGCAGGACATTAATTACTAAGTACAAACCAATGTCAGGTTTCAATGAATCATAAACATAGGCCTATGCAATATAATCCCTCATTGTGTAGACCAAGGTGTTGATTCATATGAAATCTCTCTATTGGGATGTACTTCATATTCAAACACTATGGAGAAGACAAGTTGTAATAGTTGCTGGATTCAGGATTGGAAGAATTTTTATCTAAGTCTTTTTCCTCGAGTGGTCTCGAGAAATCAAATTGAATTCGTCGAGACATCTCGTGAAGGCTTAGTTATTCGTTGAAATTACTCGAGAGGTCTCAGAGAAAAATTGACACGTATTTTTCATCGAGTAATGTTTTGTTCACTCGAGAACTCTCGACGAATTCGTCGACTGGTCTGCCATTTTCTTGAGAACACTCGACAAATTCGTCGAGTGCTCTCAGGAAATTCTCGAGTGGACTTAAAACTCTTTCTTCCCGTCTCAGTGCTTTTTGCTAAGTACTTTTTGTCGAGTCATAAGTAAATTCGTCGAGTAATATCTAATTCCACGAGGTCAATCAACGAATGCTGGCAGAGCGCATTTTCTTCAATTTGCCGCCGATTTTTCTTTTTAGGGTTTCTTCCATGTACAATACACGTGGACCTTATTCCTTAATTCTCATATATAGCCATTTGAGAAGGACATATAAGTATTTAAAGGATATTTCATTAAATCATAATAGTGCTCATTTGAAAAGAAAGATCATAATCTCCGTCGGCCACTCTCGTTCTCGTAAAGAAGCTTTTCTGCCGCCGATAAGTTTTCTACATGACTCTTATCCAAGGTTTGATTCAACAAGATCACTGAGTTAAGATTCATTCAAGTTCCTTATATATCTTGTTGTCTCGATAAGTTTTCAGATCAAGTTGTTTAAGTTAAAAATTTCTTCTTCCACGTTCAAGTTCAAAGCTTTTATCTCATTCAAGTAAGAAGAAGATCTATTTTTCTCAGATCTGAAGAAGTTGAATCTCCTTGAGATTCTAAGAGATTGATTTTCAATCTAAAGTTTTTGTAAAATCCATTTACATACTTTGTAGGAAGTTTATATTCCTATTTCTTGTAGATCCTAGTTTAGAGGATCGAGTTGTAGGAGAGTTTCTTTTCCGAGTTTGTAGGAGAGTTTGTTCTCCGAGTTTGTTCTCCGAATTTTATTAGGAAAGGTTGTTCTCCGAGTTTGTAGGAGTTGTGTACTCCGAGTTATAAGATTATTTTTAATCTGAGATTAGTGAAGTAGCCTAGTTTAGCCGGGTGTGCTGGATAGTTAAGGCAGGAAAGTGGACGAACCCATTCTGGGGAACCACTATACATCCTTGTGTTTGTGTGTGTTCTTTGTTTTCTGTGCGCTTCTCTTTTAATATTTTAATTCCACTTAAAAGCCATAGAATTCACCTATTCACCCCCCTCCAGGTGATTTAGGTAGAAACTAGATACTTTCACAAAAGATTTGGATTGGTTCAAGATATCATTATCAAAAGATCTACTTTGGTTATAAGAGTCTCCTTAACAAAAGACTCAGTTCCTGGTTCTAAGAGTCCCTTTATCAAAAGACTCAGGCACTGCGATAATGTATTCCTACTAAGGTGGTAGAAGAGTGGAGGACCTAGATTTTAGGGAATCAATATAGCTCTTGTTTATTATGTGTTGTAGAATTTTCTGTGCTTGTATCTTATTTAGTTTTATTATTCTGTGATTATTTTATTTTGGCTGGAATTCTGGATGCCTAGTAATTAAGATTGTTTTTCTGTGTACTTATTATTGAAAAGTTTTACACCTCTATTCACCCCCCTCCCTCTAAAGAATACTCATGGGAGTCACTGTGCACTTTCAATTGCATCAGATCTACGTTGATCAGAAAAAATCCAACACCTTGATCAAAATATCCACTCACTCATATTTTTGTATTTTAAAATAATTTTAAGAAAATGAGTTTTAAGAACTATGCATCCACTAGACCACCAATGTGTAATCTAAACATGTTTACACTATAGAAGGCCGGAATAATGTTATATATGAATTCTATTGATGAGGACATCTTTGATGTTGTACTGTCACGCCCTCCAATCCCCTACAAAAAAGATGCTAGTGGAACTATAACACAAGAACTAGTTCCCAGAGCTGGTGGACTGATGATGAGAAGAAAGTAAAAGCATGTGATGCTAAGGCTATGAATATCCTGGTATCAACCATGTCAGATGACATATTTCAGAAAGTGGCTGAATGACAATCTGCAAGAGAAATCTGGGAGTCATTGTCTAAATTAGTTGAAGGGAGCTCTGATGAAAGAAAGGACAGGAAGTCGCTTCTCATATCCCAATATGAGAAATTTTTGAAGAAATCTGAAGAGAATGTTGCTGAAATGTATGAAAGATTCAGCGTCATAATTAAAGAGCTCAAGGGACTAGACAAGGAGATCTCATTGACTAAGATAAATGATAAGCTGATCATGTGCTTCCCAAGCACTTAGGACTCAAGGATCTAGGCTATCAGAGAGTCAATATGCCATATGGAGATCTCCAAAGATGCCCTACTTGGTAAGTTTGAGTCCTATGAGCTGCTGCTGAAAAGTAGAGCTGAGATAGAAGCAAATAATAATATCTCAACTCCTAGCACTAAAGCCAGTTGAAGGAGAGCCTTCTACTTTTGAAGAAGAGATGTTTAATCTCTTAGACAGAAGGTTTAGAAGGTGGGTAAAGATTGAATATTCAAGAAGAAAGGATAGGAGCTCAAACAAGCCAAGGTTTGATAAAATTCCCAAGCAAGAAGTAATCTGCTTTGCTTGCAGAAAGCCAAGGCACATGGCCCCTGAATGTCCAAAATAACAAAGGGAAAAAAGCAGCATGAAGGAGAAAAAGAATAATTCTTTCAAAAAGAAGGACAAGAATAAAGGAAGAGGTTTTATAGATGAAACCTGGAGTGAATCAGAATCTGAGTCAAGCTCTTCATCTAAAAGTGATGAAGTAACTTTTGTTGAAGAAGCATACCTAATAACTCTGGAATATTCCTCTGAGGAAGATCATGTATCTCTCTTTGATGACTTTGATTTTACTTCAGAAGAATTTAATATAGGGATCTTCTCCAAGTGGATCGGACAAATTCTGAAGCCTGGTCAAATCTCATCATCTCCTCCTTCATCCCAAGTTGCTAAAGAACATGAAGCATTCATATCAGATGTCGTAGTTGATCTACATCCTATAAGATCTCTCCCCCGCACCGAAGAGTCCCTGAATCTTATGCCCAGAACCACCGCCTTACGGTTACACCAAGACTCGGGTTAGTTGCCTCCGCAAGATGCTGATCTGTTGGGAACAGTACCCAGCAATATTCCAGATTTGAAGAAGTGCTCAAATCAATGATAAATGCACTATGTATTTGATGGTATATTTTATTCATGACTATAAAAGTAAAACCATATGTCCATTAATTTTCTAAGTCCAAAATCACCAAGAAGGACTGGACATATCGTTGAGGTGATATACATATCGTTGAAATGCATCAAAGCTACATCAGTAGTATCAAGACAATAAAAGTAAAGAAAATTTACTAAGTAAAATATCGTCTCAAGACTCAACAGATGAATTGTTGAGAAAGGTATCATATCGTTGAGTCAGTTTTGACAATACCGTCTTGAAGAAAGCTTATCGTTGATAAGGCTATGTTCAGATGTCTCGACGATATCGTCTTGAAGAAGATGTATAGTCTTGAAGGTTGAAGAAAGTTTATCATTGAGATAACTCATTTAGTCCTGAAGAAAGGATCTTGAATACAACATCGGTTTGAAGACCTTATATCGTCTAGAAGATCAAGATGATATCATCTTGAAGAAAGACTATCAGCCTGATGAATAAGTCTAAGTCTAATAAAAAGAAATATCTCGACGATATCGTCTAAAAGAAGCAATATTGTTGAGTTATCAAGTAAATTCTAGAATAAGGAAGTATGTCGACGATATCATCATGAAGAATATCTGTCATTTACATTGATCAAGATGATATCGGCTTGAAGGAATATTATCGCCTTGATAGTTGCAGAGCTGCATTTAATGCGCTTACATTCGTGGAAATGCGCACGCCGCCTATCTTGTGCAACAATCAAGGAGTAATAAATGATATATTCTCTACAAAATATAGCCGTTGCACAGTATTTAATGAAGAATATTCTTATTTCCATATTCTGCAAGTTCCAAGAGCGGCAAGGCATTTATGATAATTTATTCTGCCATTTCTCTCAAATATTATATTAGGCAAATTATGGAAGAATTCAGTAAGGGATTTTATGCAAAGTTAAAGAAGAATATAAAAGGAAGAAATGGTCGATTTCAGAATAGACTTGACTTTCTTACAATATAGTGATTCTGATCAAGAAAAGGAAAAGAAGAGCTCAAGCAGAAAATCTTCATCACTAGGCTAAGAAGACAAGAAAGAATCTCCCTCCTATACAAGAAGAGCATCTATCAACTAAGGAGAAGATTAAAAATAAAGGCTCAGTAATCCACAAGATCACTGGGCTTACATCTACAAGAAGAAGAAGAAGAAGTCTGCTATTCAAAGCTTATATCTTGAAGTCTTTTCTTCTACAACAACAAAACTTTTCTGTATCATTTTGTAAGGTTCTTTGTGAACCTAAGTTTGTAAGATCCTGTGACAAATCTAAGTGCTTGGTAGGACTTGTAAAGTCTAAGAAAATTGTTGTAATGTTTGTATAACCTGAGTGTGAGCTTTTCTGTGTGAAGGGCTGAGGTAGGATCCTTTAAGATCTGAGTTGTAAGATCTGCTGTATAGTGGAAAAAATCTGAGTTTTGGAGAAGTTGCCTAATCTAGCATACTGCTACATAGATGGGAGGGACAGCGGACTACCTCTAGACACATTGTCTTGTAGGGAACCACTATTAAATCTTGTGTGCTTTCTGTGTTGCTCTTGTGCTGTGATAGATAAACTTTAAAGTAGCAAAGAAAATTGAAAACACCTAATCAACCCCCTCTAGGTGTAGATTATCGACAACCCATATATTTCAATTGGTATCAGAGGGAGTTTGAGTTCAAAGGCTTAACAGCTTAGAACAGGATCTACGAGTTTTTGATTGGGTTGTGATCATCAATGGTCTGTGAGCATCATCAAGAGATGAGATCAATGAGGCTGCCCATCTGCACCAAAGATGTTGAAGCCATGCGGTCTCAAAGGGTTGAAGCCGAGCGGTCTCGCGCCAGCGGTCTGTGTAGTCTCCCAGAACCAGACCACTCCTTCTCCTCAGAAGTATGAGGTCATGTTATATGAAGATGTGCGGTCTCCTGCTCCACCAGGTAACGGTCTGATAACCGGGGTCTGTGCAGTCTCCCAGCACCAGACCGCGCCTTCTACTCAGAAGTGCGAGATCGCATTGTGTGAAGATCTATGGTCCCCAGCTCAATCAAATAACAGTTGGATAATCGCGGTCTGTGCGGTCTCCTGGAATCAGACCGTTGTCTCTCCTCAGGAATACCAGATCGCTTCATATGAAGAGAAGAGGTCTGGTACCCCCGGCCACTCCTTTACGAGGAAGTGTTCGCTTGAGCGGTCTCACGATCTGTTGGCCTTCTCTATCACACTACCTTCCTCCTATCGTGTGACCGCCAGTCTTCTCTCCAGACCGCGGAGGTCGTTGCGGTCTCGTTCTCCCTGACCGCCTGACCGCCCAGCTCTCTTTGTGTATTGTATTTGTATTTAGTGCCACAATGTGTATTTGGTTTTAACTCTTTCCCTCCTAGTCTATATAAAGGAGGCAGTACTATTGTAATACTTAGATATTTTGGAAATAAAAATTCTGTTATTTTCAAATTCTCACATGGTATCAAAGCCCGTAACGATCCTTGTGTTGTGAACTCTCTCTCTTTGGTCGGTCTCTCTTCCTCCAGACCATGCGATCTCCCTTGTTTTTTGGCCTTCTAGCTGCGAGACCGCGCGATCTGCATTTCCTCCTGCCGATCTCTTCTCATGGGTACCCCTTCTGAGACTGTTCTCACCTCCACTCCTGTGGCTACTCCAGAATCTACCTCTACTACCTCTATCTCTACTTCTGGCAATCTTGGCACCTCCTCCAAGCTCACTGGCTCTAATTATCCTGATTGGATAATCTCCTTCACCTTCCTCTTATGCTCTCAATACAAACGACACCATCTCACCGATGATCCTCCTCTCAAAGGGTCTACTACCTTTGATGATTGGGATGCTAGCGATGCTCTGGTACGCACCTAGCTTGCTAACAGTCTCTCTGATGAATGTCTTCCTATCATTCGTCATGATGAGACCGTCATAGCAGCTTGGAACCATTTTGCTGCCCTTTACTCCAAAGGTGCCAAATCCTCCCGCATCTACACCTTGTATGCTAATCTCTTTGCCCGCCCAACCATGGATCCCACCATATTATATCAAGAGGTTCAGGCCCTTGGGGCTGAACTCCTTCAGCATCGTCCCTTCTCTGCTGATCTTATAGAGCAGCATAAACACTTCCAGGAGCTCCTCGTTGTTTGTTACCTTCTTCATCTTCCTGAGTCCTATGATATGATCCGACAACAAATTCTTGGGGAAGCTGACTCTCCAACCCTTGATGCCACCGCTGCTCGGGTCTCTGCCGTCACCTCCCTTCTCCAACGACCCTTGTTATCCTCTCCTCCTCTAGAGAGCTTTGCTCACCGGGCTGAACATGTTCACCCCGGTGGCCGTGGTGGTTCTATTGGTGGCCGCGGACCTCCTCGGTACATCTGTTCTCATTGTGGTCGGAAGGGTCACACTATTGTCCGCTGCTATCTCAAGCATCCTCACCATCGCCCTGCTGCGACTTCTCATCCTGGTACTACACAACCGTCTGCTTCTGTTGCTACCTCCTCAGGTAGCGTGCACATGGTTACTAAAGGTAAGTGGCTTATTGATTCTGGAATAACAAATCATATGACAGGGAACCCTCACCTTTTCTCATAGTTACTAGAACACAAGAATTTGCCACCAGTTCTAACAGCAGATGGTTCTCCCTCACATGTGTGTGGGACTGGAATAGTTCAAGTCACTCCAATAATTTCTCTTAAGAATACTGATGAGTAGTATTTATGCGTATTTTAATTATAGTATTTAGTTTAGTTTTAATTTAAAATTGCAAATATTATTTATATTTATAATTTCTATTCTAAACATAGTTTACTTTTATTTTTGCAGAATTTTGGGGAAAATTGGAGAAAATCACAAGTCGCACCCTCAGTCACGCCCATGACCAAGGGCATGTAACCTAAAGATCTGCGTTCGATGAAATTTCCCCTGCATTCGACGAAAT
Organism: Dactylorhiza incarnata; assembly: GCA_033032865.1. Lineage (NCBI taxonomy): Eukaryota > Viridiplantae > Streptophyta > Magnoliopsida > Asparagales > Orchidaceae > Dactylorhiza > Dactylorhiza incarnata. The sequence goes on from JAWHQI010000013.1 coordinate 18,784,504, forward strand.
TTTAGCTGCGTTCGACAAAAGTTCTCTGCCGCTGCGTTCGACGAAATTGGAGCTGCGTTCGACGAAAGATCTCTGCCCATGCGTTCTAGGAAATCAGAGATCCGTTCGACGAACGCTCTCCCCCCTTCGTTCGACGAAGCCTGAGCTGAGTTCGACGAACGCGCTCTGCCGCGCCGAATTCTATCCCAGGTACACGCCTAGGTACACGCCCGTGACCCGAAATTTCACGCCCGTGACTTTCCCGCATGATCCCTGCTCTGCCGCGCCGAATTCCATCCCATGCTGCATTTAATGAAGCCGTCCAAAGTCATACCTGTGACCCAAGTTACACGGGAGTGTAATGTCCGAATTTCTCCCACCGTCACGCAAAGTCCATGCCACTGTCAGATCCAATGTCAGCAATGTTTACATGCCCTAGGTCACGCCCGTTACCGATGGCGTGTAACTTGAAAATTTCTGCTATAAATTCAGAGGCTCTCCTTGAGTCCAGGGTTCAGAATATTGGAGTGGGGGAGGTGCTTCTAGAGCTGTTAGTGAAGTTTTTCAATGCTTGTTCATGTCTCTTTTAAGCTTTCATGTTCTCTTTTCCTTATCATGCAATGTACTAGTTTTTTTTTTCTTTTAATGCAATAGTTTAGTAAGCTTGTAATTTTTTTCTTCTTAGACTTTTACTCCCTTTTTAAACTTGTAATAGTTTTGTTTTTCAATAAAATTAATTTTGCTCTCTTTCATGTTCTCTTTCTCCTTAGTAATTTCTCTTTTATGCAATGTTAATTTTTATTTCCTTTCATGCAATGTTTAATCTTTTCATTTAGCTTGCATTTTGTCTTTTTTAGTTAAGTAAAACAACCTCCAAAAAATCGTTCGATAAGATAATGGTGATTGAAAGTGCACAATTAACCTCACTAAAATTCTCTAGAGGGGGTGAATAGAGATTTAAAAATATTTTTGTGCAAAGTTAATAATTATATATATATATATATATATATGTGTGTGTAATGATCACAGATTTAAGCTTCTCACACACCAACAAGAATTAAGCAAGTAAAGAAGAAAGATAACTAAAAGAAAATCACAACACAACCCAAGGAAATATAGTGGTTCCCCAAACTTTGGATAGTCCACTCTTCTACCCCCTTGGTAGGAATTCACTAACTTGCACTGAGTCTTTTGATAAGGAGACTCTTAGAACCAGACTGAGTCTTTTGATAAGGAGACTCTTAGAACCAGCCTGAGTCTTTTGAAAAGGAGACTCTTAGAACCAGTACAACTGAATTTTTGGAAGAGAGATTCTAAAAACTCTTTTACAATATTTGAGAATGAAATTAGAAAGAGAAGAAGAAGTAGAACAAGTAGAAAAATAGAAGACAATATATATAAGAAGGAATCTTCTTCCTGGCAAGAAGATTAGAAGCACAAGTATAGTGAATATGATCTCTCTTCTATAGTGAGAAGGAGATTTGTAATCTTTTCTCTCTTTTGTGAGAGCTTTCAGAATCTGCAGCAGAATGGCTTCAGAAGAAGAAGGAGAAGATGAAGGCTTTTTCTTTTGCTACAACACACTATCTCTTTTCTCAACTTTCTCACTTTTCACTTGGGAGCTCTTCCTCTTTTTCAAATGTATATGGTGGATCACTTCTTTTCATTCTTTGTCGACCTCCTTCTTATTTATAGCTCTGTTTTAAAATATATTGCTAAAAGGGAATAATCAATTAGCAGACAGAGAAATAGAAAGAGATAAGAGTTTCCATAATAAATATTTCTGTAGAAGGACAAGAATTCATTCTGATTTCAAATAATATCCATAACAATCTTAATCAAATTAGCCAAGAATCAAATAGATGGAAAGGCTGATTCAGAAAGGCTATAAAAGAATAGTATCATTCCATAAAAATCAGATCTACAGAAAGAAGGAAAGAGATCTGGCGTGTTTTTGAATTTCTTGTAGATATCGACGTGCGTCGATTACTATTCAACGTAAGCGTCGAATTCATCCTGACTGAACGTCGAGAGGAGAATAAGGAAGGAGCGTCGACTAAGGTGCGTCGACTTCACTAGATGCGTCGACTAGAAGTCAGAGTAACGTCGACATAGAATGCGTTGAATTCTGTTTGGAGTTACTTCGACTCATTCAGAGAGAGACGTCGACTTCATTTCGACGTTGCGTCGAATACTATTCGACGCATATTTACTTAGCCTAATTTTTCATACTTAGAATTTAAATTCTTCTTAATTCTAGGGGTTAAGATAAATCATTTCCCCAACAATCTCCCCCTATTTGTCTTAACCCTTTATAGAGAGAAATTGTATCAGCTTTTAATCAACAAAGCAAAGCATTTATATAGAGAAGAAATATGCTAAGCAATCAGAATCATATAAACAGACTTCATAATTTAAGCATGGAGAAGAGAAATATAGATTGTATCAATATTGTTCAACACATCATTCAGGAAGGGTAGGAGGAGTTTTTCTTTTCCTAGTGAATACTACTATTTTTGGAGAGGTGGGTTGCCCCTTCTCAGTAGCAGGTAGTTCACTCAACTCCCCCTGAGTTACAGCAGGTTGCTCCCCCTGGGATGGAACTTCTTTTGAGCCTTCTACTTCTTTTTCAGTTTCTTTCTTATCTCCATTTTCAGGTTTAACAGCATCTGGCTCCCCCTGAGCTTCAGCTACATCTTCAGCTTCATTCTCTGCTCTACTTGCCTCCCCTTGTAATAGATCCACTTGTTGTGCAGTTTCTCTTGCTATAATCAGTACATCTGATGTCTGCTCTTCGGTATGTAGCTCTGGTACTACTTCATTCCCAATGGTCTTGAGCAGTGCAAGACTATCAGTTTTTGAGGTAGGAAGAGACTTGTGAGAGGGAGATTTATGACTGGAGAGCTGTTCTTCATCTAACTTCTCCACCTTCTTGACCTTCTTGGCCAAGGAGGTTAAGAAAGATCTGGTGACTTTAGAAGAAGAGATAGAGGTTTTCAGGCTTTGCACAGAGGCACTGACCTCATCTATTTGTGTCTACATGTGTAAGATGGAGGAATGAATCTTGAAGCAGTGCCCATCCAGCATTGCTTGGAATCTTTGGGCTGTGGATTGGATGCATTGAGTGATGAGGTTCTCAGTGGATGGAGATGGTTCAGAATGTGGTGATGGAGGAGGAGATAATGGTGGAGGTGAATGTGTAGAAGGTGGAGAGGGGACTGTAGTGTGTTGAGGAGGTGTATTTGATGGTGGAGGTGGAGGAATAGAAGAGGGTTGAGCAGGTGACTGAGTTGGTATTTGTGAAGGTGTGTATAATGGTGGTACAGAAGAGATGTCTGTATGAGGAGGTGGAAGAGGTGATGATGGATGAGCAGGAGAGTTGGGAGGAGAAGGAGTCCTTTCAGGAATGGCACCAGGCTTGGGAATTTGCCTGGTCCATTTAGAGAAGAGGGCTATTGACATCCTTTTTCCTGGAGGGATAGGGATTCCTTTTGACCATATAGATAGGTAGGGAAGGAGTGGAAGAGTACTTGACTCATGATTCTCATATAGGCATTCTCTTTGTGAGAGTATTTGTAGCCTATCATTTTGAGCAGGAGGCTGGCCCAGTCTACCTTCTTCTTCAGCACAAGGGCCCCCATGATGTTCAGTTGTTGTTTGGGTACTGCATCATGGGCAGAGATCTTGCATAGTAGAATTTTTCCTACTATATCTGCCAGTAATCTATATTCATCAGAAAAGTCAATTTTCTTTAGGTGGATTGGTCTATCTTTTGAAAACTTCATGGTGATAAACAAATTCTTGATTTCATCAGGAGTGAGTTCCACAGGTTCATCACCTGATAAGGGAATGATGAAGGAGACTTGTTTAGTTGCTCTTTAGAAACTGATTTTCTTTCCCTATTTGAGTTGAACAAAGATAACATTGGAATGTACCTGATGGAAGATCAAAGGTGGTCCTAATGTGTTCTGCAGAGATTGAGACGGGTGTCTCATGGATTGTTCCTTGGATTTCTCCTTGTTCAGATATCTGAACATGAGTCATGAGCTCTGTGAGTTCTGTCTCCAGGAGCTTGCATCTTGTGGAGATGAGCTTGTCTAATCCAGCTTCAGTAAACAGAGCTATGATGCTCTTGTAATTTTCTGCGGCGGCTTGGAAAGATTCGAGGTCAATGTTAAAGCCTGAGTTGATCTTATGAGCCATTTTAGGTCAGTGATACAGAGTAAGAAATGGTTGGACTAAGGAGCAAGAAGGATGAAAGATGCAGAGGTCATGAAGGTTTCTAACTGAAGAGTCTATTTAAGTTAGGTGAAATGTCGAAACGAGGCACAATTCGAGGCTTATTCGGTACAACAGTGGATGTGACCGAAAATATTTTAGTATTGCCGCTCATTTTCATGAAGTCGACATTACGTCGAATGGAATTCGACGTGAGCGTCAATATAATCTGGTTTGGGATGATAGGGTTTCCTATCAACGTATGCGTCGATTGGAGTCGATGCATGCGTCGATTTCATTTATTGAACTGAGTTATCGATGATGCGTCGATTCGAAGTCGACGTGACTTTATTTGACAGATTCTGGGTTTTCCTTGAGAAATTATTTCTTCCTATTCCTAAAGTTTTCTAAGTTACTCTAGGACTAATTTTAAGAACAATTTGATTGATTATGCCAACACCGTTTGGCAGTGTGGCCAATTTTATTGCAAATATAACACCTGATTTTCTTTTGACTAATGAAATTTGAGTTTAGGGAGGAATAGAGATGGTGATTAGGATAAAAGTTTTGATTAGGATAGTAATTTTGATTATGAAAATATTTTTGATTAGAATAGAAGTTTTGATCAGGATGAAAATTTCGATCAGGATGAAAATTTCGATCAGGATGAAAATTTCGATCAGGATGAAAGGGTCCTGAATTGGGGTTAAGATGGAAGGTTTTTGGAGGATAGGCATTTAAGTTGCTCTGAGTTTGTATGCGTAGATATCCATTCTATGTATGTTGATAGTTGCGTTGATTTATATTCGGTGCTTTCTTCAGATAGCGTTGATCTGGTATCGACGCATGGAAGAAGTTGCGTCGATTGGATGTCGACGTACTTTTATTCAAGCATCGAGTTGAGGTCGAGGCATCTTAGCGATTGCGTCGAGTAGAATTCGATGCACTATCATTCATGCGTCGATATGAAGTCAACGCAATTGTGTCTTCACAGATTTTATTTCTCCCTTTTTCTGATTTGAGTTTTGTTTCTTTATAACTTGTTTCTTTTGCCTTAATTGTTTTCTTAGAAGTAGTTTGAGAGTCTTCATCTGTATAGTATGATGTTTCATCAAAATGGTTTATCTCATTGAGGGAGTCTTCTTCCATATTTTGTGAGTCTTCTTCTTGGTTTATTGATTTAGTGGGTTTAGTGAATTTAACAGGGCTCATCCAAGCAGGTTTTTGGATGGAATTAGACTGGTTGAGGGATCGACCCCTAGCCCAAGGTTTTTATGTCTCCTTGTTTGTTGTTCAGTGATTTCCTTAAGTGTTTGGCTTCTCATTTTTATTGATTCTTCAAAAGCTTTTGTCTGGGATACCTTATTCTTAAGGAGCTGGTTTTCTATTCTAGCCCTTTCTATTTCCTTTTTCTATGATGTTAGCCCTTAATTCATAGCTTTTAGAACATGTAACCTCTCTATTTCTCTGGTTTTTAACCATATTAATTTGTTCTTTTAGATCCTTAATTTCTTGTTTAGCTTTTAGTTGATCTAAACATAATCCTCTAAAGTTGTTTTTGAAATCATCACATGAGAAATCTATTTTATTAAAAATGCTTACCTCATCCTTATCCTCAGATTCATCTATGAGAATAAGGCTATTTTCTCTTTCATCTTCAGATGATATGCTTTCTTCTGATCCTGTCTCACTCCATGATTCAGCAACATCATCTTTCTTTAAGCCTTCAAGAGCCATTAAGCATAGGTCTTCTTGCTTAGACTCTTCATTGTCACTTTTAGAAGAGGAGCTGTCCTCAGAGTCTGTTTCACTCCAGGCTTCTGCAATAAAGCCTCTTTCTTTCTTCTTCCCCTTTTTCTTGAGATCTTTCTTTGTCTCAGCATTTTCTGGACATTCTGGGGCAATATGTCCAGGTTTCCTGCAAGAATAACACACAATTTCTTTAGTGGGAGTTTTGTCATACCTTGGTTTTGACTCTCTCCTTCTAGATCCATCTGTCCTGGCCCATTTCTTGAATTTTCTGGCCATGAAACTGAATAGTTCTTCTTCAGTGACAGAGGTTCTTTCTTCTGTTGCTTTTAATGCAATGTTCCTGTCTTTTGAAGAGGTTGGAGTGTTTTCTCTTCTTTTCTTCTCTTCTCTTGTTTTCAGCAGTTGCTCATAGGATTTGAGTTTTCCTAAGAGAGCATCTGTTGAAATTTCCCTTTGTCCTCTTGTATCTCTTATTGCCCATATTCTTGAGTCCCATGAACTTGGGAGACTCATTAACAGTTTGTCATTGATCTCTGTGAGAGAGATCTCTCTATCCAAGTTCCTTAATTGGTTGATGATCAGACTGAATCTGTCATACATCGCAGAGATGCTTTCTTCATTCTTCTTTGGAAATTCTCATATTGGGAGATTAATAGAGCCTTCCTATCTTTTCTTTCATCAGCACTTACTTCTACCATCTTTATGAGAGCCTCCTAGATTTCTTTGGCTGATTCACAGTCAATAACCTTTTGAAAGATTTCATCTGAGAGGGTTGAGACAAGAATGTTCACAGCTTTTGCATCCCATGTTCCTACCTTTTTCTCTTCAACTGTCCACTCAGCCTTTGGGACAAGTGTTTGAGTCACTTCACCACTTGAGTCTCTTCTATAAGGCTTGGGAGGACCTGTCAAAATAACATTAAATAGTTCTTCATCAATAGAGTTCATATAAATCCTAATTCTTGTTTTCCAAACTGCAAACTTTTCAAGATTGTATATTGGTGGTCTGGTGGAAGCATAATCTTTGATTTGTGGCATGTGAAAAATAATTTTTAGAAATATATATATATATAAGAGGTAGGATCTTTTTGATCAAGGAGTTAACCTTTTTAGATCAATCTCGCTTTGATACCAATTGAAAGTGCACAGTTAACCTCACTAGAATTCTCTAGAGGGGGGGTGGGGTGAATAGAGATTTAAAAATATTTTTGTGCAAAGTTAATAATTATATATATATGTGTAATGATCACAAATTTAAGCTTCCCACACACCAACAAGAATTAAGCAAGTAAAGAAGAAAGATAACTAGAAGAAAATCACAGCACAACACAAGGAAATATAGTGATTCCCCAAACTTTGGGTAGTCCACTCTTCTACCCCCTTGGTAGGAATTCACTAACTTGCACTGAGTCTTTTGATAAGGAGACTCTTAGAACCAGACTGAGTCTTTTTATAAGGGGACTCTTAGAACCAGCCTGAGTCTTTTGAAAAGGAGACTCTTAGAACCAGTACAACTGAATTTTTTGAAGAGAGATTCTAAAAACTGTTTTACAATATTTGAGAATGAAATTAGAAAGAGAAGAAGAAGTAGAACAAGTAGAAAAATAGAAGGCAATATATATATAAAGGAATCTTCTTCCTGGCAAGAAGATTAGAAGCACAAGTATAGTGAATATGATCTCTCTTCTATAGTGAGAAGGACATTTGTAAGCTTTTCTCTCTTTTGTGACAGCTTTCAGAATCTGCAGCAGAATGGCTTCAGAAGAAGAAGGAGAAGATGAAGGCTTTTTCTTTTGCTGCAACACACTATCTCTTTTCTCAACTTTCTCACTTTTCACTTGGGAGCTCTTCCTCTTTTTCAAATGTATATGGTGGATCACTTCTTTTCATTCTCTGTCGACCTCCTTCTTATTAATAGCTCTGTTTTAAAATATATTGCTAAAAGGGAATAATCAATTAGCAGACAGAGAAATAGAAAGAGATAAGAGTTTCCATAATAAATACTTCTGTAGAAGGAAAGGAATTCATTCTGATTTCAAATAATATCCATAACAATCTTAATCAAATTAGCCAAGAATCGAATAGATGGAAAGGCTGATTCAGAACGGCTATAAAAGAATAATATCATTCCATAAAAATCAGATCTACAGAAAGAAGGAAAGAGATCTGGCGTGTTTTTGAATTTCTTGTAGATATCGACGTGCATCGATTACTATTCGACGTAAGCGTCGAATTCATCCTGACTGAACGTCGAGAGGAGAATAAGGAAGGAGCGTCGACTAAGGTGCGTCGACTTCACTAGATGCTTCGACTAGAAGTCAGAGTAACGTCGACATAGAATGCGTTGAATTCTGTTTGGAGTTACTTCGACTCATTCAGAGAGAGACGTCGACTTCATTTCGACGTTGCGTCGAATACTATTCGACGCATATTTACTTAGCCTAATTTTTCATACTTAGAATTTATATTCTTCTTAATTCTAGGGTTAAGATAAATCATTTCCCCAACAGTGATTTTCCTCGAAGTAGAAGTAATCAACGCACCCCGTGGAATACGACCTTGATATTCCTAAATATCCTATACTATAGACGATAAGGTACACTTGCCTTAATCGGATATAGTTTTGGAGAAAATCTTCAAACCTTCACTTAATTTCAAAACACGGAATTTCTATAACAAGTTTTTAGCGTCGTTGCCGGGGATTTTGCGTAGATATTTTGAAAAGAGGATAGCTATTAATTTTATCATGCTTCTTTTTATTTTATTTTGCTTTTTATAAATTTCAAAAAGAAAAAAAAATTAGTTTTTCCTCTTCCTTTCTTCTCTTTTTAGTGTATGACCCGAGGTAGCGCTTCGATTATTCCTTTTGATCTGGAGATTGAGCGAACCTTTTTGATGCACCGCCGTACTCATGATCAGGAAAATCATGTAGAATCCGAAGAGTCGATCGGGGACACTAACACAGTGAATATGGATAATAATCTTAATCCTCATAATCTTAACAAGCCAAATCCTAATGAGGACGCGCAACAGACCATGTCCTATTATGCGTGGACCAATTTGGAAGGCACACAGTCGAGTATTGTTTACTCCACGGTGGCGAACAATAATTTTGAGATCAAGTCCAGCATCATACAAATGGTGCAACAATCAGTGACCTTCGATGGTCAACCGGACTAAGATCCAAATTCGCATATTTCTTACTTCCTTGAAATTTGCGATACTTTTAAAATCAATGGTGTCACCGATGACGCCATTCGATTGCGTCTTTGTCCTTTTTCTTTGCGGTCTAAGGCCAAGCAGTGGCTGGGCTCCCTCCCTAGGGGATCCATCACTACATGGGCCGAAATGGCAGAAAAATTTCTAAATAAATATTTCCCGCCTTCAAAGACCGCTAAATTGCGCACGGATATTGCGTCATTTATGACACATGGGAGCGCTTCAAGGAGCTTTTGCGTCGATGCCCTCACCACGCACTTGCCACTTGGCAACAAGTGCAAATATTTTATAATGGCTTAAATCTCCAAACGAGGCAAATGATTGATGCGACCGCCGGGGGGACGTTAAATAACAAAACCCCGGACGCCGCTCAAGAGCTTTTCGAAGAGATGGCCACGAATGCGTACCAATGGAACATGCCCCGAGCGCGGCCTAACAAGCCAGCCGGAATTTTTGTAATAGACGCAAATGCGAATTTGGCTTTACAAGTTGAGTTTCCGTACACGGAGAAGTCGTCCATAAACACTTCCATAAAATGGCATTTCTCCCAATGGCATTTCTCCGTGTACGGAAACTCATTTTAAAACTATTTAAAAAATCTTGAGCGCGTGTTGTAGCGATGTGAGGAAATGAATTTAGTGCTCAATTGGGAGAAATGCCATTTTATGGTCAAAGTAGGATTAGTCCTTGGCCATAAAATTTCGGGCAAGGGGATCGAGGTCGATAAAGTAATTGAAAACTCCCCCCTCCAACAAACGTAAAAGCTATTAGAAGTTTGCTAGGCCACGCGGGGTTCTATCGACGCTTTATACAAAATTTTTCCAAAATCACAAAGCCATTAACCCATCTTCTCGAGAAAGAATCATCTTTTCTTTTTAACGATGAATGCCATTTAGCCTTTCAACTTACCAAAGAGAAACTTATAAACTCCCTGATTCTAGTGGCCCCAGATTGGTCGCTCCCTTTTGAAATCATGTGCGACGCGAGTGACATTGCGGTTGGTGCCGTTTTAGGCCAACGAGAGAGTAAGTATTTTCACCGGATCTATTATGCGAGCAAAACACTTACGTCGGCATAAGCGAACTACACCACTACCGAGAAAGAACTTCTAGCAATCGTTTTCGCTTTTGATAAGTTTAGGTCATATATCACGCTTTCCAAAGTTATCATCTTCACAGATCACTCCGCGCTTAGGTATCTCTTGAGTAAATCGGATGCCAAGCCTCGTCTTTTGAGATGGATCCTCCTCTTACAGGAGTTTGATTTAAAGAGCCGGGACAAAAGGGGAGCCGAAAACTTGGCGGCCGATCATCTTTCTCGATTAGAAAATCCCTCCTCGGAAGCATTAATAGAAGCCGACATTAACGATAAATTTCCAGAAGATCGCCTCCTAGCTCTCGAAAATACTAATTCATCTTCTACCCCCTGGTTTGCGGATTTGGCTAACTATTTAGTAGCCCGGGTCCTGCCAAAAGAATTCTCGAGTCAGCAAAAGAAGAAATTCTTTTCTGATTTAAAGAATTATTTTTGGGAGGACCCCTGTTTATTCCGTGTTTGCGCAGACCAGGTGGTGAGAAGATGCGTCTCAAGTGAGGAAGGTTTTAAAATTTTACGTCATTGTCACGAGGGACCAACCGATGGTCATTATCATTCGAACCAAACCGCGAGGAAGGCGCTGGAGGCGGGCTTTTATTGGCCCACGCTCTTTAAAGATGCTCACACCCTTGTGAGTACTTGCGACAGCTGCCAGCGGTCGGGGAACATCTCCCGCCGGGATGAGATGCCCCAAAACATTTTATTAGAATGCGAAATTTTTGATCTTTGGGGTATTGATTTTGTAGGTCCTCTCCCTCCCTCTTATTCAAACAAATATATTCTCGTTGCGGTCGACTACGTGTCGATGTGGGCGGAAGCGCAAGCTCTCCCCGCCAACGATGCGCGAGTCGTCGTTAATTTCTTAAAAAAATTATTTTCTCAATTTGGCACGCCACGCGCTATAGTGAGTGATCGGGGCACGCATTTTTGCAATAGTCAATTTAGAAAAATCTTAGCAAAATATGGTGTCACGCACAAATTATCCACTGCATATCACCCACAAACAAGCGGCTAAGTCAAAGTTGTTAATCGAGAATTAAAACAGATTTTAGAAAAAACTGTTTCAATTAATCGGAAGGATTGGGCAATAAAGCTCGATGACGCGCAATGGGCCTATCGAACGGCGTATAAGACCGCTATCGGTTGTACACCGTATCGAATGGTTTATGGCAAGGCTTGCCACCTTCCGGTCGAATTAGAACACCGCGCATTTTGGGCGCTTAAATTTTTAAACCTCGATTCCGCTTTAGCGGGCGAACAAAGAAAATTCCAAATGAACGAATTAGATGAGTGGCGAGAGAATGCGTATGAGAGCAATAAATTATATAAGGAGCGAACAAAGTTTTATCATGATAAACATATATAAATTCCGAAAACTTTTTTGCCGGGCGACCTCATCCTCCTTTATAATTCTCGCCTTCGCCTTTTTCCGGGAAAACTAAAATCCCGATGGTCCGGACCCTTTATTGTTAAAGAGGTTTGGTCCTATGGGACAATTTTAATTTCCCACCCGGAAAAAGGTTCCTACAAAGTTAACGGGCACCGCCATAAATTATATCTTCCGAGAGAGTTAACTAATGAAAAGAATGACTCGATTTTACTTCCTCCTATAATATGATCGGCAAGTAGGTCAAGCTACACGACCTTAAACAAAGCGCTTTTGGGAGGCACCCCAAAGTTATCTTTTTATTGTTTTCTCTTGTTCTTTAACATATTTTGTAGGTAATCGCCGCTTCCCCGCGCAAACTTCAAAAAATCAAGGAAGCCCTTTCTCCTTCTTCCTTCTCTTTTATCATGCATTTCCTTTTTGTTTTGTCTTGCACTTTATTTACTTCTTTTCTTTAAACTTCATACTTAGTTTTAAATATTGGGGACATTGTTTAACTTTAAGTATGGGGGTGTAAATAGTACTTTGTAAATAGTTGTTAAATTAGAAAATTTTCAAAATAAAAATATATTTTCTTATGTTTTCTTCTATTTTAGCACTTGTAAAACCCAAAAACTAAATTTTTTTTTAGAAAATTGAATAAATTTAAATCTTGGAAAGGGACGTTTGGGACCTCACCCCATCTCACCTCCTAGTACCGTAAGAACCCTTCACGAGGTATACCTCGGGAAGTCCAAGAATTAACAAAAAAAATTTAAGCTTTTTAGTATATGTTTTTGTTTCTTTCTTATCAAAAATTAAAAAAAAAGATAATATAAAAATTAATATATATATATATATATATGAAAAAACTTAAAATACAAAAAAAAATTAAATCTTATACCTCTCCTATTTGTTGCTTTTGTGATTTCTTAGAAATCTAGTTGAGAATATTTATAAGCATGTTTAAGTTTTTAATTGGCTAAAATTTTGCTTACCATTGTTTGTTAATTTTAAATTTGAGGTAATCTTGATTTAAGAATCATCTTATGATTTTAACTTGATTAGATAAATTATTTAGAATGAATTCTCTTTTTATTTTTAAATGGCTTCATTTTGTAGTGAATTTGCTAAACCTCTTTAGATTTCAATTATATTTTCTTTTAACTTTTTAGAACTTAGGAAATTTAATTTTACTAGAATTTGCTCTCAATATAATTTAAAGCTAGCTAGATTTAATTTCCTTCCTTACCCCCTTTGATGGCATAAAAAAATGAAGTTTAAAAGATCATATGTCATGGGAATAAGAGGATAAAATTCGTTATTCCCTAAAACATATGCACCCAAAATATTTGAAAAGATTATATGACATGAAGTAAGAGGATAAAATTCATTACTCCTAAACAATATACATTTTGGGTTGTTATTAGAAGAGAAAAAAGGAAAAAAAATATAGAGGTGAGAGGATAAATTTCATCACCTCAAATCAAAGATCTCTTCTTATGCCAACTTTTATGAAATCCCCCTTAGCCAATTATCATTGTTCTAGATTTAGTTTAAGATTATGGAGAGAGCAATATTTAGTAAGTTACTTTTCCTTAAGTTTCTTTTAAGATAGAGTTCATATAATTTTAATTTAATCTCGTTTTATAATTTCTACAATATTGTTAAACTAATTAATTTTCTTGAGAAGTCCTTGCCTAAACATTTTTCCCTCTTTTCAAATCATTATCATAATTTAGGACTTAACTCCTCCTTGAATTTATTCTTAACTTAACTTTTAGTTTAAATGAAATTTTAGTTTTAAATTAAAAATTTTTAAGGATGTCTTATAAATTATGTCTCACACTTTTGCTCTGGAATAGCAAAACCTCAAGTATGGGGGTATTTGATGAGTAGTATTTATGTGTATTTTAATTATAGTATTTAGTTTAGTTTTAATTTAAAATTTTAAATATTATTTATATTTTAGTTTAAAATCACTTCTTTTATAATTTCTGTTCTAAATATAGTTTATTTTTATTTTTGCAGAATTTTGGGGAAAATTGGAGAAAATCACAAGTCACGCCCTCATACACGCCCGTGACTTTCCCGCGTGATCCCTGCTCTGCCGCGCCGAATTCCAGCCCACGCTGCATTTAATGAAGCCATCCAAAGTCACGCCCATGATCCAAGTTACACGGGCGTGTAATGTCCAAATTTCTCCCGCCGTCACGCAAATTCCACGCCACTGTCAGATCCAATGTCAGCAATGTTTACACTCCCTAGGTCACGTCCGTGACCGAGGGCGTTTAACTTGAAAATTTCTGCTATAAATTCAGAGGCTCTCCTTGAGTCTAGGGTTCAAAATTTTGGAGTGGGGGAGGTGCTGCTAGAGCTGTTAGTGAAGTTTTTCAATGCTTGTTCAGGTCTCTTTTAAGCTTTCATGTTCTCTTTTCCTTATCATGCAATGTACTAGTTTTTTTTCTTTTAATGCAATAGTTTAGTAATCTTGTAATTTTTTTCTTCCTAGACTTGTACTCCCTTTTTAAACTTGTAATAGTTTTGGTTTTCAATAAAATTAATTTTGCTCTCTTTCATGTTCTCTTTCTCCTTAGTAATTTCTCTTTTATGCAATGTTAATTTTTCTTTCCTTTCATACAATGTTTAATCTTTTCATTTAGCTTGCATTTTGTCTTTTTTTAGTTAAGTAAAACAACCTCCAAAAAATCGTTCGATAAGATAATGGTGATTTTCCTCGAAGTAGAAGTAATCAACGCGTCCCGTGGAATACAACCTTGATATTCCTAAATATCCTATACTATAGACGATAATGTACACTTGCCTTAATTAGATATTGTTTTGGAGAAAATCTTCAAACCTTCACTTAATTTCAAAACACGAAATTTCTATATCAATTACTCTTTATGTGCCTACATTTCCTTGCAACTTACTATCAGTCAAGGCTCTATCTCAACAGTTACAATGTTCTATTATATTTACTCTGACTAAATGTTATTTTCAGGATCTGCACACGAAGGAGACAGTTGCTACTAGGACTGAGAGTGGAGGCCTCTACTTCCTTGATGTTCTTGCTGCTCATTCTGCTTCCATAGCCTCTGATTCTCTCCATCAATGGCACCTCCGTCTTGGTCACCCTCCACCTCGGCTGATGTATCAACTTCTACCTCACCTCGCCAATGATACCTCTCCTCTCAACTATGAAGCTTGTCAACTTGGAAAGCACCATCGGGCTTCCTATCCTGCCAAGCATGGTCGTAGCTCGACTCGTCCCTATGATCTAGTTCACTACGATGTCTGGGGTCCTTCTCCTACCAATACTGTGGGTGGGAGTAGTTTGTTGATAAGTAATAAAATATATGTATTTTTAGTATAGTTAGTAGTATAATTTTAATTAATATTGTAAATTTTCTATGTAAATTAATGAATAAATTGCTTGTTTTATTATTTTCCTTACTAACTTAGTTTTATTTTTGTTTTTGCCGATTTTGGCAATTTTTGTCAAGTCACGCCCTTGTTGGATCGTATGACGCCCTTAGAGGGGGGGGGGGTGAATAAGGGTGTGTCTAAAAATTAATTTTTACTTAGTAATTTTTTTTTTAAAACGATTTTACTTTACTAAAAAAAAAATTACTTATAAATACTTTCAAACCAATGCAACTTTAGTATTAAACCAAAACACAAATTTCTAAGATAAAGATTATGCCACCAAATATGTAATTAAAGAAAAAGACATAATTATATTAATCATGAAATTTGAGTACAATAAAAATGATCTTAACAATGCTTAAGATCAAGGCACAATTATGTTAATAAAAAAATTCTACAATTTTGGTTTACCAATCCTTCTCCCAAGGATCGGAAGGCTATCGCTTGTCTTTCCCAAGACCAAGCCCAAGCCTATCCTCTAGATCTTCCCAAGATCTAGACGTAGCACACAAGGCCACGATTTCCCACCAAGCCACGCAAGGACTTGGACGCTCCACACAAGGAAGCAATTTTCCCCTATGCCGCACAAGGACTTAGACGCCGCACGCAAGACGACGATTTCTCTACCAATACAAAATGAAAAGTATGTGAATGAAAATACAATATGAAAAGAAAAACTCCCTAGAAGATCATATCTCTGAACAGATTGTTGAAGCCCCGAGATGATCGATGATGTAGAAGCGCGCCCGATCTCGTCTTCAATCTTCAATCCTTCTTTGCACAAATGGGAGTTGAAGAGGTTCTGGAGCTCTCTGGTTCGTATGCACTTAGGAAGGGACTTGGAATTCTCAAAAGCATATAATGCATGAACACAAGGATGCAATTTATAGAAAATCGCTGTCGCCTGGGCGACAGTGACTGTCGGAATTTTTCGACAGCGTTAAACTGCCGCTGGAGTGGCGTCGTGCGGGCAGTTGCTGTAACCGTCGAGCTGTCGCCTGGGCGACATCGATGTCGGATTTCCGACAGTGCAAAACTGCCGATCGTGGGTGGTGTCGTGGGCAGTTGTTGTAACCTCCGAGCTGTCGCCTGGGCGACATCGCTGTCGGAATTCTGATAGCTCAAAACTGACTTTCGTCGAACTGCCGTGGAGGGAAGTAGTTGTAACTTCTCTGCTATCGCCTGGGCGACAGCGGCTGTCGGAATTTTCCGACAGTGCAATTTTCCCACATTCAAATTTAGCTCCAACAGAAATGTGACATCTCATACCTGTTACCTACACACCATTAATAAAAATAGAATCAAATACAAACGGGACTTTGTTATTATCAAACCGGAGGAGTGCGAAACGCATGCTCCAACAATCTCCCCCTTTTGATAATAACAAGTCCGTATAAAAAGAAATCATGTCTATTTAGATTGTTGATTTTAACATTTGGTGTGTGCACAAAAATAACATGAAAGCTCCCCCTAAATGAATGCTCCCCCTAAATATATGCTCCCCCTAAATATATGATGTATTGTGTAGGTGGAATATTTAGGTGTAATAGATTTTTGATTTTTCTTTTTATACTTGTTAATTCTCCCCCTTTTGGTATTAGCAAAAGTTAATATTAGATAAAAGAGTAGTTTTTAAGGGAAAGGATATAGAATATAGAAATGAAGAGTAAGCGGAAGCACTTTGTTGGAAATGATTGAAGTCCATGAAATAATAGGAATAAGCCATAGTATGAATAAACTCATGAAGTGACGGTATAGCCATATGAAGTAATGAAAGAAAATAACTTAAACATGAGTAAGGTCATTTGAAAGTATCATAGAAAGACACAATAGTGTATAGAATTATGGAATATTTTCGGTCCAATTCTCATGAGATGAATGTTTATATAACATAATGATGTGTACATGTGATACTTAGATCAAACATATGAACTTATTTAATTTACATGATCATTGAAATGTAGAACATAATATAAGCATATAAAGTTAACTTTGACTTTGAAGATATAGCACAAGATGAAATAGAAAACCATTTTTCTTTTACACAAGACACTTTACAATTCTTTCCAAGGTGCTTAACCTCACAATGCTCATTAAGACTTATCAGGAGGGTAAGTAGTGCTTGGTGGAGTATCCTTGTCTTTATTTTAAACTTTTTTTTTATCACAAATGTTGTGATACCTTTTTTTTGAGATTTTGATATATATTTTTTGTAATTGACCAAGGATCTCCGAATTCACTTGAATCGCAAAAGATGGTGTAAATTATTGTTGTGCTAACAAATCAAGGTTGAAAGTTGTATTTATGAAGTGATATTTTATTATGCTAAAGCAAATATGATCCATGTATATATTAAATAAAAAGGCATATGTATGGACCAAAAGAAGTGAACGTGATAGTTCATTATGATAGATAACCAATTTCTCATACTTAGAGGCATGCGAAAACAATTTCCAATGGTCTAAACAACTAAGTAGGAGTGTCAATACGATGATAGCTTAGAAATGAAAGCATATAATCATGTAAGAGTGATTTTTTTTTTAAAAATAGAAAGCACATGGTTTGTCATCAAGTCATGAGATGAAGCAGTAATAATGACATATAACTATTGTAAATCATTAAAGGGACCCAAAATTGAATTTTTAGCAAAAATGGAGCTGTCGGAAATTTCCGACAGTCACTGTCGCCTGGGCGACAGCCAAAATTATAAATCGGGCTTTGGACCGAGTCAAACCCTATTGTGCTTCATTTGTCTGGACTGTAGAACGAGAGAAGGCTGTCGGAAGTCGGCGACAACTCTAGATCTAAGGTATGGATTTTGGATTTTTATGTTTTTGACTCAAATTTGTTAGGGATTTTTTGATTTTGAAAGTAGAGAAGAAGGAAAATGTTGTTTTCATCTTGACTTTTGATGATTTGGTGTAGGCTTTTGAAGTTTTGTGTTTTTTTTAAATATAGATCTAGTTTAAAGCAAGTGGATCTTGTTGGATCTTTGTTAAAAATGTTTTGATTTGGGGATTCTTGTGGTTTGAGGTTTGCTTTTGTTCATAGTTTAATTTTAAAAATGGAAGATTTTCCTTTTGAAAGAAGGTTGAAGATGATGAATAGTAAGGATATGGAGAAGATTTTGATTTTAAATTTTTTTTTTAAAAAATTGTTGTTGAAATAACCTTGATTTGAGTAGATCTGGAAGGGTATGTAAAAAATTTCGAGAGAAGTTCACTAGAGAGCTGTCAGAAATTTCCGACAGTCACTGTCGCCTGGGCGACAGTGTTCCAGTGCACAGCACATGTTTAATCAAAATTTTTTATGTTATTTGCAGAATGGCTTCCAGTTCCAAAGCTCGAAGGAGTACTTCGGGAGATGCACATAGTTCATATTAAGTTTTTCCTAGGGTGGAGAAAGCTATTGTTGGAGTTGCGAAGTATGTGGAATTTGATTCGCCGAAGCACGATCATATCTATGATCGGCTTGCGAATGCAGGTATTCTCTCAATAATCACCCCAGAGCCGTTCTCTTCCTTTTTGATTCGCGAGTTCTATAATCATTTGGAAGATCCAAATTGCACTGATTTGGATGGAGGAGTAAGATCAAGAATTCAGGGTCAACATGTGGAAATAACACATGTTGATCTAAGAGAGGAATTCGGATTAGTGATTAGTGAAAATGTGCCGGATATAGTGGAGAGTTATAGAAAAGATAGAGATTGGACCCTTATAAACATGAGTTTACATGGGAATCAAAAGAAGACTCTGACCACTGAGGTTACGTCACTTAATCCGGATGCTTTCTTAGTTCAAGATATCTTAAGGAATTCAGTCATGTTGAAGAGTGGAGATACAAGAAGTATTACGGCTCAGTTGACCCTCATTACATACTACATTATGGAGGATGAGCTTTTTGATGTGGCGGACTTCATACTCTCCCAGATTAGGTATGCGTATAGATTAAAGCATCCAAGATGGGTGAAGGTTCATACGCTGCCAATGGGGGCGATAATTCAGCGTGTACTCTATAAGAAGTACGGATGGATAGCGCAAAGTTCTTATTTGGATGATTGTTATCCGGAGATATATTATACGGGTTCGATGAAAGTGAAGAAGACGCAGAAAAAGGCTCATCCGGGAATTGAGATTCGAGAGCCGCCATTGCCTAGGGCAGGATCACTACGTGATTCATTAGAGGATCACAAGAAAGAAGTGAAAAAGGACCGTAGTCGAATGCAGAAGTTTATGAAGTTTCTCGTCAAAGGTCTGAAGTTGAAGCCAACGCCGGAGGAAGAGGCCGAATGGCAAGTTCCAGACGAAGAACCGCCACGCCAATCGGTGAGGCGGACTCGCCGTGGTAAAGCTGTGAGACGAGGACCTCCAGAAGATTGTCCAGAGAGCAGCGGGGCTGGTTATGAAGATTCAGAGTAGTTTCATCAGGTTGCTGCTGCTAGGAGATGTCGAAAATTTCCGACATCCACTGTCGCCTGGGCGACAGTGAATTTCTACAGATTTCTATTTCTTGTTTAATGAACTTGATCCTTATGATTTTTCTACTGTTTTATTGGAACAGTATTGATGTAATATTGATTATGTTTGAATTTTTGTTAAGTCTTTTAAAATTCTATGGTTTGATTTTAAAATTTAGGTTTTTTCTTTTTAAATTGTTTAGGTTTTGTGATAAAATTGTTTTTTTTTTAATTTTATAGGCTTTAAATAGTGATATATTCATTGTGAAATGTCTAGAATTCCCAATTCTAGCCTAAGCATAGAAAAACGGGAATCCGGTAACGGCTTAGTGAATATATCCGCTAGTTGATTTTCCGTGCCTATAAAGTTGATTTTTATATTACCCTTCTTAATATGATCCCTTATAAAATGATGTCGGACATCTATATGCTTAGATCTAGAATGTAATACGGTATTGTTAGTTAAGTCTATAGCACTTTTATTGTCACACTTTAATTCTACACTACTTTGTTGTATGCCAAAATCTTCTAATGTTTGTGACATCCAAAGAGCTTGGGCAGAACAACTACCTAGTGCAATATATTCTGCCTCGGTAGTAGAGAGGGCAACAGAATTCTGTTTCCTACTCGACCATGAAATAAGTGAAGGGCCGATAAAGTGACAAGTGCCACTAGTGCTTTTCCTATCTAAAGAACATCCCGCATAATCGGAATCCAAAAAACCATGTAAAATAAAAGAATCATTATGAGGATACCATAAACCTAATTTTGATGTTCCTATGAGATATCTAAAGATACGTTTCACCGCTTTTAAATGTGACTCTTTAGGATTAGCTTGAAATCTAGCACATAAACAAACGACAAACATAATATCAGGTCTAGATGCGGTTAAATACAATAAAGACCCTATCATACTTCTGTAAAGGGTTTGTTCAATTGAAACACCGCTTTCATCTTTTCCTAATTTTAGTGAAGTACTCATAGGAGTGTTTGCATGCTTAAGGTTTTCAAATCCAAATCTTTTTAACATATCATGAATATATTTGGTTTGACATATAAAAATTCCATCATGTTTTTGTGTAATTTGAAAACCTAGAAAATATGAAAGTTCTCCAACCATACTCATTTCAAATTCATTTTTCATAATTTGAACTACTTCATTACACAACTCTTCATTAGTGGCTCCAAAAATAATATCATCAACATAAATTTGTAAAATAACTAAATCATGATCAATTTGCTTAATGAAGAGTGTAGAATCAGCACTTCCTATTTTATAATCGTGCTTTAACAAATATTGAGTTAATCGATCATACCAAGCACGAGGCGCTTGTTTTAATCCATAAAGCGCTTTATCTAATTTATAAACATAATTTGGATATTTCTCATTTATAAAGCCAGGGGGTTGTTCTACATAAACCTCTTCTTTTATATACCCATTTAAAAATGCAGTTTTGACATCCATTTGATATAATTTAAATCCTTTAAAACAAACAAATGCAAGAAATATTCTAACCGCTTCTAATCTTGCTACGGGTGCAAAAGTTTCATCAAAATCTACCCCTTTAATTTGTGCATAACCTTTTGCAACTAATCTGGCTTTATTTCTAACAATTCTAGATTCATTATACATTTTATTTTTAAAAATCCACTTAACACCAACTACAGGATGATTTTTGGGTCATTCTACAAGATTCCAAATCTTATTACGTTCAAATTGATTAAGTTCTTCATTCATAGCTAAAAACCAAAATTCATCATTTAAAGCGGTGGAAACATCTTTTGGTTCTATTTCAGAAACAAAACAAAGGTTTGAAAATAAAACATGTAGCGATGAACGAATACTAACCCCTTTTTGCGGATCTCCAATGATATGCTCCTTTGGATGATCCTTTGAAAATCTCAATTCACTTGGAGGCACATATTCTTCTCTTTCTTCTTCTCTTTCTTCTTCTTCTTCTTCTCTTTCTCCTTCTCTTTCTTCTCCTTTTTCTTCTTCATTTTCTCCAAGTTCTTCATCATCATTCTCCACCGAAGGAAGGAGATCATCTTCTTTTCCTGTTATTTTCTTTTCAACACATGAAGCAAACTCATCAAACCTAACATGAATGGATTCTTCAACTATTTTTGTTCTTTTATTAAAAATCCGATAAGCTTTACTAGTTGAAGAATAGCCAATAAAAATACCTTCATCACATTTTTCATCAAATTTTCCTAAGGAATCTTTAGAATTCAAAATAAAACATTTACAACCAAAAACTTTGAAATAAGAAATATTTGGTTGTTTATTAAAAATTAATTCATAAGGAGTTAATTTTAAAATAGGGCGAAGCATTACTCTATTTATTACATAACATGCCGTGCTAACCGCTTCAGCCCAAAAAGATTTTGGTAATTTGAATTCAGATAACATTGTACGGGCTAACTCTTGAAGAGTTCTATTTTTCCTCTCCACTACACCATTTTGCTGTGGTGTGCGTGGAGCGGAAAATTCATGTTTAATTCCTAACTCCGTAAAAAAGAAATGAACTTTTCATTTTCAAATTCTCCTCCATGATCCGATCGTATGCGTTTAATTTTTAACTCAAATTCATTTTGAATACGCAAACATAATTTTGAAAATTCTGAAAATGCTTCGGATTTGGAGGTTAGAAATAAAGTCCAACAAAAACGAGAATAATCATCAATCAAAATAAATGTGTATTTTCTACCTCCTAAGCTAGAAATTCCAATTGGCCCAAATAAGTCCATATGTATTAATTGAAGTGGCCTAGTGGTAGAAATAATGTTTTTACTTTTGAAAGATGATTTTGAAAATTTTCCTTTTTGGCAAGGCACACATAGTGAAGAAGATAAATTTCCATTTAGCAAAGGTAAACCTTTAATTAATTTATCTTTTGAAAGTTTTGAAATTAACTTGGCACTAGCATGTCCAAGTCGCCTATGCCATAAATCTAATTCATCATTTTTTGATAAAAAAACATTTTAAGGTAGAATTTGAAAAATCAAGAAATTTAATCATATATACATTATGACATCTATGTGCGGTAAAAACAATTTCATTTGTTTTGGAATTAATAATTTTGCATAAATTTGTAGAAGATTCAAATAAAACATTAAAACCTTATCACATAATTGACTAATAGAAATCAAATTATGCTTTAATCCTTCTACAAATAAAACATTTGAAATTGAAAAATTTTCGTTACCCACAACTCCGATGCCGATGATTTTTCCTTTTCCATTGTCTCCGAATGTAACAACTCCTCCTTTCTTCATCTCTAGGCTAAGGAACTTTTCTTTATTGCCCGTCATGTGATTTGAACAACCCGAGTCCAAGTACCACACGTCTTCTTTGTCCTTAGCCTGCCAACATACCTAGAAAGAAGAGGTGAGTAAAGATCTGGTTACCCAAGTGGTTCCACCCATAGTATAGGTAGAAGCCTTAGGCACCCAGATTTGTTTGACTTTACTTTTTCCTTCTTTCCAGCAAGATTCCGTAGTGTGACCAAATCTATTGCATTTGGCACATGTAATGTATTTAGAGGAGTATAACTTTTCTGGACTTTTACTGGATGAGGATGCAGTATTTAACAATTCATTAATTTTAGAATTTTTAAAAGTGAATTTTCTGGACTTTTCACTGTCGCCGGCGACAGTGGTTGTCGCCGGGCGACAGCTTCCAGATGTGTATCCGAGCCCAAACCTTCCAGATCCATGGCGTTGGTATCCTAAGATCATATCCAGTGATCTTCGGCCCATTCCAAATTTTTTCATGGCTAGTGTTAAGTCATGAATCTGGTGTCTCATTTTTGTATTCTCGGATACTAGATTTACGCATCTCCGTTCAAAAGATTTCTTTCCCTCATGGACTATGGAAATTGAAGATTTCAGATCTCTCTCTAAAATCTCATTCTTTTTAGTAAGAACTTTTATTGTAGAATGAGATTTGGAAAGAGATTCTTCAAGTTCTTTAATTCTTCCCAAAGAGTGATCACACTCTTGGCAAGAAATATCTCTTTTTCCAATAGTCTTAATTTCCCTTAATAATTTTTTGTTTTCTTTAAGTAAAATGTCATTTTCAGATTTAAGAAGATCATTGTCTTTTAAGCTTTTTTCAAAAAATTTGCAAGTCTTTAAAAATTCAGAAAACAATTCATCATAGGTTGGAGGAGTTACCTCAGTGTCGCTTTGGACACTGCATTCGTCATCAGATATGACGCTCTTTCCCATTAAGCATATGTTGGCCTCCTCTTCTTTACTTGAGTCGGAACTGCTTGCATCCTCAGAAGTAGTATCATCCCAGGTTTCCGCCTTCAACACCTTCTTCGACCCTTTGTGCTTCTTTTCTTTAAGTTCTTTCAAGTACTTTGGACACTTGCATCGAATGTGTCCTAACTTCTTGCAGTGATAGCACTCCGGTGGCGGTCTCTCTTCCTCCTCATCGCCTTCCTTTCCTTTTTTCTTCCTAAAGGTCTCCTTCTTAAAATACTTCTTAAACGAATTCCTTCTCTCCGGATTTTTCATAAATTTTCTAAATTTTTTAACAAATAAACTTTCCTCATCTTCTTCATCCTCCTCAGAATCACTAGTTTCTTCCTTCTTTGATCTTAGAGCCAATCCCTTTTTCCTTGGCTCCATATACTCTTGTTGTTGAATTTTCAATTCAACTTCATGAGTTTTCAAGTTCCCAATGAGGCTCTCCAATTGTAAGGTCTTAAGATCATGTGACTCGGAAATTGCAGTCACTTTAGGATTGAACTTCGGGGGAAGTGATCTTAAGATTTTCCTTACTAAATCTCCATTTGAGAACACCTTTCCTAGCACCTTTGAGTCGTTCACGATTTTTGTGAATCGTGTGTACATCGTATCAATCTCTTCATTTACCTCCATTTTGAACCTTTCAAATTCAGACTCCAGTTGAAATAGCTTTGAATCTTTTACCTGCGAAGTACCTTCATGAGTGATTTCTAACAAATTCCAAATTTCAAATGCAGAATTACAAGCACAAACTCTATTAAATTCAGTGCGATCTAGTGCGCAAAATAAAGCATTCATGGCTTTTGCATTGTTCTTACATCTTAATTTATCATTGTCATCCCACTTGTCTTTGGGCTTATCCATAGTTACATCTCCTACAACAACTGTTGGAGAAGTGTAACTAGATTCTACCATATTCCAGACTTCTATATCTAGCGCAATTAGAAAACAACGCATACGTGTTTTCCAATAATTATAGTCTGTGCCCGTGAATAAAGGTGGTCTACTTATGCCTTGCCCCTCAACGAACGCATGATCGTTGTGCGCCATTACTCCCGGTGGTAAAACCATTTTGGAGTAACCTCGCTCTGATACCACTTGTTGGATCGTATGACGCCCTTAGAGGGGGGGGGGGGGTGAATAAGGGTGTGTCTAAAAATTAATTTTTACTTAGTAATTTTTTTTTTAAAACGATTTTACTTTACTAAAAAAAATTACTTATAAATACTTTCAAACCAATGCAACTTTAGTATTAAACCAAAACACAAATTTCTAAGATAAAGATTATGCCACCAAATATGTAATTAAAGAAAAAGACATAATTATATTAATCATGAAATTTGAGTACAATAAAAATGATCTTAACAATGCTTAAGATCAAGGCACAATTATGTTAATAAAAAAATTCTACAATTTTGGATTACCAATCCTTCTCCCAAGGATCGGAAGGCTATCGCTTGTCTTTCCCAAGACCAAGCCCAAGCCTATCCTCTAGATCTTCCCAAGATCTAGACGTAGCACACAAGGCCACGATTTCCCACCAAGCCACGCAAGGACTTGGACGCTCCGCACAAGGAAGTGATTTTCCCCTAAGCCGCGCAAGAACTTAGACGCCGCACGCAAGACGACGATTTCTCTACCAATACAAAATTAAAAGTATGTGAATGAAAATACAATATGAAAAGAACAACTCCCTAGAAGATCAGATCTCTGAACGGATTGTTGAAGCCTCGAGATGATCGATGATGTAGAAGCGCGCCCGATCTCGTCTTCAATCTTCAATCCTTCTTTGCACAAATGGGAGTTGAAGAGGTTCTGGAGCTCTCTGGTTCGTATGCACTCAGGAAGGGACTTGGAATTCTCAAAAGCATATAATGCACGAACACAAAGAGGCAATTTATAGAAAATCGCTGTCGCCTGGGCGACAGTGACTGTCGGAATTTTCCGACAGTGTTAAACTGCCGCTGGAGTGGCGTCGTGCGGGCAGTTGCTGTAACCGTCGAGCTGTCGCCTGGGCGACATCGATGTCGGATTTCCGACAGTGCAAAACTGCCGATCGTGGGTGGTGTCATGGGCAGTTGTTGTAACCTCCGAGCTATCGCCTGGGTGACATCGCTGTCGGAATTCCGACAGCTCAAAACTGACTTTCGTCGAACTGCCGTGGAGGGAAGTAGTTGTAACTTCTCTGCTGTCGCCTGAGCGACAGCGGCTGTCGGAATTTTGCGACAGCGGCTGTCGGAATTTTCCGACAGTGCAATTTTCCCACATTCAAATTTAGCTCCAGCAGAAATGTGAACATCTCATACCTGTTACCTGCACACCATTAATAAAAATAGAATCAAATACAAACGGGACTTTGTTATTATCAAACCGGAGGAGTGCGAAATGCATGCTCCAACAGCCCCAAGTCACGCCCGTGACAACATGTCACCCCCGTAACCCAAGGCCGTGTAAGCTGCGTTCGACGAAAGTGAAGCTGCGTTCGACGAAAGTTCTACAAGCTGCGTTCGACGAACTCCCTCTGCCCCTGCGTTCGACGAACGTCTAACTCCGTTCGACGAAAGTTGAACTCCGCTTGACGAAGCCCCAAAGTCACGCCCATGCTGCTGATGGACTGCCGCCCACTGTCACGCCCGTGACACTGCAGGGTCACGCCCGTGTACAACCAAGTTTGACCGCAGACCTTCCAGAAGGCGGCGAATACAGCCGAGCAATTGTCACGCCCTAAGTCACGGCCGTGACATCCATGTCACGCCCGTGACCTAGGGCGTGTAAAAATAAAATTTTGCCTATAAATAGAGGGGCTCGGATGAAGCATTTCCCATCCAAAGTTTGAGTGTTTTAATGTTATATTGAGTTCTTTTGAGTGATTGTGAGTTCTCTTTATGCAATTAAGTTTATGTTCGTTTGTAATTTTCGCCTTTTAGAAATAAAATGTTGTTTTCTCATTTGAATCATCTTCCTTTACATTTATGTTAGTGTGTGTGTATGAGTATAACTTTATTGCTCTCATAACTTAGTTTATTGCTCTCATAACTTAGTTTATCGCTTTCTTTTAAACACTTTATTTATCGCTTTCTTTTAAACGCTTTCTTTCGATTCAGTCTTTTATTACAAGTAGAGTGCGTGAGTTTATGAGATAGTATTTTTCTTTTTTGTAACTTAGCTTTATTTCAGTCTTTATATAACTGCTATATACCACCCCCATCTTGAATAAGAGGCTAATTTACTTTAGCACTTATTTAAGTCGGTTGGGACAGATATTATTTCTGCACCTTTATAAGTTTTTTCATTTCTATACCACCCCCTTCTTGAATAAGAGCCTAAGAACTTTTTAGCGCTTGTTTAAGACGGTTGGGACGGATACTATTACTGTTTTTATATAAGTCTTTTTATTTCATTTTTATCCGCTTATATCCGCTTTAATAATTAAACATGTATTTTCCAACTGATAATGTCGTCTCCATTCTGATGAGTGGCTAATTTCCTTTAGCGCACGATGTCGAAGAGCATTGGGACATAAAAATAGTTTTTCTAAAAATAAAACATCTCTTTCTAAAATAATTAACGCTTAAGTTTTACCCGAGAATAATGTTGAGTGGAGCCACATAATCGATGTGTGGTTTTCATTTCCATCTCTGTACACTAGTTAGCCAAGAGGCTCGTGCGTAAGGACTGATCGCTCACGGGTAAAGAGAAGTGCGCTCTACCCTCGAGAGAGGATGAGGTAAGTCTCCCAAATTGGAAGTAAAAACCCAATAGCGGGGTTCACAACATAATGCGAGTATTAAGAAGGCTCGATGGTCGAAAATTCATAATCTCAGGTGGGCGTATCCTCGAGAGAGGAGCGTTCATAATTATGGAACCTCCACGGCCAAGCCGTTTTAATGTTTTAAAAAGTCATCTCTTTTACTTCTAAAAAAGACTATTTTTCGTCTCAAGGTAATTCGACATCGGGCTCTATTATTATCATCGTTTAAAACTCTAGTTATACACTTATTATTATCGTTTTCTTTTAAAAACCCAACTAAAAACTTATTCTGATAAAATAATAGTTCGTTCCTCAAAGTAGGTTAATCAATACGATCCACGGAAATATACAACCTCGATATTTTCTAAAACAAAATATCCTGTATTACTCACGATAAGGTATACTTGCCTTTATTATATGGTTAATTCAGATTAAAAAAATTAAACAAAAACTTTTCAAACCAAATTAGTGCAAAACTCTCCTTTGCTATTTTAAAAAACAATAGAATTCGGCGTTGTAGCCGAGGCGTAATCATCAATATTCCGAAAGCATAAAAAGACCGTTACTTCTATCTTTCGATAGGATAACAATTAATTTCTCAAAGTAGGAGTACTTGCGAGACTCTTTGGAAACACCAGTCGAAATCTTATCTCATCAAATAAAGGTTAACCAAAGCAAAGAAACAAGAAGCAATCCCGAATTAAATCATCAAGTTTTTGGCGCCGTTGCCGGGGATCAATTAGTGTTGTTATTTGAAACGAGGAATTACTATTACTTTTATCATATATATTAAATATATAAAAAATTATATATATATATCTACAAAAAACAAAAAAAACAAAAAAAAATATTACAAAAAGCCAAAAAAATATATCATTTTTATTAGTAGTATATGACCCGAGGAAACTCCTCGGACGATTTGAATATCCCTTTTGACCCCGAAATCGAGCGCACTCTTCACGAGCGCCTCCGACTTCGCGATCAAAACTTACTCGAATTTCCCGAAGAGTCTGTCGGAGATACTTACACTGAACCTATGGCTGATCAAATTCCAGATGTGGCCCCACCACGGACCATTGCATATTATGCCAGGCCAAATCTGGAAGATACCGGATCGAGCATAACGCGCCCAACAGTGGCTAATAATAACTTTGAAATAAAATCTAGCATCATTCAAATGGTACAACAGTCAGTCCAATTTGACGGTTTACCAGATGAGGATCCAAACTTACATCTTTCTAACTTCTTAGAAATATGCGATACATTTAAAATTAATGGCGTCACTGACGACGCCATTCGTTTACGCTTATTTCCATTTTCGCTGCGGACGAAGGCAATAGCGTGGTTAACTTCTCTTCCCAGAGGATCCATAACCACGTGGGCCCAATTGACGGAACACTTTTTAACTAAATATTTCCCCCCGTCAAAAACCGCTAAGTTACGTACGGATATCGCCTCTTTTATTCCATACGATTCTGAGTCTCTCTATGAGACTTGGGAGCGTTTTAAAGAGTTCCTGCGTAGATGTCCTCATCATGCACTGCCGTCCTGGCTACAGGTCCAGACGTTTTATTATGGCCAAAATTTTTCCACGCGACAGATGATCGATGCAGCCGCCGGGGGAACGTTAAACAACAAAACCCCGGCGGCCGCCCAAGCTCTGTTCGAGGAAATGGCCATGAACGCCTATCAATGGAATGCGCCTAGATCACGCCCTACTAAACCAACTAGGATATATGAAGTGGATGCCACTTCTCACTTAGCCTCTCAAGTCGAAAGGTTAAGTAAGCAAGTAGCGGAGATGACTGCTTCCTCCTCCACTCCCGCTTGGGCTCCTAATACTAATAATAATAATAATATTTTTGTCGAAGAAATTGTAGATTACCTAGGCAACCCAGTTAGGCCCCCCTTCAACCCTAATAACAATCCGTATAGTAATAATTATAATCCGGGTTGGAGGAACCACCCAAATTTTTCCATGAGCAATCCTAATAATGCTCAGAGGCCCCCAAATGTGAACCCGCAAGGATTTCCAAACGGATTTCAGCCTCCACCTCCAAAACCTTCACCGCTAGAAGATATTTTTGCTAAATACGTTGCGTCCACCGAGTCAAATATCCGGAATATTACCGGATCAATTAAGAACTTGGAAAATCAGGTGGGACAGCTGGCAAAGATGGTCTCCGAGCGGCCATATGGAGCTCTACCAGGAAACACGGAGCCAAACCCCCGAGAAAATGCCAACGCCATACACCTTCGCAGCGGCAAGGAGGTAATCTCCCCAAAACGGGTTGAGCCCAAGGTACATGTTTCGACACCGACCCCTCCACCCTCTCTCTCGATAGATAATACAACGAGTATTCTGACTGTGCCAAACGTTTTTAGCCCGTCCCCTCCTTATCCCTCGAAAATAAACAACGAGCGAAAGGATGAGCATTATAAAAAATTTCTACAAATTTTAAAACAAATCCATATAAACGTTCCTTTCTGCGAGGCACTCTCCCAAATGCCGAAATATGCGAAATATCTTAAAGAGTTGCTTTCTAATAAAAAGCGACTCGAAGATGTTTTGCTTGTTTCCCTTAACGCGGAATGCTCGGCTGTCCTCCTTAACAAATTACCGCCAAAACTGAATGACCCGGGACGATTCTCCATCCCGTGCCTCTTCGGCAATATGTTAATAAAATACGCTCTAGCGGACTTGGGAGCTAGCATCAACTTGATGCCTTCCTCCCTTTTCAAAAAACTTGATTTGGGCATCCCAAGCCCGACTAAGATGAGCATCCAACTCGCGGATCGCTCGGTAAAGTACCTGATAGGTGGTAGTGGAGGATGTTCTGGTCAAGGTCGACAAGTTTATCTTCCCGGTAGACTTTGTCATCCTGGACATAGAGGAGGACGCTGAGGTGCCTATCATTCTCGGTCGCCCGTTCCTCGCAACCTCCCGCGCGTTAATCGATGTTGGTAACGGCCGACACTTCCTTCGGGTTGGAAACAATGAAGTTACTTTGTATATCAACCCCTCCATGTGGAACTCACTATCGAATGATGATTCCTGCTTTAATTTGGAATCCGCGTTTGAGGATGAGTGTTCTTCTCTATCAGAATTATTATCTTTAATAATAAACGATTCGGATCTGGCAAATCAACCTCCTTTAGATGAATTACCGCCAGATTCGCCCTTCGAGCCTTTCGATTCGAAAGAGTTAAAAATCTCCACATCCTTTGACGAACCCCCGGTCTTGGAGCTTAAGCAACTCCCCGACCATTTAAAATATGCCTTCTTGCCGGGAACTTAAAACTTCCGGTTATAATATCATCTACTTTAACCGATTCGAAAACATCCGAATTGGTTCAGGTTTTGTCTAAACATCGTCGTGCAATTGCATGGCAAATTTCTGATATCAGGGGAATTAACCCCTCATTCTGCTCCCACAAAATTTTTCTCGAAGAAGACCCCCGCAAAACTATTCAGCCTCAACGACGACTTAACCCGAATATGCGGGAAGTCGTTAAGACTAAAATTATTAAACTCCTCGATGCGGGGATTATCTATCCTATATCCGACAGTACGTGGGTAAGTCCCGTACAAGTCGTCCCTAAAAAAGGAGGCATAACGGTCGTGGCAAACACGAATAACGAATTAATCCCAACTCGTACTGTTACGGGTTGGAGGGTGTGCATCGATTACAGAAAACTAAATGATGCCACCAGAAAAGACCACTTCCCGTTGCCATTTATTGATCAAATCCTAGAGCGTCTCTCTGGTCATCCTTTCTATTGCTTTCTTGATGGTCTCTCGGGATTTTTCCAAATCCCTATTTCCCCCGAGGACTAAGAAAAAACCATTTTTACTTGCCCTTTCGGCACCTTCACATATCGAAGGATGTCGTTTGGCCTCTGCAACGCACCAGCTACATTCCAACGATGTATGCTGGCAATATTTGGCAAGCTAGTAGAATATATAATGGAAGTCTTCATGGATGACTTCTCCGTCTTTGGAAGCTCTTTTGCAAATTGTCTAAAAAATTTAGATAGAGTCCTCCGGCGGTGTGAAGAGACGAACTTAGTCTTGAACTGGGAGAAATGCAATTTTATGGTCCGAGAGGGTTTAGTCCTCGGCCATAAAATTTCTTCCAAGGGGATGGAGGTCGATAAGGCCAAAGTCGCTATAATTGAACAACTTCCTGTTCCTTCGAACGTCAAATCTATTAGAAGTTTTCTCGGCCACGCAGGTTTTTATCGGCGGTTTATTCAAGATTTTTTAAAAATAACCAAACCACTAACTCACCTCCTGGAAAAGGATTCCCCATTCATTTTTGACACGGCCTGCGTCGAGGCATTTAATTTTATAAGAAAGCAACTTATCAATTCTCCAATTCTGGTGGCGCCAGATTGGTCCCTTCTATTCGAGATTATGTGTGACGCGAGCGATATCGCGGTAGAAGCCGTTTTAGGCCAACACGTAAATAAACATTTTCATCCAATATATTATGCTTCTCGCACACTCAATGCCGCACAGGCTAACTATACAACGACGGAAAAGGAACTTCTTGCCGTCGTCTTTGCTTTTGATAAATTCAGGACTTACGTAGCACTTTCACACGTGATCGTTTTCACTGATCACTCCGCCCTAAAATATCTTTTGGCCAAAGTTGATGCCAAGCCCCGCTTGCTTCGATGGATCCTCCTTTTATAGGAATTTGACTTAGAGATCCGAGATAAGAAGGGGGCTAAAAATTTAGCAGCCGACCACCTCTCACGTTTAGAACAACCCTTCGCAGAAGCGCTCGTCGAACCCGAAATAGACGATCGATTTCCTGAAGAGCGCCTTTTAATTTTAAATAACATAAGAACTTCTTCCACCCCTTGGTTCGTAGATTATGCGAACTATCTAGTCGCACGGGTCCTTCCAAAAGATTTTTCGACTCAGCAAAAGAAGAAATTCTTTTCTGATTTGAAAAACTACTTTTGGGAGGACCCCTTTCTCTTTCGAGTATGCGCAGACCAAGTGGTGCGAAGATGTGTTTTAAGCGAGGAGGGTGCGCAAATTTTGCGACACTGCCACAAGGGGCCGGCTGGAGGGCATTATCAAGCCAACCGGACCGCGCGGAAAGCGTTAGAGGCGGGATTTTATTGGCCCACTCTCATTAAGGATGCTCACACTTTTGTGAGTAGATATGATAGCTGCCAGCGGTCGGGTAACATCTCTCGTCGTGACGAGATGCCCCAAAACCTTTTTCTCGAGTGCGAAATCTTCGATCTGTGGGGCATAGATTTTGTAGGCCCCCTACCTTCTTCTTTTAATAATCGTTATATTCTAGTGGCGGTTGACTACGTATCTAGGTGGGCGGAAGCGCATGCTCTGCCCACCAATGATGCGCGAGTCGTCGCTCCATTTTCTAAAAAAATTATTTTCTAGCTTTGGCACGTCCCGTGCAATAGTAAATGATAGGGGTACGCATTTTCGCAATGCCCAGTTTTCAAAAATTTTATCTAAGTACGGCATCATGCATAAGTTCGCCACCGCCTATCACCCCCAAACAAGCGGCCAAGTAGCGGTAGTAAATCGTGAGATTAAACGCATTTTGGAGAAAACCGTTTCTTTAAATAGGAAAGATTGGTCCGTCAAACTCGATGACGCGTTGTGGGCATATCGTACGGCATACAAGAACGCTATCGGTTGTACGCCCTATTGATTAGTCTACGACAAAGCGTGTCATTTACCGGTAGAGTTAGAGCACCGCGCTTTTTGGGCCTTAAAATTTTTAAATCTCGATTCGAACATAGCCTCCGAGAATAGGAAATTCCAGCTAAATGAACTCGATGAATGGCGTGCGAACGCTTATGAGAGTACTAAATTTTATAAGGAGCGTTCTAAGCTCTACCATGATCGGAAAATAGAATTTCCCAAATCATTTGCGCCGGGCGATCTTGTCCTTCTTTATAATTCACGCCTTCGTCTTTTTCCGTGTAAGTTAAAATCGCGATGGTCCGACCCCTTTAAGGTTAAAGAGGTTTGTCCGTATGGGACCGTTCTTATCTCTCACCCCGAAAGAGGCGAATTTAAAGTCAACGGGCATCGTTTAAAACTTTATCTTGCGGGTAATCCAGTGGACGAAAATACTGAATCCTTAACCCTCCCCAACTTATAATCTCACCACGC
This sequence comes from Dactylorhiza incarnata, assembly GCA_033032865.1. Taxonomy (NCBI): domain Eukaryota; kingdom Viridiplantae; phylum Streptophyta; class Magnoliopsida; order Asparagales; family Orchidaceae; genus Dactylorhiza; species Dactylorhiza incarnata. The sequence continues at coordinate 18,818,194 of JAWHQI010000013.1, forward strand.
CAAATGCGTCAATCTACGCGATGGTAAACAAAGCGCTCGTGGGAGGCACCCCATATTTATCTAATATTTTTATTATGCTTTTTATCTATTTTTGCAGGGTTTCATACGGCCCCGCCGGCTTTATTTCAGGGAAGCCTTTTTGCTCTCTCTTTCCTTTTGTATAAATTGCACTTTTATTTTCTCTTCTTCATACCTACATTACAACATTGGGGACAATGTTGTTTTTTAAGTATGAGGGTGTTTTACCATTTTCATTTAAACAAAAAAAACCAAAAAAAAACATGTTTTTCTCTTATTTTTAATTGTCATAATACATAAAAACTTGTTTTTCTCTTTTTTTTAACTGTCATAATACAAAAAAAAAACAAAAAAAACTGTTTAAAACCGCAAAAAAATATGTATTTCTTTTTTTTTACCTTGTCATAATACAAAAAATTACAACAATCCAAAACAAAAATTTCAGCAAAACCCCTAAACTTTTCCAAAAATAAATAAATATATATATATATATATACCTATAGTAGTTGAAAAAAAATAAAAAGAAAAAGAAAAAAAACAAAAATCCAAAAATAATAAACCCTACTTTACTTTTATTCTTAAAGCATTTAGTTTCGATATTATATGTTTGTGGATTTTCATAATCGCTAGTTTTACTATTTGTTTGTTTATCTAAGATCGATAGATTTAAACGTTCGGGGTTAAGTTTTAAAGAATATCTTGTGTTTTTAATTTAAATAAAGGCTTTGTTATCAAACACTACTTCTACTAGCTAAAATAGAGACATGTGTATTATGTTGGCAAAATAACTTTAGACAGCAATTATCCCTACTTTATGTCTTCAGGAATCTAGGAATATTCAAATTACTAAGGTTGCTCTCAAAACTTTTTTTTATTATTCTAGAATTTCTTTTGAAAACCCCTTGTATACACCAATTTAGCATGGCAAAAAAAAGAGAAGAAAAAGATCTTATGTCAATGAGAATAAAAAAATTCCGTAAACATAGGCACCCAATATTTGTTAAAAGAGATCTTATGTCAATGAGAATTAAAAATTCCGTAAACACACGCATTAGGTTAATTAAAAAGGTCAATTTTCCCTCGTAAATCAATGATGGGAGTCTAAGGAAGCTATAAAAAGGGGTGAGAGGATAAAATTCATCACCCCTAATTCAAGTACTCTTTTTTTTGCCAAGGCTTTTTACCCCTTTTCCCCTAGCCAAATTATTGTTTCTAGTTTTAATTCAAAAAATCATTTGAGAGCATAATTAGTAATTTATATTTTTCCTTCATGTTTCTTTAAACAAAGGTTATTATAATTTCGATCTAATCTCGTTTACTAATGATTGCAATTTTGTTTGCTATTTGGTTAATTAAGAAGTCTTTTGGCTAGGACATTTCTTTCTACATAAATCATTTGCATAATTTAGGACTTAACTCTTATTACTCCGAATTTTTATTTTTCAGTCTCTTATGATTAAAATAAAGCGATAGTTAAAAATTAGAACTTATGTAAATCCCGTATAGATCTCTCTTACTTTTGCTCTGGAATAACAAAAGCTTAAGTATGTGGGTATTTGATAAGTAATAAAATATATGTATTTTTAGTATAGTTAGTAGTATAATTTTAATTAATATTGTAAATTTTCTATGTAAATTAATGAATAAATTGCTTGTTTTATTATTTTCCTTACTAACTTAGTTTTATTTTTGTTTTTGCAGATTTTGGCAATTTTTGTCAAGTCACGCCCCAAGTCACGCCCGTGACAACATGTCACACCCGTGACCCAAGGGCGTGTAATCTGCGTTCGACGAAAGTGAAGCTACGTTCGACGAAAGTTCTACAAGCTGCGTTCGACGAACTCCCTCTGCCCCTGTGTTCGACGAACGTCTAACTCCGTTCAACGAAAGTCGAACTCCCTTCGACGAAGCCCCAAAGTCAGCCCCAAAGTCACGCCGATGCTGCTGATGGACTGCCGCCCACTGTCACGCCCGTGACACTGTAGGGTCACGCCCGTGTACAGCCAAGTTTGACCGCAGACCTTCCAGAAGGCGGCGAATACAGCCGAGCAATTGACATGCCCTAAGTCTCGGCTGTGACATCCAAGTCACGCCCGTGACCTAGGGCGTGTAAAAATAAAATTTTGCCTATAAATATAGGGGCTCGGCTGAAGCATTTCCCATCCAAAGTTTGAGTGTTTTAATGTTATATTGAGTTCTTTTGAGTGATTGTGAGTTCTCTTTATGTAATTAAGTTTATGTTCCTTTGTAATTTTCGCCTTTTAGAAATAAAATGTTGTTTTCTCATTTGGATCATCTTCCTTTTCATTTATGTTAGTGTGTGTGTGTATGAGTATAACTTAATTGCTCTCATAACTTAGTTTATTGCTTTCATAAAAGTAGTTTATCGCTTTCTTTTAAACGCTTTATTTATCGCTTTCTTTTAAACACTTTCTTTTGATTCAGTCTTTTATTACAAGTAGAGTGCGTGAGTTTATGAGATAGTATTTTTCTTTTTTGTAACTTAGCTTTATTTCAGTCTTTATATAACTGCTATATACCACCCCCATCTTGAATAAGAGGCTAATTTACTTTAGCACTTATTTAAGTCGGTTAGGACGGATATTATTTCTGCACCTTTATAAGTCTTTTCATTTCTATACCACCCCCTTCTTGAATAAGAGGCTAAGAACTTTTTAGCTCATGTTTAAGAAGGTTGGGACGGATACTATTACTGTTTTTATATAAGTCTTTTTATTTCATTTTTATCCGCTTATATCCGCTTTAATTATTAAACATGTATTTTCCAACTGATAATGTCATCTCCATTCCGATGAGTGGCTAATTCCCTTTAGCGCACGATGTCGAAGAGCATTAGGACATAAAAATAGTTTTTCTAAAAATAAAACATCTCTTTCTAAAATAATTAACGCTTAAGGTTTACCCGAGAATAACGTTGAGTGGAGCCACATAATCGATGTGTAGTTTTCATTTCCGTCTCCGTACACTAGTTAGCCGAGAGGCTCGTGTGTACGGACTGATCGCTCATGGGTAAAGAGAAGTGTGCTCTACCCTCGAGAGAGGATGAGGAAAGTCTCCCGAATTGGAAGTAAAAACCCAATAGCGGGGTTCACAACATAAAGCGAGTATTAAGAAGGTTCGATGGTCGAAAATTCATAATCTCAGGTGGGCGTAGCCTCGAGAGAGGAGCGTTCATAATTATGGAACCTCCACGGCCAAACCGTTTTAATGTTTTAAAAAGTCATCTCTTTTACTTCTAAAAAAGACTATTTTTCATCTCAAGGTAATTCGACATCGGGCGCTATTATTATCATCGTTTAAAACTCTAGTTATACGCTTATTATTATCGTTTTCTTTTTAAAACCCAACTAAAAACTTATTCTGATAAAATAATAGTTCGTTCCTCAAAGTAGGTTAATCAACACGATCCGCGGAAATATACGACCTCGATATTTTCTAAAATAAAATATCATGTATTACTCACGATAAGGTATACTTGCCTTTATTATATGGTTAATTCGGATTAAAAAAGTTAAACAAAAACTTTTCAAACCAAAGTAGTGCAAAACTCTCCTTTGCTATTTTAAAAATCAATAGAATTTGGCGTTGTAGCTGAGGCGTAATCGTCAATATTTCGAAAGCAAAAAAAGACCGTTGCTTCTATCTTTCGATAGGATAACAATTAATTTCTCAATGTAGGAGTACTTGCGAGACTCTTTGGAAACACCAGTCGAAATCTAATCTCATCAAATAAAGGTTAACCAAAGCAAAGAAACAAGAAGCAATCCCGAATTAAATCATCATTTGTATTTTGTCACTTTTATTAATGATTTTTCTCGATGTACTTGGGTGTATCTTTTAAAAGAACGCTCTGAACTATTTATTATTTTCTCAACCTTCTATAATGAAATTTCCTCTCAATTTGGAGTGAATATCAAAGCTATTCTCACTGATAATGCTAAAGAATATATCTCTCATCATTTTTCTGAATTTTAAATGAATCATGGCATTATACATCAAACTAGTTGTCCTTATACCTCTCAACAAAACGGGATCGCAGAACGTAAGAATCGTCATCTCCTTGACATGACTCACACCTTACTCTTTCAGATGAATATGCCCAAAAACTATTGGGGTAATGCCATCCTCGTCTCCTGCTATCTCATTAACCGCATTCCCTCTGCTCTTCTCCAAGGCTCCACACCTTTTTCTCTTCTATATCCTACCTTGAAACCTTTCTCGTTACCTCTCAAAGTCTTCGGTTGTACTGTGTTTGTCCACACTCCTTCACTAGGTGGGGACAAACTCTCCCCTCGGGCAGTTCAGGTTGTCTTTGTTGGTTACTCTCCCACTCAAAAAGGTGACCGATGCTATGATCCCCTTCTTCGCAAACAATATGTTTTCGCTGATGTACCCTTCTTTGAAAATATATCATAATTTTCTCACTCTTCCACCTCTGTGCCTCCTACAACCCATCCACCACCTCTTCTCATTCACTCCCCACCAACAATACCTCCTCTCCCAATTATACCACCTCCTCCTCTCACTCCACCATCTACAGAGTCTCCTACCATTTGTCCTCCTACTCCGGGGCCTCCTCTCCCAACTCTTGGGCCAGCACTATCTCCTTCTGATGATGACTCTCCTTCTAATACAGTCACTACTGCAGACCTCCCTATTGCCCTTTGAAAGGGATTCGCTCATGTACGCGACATTCTATTCATGATGTTGTGACCTATGCTAACCTCACCCCCTCTGCTAGGGCGTTTGCTATTGCTATTTCAGATACTGTCATTCCAGCTAATTATCAGGATGCTCTTGCTATCCATAGTGGAAGGCCGCCATGGATGAAGAAATAACCACTCTTCAAGACCGTGGCACGTGGACCCTTGTTCCTCCACCTCTTGGGGCAGATGTTGTTGGATGTCGATGGGTCTTTGTGATCAAATATCGTGTCGATGGCTCTGTCGACCGATACAAGGCTCGCTTGGTTGCCAAAGGTTTTACTCAGACATATGGCATTGACTTCTTTGACACCTTCTCCCCTATTGCTCGTCTTACAACCATCAGGGTCCTCTTCTCTGTGGCCATTAACAAAGGGTGGCAACTCTCTCAATTGGACGTCAAGAATGTCTTTCTTTATTGTGATCTTCAAGAGGTAGTTTTCATGGAGCAACCTCCAAGGTATGTTGCTCCGGGGGAGACTCGTGTATGTAAGCTCAAGAAGGCTATCTATGGTCTAAAGTAAAGTACTCGTTCCTGGTTTGAAAAGTTTAACGAAGAAATCAAGGTAGTTGGGTTTGCCCGCAGCTCGGCAGATCACTCTCTCTTCATTCGCAAGACCTCTCATGGAATGGTTGTTCTGGCTGTCTACGTTGATGACATCCTTCTCACTGGCAATGATATTGAAGGTATCTCCCTTACAAAGAAACATCTCCTTCAACACTTTGTAACCAAAGACAAGGGGACTCCAAAGTATTTTTTGGGTATTGAGATCTCAAGAAAGCAGAGTTCTGTTGTCCTCTCACAACGTAAGTATGTTATTGAACTTCTGAAGGAAACATGTCTTCTTGGTGCTAAACCTGCTAAGTATCCAATGGCTATAAGAGACGACAAACTCTGGAATGACAACTCTCCACCTCTACCTGATAGCACTAGATACCATCGTCTTGTAGGCAAGCTCATCTACCTAACTGTAACAAGACCTAATATTTATTATGTCGTTGGGAAGGTCAGCCAATTCATGCAAGCCCCAAGGGAATGTCATCTTCAGGCTGCTCTAAAGATATTGGAATACGTTAAGGGATCTCCAAGAAAGAGACATTTGTTTCAAAGAAACAACCATCTCAAGATAGAAGCCAACTCAGATGCTAGCTACGCTGATGATAAAGGAGACAAAAAATCCACATCTGGGTTCTGTACATTTGTGGGAGGAAATCTTGTGAGCTGGAAGAGCAAGAAAAAAGCAGTTGTATCCAGATTGAGTGTTGAGGACGAGTACGGGAGCATAGCCCAAACTACATGTGAATTGAAGTGGTTACGAACTCTCCTTCTAGATTTTGGAGAAGTTTACAACCATCCCTTGCCAATGTTCGGTGACAATAAAGCTGCAATCTATATATCTCAAAATCCAGTGTTTCATGAGAGAACCAAACACATTGAAGTGGACTGTCATTTTATCAGGGAAGAAATCTTGAAGAAACAAATCTGCACTCCATTCGTAACCTCGGATAAAGAGCTGTCTGATATCTTCACCAAACCCATATTTTCATCCTTCTATGATGTGTGCAACAAGCTAGGCATGATTGATATATGTGCTCCAGCTTGCGGGGGAGTGTTGAAGCCATGCGGTCTCAAAGGGTTGAAGTCGAGCGTTCTCGCGCCAGCGGTCTGTGCAGTCTCCCAGAACTAGACCGCGCCTTCTCCTCAGAAGTACGAGGTCGCGTTATATGAAGATGTGCGGTCTCCTGCTCCATCAATTAACGGTCTGACAATCGCGGTCTGTGCGGTCTCCCAACACCAGACCGTGCCTTCTCCTCAGAAGTGCGAGATTGAGTTGTGTGAAGATCTGCGGACCCAGCTCAATCAAATAACAGTTGGATAACCGCGGTCTGTGCGGTCTCGCTGAATCAGACCGTCGTCTCTCCTTAAGAATACCAGATCGCTTCATATGAAGAGAAGAGGTCTGGTACCCCCTGATGTGGTGGAGGACGGGACATGCGTTCGTTTACGCTAACGGAAGACCATCATCACAGAAATTAAAAGCAACATAGGAGGGCTCCGACCAAAAGCGAATGAAAAGGGGTCGGTTGGCTCCAAAATCCGATTGATAAAATTAAGCCGGACTCGATACAACGTCCTTAGGACCTACCTCTCCAACAAGCACACAACTCACCGAAAGCCGGACTTGATTCAATGTCCTTAAGACCTACCTCTCCAACAAGCACACAACTCACCGCACCTACACAAGCATCTATTCTTTCAACTTGAGTCATTTCAAACGCAGCAATTAATTTATTTCGGAGCGGCGGCAAACGATTAGTAGCAGTCGAAACTTTAGTTGAGATTAATTCCCTTGTTAAGACTAATTGTGCCAAATCTTGGAGAACAAGTCAAGGCTAGGCCGAGTTTGCTCCCGCAACAGATCTTCCCAATCCGGATCACAAGAGATTCAATAACAATGAATCGAAAATCAGAACTTGCAAGCGATGCGTTTTAAAAATCATGGAAAGGACAGTTCGAATAAACCTCCACAAATCTTACAGAAAGAAGTCAAAATATGAGAAAGAGATTACCCAACCAAGAAGATGAACACACACAAGATAAGGTGGGAGATTCACTCTCTCCACGGATCCACCGACGTCACACCGAATGGGGTTGCAACCTTCTTCCTTGGAGTCGCACCGAAGGAAGCCACGCCGGAGTCGCACCGAACGGGATGGAGATCGCAAGGGAGGCTTCACACCAAGGGGGCGGCGGCTAGAGGAGTTTCTCCTTGTGGCCGAAATTTCAAATGAGGGAAATAGGGTTTGTTTTTTTCTTCAATGAATCTAGTCTCATCATAAAGGCCTCCTTATATAGGAGTTACAACAAAACCTTAACCATCCATGATGGAGATGTAATCTCATCCATCTGTATGTTTAAATACACACCATAATAAAATAAAATGTCCCAAAATATAAATGACAAACTTTTATGAATATAAAATTATCATCAAAAATAAAATAATTTTATATTCATAAATATAAAATAAAAGTGCATAAATAAAACTTTAATTTTTCACGGCGGCTTTGGCATGCCGCGGGTGGAGATTGTAACGCGGACTTCCTTCAGCATCATCATGGAACCTCAGATCTTTGTGTCGCAGCACCTCGGCAATCGGGTCATCATCAAGGAGTGTTGGAGGGGCCGCGCCATCAATCCTCCCCCACTCAAAATCACGTATCTCCGATGCGTGGTCCGAGAGATAGCGGCGCAGAAGCTCGGCGTCCAATCATTGAAGCTCTGTCGCGAGTACCCATGAGTCGTCTGAGGGAGGGCGGTCTCGCCAACGAATGAGGAAGCGGTAGGTAGCACCATCAGGAGTAGCAAGTGGCTCAGCAGCGAGAATCACATCTGGAGTGAGAAATGTCTTGGGGAACCTGGGAAACATGTCAGCAGTAGGAATAAAGGAAGACAACGTACAATCCGATGTTATACCTGCGGGGACCGAAGGAGAGAGATCATCCGAACTAACACTCCCCAACTCATTAGAATTTTTAGTGGAGGGAGAAGACGACAAAGAATCCACCTCATGCGGAGGTGAAACAAACGACGTCAAATCCGAGATATTAAAAATAGGGGATATACCCCAATCAGCCGACAAATCTAACATGAAAGCGTTGTCACCTAGCTTCTTTATAATCCGAAAAGGGCCGGCACGCTTTGGTGCTAACTTTTTAACGGTGCCAGTTGGCATTCGTTCGGAAGCTAACCGTACTAAAACCAGATCGCCGACTTGAAGGTGTGACGCCCTCCTATGTAAATTAGTGTGCGTTCGATAAGACTCGTATTGATCGGTCAAGGTAGCTCGTATACGTGCATGTAAGTCATTAATATGTTGGGCGAAGGATTGTGCGAACTGACTTGTCTTGTATGTTGGGGGCAACGGAACCAAGTTAAGAGGCACATGGGCCTTGTACCCGTGAACAATCTCGTTTGGAGACAGACCGGTGGACCGATTTTTGGAGTTATTATAGGCCATCTGGGCGTGAGGAAGAAGAAGATCCCACGTGCCTTTATGATCGCTCACTAGACATCTAAGAAGGTTTCCTAGGCTTCTATTGACTACCTCCGTCTGCCCATCAGTTTGCGGATGATATGCCGCGGAGAATAGTAATTTGGTTCCCAAAAGAATCCACAAGGTTTTCCAAAAGTAGCTAGTGAACTTTACGTCCCTATCCGATACAATAGTCTTCGGGACTCCGTGGTGACTAACGACATCATTAAAATACAGCTTCGCCATGTGAGAAGCGTCGTCGGTCTTACTACATGGGAGGAAGTATGCCATTTTGGAGAACCTATCCACAACGACGAAAATAGAGTCGTGACGTCGAAGGGTGGGGGGAAGGCCAAATATGAAGTCCATGCTCACGTCTTCCCATGGTATGGATGGGATAGGTAGAGGGGTATACAAACCGACATTGGACTTAGTACCCTTAGAAACTTGACATGTACGGCAACTGCTCACTACCCTCCCAACCATCACCTTCAGCTTGGGCCAATAGAATTTCTCCTCTATGAGCGTAATCATTTTGTCTCTTCTGAAGTGCCCACTCAATCCACCATTGTGTAGCTCCCAAATGATGTGGAGTCTCAAAGAGGAGCGAGGGATACACAATTTCCCGTGTTTGAACTGATAACCGTCCCTAATTGAGAAGGTCGAAATGGTCGTGGGAGAGCTATCCTGGGCGGATAGATATGGCTCCTGAAAATTAGGGCATGTGGCGTATTCATCCCTTATGCGCTCGAACCCAACCACGTGGACTTGCATGGAGGAAAGCAAGAGGGTGAGGCGACTGAGTGCGTCGGCAACTCGATTTTTGGACCCCTTAAGGTGCTTAAGATTAAATGTGTACTCTTGCAAGAAGGATACCCATTTAGCGTGGCGTGGGCTGATTTTGTGCTGACCGTTGATGAATTGTAACGCTTCATGATCAGAGAGGATCACAAATTCCTTAGAAAGGAGATAGTGCCTCCAATGATGAAAACATCTAACGACCGCATAAATCTCCATATCGTAATTGTAATAATTTAACTTAGCGCCCGCTAATTTCTCACTAAAATAACTAATCGGGTGACCCTCTTGACTCAAGACGCCTCCAATTCCTATGTCAGATGCATCACAAGTAAGCTCGAAGACCTTGGCGAAGTCAGGGAGACGCAACACTGGTGCTTCAGTCATAAGATCTTTTATACGACGGAATGCAAACGTGGCAGATTTCGTCCATGTGAATTCGCCCTTCTTCATACAGTCAGTAATGGGCGCCATGAACTACTAAAATCGCGCATGAAACGACGGTAGAACGTGGATAACCCGTGGAAACTTCGTACCTCTCATAGGCTAGTGGGCTCGGGCCAGTCTCTAATCACTTAGACCTTTCCTGGGTCAACACGAACACCTTCAGAACCAACGATGTAACCCAAGAACTCGACCTCCGGAACATAAAATGTGCACTTCTTAAGGTTTAGAAATAAGGTTTCCTTTCTTTGGTGGAGAGGATCACTTTGATGTGGGAGAGATGTTCAGCGGGGGAGGTGCTAAAGACTAGGATGTCGTCGAAATATACTACAACAAACTTCCCCATATACGAGCTACAAACGTGTGTAATCCTCCGAGAGAAGGTGCTGGGGGCATTGGATAACCCAAAGGGCATCACCAGTCACTCATACAACCCGTCCTTAGATTTGAACGCTGTTTTCCACTCATCCCCTTCCCGAATCCTAATCTGATGGTAACCACTCCGTAAGTCTAACTTCGAGAAAATAGTGGCACCTGATAGGACATCCAAGAGATCATCTAGTCGCGGAATTGGAAACCTATATTTTATAAGAATTTTGTTGAGGGCTCGGCTATCAACACACATGCGCCAAGTGCCATCCTTCTTTGGGGCAAGATGGGCTGGGACAGCACATGGGCTCATACTCGTCCTAATGAATCCCTTACTCAGTAAAACCTCAATCTGGGTTTATAACTCTTTATGGGCAGTGGGATTAAGCCTATAGTGGGGCTGGTTGGGTAGGGACGATCCGGGGATAAGATCTATGGCATGTTGTATATCTCTAAGTGGTGGTAATGACGAAGGCAGCTCGTCCGGGTAAACGTCCTTAAACTCTTCCAACAATACCCGAAGCTCTCGGGGTAAATCATCCATTATGCCACTATCAATCTTTGCATTCATGAGAACGAGAGCGTACATCATACCCTCAAGGAAGGAGTCCTTCACAAATTCTTTCCTTCCAACTAAACTCAATGCTTTCCTTTCTACCGGGACAGAGGTATCCTTAGCTAACACTACCGGCTCTTTCGGCACAGTCGGTCTCAAGGTGACGGTCTTGCCGTTGAATTTGAACTCATATGTGTTGGCACGACCATAGTGTGTCACATCACGGTCGTAGAGCCAGGGGCGGCCTAACAACACATGACAAACGTCCATCAGCAGGATGTCGCACCAAACCTCATCCGTGTAGGATTTGAATGACAGGGGAACTAAGCAGTGCTGGGTAACCTTAATAGTAACCTTACTGATCCAAGCAACCTGATAGGGGGTCGGATGCGGTTCAGCAGCCAAGGACATACGCTTAACCACGTTCTCATAAATGGCGTTCACGCAGCTACCGCCATCAATAACTAGTTTGCAAAGTTTCTCGCCACTCTTAAAGATCAGTGAAAATATACACATCCTCTTCCAGTCGTCCACGGGATGAGGAGTGGTCAGGATGCAACGCATCACCATAAGGTGGTGATCATCCTCTAAATCACTTGGGACCCCTTCCGGGTCACTTTCCTCAGCAGCCTCGTACACATAATCAGCAGGGTCAGTAGACGATTCTAGTAAGGCTATGGATTTTGTCTTCGTTGGGCATTCAAAGGCGTAATGACCCTGAACGCCGCAAGAATAACATGTGGTGTTAGACTTGCTAACCTTCCCAATAGGAATACGCTCACTTGTGGGGTTCTTAGTTTTTCTAGCGGTGATCACAGACTTTGACTCGGTGGACCTAAACTTTCCCTTATCAGGATATGTGGAAGAAGAAGCCCCATTGGTGGACTTATTCTTCGCATGAGAGTATCGGGAGTGAGCCTTAGAGGCTAGGTTTTTTTCAATGTCCAGGGCGGCATTGAAGGTCGTGTTTAAGTCTGTATGCCCATAGCGCAGGAGTTTCTTTTGGATATCAGGATGAAGCCCCTTACGGAACCTAGATAACGTGACTTCCAAAATCTCCCTAAGGTCGCAACGCACCATGCGGTCCTTTAGTTCTCCCATATATTCGGCTACCGAATTTGAGCCCTGTCGCAGGGTGGCAAGCTCATCGAACATTTGAGTTCGATGGTACGCAGGGACGTACTGATCGGTGAGCAAATTCTTCATCACCTCCCAGCCTATAAGGGGAACTCCGCGACCGGCTCCTAATCTCTGTTCCTTGTTTAGCCAAAATGTCTTTGCGCGACCCGCTAATTTCATTCTAGCGACTTGGACCTTTTGATGGTCCGTGAGGTTGTGCCACTCGTAATAACACTCCATGTATACTACCCAATTAAGGAAGATCTGGGCATCTCCCAATCCGTCATAAGTGGGTGGATTTATCTTAATGGATCTAGTGATGTCGAAACCACGCTCGGGACGGTGTTCTCGAGGGGGAACTCGTGGATGGTCCCCATCAGAATCCGAATCAGTGACCGGTTGGTGTCGGTTGGGCTCCTCAACATCCCCGGGTGGTGGTGGCGGTCCTCCTTGATTCCGTAAAATTTGTGCTAACATCATCCTAAGCTCAGTCATTTCGGTACATAGACCTGCTATGGCCTCGGTGTTGGGATCATCATGCTGATTCGCAGCCATCCTAGACGTAGACGGTGTCGTGTACTCCGTTCCTAGCCTAGTGCGCATTCAGGTTCAAAAAAAATTTGGAAAGATGATTTTTCCTAGGGCTGTAGCTATATTGAAGATAGGATATTTTTATAAATTCCTTACGTGGATAATACGTAGATCGTTAAAATTTTTTTTGTTCAGAATTTCGCTGAAAAATGACAATTTTAGCCCGTTATTCGCAGACCACCGAATTTTTTTTTTCTAAGGATCAGAATGACCAACAAGGAACGCAGAGAGGATGTTTGCAATGTGGTAGTTGAAACGACCGTCTCTGATACCAAATTGATGTGGTGGAGGATGGGACACACGTTCGTTTATGCTAACGGAAGACCATCATCACAGAAATTAAAAGCAACATAGGAGGGCTCCGACCAAAAGCGAACGAAAAGGGGTCGGTTGGCTCCAAAATCTGATTGATAAAATTAAGCCGGACTCCATACAATGTCCTTAGAACCTACCTCTCCAACAAGCACACAACTCACCGAAAGCCGGACTCGATACAACGTCCTTAAGACCTACCTCTCCAACAAGCACACAACTCACCGCACCTACACAAGCATCTACTCTTTCAACTTGAGCCGTTTCAAACGCAGCAATTAATTTATTTCGGAGGGGCGGCAAACGATTAGTAGCGGTCGAAACTTTAGTTGAGATTAATTCCCTTGTTAACACTAATTGTGCCAAATCTTGGAGAACAAGTCAAGGCTAGGCCGAGTTTGCTCCCGCAACGGATCTTCCCAATCCGGATCACAAGAGATTCAATAACAATGAATCAAAAATCAGAACTTGCAAGCAATGCGTTTTAAAAATCACGGAAAGGACGGTTCGAATAAACCTCAACAAATCTCACAGAAAGAAGTCACAATATGAGAAAGAGATTACACAACCAAGAAGATGAACACACACAAGATAAGGTGGGAGATTCACTCTCTCCACGGATCCCCCAGCGTCACACCGAATGGGGTTGCAACCTTCTTCCTTGGAGTCGCACCGAAGGAAGCCATGTCGGAGTCGCATCGAACGGGATGGAGATCGCAAGGGAGGCTTCACACCAAGGGGGCGGCGGCTAGAGGAGTTCCTACATGCGGCCGAAATTTCCAATGAGGGAAATAGGTTTGTTTTTTTCTTCAATGAATCTAATCTCATCATAAAGGCCTCCTTATATAGGAGTTACAACAAAACCTTAACCATCCATGATGGAGATGTAATCTCATCCATCCGTATGGTTAAATACACACCATAATAAAATAAAATGTCCCAAAATAAAAATGACAAACTTTTATGAATATAAAATTATCATCAAACATGAAATAATTTTATATTCATAAATATAAAATAAAAGTGCATAAATAAAAGTGCATAAATAAAACTTTAATTATTCACGGCGGCTTTGGCACGCCGCGGGCGGAGATTGTAACACGACTTCCTTCAGCATCATCATGGCACCTCAGATCTTTGTGTAGCAGCGCCTCGGCAACCGGGTCATAATCAAGGAGTGTCGGAGGGGCCGCGCCATCACCCCCGGCCTCTCCTTTACGGGGGAGTGTTTACCTGAGCGGTCTCACGATCTGTTGGCCTTCTCTGTCACACGACCTTCCTCCTGTCGTGTGACCGCCAGTCTTCTCTCCAGACCGCGGAGGTCGCTGCGGTCTCGTTCTCCCTGACCGCCTTACCGCCCAGCTCTCTTTGTGTATTGTATTTGTATTTAGTCCCACATTGTGTATTTGGTTTTTCCTCTTCCCCTCCTAGTCTATATAAAGGAGGCAATAATATTGTAATACTTAGATTTTTTGGATATAAAAATTCTGTTATTTTCATATTCTCAGAAAAGAGAACTTTACAATTTGGAAGAAAAGAGTCAAGTTGTTCAAGGAAGCATCCGATCCCAGAGTATTCATGGTTGTTGAAGAGGGACCCTATGCCCCCATGACTGGTTCAATAACTCCAACAACTCCTTCAGTCCCTAAAACTTTGTCACAGTTTACCAAGGAAGATGTAGATCTGATAACTATGGATAAGAGAGCCTAACACATACTTGAAAATGCAATTGATGATTCTACGTTTCAAAACTTAAGTCATTTGCAAAACAGCAAAAGAAATGTGGGATTCCTTGGAGGTCTACATAGAGGGAACTAAAGAAGAAAACTCAAGGGGGAACACCAGAGAAAGGCCCATGGCTCTTGAGGGTGAAAGCTTGAGGAGTACCATGGACAAGATTCCTATAATTCAAAATATCTCTGAAGACAATGAAGCTTCTGATGCAAGCAGGTCAAAATCTGATGACCTTGCTAAAGAACCAGTACTCTTCACCAAGAAGTTCAAAAGAAAGATGCCTAGAAGAAGAAGAGACAGCCATAGGACATCCTCCTCAAACTCCAGAAGATCTGGTCAACATGATAAGTCCAAATCTTCAGAGGTGGAAGAGCATTATTGTATGTTGCTGCTTCAGCACTTGTTGTTGCTGTAGGAGTACGGGGTCCTGTCAAAATAACATTGAAAATATCTTCATCAATAGAATTCATATATAATTTGATCCTTGCCTTCCATAATGCAAACTTATTAAGATTGCACATAGGAGGTCTTGTGCTTGAGTATTCTTTGTTTTGTGCCGTGAGTTTTTAGCAAAAGAAAAATCTAGAGGAAATTAAGATCTAATTAATCTTTTGAATCAGGTGTTAACATGTAAAGAATCAACCAACCTCTAATACCAATTGATAGTCCTCTGATACTAATTGAAAGTGAGGTTAGATCTTAGATTTACTCTAGAGGAGGGGTGAATAAAGTATTAAAAGTTTTTAACTTATTTTTATAGCAGAATTAAAATACTGATATATATGTGTGTATAATAGAGTGAGTGTAAAAACAAAATACAAATCACACAGCACAGCACAGTACAGAAAATAAACAAAAACACAGAAGACACAAGGATCTATAGTAGTTCCCCAATCAACCTAGGTACATCTACTCTTCTACCACCCTTGGTTGGAATCCACTAGGTTTTTGATCAGGTGCCCTATCACCAATGGGTTTTTGATTAGGTGCCCAAACACCAATGGATTTTTGATCAGGTGCCCAAACACCACCGAGCTTTTGATTAAGTGCTTAAACCAACCACAGGTTTTTGATCAGGTGCCCTGCCACCAAAGGGTTAACTTTTGAAGGGTGTTAGAACCCTGTACAAGATGGGATAAAAGAGGGTTTATGAAGTTCTTCTCTGTCAACAAGCTGAGAGAAGACTATTGGATTTGTTGTTGTGAAGCTCCCTCTGTCTGATAGAATTTCTTGACTGATAATGGATGGAGATTCCTCTTGAAAATAAATGATCTTTCTTGATAGATGATGAATCTGAGAGACAAAGAGTTCTCAGATTATTGTTGCTCTTGAAGATTGGAAATAGCAGCTGAAAACTGAGAGAATGATTTTGTTTTGTTGTTCTCAGAGAATGAAATTATTGCTGTTGAGGATGAAGATCTGAAATTTTTTTTTCTGTATTTCTCTCTCGACTGTTTTCTTCTCTATCCTTTCTCTCTGCTTGTTGTAAAGCTGTAATACTTTTTCAGCATCTTTCCTTAGAGAGTATCTGACTGATTTGAAAATCAAATATGTTAATTAAGGAATAAAATATTCTGAAATGATATTCTTGGAACTGCAATCTGATTCAGCAAATAAAATTTAATCCTTTTTCCTTTTCCATGAAAGTGTCCTTTTCCAAAATGTGTCAACGGCTACTTTCAAGAGAAGAGAATGGAAAGGAAATAATAAAAGAAAAGATCAAATATTGACTTATCTGATAGATGAATAAGTCCAAATAAATAAATAGATCTGTTACTGATTAGTCGATCTGAGTTAAGAGAATAATATAATTGATCCTTCTGAAATTTTGAGCTGAGGAGAAAATTCGTCGATCTGAGAGCTGAGTGCGTCGAACTGAATGTTGAGTTCGTCGAACTGCATCTGGAGTTCGTCGAACTAAATCTGGAGTTCGTCGAGCTGAGAGAAAATTTGATGAATCTGGCTGGAAGAACTGAGTTCGTCGATCTGAGAAGCACTTTTGTCGAACTAAACATCTTGTTACTAATTTGTCGACCACAGAGCTGAGTTCGTCGATCTCAAACTGGAGTTCATCGAACTGAAGATAAAATCTGCTGGACTGACTGGAGAACTGAGTTTGTCGGGCTGAGAATGGATTTCGTCGAACGCAGAATGAAGTTTGTCAAATGTAGAGACTTGGCAAGTTCGTTGAACTGGAGCATGACGTTCATCGAACGCAGGATGGAGTTCGTCGAACGCAGAGACTTAGAGTTTTTCCTAAGTTCTAGCTAACTCAGACAACCTAAAACTTTGACCCTTAAACTATACATTGGGGTCAACTTAGTCCTAGTCAACATAGAGTGATCCTAGCCCAAATCAGTAATAGGGTTGTTCCAACAATCTCCCCCTATTTGGGTTAGGACACTATTTGACAAAATTAAAACAAACAAAACATAGAGCATCTATATCTGACAGAAATTAAGGCTTCGTTTGGTTTGGCTTATTTGCTCCGGTGAGTTTGGACAAAAACGTCATTGTCATACCAATCATTTTATGCTTATAACTAGTTTCTTTTCTTGGTAATGAGAGTAACATTTGTCATACCAAACATACATTCTATGACAGTGACAATTCTGTCCAAACTCACCGGAGCAAATAAGCCGAGCCAAACGAACCCTAAATCATTTCAGCAGATAAGAAATATAGTACTCTAGGTTTAGAAATATTTACACTGAAATCAAATAATCATGAGCTTTTGTCTTTCTCTGAAGGAGGCTTGAAAATGATTTGCCTTTCAAATTCTTGTCTTCTGAAATCAGACTTTGTAGAATACTGAGAGAAATCCTTGTCTTCGGCTTTTACTTTGTTGATCTGAGTTGTGGCAACTGAATCTGCTTTGTTGATCTTCTTTATTGATCTTCTTTATCAAAAACTGTATTTGCTTTATAACTGAATCTGCATTTGCATGATCTGGAACTTCTTCAAATAACTGAAACTGCTTCTATCAAAACCATAGTTGAATCTGGATTTGAATCTGTCATATTGAATCATCATTCACTGCATTAAAAGTTGTTTCTTCATAAAGCATCTCCCCCTGAAACTGGAGCTTCTTCATAATACA
Source organism: Dactylorhiza incarnata (assembly GCA_033032865.1). NCBI lineage: Eukaryota > Viridiplantae > Streptophyta > Magnoliopsida > Asparagales > Orchidaceae > Dactylorhiza > Dactylorhiza incarnata. The sequence goes on from JAWHQI010000013.1 coordinate 18,835,993, forward strand.
TCTCCCCTTCCTAGTTTCAGGGATACCTGAAGCTAGGCCCCTAGAAGAAGGGACATTTGAAGAGGAGGTAGGAAAGGATGCAATTTTAGAAGAAAGATTGCCATTGTTCCTGCAAAAGAAAAAGAGAGATCAAGTGCAAAGCGAACTGGAAGGAGAAGCAATTTCTGTAGGCACAAAGTCAAAAGGAAATCATAGTTTGATTATAAGGAAAGAGATCAGAGTCATAGGCTTCATCAAACTGCGTTCGATGAAAAATAAATTTTCGTCGATCTCATTTCGACGATATAGATGACTTCGTCGATCTCTGAAGTAGGCTTCGCCGATCTCTGTCCGATGAACGACTAGATTTCATCGATCTACGACGACTATTATATGTCCCCCAGACAACTTCTCAGCGGCCCTAGGCCTTGTCTCAGCGATTCAGCTGAGACTGAGAGTTTGTCTCAGCTGTTTTGACAGCAAACCTACTGAACTTACTTCAAATCAAGGGAACATTGAGGGATAAATAAAACATAAATTTTTTTTAATTGATTGAATCTCCATCTATCATTCCTAGCTGATTTATAAAGAAAATATGTTTCTTTTCATCCAATGGTTTGGTGAAAATATCAGCTCTTTGTAAGTCAGTATGAATAAATTGTAGGCAAATTTTATTTTTATCCACATTATCTCTGAGGAAGCGGTGCCTAATTTCTTTGTGTTTAGTCCTACTATGGAGTATTGGATTTTGTGTTATAGATATTGCACTAGTATTGTCACAAAATATAATTGATTTATTTAGATTGATACCATAGTCTAGAAGTTGATTTTGTATCCATAGTTTCTGCGAGCAGCAACTGCCAGCAGCAATATATTCTGCTTCAGCTGTTGATGTAGACACTGTTGGATCTGTAGGGGCCTTTAGAGGGGGGGGGGTGAATAAGGGTTTTAAAATTTTAGAGATTATGAGAGAAAATAATTCTCAAACACTACCGCCAGCGGTAGTGTTAACGCTCGGCGTTAGCAACAGTGAGAATACTTTTATGTTTGAGCAATGAAAATCATAGAGTATGACTCAGAGATGAAACAATAAACATATTTTCATTAATCATTAACTGGAAGTAAATACGATTACAAAACTTCTCCCGATAACGCTTGGAAAGAGGCGACCAATGAAAACTCTTTTTGTTTTCTATACCGACCCTTCTCCCAAGGACCGGTTGGCTTTAGCCTATCTCTCCCTAGACAAGGACTAAAGCCGCTCTATCCCTTCCCTCACTGAAAAGGCCTCAAGCACTCCCTAGATATACAGCCTATACCTAGCCGCTAATACGAGGCAAATTTCCCCTAGTCCCCGCAAGGCCCTAGTCGACGTGTGGCGAATTTCTCTACCAAACAAAAGTTATAAAGATTACAATTTGAAAAGTAAAACAGGACAAGAACTATGACTCCCTTAACAAGAAGAACTTGATGTAGAAGAAGATGCGATCGTATCGGTCTTCAAGTTCTTTTGCATTCACGAAACATTGATGGAGTTCTTTTTGGCTGCTTTTGAAGGTTCACTCGAGTGCTCTGAAAGTAAGGCTCCAATAACTTCTGTAACAACAAAACCTAATGGAGGAAGCACCGCTCTTTAAATAGATTCGACAGCTACCGCCTGCGCTAGTACTACCGCCCCGCGATAATGATACGACGCACACACAGATCATGGCAGTTAAGGCAACTTCTGAGCGCAAACGGTTATGACAGCCTAGCGCGCCGCGGTAGCACTATCGCCCCGCGATAGTGCGATTTCCTTCCTTCAGCCAATATTTGCCCCTCAATCAACTGCAGACGGGATGTTTCCAAAAGATACCGCCGGGCAATAGACCTAACGCGCCGCGATAGTACTTTCCAAACATAGCGACTCGTCGACATTCCTTTTTCTCCAATTTCCTTTCTGTCAATAGTTTCCATATATATTAACACCATCGTCAGTGCTAACACTCCGCGGTAGGTCATTTCGTCGGGCCAGCTTGCATCTCAGCGGTTTCCTTTCTCAGCAGTTTCGTCTCAGCGGTTTCGTCTCAGCGGTTTCGTCTCAGCGGTTTCGTCTTAGCTGTTCCGTCTCAGCGGTTTTGTCTCAACGGTTCGTTAGTGTTAATGCCAGCGGTAGAATTAACGCGGCGCGGTAGCAACAATACACAACACCATTTGAAAGTAGAGAATCCAGCATACTATAAACACAAAACAAGTATGATCAAATACAATAGGATTTGTTATTGTCAAACCAAGAGATGCGGAAAGCATGTTACAACAAACTCCCCCTTTTGATAATAACAAATCCCCTTAGAAAGAAATAATACAATTGATAGGAATTTGTGTTTATAATAGAGATAAGCATGAAATGTAAGACATATGCATATGCTCCGCCTAAATGAATGCTCCCCCTACAACAAATCTTCCTATGAGCATAACTCCCCAAACATGTTAATTTCTTTCAAATTTATTCTCTCCCTTTTGGTATTATCAAAAGAGGGTGGAGAGGAAGGCCAACAAAAAGTGTGAAATTACTGTGTAGAGAGGGAATGAGCATGATAAACATGTAAACACTAAGGAAAAATACAATGGATAGGAGTGAAAAGAGAATGCGAAGAGATTGTCATAAAAAGACCACTTGTTGGGAAAAAACGTATTCATGATCGAGCAAACAAGTAGTAAAGAGGTGGAAAGCATGACGAAATATTTTTATGAAGAGAACATCTATATAGGAATTGAGTAGCAAAGTAGATGATTAAGAATTTTAGATATATCAAAATAGAAGTTGTAGCATTTTAAGTACACAAAATAATTTCAGTTTTAACATAGCCATACACAAGTTTTGAAAGGTATGCAATGCAGAGTTCTCATGGCGTAGCGGAAAAAAATATGTAAGCATAACATAAGTTATCAAGGCAAGATAGAAGAATACAATGTTCAAAATTTAGAAATCAAGTACACTTATACATTGCAATGATCATGCAAGGCAATCTAGTGCATTTACTTAAGAATTTAGAGAATACAAGTAGATAAGCAATAGACTCCAATTCTCATGAGTAGAAGGCTTACAAGTGTTAATGATGTGTATAAAATAGTGTTTTTGAAAAAAGTATATAGATGAGTTAATCAAAACACATGACATGTATAATGGAATAAACACAATATTATTGAACAAGCATTTTTAGAGTTACCTCTTCCCACAAAGCTATATAAATAATCCAATGCACATATTAAAATAGTACAACTACCAAGGTGCTCTGCACACACAATGCTTATTAAGACTTATCAGGGTGCAAAGTAGTGCTTGGGGAATCACAATTATTATTTTGAATTCTAGTTATTTGTGATTCGGTGTACAAGAAGAAGTAGTGTAAAAGGAAAATGTTTGCAACAAGGCACTTTACAATTCTCTCCAAGGTGCTCAACCTCACAATGCTCATTAAGACTTATCAGGAGGGTGAGTAGTGCTTGGTGGAGTTATCTTTGTCAAATTATTCATTTGAATTTTTGCTTAACCACAAAGGTCTCTGAATTCACTTGTATGTGCAAACAAAAGATTTATGAAAAGACACACTTCTTCAAAAATAGGTGCATGAAAATGATTTTTACTTGTGGTGTAGGTAAAACTAAGCATGCCTGGCAATAATATTATGTTGTTACACTACATAATCATGAAAGAGAAGATTAAATTCATATGTAGTATATCAAAAAGTGTGAGTGAGACAATCATTTGCAAATATAAGCCATTTACTTATACATAGAGGCATGTTATGCAATACTACACATGATTTCTATAATCTATTTCAAAGCACATAAAAGATAATGATCAAGGCATGATACAAAAACAATGTTATTAAGATACTTGAACTAAAGAATGAAACATTATATACAAAGCTTTGCAAGATAAACTATATCATCCTTGAAATATTGAGAAATTACATCAGTTTTTATAAATTTTAAATTTTCAAAAATAAAAATAAAACAAATAAAAAACATGTTTTTGGTTGGATTTTGATTTGTTTTACTTTTTTTGTGTTTTTGGAATTTTAAAAGAAAATAACAGAAACTAAAAAATAAAAGTGAAAAAGAGACTAGAAAGACAGAAGTATCCACTACCGCCAGCGGTACCCAGCTATCGTCGGGCGGTAGTGACAGAGCTCCGAATTTTGGGAAAACGTGAAATTTTTCAGAATTTTTCTTTTGAATATAGTTGTGCAGATTACTGACTATGTAGTTCAGCAAAGAAATCAGACATATGTATACACAAAAATGCAGATTTTGCAAGTTCAAGCTAGAATGTCCAAAACCCCTAGTTCTAGTCTAAGTAGATGAAATTCTGAATCAGGTAGAGGCTTGGTAAAGATGTCCGCAAGTTGCGATTCAGTTCCTATGAAGTTTACATGAACATGTTCCTTTTTGATGTGATCCCTAATGAAGTGGTGTCTTACATCAATGTATTTAAATCGTGAGTGATGAACGGGGTTGTTTGTTAAGTCAATAGCACTCTTGTTGTCACACTTAAGTTCAATATTAGTTAAATGAACACCAAAGTCTTCTAAGGTTTGTGTCATTCATAGTGCTTGGGCGCAATAACTTCCTAGTGCAATATATTCTGCCTCGGTGGTGGAGAGGGCAACAGAATTTTGTTTTCTACTTGACCATGCAACTAGAGAAGGACCTAAGAAATGACATGTTCCACTAGTGCTTTTCCTATCTAATGAACAACCCGCATAATCAGAATCAGAATATCCATGCAAGAGAAAAGAATCAATATTTGGATACCAAAGGCCTAATTTTGTTGTGCCTATTAGATATCGAAAAATTCATTTCACCGCTTTTAAATGAGATTCTTTTGGATTTGCATGAAATCTAGCGCATAAGCATACGACAAACATGATATCGGGTCTAGATGCACTAAGGTATAATAGGGATCCAATCATTCCTCTATATAAAGTTTGATCAATTGAGACTCTGGCTTCATCATTTCCTAATTTTAGTGATGCGCTCATTGGAGTACTAGCTTGTTTTAAATTTTCAAAGCCAAAACGTTGTAGCGTATCATGGACATATTTGAATTGACATATAAAAATTCCATCATTTCTTTGGGTTATTTGAAATCCTAAACAAAATGTTAGTTCACCCACTAGGCTCATTTCAAATTCATTTTGCATCACTTGAATAACTTCTTTACACAACTCTTCATTAGTGGCTCCAAAAATAATATTGTCAACGTATATTTGTAAAATAATCAAATCATTATCATAGTGCTTAATGAAGATCGTGTTATCGGCACTACCCATTTTATAACCGTGCTTTAATAAAAAGATGTTAAGCGTTCATACCAAGCACGGGGCTCTTGTTTTAGACCATAAAGCGCTTTTTCTAATCGATATACATGATTTGGAAATTTTTCATCAATAAATCTGGGGGGTTGTTCGACATAGACTTCCTCTTTAATTATCCCGTTTAAGAAGGCACTTTTAACATCTATTTGAAATAATTTAAACTTCTTATAACTCTCAAAAGCTAGAAAAATTCTAATCGATTCAAGGTGAGCAACGGGTGCAAATGTTTCATCAAAATCTACCCCCTCGATTTGAGAATACCCTTGTGCAACTAATTGAGCATTGTTCCTAGTTATTCTAGATTCTCCATCTAATTTATTTTTAAATATCCATTTGACACCAATAACCGGATGATTTGATGGTCTTTCAACTAGTTTCCAAACCCTATTGTGTTGAAATTGATTCAATTCGTCATTCATAGCAATAAACCAAAATTCATCATTCAAAGCGGTGGAAACATTTTTCGGTTCTATTTCGGAAACAAAACATAAGTTTGAAAAAGATTCATTAAAAGAAGAACGTGTAGTTACCCCTCTTGATGGTTCTCTAATAATAAGCTCCCTTGGATGATCTCTTGTAAATCGAAGCACACTTGGAGGCACGTGCTCTTCTTGCACCGTCTCTACTTCTTTTTCTTCTCCAAGTGGCTCATCATCATGCTCCAATGGTAAAAGAGGTACATCATCATTTCTTGCACACGTAGAATCTACACAAGGCACAAGTTCATCAAACTTCACATGAATAGACTCTTCAACCTTTTTAGATTTTTTATTTTATACTCTTTATGCTTTCCTAGTGGAAGAGTAACCAAGAAAAATACCTTCATCACATTTTTCATCAAATTTAGCTAATGCATCCTTGGTGTATAAGATAAAACATTTACAACCAAAGACATGAAAATACGACACATTAGGTTTCTTTTGAAAGTATAATTCATATGGAGTTAATTTTAAAATAGGGCGAAGTATAACACGATTAATGACATAACATGATGTATTTATTCATTCGGCCCAAAAATAACTAGGCAATCCATACCCGCATAGCATGGTGCGTGCAAGTTCTTGAAGAGTTCTATTTTTCCTCTCCACCACACCATTTTGTTGAAGGGTGTGTGGAGCGGAAAATTCGTGTTTAATACCTAGATTATTACAGAAAGTGGTGAAGCTATCGTTTTCAAATTCCCCTCCATGATCCGATCGTATACACTTGATTTTTAGATCAAATTTATTTTGAATACGATTGCAAAGTTTTTAAAATTCAGAAAACGCATTAGATTTGGAGGTAAGAAATAAGGTCCAAGTAAATCTAGAGAAATCATCAATTAAAACAAAAGTGTACTTTTTACCACCAAGACTACATGTGCTAATGGGTCCAAAAAGATCCTGTGAATTAGTTGAAGAGGTCTTGAGGTGGATATTTCCTTTTTACTTTTAAGTGATGTTTTTGAAAATTTTCCTTTTTGGCATGGCGAACATAAAGAAGATAGATTTCTATTTAGCATAGGCGAACCTTTAATGAGTTTATTTTTTGACAATTTTAAGATTAACTTGGTGCTAGAGTGACCAAGACAACTATGCCATAATTCAAGTTCTTCATTTTTTGATATAACACATTTGAGATACGCACGTGATAGATCATGAAAGGCAATGAGATATACATTATGAATTCGTGGTGCGGTGAGTACAATACTATTGGTTTTAGGATCTATAATTTTGCTTAAATCAGTAGAAGACTCAAATAAAACATTTAGACCTTTATCACAAAGCTGACTAATAGAAATCAAGTTGTGTTTCAAACCTTCTACATATAAAACATTAGTAAGAGAGAAAGAATTGTTACCCACAGTACCGGTGCCTAAAATTCTTCCCTTTCCATTATCCCCAAATGTCACCATTCCTCCTTTCTTCTTTGTGAGGCTAAGGAATTTTGCTTTATCACCCGTCATGTGTTTGGAGCACCCTAAGTCCAAGTACCACATGTCATCCTTTTCATTAGCCTGCCAACATACCTAATAAGAAGATTAGAGTAAAGATCCGGATACCCAAGTGGTTCCTCCCATAGAATAGGTGGAAACCTTAGGCACCCAGATTTGCTTGACCGTACATCGACCCTTCATCCTGCAAGAGTCCAAGGTGTGTCTGAAGTGATGGCACTTGGCACATAACACAAAAGGGGTTGAAACCTTTTTCAGTTTTTGTTGTGGACTCTTGATGGAGGATGGGGAATCAGCAGAATAAATTCCAGATTTGTGATTATTCGAAGAAATATGAGTTTTGTTACTACCGCTAGCGATAGGAGTTACCACCGGGCAGTAGTTCCCAGAGACAAAACCAAGACCAGATTTTGCACTACCATGCCTTTGGTTGGCCAAAATTATACCAAGACTTTTCTGGCCAACTCCGAATTTTTCTATGGCTATGTTAAGGTCATGGATTTTAGCTTTTAATGCAAAATTTTCACTAACTAAATTTCCGCATCTATTTGCAAACTTTTTCTTTTCATTTCCAACATTAGAAAGAGAGAGTTTTAAATTTCTTTTTAAGTCTCTCTTTTGTTTCGAAAGTGATTCGATATTGGAGAGAGCATTAGAAAGATCAGTTTCAAGTTCGCAAGTCCTAGCCAAGAAATCATCATTCTTTTGGCAAGACTCTATCTCCTTTCCCAAAGCAAAAACCTCCTTACTTAATTTTTGATTTTGTTTCAAGAGAATTTTATTTTCAGTTTTAAGTAAATCAAGACCTTTTAAATTTTTGCCAAAAGATTTGCAAGTTCTTAAGTATTCATAATAAAGATCATCATAGTTAGTGGGGATTAACTCAGTGTCGCTTTGGGAACTGCACTCGTCGTTGGTTGATTCATTGCTTTTTACCATAAGGCACAAGTTTGCCTCATCATCATCGCTTGAGCTTGAAATACTTGAGCACCCGGAGGAAGAGTCATCCCATGTTGCAGCTTTTAATGTTGGATCGGTAGGCGCCCTTAGAGGGGGGTGAATAAGGTTTTTAAAAACTTATATTATATTTTGTAATACTTGAAATAATAAGAGATCAAAATAGTGATTTTGAATAAGGATCTAAATTGTTTTATAATAAAGGAGAGGATAATACACAATTTAGAGAAATGAAGAACAAATAAATTTTATTACACAAGGAGAGACAAGATTATTATTAATAAAATTGATTACAAAATTTTGATTTCAATGACGCTAGAAATCAAAGCGAAATATGAAACACTCTTTTTGTTTTCTATACCGACTCGTATCCCCACAAACCGGTTGGCTTTAGCCGATCCTTCCCCGGATACGGCCTCAAGCCGCTCTAGCCAACCCTTCCCCGGATATGGCCTCGAGCACCCCCTAGACCTACACCCTAGACCTAGTTGCCAACACGAGGCAAATTTCTTCCCTAAGTCCTACCCAGACCTAGTCGCCAACACGAGGCGAATTCTCTAACGGTTACAAAAGATATGAAATAAAATAACAACAACAATATTTAAAACTCCCTCTAAGAAACTTCTGAAGTCGGAGATGTACCCAGACCTAGTCGCTGTAGAATAAGCGAGGTTGAAGCGATCCCTCTTTGGATGTAGCGTGATGAAGTCCTTCTTCAGAAACTCTCTAAGCATTTGGTGGGAGATCCAATCTCGGTCATATAAGGCTTTGGAATTCTGGCACAAGACCTCTCTCGGGAACCAGCACACGAAACGAGAAGAGAAGGGTCCATTTTATAGCCTTAGCACTAGCGCCTGCGCTAGCGCTACCGCCGACGTTATCCCATATTAGGACATATTCTGCACGGTAGAATCTTCAATCCGAGGAAACAATTCTCTCTTGCCTTCTGTGCTCCGCGCTACCGCCTGCGTTATCGGATACCGCTAAGCGCTATCTCATTCTATATATGTTGACGCCAGCTTGCATCTCAGCGGTTTCCCTTCCCAGCGATTTCTTCTCAGCGTCTCAGCGGTTTCGTCTCAGCGGTTCCGTCTCAGCGGTTCCTTAGCGCTAACGCCACGCGTTAGGTACTACCGCCGGCACTAGAAGGAGTGTTGGATTTGATGGCTCAAATTTGGGGGCAACCTTCTTATGTAATCCTTGAGTCATATGGACTTTGTTTTCCTGCACACTTAAACACACAAGATCAAATACACATAGAATTTGTTATTCTCAAACCTAGGAGATGTGGAAGACCATGTTCCAACAAACTCCCCCTTTTGATAATAAAAAATCCATTAATGATAAATCAAAGCATTAATATATAAGCATGATGAAACTTACTTGTGTGTGTGTGAGAGTGATGACTTAGGATAATTATCGATTTTAGCATTTAGAATTGCTCCCCCTAAATACATGCTCCCCTAATATGTAGGCTATCATCTTAATCATGTTAGTTTTCTATTTTGATAGTGGACTATATTTATCATGTTAGTTCTCCCCCTTTTGATATTAGCAAAAGTGGGTAAGAAAGCAAAACACAAAATTTTTGATAATAAGATAAATGCATGATCGAGCTTTTAGAGAGAGGGAATAATAAGGAGTTTTAGAATAATTTTTATAAAAATAGATCGGAGTTTTTAGCTTAAAGATGAACAATCTAACATTTGTCAAGTTGTTGGATCTGTAGGCGCCCTTAGAGGGGGGGGGGGGTGAATAAGGGTTTTAAATTTTAGAGATTATGAGAGAAAATAATTCTCAGACACTACTGCAAGCGGTAGTGTTAACGCTCGGCGTTAGCAACAGTGAGAATACATTAATGTTTGAGCAATGAAAATCATAGAGTATGACTCAGAGATGAAACAATAAACATATTTTCATTAATCATTAACTGGAAGTAAATACGATTACAAAACTTTTCCCAATAATGCTTGGAAAGAGGCGACCAATTAAAACTCTTTTGGTTTTCTATACCGACCCGTCTCCCATGGACCGGTTGGCTTTAGCCTATCTCTCCCTAGACAAGGCCTCAAGCCACTCTAGCCCTTGCCTCACCGGAAAGGCCTCAAGCACTCCCTAGATCTACAGCCTAGACCTAGTCGCCAATACGAGGCGAATTTCCCCTAGTCCCCGCAAGGCCCTAGTCGTCGTGTGGCAAATTTTTCTACCAAACAAAAGTTATAAAGATTACAATTTGAAAAGTAAAACAGGACAAGAACTAAGACACCCTCAACAAGAAGAACTTGATGTAGAAGAAGATGCGATCGTATCGGTCTTCAAGTTCTTTTGCATTCACGAAACGTTGATGGAGTTCTTTTTGGCTGCTTTTGAAGGTTCACTCGAGTGCTCTGAAAGTAAGGCTCCAATAACTTCAGTAACAGCAAAACCTAATGGAGGAAGCACCGCTCTTTAAATAGATTCAACAGCTACCGCCTGCGCTAGTACTACCGCCCCGTGATAGTGATACGACGCGCACATGGATCATGGAAGTTAAGGCAACTTCTAAGCACAAACGGTTATGACAGCCTAGCGTGCCGCGGTAACACTATCGCCCCGCGATAGTGCGATTTCCTTCCTTCAGCCAATATCTCTTTCCATATTTGCCCCTCAATCAACTGCAGACGGGATGTTTCCAAAAGCTACCACCGGGCGATAGACCTAACACGCCGCGATAGTACTTGCCAAACATAGCGACCCATCGACATTCCTTTTTCTCCACTTTCCTTTCTGTCAATAGTTTCCATATATACTAACGCCAGTGTCAGTGCTAACGCTCCACGGTAGGTCATTTCGTCGGGCCAGCTTGCATCTCAGTGGTTTCCCTTCTCAGCGGTTTCGTCTCAGCGGTTCCGTCTCAGCCGTTTCGTCTCAGCGGTTTCGTCTCAGCGGTTTCATCTCAACGGTTCCGTCTCAGCAGTTTCGTCTCAGCGGTTTGTTAGTGCTAACGCCAGCGGTAGAATTAACGCGGCGCGGTAGCAACAATACACAGCACCATTTGAAAGCACAAAATCCAGCATACTATAAACACAAAACAAGTATGATCAAATACAATAGGATTTGTTATTGTCAAACCAAGAGATGCGGAAAGCATGTTCCAACAGACACAGATGTTTGTTTCTTACAAAACCAAGACACTAGCCTATCACCAACAAACTGGCAAATTCCTGATGTTCTTTTCCTATCTACTCTGCATCCAGCATAATCAAAATCTGAGAATCCAGTTAATTCAAATTCTGAAGCTGTTGGATACTAGAGTCCTAGATTTGGAAAACCCTTTATATATCTCAAAATTCTTTTTAGTAAAATAAGGTGAGATTCTTTGGGGTTAACTTGGAACCTAGCACAAATATATGTAGCAAACATCATGTCTGGCCTACTAGCTGTTAAGTAAAGTAGTGAGCCAACAATTGCTCTATCTACTTTCAGATCAACAGGTTCCCTGATTCATCATTGTCAACAACAGCATTGGAGGGCATGGGTGTTTTCATAGTGGAATCATCAGACATACCAAATCCTTTCACTAATTCCTTAGCATACTTAGATTGTGTTATGAATATGCCATTTGGAGTTTGCTTCACTTGAAGGCCAAGGAAGTAAGAAAACTCACCCATACTACTCATTTCAAATTTAGATTGCATTAGGTCAGAAAACCATTTGCATAGATTTGAATCAGTAGAGCCAAAAATGATATCATCTACATAGATTTGAACTAGTAATGTTTGATTTTTATGTATCCTGAAAAATAGGGTTTTATCAACAATGCCTCTACAGAATTTGTTCTCAAAAAGAAAATTAGCTAAGGTCTCATACCATGCTCTAAGAGCTTTCTTGAGACCATAGAGAGCTTTATTAAGCTTAAATACATAAGAAGGGTGAGTTGGAGAGATAAAACCTGGTGGTTGTTCCACATAAACTTCTTATTTGATATCTCCATTAAGAAAAGCACTCTTCACATCCATCTGATATACTTTGAACTTCTTGAATGCATCAAACGCAATAAATATCCTTATAGCTTCAAGTCTAGCAACAGGAGAAAAGGTTTGATCAAAATCAATTCCTTCTTCCTGAGAATATCCTTGGAATACCAATCTTGCTTTATTTCTTATTATGAAGCCTTGATCATCTAGCTTGTTCCTGAAGACCATTTGGTGCTAATGACTGGATGGCCCTTTGGTCTTGGAACCAAATCCCAACCTTGAGCTCCTCATGCATTGCAAGAATCCAGTTTGGATCTTATTCTGCATATTTTATGGATTGAGGTTCAATCTGTGATAGGAAACAAGTATGCATCTGATTTTGGTGTAGTTGATGCCGTGTTTGAACACCTGCTGAGGTATCTCCAATGACTTGAGATATTTGATGATCTCTAACTGTGATGTGATCAACAATTGGAGTGGGTTCAGCAATAGTTTCCTTTTGAGGGACTTGTTCAGCTGTCACTTGATTTGAATGATCAGCAAGATCTGGATTATCCTCTTCTTCACTGTCTTCAATAATTTCATTTGATGGAAGTAGAGAATCCTTACTCTGTAGATCTAATCCATTAAGCTCTTCACATAGAGCTGGTACCTGCAAAGTATCTTTGGTAGAGGTGATGTTCCTCTCCTCATTTAACATATTAGTTTCATCAAAAGATACATGCATGGACTCTTCTATCTTAAGAGTTGATTTGTTATAAACTCTATATGCTTTACTAGAAAGTGAATATCCAAGGAAAATGCCTTCAACAACTTTTGCTCCAAATTTCCTTAGATACTTCTTATCATTGTTATGCACAAAGCATTTACAGCCAATAATCTTTAAATAGTTAACCTTGGACTTTTTATTCTTAAGTAATTCATAGGGAGTTTTACCCTTGAGTTTATGTATCAAACTCATGTTCAACACATAATTTGCTGTGTTCACTGCCTCTGCCTAAAAAGAGATTGGCAAGTGAGCATCAGCAAGCAATGTAGTTGCTGATTTAATTGGTGTTCTATTTTTTCCTTTCAGCTACCCCATTTTGTTGAGGTGTTCTAGGAGCAGAGAAACATTGCCTGATCCCTTCTTTTCCACAGAATTCTCTCATAAGAAGAGATTCAACCTCAGTGCCATGTTCACTTCTGATCAATGCAACTAGAGTAGAGTACTCAATCTTGATGGACCTGAGAAAGTCTGTTAGAACACTGAAGGTGTCAGACTTGTTCCTAAGAAAGAATACCCAAGTGAATCTTAAGAAGTCATCTACAATAACTAAAGTGTAATGCTTCCCTCCTAAACTCTGTATTGCAGTGGGTCCAAAGAGATCCAAATATAGTAGGTACAGAATCCTAGGTGAATCACTCTTGGATAAAGATTTAAATCTACTCTTGGTTTGCTTTCCTAGTTGACAAGCCTTGCAGAGTCGTTCCTTCTTGAATGACCCGGAAGATAGTCCTCTAACAAGATTGTCCTTAGAAATATTAGATATAGTTCTAAGGTTATAATGTCCTAGCCTTTTATGTCATAGTTGATTTGTTTTACTTATTGAATTGAATAAACAAATATCTGAATTGGCAGAGTCAAAATTGAGTAAATAAATGTTTCCATGTCTAATACCAGATAACACATTAATGTTTTTATTATTGGTAATAAGACATAAGGAATCGTTAAAAGTTACCGGATAACCTTCATCACATAACTGGCTTATGCTGATGAGGTTGAGCTTGAGACCCTTCATATAAGCTACCTCTTTGAAGGTAACTGCTGCAACTTTGATTTGTCCATAGCCTTTGGTTTGTCCACAGTTGGAGTCTCCAAAAATAACTTTGGGTCCAAGATTTGCCTTGTAATTGCTTAAGTTGGCCTTGTTTCCTGTCATATGCTTTGAGCACCCACTATCCAAATACCATTGTTCTTTTATGTTTGGATAGCCTTGTACCTGCAAAACAGAAAACATCCTAGTTGTTCTTGACCCAGACTACATTGGGTCCTTATGTCTTTCCACAAAAATCTGAAATGAAAGACATCTCAGGATGATCCTTATAGCCTTGTGGATGATATTTCCTTGGAGGAATAATCCACTCAGTGAAAGGATTTTCAGTATATTGAGAATAAGAATTCTTCTGATATGTAGTGTTTTTTTTTGTTCGATGAACTTTGGTGAGTTCGGCGATCACCGTTCGACGAATTTAAGTAATTTTGTCGTGCGCCGTTCGAATAATAACTATACTAAAAGTCTGTCTTCAGAGTTCATCGATCTCCGTTCGACGAATTGAAGTAATTTCGTCGAGCGCCGTTCGATGGATAATTATACTGAAATTCTGTGTTCAACTTTCATCGATCTACGTTCGACGAATTCTTGTGATTTCGTCGATCGTCGTTCGACGAATTTTGTTGAATTTCTTTATTCTTACCAGCCTTGCTTGAGATATTTTTATCTACTTCTACTACCTCTTTGCCCTTGGCAGAAATGAACTTTACTGGTGTAGATAAAGTATTCATCTTAAGAAGATGTGTCTCATTGATGATGCACCCAAGCCCAGTTTGCCATTAAGTCTGGCATTCACTGTGCTTGTGATGTCCATCAGTTTGATAATTCTCCTATTTAGGGATTCTTCAAATTTCATAGCCTCAGATAGTTTGTTCTCAATGAAAACAATATGTTCTTTGGAGGCAGCCAATTCTTTCTTAAGATTGGCATTATCTTCAGTCAGTTGATTCATTTCAACCAACCTATTTCTGAGAGAGATTATCTCCTTCTCAGAATTTAATTAAATCTAAGCAAAGAGTTTTAAAATCATTTGTATTAAAATCAAAGTTAGATATTACTTGATCACAGTCAGTGTCAGATTCTGATTCTTCAGAATTGTTTGTTGATGCATTGATTGCCATCATGCAGAAACTTCTTTCATCTGCATCATCTTCATCATCACTAGAGCTGGATGATGATGCATGATCTGAATCATTGCACGAGTCATAAATTGCCATCAAGCATTGATCATTGTCATTTGATTCATTTTCATCTTCAGATGAGCTGGATGAAGACTCTGATTCTTTTACAGAACCTTCAACCATGTTGTTGAGGGAATTCCAAATATCCCTGGTTGAGGTGAACTCCACAACCTTCAAGAATATGTCATCAGATATTGTTTGTGCCAATATGTTCATTTCTTTGGCATCTGCATTTCTTTATTTCTTTTGAGCATCTGTCCACTCAGGAGGTGGAACAGCATTATTGTTTGTTGCTGCTTCAACACTTGTTGTTGTTGTAGGAGTAGGGGGTCCTGTCAAAATAACATTGAAAATATCTTCATCAATAGAATTCATATATAATTTGATCCTTGCCTTCCATAATGCAAACTTATTAAGATTGCAAATAGGAGGTCTTTTGTTTGAGTATTCTTTGTTCTGTGCCATGAGTTTTTAGCAAAAGAAAACTCTAGAGGAATTTAAGATATAATTGATCTTTTGATTCGGGTGTTAGCCTGTAATGAATCAATCAACCTCTGATACCAATTGAAAGTCCTCTGGTACTAATTGAAAGTGAGGTTAGATCTTAGATTTACTCTAGAGGGGTGGAGGGGGGGTGAATAGAGTATTAAAAGTTTTTAACTTATTTTTATAGCGGAATTAAAATACTGTGAAAGTGGAGGTTAGATCTTAAGTTACCCTAGAGGGGGGGGGGGGTGAATAAAGTATTAAAAACTTTTCCTTAGTTTTATAGCGGAATTAAAATAGTTTTATATATATGTGTAAACAGTGTGAGATATAAAACAAAATAAATAAAAAGAGAAAATGTAAAATCACACAGCACAGCACAAAGAAATAGACAATCACAGAGGACACAAGGAATTTATAGTAGTTCCCCAAAAACCAGGGTACATCTACTCTTCTACCACACTTGGTAGGATCCACTAGGAGGTTTGATCAGGTGCTCTCACACCAAGGGATTTTTGATAAGGTGTCCACACACCAATGGGAGTTTGATCAGGTGCCCAATTCACCGATAAGCTTTTGATAAGGTGCTTAAAAACCACACAAGGATTTTTTGATAAGGTGTCTTGCCACCAGTGAGTTACACTTTTGAAGGGAGTATTAACCCTGTACATAATGGAATGGAGAGGGGTTTAATTGTTCTTCTCTGTCAAGATGTATAGAGAAGACTTTAGTGGATTTAATGTTGAAATGCTCCTCTGTCTGATATGGATTTGTTTAACAGTTGATGTTGCTGGAGATTTTCTTGAAGAACTAATCTTCCTGTAGCTGATTAAATTGAGAGAACAAGTTCTCCAATTTGTTGTTGCTCTTTTAAATATCTGAATGCTTGTTCTTCTTCTTCTTTCTTTCTTGATTCTTGCAGCAGGAAAATACTGAGAGGTGGTGTAGCTGTTCTCAGAAAGTATGTGCTGCTGAAGGAGAAGAAGAGGAAGTTATGTGCTCTGAATAATGCTTGGCAGGAAGAAGATAGTGATCTATTCTTTTTATTCTTCCTGTATATCTCTCTCTTCCTTTTCTGTCGATTTCCTGTATAGCAAAAATGTAAAGTATTTATTTTTTTGATCTGTCGTGAAGACTTGTATAAGATCTGCTATATATCTTCTGCCTTTTTCAGTTTTCAAATATCTGACAGCCATTAAATGCACATCCCTTATATTAAGGAAAATAATATATCTGAGAAGATAATCTGGGAACAGTACAGCTGCACGCCGTAAATCTCTTTCCTTTTTCACGATTTGTCCTTTTCTGATGGAAATGTCAAAGTCTATCTTTGCCTTGGAATAAAGGAAAGAAGAGAATATATTCAAAGAATATAATATCCTTATTTAACTGTCTTGAATACGTCCAAATATATTGAATATATCCATTAAAGTCATCGATCTGTGTTCAGAGTACTGACAAATAACTGATATTAAATAATCTGGACTTGTATTTTTCGAACTGAGCTTTAATACAGAATTTGTCGAGCTCTGGCTGGAATTCATCGAACGCTGCCTGGAATTCGTCGAGCACTGCTCAGAGAGTGTCGAGCGCTGGGACTGGCTATAATACTTCAGTCTGTTGAGAACAAGCCTATTCGTCGAACGCAGATAGCTTGTAGTTCGTCGAACGCAGCTCGCCATTCGTCGAACGCAGCTAGTCGTTCGTCGAACGTAGAATCTGAATGAAATCTTTAATTCTCACAGCCAAAACTCTTCCTAAACTCTTGACCCATAAACTATACATTGGGGTCAACTTGTCCTTAGTCAACATATAGTGATCCTAGCCCAAATCAGAAATAAGGTTGTTCCGACAATCTCCCCCTATTTGGGTTAGGAGACTATTTGACAAATATTGAAAATAAATAAATACTAAAACATCAAAAACAACAGAGCATGAATATATCTGATATTATTTTTTGAGTATTTTATCAGATATAAAATGAAAAGTACTATGAGTTTTGAAAATACATTTCAATAAAAACAGAAATGAAAATACAAACAGAACCTTGATTTTTCTGAATTCTTCTGCTTCTAAAATCTGAAATTCTGATTTTATTTGATCTGTATTATTCTGAATTCTGATCTGAACTGAACTGTATTGTTCTGAATTCTGAATTGAATCTTTATCTGATTTCTGAAAGTGTTATCTGCTGCTCCTTTAAAATCCAAAAACTATGTTCTGAATCTGCATATAAATATATTCTGAAATCTGAATCTGCAATCTGCTTTTTCTTCTGAACTGTATCTGCATCTGAATTACATAATACTTGTCTGAAACATCAAACTATAATCTGCTATAAGCTTTATCAAGCTTTTCTTCAAACAGCAACTCCCCATAAGAGTGTCTCCCCTTGAGTTTTGGAGGTTCTTCAGCTTATCTCTCCTTGCTTAGTTCATAGAACAACTCCCCCTGAGCAAAACGGTGCATCAAATGGAGCTTGTTCATACAAACTTCTCCCCCTGCCTAGTTTCAGGAAAGTCTTGAAGCTAGGCCCCTTGAAGAAGGGACATTTGATGGAGGTAGGGAGGTATGCAAGTTATATATTGTTGTTGTTCTTGCACAATAAAATAGAGATCAAGTGCAAAGGGAACTAGAAAGAGAAGCAATTCTGTAGATATTGAGGTATAATACAAAAAATTTATTAATGATGACAGGCTGAAATAAGAAGCTTCACAAAATCTGGGTTCGACGAAAAATGAGTTTTCGTCGATCTTGGTTCGACGAACTTGATGACTTCGTCGATCTCCGTTCGACGAAAAACTTGATTTCGTCGAGCTCAGTTCAATGAAGAGATGTGTAAGAGAAAACATAATTTTTTAACAGATTGAATCTCCATCTATCATACCTAGCTAATTTATAAAGAAGATATGTTTCTTTTCATCCAAGGGCTTGGTGAAAATATATGCTCTTTGCAAATCAGTAGAGATGAACTGTAGGAAGATTTTGTTTTTATCCACATTATCCCTAAGGAAGTGGTACCTAATCTCTATGTGTTTAGTCCTACTATGGAGAACTGGATTTTGTGCTATAGATATTGCACTAGTATTGCCACAAAATATAATTGAATTATTTAAGTTGACACCATAGTCTAGGAGCTGATTTTGTATCCACAATATATTTGAGCAGCAACTGCCAGCAGCTATGTATTCAGCTTCAGTTGTTGATGTGGACACAAATGTTTCTTTCTTACAAAACCAAGACACAAGCCTATCACCAAGAAACTGAGAAGTTCCTGATGTGTTTTCCTGTATACTCTGCATCCAGCATAATCTGAATCTGAGAATCTAGTTAATTCAAATTCAGATGCTGTTGGATACCAAAGTCTTAGATTAGGGCAACCCTTTATATATATATATATATCTAAAAATCCTTTTTAATAAAATTAAGTGAGATTCTTTGGGGTTAACTTGGAATCTAGCACAAATACATGTAGCAAACATTATATCAGGCCTACTAGCTGTTAAATAAAGTAAGGAGCCAATTACAAGTTCCTGATGTGTTTTTCCCTGATTCATCATTATCAACAACAATATTTGAGGGCATGGGTGTTTTCATGGTGGAAGAATCAGACATACCAAATCTTTTCACTAATTCCTTAACATACTTAGATTGGCATATGAAGATTCCATTTGGTGTTTGCTTCACTTGAAGACCAAGGAAGTATGATAACTCACCCATACTACTCGTTTCAAATTTAGATTGCATCAAATTAGAAAATCTTTTGCACAAATTTGAATCAGTAGAGCCAAATATGATATCATCTACATATATTTGAACTAGTAAAGTTTAATTTTTATGTATCCTGAAAAATAAGGTTTTGTCTACTATGCCTCTACAGAATTTATTCTCTAAAAGAAAACTAGCTAAAGTCTCATACCATGCTCTAGGAGCTTGTTTGAGACCATAAAGAGCTTTCTTAAGCTTAAATACAAAAGAGGATTGAGTTGGAGAGATGAAACCTGGTGGTTGTTCCACATAGACTTCTTCTTTGATTTCTCCATTCAGGAATGCACTTTTTACATCCATTTGATAAACCTTGAATTTCTTGTATGCAGCAAATGCAAGGAAAATTCTGATTGCTTCTAACCTTGCAACAGGAGCAAAGGTCTGATCATAATAAATTCCTTCTTCTTGTGAGTATCCTTGAGCTACTAGTCTAGCTTTGTTTCTCACAATATTTCCATCTGCATCTAGCTTATTCCTGTAGATCCACTTAGTTCCAATAACTGGATGATCTTTTGGTCTAGGAACCAAATCCCAAACTTTGTTTGTCTCAAACTGGTTGAGCTACTCTTGCATAGCAATAATCCAATTGGGATCTTGTTCTGCATTTTGTAGGGATTGAGGTTCAACATGAGAGAAAAAACAAGTGTGCATCAAATACTGATTTACTTGATGTCTTGTTAGCACACCTGCTGAAATATCACCAATAATTTGAGATATTGGTTGATCTCTAACTGTGATGTGATCAACAGTTGGAGTGGGTTCAGCAGTAGTTTCTACTTGGGGAATTTGTTCAGCTGCTATATCCTGTGGAGGATGATCTGTTGTTAACTGTTCTGAACTTTCAGCAAAATCTGGGTGATTTTCCTCTTCACCGTCTTCAGCATTCTGCTGTTCAGAATTTGGAAATCCTTCTTTATGTAGAGCTAATTGATCTAGGTGCTCACATAATGTAGGCGCCTGCAGATTTTCTATGGTAGAAGAATTCTTCTCCTTATAAAACATATTAGTTTCAAAAGAAACATGCATAGATTCTTCTATTTTAAGAGAAGATTTATTATAAATCCTATATGCTTTGCTGATTAGTGAATAACCTAAGAAAATTCCTTCATCAGATTTTGGTTCAAATTTCCTAAGGTATTTCTTATAATTATTATGAACATAACATCTACAGCCAAATGCTTTAAAATAGTTAACTTTAGGTTTCTTCCCTTTAAGTAATTCATAAGGAGTCTTACCCTTAAGTTTGTGTATCAAACTTCTATTCAGTACATAATTTGCTGTGCTAACAGCCTCTGCCCAAAAATATAGGGGCAAATTAGCATCTGCAAGCAATGTTCTTGCTGATTCAATTAGAGTTCTATTTTTCCTTTCAACTACCCCATTTTGTTGAGGAGTTCTAGGAGCTGAGAAGCAATGCCTGATACCTTCCTTCTCACAGAATTCTTGTATAAGAAGAGACTCAAACTCAGTGCCATGATCACTTCTGATCAATCCAACTACAGTAGAGTACTCAATCTTTATGCTCTTAAGAAAGTCTGTAAGAACTTTAAAGTTATCTGACTTTTCTCTCAAAAAGAACACCCAAGTGAATCTAGAGAAGTCATCAACAATAACTAGAGTGTAAGAATTCTGCCCTAAACTCTTTGTTGCAATAGGTCCAAAAAGGTCCATATGTAGCAAATATAAGATTCTAGGTGAATCACTTTTAGATAATGATTTAAAACTATTTTTAGTTTGCTTGCCTAGTTGACATGCCCTACAAAGACCTTCTTTCTTATATGAACCTAAGGGTAAACCTCTAACAAGATTGTCCTTAGATAATTTAGCAATAGTCCTAAGGTTTACATGTCCTAATCTTTTATGCCAAAGTTCACTAGATTTGCTTAAATCACTAAATAAACAAATTTCTGAAGAAGATGAATTGAAATTCACTAAATATATATTACCCTGCCTAATACCTGATAAAACAATAACATTATCAGTAGATTTAATAAGGCATTTCAATTTATTAAATGTTACCTGATACCCTACGTCACATAATTGACTTATGCTGATAAGGTTGTGCTTCAGTCCCTTGACATAAGCTACCTCTTTGAAGGTGACTTCTCCAACCTTGACTTTTCCATAGCCTTTGGTCTGTCCACAGTTGGAGTCTCCAAATATAACATTTGGTCCAAGCTTTGCCTTGAAGTTGTTCAGGTTGGCCTTGTTCCCTGTCATATGTTTTGAAAAGCCACTGTGCAAATACCATTTCTTATTTGTTCTTGGACAGATGTGTACCTGCAAAAACAGAAAAAACAATCTATTTGTTCTTGACCCAGATTACCTTGGGCCTTTTTGTATTTCCACTAAAATCTGAAATAAAAGACATTTCAGGTTGGTCCTTATAACCTTGTGGATGATATCTCCTTGGAGGTATAATCCATTCAGTGAAAGGATTGATAGAATGTGAAGAATGAGAATTGTTCAGATTAGCTGTATAGTTTTTGTTAAATGAACTGGGTTGAGTTCGTCGAGCTCCGTTCGACAAATGACTGACATTTCGTCGAACCCCGTTCATATAATAACTATACTGAAAATATGTCTTCAGAGTTCGTCGAGCTCCGTTTGACAAAATGGATGCATTTCGTCGACCATCGTTCGACGAATTCTGCCGAATTCTGCTATTCTCGACAGTCTTACTTGAAATGTTTTTATTTTTATCTACAACCTCTTTGCTCTTAGCAGAGATGAATTTTATGGGTGTAGATAATATATTCTTCTTAATTAGAGGTGGCTCACTTGATGAAGCACCCAAGCCCAGTTTGCTATTAAGTCTAGCATTTACTGTGCTTGTGATATCCATCAGTTTGATGCTTCTCCCATTCAGGGATTCTTCAAACTTTTTGGCTTCAGACAACTTGCTCTCAATGAGAACAATATGTTCCCTGGAGGCAGCCAAATCTTTCTTAAGATTTATATTTTCTTCACTCATTTGATTCATTTCAGCTAGCTTAAGTCTGAGTGAGATTATTTCTTTCTCAGATTTAATTAAGTCTGAGCAAAGGACTTTGAATTCAGCTTTGAATTCAACTGAAGTAAAATCAAAAGTAGATATTACCTGATCTGCATCAATTTCTGCTTTAGATTCTGATCCATCTTCATCAGAATTGTTGGATGAGGCATTGATTGCCATGATGCAGAAATTCTTCTCTTCTTCATTGTCTTCATCATCACTGGATGAAGAAGCATTTCCTAACTCACTGTCTGAGTCATAAATTGCCATCAGGCATTAATCATTCTCTTTTGTTTCTTCTTCATCATCTGATGAGCTGGATGATGATTCCGATTCAGTTTCACTCCATGATTCTGCTACAAATCCTCTTCCCTTCTTTTTGTGTTTGTGGGAGGAAGACTTGCTGGAGCTTCTTTTCTCTTCTTTGTCCTTCTTCTTTTCTTTCTTGTGGTTTTCTGGACAGTCTGGTGCAATATGTCCTGGTTTCCTGCAACTAAAACATATAATTTCTTTATAATTGTTTTTGTCATACCTTGGCTTTTCATAGCTTCTGGATGCCTTTTTCCTGAAATCTTTTCTTGCCATCTTATAGAATCTTTTGGCAAATAGGCTCATCAACTCCTCATTGTCAGGAGTCTTTCCATCTTCTTCTGTAGCTTTGAAGGCAACATTCCTGTCCTTCTTTGTTGAAGAGTAGGTGCTCACTTGTTCAGCTTCCCTTATCTTGAGGAGTTGCTCATAGGATTTGAGCTTTCCTAGCAGTGTCTCAGTAGTTATCTCATTAAGACTTCTGGCTTCCTTGATAGGCCAGATCCTAGAGTCCCAAGTGCTGGGGAAGCACATTAGGATTTTGTCATTGATCTCAGTTTATGAGATTTCCTTGTTCTGAGTTCACTTATGATTACACTTAATCTAGTGTACATATTTGCAACTGATTCTTCTTCACCTTTCTTGAAGTTCTCATACATATAGATCAAGTGTGATCTTCTGTCCTTT
The DNA here is from genome assembly GCA_033032865.1 of Dactylorhiza incarnata. Classification (NCBI taxonomy): domain Eukaryota; kingdom Viridiplantae; phylum Streptophyta; class Magnoliopsida; order Asparagales; family Orchidaceae; genus Dactylorhiza; species Dactylorhiza incarnata. The sequence continues at coordinate 18,859,421 of JAWHQI010000013.1, forward strand.
CTTTCATCAGCAGAGCCTGCAACCATATTGTTGAGAGAGGTCCATATTTCTCTAGCTGAGGTGCAATCCACCACTTTCTGAAAGATGTCATCAGACATGGTTTGAGCCAGAATATTCATGGCTTTGGGATATGGACTTCTCTACTTTTTCTAAGCTTCAGTCCACTCAGGAGGTGGGACAGCAGTGTTGTTTGTTGCTGTATCAGTACATGTAGATGCTGTGGGTGCTGGAGGCCCTGTCAGAATAACATTGAAAATCTCTTCATCAATTGAGTTCATATAAAGCCTAGTCCTTGCTTTCCAAAGTGCAAACTTGCTAAGATTACACATAGGAGGTCTTGTGCTTGAGTACTCCTTGTTTTGTGCCATGAGTTTTTAACAGAAAATAGATAAAATAAAAACTATAAATTAATTTAAGATCTAATTGATCTTTATGATCCAGGTGTTAGCCTGTAAATAAGATCGACAGCCCTCTGATACCAATTGAAAGTGGAGGTTAGATCTTAAGTTACTCTAGAGGGGGAGGGGGGTGAATAGAGTATTAAAAACTTTTCCTTAATTTTATAACGGAATTAAAATAGTGTTATATATATATATGTGTAAACAGTGTGAGATATAAAACAAAATAAATAAAAATAGAAAAAGTAAAATCACACAGCACAGCACAAAGAAATAGGCAATCACAGAGGACACAAGGAATTTATAGTAGTTCCCCAAAAACCTGGGTACGTCTACTCTTCTACCACACTTGGTAGGATCCACTAGGAGGTTTGATCAGGTGCCCTCACACCAAGGGATTTTTGATAAGGTGTCCACACACCAATGGGAGTTTTATTAGGTGCCCAATTCACCGATAAGCTTTTGATAAGGTGCTTAAAAACCACACAAGGATTTTTTGATAAGGTGTCTTGCCACCAGTGAGTTACACTTTTGAAGTGAGTATTAACCCTGTACAAAATGGAATGGAGAGGGGTTTAAGTGTTCTTCTCTGTCAAGATGTAAAGAGAAGACTTTAGTGGATTTGATGTTGAAATGCTCCTATGTCTGATATGGATTTGTTTGACAGCTGATGTTGATGGAGCTTTTCTTGAAGAACTAATCTTCCTGTAGCTGATTAAATTGAGAGAACAAGTTCTCCAATTTGTTATTGCTCTTTTGAAGATCTGAATGCTTTTTCTTCTTCTTCTTTCTTTCTTTATTCTTGCAGTAGGAAAATACTGAGAGGTGGTGTAGGTGTTCTCAGAAAGTATGTGCCGCTGAAGGAGAAGAAGATGAAGTTATGTGCTCTGAATAATGCTTGGCCGGAAGAAGATTGTGATCTATTCTTTTTATTCTTCCTGTATATCTCTCTTCCTTTTCTGTCGATTTCCTGTATAGCAAAAATGTAAGGTATCTATTTTTTTGATCTGTCGTGAAGACTTGTATAAGATCTGTTGTATATCTTCTGCCTTTTTCAGTTTTCAAATATCTGACAGCCATTAAATGCACATCCCTTATATTAAGGAAAATAATATATCTGAGAAGATAATCTGGGAATAGTACAGCTGCACGTCGTAAATCTCTTTCCTTTTTCACGATTTGTCCTTTTCTGCTGGAAATGTCAACGACTATCTTTGCCTTGGAATAAAGGAAACAAGGGGATATATTCACAAAATATAATATCCTTATTTAACTGTCTTGAATATGTCCAAATATATTGAATATATCTGTTAAAGTCGTTGATCTGTCTTCAGAGTACTGACAAATAACTGATATTAAATAATCTGGACTTGTATTTGTCAAACTGAGCTTTAATACAGAACTTGTTGAGCTCTGGCTGGAATTCGTCGAACACTGCCAAGAATTCGTCGAGCACTGCTCAGAGAATGTCGAGCGCTGGGACTGGCTATAATACTTCAGTCTGCTGAGAACAAGCCTGTTCGTCGAACGCAGATAGCTTGCAGTTCGTCGAACGCAGCTCTCCATTCGTCGAACACAGCTCGCCATTCATCTAACGGAGCTAGTCGTTCGGCGAACGCAGAATCTGGATGAAATCTTTAATTCTAACAGCCAAAACTCTTCCTAAACTCTTGACCCATAAACTATACATTGGGGTCAACTTGTCCTTAGTCAACATATAGTGATCCTAGCCCAAATCAGAATTAGGGTTGTTCCAACATACTGATATATATATGTATAACAAAGTGAGTGTAAAACAAAATACAAATCACACTGCACAGCATAGTATAGAAAATAAACAAAAACATAGAATACACAAGGATCTATAGTAGTTTCCCAATCAACCTGGGTACATCTACTATTCTACCACCCTTGGTAGGAATCCACTAGGTTTTTGATCAGGTGCCCTATCACCAATGGGTTTTTGATCAGGTGCCCAAACACCAATGGATTTTTGATCAGGTGCCCAAACACCTCTAAGATTTTGATCAGGTGCTCACACCAACCACAGGTTTTTGATCAGGTGCCCTGCCAACAAAGGGTTAACTTTTTAAGGGAGTTAGAACCCTGTACAAGATGGGATAAAGAGGGTTTATGAAGTTCTTCTCTGTCAACAAGATGAGAGAAGACTAGTGGATTTGTTGTTGTGAAGCTCCCCCTGTCTGATGAATTTCTTGATAGATAATGGATGGAGCTTCCTCTTGAAAATAAATGATCTTCCTTGATAGCTGATGAATCTGAGAGACAAAGAGTTCTCAGATTATTGTTGCTCTTGAAGATTGGAACTAACAGCTGAAAACTGAGAGAATGATTTTGTGTTGTTGTTCTCAGAGAATGAAATTGCTGCTATTGAGGATGAAGATCTGAAAAGTTTTTTTTTCTGTATTTCTCTCTCGACTATTTTCTTCTCTATCCTTTCTCTATGCTTGCTGTAAAGCTGTAATACTTTTTCATCATCTTTCCTTAGAGAGTATCTGACTGATTTGAAAATCAAATCTTTTAATTAAGGAATAAAATATTCTGAAAATATATTTTTGGAACTGCAATCTGATTCAGCAAATAAACTTTAATCCTTTTTCCTTTTCAATGAAAGTGTCCTTTTCCAAAATGTGTCAACAACTACTTTCTCGAAAGACGAGAATGGAAAGGAAATAATAAAAGGAAAGATCAAATATTGACTTATCTGATAGATGAATAAGTCCAAATAAATAAATTGATCCGTCGCTGATTAGTCGATCTGAGTTCAGAGAATAATATAACTAATCCTTCTGAAATTTTGAGCTGAGGAGAAAATTCATCGATCTGAGAGCTGAGTTCATCGAACTGAATGTTGAGTTTGTCGAACTGAATCTGGAGTTCGTCGAACTGAATCTGGAGTTCGTCGAGCTGAGAGAAATTCTGCTGAATCTGGCTGGAAGAACTGAGTTCGTCGATCTGAGAAGCACTTTCGTTGAACTGAACACCTTGTTACTTATTCGTCGACCACAGAGCTGAGTTCGTCGATCTCAAACTAGAGTTCGTCGAACTGAAGACAAAATCTGCAGGACTGGCTGGAGAACTGAGTTCGTCGAGCTGAGAATGGATTTCGTCGAACGCAGAATGAAGTTTGTCGAACGCAGAGACTTGGCAAGTTCGTCGAACTGGAGCATGACATTTGTCAAACACGGGATGGAGTTCGTCGAACGTAGGATGGAGTTCATCGAACGCAGAGACTTAGAATTTTTCCTAAGTTCTAGCTAACTCAGACAACCTAACACTTTGACCCTTAAACTATACATTGGGGTCAACTTAGTCTTAGTCAACCGATTGTGATTGTAGCCCAAATCAGTAATTGGGTTGTTCCAACAAAGTGGACCAGGAAGTCCACTTCCTGGGCGAGTGGACCTAGCAGTCCACTCGCCCAAGCCCCGGCTGAGTGGACCTATGGTCCACTCGCCTAGGTGTGGCAAATGGACCATGGTCCACTCGCCCAGGGTGAGGGGCAAGTGGACCTGTGGTCCACTCGCCCCGGGCACTCAGGGGAGTGGACCATGGGTCCACTCGCCCCTGAAGTGAGTGTACTGAGTGGTCTACTCGCCCAAACCCAGGTAGTGGACCATTCAGTCCACTCTCCTGACCCCCGACATGGGGGGAGTGGATGTCTCAAGCTCCACTCGCCCCCCCCCCCCCCCCCCCCTCTCTTATTTTTGTCGTTCAGGTTAGTTGTTGAGCTGCGGATAGTAGTTTCTTGGCTATCCGCAGCCCAATTTTGGGAAGTCTATAAATAGATCCCCATGGTGAAAGTGCACAATTAACCTCACTAGAATTCTCTAGAGGGGGGGGGGGGGGGGGGGGGGGGGGGGGGGGGGGGGGTTAATAGAGATTTAAAAATATTTTGTGCAAAGTTAACAAATATATTTATATGTGTGTAATATTCACAGATTTAAGCTTCCCACACACCAACAAGAATTAAGCAAATAAAGAAAGAAATAGCAAAAAGAAAATCACAGCACAACACAAAGAAATATAGTGGTTCCCCAAACTTTGGGTAGTCCACTCTTCTACCCCCTTGGTAGGAATTCACTATCTTGCACTGAGTCTTTTGTTAAGGAGACTCTTAGAACCAGCCTGAGTCTTTTGATAAGGAGACTCTTAGAACCACTACAACTGAATTTTTTGAAGAGAGATTCTTAAAACTCTTTTACACTATTGAAATTGAAATAAGAAGAAGAAGAACAAGAACAAGAAACAATTTATGTTAGAAGGAATCTTCTTCCTAGCAAGAAGATTAGAAGCACAAGTATAGTGAATGTAATCTCTCTTCTATAGTGAGAAGGAGATTGTAAGCCTTTCTCTCTTTCAGTGAGAGCTTTCAGAAATTTGCCGCAGTATGACTTCAGGAGGAGGAAGAAGAAGAAGGTTTTTTCTTTGCTGCAACACTCTTTCACTTTTCTTAGCTTTCTCACTTTTCACTTGGGAGCTTTTCCTCTTTTTCAAATGGATGGAGTGGATCACTTGTTATTGTTCTTTGCCGACCTCCTTCTGAATTTATAGCTCTATTTATTCAAAAATATTGCTATATGAGAATAATCAATTAGGAGTCAGAGAAATAGTAAGAGAGAAAAGTTTCCATAATCGTTATATCTGTAGAAGGAAAGAGATCATCCTATTTTCAAATAATGTCCATAATAATCTTAATCAAATTAGCCAAGAATCATTTAGAAGGAAAGACTGATTCAGAATGGCTAGAAAATAATAATATAATTCCATAAAATTCAGATCTACAGAAAGAAGGAAAGAGATCTGGCGAGTTTTTGAATCTTTCACAGAAATCGACGTGCGTCGATTACTATTTAATGTAAGCGTCGATTTCAGCCTGGCTAGACGGCGAGAAGAAAATATGGAAGGAGCGTCGACTGAGGTGCGTCGACTTTACTGGGTGCGTCGACTAGAAATCAGAGTTACGTCGACTTTGGTTACGTCAAATTCTTTTTAGAGTTTCTTCGACTCATTCTGAGAGGTACGTCGACTACACTTTGACGTTGCATCTATTACTATTCGACGCATATTTACTTAAATTAATTTTTCACTCTGAGAATACATATTTTACTCATTTCTAGGGGTTAAGATAAATCATTTCCCCAACATATGGGCACCATGGGAAAGGTTGATCTTTACCCCCTCTCCCTCGCATGAGTCTTATGAGTAAACACTACCCCCTCCCCCCCCCCCCCCCCCCTCCCCCCTTTGATCAGTGAAGGTGGACGGTGAGGTGATCCTTAGTGCCCTCGAAGGTGCCAAGGCTCTGCATTGGCTTGGGAGGGGAAGTTCCTTGTGAGCTTCCGAGTGTGTGGTGGGACCTCCACGCTGCAGCTTAAGGGGTCCGTTTGTGGACTTAGGTGTTCTTCAAGGGTAAGGTTCTTCGGTTCTTAGTAACTGGTCAAGGGTCTAGCTCGGGTCAAGTAAGGGTTAGTTGCATCTCCCTTTCGAACGTCGAGACCAGTTTTCTGGTGCGGTGAGCGTGGAAGCAGCTAGTTCGGAAAGCCCTGAGTAGGTCTCATGGCTGGAAGCGATGAGCTGGGGGACTCGCCCCCTGCCAGCGAGTATGTGAAGAAGGGCGATTTTGATGAGTTCAGGAAAACGATCCTGGAGATCTTGTGGGTCGCACTCCACCCTCACGGTGAGTGCTCAACACCACCAACACCCGTGCTTGCCTCGCCCTCTCCAATGGAGGCGGAACAAATTAGTATTAAACTCTAGTTGTCTAAATCTATCAGTGAAATTTCCAGAGATATTCTTGAGCTTTTGGCTTCTGTCATTTAGGGAATCTTCAAAGGCTTTTGCCTTTGCTAGCTCATTTCTTAGTGTTTGATTTTCAGTATTGATTTTATCTAGTTGCTCCTCTGATCTAGAGAGTTCTTGACTGAGCTCATAGTTTTTATATTTTGTATCCATTTGTTTGAGATTGTTCAATTCATTTCTTAGTTCTTTTATTTCTTTCTCAGATTTGACTTGATCTAAACAAAATTCTTTGAAACTATTTTTGAAATCAGTAGAAGAAAAATCTATATCATCAGTTATATTTACCAGAGATTTATCTCCAGGCTTCTCAGTAGACATCAAACAGGTTTCCTCTTGCTTAGCCTCTTCTTGATCATTTTCAGATGAGGTACTTCCTTCAGATTTTGAATCACTCCATGATTGAGTAATGAATCCTTTCTCTTTCTTCTTCTTTTTAGATCTGTTCTTTTTAGATCTTTCTTATTACTGTTCTCTTTAGGACATTCAGGTGTAATGTGTCCAGGTTTCCTGCAAGAGTAACATATAATTTCTTTAGTAGGAGTTTTGTCATACCTAGTTTTTGAGTCTCTCCTTCTAGATCCTTCTGTTTTGATCCACTTCTTGAATCTTCTGGCCAGTAGACTGATCAGCTCCTCATCACTTGTAGAGGGTTCACCTGCAGTAGCCTTTAAGGCAATACTTTTTTCCTTTGAGAGTGAAGGAGTCTTTTCTTTCTCTTCTTTCTCAGATCTTGTTTTCAACAACTGTTCATAAGATCTTAATTTACCCAACAGGACATCTGTTGAGATTTCTTTTTGGCTTCTGTAGTCTCTAGTTGGCCAGATTCTTGAGTCCCAAGAGCTAGGGAAGTAAGTTAGCAATTTGTCATTTATCTCAGTGAGAGATACGTCCTTCTCAAGTGTTCTTAACTCATTTATTATGAGGCTGAATCTGGCATACATGTCAGTAACACTTTCACTATCTTTCTTCTGGAAGTTTTCATATTGAGAGATGAGTAATGCCTTTTTATCCTTTCTCTCATCAACACTCCCTTCTACCATTTTAGTGAGAGCTTTCCATATTTCCTTAGCTAACCCACATTCAGCAATCTTTTGGAAGATTTCATCTGAGAGTGTTGAGACTAATATATTCATAGCCTTGGCATCACATGCTTGGGCTTTCTTTTCTTCATCTGTCCATTCAGCCCTTGGAGCAAGTGTTTGTGTGACCTCTCCACTTGAGTCCTTCTTGAATGGCTTGGGAGGACCTATCATAATAACATCAAACAATTCTTCATCAATAGAATTCATATAGATCCTAATTCTTGTTTTCCAAAGTGCAAACTTTTTAAGATTGCACATTGGTGGTCTGGTGGTAGCATAATCTTTGATTTGTGCCATAAAAAGTTTTTAGAAATATATATATATATATATGAGGTAGGATCTTTTTGATCAAGGAGTTACCCCTTTTTGATCAACCTTCCTCTGATACCAATTGAAAGTGCACAGTTAACCTCACTAGAATTCTATAGGGGGGGTGAATAGAGATTTAAAAATATTTTGTGCAAAGTTAACAAATATATATATATATGTAATATTCACAGATTTAAGCTTCCCATACACCAACAAGAATTAAGCAAATAAAGAAAGAAATAGCAAAAAGAAAACCACAGCACAACACAAAGAAATATAGTGGTTCCCCAAACTTTGGGTAGTCCACTCTTCTACCCCCTTGGTAGGAATTCACTATCTTGCACTGAGTCTTTTGTTAAGGAGACTCTTAGAACCAGCCTGAGTCTTTTGATAAGGAGAGTCTTAGAACCACTATAACTGAATTTTTTGAAGAGAGATTCTTAAAACTCTTTTACACTATTGAAATTGAAATAAGAATAAGAATAAGAAGAAGAACAAGAACAAGAAACAATTTATGTAAGAAGGAATCTTCTTCCTAGCAAGAATATTAGAAGCACAAGTATAGTGAATGTAATCTCTCTTCTATAGTGAGAAGGAGATTGTAAGCCTTTCTCTCTTTCAGTGAGAGCTTTCAGAAATTTGTAGCAGTATGACTTCAGGAGGAGGAAGAAGAAGAAGGCTTTTTCTTTGTTGCAGCACTCTTTCACTTTTCTCAGCTTCTCACATTTCACTTGGGAGCTTTTCCTATTTTTCAAATGGATGGAGTGGATCACTTGTTATTGTTCTTTGTCGACCTCCTTCTGTATTTATAGCTCTGTTTATTCAAAAATATTGTTATAGGAGATTAATCAATTAGCAGTCAGAGAAATAGTAAGAGAGAAAAGTTTCCATAATCATTATATCTGTAGAAGGAAAGATACCCCTCTTGTGCTTTTGTCCTTTATCTAGGATAATCCCTGCCTGAGGATTTTTCTTTTGATATGCTTCAATATCAAACAACTTCTTTGGAATTTTGGTGGATGGTTCAGCAGGAATCTGTTCTTTGGTCATTCCCTTCTTGATCTTTTCTATCCAAGCATTTCTCTTAACCACTGTTTCTTTCATAGTTGCTTCAAATTCATATAGGTCTTTTTCTCTTATTTCATTATTCCTCTTTTCCCTTTCAGGGTCATTGTACTCCTTTACAGTACTGTCAGGAGAGATATTAGGGATCTTTTCAAACCTCTTTATCTCCTCACAAGCTTTTCTGTATTTCTTTTCCTTTGCATATTCTTTCCTTTCTTCTTTGGAATATTTTTGCCAGTGAGGGATGACCTCTCTTTTTCTTTTCATTTGTCCTCTTGGACTTTGCCTAGGTAAGATTTGAGTAGGTGCTATAAACTGCTTGGTAGAAGTAAGTTTTGTTGATGGTGGAGATAAAGGTAGTAGAGGAGGTGGAGTTTTCTCTTTAGGAAGATAAGGTGGAGAAGGAACTTTTGTAGGAGGAGGAGTTTGTTCTGCAACAGGAGGTAGAATGTCCTCAGGTTGGGTAGACTCTGCTGAAGAATGTTTTTCTCCTTCAATTTCTTCTGGAGGAACATCCTCAAGTAGAGGTGTCCTAAGTTTGATGTGACTGGCAGAGAAGCCAGGAGAGTGATACTAATATTCTTCCACACAAAGGGGTGCATCAATCCAGAATTGCCCTTTCAAGTCATCAGAAGTAGCTGCTTCTTCCTCCCCCTGGACTTCTGTATTTTGTACTACAACAATCTCCCCCTGAACATATGGGGCATCTGCTTTGAATGCTGAATCCACAACATGGTCTCCTTCTGTATGGTAGGATGAAGATATACCAAAGGGGTTTTTCTCCTTGAAGGTGTAATCAGAGTGAGTGGAGAAGATTTGTGCCTATAGTAAGAAATGGAGTTTAGGGTTTAGAGATTGGAGAAGAATTAACCCTGAGCTTAAGAGTAATAGAGAAGACTATGAAGCTTAAGAGGAGAATATGAAGCTTAAGAGTAATAGAGAACCTGATTGGATGGGTTTCTGGAGCAACTCTCCCCCTGGTTTATACCCTGCAGAAAGGATATAAACCCTTTTGGCGACAGATTTTGTTCTTGAAGAAGAATATTAAGCTCAGGAAGAGATGCAGAGATGTCGGCCAGTTTGGCTTCACAAGTGGTTAGCATGGAGGTACACTTGTTGGAGAAATTGATCAGTCGTGACTGAAATTCATTCACAAGTTTTTCCATGGCATCATTCATCGCTTTGATGATGGCAGATTGAGCAGGAGTCGGCGCCATTGATGCAGAGAGAAAGGTAGAAGATGAAGTTTTTGGCGGTTTGGGAGAATAGGAGTTATGAAATAAGAGGTATTATTTAAAGAAGGTGAAACGTCGAAAGGAAACAGAAGTCGAGGTATATTAGGTAATCCAATCGTCAAAAGAAGACGGAAAGATTCGTTTCCAGTATTATCATGAAGTCGACATTACGTCGAATTGTTGTCGACTGTTTGTCGAGAAAGGATCGACGTATCTTTGTCTGTAAGAAATCAATGCCAGCGTTGAGTTCCTCTCATCGGTGCGTTGATAGGTAATCGATGTAACTTCAAGTGCTCTTATTTGCCCAACAATGGTGTTTATAAGCTTCCATCAAGCATTCCTAAGGTGTTGATGAAGTAAGTATGCTTAGTTTAATCCAAAGGTTTGGTGAAAATGTTTGCTCTTTGACTATCTGTAGGAATATATTCTAAGGTTATCTTGCCTTTTTCTATATTGTCTCTAAGAAAGTGATGTCTGATCTCTATATGTTTGGTTCTACTATGAAGGACTGGATTGGATGCTATGGATATAGCACTAGAACTATCACAATAGATCTTAGAGTTATTGACTTCCAATTTATAGTCAAGAAGCTGATTTTGCATCCATAGGATTTGTGAACAACAGCTTCCAGCAGCTATATATTCAGCTTCAGCTATTGAGGTTGAGACTGAAGTTTGTTTCTTACTGAACCATGATATCAGTCTGTCACCTAGGAATTGGCAAGTGCCAGATGTGCTTTTTCTATCAACCCTACAACCAACATAGTCAGCATCTGAGAAACCTGTCAATTCAAAGTTGGTTTCTGCTGAGTACCATAGACCTAGTTCAGGTGTTCCCTTTAGGTATCTAAGAATTCTTTTTACAGAGGAGTGATGGGATTCTTTTGGATCAACCTGAAATCGAGCACATATGCAGGTGGCAAACATAATGTCAAGTCTGCTAGCTGTTAGATAGAGAAGTGATCTTATGATTGCCCTATAGGTCTTTTGATCTACTGATTTTCCCTTTTCATCCTTTTCTATAATGACATTAGTTGCCATAGGTGTTTTCATGGTAGAAGCTGATTCCATGCCAAACTTTTTGATTAATTCGTTAGTGTATTTAGATTGTGAGATAAAGATCCCCTCACTGTTTCGTTTTACTTGTAGCCCTAAGAAATAGGAGAGTTCTCCCATACTACTCATTTTAAATTTAGATTGCATTGGATTAGCAAATCTTTTATAGAGTTTGGGATGAGTTGAGCCAAAGATAATGTCATCTACATATATTTGAACAAGAAGGAGTTGATTCTTGTGGGTTCTAGTGAAAAGTGTTTTATCTACTAATCCTCTTTCAAAAGAGTTTTCTATAAGGAAGTTAGAGAGAGTGCCATACCATGCTCTAGGTGCTTGCTTAAGACCATAAAGTGCTTTGTTAAGTCTATAAACATAGTTAGGAGAGGAAGGATTGATAAAACCTGGTGGTTGCTCTACATACACCTCTTCTTGAAGGTCACCATTCAGAAAAGCACTCTTGACATCCATCTGGTAGACTTTCATCTTCATGAAAGCTGCATAGGCAAGGAAAAGTCTGATTGCTTCCAATCTAGCTACTGGAGCAAAGGTTTGGTTGTAGTTTATTCCTTCTTCTTGTCTGTATCCTTATGCTACAAGTCATTCCTTGTTCCTGATAATTATTCCAGTGGAATCTAGTTTGTTTCTGTATACCCACTTTGTACCAATAACTGGGTAGTTTCTTGGTCTCTCAACTAAGTTCCATACTTTGTTTCTCTCAAATTGACTTAGTTCTTCTTGCATAGCTATAATCCAGTGAGGATCACAATTTGCTTCTTCAAACTTTTTTGGTTCAACTTGTGATAAAAAGCATTGGAGCATCATTCCACTAGAGACTTGGTGTCTTGTTCTTACTCCAGTATTGCGGTCTCCAATTACTTGGGATTGTGGATGATTTTTCATATTGATTCCTGTCCTGCTTGGATTTGTCAGAGGCTCTTCTTCCTCATTAATAATAGAATCACTTCCCACCTGTTCTTCTTGAGCCATGTTCTCTTGTGGGAGTTGGTTTTGATTGCTCTTTTCTGAATCTTCTTCATGTTCCTGTTCAGATTCCTCACTTGGTTCCTATAGCTGGTTTTTTTTCCCAGTGTCTGTGTTCTCTAGAGTCAGTTGTTCAAGCTGAGTCTCTATGCGGCTGTTTTCCTGTGGAAAAGGACTGGTGGAAGTTTCCTCCCCCTTAAAAAGCATGTTAGTTTCATCAAATATAATATGCATGGATTCTTCAATTCTGAGAGTTCTCCAATTATAGCACCTATAAGCTTTACTAGATGATGAGTACCCCAGAAATATCCCATCATCAGACTTCTTGTCAAACTTGGCAAGATGATCTTTTCCATTGTTTAGTATAAAGCAAGTACATCCAAAAGTCTTAAAGTATCTAACAGTGGGTGTTTTTCCCTTCAGAAGCTCATTTGGAGTTTTTAACTTAGTTTTGTGTATGAGTCTTCTATTCAGAACATAGTTTGCAGTGTTGACTGCTTCAGCCCAGAAGGTTTTTGGTAATCCTGATTCTGCAAGCAAGGTCCTTCCTGATTCAATTAAGGCTCTATTCTTTCTTTCAACAACTCCATTTTGTTGAGGAGTTCTAGGTGCTGAGAAGCTTTGTTTGATGCCTTCATCCTCACAGAAACTACAGATTAACTTATTTTCAAATTCAGTCCCATGATCACTTCTGATAATGGAAACATGAGTATTGAATTCAGATTGAATCTGTCTTATTAATCTTGAGAGAATCTTATGGGTTTCAGACTTAGCCCTTAGAAAGAATACCCAGCTATATCCAGAATAGTCATCCACAATGACTAGGGTATAAGACTTTCCACCTAAGCTCTGAGTGGATATAGAACCAAAGAGATCCATGTGCAGTAAGTAGAGAATCCTAGGGGAGTCAGCCTTACCAATTTGTTTGAAGGATGATTTGGTCTGCTTTCCTAGTTGGCAAGGTCTACATGGAGAATCCTTAGAGTACCTACCCTTTGGTAGGCCTCTGACTAGGTTATTCTTTGCTAATTCACTAATGGTTTTATAGTTTAAATGGCCCAGCCTCCTATGCCATAATTCACTTTTATCAATAATGTTGTTGAACAAACAAATCTCTGTGTGTGTGGAGCTAAAATCTACTATATATACTTTCCCTTTTCTGATTCCATTGAGTACAATGGCACCAGTCATGACATCAATAATATGGCAAACTAGTTTGGTGAATTTTACCTCATACTTACCACTGTCACATATCTGACTTATACTTATCAGATTGTGTTTTAGTCCTTTGACTACAGCCACATTCTTAAAGGTTACTTTCCCTTCTTTGAAATCTCCAAACCCCTTGGTTTGCCCACAGCTAGAGTCTCCAAAAGTCACTGGAGGTCCAAGTCTATCCTCAAAGTTGGTTAATAGATTTTTGTACCCTGTCATGTGCATGGAGCATCCACTGCCCAAGTACCACACCAGCCTGAAGATGTGATACACCTGCACATAAAATTTAAACATTAGTTTGGACCCTGCTAGGCTGGGGTCCCTTCCTTCCAACAGTGAAAGATTCAATGAAAGAATAAGTGGGTCTTTCAGAGTACCCTTTCTTCTTTAGAAGTGTTGGCTTATCATACCAACAGTCTTTGGTAATATTGCAGAAATAGCATTTAGAATAAAAGGAAATGGAGAAGACTTTCTGGAAAAGGAGAGTTTCCTGTCAGATTGGTTGCGTCGATAGAAATTCGACGTATGTTTATAGTTGCGTCGAGTGGAAGTTGACGCACTTAGGTGTATGCAGATTAGAAATCGATGCATCATTTAAGTTGCGTCGAGTAGAACTCGATGCACGTCGATAATAACTCGACGCAAATTTATTTCTTTTCTGAGGATATTTACCTAAGATTTCTTCATATATAGTGAAATTATTTTTATTAAAAACAGTAGTTGTTTTTGGATTTTCTTGTGAATTTTCTCCTATCAGATGATTCTTCCTAGTGAAGTGGATAGGATGTCTCCAGACAGATTTGTTGGATGATTGAGGTCTGGGTTCCAAATCAGTATTAAACTCTAGTTGTCTAAATCTATCAGTGAAATTTTCAGAGATATTCTTGAGCTTTTGGCTTCTTCCATTTAGGGAATCTTCAAAGGCTTTTGCCTTTGCTAGCTCATTTCTTAGTGTTTGATTTTCAGTATTGATTTTATCTAGTTGCTCCTTTGATCTAGAGAGTTCTTGACTGAGCTCATAGTTTTTATATTGTTTATCCATTTGTTTGAGATTGTTCAATTCATTTCTTAGTTCTTTTATTTCTTTCTCAGATTTGACTTGATCTAAACAAAATTCTTTGAAACTATTTTTGAAATCAGTAGAAGAAAAATCTATATCATCAGATATATTTACCAGAGATTTATCTTCAGGCTTCTCAGTAGACATCAAACAGGTTTCCTCTTGCTTAGCCTCTTCTTGATCATTTTCAGATGAGGTACTTCCTTCAGATTTTGAATCACTCCATGATTGAGCAATGAATCCTTTCTCTTTCTTCTTCTTTTTAGATCTGTTCTTTTCAGATCTTTCTTATTACTGTTCTCTTTAGGACATTCAGGTGTAATGTGTCCAGGTTTCCTGCAAGAGTAACATATAATTTCTTTAGTAGGAGTTTTGTCATACCTAGTTTTTGAGTCTCTCCTTCTAGATCCTTCTGTTTTGATCCACTTCTTGAATCTTCTGGCCAGTAGACTGATCAGCTCCTCATCACTTGTAGAGGGTTCACCTGTAGTAGCCTTTAAGGCAATACTCTTTTCCTTTGAGAGTGAAGGAGTCTTTTCTTTCTCTTCTTTCTCAGATCTTGTTTTCAACAACTGTTCATAAGATCTTAATTTACCCAACAGGACATCTGTTGAGATTTCTTTTTGGCTTCTGTAGTCTCTAGTTGGCCAGATTCTTGAGTCCCATGAGCTAGGGAAGTAAGTTAGCAATTTGTCATTTATCTCAGTGAGAGATATGTCCTTCACAAGTGTTCTTAACTCATTTATTATGAGGCTGAATCTGGCATACATGTCAGTAACACTTTCACTATCTTTCTTCTAGAAGTTTTCATATTGAGAGAAGAGTAATGCCTTTTTATCCTTTCTCTCATCAACACTCCCTTCTACCATTTTAGTGAGAGCTTTCCATATTTCCTTAGCTAACCCACATTCAGCAATCTTTTGGAAGATTTCATCTGAGAGTGTTGAGACTAATATATTCATAGCCTTGGCATCACATGCTTGGGCTTTCTTTTCTTCATCTGTCCATTCAGCCCTTGGAGCAAGTGTTTGTGTGACCTCTCCACTTGAGTCCTTCTTGAATGGCTTGGGAGGACCTATCATAATAACATCAAACAATTCTTCATCAATAGAATTTATATAGATCCTAATTCTTGTTTTCCAAAGTGCAAACTTTTCAAGATTGCACATTGGTGGTCTGGTGGAAGCATAATCTTTGATTTGTGCCATAAAAAGTTTTTAGAAATATATATATATGAGGTAGGATCTTTTTGATCAAGGAGTTACATCTTTTTATCAACCTTCCTCTGATACCAATTGAAAGTGCACAGTTAAACTCACTAGAATTCTATAGAGGTGGGGGGGGGTGAATAGAGATTTAAAAATATTTTGTGCAAAGTTAACAAATATATATATATATATATATATATGTGTAATATTCACAGATTTAAGCTTCACATACACCAACAAGAATTAAGCAATTAAAAAAAGAAATAGCAAAAAGAAAATCACAGCACAACACACAGAAATATAGTGGTTCCCCAAACTTTGGGTAGCCACTCTTCTACCCCCTTGGTAGGAATTCACTATCTTGCACTGAGTCTTTTGTTAAGGAGACTCTTAGAACCAGCCTGAGTCTTTTGATAAGGAGACTCTTAGAACCACTACAACTGAATTTTTTGAAGAGAGATTCTTAAAACTCATTTACACTATTGAAATTGAAATAAGAAGAAGAAGAAGAAGAAGAAGAAGAAGAACAAGAAACAATTTATGTAAGAAGGAATCTTCTTCCTAGCAAGAAGATTAGAAGCACAAGTATAGTGAATGTAATCTCTCTTCTATAGTGAGAAGGAGATTGTAAGCCTTTCTCTCTTTCAGTGAGAGCTTTCAGAAATTTGCCGCAGTATGACTTCAGGAGGAGGAAGAAGAAGAAGGTTTTTTCTTTGCTGCAACACTCTTTCACTTTTCTTAGCTTTCTCACTTTTCACTTGGGAGATTTTCCTCTTTTTCAAATTGATGGAGTGGATCACTTGTTATTGTTTTTTGCCGACCTCCTTCTGAATTTATAGCTCTGTTTATTCAAAAATATTGCTATATGAGAATAATCAATTAGGAGTCAGAGAAATAGTAAGAGAGAAAAGTTTCCATAATCGTTATATCTGTAGAAGGAAAGAGATCATCCTATTTTCAAATAATGTCCATAATAATCTTAATCAAATTAGCCAAGAATCATTTAGAAGGAAAGACTGATTCAGAATGGCTAGAAAATAATAATATAATTCCATAAAATTCCGAACTACAGAAAGAAGGAAAGAGATCTGGCGAGTTTTTGAATCTTTCACAGAAATCGACGTGCATCGATTACTATTTAATGTAAGCGTCGATTTCAGCCTGGCTAGACGGCGAGAAGAAAATATGGAAGGAGCGTCGACTGAGGTGCGTCGACTTTACTAGGTGCGTCGACTAGAAATCAGAGTTACGTCGACTTTGGTTACGTCGAATTCTGTTTAGTGTTTCTTCGACTCATTCTGAGAGGTACGTCGACTACACTTCGACGTTGCGTCTATTACTATTCGACGCATATTTACTTAAACTAATTTTTCACTCTGAGAATACATATTTTACTCATTTCTAGGGGTTAAGATAAATCATTTCCCCAACATATGGGCACCATGGGAAAGGTTGGTCTTTACCCCCTCTCCCTCGCATGAGTCTTATGAGCAAACACTACCCCCTCCCCCCCCCCCCCCCCCCTTTGGTCAGTGAAGTTGGACGGTGAGGTGATCCTTAGTTCCCTCGAAGGTGCCCAGGCTCTGCATTGGCTTGGGAGGGGAAGTTCCTTGTGAGCTTCCGAGTGTGTGGTGGGACCTCCACGCTGCAGCTTAAGGGGTCCGTTTGTGGACTTAGGTGTTCTTCAAGGGTAAGGTTCTTCGGTTCTTAGTAACTGGTCAAGGGTCTAGCTCGGGTCAAGTAAGGGTTAGTTGCATCTCCCTTTCTAACGTCGAGACCAGTTTTCTGGTGCGGTGAGCGTGGAAGCAGCTAGTTCGGAAAGCCCTGAGTAGGTCTCATGGCTGGAAGCGATGAGCTGGGGGACTCGCCCCCTGCCAGCGAGTATGTGAAGAAGGGCGATTTTGATGAGTTCAGGAAAACGATCCTGGAGATCTTGTGGGTCGCACTACACCCTCACGGTGAGTGCTCAACACCACCCACACCCGTGCTTGCCTCGCCCTCTCCAATGGAGGCGGAACAAGCACATCGACAAGGGAAGGAGTCGGCCACAGGGGAGGGCTCGGGTCTCCAAGCAAGAGTGCTTTTCAACAGCTCTCCCGTGACTGGTTACCCCAGTGGGGAAGTGGAGAGAACGCTTTCGACTCATCAGGGAGGTTGGGGAAGTCCCTTCTGCGAGCTGATCATCTCGGCTCTCATTCCCAATGGGTTCAACAAGCCTGCCATGTCTTATTACGCGGGGAAGGACAACCCAGTTAAGCACCTCCAGTGGTTCGAAGACATGGCCTCGATCAGGCAGATGTCGGATGCCTTCAAGTGCAGACTCTTCGCCGTCACGTTTAGGGGGAAGGCGAGGGATTAGTTCCACCAGCTCCTGGTGGGGACCATCTACGGCTTCGAGGACCTGCGTCGGAGTTTCTTGCTAAGGTTCTCTACTTCAAAGAAGAGGAGGAAAGGGGCGGAAGCGCAGTTCTTAATTCGGCAAAGGTCAGGAGAGACGTTGGGAAGTTACGTGGATAGGTTCCAGGAAGAAGTGCTTCTAGTCATTGAGGTGCCCGGACACACCCTGCAACTGGCCTTCACCCTCGGGTTGCAGCAGGGACTATTCAGGATGAGTTTGACTCGGGACCCCCCGATGTCTTTCCAAAAGGTGATGGAGCGTACTACCTGGGAGATCGAGTGTGAAGCCACAAATCAAGAGTTCATGGAAAGGCTGGCCAAGGGCGCGGAGAAGGAGAAGAAGGAGCAGGGAGGAAGAAGGAAAGAGGAAGTGAGTAGCCAGGGACAACAGGGACCCCCCGCTGGTTCAGAGCAAGGTTGGAGGTCTCAACCGCCAGCCTCCCTACCATCCTAGAGGCCTCCGGGGGGACCCTCTCATGGCCAAGGAAGAGGCCACTTCCATGGAGGAGGAGGCTATCATGAAAGGCAGGGACGGTTCAATCCGGCGGGATGGCAGCCTGACGCAAGGCCGCTGTAAGCCCTGCCCCTGCAGGCTATGACGATCGGATGAAAGAAGGGAGGAAAGAAGAGGACCCGCCTGGGGAATGGGGCAGGCGAGCTGGCGCTGCTATATTGTGACTTCCATCAGCAGGAAGGTCATGCGACCGCAGCCTGCCCTGAGTTCCTCGAGATGAGAGAAGGAGGGAAAGCCCCAGCATGGGGGAAAGCAGCTCTGCCTGGAGGGTCCAAGGGGAAGAGGAGAAGGGAAGAAGAAAGAAGAAGAGGAACCGTGCGAAGAAAGAACCGACCTGGGGGCCCTGGGTGGGATCGGGGTGATTCACGAAGGAGTGGGTATACAGGCAACCCGAAAGGGTAGCCTCCTTACCATATATAGTCGGAGCATCGCTTCAACCTCCCAATCCCCACCCCCTAGCGAGAAGATTACCTTCTCGGCCCAAGATATGCCATCCCACGAGGATCCCTTCTACGACGCACTCGTCATCAAGCCCACCATCGAAAAATTCACGATATCTCGAGTCCTGGTCGACAACGGGAGCTCGGTGAACGTGGTGTTCAAGAAGGCTTTTGACAAGATGAAGGTCGAGTCGAAATGGGTGTTAGCGTCAGACGGACCACTCTTCGGGTCCTCCGGAGAAAGGAAGGAAGTGGAAGGAGGAGTCGAACTCCTCGTCACGTTGGGGGCACATCCAAAAACTGTCGGTTCGTCATCGTGGATGCGCCGAGTAGTTACAACACTATCTTCGGGCGTCCCCTCATCAACGCATATCAGTGCGTGTCGTCCTCATACCACCAGTGTTTGAAATACAGCACTGAAGGAGTACAGGTCCGGGCCAGGGGAGATCCCAGGGAGGCGCGCCAGTGCTACATCACAGCTGTCAACACGTCGAGTGGATGAAGAAGGCAGAAGAGATGGGAGAGGTGATGAAGGAGAAGGCCGGGGAGTATGGGCCATGTAAGCGCAAGGAGGCGCGATGTAATGAACTTGTATCTCCTTAACTATGAATGGAAGCCGTTTCTTTTTTTCTAGGTAACACCTATAGGTAAGATCCCCGACTAGAGACAATTCTCCGGACTCAGTCATGCCGGCAGATGGGAGGCTCATCGGGTCTACTCGCTACTTGACTAAGTGGCATGGGAAGGTGTTGAGTTCCTCTGCCTCCAGGTGAAGGTAAGCACCTAGGACGTGGATGGGTACTCCGCCCCCAGTTGGTAAGATCACCGACTAGAGACCATTCTTCGGGCTCAGTCATGCTGACAGATGGGAGACTCATCGGGTGGACTCGCTACTTGACTAAGTGGCTTGGGAAGGTGTTGAGTTCCTCTGCCTCCTGGTGAAGGTAAGCACCTAGGACGTGGATGGGTACTCCGCCCCCAGTTGGCAAGATCCCCGAATAGAGACCATTATCCGGGCTGAGTCATGCCGGCAGATGGGAGACTTATCGGGTCGACTCACTACTTGACTAGGTGGCTTGGGATGGTGTTGAGTTCCTCTGACTCCAGGTGAAGGTAAGCACCTAGGACGTGGATGGGTACTCTGCCCCCAGTTGGTAAAATCCCCGACTAGAGAACATTCTCTGGGCTCAGTCATGCCGGCAGATGGGAGACTCATCGGGTCAGCTCGCTACTTGACTAAGTGGCTTGGGAAGGTGTTGAGTTCCTATGCCTCTAGGTGAAGGTAAGCACCTAGGACGTGGATGAGTACTCCGCCCCAAGTTGGCAAGATCCCCGACTAGAGACCATTCTCCGGGCTCAGTCATGCTAAAAGATGGGAGACTCATCAGGTCGACTCGCTGCTTGTGTAAGTGACTTGGAGAGATGATGAGCTCCTCCGCCTCCAGGTAGGCTAGGCCCCTAGGACGTGGATGGGTATTCCACCTCCAGTTGTTTTGAAAAGTGTTGAGTTCCTCCGCCTCTAGGTAAGCTAGGTCCCTAGGATGAGGACGGGTACTCCGCCCCCAACTGGTTTGGGAAGGTGCTGGGTTCCTCTGCCTTTAGGCAAGCTAAGCCCCTAGGACGTTGACGGGTACTCCGCCCCCAATTGGTTCGGAAAGGTGTTGAATTCCTCTGCCTCCAGGTAAGCTAAGCACCTAGGACATGGACTGGATCTCTACCCCAAGTTGCCTTGATAGAGTGTTGAGTTCCTCCGCCTCCAAGTAAGCTAAGCACCTAGGATGTGGACTAGATCTCTGCCCCCAGTTTCCTTGATAGAGTGTTGAGTTCCTTCGCCTCCAGGTAATCTAAGCACCTAGGACGTGGACTGGATCTCTGCCCCAGCTGCTTCGGTAAGAGTATTGAGTTCCGTCGCCTCCAGGTAAGCTAAGCACCTAGGACATGGACTGGATCTCTGCCCCCAGCTTCCTTGATAAGGTGTTGAATTCCTCTTCCTCCAGGAAAGGTAGGCACCTGGGACGCGGACTGGTTCTCCACCCCCAGTTGGTGTGGGAAGATGTTGATTTTTCTCCACCTCAGGTCAAGTTCAATTCGACCTAATGTGTTGAGCTTTCTCCACCTCCAATTGAGCTTGACTCATAGGAGGGTTGTTAAGTGGAGAAAGGTTTGATTTCCACCTCTGGTCGAGCTCGGCTCGGCTAGAGGTGTTGAGTTTTTCTCCACCTCAGGTCAAGTTCAATTCGACTTAAGGTGTTGATCTCTCTCCACCTCCAATTGAGCTCGACTCATGGGAGGGTTGTTAAGTGGAGAAAGGTTTGCCTTCCACCTCTGGTCGAGCTCGGCTCGGCTAGAGGTGTTGAGTTTTTCTCCACCTTAGGTCAAGTTCAATTCGACCTAAGGTGTTGAGCTTTCTCCACCTCCAATTGACACTACAACAAATTACACTTTTAGTAAGGACTAAAACGTTACAAAAGGTAACTAATATCGTTACGCAAAGTTTTTGTAACGAAATTTACTTTATGTGACGACCGTTACCTAAGGCTCGATGCTAGAAGTTCTTGTAACGAAATTTTGTTTGTCGTTACAAATTATTTATTTGTAACAAACATTACTTCCTCACAATAAGATGAGTTGTAGTAAGGAATATTTCGTTACAAATGTTTGATTTTTTCCCCACTAAAGAAATTATATTTATATATCAAATATATGAATATTTCGTTACAAATGTTTGATTTCTTTCTCACTAAAAAATTATATTTATATAGCAAATATATTGAAATTAATTTATGAGTATAAATAATTACAATAAGCATTACTCCGTTACAATAAGTTATTGTAACATAGCAATAATTATTTCGTTAAAATTGTTATATACTTTTGTTACTAAAAAAATCATTTATATGAAAATGAATTTATTCACAAATAAAAATATTACATAGAGTAAGATTACATAACAACAATAATGAATCTTCCGACACAATATTACATAACATGTATTAAATAAGATGTCAACTTCGACACATTCGGACTAATGAATCTTCCGTCACTTTCTGATTAATGAATCTTCCATCACTCTTCGACTAATGAATCTTCCATCACTTTTCGACCAATGAATCTTCAGTCACTTTCTGACCAAGGCTCCAACACCCTACAAATAAAAGAGAGCAATTGTTAATATTTAAAAAACATGTGAGCAGAAATATTCATACACACTCACATCCATACATACACAATCCATACAGACACCATAAAAACAAACATACATTAAAAAAACGCACACACACCATCTATACACAAGCATCCACACACACACACACACACCATAGAATGCACACACAAACACACCATCCAACTGGTCACAAAAGCACACATACATCAAACCTGACAGTTTCCGTGGTAGAGACCGCCGCGAAAACTCAGAGGCTTTCGCGGCGTTTTTTTTTTTAAACGCCGCCAAAAGTTAGCGGCGTTTTTTTAAAAAAACGCCGCTAACTTTTGGCGGCGTTTAAAAAAAACGCCGCGAAAGCCTCTGAGTTTTCGCGGTGTTTTTTTAAAAAAATGCCGCCAAAAGTTTGCGGGGTTTTTTAAAAAAAAACCGCCAAAGATTGCGGCATTTTAAAAAAAAATAAAAACCATCCAGAAGTGACTGATACATGAGATCCAATGCAATTTATAATACAATGCTTTCACATATGCGTATAAACAGCGGCTATAATACAAATGTCAAGGCACAATGTAATAATATGTCTAATAAATTTAGATAACAACATAAAGTACGATCTGCTTGATCATGAATAAATAGATTACACCAAATAGAATAAAAAGAATAAATATAATACACCAAATAGAATAAATAGAATACACCAAATTTCCACCTTTAATAAGGAAGACCAACATAATATGTAGTCAGCTCTAGAACAAATGCTAGCTATAAAACAAAAATATCAACTGAAAGAATTCAATATCTACAATTAGTAAGCAAGGGCCTTCAACAAGTAGAGTGATTATTTCTTTCTTTCCTATTTATCAGTTGAGCAGATGTTTATCAAAGATAATACATGAGTGTAACAGCTACTAACGAGGATCATAGAGATTATGTCAGAAGTAAAATTACCTCCATGTCCTGAACAGATGCTCCATCTGCTGAATTGACAACATTATCAGAGATGAATTATCATTATTGTTCCTGCACATAGGAACATTTAAGGTCTGTCCAAAAACCAATAATAAAGTCTTCATAAGAAAAATTGGTAGAGATATAATTACTAAAAGCAAGCACAGGAAATCTATAGTAAAAATATTAAAATTATATCGAATCATTAGTATACCTTGAAAGGCCTTCCCAGCAGCAATCAGTTGAAACATCCTAACTCATCTAACCAGTACCGGATTGATTTTAATGCCAGAACACAACCTAATATCTAGATCATTATTCGGGTAAAAAATATTTAAAGATCAAAGTGGTACAATGCATATGACTCCGCGGATAGAAGCATGGCAAAGCAACACAACAAATACTAACGCAGAAGAAAACAACTAAGCAAACCCCCCAACTTCGCACCTCGAATTTTAATATCAGGACCCCAATTCTATTAAACGCAAAAAAAACATAAAGTAACTAATATGTATCTTGAATAATGAAGCATAAGCAGCGCATAACTTGAATGTTATTCCTGAACAAAATGGCTCAGAAGTTATAGTGAGCATGTTTTGGATTTTTTTTCAGAAAGAATTATGCAGACATCACTAAATTATAGTGAG
The DNA here is from genome assembly GCA_033032865.1 of Dactylorhiza incarnata. NCBI lineage: Eukaryota > Viridiplantae > Streptophyta > Magnoliopsida > Asparagales > Orchidaceae > Dactylorhiza > Dactylorhiza incarnata. The sequence continues at coordinate 18,882,958 of JAWHQI010000013.1, forward strand.
AAATTAGGGCTCTGCCGGAAGAGTTGGAGAGGTGTGATTTAGGAGCTGGTGGATGTCAAGAATTCCGGCGATTAGTTCTCCACAATACCTATAAATAAATATGATTTCATAAGTATTCCAGAAATAAATGTGATTTGCATTATCTGGACGCAAATGAGCGAAATCTTGGGCCAACCTCAAATAAACACATAAGAAGCAGAGACAAAGCAGGGGAAAACAACTCAATGACAAACAATTACAGTACATCATATACTCATCAAGATCGGAGGTCTAAAAGTAAAATTTACTTGGAAACAACCACCAATATTAAGCAATAATGACAAACTTTTTAAGGGGATTTTAAGTAGAAAAAAATTTAAATCACAAGAATTAATGGTTAATTACCCTAAATAGGGCCTCCAGTTTGCTCTTCCATTGAGTGAACTCCATCTTTTAGTCGATGCAAGCATCCAAAACATCTGTAAAAGGAAAATTGGATTGAGTTTAGAATTCCAGATACCAAAATGGAATGAGATTCAGAAATAAATGAAGCAAAATTTAAGGAGCCAATTTGGGCTTTTACACAATTACCAGGTTGTACAAAAAAATGTAACTTGCAAGGGGCAATCCCATAATACCAGGTTGTACATCCCATTCCCCATCCTGGTTGCACCATGGGAGAACACTTCAAGGATTTCCATGCATACAAAGAAACTACGACTCCATCGTGGCAGTGGATTTTCGGTATCTATTGATTGGACAGACCAAGCTACCTGCAAATACATATTGAGAAGTACAAAACCGAGCACCTGAAAAACATGGACGGTCATGAGATAATGCTCAAGTAGAATGAAATTAAAGAAAGAATAAAACCTATAAACACACCTCATCGTCCAATCTTTTTACATCCTTGAGAATGCCTGCCATATCATCATTTAAGTCTTCATTATATACATTTTTCTACATTTGAAGCTCATACAACCGCTTCAAATTAACCAACAGAGCATCGCCGACCTGCAATTTCAAAGTCATACTTCATTCAAAATTATTTAAGGAAGATTCTAGGAAATTTCTAACTCTCTCTGTCAGCTTTGGTTTATAATGGTGTTTTGTTATAATGGTGTTGAGTTATATAAGTCAAGGCATGTATTTCTTCTTGCCTTGATAGCTAGCTTGTTCCGTGCAGATTACACTACTTGTGGATTTCTTATAACCAGAGTGAAGAAGGTGTTAGAAGGTGAGTACTCCAATCTCTGCAAGTCTGCAACTCACCGTCTAGAGCAACTGTAAAGGGAAAAATTAAGTTAGGCTGTTAGGGGAACTCTAAAAAACAGCTTTTTCAACAATGGGGAAATCCAAGAACTTTCATTCAAGTGTGATGATTCAGAGAAATTGTACTCACCGGATTTCCGCCCCTGATGAGTGACTACTGTCCTCGAAGAGTCGAAGCCTCACGGGTCACGAAGGCTCGAAGCTGCGCGCCGGCCACCAGAGAAAGCAGAGATCGATGGACGACAGAGAAAGCAGATATGGCTCGAAGAGTCGAAGGCTCGAAGCTAGGGAACGCCGCAGTCTCGCAGAGATGGCCAGCAGAGAAAGCAGAGATGGACGACAGGACAAACGAACCAGAGAAGCTGCGCGCCGGAGATGGAACTCGTCGTTGTCACTCGTCGAGGATGCTAGGGCACGCCGCACGCCGGAGATGGAGAAGAAGTCAAATCAGGGACGTGCTGCGGTGCTGCTTGCGGAAGATATGAGCGCGGCTAGGGCAAATGGAGAACAAAAAAGGCGAACTGGCAGGGCGATCTTCGAAACAGAAAATTGGGCGATTGAAATCCTCGATGAAAATTTTGGAGGGAAATAAATTTTCCCTCCACATATATTTTTGCCTTAAATAATTATAAACGGAATTTTGAAAGCAAATATTTTGCTTCTAATTAGCTAAAATTATTGGATAGATTTGCATACTCGAGACAAAAAAATGCGCTCCCGAAAAAATGTGCGTTGGTACAAGATGTTCTCAAACGAAAAATGTGTGGGCGAAATTGTGCTCCCGAACAAAAA